>OZ024713.1:13701799-15107830 GCA_964016945.1 Microplitis deprimator
GTAACTCTACTCTCCGGATAGGGGCTCTCAAGTGTGCGATAACTGGTTCTGTAATCCCTGATGAGAAGTGCTTTACTTGCAATATATATATATATATATATATATATATATATATATATATATATATATATTATATATATATATATATATATATTATATAGGTATATAATGTAAGAGGTTGTATTGGTTTATAGATATGTACTCCAAAAGTCAAGAAGCGGAGGAGTTACCGGCAAACGCTTCCCGGTGGCTCTATTACAATCACGATTATTGTACAATTGTACAATTATATAATATACAATATTGTACAGACTAAATATTACAGTAAAGATCATAGAATATGTTTAAATTAAAAGTACTCTGAATAATAAAGTTAAATAAATAATTTTTATTTATGATACTGAAGTTAGCTAACGTCCAATAATTTTTGTATGTTTTTTTAAGCAATAAATTATAAAAAAAAAAATATTTGAAAAAATTGCACCTATAGTTTTTTCAATTTTCTACATGTGCATTTGCATTTTTTTTTTTTTTTTTTTGTAATTTGTTTGCTTTTAACTAGGATTTGAATAATTTTAAATAAACTGACGTCAAAGAAATTCTGACGGCGAAAAATAAAAATGACACGAATAAAAAAAATTTTTCACGCACTCATTTTACCTGAACGGTGAGTTTTCTTCAACTGCAAGTACTGGTTACTTATTAGTGATTCAAAATAAAAAAGTATCAGACTATAAATTTTTTAATCGACATTTCGCATTAACGTTTAAAAGGTTTAATAGACAGGCAGTTATTTATAATAATTGTTTGGTCATCTTAAGATATAAAATAGGGAAAAAAATAAAAAAGTGAGGGGATTAAATTTAAAATGCATCGCCACGCGGTGGATAATGAGAGTGTAGATAGTCCGGTATAATTCTTAAGGAACGAGTAAGGACAAGAAAAATTCATTGGAAACGTGTCGATCGTCTTATGGGACGGTTTCTGTTTTTTTTTTTTTTAAATAAAAACCTAACCAATGCAATACAGGTGTAACGACGAGGGGGCGAAAGTGTAGAATGTGTAGGGGTCGAGGAATTTTATTATGATTACGCGTGTTCTCGATCGAGAATTTTTAGCAACTTTAAGAATAAAATCTTAAGGAAATACATAAGGCATGAGAGTAAGAGCATGAGAAAAGACAAGAGTGCGTTCAAGATCGTTGGACTCAATATATACATTGATGAGAAACAAAGTATTGTAAGAAAATAATGGTATATATATATATGTGCACAGAAACATCAACGATCATCATTCGAGTACCAGAGTAGTAAAGAGGATTATTTTATTTTTATTATTTTTTATTTTATTTTCTTACTTTACCCCTCGTCCATTCTCAGCCTCCTCTACACACTCAACTCTTTGAGATCCTCGGCACTCGTATGGCGTACTCGCGTTTTACCTCGCGTTCTCAACTCAACTCTCTTCTTCTCAATCTATCTATCTATCTACTATCTTTATTTATTTTTCATCTCTCCCTAAAGTCTTGTGTACCGTCACAAAAACTCACTATCCACAAATTGAAAGTACCGACTCTCTGAAGCATCTTTTGCTTGCCCAGCGCAATTCCAGAATAAAAAGATAGGGATGTATAAAGAGAGAGAGAATTAAAGAAAAGTATATTCGAGTTTCAGCCCAAGTTCTCACGTAAATTCTCTCTTGAAAAACACCGACTTGTACCTACAGAGCTTACACTTGCATCGATAGATGTAATAGACTAGCTCTGTCTTGTACTTTTGCTTCAACAATTTCAATACCTTTTTATTTAGATTTATTTTATTTTATCACCCGCAAATGTATCACAGCCAATAAACTATAATAATAATATACAAATATACACAAAAAGACATTTTTTCACTACGATCGCGATTGCTGGAGATGAAGTGTGAGTATAAAAAGTATCATTATCGAAGATGAAAATAGTATTCCAATTATTTTTTTTTTTTTGCCTACACCCAACTCTACGCTACTCTGAAAATTCGAATTTACTTGCATAATTTACTGTTATAATCAAATACTTCATATTATTATTTTTATTATTATTATCACAGTGTCAAAAATTGGAAATGAATTCGGAGTGATTTTGAATTTTATTTCAATCCGAATTCACTCCCGGAGTCTTAAAAAAAAATCACTCTACATATAACGGAGTAAATAAGGAGTCGGTTTTTCAGCGGAATGATTTCGGAGTGATGTGGATTTTATTTAAATTCACATTCACTCCAATTCGGAGTTTTAATACTAAAATGAACTGTAAAAAGTGTATTTATTTAATCCTTCTGGAGTAAAATTTACTCCGAAGGGGAGTTTATTTTAATATTGAAACTCCGGTTTGGAGTGAAATTTACTTCTAAAGAGTTTATTTTAATATTAAAACTACGAATTGGAGTGAATGCGGATTTAAATAAAATCCACATCACTCCGAAATCATTCCGCTGAAAAACCGACTCCTTATTTACTCCGTTATATGTAGAGTGATTTTTTTTCAAGACTCCAGAACTACGAGTGAATTTGGATTTAAATAAAATCTGTAATCACTCCAAATTAACTCCTGATTTTTTACATAGTAAATTAAACTTCCCTTCGGAGTGAATTTTACTCCTAGGAATTAAATAAATAGACAGTCATCAGCTCTGCATTTACTCTGATTATTTTTTACACTGTATTATTATTATTATTATTATTATTTTTTTTTTATCATTGTTATAAAAATAAATAATTTAAATGCAAATTAAATTTATATGCTGATAATTTTTTTTATTTGAATTATCAACTCAAGATGAATAAAGTTGTGATAAGATTGAATTATAAATCAATATAAGATTGATAGATAATAAAAGTTTTATTTTATTTTAATTTTTTCATCAGCTGAAGTTTGGTATAAAGTCGTACATTATTCAACGGTACTTTAATTAAATTCAGCTCAAAATTTGAAACAATAATATGAAAGAATAATACCTAAAGAAATAATACAAGGAAAATATATATATATATATATATATATATATATATATATCTTGATGCTGGAGTTTAATTGAAAAGTCTTGAAAAGTTTTTATTCGATTGGTCTTTGGATGGACTTGGAGCAGAATGGAATGTGAAACACGCGGTCCAAGATCACGATAAGGATCACTCGGTGGTCGCAAAGACATACACAACATTTATATATACATATATATATGTTGTGTTTTATTCGTCATTTTTAGCCCATATGCACAGAACAACAAATACAGATAAAATAAAAGAGACTTACGTTTCAAATTCGTACAACATTCCATATCGGCGGCCATAGCACATACACAGCAGTTATCTTTTGCTCATACTGCCAAGACACTGTACTGTATATGTTGGCAAGATATATATATAAAATACAAAAACTTAAATATTTCAAACTCAAATGCCATGTCGCATTCTCTGACATCCTTTCTATCTAACTACGATTTGGCCGACAAGCGCGACCTGTTTATCATTAATACCAAAAAATATCAGCCGTTTTTTGGCACTCGTTTTGATTCATTTTAAATTTTCTATAGGCAATCAATTTTTCTTATACTATTTACCATTTTCAGTAAAAAAAATTTACAAAAATGATAAAATAAACGAAATTAAAATTTCGAAAATTTTAATTTTATTTATGACTAATAAATAACAAATCTAAAGGTAGACAATAAAAAATATTTTGTAAAAATTAACACTAAACTGTGGGTTAACACAATTTTTTATGTTGTTTCAACATTCATTTGTGTAAAAAAAATAACAAAAAAATGTTAATATTCTCTGTTACCGGTTCTAAAACTTTAACACATTAAAATGTTATCTGTAACACGCGTAAAGTTTTAATTTAACACTGTTATTTGTGTTAGTTTGATACTTATAAAAATTTATGTATTTATAAGTAACAAGGGACTACGGTAAATTTAACACATTCTTTGTGTTAAGTTAATAAATTAACACGCGCTTTATGTTAAAGTTTCATTTCAAAAGTGTTAACTTTTTGGATAGTAACATTGAGTAAATGTTACTTTTGCTTAAATTAACATTTTTTTGTGTTAAAAACGAACTGATCAAACAACGCAAAAACAGTGTGTTAAATTAACACACCAAAATGTTAAACATTTAACATAAAATTTTTAACACACTTTTTTCTTTACACAAATACAAAAAAATTTTTTACTGTGTAAATAATTAAGGAGTGACAAATAGAGATTTGGTCAATATCGAAAAAAAAATTTTTTTTTCCTGATTGACTTCCACACAGTTGAAAATTTTGTGTTCTTGTGTATAAAAAATTGAATGGTTAAATATTTTGTGTCAATTATTTGACACCATCAAGTGTAAATTTAACTAAAGTTGAATGTGTTAAATTAACACAAGTATTTGAGTGGACACATAATTTGTGTTAAATTTAACACAAATTTTTCTACCGTGCAATTAATTTTAAATTACCCGCGGGGAACCAATAACTTCATTTTTTGATAATTTTGAATTTCGAATTTTCATAGCGGGAAGTAAAAAATTTGAATAAAAAAGAAAAATCAAAAACGTACAAGAAAGAATTGACACCACGTAAAAAAAAAAAATAATAATAATAAACAGTTTGTCAGAAAATATAAAACATTTTATAATAAAATATTTAAAAAAATTAAAAAGACAAATGTATATACAGAAATGAAAAATACTTTATGTATAAAACAAAACTGGTAATCATTAATCCGTATAAATTTTCATGAAAAAAAATTCGGTTAGATTAATCCGATTGTCTATTTCATAATTTTTTATTTTAATGTCGTCGTTAAGTAACAACAATTTTTTAATTCAATGCTCTATCATAGATGTTAAATAAATATATGTATACATAAATATATACGCATACATATATCTATATGTAATGTGTGTATGTGAGACATGAGAGACAAAACCTAGACGAGAATGCGTGGGTCGGTGTATCATCAAGATAAGATAAATTTTATTTTATGAATAGAAATCAAAGTTAAATAGGAATCCGTTTTACGACCTACTAGTAATTTGTATATCTTTCTAACCAAATACATTATTTACGTAATCCAAAACTGTAAAAGTTTATCGTACTGTGACTTAAGAGTATTTACATACATTTATCTCGGTTTTTTTTTTTTTATTATTTTTTTATTAATACTGACACATTAACCCCTCGCTGTGACTTCTGTCTTTCCTGATTACAATCTAAAACTATTTTCATTTATTCCGAAATAAAAATAAATAAAATACTGCATTTTAAATTTATGTGTCTAAGTTTTCCACAAAACTATTTTTAAATTTATTTAATTAAATATTTCATGTCAAGATTAATAAAATTTTCCAATAAAAATAAAATATTTAGATTGAAATATTTTTAATAAACAACAAAATACTTGACATACATTTTACGAGTATTAATATTAATATATGAGGATATACTGCAGAGTAAAGTGGGGGAATGTGGTTTTAATAAATGTTCGAATGTTGAGAATGCAAGGGGATGAAAAACGGATATGAGACAGTAATAACAACAATGTCGACTACTCGTTATTTAACTCGAAACCTATAAATATAAGTACTCCTATAATTACTTATACTTCAGTTAATAGCGCAATTATATGAGAATTATTTAATTACTGATGTTGTACTTGGAAAAAAAAAAAAAATGATTCAAACTAAAGAAATCGATATTAAATTTTGCGCTAAAAAAATTTGAAATTTCCCACTGACTGAATTTGAAAAAAAAAAATTTTTAAATAAAATGTAATTTCGAATAAATTTTTTTTTTGATACATGATTTATTGTGGGTAAAATGGTCATGAAAAATGAGTTGCGTTATTTTAGCGATAATGAATTATAAAAATTATTTTTTGATAGGTCTTTGAAAAAAAAACGAATAAATTTTTACTATTGTGTCGTTTAAAAAAAAAAAAAATAAAAATGATTTTAAGTAAAAAAATCGATTTTTAATTTTACGCTAAAAAAATTTCTAATTTCCCATTAACTGAATTTGGAAAAAAAAAAAAAAATTAAAATGTAATTTTAAATACTTTTTTTTTTTGGTACATTACTTATAGTGGATAAAATGGTCATGAAAAATGAGTAACGTTATTTTAGCGATAATGATTTATAAAAATAATTTTTCGACAAGTGTTTGAAAAAAATTGAATAAATTAATAAGAATAAATTTATACAAATTTATCTGGTTATTTAAAAAAAAATCTAAGATGATAAAAAATTAAAGATTTAGAAGTTGAACATTCAATAAAACTTGATTCGAATAAATTTAACTCAGAGCACGATTTATTGCCAGTAAAAAAGTAATAAAATTTTTTTTTTCAACTTTTAAAAATCATTTAACATATTTCACTCAATCTACTTACTGTCCGTGGCTGGAAAAAATTCAAATTCTCAAGAATTTAAAAAATAACAATTAAAAACTTTTATTGAGTTTAAAAAAAAATAATCGCGTTATAAAAAATACTTAGAAGTTGTATTTTCGAGTGTTTAAAAGCTACCGGTTTGATTTAAAAATATTAAATTGTAATAAGTATCTCATATATTATCTAACAAGCCCAATAATTAAAATAAAATTCTTTTATTTTATTTTCTTTTAATGACCAATTTTTGTTAATTAAAAGTAACTTAAAAGATCCTGTAGCTCGAGATTCCTTGTCTAAAATAAATTAAAAAATTTAAAAATACAATAATTACGTAAACGGAATAGATATTCCAGTCGTGTCGACCAAGGTCTAGCTGTAGTAAGTTTGTAGTAAAATAGAGCCTCGAGGCCTTAAATACGCTATAGACTCACAAGTACCACCTAAGTCAACGCTAATAAAGATCAGTATCACATACCGATCACATACTCCGGGAATGTCATCGACTGTTTAAAGTTAATGCCGCTCGGGCATTAAAATTCTAAACTTTAATACCTCACCTCCGATATTTCACAAACTGTTTCATTAAATAAACATTACTACACTACTCAGTATCCATAAAATACCCAGTCCATACTTCCTATAAATAAATAAACTAAATAAATTATAATATTATTTTATATATAAATTTACTTTACTAAATTACCCATTTAATTTAAGACCAAGTACTTTTTAAATTACTCATTAAAAAAAGATTATTTTGTAATTTAACATATTTAAATTAACACATTTATTTTATAACACCTATTAAAAGATAAATTATTCAGTGTTATGTACTGATTATTGTTGTAATATATTTTATTATTAATAAAATCACCAAAAATATTTATAAACTACTTTACTTAATTTTATTTCCCACTTTTTATTTTTTTTTAATTAAAAAAAAAAGTGTCATTTGGAAGTCAAATTCAAATCAGATTATGATTCTGAAGTTAGCAGACAATTAGTAATTTTCGAATTTTTTTTCCAACAAATAAATTACAAAAAAACAAAAACTAAAAATATGCACATGTAGAAAATTTAAAAAACTACAGGTGCAATTTTTCCAAATATTTATTTTTTTATAATTTATTGTTTAAAAAAAATCTAAAAATTATAAGACGTCGGCTAATTTCAGTATCATGTCAGATTTTAAAGAAATTTAATTAAAATTTATAAAAAAAATCTAAAAAATGGTTGACCCTGTGGGCCAACTCTAGAACTTCCCGCTGTTTTCAAGCTCAGAGAGCTAGAAAAAAATTATTACTTGTTAATTTTTAAGCTTTTGGAGCTTAAAAAAATTTTGGACCGAAAGAACATACATTTTATTTAAAAAAAATTTTTTTTTTTCTGACGATATCTTTGGAATGAATCAACAGATTTGGACATACTCGGCTGCAATCGAAAGTGCGCACTAAAGCTTAGAACTGATTACATTTTGAGGCAAGTTGGACAAGTGGTTTATGGGTTATACGGAAAAAAACCTCAAAAAAGGAATTTTTTCAATGTTTATTTTTCGTATAGGGTAGAGGTACCATTTTTGGCCACTTTAGGGCCAGTTTTTGCCACTTAAAAATTTAAAATAAAATAATTTGTAAAATACGCAGACATAATTAATTTTGTATATAAATTAAAAGATACTTTTATCATACTATTAAAATGGAATTTTTCGTTAATTAAAATAAAGTATTAAATGTCAAAAAATGAAGCAGTGGCCACAAATGCTACTTCTACCCTAACTCCTGACCTACTCGACTGATTGACAAAAATATAGTCAGTTCTGTTTTAGTGAGTTCTTTAGATTACAGCCAAGTAGACTCAAAAAAAGTTTACATACAAACACGGACCTCCATCCGGAAATAGTCAGAATCGCGTTCTAGGATCTCAAAATATCGAGATCTGATAAAAACTAAATTTTCAAAAATCGGACCGAAGCCAATAATTTACAATTTTCATAGCGACAAGTTAAAAATAAACAATTATTTTTATTCTCCTGAATAATTACCGACGTAAATAAATAATCCGATTGAATCTAAAATATAATAATAATTAATATGATTTAAATAATTAATATACACGAGGAGTTGAATGCTGGACACTGTAAGTAACGACACGGCCTACACCAATCCAAGACAGATCTTGAGCACACTAGTATTGGTGTAAGTGCAGTAAGGGTATTCCCGTGGCGATCGGAGGACGGATAGAGTATATCTACACGGGATCTCCCCCTATCGGTTTTTAATAAGCTTGATAAAGTCAACTTGGGCGCGGAAATTGTGGGAGAGAGACCAGAGAGACATATTGCCGCGGATAGCCGGGTAACCGGGCGTCCTTAGGTTAACTGTACTGCTAACTAACCGAGTAGAGCCAGTGAAAGAAGAAGACGATGAGCAAGTAAGAGGAAAACTACCACGAGGTACGACAAAGAGGTTAACTATCAGCTTAATCTATAGCTATAGGTGTATAAGAGGGGGATGGAACGCGGGAATAATTCACGCGTTATCTACACCATCTTCCACCAGTGCAGTATCTTCTCCGGAACTCCGGGAGAGAGTAACTACTATACATACCACAACCACGCGTACACAAGACAGCAGTTGCTGACTATGTACAGTCTCCTTACCCTCATCTTCACCCTCCTCCTTTACTTCTCATTCCACAGCACCCACTACTACACCGTCATCACTACCACTGTCTTAGACCGAAGCTACTTTTAACGCTGCTACTCAGCATCATGATATCATGAAGGTCTACCTTGGATACCTAGTGTACATACTAGCTTTACACAAATACTAAACATAGATAACAACCCTACAGTTACTACTACAGTATGCCAGGTCGCTGGCCTTCCTTATATTACGCTACTCGATTAGCGGGACGCTTCCAATTTAATGACAACCGATTGTACTTAAAATTTAAAACTTATCTTGGACATTTGTATTGCTATTTATAAATTACTAAATTTAAAAAACTAGTAGATCCCGTACGCTTCGCGGGGTAATAAAAAATTATTAGTAATATAAAATATGTACTTTATATTAATGGGAATTTTTTTTCTAATTTTCTTTAAAAACTACAATTGAAAAAAAAAACGTCCTAATGTCAATTTTTGAAAAAGTTATAGCTTATTGAACAAAAAAGTATTTTTTTTTAAATTCATAATTTTTTTTTTTTGTTGGGTAAAAAAATTATGATACTAAAGTTAGACAACGTCTAATAATTTTTTAATTTTTTTCTAAAATGATGAATTGTAAAAAAATAGATTTGAAAAAATTGCACCTGTAGTTTTTTGAATTTTCCATATATGCATATTTTTAGTTTTTTTTTTCTTTTTTTTTTGTAATTGATTGTTGAAAAAAAAAATCCGAAAATTGTTGATTGTCTGTCAATTCCATGATCATAAAAAATTTGACAAAATTTTGGAAAATGTTTTTGATCAAGTAAAAAAAAGATAAAAAATTTTCAGCCAAATCCGAGGGGGGCAAATTCCAAAGTGGTCGATTTGGCGCGAAATGCCCCATATATGTTTTTTTGTTTTATTTGAAAATAAAGAACGATCGATAATCGATCAAATTTATCGAAAAGACATTTGAAGAAAATAAAGTTTTTATCATCAAAATGATAATTTTCTTCTTTTAAATACGCAGCTTATGATGAGAATTTCGTGTCAAAATACTCAGTAGTATTTTCACGATGGGCGTTCGGAAAAAACACCTATCATTTAATAGATATAGATTTATTTAAAGTATTTAAGGCTGACTTACCGGTTAGATGACTGCCTGTAAACTCGAAGTCGTCGTCCTGGTCCCAGTGTTTCAAGCTCAGGTTTGACAGCGAGGTAGCGTTCGCGAATTCCAGATTCGCAAAGTGCCAGTCAAGAATTTGTCGATCTTTCGATGATAAATAAACGTCACTAAAAAAAAAAAAAAATACTGTTTAGTTTATACTGTAATTTATTATTCAAAATTTATCAGATAATTAAAATTACCTTGGAGGCGAAGCCTCTAATTCTTGTAATTTAGCTTCGATTTCTTTTTGCTGCTCAGCGAGTTGGTCCCACTCCTGTAACAAATAATAAATAATCAATGTAATGGATTTTTCTGCTGATTAAAAATATGAATAAACTTATTACCTTGCAAGCATAATGCAAATCTCGTAATTTTGACCTGAGTACAAACTCGTGGGTGATATCGTGCACTTGCGGCTTACGTTCAGACATTTCTTTGTGATGTTTATTCAACTCCGCTAGTCTTTCTTTGATCGAAATCATCTGTAAATACAAAAACAATTATTTAATTATAATAATTATTTAGTCAACTAAATAGTTAATGGGATAAAAAATTACCCGTTGTTGATTAGCGAGGAGTCTGCCTTGTAGAGACAAAACCGAACGTAAATGAGCAACTTGACGTTGTTTAACTCCTTGCTCTTGTAATCTAATTACCCACTCTAAAGCTTGTCCTAATGACACTGGCTTTGTACTACCAGGTTGTCCTGTAGTACTCGCACCGCCGATATAATTAAAGTCTAATTGGTGTGAGAGATATGACGTCGCTTCTAACAAACGATTAAATTCTCTCTCTACCATTTCGTCTTTATCCTTTGGTACCTGTAATTATAATAACGATTCAAGTTTACTAATATTCAAATTTTAAATTTCTTTTCGTTAATTAAAATATCGGAATACATGTTTTTTAATTAGAGAAATAAATTTAAATTTATAAGCATCGATATTAGCAATATATTTTATCAACTTTAGAAATTAATTCTAGTTATCAATAATTTTTATCCTAAGAAATAATAAAAATATTTTTATAAATTTTTTTTTTTTGTTATAGTCAATAATTTGAACAGCAAACTAAAGTCTGTGTACAGACTGAAGAGAAAAAACTTTAAGGGCATCGATATCCCCCACTTTTTAAAAATATGCAATGACTCAATCGTCATTAGCGTATTAAATTTGTATTAATTAATTAAGAATCATTAAAATCTTAATTAAAAAAGGGACAACGCAGTTACAATTACCGCCGAGGTAATTGGGAATTGAAATGAAATTTATTGAAAATTTGAATTATAAAATTGACATGAAGATTTTACTGAAATTTATTTTCAAATTTCGGTTAACTTCTAATTGATATCAATAATTTTTTTAAATTTACATCTCGGCAAAATTGTAACTGCGTATCTCTTTTTTCAATTAATGCTTAAACGTTTTTTAAATTAATTACAAAATTTTAATTTTGTTATGACAGTTCGTCATTGGATATTTTTAAAAAGTGGGGGGTGTTGTCTCAAAATTATCTTAAATATTAGTGTTAGAAATTATACCCGGAACTTGGGTGTCATTATAAAAAATCAAAAAATTCCAAGCACTAAATATAATGCCTGCCATAAATTTTCAATATTTAAGTTACGATTTTAAAAATTCAAATGTTAATTTTTCCTGCATAGACAATAAATTCAAACAATCATCCTCTAATTATCTACTTTTTAATTTTAAATTAAATTACTATCTTGTATTATATGATAGTATTTATTGATCAATTTATTTAATTCATTTTTTCCCGCGCAAGCAAAATACTTTTTTAAAAATATTAATAATTTAAAACAATTACCGTTTGGCCATCACTTTCATACAAAGGACACTTCTGCCTAATTTTATGTAACTCCATACTAATCTGTTTACTCAGAGTAGTAACAGGATTACCACCCAGCCCCGTAACAACCATAGCACCCAGGTCAGCAATATATGAGCCTTTGCGAAATGTCGCGATTCTTCCTCCCACTCGATCCTGCAACCATCAATTAAATTATTTACAATAACCAACAATCTCCTGACAAAAAACAAAAAAAAACACACCCTCGCTTCCAGAACGACAACTTCGATCCCAAACTGCTGCATCTGCTGAGCAGCGGCGAGCCCAGCGATACCAGCACCAATAATCACAACCTTCCCGATTTTTTTTTCCGGTATCGGCTTCAATCGTTTGAAGACACCGAAATTTATGAAACCATGACGTTCAAGGAACGCGTGGATACGTCGAGTGAGCACCGGGTCACTGTTGTAAGGAGCTTCTATCGCCGGCAGAGCGTTTTCGATAATCAACTGCTGCTTTGCATTCTCCAGCCACAGCTGAAGCTGAAAATAAAAACAAAATTAAAAATAAATCACGCAAATTAGCTGCCCAATTACTGGAGATGTGCTAATTATTTATATTTATTTAATTACCAAGCGATTTCTGATATGGAGAAAAACTTTCTGAGTCTGTGGTGGACCTGAAGAGACATCAGGAAAACATACAGCCTCAGTTGATGTTAATTTATCAAATGGCAAGCGACTTTGAAACGCGGCACCTTCCAGTCCATTTAAAAGTTCTTTGACTAGACAATTAATTAATTAATTAAAAAATAAATAAATTGATTTTACTATTGAGTTAAAAAAAATTACCATGAGGATCTTCATGATCGCTGTCCTGCTCATCATCATCTTTTACTTCAACTTTGGGAGCTGGCTGTGCCGGAGCGGCCACTGGAGCTGCTATTGGCTCAGTTATTTTCGGTGTCTCGTTTAAATTTTTTTTCTCTGGGGTACCAAGTCCTGTTTTGGATTTATCAGATGTATCAGATGCATTTTCATCTTCAACTTGATTATACTTTTCTTCCATTTCTCTGTACTCAACCTAAAAAATATATTATTTTCACATAAACAACAAATTAATTTTATTATTTATCACTTAAAATCCACTGACAATACGAACCTTTGCTCGCTTACGTCGACTCATTATTCCTGTTTTGATGTTTTGTTATTTAAATATGGAAATAATTGTTTTTATTTGCGGGTTTGTTGTGTTTTAGACGAATGTCAACTAAAATAAACTTGAACTGTTTGTTTTGATCCATCAACGATCAACGCTAACCGGCTTACGACAATGAAATGGCGGCTTCGAAGATGGGAAACTGAGGCCGCGAAACCGGATTCGACTCTCGAATCTTCGATAGTGAGCGCCAGTGGCGGGAGACACCGAGAGAATGTGGCGCCACCATTAAATTTTGTTATAGAAATCAGCGAATCAGGGGACAGATAACAATTAGGCGGATATTTATGACACATATTTGATATGAAAGAAATTACATTCGTAAGAAAATGCTAATGGGTTAAAGTTTCCCGGAATTTTTTTTAAAATACTGACGCTTGAAGAAGAATGCGTGCGCATTAATAGCTGCGCATGCGCGAGAAAATGTCGGAAAAAATTCCCGATGATAGATCGACTATTTTACTTACCGACCGTGAATTTGAAATTTGAAATAATTAAATAAATTAATTGAAATAATGAAATTTGAAAAATACACGTACGGATTTTACATTTACCTAAATATGCATTTTTTTATTTTTACTCTTCTTACATTTAATTCATTTATTTTAGAATTTAAAAAATTGACAATTGTCAGCTACATTCACACGGAGGTGAATGTAGCAGACATTAGACAATTTAAAATTATAAATAAATAGAGGAAGTAATTAAAAAAAAAAAATTTGTAAAAAATGCACTTATTAATTTCAAATTTTTTTAAATGCGCATTTTTTAAAAATTCAATTTTATTAATTATTTAATCTATTTATTTATAATTTTAAATTTATCTGATGTCTGCTACATTGACACTTATTTTTAAATGTGAATTTAGCAGAAATTAGACAATTTATAAATTTAAAATAAATAAACAAATGAATTAAAATAATTCAATGTAAAAAAAATGCACGTATGCATATTGCGCATTTCAGAATGCACCTTTATTAATTATTCTTATTACTTGGCGGTTAATTTAAATATTTGAAAAATAAATTATTAGAAATTAGAAATAAAATGGCGACAGAATATGATAGAAAAATATTTAAAAAATTAAAATAAAAAAAACACTTGAGTGTTTGAACAAACCTTGGTGGGGAAATAATATGCAGAAGTGTGTCCTAATACACTTGGAGATTTGAATTAAATTGCTCCAAGTGTATCGCAGCTAAAAAAACGTCACTTAACTGCTATTTCCCTACCAGACGATGCCAGATGATTTGATCAGGAACTTGGAAGATATCAGCATCGGCCATCAGCAACACTTTACACTAACACTGGACACTCAACACTTAACAACACCACAGACACTTTGCACAATTTGAATTTTACAAACACTGCACTTTTTAATTAAACAATGACTATAAGCAATAATTTTTATGGACAATTCCGCGAATTAACTACAATACTGTGTTTCAAATTAAATGTAAAGAAGGATCTGGACCACTACGGCCGTTGTCGATGATACTGACTGCTGCTATTGGACCACCAGTTGATACAAAGCAATCGATTTTCCAATCATTCGACCACCCACTCTAGTCAAAATTTGAACGTTGAATACAGCGAAGCGCAGCAACGCCATCTTGGCGCGAAATTAAAAAATTGAAATTTAATAATTTTATTAAAATTTATTTGTGTCAATAATTATATTAATTAGACTAAAAAGTATACTCGAAATTTTTTATTTTCGTTAATAATTTATTAATTATTGTTATTACTTGCGCGGTAAATTTAGATATTCAAAAAATAACTTATTTGAAATGGAAAAAAAATTTTAAAACGGTAAATCAAAATAAAATGGCGGCAGACCAGATAGAAATATTTAAAATATTAAGAAAAAAAAAAATAAAAAAAAAAAAAAAACTCGCAAGTGTTAAAAAATGGACTTTTAGAAAATTCTGTAATCAGTACATTCATTTTTTTTTTTTAATTAATCAATTTAATTGTTTAATCTTTTTATATGTAATTTAAAATTTTTGTCTTATGTCTGCTACAGTCACACTCATCCTAAATATGCATTTTTTTATTTTTACTCTTCTTACATTTTATTCATTTATTCTAGAATTTAAAAAATTGACAATTGTCAGTTACATTCATGATACTTAAGTTAGCTGACGTCTAATAATTTTATTTTTTTTTTAAATAATGACGAAAAAAAATATTTTAAAAAATTGCACTGATAGTATTTTAAATTTCCTACACATGCATATTTCAATTTTTTTTTTGTCATTTATTCGTTGAAAAAAAAAATCCAAAAATTGTTAATTGTCTGTTAACTTCAGAATCATGCTACATTCATACTCATGTTTAAAAGAGTGCGTGTAGCAGACATTAGACAATTGAAATTTGAAATAAATTAAAATAATAAAATTTTAAAAATACACGTACGGATGCAGGACATTCACCTGAGCTGAAACTCTGGTTTCCTGGTAATTATTCGTAATATCAGGATCTGCGTAATAGACATCTGCCCTTTCATTCGAACTCCACTTTTCTGCGCCTGCACAAACATGTACAGAATGAAGTCAGTCATCGGAAGAGAAAAAGAAAACGCGCGTAGCGCCATCTGTCGCGCTTATGCTTAACCGACTCCACTTACAGGAATTTACCATAGGAGTTTCACATACTATACTATGATATGTAAATTAAACTGTAGTAAAAAAAATTTTGATGACTGCAGCAGCAGTAAATCGGCGGGAATAAAAATATTTAACCATATTTTTTTGCACAATACGCAAAATTTTTAAAAATAAATAAATAAAACCATTTTTCAAGTGATAAAAATTCAAAAAAAAAAAATACATCAAATATTAATCTGCTGCATTGTTTTCAGTCAATAAATTATTTATATAAAATTTTAAAAATGAAACTAATAAAATTTTAGGTTAAGTGAAAAAATTTAGATAAATGTTTAAATAATGATTGAAAAAAGTGATTTAATTTACTGAGTTAATTTTGAAAAATAAAAAAAAATGGAGATTGGAAACCGTACTCCAGAAAGAAAAATTCTTGGGGAATTAAGTAATACAAAATCAGAACCAATTTCACCAACAGCAAATCTGAGATTATTGACATCACTGGCATCAAATTTAAAGAGTGTCGCTGATAATAATTATTGTCTCAATAAAATACAACACAATAGTAGTAATAATAATAATAATAATAATAATAATAATAATAGTAATAATATCAGTGAGTCTCCAATCGCATCAGGATCTTTAGGAAATGGACTTAAATTATTGCCAAGAAAGCAAAAGTCACTGGGACTGCTGTGTAATAAGTGAGTTAATTTATTTATTCTATTATTTAAATTGGCTAATTAATAATTTCCATATTTCATAGGTTTTTAAATATGTACCCGCTAAATTTAGACCACGAGACCCGCGAAATATCTCTGGACAAAACGGCTAAAGACTTAGGTACTGAGAAACGACGTATCTATGACATTATAAATGTGTTGGAGAGCTTGGACATGGCTTCAAAAGCTGGGAAAAATCGTTACCTGTGGCACGGGCAGAGTAACTTGACATCGACGCTTGTGAGATTAAAGTCCACGGCAATAAGACTCGGTCTCAGAGAACAGATCCAGGATATACAGAAAAATTACCGGGCTTATACTAATGACAATGATGAGACTTGTGATGAGTTGATGATGTCACTTGAGGAACCTGTTGATGAAGAAACTTATTGCAGTGATACGGCTATCAAGGAAGACAAAAGTCTCGGTGCAATGTGCCAGAAATTTGTCATGTTGTTTTTAGTTTCTATGAAGGTATTTTTTTTACGGTAACTAATTATCTGAGGACAAAATAACCGCAAATATATATCATTATTTTTTAAAAATTAGTGTAACGGTACCGAAGTCCACTTCCGTTTTACGGGAGCCCGTTTCCTCATCTATTTCAGGTAAACACGTGCTGCGGATGCTTCTACTTCCTCTCTAGATGACATTCATAATCTAAAAATATATTTAAGTAACTAATGGTGGACATTAACCGGAAGTATAATCAAAAATCCTCATTGCGAGTGATATCCAAACACAGCCATCACGAATCCATACCTCTGTGGGCTAAACACTACCGTCAGGAAATAGACTCTGGTCAAAGTCGGCTTAGAAAAGCCCTCCCTGGCACCAGTTCCCTGTCCGCAAAAGAGTCCCCTCCATTTATGATCACTCAGATTCCAGACATTCCATCAACACAAAATTTCCCTCATTCATCACTAAATAATTTTCTAATCTTCGAGCTTTTAATCTTTGGCTTTATGATACAAATCAAAGTTAAATTCATACCCGCCAATTATTTTTACCGAATCCAGCCTACTATAGATTTCATTACTAAATTTTATTTTTTCACTGGAAACAAATAATTAAAAAAATTTTTATTTTTCGCGCCATTACTAAATTTAGAGAATACTAGAGCTGGGAAATTTTTTATTAATTAAATCGATGTGATTTATTAATAAATTCAAATTTTATTATTTTCCCGCGATTATATTTAGGATTATTTTGTCCTAGGCTAAATTTAACAGGAGCTAATTTTCTAATACTTATGATTAAATAATTTTTTGTTTTGTTTAGAATGGAGTTATTAATTTAGAAATAGCGGCTAAAGTTCTAATACTTGACAATACGGATAATCAATCAGAAATGATGATAGACAATGGCTCGAGATCGCGGTTTAAAACTAAAGTACGCAGATTGTATGACATCGCCAACGTTTTAACGGCCATCGGACTGATTAAAAAAATTTATTTGTTTGATCGGTCGTTAAAAAAACCTATTTTTAAATATTTTGGGCCTGATGTCGAGTCTACGGAGTCATTTGACGCTGGTAAATATTTTTTTTTATTTACTTCACCTATTAAATAATTATCTAATAATTAATTATTTAATTTTCCAACAAACATTTAATTTAATTTTTAAACAGAAATGTTTTAAATTTTCTTGTCAAAAAAATTCAAATATTTATAAAAAATATTTAGTTACAATTAAATTTTTTATCAGAACAAACAAATGACTCGTAAATTTACAATTTATTTTTTTATTTGGCGTTAAATTCATTGAGTAAAAAAAAAAAAGTGAATGTCGATTTTTATAAGTGACGCGTCGCCAAATTAAAATTAATAAATAAGTAAAAAAATATTTTTATTACTTTCTTAAATAAGATCCGGATTAATTAGTAATTAATAATAAATTTATTTTACAGACACGCCAATTAGTAAAATATATAATTCATCAATTGGAATGTCAACGCCAGACAAACGTGTGACAGGACATTCCCACAATAGTTATGTCGACACATCCGCGAATCCAAACTGCAAAAGCTTCATCCAAAATTGTTACAGTACTCCGACAATAGACAAGCGCAAATTACGCAAAAGAAAATTATTTGATGCTGGTAAAATAATTTTAATATTTATTTATCCTAATAACTTATTATATCAATCCATTAATTAATTAATCAATTATAATTATAGACTCAGCATCATTTTCACGAACAAACAGTCTTCCAAACCTTGATAATAAATCGCGATCACTAGAACGTTTAGACGATTCAATATTGCGTGTGGCTGAAATGGAGCTGGAAAAATTAAATTCCACTGAAGAATTAAAACCAAAGGCATGTACGAAATTACTGACCCGCTATAAGTCGGATTCGTGTATAAAAAATCACACAACAGAGCATCAGACACTAGCGCTATCATCATTACCGTCACCAATAAATCAAACTGTCAAGACTGAGCCAAACGATTTAATCCTAGAACTTGAGCATGAAATAAATAACCAAAGTCTAATGCAGAGTTCAAATCCCGCATACCAGACTTTGAAAATTCCTCCGTTAATAAATTCAAAAAAATTTACATCTGCGGTCGTTAAAACTAAACCTGTTCATAAAATAATGAAACTTATACCCATCGGAAGTATTTCGACGCTTCAGGATCCACACTCTCCAAGTAATAGTAGTAGTAATAATAATAGTATTAAAAAAATATTAATTCCTAAAGCTGTGGATGTTGATAGCAGTAACGCAAAAGGTACTAAAGTCGCGCGATATAAAATTGATCAGACAAAACCAACGAGAGTTATTAATTTGACTAAAATAGATCCTAATAAACTGATACCTATTAAGCGGAGTGATTTTAAATTTTCATTCGCTGACGTTAAACCTCTTGTTGTACAGCCGTATGATCACCATCAGCAGCAGGTTATTGATAACACGATTAATTTAAATAATAATTCTGGCTATGCCATGCTGACGCGCATACAGGCGACTAGTGTATCACCTGGTGATACTTTCAAGGCTATTAAAGTTGGTAATACTTTGCAACTTGTACCGCTTAATAGCAGCAATAATAATAATAATAATGATGATAAGAGTAATTAAAATTATAAATTTATTTTTATTATTTTTACTTTAAATGATTTATTTATTAGGTCTAATTAAAAAAAAAATTTATTACTGTTTAGTTAATTACAGACTTATTATTTTTTGAGTTTTGAATTTAATTTTAAAGATTTAATAACAAAATATTAATCATTGACTATTGATGCGTTTAAAATTAATTTGAAAATTTATTTAGTGTATATAAGATAAATATTATTGATTTTATCAATTATTAATTTTGTTGATATTGAGGTAGATAATTATTATTATTATTATAAATAATAATGCTTATATAATTAATTAATAAGAGTTTAAGTGAATATAATTATTGTACTGTTATTAAATATTTTTTTTATTGCTTAAAATAAACTTTTAAAAATTATAAAATAAAATTTATTGAGAAAATTATATTTAGTATTAATTAAAAATATTTAAAATATTTTATTAATTATTAATAAATGATATTTTAAAAATATTTAATGTTTTATTTATTTGGTTTTTTTTATTGTGAAATTTATTAATTATTAGGTGGTAATTTTTTTTTTTTTAACCAGCCGAGCTTTGATTAAATAATTTACTTTTCTTATTCAAAATACGATTGTAAAAAAGGGGGTAAGATGATCAGTACGAGCAATCGACATTTTTTTTATGATCTTGGCCCATTTTACCTCAGTCGGATCGAAAAAAAATAATTATTTCAAATTTTAAATTGACCGCCAAGTCCGGGGTGTCCAACTTTCCCCATCCTGATCTACAAATCGTAATTAAGAATTTATAAACAAAAAAAAATTTTCTTTATTAAAAATACGATTGTAAGAAAAAACGGGGCAAGATTATCAGTGCGGGCAGTTGAAATTTTTTTCATAATCATGTCCCATTTTACCTCAGTCATACTTAAAAAAAAAATTATTAAAAATTTTTAATTGACCGCCAAGTCCGGGGTGTCCAACTTTCCCCATCCTGGTCTACAAGCCGTAACTAAGAATTCCTAAACAAAAAATTGTTGTTTTCTAAAAAATGTCTCATTTTACCCCGATGTATATATCTTTCAACAAAGTAATAAACTAAAATTTATTTGAGTAAAAGAAAACGCGCAGATGTTGGGTATATTTAAAATTGACTCATAAGCTAGTGTTGATTTCTACCCAGTGGAAATATTCTCCATACAATTTAAAATAATACTCAAAGATTACACAATTCAAATACGTAAAGATTACACAATCTCAACAAAACAAACTTTTCATCCCCTCAACAGCTTAAATTTTTAGCAAACATTTATACGATATTTAAAACCTCGTGCGCTTTGTCTTCATTGCCACTGGCATCATCATGATCAACTGGATCACACATTTATAGCCTGACCCATATAACCGTTAATATTTAGACAGATATTTGACCTTGAGCGCGCCGCCGTAAAAAATTTTCTTACACTAAATTTTTTAAAATAATTTTCAAAATTCCGTAACTCGAGCTTAGTTCCCATACGGTATTTTTTACTATTAAATTATGTATTTAAAAATACATATATGTTCATATATACATATGTAGAGCATATTTGTAACTTAATAAAGATGACTTTATACGATTTATGATAGCCCTCTCACTTGTTTAAAAATATATACATATACATATATATATTAAAGAAGAAACTCCTAAAATTAGAAATGAAAAATTCTAAATGTATGAAAACGGTGGGAAGATGATGACTTAAACATATCTCGGAATAAGAATTCACATGGACGTTTTATTTATCCGGTGTTATAATATTCTTAGTGGGTGCGCTTATGTTGAGAAGTATAAAAGTGACTCGCTGTTGATCTCAATACTTCAGTCAACTCCTGATAGTGGATGATCATCCAGCAAATTAAACTTTTAAAATTTTATTTAAATAAAAACAGTCGAGATGGCTCTTGAACGTCAAGTCCGTGCCAAGGTACGACTATCGTGTAAAAGTGTTTCAATTATTTTTTAATTTTTAAATAAATTTTATTTCTTGTGATTTAGACTCTGGCCAAACGCGATCCTCAACAAGAAAAAGAAGCGCAGGAATGGATCGAAGCGATTCTTGGTAAAAAATTCCCAGCTGGTGAAGCATACGAAGATGTAATTCGTGATGGTCAAGTACTTTGTGAAGTTATGAACAAACTTGCACCTGGATCTATTCCTAAAATCAATACATCTGGCGGTCAATTCAAAATGATGGAAAATATTAACAAGTAATTTTATTTTAATTACTGATTTATTTTTTAAAAATTAATTATTTATTTTATTTAATTAATTACAGCTTCCAAAAAGCCATGAAGGAATACGGCGTCCATGACGTTGACGTTTTCCAGACCTCAGATTTATTTGAGAAAAAAGACATCGCTCAGGTTACGACATCACTTTTTGCTCTCGGCCGTACTGTAAGTAATTATTTTTTTAATTAGATAATAAAATTAATTACTGAATTAAATTGAATGTCAATTTTGCAGACTTACTTACACCCTGAGTGGAAAGGACCTTACCTAGGACCCAAGCCATCTGAAGAATGCAAACGCGAATTCTCTGAAGAAACTTTACGCGCTGGACAAACGATCGTCGGATTACAGGCTGGATCAAACAAAGGCGCGTCTCAAGCCGGGCAAAATATCGGCGCTGGTCGTAAAATTATTCTTGGAAAGTAAACCGGATATTTATTATAAATTACAACCATCGTTTATTTTTCTTTCCTAAGAAATACAAAGCAATAAATGTTTTATTTATTTAAATTTTTATATAATTAAATCAATATACTAGTAATTTTGTTGTCTTATTTTTTACTTCATATTTTATCCTTTTTATTTTTTTTAATCATTCAATTAATTGCATTAATTTTATGCTAATTAGTTATAATTATTTCGTAAATAAAAAAATATAAAATTATTATTTAAATATTTTTACCACAGCGCAGTTTTTTTTTTACAAAACCTTGAAATTTATTTTAAATTTACTCCAGTAAATTTTTAAAATAATTTCTGCTGAAAAAAAAAATTAGTAATTTTTAATTAAGAAAAAAATGATAATTAATAAATTAATAATTAAATTAAAAATATTTTAAATTTTATAAACATTCATATTTATTTTTACACAAAATAATTATACGCACAATTTATTAACTAAACGCAATATTAAATCTAAAAATAAAAATGTGTCGCGAGTGTAACTTGTCAGTAATAGTCACGTAAACATGTATACATTATTTTGAATAAGACTATTACGTCTGACATCATACTTACTATATTCTACTTAAAATATTAAAATGAAAATTATTTATAAATTTAAAATTAGCGTAATTGAAGAAGAATAGAAGTTTACTTTTTATAAATAATAAATCACTTCCTTAGTTTTACCTATTACGGAAATGCAAATAAAAATACCCGTGAAAATCAATATCCGTTAGTAACATAATAAGTTTATTGGTATTAAATAGACGCAAATTGATTGATTACATTAGATTCTAAAATTGTGAGATTTCGTAGCTGGGTAAATAATTTAATACTCAGGGATAATAATGCAAGACACAATGAATAATTATAAAGTGGCACGCGATCCACCGGATGTACATTTTGTTACAATTTGTAATAAAATTACCGTTAGATATTTTAGTCAGAAAAAATTATTTGATTATTTTACATTGTCGTCGAGTCTCAATGTCTTGTTTATTATTATTTCTATTCGTGTTTGTGTTTTTATTGTATATACTTTCATATATTATGATTAGACTGATGAATCTGACGGCTATTTATAAATTCATTTTTTGGCATAAATAAATTTATGACATATTTTGTGACTCAGTTCGGGAAAAGTCAGACATGTTGAGCTTCGAAATTTGAGACGATTTCGAACTCAAACAAACTTAAAAACTGTGCTGGCATTTTCCCAGAAGAGTTCTCTGAATCCTAGAGAAATCCTAGACAAATCCTAGAGACATTGTCTTCCTTTACTTTTATGTGCTAGCATTTTTCCAAAAGACTTCTCTGAATCCTAGAGAAATCCTAGACAAATCCTAGAGACATTGTCTTCCTTTACTTTTATGTGCTAGCATTTTTCCAAAAGACTTCTCTGAATCCTAGAGAAATCCTAGACAAATCCTAAGGACAACCTAGAGACATTGACTTTCTTTACTTTAGTAAAAATGGGTGAAAATCGTGATTTCGGCCACTTAAATCGACCTAGAAAATCTAATTATTGCTCTAGAAGGCTAAAAATTGGTACGGAAGTAGATATTCATCCCCTGCGTTGACATCAGACGGAGTATAAACTAAGAATCTATAAGAAAGCCATGGAAAGGGTCTCTAGGCAGTAAAAAGGGGTGATAGTCGTTATTTCGGCCACTCAATTGGACGCAGAAAATATAATTATAACTTCCAGCTAAATTCTCATCAAATGCAATTCCGCTATATTTAACTTTTGAGGATCAACCAGACCTCCAATTCTTCATTTTAGCTATCAAAGCCGCAGGTTCTTGTTCTCGAAATTTTTTTTTTTTCACAAGTATATACTTATATTTCGAGGCCTTGGGCAATCCCATATTGGGCCAACTTAGTGAAATTCAATTTCAACACCAAATCAAATTCATTTTCAAACCGATCAATTTCAAATGTCGGCATCGTGACGAATCTCAGGTCCGGAAGAGCTCACACCTTATGCCTGAAAAATTCGTTTGGCTTCCATTGGGATTCAAACCTACGCCTGGCCAGTGATCAAGTTCGAAAGGCCTTAGTCTTACGAAGACTACTCGGCCATGATTACCGGTTTTTCAAAATTTCATGCCCGATCTTCTACTTTTGCCAGGTAGTGATGTAATTTATATAAGCTGCATTATTTAGCGAACGTCAAAATTACCTTCTGAAACGTTAAAATCGAATCTAAATAATATATAATACATAGATTATATATAGGTCAACTTGAGCCATTACGGCAATCAAATTTTGCCACTCAATCAGGGTGTGTCTTTATTCAAACGTAAAGACCCTGATAGCCACACTCTAAATATAATTGCTCAGAATGTTCTGCAGTGAAAAATTTACGGCTAACTTAACGACAAGTTTCTGATAAGCTTTTGCTGGATAATACTTGCGTGCAAGTTGATGCAAATCTACTGCCATCATCTGAATGTAATTTGACAGAAAAACTTGACGTCAATTTGAAGTGAAACTTTCAATCAACTTAACGTCGTTGTCTGACAGTAACACTTGTAATCAAATTGAATTCAAGTTTACAGACAATTTACTGTCAACAAAGGTATACATATATATACCTTTTTAGTTAACTAATTATAAAATAAGAGTAATTGCGGATTCTACAAGAGCAATTTTTTATATCTATAATATAAAAAAAAAATTCATAGTCCTCGTAAATTTTTTTCTAGTAAAAAATTTTTTTTAAATTTTGTTTCCTCCCTGATAGCCAACATTTTCTGAGAAAGTTGGTGGCAAAAGTTGGAAATCCAATAAGTTGACGGTCACTTTCTGAGAAAGTTGGTGGCAAAAGTTGGCAATCATAAGTTGACGGTAAGTTTCCTTTCAATTTTCTCAGAAACTTCCATTCCAGTTGCGGCTCCATACTGGCGCCAACTTTCTGAGAAAGTTGCCGGTAACTTGTAGCCAAAAGTTGCAAAAGCTAAAGTTGTCGACAACTTGTCGTCAAGTTGGTCGAAAACTAATGAATAACCAACTTTTTCACGATCAACTCGTGCTATCAGGGCTATCAAAGTTTTTTTTTTTATTAACAGCAGGTTAAGTAAATATTGTTATCTAACATAAAATTATATGATGATAAAGTTAATTTTCATTTTTATTATCAGTCGATAAGAAATTTGTACTGTTCCCTACAAAAATCCTGGGATTTATTAATTTACTAAAATAATTTGAAAAAATGTCCTGATAGCCACCTTAACCGTAAGTTAACCAAACTACTGCCGTATCCTGATCTCAACTTAACGGAAAGTGTTGGAGAGCAATCAGTTACCTTTAAGTTGACAGTAAATCGTCTGTAAACTTGAAATAAATTTGACTACAAGTGTTACTGTCAGACAATGACGTTAAGTTAATTGAAAGTTTCACTTGAAATTGACGGCAAGTTCTTCTGTCAAATTACATTCAGATGACGGCCGTAGATTTGCATCAACGTGCACGCAAGTATTATCCAGCCGAGGCTTGCCAGAAACTTTTCGAAGTTAGCCGTAGATGCTTCACTGCAGAACTTGCTAAGCAATTATATTGAGACTCTGCCTATCAGGGTGAATAAAAAAAAAATTGATTAGATTTGAAAACCAAAATTTATGACTAATAAAAATTCATAAATTTATAAATAAACCCAGACTTTAATAAAATGAAGTATAATAAATTGGCAAACAACATTGTTGATAATTGTACAAATCGCGTGACACAAAATCTTTTAGTAAGTGAATAAAAGAGAGTAAAATTGGTGAGTAAGACTCATCGTCATCTATATGCAATAATTATATATATATATATTATAATATGAATACGTATGCACATTTGCTAGGAGTGAGTCATCCAACTTCTGGTTGGATTTATAGGTATTTCTTGGCAATTTCACTCAACTCATTTATTTTAGTACTTATGCCATCGTAATCGCCCACATTTACACTCCCGATATTCCTATTGAGATTTTTTAATAATTTTCTACCTATGCCACGTATCCCCAGTTAATAACATCAGAGTTATGTCACAACTTACTCCGATAAACTCTGATTTAAAACTCAATATTTTAGCGCTCGCTATTTTAAGTAACACTCGTAATCGCTGGACAATTAGAAAATAACTTGAGTATTTTTTGTATTTTGAGAGTTTAATTATTCGAATAAAATTAATGTGACTCAGGTATTATATGATATTAAAAATAAAATAAAATATTTCAGTCATGTAAGCTGACAATTAGTTAAAACGAAAAGAAGTAAATAAAGAAACGTTAAATTAAAATGACAACTCACGTTTTATTTCTTAAAATATCTACAAGAATATTTTTCAATTTCTTTTATTAACTTATTACTCGTTCTGTTTTTAAATAAAGTTCATGCACTCGCGAGTATTCATGTCTTTTTTATATAAGTATAGTTACGTACAAATACTCTATATATATTTTATATTTACTAAAAAAAAAAGTTGTCTTCCATAGTGGAAATTTTTCTCTGCATAAAATGAAAATTATTTTTATAGAAATTGAAAATATTATTTTCTCGTGAAAACTGGAAAAATCTTATATCAGAAAAATATGTCCTGATAAGTCAAAAATTCATAAAATTTTTCTATCGTTTTTATTTTTCAACTTTTAATTTTTTATTCATAATGCAAAAAATTTCTAGGGGCGAATAAAAATTTTTTAACGCCAAAATTATTTTTTCCTGTGTATTCTTCTCATATTTTAATGAGAAATTCATCTAAGCTTCATATGGGCTCCATTTATTAATTTACACTGCAAAAAATTAGAATAAGATTCGGAGTGATTACGAATTTTATTTCAATCCGAATTCACTCCTTTCCTCAAAGTTTCGGAGATTTTACAAAAAATTACTCCACATACATAAATAGGGAGTTTTTTTCCTGTTTTTCACTTCGATTCGAAGTTTTAATATTTAAATAAACTTCCCTTTGGAGTAAATTCACTCCGGATTTAATCTGCGTTCACTCAGAAAATTTTTTGCACATGTTCCGTTTCATATATAAACATATGTACTTCATATACAAATATATGTACATATATAATCAGATGAAGCGTATAAATATGTATGTACATAAATTTGCATACATATTTATATAAGAAGCATATAGATTCATATTTAATCATATGTGGTCATATATAATTTTTTTCGAGATTGTACTTCAGTAAAAGCTGCAACTAAGACTAAAAGATAAAATGTTTAATATAAATTATTATAATAAATATATTTAAATGTAAATTATAATTTCATAAAAATATATAATAACATCGTTAAAATTTAAGTTTTTCGTATCGTCCAAGGACGCGTACGTTTAAAATCCAAAAATATATTCATAACGATTGCTTACTCGTTACCTAAACTATCATACGTTAACTATAATAAATACATATATTTATATACGTTATTTCTATAATAATCACTAGCATTAATATTTTATTACATCTTCATACATTAAAAAAAAAAATCTGATTCTACTATTAGGCAAAATTTTTATAAATCTATTCATAACTAATATTAATCATGATTCAAAAAACATTCTTATAAAATGATATTTTTTTTTTTAATGCCGGCAATTAATTATTAACGATGGCTGAACTCCAACAGGCATTAGACTAAATTTTCGTGATGATACTCAGTAATAAATTTTTCAGGCATTAATAGAACTTTTATTATTATATTTTTATTTTCAGGTGTAATCAAGATTATCAGATTATGTAATTATTTTATTTAATGCATGCAGAAGTTATAATTTTTTATAATGACTCATTGAGATCTGCAAGTTTGTCTCGAGGGCGTCTGCTAGTCACAAACTAAATTTGGTTACCTTAGAACGGGGATTGTATTACGTGCGTGGGATATTTCTATAATATTTCGGTATCATTGTATATTTATATATATCTGTCAACACACTACTCTTTGTACTATTGCATTTGTAAACAGTATGAATGTTTAATTGTAATTATTTTATTAATAATACTGTTATAATTTTTATTTTGTTAATATTCTTTAAGTCCACACTAATTATTTTAAATCTTAAATTTTTTTTTCAAAAATGTAAACATCTAAAAAAATTACAGACAAATTTTACTAAATTATTTTAAAAATATTAAAACAAAATCTTTTTAGAAAAGTTTGAGAATTTTTAAAAATTATTAAGACAAATTTTACCAAATTATTTTCAAAATTTTCAAACAAAATCTTTTTAAAAAAATTTGAAAATTTCAAATAATAACTAAGACAAATTTTACTAAATTATTTTCAAAATTTTAAAACAATCTTTTTTAAAAAATTTGAAAATTTAAAATAATTACTAAAACGAATTTTACCAAATTATTTTCAAAATTTTAAAACAAAATCTTTTTAAAAAGTTTGAAAATTTTAAATAATTTCTAAGACAAATTTTACTAAATTATTTTCAAAATTTTAAAACAATCTTTTTAAAAAAATTTGAAAATTTCAAATAATTACTAAGACAAATTTTACCAAATTATTTTAAAAATATTAAAACAAAATCTTTTCAAAAAAGTTTGAAAATTTATAACAATTACTAAGACAAATTTCACCAAATTATTTTTGAAAAATAGAAAAAAATTTTTTTCCAATAATTTGACGATCTAAAAAAATAATTAAGACAAATTTTGTTAAATTATTTTTAAAAAATTAAAACCAAATTTTTTTTTCAAATTTCACAAAAAAAAAAATTTTTTCACAATACAGCGAAATTTCTAAAGATTTAAATTCCACTAAAATAATCAAATCTATAAATATAATTTTATTTGTTCATTAAACATGGGTTTATTTATAAACAACATATTTATTTATTCAAACGTATATAAATAGACATACTAATATATATATATACATATATATATTTTTAATTTTGTAAATAAACAGGTATTATATTATCAGCAATATTTTGAACAGTGACCATCTAAAAAATTAACAACGTCCCTGAATATTTATGATAATATTTAAGATTTCTCGTTTTCTTCACGTTCTTATTCCCAAATTATCAAGCTGACTAATACTAATTATAGAATGGTTCACGTAAGACGATATCTTACTGTAAAGCTTCTTCTTCTTCCTCGTATTTTATGTAAAAAAAAAAAAATACTTTTCCATTATAAATATACATTTTTTATTCTCAAATATTAATAGAACATTTTTTCTCATACTTCAATTAAAAAGCATGAAGGCACAAGTCAATGATTTTTTTTTTTTTAAATTTAAATAAATATATTTTCTACGTAAACTTTTGTTAAATAGTTTACTAAAAGTATATTGATAAAAATTATTTAGTGTGAAAAATTAAATATTTATTTTCTTATGTTTTATTTTAAGTACAAAAGATTTAATATACATCTGACACATGTTGTATATTTGCATTAATGGAGGCTTAAAAAAAGTCCGCGTAGAGAGAATACATTTGATTGAATCATATTCACTAAATGTAATTCTTGTTTATGGTTAATCTAGTCTTATCCGAGCATGTGTTACTCTACTTTATGTATACATATATATGTACATTCTATACTGAATAGAAATTCTCTCTGAACTAACATAACATCCATAGTATATAGTAAAATACATATTATATATAAATTTATTCTACTTGCATTTGCACGTTTTCGCTCACTCACCCAACGTTTTCCGTGTTTACCTCGGCACTAATCCATGTACATTTTACTTATATTGACCTTCTACTGCAAATTACTCATACGTAAAAATTTATCTCTTAGTTTATTCCATAACTTGTAATTTTATTTATCACACGCAGAAAAATGAACTTAAAAATCTAAAATTTTTTGATTATGCTGTCGTTGAAATAAAACTTTAAACAGGAAGTTGAGTCACCAAAAAATTATTATGCTGTACTACAGAAAAAAAAGGACTTCTTGGGAAAAATAAAAATTATCTTGAGACGAGTAAAAATTTTTTTTGCCAAGAAATCCTTTTTTTCTGTACACAAAAAATTTCATGATCCTGAAGTCAGTAGACATTTAACAATTTTCGGATTTTTTTTTCAACATCAATTAAAAAAAAAAAAAGAAAAACAAAAATATGCACATGTAGAAAATTTAAAAAACTATAGGTGCATTTTTTTAAAATATTTTTTTTTAATAATTAATAACAAAAATTTTATCCTTTAAAACTTATTGATAAATCGTAATAAAAATAATTTGTTAAAAATAGGAATTATAGTTGAGAATAAAAGATTTTTAGCGGCTCATAATAATAGTGACTTAACTTCCTGTTTCAAGTTTCGTCGACAGCACCCTAAAAATTCGTACATTTTTTATCTCCATTTTCTCCGTGCAATTTAAATAATTTAATAAAACCCATATTTTTAATCTTTACATTATCATTTATTTTATAAAAATATTTTCAATTATAAATATCATGATAATTTCTATATATATATAAATATATATTAGTAACTTTTAAGTCCAATGACACAGAGTCATAAACAAATCAGAGGTCAGTGTTCTCATTGAGTATTTACTTGAGAAATCTGCAATACGTCCAACAATACATTCTTAAATACTACATAATATACAATATATACATATATTATATTAACTTATACATCGCACAATAGTAAAATATTTACAACTAGTACTATAAATCACTAATAAAATAACAGTATCTTGTATTTTTAATATAATTTATTTAGTAAATAAAAAAAAATACATTAAAATTTGAGTAAATTTACCGAAATTATTTATAAGATATTGTAGTAACTAAAATTATAAAATTAAATTTAGACGGAAACATAAAAGTAGAAAAGGTTGTAAATTATTAGTTGACCCAAGCCACCGCACGTGCGCTTAAGGGCTTTCTTTATAACCCTAACCTATACTTATGAGCACTTAACTCATGAGTATATTACAGATATGAGTATAGAAATAGAGAGCGTTTATGATGATGGCAGCCATAAAATCATCACGAAGATCATGAAATAGTTAGGCGACAATAATTAAACGGGTAGAGTGAGAGAGAGAAAAAAAGGGAGTGCATGTAATCCTCTAGCTATAGAATTATAAGAGAAGCGCGCGGAGGAGGCAAGCATCTCAAAATAGAAATTTGAGCAAGTAACTATTAATAGCGGATGAGTGCGTGCCATTGGCCCTCTCTCTTACTCTCACAATAACAATTATCTCTGTTGCATTAAAACGTTGTACATCTCACGTTCCCGTTCCCTCTTTTTACTCTCTCACGAGCACCCACCCACCCACTTCCAATACCTTATTTTGCTTCCCCCTCGCCTCAGCCGATGGTGAACCCAAAAAAATTGGCGGTATAATTTGAAAAATTTTGTTATTTAAAAAATAAAAAATTTCCATTGCACTCCGCCCGGCTTTGCCGCGGCTCAATCTATAGTCTCTTCACCTCACCACCATCGGGTCTCGTCATCTCAAAGTATCATCATCTCTCTCTCGTTACTGACGTTCGGGTAGTCCACGTGCCGTGTGCAAACCCAGACTCGCGACTATGACTAGGACGAGCCCGCGGCGAAAACAGCCAATTCGAATCCAGTATTAGTGCGGTTAACAGTGTTCCTAACAAACGGTGTCTTGTCTTTATTTTATTTTCATTTATCTCCTCCACATCTATACTATTTAATTAACTATATTTTAATTATTTATATTTATATATTACCTAAGTGGTGAGTACTAGTTATCAATTTTATTCTATAATTAACAATCAATATTCTTACAATAACTTAATATCCAGATTAGTGAGAGTCTACATGCGAAAATAATTCGCCATCTATCGGCAAATTATTCAACCATTTTTTTTTTTTTTATAATTGCATTTACTTTAACTCATTATCACAATTACACTAATACCCAACTTGTGAATGTGAGAATTTAAATTCAAATTTATTTTCCCGCCATATTTAGATTTTTTTACCCGAAAAAAAATTAATTCGCGGAAAATATAAATAAAGAGATGTGAGATGGATGGATGGATTTTTTTTCACATGAGGGCTGAGGGGAAAGAGATTGCGCTCACTCGAGGACGTCGTTCCCTAATACGGAGTCGACGACGCCGGGTTGCCGGCCTACGACTCCCTCTACCTTGCCCTCTATATCTATATGTGTCTGCGCACAGATATAGAAATTCCCTCTTCTCACTACCGTTACGTCTACGGTGTCAACTGTTTTACTAACGTTATCCTATTTTTTTATTATCTTTTTTTTTTTTATTTCAACTCCATTTTATTCTCGTGCTCTACTCCGCTTACTCTACACGGTATTTTATCCATAATAAATTTTAAATTTTTTTCCACATACCATTTTTACAGACATTCGATTCTACTAAACACTTTTTTTATCTTAATTTTTTTTTTTAAATAATTGCCGCCTTTTTTACTGAGATTTGAATTTTTAAAAATAAAAAATTTAATTCCAAATGATAAATTTATATTTGGGTTCACGTAACTCTGGATTGAATAATTTTAACATGCTTCCGTGCAACAGTAACGGAAATAGAATAAGATTACGAGACGATATTTTTAGATATAGATCTCGAGTGTGTATATGAATGTGAATATACTTTTCATACATATTGCAATTAATGAAAAAAAAAAGTCATCAATTGAATGCAATTATTATTTTTATTTATAAAACAAATTAAATTTATTTGTCACTAATGAACTGGATATTAATTTAAAAATTTTTAAAAATAAAAAACTCTGATATTCATTCATTTTAATTATCAATTAATAATTAGTAATTAGTAATTGATAAAAAAAATTAATTGACTTTTTAATTAATAATTAAGTATTAAATACTAATTATTTATGAAACAAATATATATAAATATGTGGATATATTAATTGCAGTACACAAAATGCCTTTCAAGCCAGTGGAACATCCGAAATGCCCCAAGTGCGGCAAATCCGTTTACGCTGCGGAGGAACGCGTTGCTGGAGGACTTAAATGGCACAAAATGTGCTTCAAATGCGGTAAATAAATTTTAATTATCTTACACACACATACATTTAATATATTACCCCATAGACTCATCCCATAAAAAAAAAAAATTCTTTCGCTTCCAAATTTAATTCCATTATCGATACTTCCATTCAACTGGATTTTTTGAGAGAACTACTGGATCTACGTCTTAGGTCATAATGACATTTTTTGTAGAGAATTCAATAAGCTTTCCAATGACCACCTACAATGTATATTTATCTTGATAAATTTATAAGATATAGACAGTTGCTCCAAAATAATTTTTTCAAAATGGCGAGTTGTGGATTTAAATTAAAAAAAAAACGTTTTTTTGTAATTTCAGGTCTGTGCAGCAAACTTCTCGACTCAACAAACTGCTCCGAGCACGAGGGTGAGCTGTTCTGCAAAGTCTGCCACGCCCGGAAATTCGGTCCCAAGGGGTACGGATTTGGTGGAGGTGCAGGCTGCCTCTCCATGGACCAGGGCGAGCACCTGCAGAGAGAGTGAGTGCCGAGGAGATCGCCCCCATATTGCGTCTCCCCACAGTTATGTCCCGAGATCCATTTGTTTGCTAATAAAACTCCCGATATAATTTTTTTTTAAAAAAACGTACAAATTCCTAATCTTGTCCTGTATTTAAATTTTTTAAATATCCAGATAATTGTTTTTTAACCCCGAACCCCATAGAGCCACTTTTATATAATTAAAGTCAAAAATAATATATATATTTATTTTAATTTATTTAATGTACAAATTTACCCTCGATAAAATCAATATAATTTTTATTATAAATTAACTTGGTAAAATTCATTGATTTTATTGATTGTTTTTAATTACTACTGTCTTATTGTTTCCTTAAATGTGCGCACACTGAATCTCGTGAGACATAAGCACTGTTTAATAAATATATTATTATTATATAAATATAAATAATAATAATAATAATAATAATAACGATAATTTTTAAATTATTTTAATTATTATTGTGATTAATTTAGTACAGTGCGAGTCTGTTTCTTGTTTCATTTTAATTGTCTCCGTAATTAATTTTTTTCTTTTGTTCCTTAAACTTTTTTTTTTCTACAAAAGCACAAACAATTAAAATTACTATTGACACATATATTTTTTTTGCTCACATAAAATTAAATGGTAATTAAAGTTTACAGTTTAAAAATAATTTATTAATTACAGAAAAAATTAATTATCTAATTAATTAATTATTATTTACAATAAACAAGAACTGACAACAATTTAGTTTTTAGGATTATTTGTACCATCTGTATTAAAAAAACTGCTACATTAAAAAAAAAATAATCAAAAAAAATTTATCAGAAAAAAAATAATTGATTTTTTATTAATTACATTTTTTATTATTTAATTAACAAATAGTTATTAAAATTAATTGAATATTTTTTTTATGAAATATCATAAATTAACATATTATTAATTATTAATATAAAAAAAAAATTAACATTGCTAGAAATTTTTTTTTTAACGAAAAAAAAAAATTAACATGTCAAAATTTAGGTAAAAAAAAAAAACGTCAGAATTTTTTTTTAAATTTTTGTTTTTTACAAAAAATCGTATAATTCATCATAAAGTCCAATGGATTGAAATGAAAAGCAAACAACAAAAAAATATAAAAAAAAAAAAAAAATAGAATGCCTTCACCCGCCCCCGCCAGCCCCGCCGAGTTCGAGCCACCGGAGGCCCATTGATAAATCCGAATCACACCCACACACATGCATTCGTGACTATAATGGTGAGCACCGAGAAAAATAATTGCCAATTCCGCGTGATAAAGCTTGCCCGCGTATAAATATCCTGCACGGCCTTTTATTCACTTCAATTAAACACACACACACACGCACACGCACTGCGTCATATTTATCCATTAAAAAAGAAATAAAAACAATAATCACAATAATGCAAATAAATGAATAACAACAGCAATAACAATTTATGTATAAAAAAAAAAAAAAATTAATAATTGTTATTTCAAAAAATGAAATTTTAAAATTATCAAGAGTGTGAATGTAGCAGACATCAGACAAATTTAAAATTACAAATAAATAGAGTAAATAATTAAAAAAAAAATATTTTAAAAAAATGCACTTATTAATTTTTAAATTTTCTAAATGCGCATTTATTCAAAATTTTATTTTATTTATTATTTACTCTATTTATTTATAATTTTAAATTTTTCTGATGTCTGTTACATTCACACTCGTTTATTATCATACATTTATACACTTGTTTGACGCAAATCCCTAGCAAACCTTTTTATTCATCTAATAATTTTAATAATAAATATATATATAAATATCTAAAACTACTAATCTCTTGTTTTTAATCCAACTAACTGCCGATTTTTTTTAACGGACCCAAACCAAGCCGGTCTAGCCCGCAAGCCTCGCTCAACTATCCATTATTATTATTACTATTATTATTATTGAATTATATATTTATGTTGCTTTCATATATTTTTAGTTATTTATTTTTTTTTTATTTATTTATCATTTTTTTTACCCTCAAAATTTTTTTTACTCTCTTTCTGTCTCTTTCTCTCTTCTATCTGTTTCTGTCATGAAAAATTTGACATGTGTCCTGTATTTATTGTCATAAATGTGCTTCTTGGCTCTCCTCTCGGGGCTCGGCGGAAGCGACTCGCGTGGTCGGGGTTATACTAACCATCAGCTAACCCAAACTTTATCTAACAAGATTATGTTGTCGGGAATTTTCGTCACTTGTTATAATTTATACCACTCATAAGTCACCACATATATAAATAGATTTTTTCATTTTTTATTCACACGATTATTCATATAAATTTATCTCGACATCATTTTCTATTATTATTATTTTTAATGCTTATTATTTATTTTTAAAGTAATAAATTAATGCTATCAAAGCTTACTTGCAATATTATATATAAAATATACATATAAATTTAATTTTAATGACAAATATTTATTTTTAGTGGTGATTTGAGAGGCTCGAGCGCAGTAATGGAACCCCGCGCAATTGCTAAAGCACCTGAAGGCGAAGGATGTCCGAGATGTGGTGGATTTGTTTACGCTGCTGAGCAAATGCTTGCACGTGGACGAGTAAGTGTTAAATTATTGCCACTTAATTTAATCTTTTATAGAAAAAAAAAAAAAAAAAAAAAAAATTCATTTAGAAAAAAATTATTTGAATTTAAAATTCCCGCGATTTGAATTTTTAAATGAATTTTTTTTTATATATTAATAATCATCACTACGACCTTAAGGTTTATTTAAAAATAATAATAATTTAAAATGAATATCATATTATGTAGCTCAAGGAATATAATTATTATTAGTGGGTTAAAATAATTTTGATGATGGAAAATTTTAAAACGGTCGAGTTATCGTTGGGTGGCCGCCCAACAAAATAGTTCTACTACTTGGCGGTGTTGCCAAGTAAAATGTAGCTCGAGTTTACTTGAGTTTCGTTTATATATACTGTATATATGTATATATATATCATGTACATACTTAACATATGTACATGTGATCCAATAAAAAATCGATAACGTTGCCAAGAAAGTGAAATTAATCGGGTGAATCTAATTGCCTGTATTATATATTAATATGCCAATTGATTTTACATATAATTTTAATATCATTTCATGTAGTGATGATTATTTCAATTAAATATACAAGACTTTGTTTGATCATCAATTTAATTTGGATTTTTTATTTTTGAACAACTATCGTTTTATTAAAATGCTTTTTACGCATTAACTATTGGGTTTATATAAATTTACAAAGAATACTTTTTTGTTACAAATTAAATTTTCTACAAAAAAGGTATGAATAAATTTTTCTGTAAACTTGATAGTTTATCGATAAATTCATTTTGAAAATTAATCTTTTGTATATTCAAATTTGTCAAATTTTCTAAATCAAATATCGTTTTGCTAAAATTATTTTTACACGTAAACTATTGAGTTTATAAAATTTTACAAAGAATACTTTTTTGTCACAAATTAAATTTCCTACAAAAAAGGTATCTATGAGTTTTTCTCTAAAGTCTATGGTTTACTTGCAAAAGGTCTGAGAAGTAATTTATCATTTTATCACAAAGTCTTGTTAAAATAAATAAAAATATATAAGTAGTATGATAAATATAAGCAATGAATATGAAAGCGTGCGTGAGTATATGCCAAAAATACTTAAAAAGAAAAAAAGTAAAGCCCGGTGTCATATTATGTCTCCTGAATTCTTATGACCAGGCTTTCCATAAGACATGCTACAAGTGCAAAATTTGCAACAGGACACTGGACTCTACGCTTCATTGCGATGGTCCGGACCGTGAGATATATTGTCGAGGTATCATTAGTCAAAAAAAAAGTATCAATAAACAAAAACGAAAAAAAATAAAGTACATTGCTCTTTGAGTTTTTTTTTCCATTATTTTTTCATACTAAAAATATGTTTTTTTTTTCTTATACGTGTTTTCCATCCTAAATTTCCATGCCCCATTAAAAAATTATTGTGACGTCTAAATCTCTTGCACGCCGACATAATAAAAAAAAAAAAAAAAAAAAAAAAAAAAACAGAAAGACATTAAATGAAAAATTTTAAAAAATAAAAAATTGTGACTAACATTTAAAATAAATGAATCCTTTGTGTCTGATGTATAGCAATGGCACAGAGAATGTTTTAAATGTGGGCTCTGCTCAAAACGATTAGACTCCGTCAACTGTTGCGAAGGTCCTGACAAGGATATTTACTGCAAAGGTGAGCTAATAATACTAAAATTAACTTAAATATTTAAAAAAAAACGAAAAAAAAAAATGTCACATTACCAGTCACAAGTTACGACACCATTTATGTAAAAATAATATAATTTTCTTAGTCTTAATTACGAAACATAATTTCATTTATCATGACTGTCATTTACCGGCTAAAAATATAAATATAATTATGACAGAGTCATTGAGAAAATTCATTGAATACTCGGCTAGAAATGTCACATCAATTAAAATCTATAATTATATAATTTTAACAAAATAATTTGATAATTATTTATTAGTTTATCAGCTAAATGTTAAATCGTACTGTGATTTATAATTATCTATTTTTATGCTGACACAATTTTTATTTTTGATTGATGCAATTATTTAAATTAATGGAATCAGTGTCGTGACTTGAGTGGCAAAAAAAAAAAGTTAAATAATTTGGAGTTAATCGGTATTTTGTTCAGTCTGCTATGGCAAGAAGTTCGGTCCAAAGGGTTACGGATACGGTCAGGGTGGTGGTGCCCTTCAGAGTGACTGCTACGCAAACGGGTGGGTTTTTTTAGCAAGACAAATTACAAATAACTTTTAACTAATTTACATATTTTTTGTAATTTTAAAAATTGTTTTTCGATTACTTTTAATTTATTCGAGTTGTATTTTCCAAATTCCGAGAGTTGTTTGTTGGTCATATATTTGAATGACAAAAAAAAAATTAATTGTTAATATGAAAATTAAATTTAAATTCTCAAGTGAAAAGAGAGGGAAAACTGTAAACTTGGGACTTGGATTAATAAATTTAAATTCTGATCGAAAAATAATAATTAATTAAATTAATAATTTTTGCGTAAAAAAAACTCAAAGGCAGAGCAATGTCTGCCTCGGCTTATTTATGACATTAAATAATTATTTTGTTAAATTTAAATTGAGAAAAAATAGAAAAAGTCCGCTTATCTGCTTAACAGCTTGCTATCCGAAGAAATTCGGGCCGCGGGGCATTGGTCATGCAGGACTTGTATGGCTGGGGCTGCAGTGCGACATTGAGGACGATGGGTACGCGCGTCCTTTAATGCTAATTTTATTTATGTATTAATTACCCATGTGAAAAAAAATCCTTGAAAAAGTGTTGGCTGTTCTAAACTTAAAAACCTGAAACAACGACGAACATTTTTTGAACATCTGAAAATACAAAGAAAAAAACTGTACTAAGTGCAAAAAATTTTTACTCACCCCAAGAAATTTTTTGTATAATAAATTGAGGGAAAACAAAAATTTTCATGCTTTGAGAAATTTTTTCGAGTCCTTAAAAAATTTTTGCCTTCAATTCATAAGAAAAAATATTTTTCGCGCCAAAAAATACTTTTTTTATGTCCATTAAAAATGATAAATTTTGTGATATTTTTTCAGTTCAAAATACGGCCAAAAAAATCTGACTGAACTACTTCTGAAATTTTTTTTGACTACATTTTGATAGTACTGTCAATCATTGATTTTTCCTTGAATTTTCAAAAGTTTAAAATACGTTCAAAAAAAATTGTATCACGTTTTGAAGTTTAAAATAGTCTACGCTTTTTCGCCATTTTTTTTTTCACAGGAAATAATATTTTTAATTATCCTTCATAATCCTTAATTATCCTTGTCCATTAATATTTCAAATTTTTCAACTAAAAAAAATTTTTTTTATTGACAATTATAATAATTGCTTATTTAATGCTGTTGCTGCATCCCTTCAATGTATTTTCAAAAATTTAAATTTTATTTTGTGTCAATTAAAAAAAAAAAAAAAAAAGTTACTAATCAGCATCACCTACTTTTTGGTGTAAAATGAACAGATTAAAAAATGCATGTACCAGTTTTTGGAATTTCAATAAAGTATTTAATCGGTACACGATCGATTATCAGTAATAATAACATGTATATTATTTTTAAAAAAATAGCGATGCAGCCCCACGCACTACAGTGGTGGACACTGCTTCCATAAAAGCACCGCCAGGAAAAGGATGTCCTCGTTGTGGCGGCGTAGTATTCGCCGCGGAACAAGTTCTAGCGAAAAGTCGCGAGTGGCACAGAAAATGTTTCAAGTGTCACGATTGTTCGAAAACACTTGACTCGATAATAGCTTGCGATGGTCCTGATAAAGACGTTTACTGTAAAACTTGTTATGGAAAAAAATGGGGACCTCATGGTTATGGATTTGCTTGTGGATCTGGATTTTTACAAACTGATGGTCTTACGTAAGTTTTAATTTTTTTAAAATTCTTATTCATGGTGGCCACATTTCTGAAAAATCTGGAAATATCAGGGAATTATAAATATACTGGAAAAGTCAGGGAATTTCGTGACAAAGCTGGAAAAATTTTTACTTTCTTTTTACTTTAATTTTTTTTTCTGCCGAAACTGTTCAAAAATTTGTAGTCACCATGATTATTATTTATATATATATATTATTAAATAAAAATAAAATGATTTATAAATATATAGAGAAGAACAAATCTCAGCAAGTAGACCATTCGCTAGCCCAGATACAACTTCAATAAAAGCACCAGCAGGTCAGGGCTGTCCCCGATGCGGTGGAATGGTATTCGCTGCCGAGCAACAACTTGCCAAAGGGACAATGTGGCACAAAAAATGTTTCAACTGTGCCGAGTGTCATCGGCCTTTAGACTCAATGCTCGCTTGCGATGGACCTGACAAGGAGATTCACTGTCGCTCATGTTACGGCAAACTCTTTGGACCCAAAGGCTTTGGATTTGGTCACACTCCAACTCTGACATCGACTAATGGTGACGGCGCACCTTCATTGTAAGCAACAGTTCAATTATTTTAAAAAATATTTAATTAATTATTTTAATTGAAATAAAATATTGACATTTCAAATTTACAGCATTGACTCTAAACCACAAATGGGCACAAAAAGCACCGATGGACATGGGTGCTCACGTTGCGGTTACCCAGTTTATGCTGCCGAACAAATGATCTCCAAGGACAGACTTTGGCACAAACGTTGTTTCAGTTGTGGTGCCTGCCATCGTTCATTAGACTCGACAAATCTTAATGACGGACCTGACGGTGACATTTACTGTCGCGGATGTTATGGACGTAAATTTGGACCACGTGGTGTTGGTTTTGGTATGGGCGCCGGTACTTTAACGATGGCTTAATTTATTTATTTATTTATTTATTTATTATAATCATAATAATAATTATTTAATTATTTAATCTTCATTATTTTCATTATTTTTTTTTTTTGTTCATAAATCGGTTTTAATTAAATTAATTAATAAATAAGTAATGAGCCAACGATAACTAGATATTTAAATAATCGTCAGGTTACCGCGGATTCGAGTTAACAGCGAGACGAACAAGACGATTTTATTTTTAATTAATTAATTAATAAATAATTTAAAAATTTTATTTATTAATTTAAATATCAGTAATATGATTTATTAATTTTCTCTGAATTTGATTGATAATTTAATTTAAAAAAAAAATTAAATTTATTTTAAAAATTATCGATGGGTAAAAAAATAAAATATTTTATTTAGTTGTGTCAATACGAACGAACGTTTTAAAAATAAATAATAAAAAAAAAGAGACGAGTTTTGTTTTGTACAATAATTGAACGTCAAAATGCCGTGAGCAAACAAACAATACCTGAACTTTTTATCCATGTTGCAATAAAATTACTTACCTTGGATATACATCGGGTATTTGTTTTTTTTTTATTTTATTTTTTTTTTTTAATTAAATTTATTTAGCTCGCGGGTATTTTATTCGTTACGAAATTAATAACGTAATTTAGTGCGCGTTTTAATACACGTTTATAATTAAAAATAATATACTAAATATTATTAATTATTAAATTAACGTTATTATTATTATTATTTTATGATAAAATGATTAATTTTATTGTGTATTACGATAAATAAAGATTTAAAAATATTTTCAATAAATATAAGATTTAAAATTCAAATATTTATTATTCATTTTTATTTCCTGTTTACTTATCCTTTGAAAAAATAAAAAATAAATTTTTTTTATTTAAATTTAAAAAATTCATAATTTTTGTATCTTTTATCCACAGAAAAAAAAATTTCTCGGCACAAAAAATTTTTACTCGCCCAAAGAAATTTTTTGCACTATGATTTGAAGACAAAAATTTTTTAGGGCGCGGAAAAAATTTGTTGCGCCCAGAAATCCGTTTTTTCTCTGTAGAAATTTTATAAAAAAAAAAAAGTACGGTAAGTTTATAAATAATTGTAAACAAACGTATAAAACACCGATGTCATATATTTATAGCAACAAATGTACAAGTTTTTATTTTTTTAATATTTACTTCATTCACACTTTATTAATAATACAATAATAATGATAATTAATTTAATATGTGCACGGATGACTACGTACTTCCATTGCTCATAAAATCATAACTCACCATCGTCTTTAAAAAAATCAAACTTTAATTACTAATAAAAAAATGGACGTTGTGAATAACGCAGGACACCCTTGCACCCTGTATAATCCAAATATATATTTATACATATATATGTTCGACTTAAATCCGTGGTATTCCACACCACGAATATCACAATTAATACTTAATTAACATAAATTTATGATAACTCATTACATTAAATCGCAGTATTCAGATGCAACAATTGTGCATGTCAATAATATTTAAAAATTAAAAATAATAATACCCGTCTATGTACACAATTATTTAATGGACAGTAATTTAAATAAAAATTTAAATTGCATTGATCTCTCTTAATAAATAATTATTATTATTATTAATTTTTTCAATATAAATTTGCAGTTTTAAGGGGAAAAGGATCAAGTAAATAGGGGGGTAGTGTCGTAGAAAAAGACCGAGGACTGCATGATCCCCAGGCACCGATTCCACCACTACCACTACCACTTCCACTTCCACCACCTCCTCCTCCCCCTCCACTTCCACTACCACGTCCGGCACCATTTGATGAATTTTCATTGTGAGAGTCACTGTGCTGCTGTTTAATACTCAGTAAATTTTGATTTGCCAACGGCTTAACTTCCGTTGACGACAAATGACTATTTGAACCTACAGGTGTCGCCGGACTTCTTGGAGACCTGCTTTCAGCCTTAACACTATTTTGTATCGGACTGGATGCTCCACTGTCAACACCAACCGAGTTTTGACTACTTGATTTCTGCTGAGCCATGCGTTCTTGTTTCCGGAATTTGGCTCGCCGATTTTGGAACCACACCTGGTAATTCAAAATAAATAATTATGTTAATAAAAAGGTGTTTTTAATTTTAAATTAAAAAAAAAATAAAACGTAAAAATAAAAAAATTAACAATGAGCAGAGAAAAATTTTAACGGACACTCGGTCGGGTACAGAAAGCCGGACTGGATGCTAGCTCGTAATTGGTTCTAGTTGGCAAATGAAATATTTAACAAATAAAACAAACGAAACGACGGTGACCTGCATGTTAAAGTAGCGGATTTATTTGCTCTGCCGTTAGTCCGACGGGTCTGCCAGTGCGCGAATCTAACAGACAGAGAGGGAATCAACTTGGGGTGGATACCAGCAGACAGCAGATACGAGAGCGGTAACTTCTCTATACATACAGACATTACAGACACACATATATCTATATCTGTATATATGTGTACAGAATATAGAGAGAGAAAGAAGAACGACGAGGGGCGGAGCAGGAAGGGTGGATGAGGGCGGCCTACCCAACACGCTGTCAGGACAATCCAACAGGGTTGCTGAGCAATAGCATCCAGGCTTAGAGTAGTAGGGATAGTACACCATGACGAACGTGATTGCCCTTTCCGGACTGCAAACACCAGCTATTGGATTTTTATCATTCGTTTTAGCTTCTGCTTTCTGCTTTCTACCTCCCAACTCCTTCTCCTGCCTCCTGTCTCTCCTCTCCTCTGCTCTTCTCGTCTCTTCTCTAGCTATTTCTGAGTCTGCTCATTCGAATTAGCCGCGACACCGGTTTCGTTTCTCTACAACTGTTTCTTCATTTGATAAAAATTCTGTATTTTTTTTTTGGTTTAAAAAAAATTAGCAATTAATTTTTTATAAATAATTTTGTTAAAAATAAAACGAGTATTGAGTGGATGCGATAAATATATGTATACATATACAAACAGAATTAATGGAGATTAGTTTGGTGTATATTCATGATGCTAATAATGAACAGTACTGTTTACAAATGTATTCAATTGTTAAACTGTAAAAACCCCAGACCCAGACCCCAGACTGACAACAAGTCTATGAGGACATGAGCCCCCTGTTTAGTCACACGGCTGGCGTTAATGTTGAATAAATACAGGGGTTAAATAAAATTTAACAAGGCGTTAGATGTGTGTAGTATAGGGTGTATGGTGCAACTAAATTAAATACGAATATAGAATGTATAAGAGAGAAGAGAGAAGAGATAAGGGAGGATGCGAATGTGTCTAAAGGTAAAGGGGGACGGAAAAAGCTGTGTAAGAATATCTCGCTAGGAAAAGAAGACATCGGACAGGGTGACAGATGTCCTCTTGCTGGATAAATATTTAATCGAAGCTCTATAAGCCGCAGTTACCAACTATACGACTTTATGTTTATAAACGTCACGATTATTTTCTTGTGTCGGCTTAATAAATTAAATAAACGTTCGTACATCTGTGATATATTTTTGACTTCTATTAGTTTTAAATTATTTTTTAGGTTCATGATTACTATGCACTGTAAAAAATCGGGAGTGAATTTGGATTTTATTTAAATCCGAATTCACTGTCACGGAGTTTTAAAAAAATTTACTCTGCATATGGAGTGAATCGGAAGTTTTTTTTCAGCCGAGTGATTTCGGAGTGATCTGGAATTTATTTGAATTCGCATTCACTTCGATTAGAAGTTTTAAAATTGAAATCAACTCCGATTCGGAGGGAAATTCACTCCGAGGGGATTAAATACAAAAACAGTCATCCGGTCCGCGTTCACTCCGGATTTGATGCATTTTCACTCCGCAAATTTTTTACACGAAATAATTAGTTTGTATTTTTAATTCATTTATTGACTGATTTGATATGAAGGAAAGTTAAAATTTATAGTTATTGTTTAAGTTTTTAATTATTTAAAAATATATAACCACAAGAAAATATGACATATTTTATTTATTCATTGGAGATTTATTTATATAATTCTGCATAAACTTTGAACTTTTCCATACTTCTGACAGTTTGTATTAAAAGAAATTTTTTTTTGGCAAAATCGACTGTCAAAAATTTTTTTTCATTCTATAAAAATTTCAAGTTCATTAATTTTTATATAAATTTACGTAATAATTATAAATTTTAATTTTATTTTAAAATAAAAGTAGTAATTTATTATTTATATATTAAGGCTGCCCATTTTAACCGAACTCCAAATCATTAAAGATTTATTACACATAATTATTTTTCATTGGTATAAAAATCCCCACCGATGTCAATTTCAAAAATAAAATAATAAATTCTTATTACTGTTATCGAACACCCGTCAATTTTTACATTAAAAAAAAAACAAACAATAAATTTTACTACACGATTTCTTAACAAATTCTGCAGACGTCAAACATGAACTCTATTAATATTTAAACAGCTTTTTTTAATGACTATATAAGTACTTGTGAAACAATTGACGTCATTTAAACAACTAATTCTCATTCTCGTAAATATGTTATCGATTTCATCGAATTTGTTATCAGTTGTGATGATTTTTCTTTTATCACCATCTTATTATTTTTAATGACTGAAGTAATGCGTATTAGAAATTACTACGTCAAGACTTTGTATATAAGCAAGAAGTTGCTCAGTCTAGAATTAGAAGACGTCCAAGCAACTGTAAGTGATACATATTTTATTATATTTATTATATAATAATATATTTTTTTTTCTAGAAAAATCTTTTTAAAAAAATGTCAAAAACGCTGATAATTATTTTTGTGGCTTTCGCGATCATGGCAATAATAAGAAATGCCGATGGATTCTGTTCAAATGTGGGAACAGCGGTAAATTAAAAAAAAAAAATGATAATTTTTTAGCAAACTTTTAATTAAAAACTATCAAGTGAAAAAAAAAATTGATTGAAAGCAGGAAAAAAAAAAAATTTAATAAATTATATTATTTTTGTAATTTTGCTACAGTGTGTCAGATTTATACCATGCTGTGGAAATTCTAGATGTCAAATGAAGGGTTTATTTTATGGAGAATGTGTACCCACCAATAAAAACGAGTATTCAAACTCAATAGAAGAAAATGATATGAAAATTGTGTGGTAAATTCTAATTTTATGTTTTTTAAGATTTTTTGATACACTGTAAAAAATTTTTAGAGTGAACGCGGATTAAACCCGGAGCGGATGACTTTGTATTTTATTTAATCCCCTCGGAGTGAAATTCACTCCGAATTGAAGTTTATTTCAATATTAAAACTCCGTGACAGTGAATTCGGATTTAAATGAAATCCTTAATCACTCCCGATGTTTTACAGTACAAATTAATCATCTTAAAAAAAAAAAAAATACGGACTACTTTTGAATAAATTCAAGGATTTTCTTTATCTCAAATTGCTGTTATTTTTTTTATATCAGTATTTGATTTTGTGGATAACCCTTTTGATCAGATTAGCAGCCTAAGGCGTATACATATTTACATTACATTACTAGGATTTCCAAGCCCAATTACGTCGTGATTTACATTAAAATTTACTGTAAAAAAATAATAAATTAACAAAACAGACAACCATTTTTTTTTTTTTCTAGTTAACTAAATTTAAAACATTAAATTCAATTGTTACACAGAAAAAACAAGAATTCTTTGTACAAAAAATTTTTACTTGCTCAGAAATTTTTTTTTCATCATGAATTGAAAAAAAAATTTTTTTGAGGCCAGAAAAAATTTTTGCACAGAAATTTTTTTTTCGTCGCAATTTCTGTGCAAAAATTTTTTTTTCTACGATAAATTTTACTCCGTAACTGTGAGAAAAACGAGGTTAAGATAAATAATTGCTCTTTCTAGATAGTTTTCAATTATGGAGTAAAAAATACTCAATTTTTAGAAATTTTTAACTAAAAACTAAAACAAAAGTTACTAATTTTTATTTTTTCCGCATTTATTTGATTCTCGGCTCAGATTTTCTTTAAATTTCAGGGAAAATTTCATCAAAAAATTATCTGTGAACTCGTGACGTATCGCTTCCGTTAAAAAATTTTCTTTAAAAAATAATAATGAAGTAAACAAAAATTAATTATTCTAAAAGGTTCACATGCAATAAAACTAAATAATTATTATCGAGGACAAAAGTAAGAAAATGAATAGAATTTTATATTTAAGTAACTTTTATATTGATCGAACAAAGTAATCGGCTAATTAAAAGCAGACTCATACCATGTATATATATATATACATGTATATAGTCATATACAGGAAGTAGTATTAGTTACAAAGATCAGGAAAAGTTGGGACTATGTATAAAATGGAGACAATTTAATTAAGCTGATGAATTTACGGATGAGAAAAAAAAAGTAAAATAATTGAGAGAAAAATAAAATGATAATGTAAAAGTTTGCAACGTCTATATATAAGATACTGAGTTAAAGATCGTTACATAGACATTCTAAATACGATTTATATATAGTCAGATTCAGTGTAAATGTATGTGTAAGAATAAAGATGTAGTAGGATGAAATATAAGGGAGTGTTGGTACACAAACAAGTGTAGCAGAAGATGCAGGAAGCAGAACGACGTTACTTTTCGTGGCAATAGTGTCGGGATGATGCTCGACAGGACGGTTTTTAATCACTGTAAGTGGATCTACATGGAACTCGCAATTACCCGAGGTACACTTGCACACATATACAACACACAAGTGTAACCCCCTTGTGTATCAGTCATCCCTGCTGTTTCTGGTCCTGTTACTGCTGGTAGAGCCAAAGCCGAGAGTCGAGAGCTGGGAGCTGGAAGCTGGGAGCCGGCACAGCAGCATCACAGAGAACCCAAATACAAAAGGGAGCGAGAAAGATAAATTGAAGAGTCCAGAGAAAAGCTAACAACGCTTTTCCCGTTTTCTCGCTATGGACTTTTATCTTTTACACTTTTATCTTGTTTTTTGTTATTTTATTTTGCTAGACGTTCGCCGGATGTTGTCGTTAATTTTCGGCGATTAAATAATTATTATTTTTTTTTTTTATATTATGCAGAAATATTTTTCTCTCGGATAATTTTTTAAATTATATATTTTTATACTAATGTTTGTTAATTTAAATTTTTACGTTTACTGCAAACTTTTAAAAAACGACAGAAATTTAAAAATTTTTTTAACCAACAAAAGTAAAATTTTTTAATTTTTTATTTATGATAAATTTTCAAAAATTTATTTGCCATACTCTTACACTAAATTTTTTCATATTTTTTATTCAAATATTCCCTAAAATTTTTCATAAAAAAAAAATATTTTTTTAAAAAAACAATTGGCTGGTTTTCAAAAAAAAAAAAAAGAAAAAACAGTCATCTCAACTCGAAAAAATTTTTCAACAAAAAAAAAAATCTGTTATTTTAATTAACGAAATTTAAAAAAAATAAAATCACAAAATGAATTTAATCGACGATAAATAGTCTGATTACCAAAGTACTCATTCGTAAATTGGATACATGCCACTCATCCAATATATTTATCTACTTACATAAAAACACATATATACTACACGGGCTATCTGAATGTAATAACGCACTCGACATATAATACCGTGGTCGACCCCTTGACCCCTTGAATTACACCATAGCGTCGTAGTGACACCGAGATCCCATTGACGCGTGCCGGCATCACGCTGCGCTACTCTCTGACGTACGATCGCCCCACACATGCATTAACAAACAACATTAAAATACTACCATACATATATTGAAAAAATAATTTCTCACAAACGCAAATTCAATCGTGAGTCATTCGCTTATAAAAGTAATTTTAATCTCCTTCATTTTATTCCACTCGCAATTTATATCTCCGTCTTTCTTAGTCTTGTTCACTTGTTACTGCCGTATAAAATCATCAATCAGTCGTTTAATGTGAATTATTATTACATTACTATCATATATTATTACACCCTACATGCATAATAAAAAAACATACATGTATATATTGTATTTATATAACTTGTGACCTAGTGTTAAGTCACCTATTGATTTATTAACTCTTTTAATATCTTGTCTCTCCGTATATTATTAAATTGTAGAAACCGATTCATCAAACTGGTATATATTTATATTATTTAACAAAAATAATGATAATAATAACAATGTAAAACTTCATTGACACTTGAGTGATTAAATGAATATTTAAAATGAGGGTTTTTTAAAAATAAATTACTAAAGGAAATGATAACTTTAATAATTTACTGTAATTAATTATTCAATTACGCTATCGATTGATTTAACTATTAAATAATAAATCTAATAAATTTTATATCTTTCAATGAATGAAATTATTTTTGTAATATTAGTTTACTTATGATAAATTAATTGTAAATTATAAGATTTATTTTAATTACTTAACTTGAGGATTTTTATATTTTAGTTTAATTATTTTATTTCCGGTTGTCTTTATAAGATATTTCCGTTATCCTTTTTCTTTTTAATAATAATAATTGTCTATTGAATAAATTAATAAGAATCGAAGCAGGAAATTAATTTAATAATTAATTTGACAGATTTTTTTTTTTTTATTTTATCTGAAGATTTTTTGTTTTTAATTAAAAAATAATTGAAGTGATTGAAATTTTAGGTCAACGTTGATACCATGATCTATTTAGATCTCCATAGATCTTCTAGATCTAAATAAAAAAATTCCAACTTGATCGCAGATTTAATTTTCTTTTTTTAATCTTTTATTTTGAGGAATTTTTTTTTTTATTTAAAAATAATTGAATTAATTGAAATTTTAAGTCAACATTGATATCATGATCTATTTAGATCTCTGTAGATCTAAATCTAAATAAGAAAAATTCAAACTTGATCACGAGTGGGCTAAAAAATAATATCGATTATTTATTTGTGCAAATGCAGCGAAGATAGTAAATTTGGATTTATTGTGAAATTAAATTGTAGTTTAAGGGAAATGTAAATGAAATTAAATGTATTTAGTACGTGAGTCGAATGTACTGGGCATGTAATGCGGCCTTTATGTACTAGAGTAGTCTAGGCTGCTCGTAAGACCGCAAGTACTAAAAAATTTATAATACGGCTCTAATAATCTGATGTGGTGGTGTCTAATGTCAGTTTTCATAACAATCACTGTAAATATATAATGTATTCAATGCCTTTATTTTTATTAACAATCATATTTTTCAATTACTTCGATTTATTTTTTGAATACAAAAATTTTATTCTCAATCACGAGTTTTTATGTAGAAAATTTTTTTAAATTTCAAAATAAAAATATTCATCATATTAAAAAAAATTTTCTCACTCAATATAAAATTACCCATAGAGGACGATTTTATTGATTTATTATACACAGAAAAAAATAATTTTTTGGCGGAAAATAAATTTTTCATTATAAAATAAAAAGAAAAATTTTTTTCAGCCAAGAAAAAGTTTCTTGCCTCAAAAATTCCTTTTTTTCTGTACCGTAAAAAATTTGCGGAGTGAACGCAGATTAAAATCGGAGTGAATGCGGAACGGATGACTATTTATTGACTCCCCTCGGAGTGAAATTTACTCCGAAGCGGTTTATTTTAATATTGAAACCCCGAATCGGAGTGAATGCGGATTCAAATAAAATTCAGATCACTCCGAAATCATTCCGCTGGAAAAACAAACTCCCTATTTACTCCATATGCGATTTTTTTTAAACTCCGGAACTCCGAGTGACGGAGTGAATTCGGATTTAAATAAAATCCGAATTCACTCCCGATTTTTTACACTCTGTCTATTAATATTTAAAAATGAAAATTTATGTGAATTTATGAAAGGAAGTTAAATTAAACTTTTATAATATAAAATCGGTATAACTCAAGTCTGAGAATAATTATGTGAATGGAAATATATATACATATATCTAGTACATAGATATCCTGATGGCAGGGCCAGAACACTTAATGATGTATACATCACTGGGGATCTAATTTTACGATGCCGTCTGGTTGACGTTTTTAATCAGATTATATATCAAGATCCGTGTGATTCTATCGCCCATCGCCCACCGCCTCGGCACCTGCACCAGCACAAATTACACACTATTTGTAATAATAACAGTAATAACTCGAGCTCGAAGATAAAATACGAGATATTGAAATTAGTAAGTAAACTTCAGGCACATGCTCAGTCCCAGTCTCAGTCAAAACTGCATCCATCCATTGTATGATCATCATACTACCGACGGAATATTAAACTCACTAGTCCAGGATTTACTCCTCTCATTTATCTCCTGTCTACCCAGTAGTCACAGTACCCGAGCTAGTCGTGACATTCGTCTAATTGATTTATACCCAATCCAGCCTCGTTAATGGATCCTCTATACATCGCTCCTATCAATTTTCAAATTCAACTCTCCCAGTAAATGATAGAAAAATATTTCTCATATTATTTTTTTATTTTTAGTCATTAATTACCCAGCTCTTGTTTAGATAATTGAGATACATCAAGAAAGTGTCTGGATGTAAAATGTATAGTAGGTTTTATTTTATTATTTTTACAGCTTGGCTTTAGCTCAGACGTTGCAACCCTTGTAGGCCAAGATAATCTGTCAAGAGCAACGGGCAATGTAATCCATCAGATCACAAGACACTACCTGTCCATGGGTACTAGTGTAAGAGGGTAATTTAATTGCATTAGACGTCTTGGAAATAGATCTTCGCTCTCACAAAAAAAAAAACAGAAAAAAAATTCAATTTTTTTATTCAACATTTTTTTCCAGGGCTCAAAACTTTAAACAAATTTTTTTTTGCTCAAAAAAATTTACCGCGGCCCGTTTAAATTTTTAACCAATAAATTATACGTCAGTTGTTAAAAAAAATATTTTGGATAAAAAATTAATTACCTGTACTCTGGCTTCCGTGAGATCAATTTTCATAGCAATTTCTTCTCTCGTATAAATATCAGGATAATGCGTCTCCTGAAATGCCCGTTCCAGTTCTTTTAATTGGGCGGATGTAAATGTCGTCCGTATCCGTCGCTGTTTTCTTTTTTCAGCTAATCCGTCATGAGTTGTGTAGGCTTTGTATCCAAGACCGCCTAAATTAAAATATATATCTTCACATTACTATTGATAGTTTTTTTTACAACCATATAAGTGATATTTTATAACATTTCGACGTTCTAATCAGCAAATTATCTAACTCCATTTCAGAAAGTCTTCAAAAATTTTTTTTTATCTAAAAATCAATTCCATATCTAGTATGTGAATAATATTTTTGTCTAGGTTACTAAAATAATATTTTTTCTGTTAGTATCTGAAAATCACACAGAATCACCTATTAAAAAATATTACATTAGACAATTTGCTAATTAAAATGTCGATTTACAAAAAAAAAAGGATTTTTTGGCGCGAAAAATTTTACTCGCTTCAAAAAAATTTTCTCGCCCCAAGAAAATTTTAGTTTTCAATTTGTAATGCAAAAAATTTCTTAAGGTGAGTAAAAATTTTTAGCGCCAAAAAATTCTTTTTTTTCTGTGTAAATAGATGACATGTAGACAAGCTTCGATTAAATGATTCGAGGATAAAAAATAATTGAAAAGTAGTTGTAAGATTATCGTAAATAAATTAACCGCAAATGTATATATATATGTATGAATATATCTTGGATAAGAGGGGATGTAACCATAGCAATGAGTGAGGGTAAGAGAGGAGCATACATTGATTTTCAGTGCCATCTTGTCGTCGTAGTCTGATAAAAATTACAAAACCGCTGACGGCTCTTCTCTTACCGTCTGACTATAAATTTATTTATCTACTTGAATAAAACATAGCAAGATTAATTTAAATATAAATACTTACTTTGAAGATTAATAGACTGATTAAAAATAGAAGCGGCATGTCGATGGACATCTTGGGTCCTAGCTGCCATTACGGAGCACGGAGTAGCATGGGCCGGATGATGCGCATGGGCATGAGGATGTGTCGCGTGGTGACCGGCTAGAGTGGGCCCACTGTTGGCTCCTCCTCCCGCGGAATTACCCGGGTACCCGGCGGCCCTCGCGGCCGTATACCGATAAGCCGCTTGGCTCATTTGGGAGCAAGACCCCAAGTCCCCGTATCCGCACTGCATGTCAGTGGCCAGAGCGCAACTCGATGCTTCGAATCCCGCGGCCGCCGCTGCCGCCGCTTGGTTCAAATACGAATAATCCATCTTACAAGCAGTTAATTTATCACTCACTTCACAAGTTATGTCTTTGATTTATTTGTTTTACACATTTTAACTGTCAGGATTTTATATTTTTACTACGGACAGTAAATTAAATTTTTTTATCAGCGAGATTTCAAATTTTTGGTGGGCTGACTAAAAGTGGACGTAACTACTTCAGTAGTTAAGTTTATTTAGTGCGGCAATGAGGCCCGACAATCGAGAAATAGCGACAGTAAGTCAGGCCCAAAAGTCAATGAGCCGACAGCAGATGCGACCCGACGGCTGATCAAATTCACCAGCAGACTTTAGACATCTAGTAGATCAAGTCCAAGATCCAACCATGCAAAGTCCATCAATAAGTCACGCATTTGCTGGCACATATCCACGAACTAGTTTCGTAAACACTAAAAAATTCACATAACACATGAGAAAGTTATTCCTCTTGCGTACTTTGTGTAAAAAAATTAAATGAAGCAAACAAAAAAAAAAAAAGTTAACGAGTTCTCCAGCTTCCTTGGAGTATGTTCTTAAATTTCCCCACCCTTTATCAAACCTCGTTATTTCTTAACCGCGGTATCAGTGTGTAAGCCGCGGGGTGCTGGTTGCGATATAATCGTATCAAGGCGATATCAAATTATTGCGATTATCCCGACGATATAAAAGTTTTTGGTGGTGCTTAAGAGCACCCGAGACAACCGACTGGTGGCTCTCCTCAAAATCAAATGATAAGCTTAATTCAATAACCGTTGCTTGGATGGAAGGACAGAAGGAAGGACGAAGGATAGATCGCGGGTGCCGCGCAGTTGGGGGCGTGGCTTACGCGTACATCGAGATGGCCCCCAAAACACCAGGATAACTCTTGATGCTTATTGGTGGATTAAAAGCCACCCCGATACCCTGTTTTATCCTATAATTTTATACACAACAGATCTACACACTCATACGTTCCCACCCAGTCACCAGCGAACAGCCGAAACTAAATCGACGCCCCTAACTTAAGGGTGTATTTGTTTTCAGTATACCAACATCAGAGCCACCCTCTTTTTAAAATCCTCTTCTCTTCTTCCTGTCTCTCTTCGCCGTTATTGTAATCACCTATCGCCGTCCCTCATTCACAATTTCCCTTACCACCGTTCCGAAAATTTTCACTGCTGCCTGAACAGAACACACGAGTTTTTGGTGTCGGTGTTAAAACGAACGCTATCGCCTGTGATGATGCCTAATGTTTCGGGGCTCGCGATTTTACGACCCGCGTACTCAATATATATATACCCCTTTATTCAAACTTTTTGACTCTCACTCTTGCTCACCCGGTCGTTATTTCTATCGCTTATACATCCAGTACAAACCCTCTCCCTTTTTTTCCCCCATGTGCGCACATATCACAACTTCTCGTGCGAAATATTCCCGACCAGGAATACGCGATCGAATCGACATTTTGCGGCTTGTTGATTTAGTGCTCAATACGAGTGAACCAGAATCTCATTCGTTTCAGTTTTTTTTTTTTTTTTTTTTCATAGATTATTAGCGAGTTTTCAAAGGGACAAATTACATGCTGACGCTCATTAATTAATTTATGCTTTCCTTTGATTTAAATAACATACACACTCATCAAATTATAAATTAATGAATAAATATATCAATAAAAATATACAATGCGACACTTGTTTCCCACTTGTTCTCACGAGCAAGTGTAAGAACTGAAAAACTACAATAAACTTACACATATATATATATATTTATATATATATGAACCCTCTTTTTCAAAAGAATATCCCATGGGATTGTTAGAAGTAGAGTTCTCGACGTGTGGCACACGCTGCCGTCAATTGCTCTCAGGCGAAAATTTTTTTCTCCCTATTCCTGTTCCTATTTTTCTTTCTCTGCCTCTTCTATCTCCTACTCAATGTGTTCGCTTACCTCTACATATGTACCGTCATCAGTATATACATGATTGTAAGGACGTCACGCATGTGCACGCGACCCTTATACCCTTACATAAGTCTACACATACACACGCTTACACACTCGAGTTACATATGTACAAAAATTTTATCCACTTTTACATAGACCGCACCGCAGCTACATATGTCCTTGATTTGTCCGGAGAATAATATTCTCCAGTAAAGTTGATTAAATATTGGTCGGTCCAATCCCCTGGGATCTCGACAATTCGCAGGAATACAATTTAATATCTCAACGCCGGATGAGCACCCGATCACTTTATACTTCTCTATATTATATATACATATATATGTTATATATCCTATTGCAATACCTTATTTTATTTTTCTTTCTTCTCCCCTTTACCTTCCGCTTTATCATAAAACTCTCTGAAGCTTTTCTATTTAATATATATTAGACTGATTCAAAAAATCGATTTTTTTCTTTCTCGAAATCCCTGTTAAGTAGTTGTAGGGAAGTGAAATAAGACGCCTGTTAAAAGATGAGCTCTTAATATTAATATTTAGAAGTCGCTCATCGCAATTTTCTATTTCCCATTTAAATGACGGGAAAAAAAATTTTAAGTGGAATTTTGTACCTCGGTGATGGCTTGTACTGATCAGCTCAGCACATAATATTGTAGGGAATGAAACGCTCTACAAAAAAAGTCTCTTATCAATTTTTGATAAATTCATCTGCTCAAAAGTTATTGGAGCTTGAAGTCAAATTTAGAGTAAATTTCGAGATCTTTTTACTTTTGCGGCGAAACTATCAGACTTATCACAAAATGCCATGGGATCTTTTTTGTAGACAATTTTATTTCTTACAAATTACCTCTGATAAAGTTTTTCAAAATTCCGCATTGTTTTCTAGTTATTTTCATTTTAATGTCAAAATCTTGAAATCGATCAGAACATTTTTTTTAGGTGTGCTGTCAACTGATCCCAAGTTTTATACCACGACAAATTGATCCCAGACATCTAATCCCACCGACAATTAATTTTCATCATATAATTAATTATTCTATGAAGTTGTCTGTAGAATCAACTGTCGGAGGTCAGTAGTCATGGAACCTGTTTCTTAAGAGCTTGAGATTAAAATGAAAATAACTAGAAAACAATGCGGAATTTTGAAAAACTTTATCAGAGATAATTTGAAAGAAATAAAATTGTCTACAAAAAAGTTCCTATGACATTTTGTGATAAATCTAATAGTTTCGCCGCAAAAGTAAAAAGATCTCGAAATTTACTCTAAATTTGACTTCAAGCTCCAATAACTTTTGAAAAAATGAATTTATCAAAAATTGATAAGAGACTTATTTTGTAGAGCGTTTCATTCCCTACGAAATTAGGTCCTGAGCTTATCAGTACAAGCCATCACCGAAGTACAAATTTCCACTTAAAATTTTATTTTTCATGTTATTTAAATAGGAAATAGAAAATTGCGATGAGCGACTTCTAAATAATAATATTTAGAGCTTATATTTTAACAGGCATCTTATTTTACCTCCCTGCAATTATTTAATAGGGGTTTCGAGAAAAAAAAAGTAGTCGTTCCAAATAAACCACCTTAATGTATATATTGTTCATAAATATTTTAGCTTGATTATTTAAATGTAACATTTTAAATATATGTTTTAACGAAAAATTGAATTACAAGACATTGACATGACTCGATGATTTTATATTAACAATTTTATATAATTAAATAATAAATTTATGAGAATGAAGACATCTTACCTCCAAAATTTAGTCAAATTAAAGTAAATGATTGGCAGTAGGCATAGTAATTAGTGGATTATTAAATTAAATATATAAAATGAGAATTTGTAGAGAGAAATATTGAGATTTTCAGTATCGAGGTACTTAAATTCGCTATCGATTATTAATATAACGAACCATTTATACTTCGTATCTCGAACGATTGATCACTAAATTAATCAAGTTACCAGATAATAATTAATTCAATTACTGATTTGATAATCGTCGGATTTTACAGATTTAATTTGAAATTAAATTAAGATATTTAGTTTTTTAATTCAATTTCAAGACTAAATTTTCAAACTAGCGGATGACTAAAATTAAAAAAGATTTTTTTTTTAACGTGAAATATGTGTACTTATAGTAAATAATTTTTAATTGAGTGATTTATTAATAGGAAAATAATAAGATATCAATTGACAGTCAGAATAATTTATTATTTTATTTTATTTTGTTTTGTTTTACTTCAATTAATTTTAAAACAAAATAAATTAATCTTGACTTGCATCAACATTTTCTGTTTGGAGACCTTTGAATGAGGCAACTGGTATGTAAGTTACGAGAGTGTACAATTTGTTTGCTGAGTCCTCATCGTCGTTACGTCTTCTGCTCAAACGTACACGTACTCGGAATGGTACATTTCTGTAAATTTATATTTGAATAATTAATTAATAATAATAATTTACGCACTTACTTAAATTTAAATAAATGAATTAACAAAATTAAAATAAATTTTAAATTGCATAATAATGAAAATAATAATTACCAATAAATAATTTAATTAATTACTACTTTAATTAAAATTGTTTACATGAATTTTTTTAAAAATTCAAGCTTCAGACCCCAACAAATTCAATTAAAAAAATTATTTTAGAAAATTCTTGACAGATTTAATTATTTTAATAAAAACTACGAGGTCTGCTGATATTTATCTTCTTATTATTCAACTTACTTCTGATTTTTAATATGATAATTAATTGATAATTTATTTAATTATTCGACTCAGAAAAAAAATTTATCTTGAGTCAATAAAATATTTTTGAAAACAAACGTTTTCGGGAACGAAGTTAAGATTTTTTTGAGCCAAGAGAATTCGTCTTGCTCAGGGGAGAATTTTACTTAACCCGAGAAAATGTGATCCTGAAATTGACAGACAATCAACTGTTTTCGAATTTTTTTTTTATCAAATCAATTATAAAAAACTCAAAATATGCAGATATAGAAAATTGAAAAAACTATAGGTACAATTTTTTAAAATGTTTTTTTTTTTATAATTTATCGTTTTGAAAAAAAAATTCAAAAATTATTAAACATCGGCGAATTTCAATACTATGAGAAAATTGAGGTTTCCAAAAAAAATTTGAATCAAGAATATTTTCTTTCGGTTGAGAATATTTTTTTTCCATGCAGTATTTAAAAAATATATTTTTAAATATTCTAGTAGCTTATAAATTTATAAGAAAATAAGTTGATTATTTTTTTGAAGAAGTCCGGGTAGGACATTTTAAAATAAAATAAATCAAGTGGTAAATAAAAAAAAAAAGTTGAATTACCTGATACCCTTAGACCAAAGTTGTTTGTTAAGACGAGTATCAATTCGTACATCGGGTGTTCCCATCTGTTTTTCAGCGAACATTTTAAGTTCTTTGATGGCACGTGGTGCCTTCTTTTTGAATCCTACACCATGGAGACGTCTGTGAAGGTTTACGGTGTACTCGCGGGTCACCACTTCATTGATTGCGCTCTTTCCTTTCTTGTCACTTGTCTTGGCCATGGCTATAGTCCTGTAAATTATTTATTTACTTAAACTTTTATCAGAAAAATTTAATTACAAACTCAGACATCAATTTTATCCACACTTTTTTAGGTTGCGCATAAAAAAACTAATGACCGAAATTAATTACGGAAATTTATAATAAGCAATTATTAATTATTTGAATAATTAGTGATATATTTAGATAAATTTTAAATATGTAAACAATTGAAGATTGAGGTTAAAAAGTTTCATGTGTCAGGATCATCAATAAAAATAATTAATAAATAAAAATATCTTTAAAATTTAGTAAATTAATTAGTGAAGATTTATAATAATTGCAATTACTAATTAATAATTGAATAATTACATTGATGTTTTAAGATTTATTTAAAATTTCAAGACGATCTTACCTTCCCGACGAACGGTTTGACTGAAAAGAATTCAAATCCAAAATGGCGCAAGGATTGCGACATTTTTATTGGATTTTGCCGCCTTTTCATGAATTGTAATTGTGAGTAAAATTTATTATTGAATAATAAATTAATTGATTTAAAAAATTGAATAAATTGTTAATTAAAGCGGCAGCTCAAATATTTAAATTCAAATTATAGGTAATTAATAAAAAGTAGAAATAATTAAAATTCAACTTTAAAAATTTATTTTCATGAAAACGCGCCTTTTATTTTCAGTCACGTTTTGATAAAAATTAAAATTTCAAGTTCTATAAAAAACATGGCGTTGTTTATTAAATTACCCCGAGTTTTTAATTTTGTTAATAATTTAAATAAACAAATAAATACAAGCAATTTACGACAGTGTAATTATTGTTTTGAATATTTATTTTTACTGTTATCATTTTTTTTATTTATTTTTTTTTTGTTTAATGAAATTTTTTTAAATTAATTATTAAGTGTTTGGAATTGAATATTTTGTCATTAAAATTTAATTATTTATTTATTTCAGTTAATACAAATAAATTATTATCGGCAAGATGTACATCTAAAGTACCACCATTAGTTAAAGAAAGTAAATATAAAACCGCAATGCCATGGATTTATAAAGACACAAGTACTCCAATGCAAGTACCGGAACCATCAGAATATGAAGAAAAAATGGAAAAAAGTATTTTTATATTTAAATTTACAATTAAAAAATTTTTAATTTGAATGGTACTGAAATCAGCTGACATCTAATAATTTTTAGATTTTTTTCCAAACGATCAATTATATAAAAAAAAAAAGTATTTGAAAAAATAGCACCTCTAGTTTTTAAAATTTTCTACATGTGCATTTTTTTAGTTTTTTTTTCTGTCATTGATTTATTAAAAAAAACAATCAGGAAATTAATTGTCTGTTAATTTCGGAGTCTTAATTTAATGATACTGAAGTTAGGCGGCGTCTAATAGTTTTTGAATTTTTTAAAAAACGACAAATTATAACAAAATAAATATTTGAAAAAATTGCACCTCTAGTTTTTTTAATTTTCTACATGTGTATATTTTTATTTTATTTTTTTCCTGTCATTGATTAGTTGAAAAAAAAATCCGAAAATTATTAATGTGTCTGTTAATATCAGGATCATAATTTAAGTCCGCTACCAAAAAAAAAAAATTAATTATTTAATAAAATTACCACCAATAATTGCGATAATTATAAAATAACTTCTAATATTTATTTAGATGTCATAGAAGAAATAAACAATCAAGTACTGACTGACAACACATCAAGATTATTTGCCGTAGTGTCCTTGGCTGGTAAACAATTCAAAGTAACAGAAAACGATTTAATTGTCGTGCAAGGATACTGGCCTCCAAATCCCGGGGACAAATTAAAATTAGAAAAAATATTATTAGTCGGCGGTACTGATTTCACTTTAGTTGGCCGGCCGATTCTTAATCGAGAATTAGTGGGTGTAGATGCTACTGTCATTGACAAGACGTTTTCACATACAAAATATGAGTTCCGTTACCGACCACGTAAACAATACAAGCGATTGCATTGTAAGTATTCAAAATTAAATCCTTAAATTAATAACAATATTTTATTTACTAAAAAAAATAATAAATTAAATTTGAAAATTTCAGTCACAAGGACACAGCTGACAACTGTCCGAATAAATTCAATAAATATCAAAGGTGCCGTGGATGAGAAGAAAGAAGTTGAAGGATTAGATCGGGTTTATTAATTTAAATAAATAAATGGTAATAATAACTACAGTATATTTATTTATCATAAATTTTCTCCTTATTATTTTGTATATAAAAAATATTATTAAACGATTACTGAATTAATCATACATTTATTTATTCAAGTCTGCGAAAAAATCCGACGAGTTATCAACTTTACTGCTGGGTAAATTAAATTTCGCCTGTTTGCTCTTTTTATTTTTGTTGCCTTGAGCCTGCATTAAATTGTACGTTTCAAAGTACTTGATATTCCAAAATTTTACTTTGTTGTCATGAGACGATGACGCGATTAGCGAACCGTCACGAGAAATATCTAATGTTTCAACGGAGTAGTCATGCTGGCCAGCGATACCCAGTCTTGCGTGTGGAAAAACGCTGAATGCTCTCAGCAATCCATCCTCGTTACCAGTAATTACGACGTTATCAGTAATAGGTACCATACAATTTATTGATTTCTTATTGACGTTAGGAAATTCATCAGAGTGTAAACCGAATTCACCCCAATTGAAAATATAAAATTTACCGGTACCACTTGCTGCTAATATTTTCGTACTGTTTTTAAACAGACCCATGCACGTAAACTCCTCGTCGTATTCAAACGATTGGCATTGAACTTTTTTAGCTGACAAATTTATTGTTAATATTGATCCATCACCGCTTGAACAAACTAAATATTTCTTTTCATCGTTTGTTAACATTGAACTTACGTAATCGTTCATTTTTTTAACTGAAAATATTGGAGTTCTTTCAGAGTGTCTGGAGTCCCATACTGTAAATTTAATTTTATTAATTAAGAATTCTATTTTTCAATTTATTAATTAGCTATTGAATATTTACGCTTAATGGTTCCGTCATCATCACCGGTTGCAAATGTGTTCTCGGTGATTAAACTTATGACGTTTATTGGACAACTAGTAGAAAAAAAAAATATGTTGTTATTAGAAATTGTGGAAAATTTATTGGAGTAATCGCCCGAAGAAGGTGGACATAATTAGTGAGGGCTATTGGGATGACAAGGTACGTTTTTATATATTTAAAAGAGTACTCTTGGGAAATGCGTAAAAGAAGTGCAGTCGACTCTTAATTTTTTTATTTAATATTTTGTGTTGGAAGACAATGAAATTTTTAGTAGAAAAATATGCGTATGTACTTTAAATGTTTGTAGATCGCAACAGGTCATATATATACAGAAATCACTACGACGTAATTTGTAGGAAATTGAATTCTCTACAAAAAAGGTCCTTAGTGTCATACCCATAAAATGAATAATAAAAAAGTTGAGTAAAAAAATGATTTTACAGGAAATTAAAATCTACAAAAAAAAAAAAAAGTGGCGGGAAATTTTTTTGAAATTCCCCAATAAAATCAATTAATAATTTTTCACCATACCTAGACCGGAAGTTTAAATTCCTGTTATGTTTAGAGGGAGAAAGTCGTTCTTTTCTTTTATGAGAAAAAAAAAGATAGAAATTAGCACATGCGCTATATTCCCACAAACAGAGACCAAAATTTAAACTTTCAGGTGCAAGTCTGGTGAAAAATTATGTACACACCACGGAGGAAAGTATTAAGACGTCCGCGCACAGTTGAAAATTTCGTGTTTTTTTGTATAAAAATTCAATGGTTAAATATTTTGTGTCAATTATTTGACACCATAAAGTGTAAATTTAACTAGAGTTGAGTGTGTTATCTGATCCCAAGTTTTAAACCAGTCCTGAATGTCCTTCTTTCCTTCCTAGGTGTATAATATACTATTACTCCATGCCAGCATCGAAAATTAAAGTTTCAGTGTCTCTACAACCAGTCGATACAAGATAATTTCACTCCAATGCCGCGAATGAATTTTAGCACACGCGTAAATTGCGAATGCCTTCAGTCAGCGGGCAGAAAAAATTTGTTCCGTCCCTTGGGAAGAAGCAAATAATTTTTCTGCCCACTAACTGAAGGCTTCCGCAATTAAAACTTTGATATTTGTCATTAATTTAATAGTAATTTCTGACCATTAATTTTATTTACGTAAATGACAGTTCTGACTGTGATTAAGTTTCATAAAAATTAGTGTCAATGCAGACACTGAAATTAGGCTGCGGAGACTGAAATTTCAAGTCCCAATGCAGATAATCATGAAAAATCTAGTGTGTAACTCAGTAAGAAACACGATTTCAGACTGCGGGTGATGTCAGCCAACCACCCTGGTCTAAAATCGTCTTGTTTCATCCCTTATCATACAATATACTATTATTTTATACTTTTAATAATTTTTTAAAAATTCCTCATATATTTTACGCCTACAAAAATTAAAAAATTTAATGTCACTATTTTATAACTAAATTTTTTACTGCTACCCTGGTCTGAAATCGTTTTTTTTCATCCCTCGCCACATAATTTCCTATCAATACAGAATAAAAATACTCAAAAAACAACTTACTCATGTGCATTTTCGTAAATTCCTTTCAATTTTTGTGTATTAAAATCAGTTATCATAATTGACTTATCTTTAGATACCGAATATAAAGTATCGCCATTATCATTAAATTTAATATCGCGACATGCTTTTTCATGAACTTCAATAACTGACTGCAAACTCGTCTCTGTATTATTGTATTTGTGCCTGTAAAAATAAAAAATATAAATAATAAAGTAATAAAATGAATATATAATCCAACACTTACACAAATATGTCCCCATTGACATTAGCAAGAGCAATTAAATCCTGCTCAGGATGAAAACAAACATTGAGAATGTAGTCATCGACAGTTATGTCTGGAGGATGTTCCCGATGGAGCTCTTTCGAGGCAGTTATAGCTTTTACTAATTCATCCTCTTCTTCATCCTCTTCACCTCTAGCTTCATCTTCCGCTTTATCCTGTTCCTCATCTTCGCTGTCATCCTCGTTATCAATATGTGAGTCCCCAGGCTCCATAACCTCGTCATCTGACGAATCTTCACTCATACTCACGTCTGAAACTTCCGAATCTCTGTCCATTGCGAACGGAGTATCTTTTATCATATTTTGTATCTAGTGTACAGAATAAAGTATATGTTCATATACTTTTTAATTCAAGTAACTTGATACCTATTTATTGGAAATTATAGAAAGTTATCGAATATTCGAACAATAACATGAACACATGGTCAATCCTCTCCTCATTCCTCGTGATTTCTTGAAGGGAGAGACAGATGGAGATGGTAATCCTGAATTTACCAACATTTAATTTTTTTTTGTTGTGGCAGCATTGGATCTTGGATCCAATGGCGCTGGCGCTTAGAAAAATTCTCGACTCAATGATGCGGCCCAACTTTCATAAATTTTTTATGGGATATGAGGCCCAATTATCTATACCTATATAAAACAATGACCTTAGACTTTTGTATTTTTTCTACATAAAGAAGTCCAGGGTTTTGGATCATTGTTTCAAGAACAGGATTTCTGAAGTCTGATTCTAAAAAAATGGCCTTTTTTGTTCAAACAATTCAGCAGAAAAAAGAATTTTTTTATCGGAATCAATGAGGAAATTGAATGAAAAGTAGGCCATGTTCTATTAAAACTTACAAAGTCATACTCAATTATGCATTTCGGGCCTGATAATTTTTCCCCGGGCTGTACTTTTGAATTTACCTGAAATGGTATCAATTTTTACAGGAAATTTTTAAAGTATGAAACACTCGCGAGAATCTATTCGATAAATTTTAATAAAAATATTAATTTGTAATTTAAATATAATTTTTTTACTAGAATTTTAAAATGTAATCCAGATTTAGAAAATTTTTCAATAACTTTTATAAAAATTTTTCTCGATTCAATGATGCGACCCCTTTCATAAATTTTTTATGGGACATGAGGCCCAATTCTTGATATATGAGACAATGACCTTAGACTTTTGTATTTTTTCTACATAAAGAAGTCTAGGGTTTTGGGTCATTGTTTCAAGAACAGGATTTCTGAAATCTGATTCTTTAAAAAATTGCCCTTTTGTTTCAAACAATTCAACAGATTCTAAAAAAGAATTTTTTTGTATCAGAATCAATGAGGAAATTGGATGAAAAGTAGGGCATGTTCTATCAGAACATAATGTCTTGATTGTTGTCTTATCGAAGCTTGTAAAGTCATACTCAATTATGCATGACCAGGTCTGATAATTTTTTCCCGGGCTTGTAGTTTGGAATCCACCTGAAATGGTATCAATTTTTATAGGAAATTTTTTAAATAGGAAACACGAGAATGTATTCGATAAATTTTTATAAAAATATCAATTTATAATGTAAATTTAATTTCTTTACTAATATTTTAGAATGTCGTAACCCAGATTTAGAAAATTTTTTAATAACTTTTAAAAATTTTTAGGTCATGACCTTTCAGACTATTGCCGACTATTTCCTCATAAATAATTTAATCTGGGATTTTAATTTATCAATAGATTATTTTATATTTTTTTTTTGGCTCATAATTTTTTTATCTGCACCAAAAAAATAATTATTTATAAAAAAAATTTATCAAAGTTAATAAAAATAAGTATGATTCAGAACATTTCCTGCTTCAATAAATGGATTGTTTATCATTATCGCTGTCCAACATGTGAATCATATTGTCCTTCTATCAAATAATTGTCACTTTATCTGAGGACATCTCCTCAACCGACCCTAGATCCCAAGGTCTATTTTTCAAATTATTTTACCTTGACCCTTAATCTTTACTGTAAAATTAAAATATGCACATGTAGAAAATTGAAAAAACTACAGGTGCAATTTTTTAAAATAATTTTTTTAACTAAATTTATCGTTTTTAAAAAATTCAAAAATTATTAGACGTCTTCAACTTCAGTATCATTAAATAAGATCCTGAAATAACAATTCTCGGATTTTTTTTTCAACAATTAATTTAAAAAAAAAAAAAGTAAAAATATGCACATGTAGAAAATTAAAAAATCTACAAGTGCAATTTTTTAAAATAATTTTTATTTCCAAATTTATCATTTTTAAAAAAATCCAAAAATTACTAGACGTCTCCTAATTTCAGTTTCATCAAATCTCCAACTTCCCGACCAAGAATAGGAGGGAAATTATGAAAATTTCCTTAGTAATTTTTCGTTGCCTGAAAAAAAAAATGATCATCACGAAAACTTTCATCTTTTTTTAGCTTCCGTCTCTTTCTTATAACAGTAACCGCCTTGGTCTTGGTGGTTTGGTCTACAGTTGGCTTTAGCAATTATCATTATTATTATCATAGCCTACTATAGTAATCATTCAGAAAACACTATAGTAAAATAAATTATTACCCAATCCAAGTACAGGGAGTGCAGAGAAAGCGCAACTACATGTCCAATGAAACAGCCCAAAAAAGTACAGAGTCAAAAAAAATTTTAAGTAAAAAAAAAAAAATAAATAAAAAATAAAACTGGATAAATAATGTGAAGTTTAAATATTTATAAAATAAACATTTAAACAGTGAATCCCTAGGTGAGGATTTTAAAAGTAATAAATTAATTAAAAGTAAATAAATAAACGAACATAAACATGTAGAAAAAATTATTAACCTAAAACAAAACGCTTGGTTTAAAAAATGCTCCAAGAATTTTAAATTTAAAAATTTTTGACAGTTAAATATAATTGCAATTAATTTAAAAATGAAGACAACAAAATTTACTGGAGACTCATAATTTAAATATATAGTTTTCGTGTTAATTATTTATATAAAGATTATTTGACAGAATGGAGGAACAAGCGGAAGAACTAACAGTGGCCTTGGCATCAGTCAAAGAAGAGCCACTTGACTGCATAAATACTCAAGAATTGCAGCCACCGGCCCAGCAACCAGCAGAAGATGACGACCAGGAGCAACGTAATGTCTGTACACCAGAGAGTCATTCAGAGGCGCGGACATTTTTGGCAAAATGTGTTTTTTGCAGCAAAACATTTACCAGCGATGATAATTCAAAATTACTTGAGTGTCTGCATGCCGCATGTACTTCATGTATCGCTAGGAAATTAAGTGACCACAATGTCTATTCAGACTCTGATATACTTATTGAGTCAAATGTTATCGTCTGTCAAGTTTGCAATGTCGCGACTCAAACAGAAAATTTAATAGACAATAAATTTCACAGTAAGTTTTTGCTGCTTGATGATTTAGAAAGTTCTGCTGGTGGTGGTGACACTTCTGATGACACTACAGACGCTGATGATGATAAAAAATGCACAAGCTGTCATGATAACGCCTCGGCAACGAGCTGGTGTGTTGATTGCAAGGAATTTATTTGTGAAAATTGTGTCAATGCGCATCAGAGATTGAAAATAACCAAAGATCATACGATAAAGCCTAAAAATGAAGTAACTAATCAACAATCAGCATCAGAATCGGAGAAAAAAAATTTAAAACTGTTGCAATTGAGCTGCTTGCTCTGCTCGATCCATACTCATGAACAGTTGACGTTATTTTGTCAGACTTGCGATCAGTTGACGTGTCGCGACTGTCAGTTGACTGACCATCGGAACCATAAATATAAATTTATTCGCGAAATAGCTTATGACACACGTGCGTCGGTGTCTACGCTGCTAAAAGAAGTTATTTATAAACGAGTATTGTTGAAAAGTGCAATGAAAGTTATTGAGGAGAGACAGGTGCTGATTGTTGATAAAAAGAAACGGCTTGTACAGGAAATAACTCGGATGGTGGTACAGCTGACCAAGGCTATAAGTTCCCGGGGTAAGCAGTTGATAACTCGGTTGAATGAAGTCTGCGATCAGAAACAGTCAACTTTGAATGAGAAAAAAGAAGCTCTGGACCAGCTGTCCAAGCTCACTGATCACTGCATACAGTTTGTTAATTATGCGCTAGAAAAAGGCTCGGACATGGAAATACTTTACAGCAAAAAATCCGTAGTTGGACATTTACAGCGGATTAAAAATCGACGAGCGGATATTCCGAACCCGGAAATTCCAGTGAGAATAAATTTATCACTAGAAAAAGTACCGGATCTTATTAAAATAATATCGTCAATTGGTGCTATTGTCGTTGACGGCAGAGTTTATCCTTCTGGTTCACCATCGTCGGGTACCAGCACTCCAACGACTTTAGTTGGAGATCTTCCTGCTGAGCCGAAGCAAAGTCCACTTTTGGGTAATGATGGATCTTCTGTTAATCTTCAGCAAGCAGCAACGCAAGCCGGTTCATTTCCAACTGTTACTTTGCCTTATCCTCCTCAACCGCAGCCGCAACCTCAACCTCAGCCTCAACCTCAACCTCCTCCTCAACCTCAACAGCAACAACTTCCAGGATTACAATCTCTGCAATCAAACCAAGTAAGTTTTTATAAAAACATATTGATGTATATTTTAAAAATTAATAACGAAATTTAATTTACAGCAAAATTACCCACCACCATATCCAGCTCACACAATGCCACCAAGATCATCACCTCAGACACTTCAACCACATCAGCGCATGCCCTATACTATGTACAACGGAACGACAATGAGACCCATGATGATGTCACGAACTGGTCTGCCAAATTGTCATCAACAGCAAGTGACATCATCGACCCACCCGCAGCAGCAGCAACAGCAGCAGCACCAACAGCAACTTCACATGGACCAACTCAGTGGACAGAACTCAAGCTTACGAGGACTTCTAGCCCACAACCCGCCTCCATTTCGTCCAGCAACAAATCACGTTACTTACAGACTACCACCAGGTTACAGATATCCTGGTGGTAATGTCGCTATACCTCGCACAGCACCGCCTACATATCAACCAACAAATCCCGCGTTGGTCTCCGGCGGACGTGTCCAACAACTGACTCCTGGTGCCACCGGTGTCAGTTCACCAATAAACTACCCGCTGTATCCGCAAGCAGCTCGCTGGCATATACCCCAGGGTAACATCCAGCCAATATATTATCCGAGACCCAATGTCCGACTAGTGCCTCCACATCACGATGATTTTAAAATTATTTTGAAAAATCAAAACAATAATAATATCGCTAATAATAATAATAACACCAACAATGCTAATAATATGAGTAATATTAATAATATTAATAATAATAATAATAATAGTAATAATAATATTAATAATAATAATAATAATAATACTAATAGTGGCATTAATATAAACCATCCGAAAAATATAAATGCTGGCGTTAATGTCAATGGACAGAACCAGTTGCTACAATTGGCAAATCCCAGTGGTCTTGCTAATACAGTCTCGTCATCAGTACCGAAGACTCCGAGTCCAGTTCCTGGCAAATCCGACGAAACTGAAAAAACTTTGGATAAATTTTGCCAGAAATCACTCAATGACTTGATGCTCACTATCGCTAAGTTGGATTCCAATGGAATTGTCGTGATACCGGAGGCACAGAAAAATCAAATGGACACTTCGCAGGTCGACAGCTCAACTGATGAAGGAATTAATCTGGACAATGCATCTGGTAAATTATTTAATTATTTAATTATTTTTTGTTTTTTTTTTTTATTGTAAGAAATTTATTTAGTTGTTCTGTCAGATGCTAAAGCGACTGCTGTCTCGATGACTAAAGATGATCCGAATGAAGATTGGTGCGCAGTTTGCATGGACGGCGGTGATGCTGTTCTTTGCTGCGATAAGTGTCCGAAAGTATTTCACTTGTACTGCCACATTCCCAGTTTGAAAACTTTTCCTGAGTAAGTTTATTATTTATGTTTTAATAAATTTAAATATAGAGTAGAAGGATCATTTTTGGCCACTTTAGGGCCAGTTTTGGTCACCTAGAAATTTTAAATAAAATAATTTGTAAAATACGCAATGACATATTTAATTTTTAAACTGTGTTCGAAGATGTTTTTACTTAACAGATAATTAAACTATTAATTAATGCTATATAAATATATGTGTTGCAGTGAAAGTGAAACCTGGCAGTGTATGCTGTGTACAAATGTATTAGATTGTTCAGAAGACCCACCTGAAGATAGACGATCAAACACAATGAGTCCAAAGGACCTAAGGATAGCTCAAAGAATTGTTTTAGAGCTCTATTGTCAATATGAACAAAGTCTTCCATTTCGAGAAGTCGTTTCTCGAGAAGTAAATATTTATTATTATAAAACTATATTTTTATTTATAGCGAGACTAATAGCGCAGCTAAGGGAATTTTTAAGTTTCAGTTAAAAATTTAGTTACAAAATAGTGACACTAAATTTTTTGAACTTTTATATGCATAAAATATAAGGAATTTTTTAAAAATTATTAAAAGTTTAAAAAAAAAACTTGTAGAAATTCCCATAATTAAAAAAAAAATTATAATTAGACGTCATTTTTTTATTTATTTAACAAAAAAAAATTATTGTCCCGCAATTGGGGACAATTTCGGTATTGGTCTCGTTACTTTGTTTATTGATTTACTTGATTAATTAATTAATTAATTATTTAATTAAAAATTTACAGATCATAGAATATCATCAGGTTATTAAAAAACCAATTGCCTTAGATGTAATTAGAGATAAGTTGAAATCAGATAACCCGAATCATTACACTGATTTGAAACAAGTGTTGGCGGATATAAGATTAATGTTTAAAAATGCTTATACTTTTAACCCAGTAAGTTTTATTATTTATTATTCATTATTATTAATTATTGATTGCTGATTGATTATTATTATTATTATTTAATAGGTTGATTCACAAGTATATCAACAAGCGCGTAATCTCGAAGAATTTTTCGAGAAATTATTATTGAAATGGGCACCGAATTACGCGTACGATGATCCACTGCTGACACCAGAAGAGGATGAAGATTTATTTCCTCCTAATAGAAAGTATCGGCGTATAATCAATGATTAGTACTTGATTTATTAAGTAATTGATTGATTGATTAATCGATTATTTATTAAGAAAATAATTGAATTGACTAGATTTTAACACGAACAATTGTTAAAATCTACTCTAAAAATTTAGAGTAGACTGATGATATATATTTATGTATTTACTGGAAATTTTTACAACTTTTTTTTTTTTTTTTTTTTTTATTGCAATAATTGTACACTTTTTTATAACACGGAATTATTGTAGATTATTATTATTATTATTATCGATTATAATGATTATTATAATTATTGTCTTTTGAGAGTTAGAATTTTTTTTTTTATCATGTAAATCGTATTTTTAATTATATTCGAAAATACATATAATTAAATAAAACAAATTGTTTTTTTTAAATAATTAGGTTATTTAAATTTATTTATTAATTTTAATAACGCGATTTTCATGTAATAGTTAACATAATCAAAAGTTAATTTTTGTTATTGGGCGTTGGAAATCAATTGTAGTTTAATAAAATACATATATTATCTTTTTGATAAAAAAAAAAAAAAAAAACGTAATTTTTTTATTCCTAAAATATATCAAAAAAATCCGGACACCAAAAAATTAAAATGAGTGTGAATGTAGCAGACAACAGACAAATTTAAAATTATAACTAAATAGAGTTAATAAATTAAAAAAAAATATTTTTATAAAATGCACTAATTAATTTTTAATTTTTTTACATGTGCATTTTTAAAAAATTTTATTTTATTAATTATTTACTCTATTTATTCATAATTTTCAATTTGACTGATGTCTGCTACATTCACGATCATAAAATTTAATTCCATTTCTTACCAAAAAACATCTTTTTTAATATTTTAAATATTTCTCTCATATTCTACCGCCCCCTTTATTTTGATTTATGATTTTTAATTTTTCTCTTATTTCTAATATGAAGCTGAAGCTAGCGGCCGTAATAAGTAGCAGCCAGCATTTTTTTGCGTGGCCACTACTTATTACGGCCGCTAGCTTCAGCTTCATCATTTCTAATCAGTTATTTTTCGAATATTTAAATTTATCGTGCAAGTAATAAGAATAATTAATAAGTCATTAATGAAAATAAAAAATTTCTAGTATACTCTTTAGTCTAATTAATACAATTATTGACACAAATAAATTTTAATAAAATTATTAAATTTCAATTTTTTAATTTCGCACCAAGATGGCGTTGCTGCGCTTCACTGTATTCAACGTTCAAATTTTGACTAGAGTGGGGGTGGTCGAATGATTGGAAAATCGATTGCTTTGTATCAACTGGTAATCCAATAGCGTCAGTCAGTATCATTGACAACGGCCATAGTGGTCCAGATCCTTCTTTACATTTAAATTGAAACACAGTATTGTAGTTAATTCGCGAAATTGTCCATAAAAATTATTGCTCATAGTCATTGTTTAATAAAAAAGTGCAGTGTTTGTAAAATTTAAATTGTGCAAAGTGTCTGTGGTGTCGTTAAGTGTTGAGTGTTCAGTGCTAGTGTAAAGTGTTGCTGATGGCTGATGCTGATATCTTCCAAGTTCCTGACCAAACTCATCTGGCATCGTCTGGTAGGGAAATAGCAGTTGTGACGTTTTTTTAGCTGCGATACACTTGGAGCAATTTAATTCAGATCTCCAAGTGTATTAGGACACCCTTCTGCATATTATTTCCCCACCAAGGTTTGTTCAAACACTTAAGTGTTTTATTTTTTAAATATTTTTCTATCATATTCTGCCGCCATTTTATTTTGACGTACAATTTTTAGTTTTCGCCAATTTCTAATAATTTATTTTTCAAATATTTAAATTTACCGCGCAAGTAATAAGAATAATTAATAAAGGTGCATTCCAAAATGTGTTACACTACAGCTGTTCGCAGCGCATTTTGGAATGCACCCTATATATAATTTTTTTTACCCGGGTGAAAATTTCGTTTTTTCAACCGATCCATCGATTTTTGGAATTCCATTTTTTTGAGATTTCGCTGGTCTGCGTTCAAAACAAATACGCGCAGAGTCTATGCGCATATACATTTGCGCGCGCGCGCAAAAATTTGTTTTCAAAGCAGTGACATCCAGCGCTTGCTCATCATTTATTAATGACGGGGACGGTGGGGTGTTAAAATTGTGCACTAACCGAACGGAACAGGAAACACTTTTCTCTTCAATCAATTGCTTACTGGTTCAATTGAAAACTTATAAATAAGTTATACAAATATTATAATTCAGTTATTACATTAATTGAGAAATAAAAACAAATATCGTGTTGTTTATACATATTATTAAATATTATTTGGTAAGTAGAGACAGTGAATAAATTTTTACAAATAATTAATCGCAAGAGATAATTATTCGGTATTCATTACAACCACGTGCTCTTAAATAAACTCCATAGGTCCAACATAACCTATCTTCCACTTTTGCCATCTTGGCCGACACGTGTTTAAATAATCAATTATTATTTAGCAAAAATATATAAATAAATAAAAAAAGCATCAAGATGGTTCGTAAGAAGTTGGATAACCGCATTCGTACCTTGATAGAAAATGGAGTTACTGAAGGACACAGAACAATGTTTGTCGTTATCGGTGAAAAAGCGCGAGACCAGGTATTTAAAAATTTCAATTTAATATTCGAACTTTTAGTAAATTAATTAAATTGATACTGAAATTAGCAGGCATTAAAAAAGTTTTTTTTTCAAATTAACAATTTGAATACTTGGAGAAAAAACTTTTAAAAATTGCACATCAAAAAATATTTTTCTGCATATTGAAAAATTTTATTTTACTTACAATTAAGGTAAGAGGCTCAGTACCCGATCACTCATGTATTTGTATATTTATATTTACTAAATATATCTATACAAAAATATGGAGTGATTACTAGGACTTTTATCTTAACTTGTTTATGAAAATTACAGAATTGTCAGATGTCTGCTACTTTCAGTCTCATTAATTGAAATGATACTCAAATTAGCCGACGTCTAATAATTACAAAATTTTTTTTCAATCATAAAATTGAAAAAAAAATATTTCAAAAAATTGCACTTACAGTTTTTTAAATTTTCTACATATGTATTTTTTTATTTATTTTTTTTTTTAAATTAAATTGTTGAAAAAATCCTCAAATCATTAATTGTCCGCTAACTTCAGGATCATTAATTGAAACCATTTATCTCTATATCTAATTTTTTTTTGTTTTTTTTCATACAGATTGTCGTGTTACATCACATGTTACTAAAATCATCAGTAAAACCAAAGCCAAACATATTATGGTGTTACAAAAAGGAGCTAGGATTCAGTAGCCATCGCCAGAAACGTATGAAAAAGATAAAAAATAAAGTTAAAACGGGAAAAATAGACACAGATACTGATGACCCGTTCGAAATATTTGTTTTATCATCACAAATACGTTACTGTTATTACAACGAGACTCATACTATCTTAGGACAGACTTTTGGAATGTGTATTCTTCAGGTATTTATTCATCAGTCAAATAAATCAATTATTTATTCAATAAACCAACTAATTAATTTATCATTCAGGACTTTGAGGCGCTGACTCCAAATTTACTAGCCCGGACAATAGAAACTGTTGAAGGCGGCGGGTTGGTAATTCTTTTATTGCAGTCAGTTAATTCATTAAAACAATTATACACAATGACAATGGACGTTCATCAACGATATCGTACCGAAGCTCACCAGGACATCGTGTGCCGGTTCAACGAACGTTTCCTCCTATCACTGGCTTCGTGCAAACGCTGTCTCGCGGTCGACGACCAATTGCGTGTGCTGCCGATATCCTCCCAGAATTTAAAAATAGACCCGGTACCAAAGGCCTCAGCTGATGACGAATCATCGAACGAGTTGAATCTGCTGAAAGAAAGTTTCCATGATACTCAGCCAATCTCGTCGCTCATAAACTGCTGCAAGACTGCTGACCAGGCGAAAGCTTTGCTAAAATTCATCGAAACTATTTCGGAGAAAACTTTACGGTCTACTGTATCACTGACTGCAGCACGTGGACGCGGTAAATCAGCGACACTCGGACTTGCTATTGCTGGCGCAGTAGCATTCGGGTACTCAAACATTTACATCACAAGTCCTAGTCCAGAAAATTTGAAAACTGTCTTCGAATTTATTTGTAAAGGTTCGTATTTTTTTTATTTATCATTTAATTCAAAAAATGGAGGACGTCCTCTAAGATTTACCTGAATATTAAATATTTTTTTGTTTAGGTTTTGATGCGCTCGCATATTCGAAAACTTCCGACTACGATTTAATAGAGTCGACAAACCCCGAGTTCCGCAAAGCGATAGTTCGTATCAACGTCACACGTGATCATCGCCAAACCATCCAATACATTCATCCTACGGATTCAAATAAATTAAGTCAAGCTGAGTTACTAGTGATAGATGAAGCAGCGGCAATACCTTTGCCTTACGTCAAGTCACTCCTCGGACCCTATCTAGTATTTTTATCATCGACCATAAACGGTTACGAAGGAACAGGCCGTTCATTGTCACTGAAACTTCTCCAGCAACTGAGAAGCCAGAGCGCCGTCTCCAACACAAATGATAAGTCTGAAAAGGCTAAGCTTGAAAAAAGTCTAGGTCGCCAGTTGCTTGAGATAACTCTCGACGAATCGATTCGTTACAAGCCGGGTGACCAAGTTGAAGACTGGTTAACAAAACTGTTGTGTCTAGATGTGATAACGAACGCCCCAATTTTGTCCGGATGTCCACCGCCAGACACTTGTCAGCTTTATTATATAAATCGCGACACATTATTCTCGTATCACAAAGCCTCGGAGATGTTTCTCCAGCGTCTGGTTGCTCTTTACGTGGCTTCGCACTACAAAAATTCGCCGAATGATTTGCTGATGATGTCGGACGCACCAGCCCATCATCTCTTCTGTCTTTTAGGTCCGGTAGATCCTTCCCGTACATCTTTACCCGAGATACTTGTCGTGATCCAAGTCTGCTTCGAAGGAGAGATTAAAAAGTCAACTGTCGTCAGTAGTCTCGGACGCGGACAGAAAGCCGCTGGTGACTTGATACCCTGGACACTGGCTCAGCATTTTCACGACAACGATTTCCCAAATTTATCTGGTGCGCGTATCGTACGAATCGCCACTCATCCGGATTACCACAAAATGGGCTACGGTACTCGTGCTCTGGAATTACTGAAGCACTACTACGAGATGAAGATCCCCAACATTGACGACGACAATAAAACCACAGAGTCAGAGATGGAGATAAAAAGTGTACCGGAAGAACAAGTCGATTTACTTGAAGAAACGATTGAACCCCGGGCATCACTACCACCGTTGCTATTAAAATTGAACGAACGTAAACCAGAGCATCTTGATTATCTAGGAGTTTCTTTTGGATTGACCGAGCAGCTCATCAAGTTTTGGAAACGTTCTGAATTTGTTCCAGTTTTTCTGAGCCGTATTTGCAATGACATTACTGGAGAACATTCTTGTATAATGATTTGTAAAATAAATTCCGATGATCAAGACTTCACGTGGCTTGAAAGCTACTGGAATATATTCCGCCGTAGATTTACTGTTGCTCTAGGAAGTACTTTTGCTAAATATTCACCTTCACTGGGACTTGGAGTCCTGACAAACAAAGTTTTTAAACCCACTAACACAGTAATCAGTAAAGAAACTCTGGATGTTTATTTTACGGCCCATGATTTGAAGTGTTTGGAGATGTACAGTAATAATATGGCTGACTATCACTCGGTGAGCGACTTTTTGCCATCACTTGCGCAGCTTTACTTCTTGAATATGATGGGAGAGACTCATTTGTCACCAGTCCAAGCGGCCATTCTACTGGGACTTGGACTCCAGAGGAAAACTGTTGATCAGTTGGCAAATGAATTGACTTTGCAGTCGTCCCAATTACTTGGACTGTTCAACAGATGCATTCGCAAGGCCGTACAGTATTTGAATGGAATTGTCGAAAGTCATGTTGAGAAGACACTAATTGGTGATGAGACAGTCAATGACAATGTGAAGGTCGATGTAGAGAGCGGCAAGTCCATGCAGAAAGAACTGGACGCCGCGGCGCGCGAGTTAGGGGCAAAGCAGAAAATTGAGTTGGAAAAATTAAAGCGGGAAAATTTATATCGGTATGCGATAAAAGGTACTGATGAAGAATGGAATAATAGTTTGAAAACTAAAGGTAATAAGTCATTAATTTCTGTTAAGAGCGCAGAGAAGAGAATGAGTGACGCGGCTTTGGAGTTTCATAATGACGAGGACAAGAAGAAGAATAAAAAGAAGAAAAGATTTTCTAAATAATTTAATTAATTGTTATGTAAAAAATGTATATATTTTTTTATTAAACAGACATTAGAAAATACAAATTATTTATTTATTAAAAATTATTTTTTTTACAAAAATATGATAAAAAAAACTGTTATGGCTGACCAGTAAATTTATATAATTTTTTTTTTATTGAGCGTTTTGAGTAAAAAAATTATTATCGACGATATATTTTATACATTGACATATATAGTTTCTCTCATGTGTTATTGATTGTGATAACAATTGTTCTAATAATGCATGTCTTTGATAAAGATTTTTTCTTTTATTTATTTTATTATTATTATTATTATTATTATTATTATTATTATTATTATTATTATTTTGCTTAGAATTATCTTTATGAGATATTTTATCTCTCTTATTAAATTCAACTGAATTTTTAACCAACGGTAATTGTTCACTAGCAGTCGTACCTAAAGCTTCTGAATAAGCGGAAGTATCTTTACTGATATTAATTTCTTCAACTTTTAATTTTTTAATAGGAATCTCTTCAGGTGGTTCTGAAAATAAAAATAAATTAAAAAAATTTATAAAATATTTTAAATACTCAATTACAGTCAAACTCCATTATCTCGGAACTTTTCCTGAATCTTGACCCCCATCACGAGCTACGCTGTCTCCCACCCAATGATTTGTCTGTGTATATTTATATATGCATCCTACATGTGATATAAGAGCGCATGGGTTGTAGTTTCCTTTTTAAGGGAGAAGGGACATTCGATAACTCGGAAATTCCAAGAAATTTCCGCTCCTCCGTCGACTAACTATCCGAGTTAATGGAGTTCGACTGTGAATAAATATAAGAAAAAAATAATTACCGTCATCTGAACTACTGTAATTAGCAACCAAACTACCAATCGGTTTAATTATCGGCTCCGGAAGTGCATTAGTAATTTGAACCTTTGGAAGTTCATTGGTCATTTGAATCTCATCCTCATCATCAGTAATCGGGTTCTCTAATTTCTCTTCTTCATTCATAATTTCACCCACTGATTTCTCTTCTACATTCAAAATTTCTTAAATAAAAAAAAAAAAAAAAAAAAAAAAATACAAACATTAAATAACTTGTAAACTGAATAAAATTATCGTGTTGAAAATTACATACTAGTGCCTCTAAATGGCCGGACACCCTGACAAGTTTCCTCAATCTCAACATCTTCAGCTTTTTTCTCTGGTTTCTTTCTCAATCTCTTCTTTCTTCTCTTACTTTTAATATTGACATTTTCTCTAGACTTATTTGATATCTTAGATTTGGAATCTTTATTTATTATTTCACCCCGAGCTTCTTTTTCTACTTGCTCAGCTTTCTTCGAGTCCACATTACTCTTTGTTGGATACTTTCTATAATAAAAAAATCATTTTAATTCTTTAGTACATTACATTAAAAAAAAAAGTAATCGGTAATTCTACTCGCCACAAATTTTTTTTAACTGCTGAAGAATCGTATCAGCATAAAAAAAATTGATAGATAAAATTTACATGCAGGATAAAAATTTAACTAATGCAGAGAGAGGAAAAGGTTTTGAAGACAATGTACAGATTTATGTAATTTGTGTAATGAATGATGAAATGCTGTAATAAATTATTCGTGCTAAGAAACGAGTGAATAATTGGAAGAAAAAAAAATTATTAGAATTAAAAAAAAATTCAAATAATTGTTTTGGTTCCTCGCGGTTTGATTCGGACTAAATATCAGTGAAAATGAATTTATAATAAAATATATAACAATATTTGTAGTTTCGAAGGTCTCAGTATTTAAGAATTGGCGGGATGTTAAGACAAAATTTTCATTTTTGAATTTTAAATATTAAAATTTCATTTTAGTCGCGGGAAATTTTGTCTGGGAATAAAAATGCCTGATATCATTTTTTTTAAACAAATTAAAAATACGATTATTTTTTTTTTAAGCGGGAAGGAGAATAGTTTGAATTTTTGAAAAATTCAAAATATCCCAAGTAACACACTTGACTTTATGACATCTATAAGATGTCATAAGGCACAGCAAGCAGACAGTTTAAGGCTGTTTTTTGCCCTATCAATAAAGCAAAAAAATGTTGACAAAACAATCAAAAATTTGTCATCGAAAAAATATCTGTTTAAAAGACTTGACACAAGTGATGACAAAAAATAAATTACTAATGTCATCTAAACGACTTTTTAATTGAAATTACTTCAGAGAGCTAAATTCTGTATGTTTTATTTATTCAAAAAAATTTGACTGAGACAAAAAAAATAAAAAAATTTGTCTTGTCCTGTTAAAAAATATCTTAAAGTTGTCTCAGTGCTATTTGGGATTCGTAAATTTTCAAATATGTCAAAAATTTACAAATTCAAAAATTTTTTTTTGAACGACTTAAAATTGTAATATTTTTTCCAATAATTCAAATTTTTATCAGAGGTAAATAGAACTCAGACATGAATCTACAAAAGAATTATATTTGGTCACTTTAAAAATTTAGCTCTCCATTAAATAAAAATTGAATATTTAAAATCTGATCAGAATTTTCTAAATTTTAATAGAGTAATTTTTAAAATTACAAATAATTCAAAAACTTTCGGAGTTTAAAAATTGACGAATAATTCAAAGTCTTGAATTATTCGATTTCATCGAATGATTTGATTCGATTTGAACCCGATTCACACACTCCTAGTATTTATAAAGTAAATAAATAAAATTATTACCGTTTGCGTTCATTAATCCACTTGTCAATATCCTCAGGTGTCGTTAAATTTTTCAATTTACTAAAATAACCAGTGCGATGCTGCATCGCAATATGTTTTTCAACTAATTTAGGATGCGCTGCGAATGTACATCCATCTATACCACAAACTTTATGTGTACTATTGTGATCATTCAGTAATTTATCGGTCATAAATTCACGGTCACATATTTCACAGTAATAAATAACGTCTTCATCTTCACTCTGATTGTTTTCATCACGATCATCGTGATAATCTTGATCGTCTTGGTACAAGGCTGCCTAAAAATTTTCGCTTAAAATATGTTTATAATGTTAATTGCAATAATTATATCATTCCAACCCATCATTATTTTTTTTTTTAACAACAAAGTCTTCGGATATTCGTTAAAAAATTTTAATTTTTTTTCTGCTCAGGAAACTAGAGAACTTTTTTTAACAATTATTTAAAATAAATAACAAAAATAATAATTTTGATAATTAATTGGTAATTAAAAATTTTAATACACAATAAAATTTATTTATAACTTGTAGAAATATTTATTTTTGACATTTTCATTATTTTAAATACAAACATCTTTGTTTTGTGTTTTTTTTTTTATATATTTTTTTTAAATTAATTAATAAAAATGCTGTTAATTAAATTGAATTATTATATTCTTGCACAAATAAACTTAATAATTCTAAATATACTTCAATTATTAATTAATTATAAGAAAAAAAAAAATTTACCATTCAAATTACAACTACTAGGTAATTTAACACTGATACTACTTAGTAATTCTACAATTATTATAATTTTTTTTTTTTTTTATCAAAGGAGACTCTATAAATTTTTTGAATTATCGAGACTATTAATTATATTTTTTTAATAAACTCTAGGTAATTATTTATCTCAACAATTGAAAAATAAATGACTAGAGTCCCTTGTTAATAATTAAATTAAATTAATTAATTAATGCATAGTCACAATAAGGAATGTAATGACTCTAGCATTTAAATTACAGTTTTTTTAAACACAAACAAAGCCAAACAAATAAACAAATCCACAATTATTTTAAAATAATATTCAAGTATTACAAGAACAATTGCAATGTATAAGAAAATTTTTAAAAAATAAATTAATGAATTAAAAAAAAAGGAAAAAAAAAGTTAATTATCTTTACTTGTACTTTAATTAAATGTTTGTTTAAACATTAATTTCTTTTTCATATCAGTAATTAATTTCCAAATAAATCGTTAGCACAAATTACTCGACGACGGAAAATAATTACGTTTGATTTAAAAGTTAATAGTGATATTATCTAATAATAATAACTAATGTTATTATTTATTGTTATCATTAATTGTTTTAAATAGACTTTTGTAAATAATTTATAAATTTATAAATTGTTTAGACGGAGGAGTAGCCCGAAGCTTTAAGACTGAGCCTGTTCGCTGGAAGGCCGCGACTCCTCCGTTACTTCCATTTTCGTAACCGGTTCAGGTTGAATTTCTGTTTTCTCTGATTTCTCTGTTTCCTGAACACTCTCGGACTCAACTGTATTCTTATCACTTGCTTTTTGACCACCCTGTAAGGAAAGTTGCTCATAAACTAACGTTCTATGCTATTTTTTATATTTTTTTTATAAATTAATATTTAAATAACTCGGCCATTTAGTCAGCAAAATACTTCATGTAATCCACTTACACAATTTATTTCTTTAAAAATAAAAAATAATTAACGTACGTAAAATATTTTTTGAAATATTATTTATAAAATACCAATTACGTTGAACGTACCAGCAGGATTGTCATAAAAATATCGTACATTTTAATTTTCATTATACCGGCATCGAAACTAGGGCGTGTTCAGAAAAACACTCTGGGGATTGATAAATATATAACCAGATGGTTACACTGTAAAAAGAGCGGTGTTAAAATACCGGTGTTAAATCGGTTTAAAAAAAAATTCCACGTATTGAAATTAGAAAAAAAAATGTATGACATATAAAAAAATATAAAAATTTAATGAATATTATCTGGAGGGAATTTCAATTTTGCTGTGTACTTATTTATGTTATACGTAATTTATTTAAAATTACACAATTTTACGCCCATCTTTCCAATCACCAGTAATTTAATTAATTAATAAAAGCACTAATTAACTGTAGTGTTCGAGTAAGTAAAAATATTCACAAAGTTAAATATTTTAACAACGGGAAATTTTTTTAACACCGGTAAAGAATATTTACACCGGCGGCGGTGATATTTTAACACCGAAAATTTCAACACCTATACCACCTGGACTTACCCCGGTTTTTTTTTTCTACAGTAGTAAAAGGAAAGTCACATGGTTTAATTAAAACCAAGATACGAAAGAATACCAGATACTACGTGTACCTTCTCCGCAGTTTACGAACGCATTCTGGTATTCGAATTGATCCTCGGTTTAACCAGATAATATTTATGAACGCAGAAGTTATATTTTTCTCTTCCAGAGTCAATTTCTGAACATGCCTTTAAAGTTTCAGTGTCTCTACAGCCAGTCGAAAGAAGCTAATTTCAATCCAATACCGCGAATTAATTTTAGCATACGCGTAAATTGTGAATGCCTTCAGTCATCGGGTAGAAAAAAATTTATTCAGTCCCTTGGGAAGAAGAACATAATATTTTTGCCCGCTGACTGAAGGCTTCGCAATTTAAACTCTGATACTTGTCATTTTAAAAAGTAATTTTAAAGCATTAATTTTATTTACGTAAATGACAGTTCTGACTGTCATTAAGATTTATAAAAATTAGTGTGAATAATAAATAATATTTATAGTTTCTGCTTAATTATAAATTGCAAATGACAATTTAATAGTTGATGATACCATTGGTCTTAAATTAACTTGTTTCTGACTGACTGCTGACACTTAAACTTCAAGTTCTAATACTGATAATCATGAAAAATCTAGTGTGTAACTCAGGATGAAAAACGATTTCAGACTGCGGGTGATGTCAGCCAACTTCACCCTGGTCTGAAATCGTTTTGTTTCATCCCTCGTCACACAATATACTATTTACATATCGTAGAACATATTTCATAAGGGCGATATTTTATATCGATGTTTCATTTACAAATATATGAACTATTAATAAAAAAATTTTATCGCCCTCTGGTATCTGTATCGCGATATTAATTAATTATCAAGATGGAAAATGTGAATAAACAAAATATGGACATACCTGATCAGGATTTTTTGAAAAATACTCATTTTTAGCGTCTTTTATCATACGCGTTACTTTATTTCTCAGATCTTTGAATTCCTCCCACTCTTTAGCGTCTTTATTTTTTTTAGCTTTCGCGTATAATTTATTTTTTCGCTGAATTTCCCCGCGAATTTCGTCTGTCATCCAAGGCTTCTTTAATTCCAACTCCTTTTTAACATAAAAATTTTAAGTAATTATCAACAATACATTAGTTATTAAATATAACATAAATTGGTATTGTAGAAGAAAACAAATAATTAAAAATATTGACCCCCAAAAGTTATCAATAATTAATTATTACTAATTTATAATTAAATAAATATATTTTTTTTAATTATACTATCGAATTTTATTAATTTTCAAGTAAATTATTCTTATATATATAAATATAGACATATGATTTATTTTTAGAAATTGACTTTCTTATTCTGGTTGCCAGATGGCATTTTTCAGTACGTCGTAGACGATCGCTTAGATTTAAATTTAAACTTTTTAAAAATTTTACATTCTGTAAATAATTGCATGCAGATGAAGCCTTTACTGATGACCATAAATAATTATTTACGCAAATTAATTTATAAAATTTGAATAAATATGAGTGAGAGTAATTACTTTTTAAGATATATTTTCTATAAACTTTCAAAGATTTTCTATATAAGAAAGTTGCGGAATAAATTTAAAAAAATTTTACTTCAGTTAAAAAATTGCAAATTAAAAAAAAAATGAAATTAGAATTTTTTTCAAATTATTATGTAATAGAAATGATGATACTGAAGTTAGCCGACGTCTAATAATTTTCGAATTTTTTTAAAAACGATAGATAAAAAAAAATTGCACCTGTAGTTTTTTTAATTTTCTACACATGCATATTTATAGTTTATTTTTTTTTTTTTTTTATTTTTTTGTAACTGATTTGTTGAAAGAAAATCCTAAAATTGTCTGCTAACTTCAGGATTATATAGAAATTTCTAGACCTTCAACATACGAAACTTTTGCGACACGACTCTAGTTTTCCAAGGACACAACAAAATAATAATGATAATAATAGAATAATAATAATAATTAATAGAAAAGTACCTCTAATTTGATGCCTTTCTTGGCATTATTAATAGTTTTAGCTTTGGTGGTGCCATTTCCTGGTGGAAACCTCGGTCTCATGTGTGGCAAACCCTGTGGAGGTAAAATCCCTCTGGGCCCAGGTCTCATTGGAGGTCCACGTGGTCCCATACCACGGGGTCCCATCATCGGATGCATAAGAGGCGGCGGTCCACGAGTCCTGGGACCAAAGAGAGGTAGCGGTGGCGGACCACCAGGTCCAGGTCTCATCATTGAACCAGGCCTAGGAGGTGGTGGTGGCATGCGTGGACGCATCGGTCCAAAAGCTGGGCCCATTGGTGGAGGTGGTGGTGGCATTCTCGGAGGCATTCCTGGCATCGGAAGTCGCCCGAAACGCGGTGGCGGCGGTCTCATGCCTACTGGTGGCATTCGTGGAGGCATCAGCGGTCCTCTATTCAATGGACTCATTTTCCTAGACACAGATGTCAATAAATTATTATTCAATTATCGATTCACCGGTTGCTAGTTTTTTAGTTCCTTAGGTTATGTCCAGATTATGATTTTCATATTTTTTAAATATTTCTATACTTTGAGTTTTATATATTTATTTATAGTTACCTGTTTTTCCTGAGTATATTTATTTATATAAATCCTCTGAGTAATTATTTAAATTATCTATACAATTATTTTTATAAATTTGAATATTTAACTGCGAGTTTACGGGTTTGTTGTAATTTACGTCGGCGTTATGATATAAAATGGCGACTATTTATATTATCTCGTGTTCTTATCTTTTTTTTTACCCAAATTACACTACATACAAATACACAAAATTATGAGTGTGAATGTAGCAGAATCAGACAATTTATAAATTGTAAATAAATAAATAAATTTAAATAATGAAATTTAAAAAAATGCGCGCGCTAATTTTTAAATTATCTAAATACGCATTTTATTTATTTATTCAAAAATAATAAAAATTACTAATTGTCAGTTATATTCACACTCATAAAATTATCTTGTTGCTGCTTAAAAATATCTAGATTATTTTCTACCAATCAAATAATTCAAATTTTCTGACATGGCCGCGCTTTCTAAAAAATTTTAATTATTGATTTTTAATTCACAATAAATATTTAGTACTTTACTTACTATTACTATCCCTAAAATAATACCTAATAATAATTAATATTAATAATTAAACTCATTAATTTATATATTTATTTATTATTCAAAATGGCGCCCAACGTACTTTTTTAAATTCCCGCCATCTAGTTTTTTTTTTTTATTCAAGTAAATAATTTATTTTATTAATTATTTAATATAAATAATTTTCAATTATAATTAAAATAAATTTTAAAAAACGCGGGAATTCAAATTTTTGTAAATTATTTAAATTATTTATCCGCTAAAATTTGAAAACCGGTTTTGACAGTTTGAAGCCACTGTAAAAATAATAATAATAATATAAATAATAACAATAACAGTAATAAAAAAAAAACGAGGCAAAATAGTGTGGTACGAGTCGACTATTTGAAAATCGAGACCATATTCACAGCGAACACTGAAGCAACCGAAGCTCTCGAGCATTAATGGCCGCCGACTGATATCTTAAACCTTCTCCGCAGTATGTTGTAACGCGAATAAATTTATAACAGTATTATTATAAATAATTATTAACACTTTTAAATAACTAAAACACTTAATAATTAATTACTCAATCACTTAAATAATTAATTAGCAACTTTGACTACTGTTCCTAAGGGTAAGTCATATATTTTTTCATCATCAACTCACTGATTTTAAAAATTATTTTCCAACGTACTTTTGGCATCATCCATCAGCATCATCAACAAATAGTTCAGTTTTTTTTTTTACACCAGTTTTGAAAAATAAATATAAAATATTTTATATTTTATTTATTATTCATATTTTTTATTTTTTTATTTGTTGGGTTAGCCGACATAAGATGAGACATTTAGTGAAAAAAAAAAAGGAAAACTGATTCATTCATAGTCATATATGGTCAATACGCTCTCCTTGTAAAATATATAACGTAGGATGTTATCATTAATTAATATATTTATAAATATCATGACATAATTTTCCTTTTTTAAAAAATATAAATATTTATTTGCTGTAAAATAAATGGTAGGAAAGTTAGCGGACATCTGACAATTTTTTAAATTAAAATGTTCATAAAATAAAAATAAAAAAATACATGTCTAGAAAATTCAAAATTCAGTACATGTATTTTTTTTAATTTTATTATTTTTAATTATTTAATTTTTTTATATGTAATTAATAAATTGTATGTCTGCTACATTTACTCATGTAAAATAAATGGAATTTAATTTATTATATTTTTTATAGGAACAATAAAATAATGGAAGAAGAAACTGAGTTTACAAAATTGCCTGTCGAGGACAGATGTGTACACAAGGTAATTAATTAATTATTTATTTATCGAGTGGTTGGTTGGTTGGCTTAATTATTTATTTGCCAATAATTATTTTTTGCTTAGTCCTGGAAAGCAAGAGTCCATGGGTATGATGAGTGTACGAAAAAATTCGGGTGCATCGACGATGAAAAATCCCCAGAGTGGAACAAATTCTTAGGACTCATTAAAAAATTTGTGGTAGACAGTAATGTTGCTGCTCAGGAAAAAGGATTAGAGGCTGCGCTGACATTTATTGAAAATGCTGCGTGTGCTGGAAAGTAAGTTCACTATTTTACTTATTTTTTTTTTTAATTTATTGGTTCATTTATCCGGTAACTAAAAAGTTGATGCAAGTTAACGTAATAATTAAAATTTAATTAGGAAAATAAAAATGATCCTAAAGTTAACAATTTTTGAATTTTTTTCTTCAACAAATAAATGTCAGAAAAAAAAAAACTAAAAATATGCATATGTAGAAAATTTTAAAAACTATGGGTGCAATTTTGAAAAATTTTTTTATTCGTAATTTATCGTTGGAAAAAAAAAAACCAAAAATTATTAGACGTCTGCTAACTTGTGATACTGAAGTCAGCTGACGTTTAATAATTTTTGGATTTTTTTAAAAACGATCAATTTAAAAAAAAAAAAAATTAAAAAAAATTGCACTTGTAGTTTTTTAAATTTTATACATGTGCATATTTTTATTTATTTATTTATTTTTATTGAATTGTCTAAAAAAACAAATCAGAAAATTTTGAATTGTTTGTTAATTTCAAAATCTTGATAATTTCAGTGTCTTAAAACAAAAATACAAAAGATTCCTCGTGTCTTGATAATTAAATAATAAATTTAAGATCACGAGTGAGTAAACAAAAAAAAAAATTGAGAATTCGCGGACTAATAAAATTTTAGCGGTGATTTTTTTAAAATTTTTAAATAATTAAAATCAATAAGTTTGCATAGCGGATGAATATTTGCCGCATTGAGTCTCAGTGATATAAAAAAATGGTAAAAAACCCGAGTCATTGATTAGATAAATAATCGGATGTAAATTGAAAAATTTAATAATAAAATTTTGATTATTTATTGATGATTTTTTTATTTTTTAACAGGACTGTGGGTGAAGTGATGAGCGGAATAGTGAATAAATGCATTGCAGCACCAAAAGCAAAAACAAAAGACCTAGCGGTGCAGATAACTTTGATGTACATAGAGATTGAGAAGCACGAGACAGTTCAAGAAGAGCTTTTGAAAGGTACTGAGGCAAAAAACCCAAAGATTGTTGCCGGTTGTATCAATACTCTGACGCTGTCATTACGTGAGTACGGTTCCAAAGTAATAAATATAAAACCTTTGATTAAAAAAATGCCCGGATTCCTTGAGGACCGCGACAAAATAGTTCGCGAGGAAGGTAAACTGATGGTAATTGAAATTTACCGTTGGATCGGTGCCCCGATAAAGCAGCAGCTCAACACTTTGAAGCCTGTCCAGATGTCAGAGCTGGAAGTTGAATTCGCAAAATTGGACGGTGCTAAGCCGCATCCTACTCGGTATTTACGCTCCCAGAAACCCAAGAACGTCGTTGCCGAATCGGCTGCCGCCGAAGGCGATGATGCTGACGATGACGAGGAGAATGAAGAAGAAGCTGCTGATGATATCGATCCTTATGAGCTCATTGATCCAGTTGACATTTTGTCCAAATTACCAAAAGATTTCTTTGATAAAGTCGAGGCCAAGAAATGGCAGGAACGTAAGGAAGCTCTTGAGTCCCTGGAAACTTTGAGTAAAAATCCTAAACTTGAGAGTGGGGATTACGGTGACGTCATACGGGTTTTAAAAAAAGTTATTGCTAAAGATGCTAATGTTGTTGTTGTTACAGTAGCAGGTAAATGTATGACAGGACTTGCTAATGGACTTAAGAAACGTTTCCATCCGTACGCTACCGCATGTTTGCCAGTTTTGCTGGAAAAATTCCGTGAAAAAAAACCAAATGTCGTTGCTGTACTGCGAGAAGCAGCAGACGCAGTGTTCCAGAGTATTACCGTTGACGTTATTCTTGAAGATGCTTTAGCAGCGTTGGATAATAAAAATCCGTCAGTGAAAGCTGAAACAGCGGGATTTTTATCCCGTTGTTTTGCAAACACACTACCGGCAACTTTAAATAAAAAACTTCTTAAGGCCTATATCGGTGCCTTGCTAAAGACTTTGAATGAACCGGATCCAACAGTAAGAGATAACTCAGCAGAAGCACTTGGTACCGCAATGAAACTGGTTGGAGAGAAAGCTATGATGCCTTTTCTAACAGATCTTGATCCGCTGAAGATGGCAAAGATCCAAGAGTGTGCTGAGAAAGCTGTGATACATGTAAAAGTTGTTGCGCCACGTAAAGCTGATCGTCCTACGACTGCACCAGCTAAAGTTGAATCAAAGCCACCGGCTAAAAGTAATAAAAAACCAGCGGCTAGCAGTAGCAGCAACAATAAGAAACCTGGAGCTAAGAAACCAGCAGCTGCAGCAGCTAAAAAAACAACCGCGGCACCAAAAATTCAAATTGAAAAAGATCTGAGCGCTGAGTCAGTGGATGACATTGCCGGTGAATGTTTATCTGGAGACATACTGTCGGGGCTGGTTGATGCCAACTGGAAGTCACGTCTCGCGGCGGTCGAGCAACTCAATGATACGATTAAACAAATGGGCGGTGATGTTCCGTGCCAGGTTATCGTACGTATACTGGCCAAGAAACCCGGTTTGAAAGACACAAACTTCCAAGTATTGAAACAAAGACTCGAGATTGTTAAAATGCTTGCAGAAAATTACACATTTTCTGTCACGGCTGCTAGCTACTGTATTATGGACATCGCCGAGAAATTGGGAGACTCAAAGAACGGATCGATTGCTGCTGAAACTCTGCTGGCTATCGCTGAAGCGACGTCATTTGAGCACGTGGCCACTGAAGTTATTACTTTTGCATTCAATCAAAAGAGTCCTAAAGTACAGCAGGAGTCACTGCTCTGGTTATCAAATGCTCTGTTGGAATTCGGCTGCACTTTAAATGTCAAAGGGCTGATTGACAGCGTGAAAAAAGCTGTCGCTGCAACAAATCCAGGCGTGCGTACTGCAGCGATAACACTAATTGGCACTTTGTATTTGTACGTCGGGAAGCCGCTTTTGATGTTTTTTGAAAACGAAAAGTCTGCATTGAAGCAGCAAATCGAACAGGAATGCGACAAACACGAGGGAGAGAGACCACCAGAGCCGACACGTGGCCCCAAATCACGTGAAAGTAAAAAAGTTTCTGATGATATGGATGAGGATGATGAAGACAATGACGTTGGTGGTGAGACTGTTGAGATAAACGATTTGATACCGCGTGTGGACATCAGCAATCAAATAACAGAAGCGCTGCTTGCTGAACTGGGTGATAAAAATTGGAAAGTACGCAATGAAGGTCTTGTCAAAGTCCAAACAATAATTGCAGAGGCTAGATTCATCAAGGGGTCAATTGGTGAACTGCCTCGTGCATTGTCGCCGCGGTTGATTGACAGCAATACTAAAATTTCTCAAACTGCACTGGGAATATGCGAATCTCTGGCCACTGCGATGGGTCCACCTATCAAGCAACATGTGCGCACACTCTTTCCTGGGTTCGTTCACTGTCTAGGTGACTCGAAAAACTGGATCAGAAGCGCGGCTATCTCGTGCATCAACACCTGGGGCGATCAGAGCGGGTACAAAGAATTTTTCGACGGTGAAATGATTGCTGATGCTCTGAAAGCCGGATCACCGACTCTGCGCATTGAATTATGGAACTGGTTATCGCAAAAATTGCCACCCATTCCAGTAAAACAGGTTCCCAAAGAAGAACTCATGCTTTGCTTGCCACACTTGTACAGTAATTTAGAGGACCGTAATTCGGATGTGCGTAAAAATGCACAGGAAGCTATTCTGGGATTTATGATGCATCTGACATACGAGGGAATGGTCCGGCAGACGGAAAAACTGAAGCCCGGATCGAAGAATGTGGTGATGGTTGCGCTGGAAAAGACCCGGCCGAGCTTGCCGGTGAAGCCGCTGCCCACAAAGAAGCCGGCACAGGAGCAAGTGAAGACTGTCAAGAGTGGTGGAGCCGCCAAAGCCAGCAAGGCGGTTGTCAAACCCAAAAGTGCTTCTGCCAAACCCGCTAGTGCCAGAAAGAAGGACGATGACGTCGACACAAGTCCGCTGCTCGCTGTCAATAATTTGAAGCATCAGCGAGTGATCGATGAACAAAAACTGAAAGTACTCAAGTGGAACTTCACGACTCCGCGCGAAGAGTTCGTTGAGTTGTTGAAAGAATTGATGAGCACGGCTGGTGTCAACAAATCACTTATTGCCAATATGTTTCACACGGACTTCCGGTACCACTTGAAGGCCATTGAATCACTATCAGAAAATGTTCAAGACAACAGCAAAGCGCTGGTTTCTAATTTGGATTTAATTCTCAAGTGGCTGACGTTACGTTTCTTTGATACGAATCCGTCAGTTTTACTCAAAGGTCTTGATTTTCTTCAGTCTGTTTTTAATATTCTTATTGAAGGACAATATCATATGCTGGAGAATGAAGCCGCGTCATTTCTACCCTACCTAATTCTAAAAATCGGTGATCCCAAAGACTCTGTCAGAAATAGCGTGCGCGCGTTATTCAAACGGATCGCTCTAGTTTATCCAGTTAGCAAATTATTTTCTTACGTGATGGAAGGACTGAAGTCCAAGAACGCAAGACAACGTACTGAGTGTCTAGATCAGTTGGGATCGCTCATAGAAAACTATGGAGTCACTGTCTGTCAACCGACTCCGGCAGCAGCTTTGAGAGAAATCGCAAAGCAAATCGCTGATCGTGATAACTCGGTACGCAATGCTGCGTTGAATTGCATTGTCCAGGCGTATTATCTCGAGGGCGACCGCATCAATAAATTAATTGGGCACATATCTGAGAAAGACCAGTCGTTGTTGGAAGAAAGGATCAAGAGGGCGAATAAAAATCGACCGAGCAAACCGGCTTCTGAGGTCAGGATGTCCACGATGCCGATGGCTGCTGCTGCGAGTAACGAAGACATGGACCCGGATGTCGATGAGGAAAAGGATGAGGAGCCTGAGGAAGTTGCTGAAGACTTTAATGACCGGTAAGTTTTTTTTATTTTTATTATTGTCGTTATTATTTTTATTTTTTTATATTATTTTTGAAAAATTAATTATCATTTTATTTACATACCACGACGACCAAATAATTTACAGGACACTTATTATACCAACAACTATCAACAAAAAACATGATAAAGTTCCAATTAATGACAATAACAAGATCAGTAAATCATCAGATAAATTTTACGATGATCAGGAAAATAATTCTCACAACAATGTTGTTAATAATAAAACTGAAAAAACGTTCGTGATATTATTTAAGAATTTTTTTTGTGGTTTATGGTGATGGGTGATGGGTGAATGTCTTCATTTTAAAAATCATTTTTTTTTTGTTTGTCTTGACAAATTTTATTTTTTTATTTGTAAATTTTTAGTAATTGCTGTTATTAAATAATTTGAAATTTTTCCATATTTTAATTCGTCAAATTTAAAAAAAACATCGGTTAAAAATTTGTATTCGAGTGGCGGTAAAAAAACAATTTCTTAAATTCCGATGAAAATTTTGAGATCTTCAAGTCAGGATTGAAAAATTTTTTTTGTAGAATTTTTTTTCGTGAAAAATTTTACATCAAAATTAAATTACCTGGAAAAAAAATTCTCAAAATTTTAATTTTCAAACATTAAATTATTTTGAAATTTTTCGAGTTTGATACTTTGGATTTCGCGCGGTTTTTAAATTAAAATATTGAGGCTTTATTTAAATGCAACTTTTTTAACAAAAAAATTTAGAAAATTTTAATCAAAAAAATTTATTTTAAAATTAAATCCAAATTTATTGGGTTTCAACTAAAAAGAAAAAAGTCTCAATATTAATATTTAAAACCCGCGCTAAAATTTCTAAAGAATGAGCATGAACAGCCGAAGAGTTTAGTGATAAAATGAATGCATCTGTCGATTAAATCCATAATATTTTTAAATAAAACTCCAGTTACTTTAAATACATCGAAATAAATCTTAATTAAATTTCTCGTGTCTGTCAGCGAGTTTAATTTCTCTATCAGTCAGCATGTTAGCAGTCATTGTGATGTCATTTAAATTGCGTGTCTTAAACCACTAGTTTAAAAAATAAAATTTACTGAGCAAAATAAAAAAATTACTCAATAAATTTTGAATAAAAACTAGTGCCGCTAATCATAAAAAAAAATAAGTAAATTAAATATTTAATTACAGGTACGCGTTGTCTCCACCTCAGTCACCGGTTCGTCCCAAAACCTCCGGACCCTTTGGCCTGGACATGGAATTTTTACGTCAATTAGAAGAACAATACCCGGCATCTTGGAGCGTTCCCGTTCTTACTGAAATAAACTGGGACCCCAATGACTCGATAACGTCTCTGCAGAATATCGACCGGCTGGCGAAAAAATACTCGCCATCTCTGTCTTCAAAATTAGGAATTACCAAACCATCAGCTCGCGTGTCTCCAGTTACCTCACCAGTGTCAGCAAAAAATGACAACTTGGACTGCACTATTTTGTTGATGGCAAGTCCGCGACTCAACACCGCGCTCCAGGCAATGAACACCATGGAAGAAATAATGAAATCATCTCAGCTGTCACTAATCCAATCAAAGGAAGACAAATTTATAAATTCCATAAACGTACAGCTTAAATTTCTTCAAAAGTATCCACTTACTGCCGACAATAACGAAGTGACAAAAGTATACCGCGCGACATTTATGGTATTGTTGGCATTTTATGAGTCAAAAGTACTCGGAAGAAATGTAACAACTGGTCATTTGAAGGAATTAATTTATCTTATGCTGATGCTCCTTGCAGAAAATAAATTTGAAAATATAAAAGATACCGACATGTACATGCGGGTTGTTAATGTAATAATTGTTAAGATGATTGACTATTCAAATCACACGACACTTATTTGTGTGCTGATAAAATTACTCCAAGAGTGTGCCGAGTCATCAGTTATGCCAAAGTATGAGGAACTGGTGATGAAATGTCTGTGGAAAATAGTTAAGACTATTTCGAATTGGTCAACAGAACTTGACTATGACACTATTTTACTTACCGTACATCAGTTCTTCAAAGATTATCCGTCATCGTGGTGGAAAACTCGTCACTCGGATATGCCGGTCCGTACTGTAAAGACGGTACTGCACAGTATGACGAAAATAAAAGGCAGTTCTATACTAAACCACCTGACGATGATAAATAATATCCATGAATCAGAACTACGGTCATACTTGAACCGCTTAATTGAAATGATTAATTCAAATTCAAATAACATTAATTCCGGTAGCAGTACGATCACCAAACAGAAACATTTGTCGAAAGAAATGCACGCGCAGTTGACGGAAATTTTTCGAAAAATAGGATCTAAGCAACACACCCAGGAAGGTCTTGCGCAGCTGTATGACTTCAAGCAGCAGCACCCCGAGGCTGACATCCAGCCTTTCTTAGTTAAGTCACATCAGTTCTTCCAAAATTTTATTGAACAAGGTCTAAAAAGTATCGATCTTGAGCGCAAGAATCAAATTATTTATAGTCATGGTGATGATCCTGCTGATGAGACGGCGAGAGCTATCAGTTCTGCGGAGGAGAGAATTTCAATGGATCCTGCTCAGCGGTTAGAAAGATTGAGAGCTCTGGAGGCTCAGTACCGCGGCAATGGATCCAGACCCACGTGAATTTATTCGTATATTTATTTAAGTAAGCGTTGATTAATTTTATTGTGTACATAGTCTGGGCTTGAGATCGTGAGCATGATTTTTTTTTATGGAATTTAGTGTTTGAAAAATTCAATCCTTTTGTTTATTTATATTGATGCAGTTTATAAATTTTTTTTGATGATATATATTTAAAAAAAAAAAAAAAAAAAAGAAGGAATTTAATATCCCAGTGTTTTATACTCGATTGTTTAAAATAAATTTAGTAAATGAAGTAATGGAGATTTAATGAGATTAGATTAAGTAAAAAAAAAAATTATAAACTGACGGTTCAATTACGGACCAAATAATTAAATTTAATTACAATAATTAGGGGTATGATAATAATTCGTATTGATGTAGAATTAATATTTTAATAAAATAATTTTAATTATTGGTCAGTTTTTGAGTTATGAGAAAATTTTGAATTTTTTTCAAATTTAATGTTTGAAATTCGGGCTCATTAATGTGAATTATTTGAATTTAGTTCAATAATTAGAATTTTAATTATTGGATTATTTAAAAAATTTTTGTAATTAATGAGTTAAAAATAAAATAGTAAAAATTTATTAAAATTCAAATTGAATAATTAAAAAAATTAATTAATTCAAAAACTGAAAAATAATTAAAAAATTTAAATATTGCATTACAAAGTCCAAAAAAATTTTTATTCGTTTTTTGGTTTTAGGGAACTTTAAGTCAAAAAAACGTATAATTTTTTTTTATTGCCAATTATTTGGTAGATTTATTTTAGAGCTAAAAATTTAAAAAAATTTTTAAAAGTCTATAGGTCACGACTTAAATTATGAATTCAAAAATTTTTTAATTGAGCTTCAAAAAAAGTCTAAAAAAATTTGTAATAAAAAAAATTATATTAGAAAGTTCTTTAAAGCCAAAGAGGCGAATAAAAATTTGAATGTTTTTTGAATTAGTAACGCAATATTGAAAATTAATGTCCCCAAATTAAAAAACAAAGGATTAATTTTTCCAAACATTAAATACCTGGTACATGATCTGAATTTAAAAAAAAAATTAACGAGATTATTTATTAACTTTTAGTTTCAATAATTGATAAATGAGCCGGATGAATGAATGAACAGACTATGTACATAATAAGCTCTCTTTACATAATAATAATTATTATGATAATAAGTAATATACGATATCATTAAACAATTTATAGTTGTGTATAGTCGTCGTAAGTAAAATAGTTATTACTGATTGATTGGGCTATTAATTAATGACCTACACTATTATTATAAATTAAAAAAAAAAACGACAAATGATTAAAGATATTTATGTTACTATATATATTAAATGTATTTATGATTAATTATTAGTATAGAGTTTAAAATTATAACAAATACGCGGTCCATATTTTTTAGACTGATATTTTTTTATGATCTAGTTGTCTTTTATTTTAATCACTTTTTTTTATTATTTAAATTTCCCGCTATTATGTACAGTTGCCTGTTTAATGTTTTTAAATTAATTATATACTTTAGAGTTTATTAATTACACATTTAATTATTATTACGATTACTTGTATGTAATTATTATAATTATAATTACTCTTAATATGCATAGAACAAAAAAAATGAACACTATTTGAAAAATCTCAATGTACACTCTTTTATTCAATTAAATACATAAATTTCATTTCTCATGGACTAAACAATTTATTTTTATTTCCTTATTTTCCTTTTTTTTTTATTAAAAAAAAAAATTAAGTGTTAATTATAAAATTAATTAAAAAAACTTAATTCAAATTTTGATTATTTTATAAATAATAATTTACAGTACCCGGGAAAAAATTTAAATTTTATTTTAAATTTAAAAAAAAGAGTACGCAAAATTTAATTTAAAAATTTTATAAATGATTTACTTATGAAGATAATTATTTAATTACATTTATAAAAATATCGTTTATTTAAAAAAAAAAAAAAAAACTTATCACAATTAAAAAAAAAAAAAAATTATATTTTAAATCAATATCAATTAAAAAAAATACTGTTTATTATTTACAAACATAAAGACAATAATTAGTAAAATAGTTCTTTCATTATTTTAAATAATTAGCGTCCTTATTATTTAACAATACAAACAATAGTTTGATAATTTATTTATCAGGTACTCGAATGTTATTACAACACACTCGCAGTATCAGTAAGTGAAGATGCCCTACAAAATAATAGTAATAATTTTTCTTTAATATAAACAATAGAAGATTTTTAAATCTCCGTAGTTTTTTAAAAAAAATAATTAATTTGATTTACATTCTAGTAGCAATACTTAATATCAATTTTAATTAATTCTACTTACTACTGTAAAATAGTTTTTTTTTTTTTTTTTTTTTTTTACATTACATATTATTTGATATTCACAATTTTTCAGTTAATGTACGTTATTTTTAAAAAGTTATTTATTATTTTATTTAGTTCAAGATCTTTATTTATTTCACGTGCTCTCTGTCGGACTTACAAAGAGCGCAGTCAGTGCAAAAATAAGGAAGACTATTCCGCCGATTATTGTTACTGAAAAAGTAAATAATTATTTGATATATATATGTTTACAATGAGATAAATATGATACACTGTAAAAAATTGGGAGTGATTGAGGATTTGAATTTAATCTCAATTCACTCGGAGTTCCGGAGTTTAAAAAAAATCACTCCGCTTATGGAGTAAATAAGGAGGCAGTGTTACAATTTTACTCACATCTCTACTCAAGGGAAGTAGCTACAACTCTACTCACTTACAACTTGTAGCAACTGAGTAAAGACATAACTGAGTAGAGTTAAATTTGAGTAAAAAAAATTGAGTAGAGTTGTGGCTGAGTAAAGTTATAAGTGAGTAGATTTGTAGCTACTTCTCTTGAGTAGAGATTTTGTGGGCAGAATTGTAACACTGCCAATAGAGAGTTTGTTTTTTCAACGTAGTGATTTCGGAGTGATCTAAATTTTATTTCACTCCGCATTCACTCTGATTCGGAGTTACAATATTTAAATGAAAATTTTTCTAGGAGTGAATTTCACTCTGACTGAGTTTCAATATTAAATTAAACTCCCCTCGGAGTGAAATTTACACCGAGGGGATTAAATAAATAAACAGTCATCCGCTACGCATTTACTCCGCTGATTTTTTACAGTGTAATTAGTTTTGTAAATGAATATTTTTGTATAATTTACCTGTTCGGACGGATATTTTCTGGGCAATCATTCGACCGCCTAAAACAGCTAATCCAGTACATAGTGAGTGTCCAAGAACACCGCCCACGATAACACCATAGACATCCTAAATATTTTATGTTTAATTAATAAGCATGGGGTTGGAAATTTTTTTTGGGTATAATTTAATTTAATTCAAATTGTAATTTTACGGGATTATCAGTTAAAAAAAAAAAATTTACCTACGGAATTTTAAAATTCTAATTATAAATTAGAGATTTTACTGAAATTTATTTTCCAAATTTCGTTTAACTCCTAATTGATTACAATTGTAAGTTATTTTTTCTAAATTTATATCATGGCACAATTATAATTATTTTGTCGGTTTTTCAATTAATGCTTAAAATTTGAAGGGGGGGGGGGGTCGTCTAAGAATGCCCTTCAAATAAGAAAAAATACAATTTAAGATTTTTTGGCAGCACTCGCCTTTGGCTCCCTTTAACTTCTCGTTAATCTAAACTCGTTTTGTTTAATTTCTCACCGTTAATTAACTCGCAAAACGGAAAATTAAAAACTAACGAGCATATAATTATTTAAAAATCAACGATGTCCCTTAATTACTAAAAATAATTATGACCAATTATTAATTGAAATAAATAAAGAAAAAATAATATTTTAAGTTCTTATATATATAATATTATAATATTAAATAAATAATATATGTATATATAAATAATATATATATATAATAAGTAAATAATACATATATAATATATATATATATATATATATATATATATATATATCTATATATATCATATATATATATATATAAATAATATTATAATATTTAAAAATTTACTTGTAATTTTAAAATAATTCTCTGAGACGGTAATATTTTTTTAATGCATTGCAGTAATGAGCCCCTCCAATAAAAAAATAAAATTATATTGACCTTTCAATTAACAGTCTAGAAAGTCATGCGCAATTACCATCAAAAAAAAATTGAATATACATTCAAATTTAACAAATTAACAAGGACGAATAAAAATTTTTAATAGACTAAAATTCACGTAAAATTTGTTTTTGTTTATTTAAAATGAATAATTACCTCTCGCGCAGCAAGAATAAATTGTCGTAAGTTGAGATCTATCTCCCCCATTCAGCTAAGAACGTTAACGAAAACCGCTTGCAAAAATATCCGGAAATCAGCATCCACGGATTAACTTTGCTTTTTTTAATTACACCCGTCTCTGGGTCTTGGATTGTCGTCACAATTTCTTCTTTTTCATACTAAAATAACACCAGACATATTATTATTGATAGACATAAATATATATATATATATATGTAAATATTTGTATATTTATCACGACTGTCTATGTAAATTGTCTTTATGATTAATTCGATAACAACTGCGTTATCAGTATGAATTAACGATAACCAAGAGAAAGTTTACTAAGACTTTAATCTTTTTTTCTTTAACTTAAAATTTTTATTTATTTAAAAGTCACCTCGTCCTCCCGCTTTCTCAAGTCCAGCTGAACTTCTTCTAACTCTTCCTGCCCTTCTGTCGGTGCCATATAGTAACCATCTTTCAACATTTTCAACCCAAATAATGCGAACAATGCCGTCGATATGTAATATGTGTACGCACGTGGTATTATTGTTGCTGCATATCCAAATATTACTGTAAATTTAAATCAAATTAGTTAATTAATTACCTAGTGTACTCAAGTGTAGTCATCATTTTTATTATTCGAGGTGCTATATTATTTAATATGTATATGTATATATATTTGTAATGACGTCAATATGTAAGATTTATTGCTGATAATTGCAAAACCAGTCATTGAAGTTTAGTTTATTTTGACGGTTCTAATTACCCTCGCACGATGACACTCTATTGTATTCTTATCTGTACAACTGCTATAATAATCATTATTTAAATAATTTAATAAGTGCGAATTAAAGAATTTATTGAAACGACTTATGACTAAAAAAATATCAGCAGAAAAAAAAATTTTTAATGTTTTTCTTGAATACTTGATTGCTTAGTGATCCGATTTAAATTTGAAATAATAACACTCGTTATCTAAACCTACTTTGATTGATATCTTGATAAATTATTTATCAAGAATAATCTGCAGTGAAAATTTATAAGTTTTTTATTTTTTTAAAAATCACGACCGGTCGGTTAAAAAATCTAATCTGCTGTTAAGTTTGATAAGAAATTTTTACTTGACGCACAGTCTATATTTAAATCAATTGGAAAATTTTAAAAACCCGCTCAGATTTAAATTTAAACATTTTACTGTACAGTTTAATTTATCAAACTTTGAATTCCCTCCATTTTTTCAAAAAAGGAGACGTTCATTTACTGCCGCGTATTTTGTAACTTTCCTTTCCAGAAATTTCTTAATATTTAAGTCCGCCGAATAATTTTTGGATTTTTTTTTTAAATCATAGATTCAAGAAAAAAAAAATTACAGAAAATTCTACCGGAAATTTTTTAAATTTTCTACATGTGCATATTTTTAGTTTTTTTTTTTGTTTTTCTTTTTTTTTTTTTGTAATTCATTTGGTAAAAAAAAATTGTCTGGAAACTTCCGGGTCATAGAAATTTCAAATCCTTGGCTGTCAAAATTCCATTGCGTAATTTTTTTTTTAATTAACCGGGAAATTTTTTTCACCCGCAAGATTTTTCAATTAAAGAACTGGTTAGTTTTTTTTTCCTTGTAAATAATTACTGTTTCCTTGTAATTTATTGAGTCAATAAGATTTCTAATATTATTTTTTATTGTTTTTTTTTTTTCTAGTAATTTTAATAATTATAATAAATTACCTGACAGAATGGTCATGAGAGCAAGAGCTGCTATTGCACCAGTGAAAACTGTTAGCCTTGGATGCCTCATAGCCATAATAGCAGCTATAAAAAATGTCTTGTCACCAAGTTCTGATACAATTATCACCGAAAGTGATGCTATGAATGCATGGATGAATCCTAAATTACCTGGACTTGTTATTTTAGGATCCAGATTACTAGAGTCCTGTCAAAAAAAAAAATTATTATTTATCAATTATTGTAATGATAATTAATTATTAAATAAAAAAAATTTACCTCTGTGGTCGCTTGATAAGATTTTTCTATGTCATGAGGAAATTCTTCAGCGAATGTTACTTTTATGGGATTAAAATAAATAATTGTAAAAATTATTATTGTACTGGTGGATAATTTATTTAATTTAAACATTTTTGACAGGTAATTTATCATTTCGATGGTGTAGTGTCAAGTTAACAAAATTCTAACCTTAATTAGTAACAAATCTACTGAACCTCAACACTCTGCCACAACACACTGAGATTTTTTTTTTTTAGATTTTATAAATGTGTGTTTATTTGTGTTAATAATTAAGATAATGTTAAAGTAAGTGCATTGTTGTGTTTAATTGGTCTATTTTTAGCTGTCAGATAATTTTTTTTAACCAATCTGTGGAGTTTGTTGGAAGTTATAATTGGCGGGGGATTTGAATCTTGTAAAAGTTGAAATTTAAACTTCGCGCGGATTTTTTAATTTTCAATTGGAATTTAAATATTTGAAAAATTGTTTTATTAATATAGGATTGGATAGTTAATTTTAATTACTCGTGAGTGGGGTAATAGTGAAAAATTTTTTTGAATTTGGCTGTCAATTTTTTTTAATTTTTAAATAAAATATAAATTAGAAATTAGAAATTTATAAAATTTAATTGTTTGTTGAACTAATGAGTAATTTGTTGCTATAAAAAATTTGTTAAATTTAATATCATGAGTACATTCAGAAAATTATTTTTAAAAAACCCAATTTTTTAAATTGAAAATTCAAAAATTTATTCTAAAAGTAATTTTTCAGGATCTACTGAAAAAAAAATTAAAATTATCAGATCCTAGATGATTTAATCAGATCCTGTCAGATCTTAATTTTTTCTCCTGGAAAATATTAAAAAAAAATGCTGAGTAATTTCAAATTTCAAATTTTTTTTTTAAATTTATTAATCGAATTTTCTAATTACTAGAAAATTTAAATAATTCGATTCGATTTTCAAATAAATCAGATGATAATTTATTCATATATCTCTAATATATATATATATATATAGACTTATCAATAATTTTTTTCTGTATCAATAATTAATAAAAAATTAAAATATTAATTTTAATAAAACTAAATTAACAAAAATTTTTTTATTTAATCAAAACTTTATCAATTTATCTAAAAAAAAATCAAAGTCCTATCAAATATAATTAACAAATAATTCGATTAAATAATAAATATGTATAAAGCGATGTATATATAATTAAATTATATTTATAGAATAATGACAGTATATTTTGTGCGTGACAAATAAAAATAGTGGGAGTTATCGTAAAATTAGTTTTGTTTCTAATACATATATATGTATATATATATATTTTTTTTTTTTTTTTATATAAAATCAATTTTGTGCGTGACTCCCTCTTGGTTATTTTTTTTTTTTTTTTCTATAAGACAGAAAACATATTCGTTAGGGTGTAGGAGGACTTGCGCGTTGTCTATCCCCCGATACTTCCTTTATCAGAGAGAGTACAAGTCAAGGATATCAAAGCTCAAGTATAACGTGTTGAATAGTATTCCACTCACTCGAAATTACTAATATTTAAATGCAAAATTTCAGCATATGGATCATTGAATTATCCAAAATCGGGCTCTCTTACCAGTAAGTAATTTGTTATTATTATTAATTATATATTAATTATTATCTGGATTATAAATTAATTACTTTGTTTAAAACTTATTGTCTCACTTTGCGCGCGTAAATTTATTACTTTTGTTACTTGTTGCTTCTATATATGTTATTAATTTGTTCTCTTATTTTATTTATTTACAAAATATGTATACAGAAAAAAAATATTTTTTACTATGAATTGAAGACGAAAATTTTCTTAAAACTAAAAAAAAATTCTTTAAGCAAAAAATTTTAATTTTTAATTTATAGTGGAAAAATTTCTTGAAGAAAACTAAAAAGTTTTTTGAGGCGAGTGAAAATTTTTATTTTCAATTTTTAATGCAAAAATTTCTTGGAAAAAAATAAAAATTTTTTCGAGGCGAGTAAAAACTTTTTACGCCAAAAATTTCATTTTTTTTCTGTGCAATAAATAAATAAATTAATTAATTTTGTTAACTTTTTCAGGTAAAATTTGGAAAAATTAAATTAATAATGAATGGATCAGATGATAAAATTAAATGGATTGAATCTATTAATATGTATCCAATAAAATTACAATTAATGCCCAATATAATTAATTAATTAATTATACTTTTGAAGACTTAACTAAACACGAGACAGTTTCCATTAAATTAAATCAAGACACGACAACAAATTGATGCTAATAAAAAAATTGATAAATACATTGAGCAAAACAAATACTCAGGTAAATTATTTTAAATAAAAATTTAATTAACTTTCAATATAATTAACACACATTCAGCGAAAAATTTAGGTCGTTATTATTTTCAAATAATTAATGTTTATAAAAACACGTTTTTTTTTTTTTTATTTATCGGTACGATAGTAAAAGTACTAACAGGCCTGCAAATAATATTGAACAAAATTTTATCAGTTATTATAATTATATATCTATTTATTGTTGTTATTTATTACTTATTGCTGCATATATATACTTCTTTTTTAATACATTAAGTACAACGATAAGAGTGCATGGACATGTGTGTCACCGTTGTAGACCTTGTGCGTAAATCGTGACGCAGGTGTACGTTTTGTCTGGTGAATAGGAAACCCGCTCGTCAAGAAAACTGCGGACTGTGGTCCTATCGCGGGCCTTGTACTGTAATTTTATAAAATCACAGCGTATATAAAAAAATAATAATAATAAAAATATATAAAAAATAAAAATTAAAAACTAAATAAATTTTACAAAAATAATTAATAATTAATTTTAAAAATAATAGACATAAAATTTTTTTTTTGTACTTAAAAATAAAAAAAAAGTATATAAATATATATATGTGTACATTTATATATGTATGTATATATAATATTATGAGAAATAATAAATTGCACTGGATATTTATTTCAGGATATTTTTTTAGTGACTCCACTACGGTCCTCGTTCGTTTAGTTGCGTTTTCTTATTATTTATAGAAAGACGAAATATAACGCATTTGTAAGAAGAAGTTTGTGCACTTAAAGACCTCCAAATTATAATATTTATTTATTAATTATAAATTAAAAAAGTTGATAAAAAAAGAAAAATAAAAAAAAATTTATTTAAATATTTTAAACGTCAACTTCAAATAAATAAATAAATAAATAATAGTAATTATAAAACAATTAATAATTAGTGCGTGCTTACTAATCGTGAGAAAATAGGGTTGCGTGTTTTTAGATAATAACTAACGATATAATTTGTAATTTGGCTGTAAGGTAAGAATCTATTTAAATTTAACGATAATTACTTCTTTTTTTTTTATTTTTTTCAATTATATTATTTAGAGAAAATTTATATGTTAATTATCATTTATTGAATTATTTAATTGAATGTTATTATTTATATTTTGATATTTATTTAAGTGAGTGGTTTTAATTTAATGGATAAAAGTTACTTTTGAAGATTAGGTAAATGGTATAAATTTCAAGTCCTTGCTCCTGAAGAACGGAGCTGCAAAATTGATTCTAGTTTTATTTTATAATGTATTCGTGGTTGAGTGCGCGGACGTGACAATACTTACAAGTGTGCTAATAATAAACTTTTACCTGCATTATTTAATTTTTTTTTATTAATATTTATATAATTTTTTGGTTTTTTTTTTCTTTCTCAATTTGCTGCAGTATTATTTTATTATTTATTGATAATTAATTTTTTTAGTTGCTGTGTATTTTTGAAAAATTCCGAAACGATTAAAAAAATTTATTTTATTTTATAGGCTGGAGATTTTTATTTATATTAAGTAGGTAAGAAACCTTCAAAATTTCGATGTCAGTAAATTTAAAAATAATTTTTATTCAAAAATTTTCCGTATGGGAAACTTTTAATTTTATGACAATGCAGAATTTTAAATTTTGTTTTTTTTTCTTTATTTTAAATTTGAAATTGACAACAATTTGGTCTAGTATTTTTTGAAAAAAATTTTGACGACTAAATAAATTTTTAAAAAATTACAAATTTATTTTTAGTTCTGGTTTAAAATTTTTAAATTTGAAAAAATGAAATTGGAAATGAATTATTGGAAAGTTGAAAGTTTCCATGCGCAATATTTTTGGAAAATTTTTTTATGCGGGATAATTTTTCAAAAAATATAATATTTTATTTAAAAATTAATTTTTTTTTAATTTAAGAAAAATTAATGCGACAAAATGTATGGATTAATATTAGAAAATATGTCAGAATTTATTCGTCAAAAATATGGAGAAGAAAAATGGGAAGAAATAAGAAGACTCGCGTCTGTTGATCAGCCCAGTTTTAGCGTTCATCAGGTTTACCCAGAGAATTTAATCCCGCGGTTGGCTAAAAAGGCTGTTATTGTACGTCATCAGTCACGAGATTTATTTATTACGGACTATAGATACTAGTAATTAGTAATTAATTTACTATTCAAATTTTTTTAGGTACTTGGGATCTCCGAAAATGAATTTTTCGATCTAATGGGAGTACACTTTGTGAGTTTCGTTGGTCAATATGGTTACGATAGAGTGTTATCAGTATTGGGACGTCATGTACGTGATTTTCTAAATGGTCTTGATAATCTTCATGAGTATCTTAAATTTTCCTACCCACGTATGCGTGCGCCTTCATTTATTTGTGAAAATGAAACACGTCAAGGTATAATTTTATTTTTGATTTATAATTTTGCAAGTACCATAAAATATAAACTAATATTTTTTTTTTTCTAAATCGTTCTATCCAGAACTCGAAAAAATTTACTCTGAGGCTTACAGAAAAAAATGAATTTTTTGGCGCCAAAAATTTTTATTCGTCCCCAGCAAATTTTTACTGGCTCTAAAAAAATTTTTGCACTATGATTTAAAAACTAAAATTTTCTTGGGACGAGAAAAAATTTTCTGCACTGAGAAATATTTTTTTCTGAGTAAAATGACCTGCGATTGTAAAAAAAAATTTTTAAATTGCGCGCACTTCGGGATGATCCAATTGCCCCATTATTTTTTACGAATCGTAATTATGAATTTTTAAATAAAAAAAACTTTTTTTTTGTCATAAACGATGGATCATTTTACCCCAGTCTCCCTTGTATTTATTTATGCCAAATTTTTGTGTCTCACTTCTACTTAAAGGTAAAATTTAAATAAAAGTGAGATCGTCTTAAATAACTCATATCTTTATTATACTGCACGAATAATCATATATATTTATAACAAATAATTTTTTTTTATTAAATAGGTTTGACACTACACTACAGAAGTAAAAGACGTGGTTTCGTATACTATACAATGGGCCAAATCCGTGAAGTAGCTCGACATTTTTACCACAAAGAATTAATTATCGAATTAATACGTGAAGAAGTACTTTTTGATACAGTCCATGTTACATTTCAATTGACATTCGATAACCGCGCATTCACTTTTGCGTCACTTGCTATGACCCGTGAAGAAAAACATTTACCGATCGGTGCATCGGTTTTATTTGAAATATTTCCATTTTGCATCGTCTTTGGGTAATTATTCAAAATTACATATGTACATTTTTTCACCATACCTGCGCTGAAAGTTTAAATTTCTGCTCTGTACAGAGGGAAGAAATTCGTTCTTTTCTCTTATGATGAAACAAATGTTCAAAATTAGCGCATGCGCCATTCTTTCCACAAACAGAGACAAGAATTTGAACTTTTAGATGCAGATCTGGTGAAAAATAGTATAAATACCATGAGGGAAGATGGGACGTCCCAATCCGTTAGTTTTCTACTTTCACCCTGGCCTTCGGCCCAGGTAGGGTTGGAATCTCCTACTTTTCACCCTTGGCGTGTAATGTACTATTATATAAATAATTACTGTTAATAAATAAATTATATTATAGATACGACATGGTTGTGAGAAGTATCGGCAATTCTTTGATAGTAATTTTACCCGATTTAGTTGGAAAAAAAATAACTCACTGGTTTGATTTAGTGAGACCATTAATTGCCTTTAAGTTTCAGTCGGTATGGATTTTTTTAAATTTAATATTAACTATTAAATTAGTTAGTAAAATTTAATGGTAATAATGATAATAATAATTACTGTGATTTTAGATATTAAATAGAACAAATAATATATTCGAATTAGTGTCAGTAGAGCCAGTTTTGACAGAACGTCCGGCGGACCGCAAAAAACAGGCGGTGTTCCTCAGCGATGACAGTTCAAATTTACCTGAAGATAAAACTTTGAGATTAAAGGGACAGATGATTTACATGGATAATTGGCGGATGATGATGTATCTCGGTACGCCAGTTATGCCAGATCTCAATGCATTGATAGCTACTGGATTGTATATCAATGATTTATCGATGCATGATTTCAGCAGGTAAACTTTATTATTTCGTGATATTTGTGTGATAAGAATCTGTAGTTATAAAAACTATTTTTATCAAATTGAATATTAGCACTTAATTTGAAATTCTACAGATTTTTCTTTTTTTTTTCTATAGTATTAAATTTTATAGAGTTTCCTATAAGAAATTTTCTTACTTTGCCATTAGTTTATTGGCTTTGTACCGAAATCAAGTAATCACAGAACTTTTCTGAGTTTTTATAAGAAATTTCTGTAATTTTCCGATAGTTTACTGACTTTTTGTCGAACTAGAGTAATCGTGGAAATTTTCTGAATTTTCATAAAGAATTTCCGTAACTTACCAATAGTTTACTGACTTTGTACCGAAATCGAATTATCATGCAAATTTTTTGAGTTTTTATAAGAAATTTTTGTAATCTACCGACAGTTTACTGACTTTTTACCTAAATAGTGTAATCGCAGGAATTTTCTGAGTTTTCATAAGGAATTTCCGTAAAATACCGATAGTTGACTGACTTTTTAGTGAAATCGAGAAATCATGGAAATTTTCTGAGTTTTCATCAGGAATTTCCGTAATTTACTAATAGTTTACTGGATTTTTACCGAAATAGAGTAATCACGGAAATTTTCTGAATTTTTATAAAGAATTTCCGTAATTCACCAATAGTTTACTGACTTTGTACCGAAATCGAATTATCATGCAAATTTTTTGAGTTTTTATAAGAAATTTTTGTAATCTACCGACAGTTTACTGACTTTTTACCTAAATAGTGTAATCGCAGGAATTTTCTGAGTTTTCATAAGGAATTTCCGTAAAATACTGATAGTTGACTGACTTTTTAGTGAAATCGAGAAATCATGGAAATTTTCTGAGTTTTCATCAGGAATTTCCGTAATTTACTAATAGTTTACTGGATTTTTACCGAAATAGAGTAATCACGGAAATTTTTTGAATTTTCATAAAGAATTTCCGTTATTCACCAATAGTTTACTGATTTTGTACCGAAATCGAATTATCATGCAAATTTTTTGAGTTTTTATAAGAAATTTTTGTAATTTACCGACAGTTTACTGACTTTTTAGTGAAATCGAGTAATCATAAAAATTTTCTGAGTTTTCATCAGGAATTTCCGTAATTTACTAATAGTTTACTGGATTTTTACCGAAATAGAGTAATCACGGAAATTTTCTGAATTTTCATAAAGAATTTCCGTAATTTACCAATATTTTACTGACTTTTTAACGAACTAGAGTAATCGCGAAAATTTTCTGAAGATATAAAATATACTTACTTGCTAAGATAAGCCTTCGTGCTCAAGTCTCTCTTAATTAATCTATTAATTAAATAATTAATTCAATTTATACAGAGACTTAATGTTAGCCGGTACTCAGCAGTCTGTTGAATTGAAATTAGCTCTAGATCAAGAGCAACTTAAAAGTAAAAAGCTTGAAGAGTCAATGCGTAAATTAGACGAAGAAATGCGTCGTACTGATGAATTACTCTATCAAATGATACCCAAACAAGTTGCCGACCGTTTGAGAAATGGAGAAAATCCAATAGATACTTGTGAAGTAAATTCAAATATTTTCATTTATTTATTTACTACTAGTAATTTATTAATTATTCATATTATTATTATTCTAGATGTTTGATAATGTATCGATTTTATTTTCCGACGTGGTTACATTCACTGAAATTTGTAGCAGATTGACCCCCATGGAAGTTGTGTCCATGTTAAATGCCATGTATTCACTTTTCGATACACTCACTGAACGTAATCGTGTTTATAAGGTTTTAATTAATTAATTTGAACATTTATTAATATTCATGTATCATTTTTAATTAATTTGGCATAATAATTATTAGGTAGAAACAATAGGCGATGCTTATATGGTAGTATCTGGAGCACCATCGAAAGAAACAGATCATGCTGACCGTGTTTGTGACATGGCCTTGGATATGGTCGAAGCAATTACTGATTTAAAAGATCGTTCTACTGGTAATTTATTTTAAAATAAATATTCAAAACGAAAATTTCCAATGCAAAAATAATCTTCTTTACATTTTATTACAAAATACTAGTGGCGAAATTTATTCGGTCTAAGGGCAAAGTCTTAGTGGGGTCGGGAGTGAAGCCAAAAAAAATTTTACCTCCCCTCTAAATATTCTAAAAATAAATAATTTTGGTAATCAAGCAGAAGTACGGCTTCATTTATTTTTGGAAAAAAAAACCTAGTAAATTTAGGAAGTAAAAATTTGTGGCCATGGCTTTATTTTTTTAAAAATCTGATTCAAAAATTAATTATATGATTGCGTCTTTTACAAATTATTTCATTTAAGGGAGACCACTAGTGTGACCACTTGAAAAAAAGATGATTTTTGGGAATTTTTTTACAGAAAACTACTGCATGGAATGTTTTAATGTATTGAGGTTATATTTGTGGATATATAATAAATATGTGATAAAATTTTTGGACCCAAATATTAAAAATTCAGCGAGTTATTCGCAATCTCCTGCTCCAAAAAAAAGTCCCCCCACTACTGCAGTGATAGCCACCTTCAGTGCATGAAATAAAAAAACCAAAAATTTTATTAAATTAGAAGGTATTTGCCCGTACCATGACCCTCGATCGAAAAGAAAAATTGAAATTTAATAAAATGGCGGAGTTTTTAAAAAAAAATTCAAATTTCGCGCGAAAATTTGATGATTTTTGGCCTGCCAAAATTACATTTTGTATTCGATCGGAAAACTGGGGGTCCGTGGTATGAAGAAACATATAAAAGAAGCTACAATAAGAATCAAATCGATCGGATGATTTGTCTTCAGTTATAACTGCAGCAATTTTGAAAAATGTATTTTTGAGAACCGATGAGCGGCTGCTCTTCAGATGGCCATTCAAAAACTATTTGAGATATGCACTGGAAATTTTAGTATGTTATTTTTGCAGCTATAGACTATTGGAATATGCAAAAAACAATTGATTTTTTTCAAAATTTCACACTAGCGGTCCTCCTTGAATTATCGAAGTGTCCAAAATTGTCCAAAAACAGTACTTTTACCCTATTGGTGCATATAATTACCAAAATGAATTTCTAATTATTTGAAAGGTGAACATTTGCAAATACGCGTGGGTATTCATAGTGGTGCAGTGGTAGCAGGTATAGTTGGTCTAAAAATGCCACGATACTGCCTGTTCGGTGACTCTGTAAACACTGCCTCGCGCATGGAGGCCACAAGTGAGGCCATGCAAATTCATATATCACAATCGACTAAAGAGTTACTATCGCCATTTTATAAGGTCAAGGAGCGCGGCGAAATACAGGTCAAGGGCAAAGGTAAATTATTATTAATAAAATAAATAAATAAGTTATTTTAATAATTAAAATTTTTACCGTTACTTCAAATGTACATGCAGATAATTTTTGAGTAAAAATTACCCATAAAGTTTGTACTGTAAAACTTCATTTACATGCTACCGAGTAATATATTTTGCAATGGACATGGGAAAAATTTAGATATTTACCACATGTCCTCACAGTATCAAACTTTTTGGGTAATTTTTACTAAAAATTTATCTGCGTGTATTTAAATTATTTTTATCAGGATCAATGAAAACGTACTGGTTGGAAAAACGTCCATTGCGGTCAAATATTACCAAAAATATAACCATACAAGAACCGCCAATCTGGATGAATCGCACGACCGAAAAACGCACGTTATTGTCAAACAACAATAGTGTCGGCTGTGGATCACCAAATAAATTAACGGACAGTTATTCGTATATTGATATATCTGCTAAATCTCCTGGGTCACGAATTTCTTCTCCTACACCATTTGGTTCCACGGGAATTATCTCTGATGAACGGCGTATTTATTCGCCGATTACATTTCAAGATGTTGCGCGTCGTTCAGAAGCTAATACACCCACCAAAAGTCCTAATATGTTAGGTTATTATTTATTAATTTATTTATTATTAATTAACAATTAATAAATAAGTTATTTTCAAAAATAATTTTTATTATTATGGAAATTTTTTTGAAGAAAATTTCGAAGCTTCAAGGCGGCGATTTTTAGTTTTTAAATTAAAAAAAAAATAATTTTTATAATTACAGTTAATCGGGGTAATTGAACCTGGCAGAGTTAATTGCCGCTAAAAATAAAATTTCGAGACAAGACAGATAATTTATTTTTTATCGACGTTTAGACAAATTTTTGAGTAAAAGTATCTGGTCAAATTTACTCAGGTTTTTTTTCCCTTATAAATTAAAAATTTTTTTTTAAATTACCAAATTCGACTCAAAATTCTGGACTCAAATTTTCAAGTTCATTAGAGTCAATTTTTTTTAAACCGGAATTTTAATTACAAAAATAATAAATGAAAAAGTGATAGTTAATTAATGTTATTATTAATAAAACAATTTTAATAAATAATAATAATAATATTTGCTCATTAAACAGAATTACGTTCAAATTCAGTAAGTGAAGCATCATCAACAACATCAACAGCAGTTTGTAATCCGTCAAATGTATTTGGATCATTATTAAACGATACCGAAGAACATTTTCGTTTACACCGAGACAGTTTGCCAATTAGAGAACAATCAGCGGGAGTTCACGGTAGAACAGAATTAAAAAGTAATACTATAACTACTTATACTATAGTATTATTCATATCAACGACAATTTAAATGATACCGTCGTATTAAGTAAATGATATTGAAGTTAACCGACGCTTCAAAATTTCTAATTTTTTTAAAAACGATAAATTATAAAAAAAAATTGCACCTATAGATTTTTTTATTTTTTTTACATACGGATATTTTTTTTTTAATTGATTTGTTGAAAAAAAATCCGAGTACTATAAAAATATTTATATATTGCAAAAAAAGCGGTGTTAAAAATGGACTCACCGCATGGTGTTAAAATGAAATAACACCGGTTTAGAAGGTGTGATTTGGTGGTGTTAAAATAACGGTGTTAAATCGGTGTAAGACAAACATTCCACGTATAGAAATTAAAAAAAATATATTTTCAACACCGAAAAATATTTTAACACCGGTAAAGAATATTAACACCTTCGGCGGTGTTATTTTAACACCGAAAATTTTAACACCTACACCACCTGGACTTATCCCAGTTTTTTTTACAGTGTAAGTAACCCACGAAATATTAAATTTTCAGAATTTTCTCGTGAAGCGACGCCATGTGATGACATCAACATCGCACTTATGAACGCATTTTGTCCTTCCATGGAGAGCAGCGAGTCTCTAAATAATTCCCAATTATTAATTAGATCCGATCAATGTTGCCCGAGTTTCGCTATTCCAAAAAGTGGCAAAGCTAAAAATCACGGCAACGGATGTTGTGTTTGTTAATTATTAAATATATTTTTACATCATCACTTAAATTAATAATTAATAATTATAACATCTGATATATTTAATAAAAAATTTTATTTAATAGACAATTTAATTATTAAATAAATTATTTAGTTAATAAATTTATATATTATATTAAATATCAACGGTAATATTTATGATGAATTTTACTAAATATTGTATATGTAATTATAATAATAAATAATGAATTAACAGAATAAATTTAGTTATTGAATTTAAATGGATTAAATTGTTTACGTTAATGGGATTATTAGTTATTTAAGTTTAATTGGTTTTAGTTATTAAGGAAAAGTCATACTCGTAAGTCAGGGAAAAATCGGTGTACTATTGGAATGTGTACATAAAGTACACGTACGTACACTTATACAGTCTTCCGGATACCGCGGATTAACATCGGATTATACGTTATATTGTACAGAAAGGATGACTCTTCCATTCCATATAATATCTTGATACAATAGCAAAGCTGGATAAGAAAAAAATACACATTTTTCAAGATAAAGAATCGTATATAGTGATTGTTATATAAAGTCTATTCACACCTTTACTTAATGTTATTACGCTACTTTTTTTTATTTTTCTTTTACTAATTTATTTTATTTACGTGGGAGAATACGCGAATTAAGAGGCTGAGTAAAAGTATTTTTTAAACAATTGGTATCAGGTGGGAAAATTATTTTTAGTGAAAAATGTAATGGGACATTTTCATCTAGAAATTTTTAGATGGAAAATTTTTATAAAAAGTTTGAAATTTTTTGTCTAGTTTTTTTTATATTTTTTTTTTTACTAATTCATTGGATTTACGCAGAGTATAGAATTTTGAGGACAGGAATAAACATTTTTTTAGATAATTGACAGGTGGGAAAATTATTTTTAGTGGAAAATGTAATGGGACATTTTCATTTAAAAATACGAAGGAAAATTATTGTAGATAGAAAATTTTTTAGGAAAAGTGGTTTGAAATTTTTGATGTCTAGTTTTTTAAATTTTTTATTATAAGAGAGAAAAAAAAATTTTTTTACTTTTTTTAATGAAATGGAAATCCGGAAAATTTTTTTTTTATTGAGAGAAATTTATAATGACATTTAGTTATGGGGGACTATGGGTTATTTAAAAAAAAATTATCGCATGTTAATAAATTTGCGGAGTACATGCGGAGTGAATCTGAAGTCGATTTTTTTTTTATTTAATCCTTTTGAGTAAATTTCCGAAAAAACTGCGTGCGGAGTTAATCCGAATGGAAATAAAATTCGGATTCACTTCGAATTCACTCCCGATTTTTTTTAAAGGAAATTGCTACGAATTTACTAAACAAGTCAATAGTCATAAAATTGAAAAAATAATTATTAATTCAATCATGAATTCATAAATATGAGTAATTATTGATAAGTTTTCATGTACTCACTACTGCTTCGTACAAACTATACATGAAAAAAATTAATTGATCGTACCAATGACAGATTGTAATTTAAAGTTTTAGTAAAAAAAAATATTGACATACTTTTTAATTGAAATTTCTTATTCAATTTAGTCAAGGCTCAAATAATTAATGAAAATAAAAAAAAATGATATAATTGAATTTGTAATTTTTTACAAAATTATGAATCGCTCAATTTTGCCCCAGCTTTTTTTCGTAGACTAAAAAGTTGTTGAAATAATTTTTTTTTTTACGAGAAAAATAAATAAATTTTAATTAACTCTTTAATGAAATTTGTATTTACTAAAAGTGTATAGAGAATAAAAACGCGAGTAGACAATTTTTTTTTCTTCTATTGAAATATGTCGCGTAGGAGTTTTTTTTTACGTTTAAAATAATTATTAAAAATCCCGCAAATCTTTTCAAACATTGCAACAAGCCCAGACATATTTTCATAATTTCATGACATTTTTTATAATTTTCTCACGTCTACTAAAAATATAACGACAGAAATAAAGATTTATACTTAATAATAATTAAATATCTGTGTTAAGACTTTTCTTAAAAATATTCCCCTAAAATAAAATTAAAATTAATACGATCTTAATTAGACACGATTAATGACAAAAAATTTTAATTGGGTTAAAAAAAAAAATAATTCAATTTATTTTAAAATAAAATCCCATTTAAAATAATAAATTTGTTATGTCTGGCTTTGAATTAAAATTGTGTTAAAACTATTGAGCTTACAGATAAACTCATCTCATACTTTTTTGTAGACAATTTAATTTCCTATAAAATTGTATTCATATATATTTGACATAACATCAATAGTTTAGTCATAATTTTTATTTTAAAGTCACTAGAGTATCAATAAAATAAAATTTTTAATTCAATTATAACCCGAGTACTTTGAATTGTAAATTACGACTTAGCTATCAAAGATACGATAAAAATGTATAAAATCAAATTTATAGAAGATTAAATTTCCTACAAAAAAGTGTTGATTAGTTTTTTTTGTAAACTCAATAATTAATGAGTTATTTCAATTTAAACTCTAATTTAAATTTTTATTAAGAATTTTTTTTTTTTTTTTTTTTAATAATATTAAAAATATACACTGTAAAAGGAATGGTGTTAAAAATAAACTCAATTTAACACCGCAGTGTTAAAGTAAAATAATACCAGTGTAGGCGGTGTCATTTGGCGGTTTTAAAATACCGGTGTTAAATCGGTGTAAAAAAAAATTCCACGTATCAAAATTGGAAAAAAAAATGTATTATAATATAGTATTATATGAATTTATTTAAAAATTACACAATTTTATGCCCATCATTTCAATCACCAATAATTTAATTAATTAATAAAACTACTAATTAATTGTAGTGATCGAGTAAGTAAAAATATTCACAAAGTTAAATATTTTCAACACCGAAAAATATTTTAACACCGGAAAATTTTTTTGAACGAAGGTAAAGAATATTTATACCTTTGGCGGTGTTATTTTAACACCACTTTCGGTGTTGAAATTTAACACCTACACCACCTGGACTTACCCCGGTTTTTTTACAGTGTAAACATATATGTATAGAGTTAAATTTACTACACAGAAAAAAAGGATTTCTTGGCGTGAAAAATTTTTTCTCGTTTTAAAAAAATTTTTACTTGACCCAAGAAATTTTTTGTATTATAAAGTGAAATTAAAAATTTTCTTGGGGTGAGAAAAAATTTTCTTGAAACAATAAAAAAATTTTTTAGGCGAGAAAAAAATTCTTGAGCCAAGAAAAATTTTTGTCTTCAACTCATAATACAAAATATTTCTTGCGCCAAGAAATTCTTTTTTTCTGTGTACAAAAAAAGTGTTGATTTTTTTTGTATAGACTCAATAATTAATGAGTTATTTGAATTTGAATTTTCAAAATTTTTGTAAGAAAAAAAAAAAAGTCCTCTGTTATTAAAATCTAAGATTGCATCATTAAAATCAATCATAAATATTTCCAAAATACTCATATTCGTCTGTATTTAGTATCGTCTATCAGATAAGTATAAAATGATAATAAGAACAATAAATATCTTGGCTTACCTATGATTATTATTTACTAGAGTAATAAATAATGAGTTTAAATTACGTAGGTCGTCTACGAGGTACTGGTGGTTAGTGGTAACTAAGGTGTAATTGAATCAAAATATAATGTCGGGGTATCGTGTTAAATGCGTGGAAAATAATAATTCAGACGATACTATCCTTATCATCCTAGGTACCACAATTATGATCCCAACAAGGCGGGAGCTGCGCAAACCTATCTGTATATATAAGGGTGTCATCTCTGTATCCCGGACACTCGTTACATCTCTCAGCTTCAAACGCGATCTCTTTTACAAAGTTCTCCATACAATAAAAAAAAATTAAATCAACTATCCGTTAAATTTTTTTTTTGTGAAATTTTTATTATTCGAAATTAATAAATTAATTATTTATATATTTATTACAAGTGCTACATTATCATCATGGTGAGTGAATTTATATTTATATTTTTATTACTAAGCATTTTTAAATTTACGCGGGTGTTTAAAAATTTTTTTTTATTTAGTGTTTTTATTTTTATTTTTTTTTTATGCAATTGCTTTAATTTTTTTGAATTTATTCACGAGTGAATTGTGAAATGTGCGTACGATTTTTTAAAATGAAAAATTTTTTAATTTCTTTGAAATTTTTTACGGAATTCAGATTTTTAATACTGAGGTTTTAAAATAAATTTGAATTTGTGTTTAAAAAAAAATTAGGAGATTTAACTTATTTTAAGTAAAAAGGGTTTGAAAAAAAAAAAAAAAAAAAAAAATTGAACGTGACCGGTTTAAATATTTAACAATTTTATTTTATGTATACTTTATTTCGTGAAACGAAATTTATTTGCGGATCGTAAACCTGCGACATTATTGCTCTAGTCTCCGTTAGCGTTAATTACGTACCGTAAGTATCATAGCATTTATTATACTCGGTTTACAGTAATAACAAAATCATAAGACACCTTATATATACCCTTGGAAAAAAAAGTAACCAAGAAAGATGATAATTTGTTGTGCAAAAAAAAAGTTTATCGGTTTTCATAAAAATAATTTGCGAGTATGCAATCGGATGTCATGTTAATTATTAATTTTTTTTTTACAATTTTTATTTTACATAAAAATTTAAACCATAGATCAGAAAATTTTTTAAATACTCGTTTGTGTGATTAGAAATTTTTTTTGAAAATTATCAAATGTCAGCCGCATTTTTAATTTTTTTATTAAATTTACTGATGTCAAATTTTCAAAAATTAAACATAGGAATCTATAGATCATTTTATTTTATACCGACATCTAATTTTGTTAAAAAAAATATATTTTTTTTTTTTTTGAATAAAATTGTATAGAAAAAAAATGAGCATATGACAGCAAATTCGAAACAGTCGAAAAATCCGGAGATTACTCATAAGATAGTAAAAAATTATCCAGCCCCTATGGCTGAGGCAAAATCTTAGAATCGTTTGTTCAACTAAATCATGAGGGATTTATCATTTTTATAGCATCAGCTTTATTTAACTACAGTATTAATCCACTATTTATTAAAACTCCATTAATTATTTTAAATGCCGGTCATTTTTTTTTTTTTTCGTAGCAATCAAATTATTCACAAATACAAATTTTGATTAAAAAATTTTTTTCACTGTGATCGCTATACAAAAATATATATATGGCATATATGTATCGATGCTTTGACGTTGTGAGTCATATATGTCATATATATTTTTTTTCCTGTGCATTATCAACTTTTGGGTTCCAATTTACGGGATTCTAGACTTTCAAAATTTTTAAGTGAAAAATTCAAATTTCGTTCCAAAAAAGTTCAACGCGTGGAACTTTTAAATTTGAGACAGATTAGAATTTCAAGTTCAAATTTTTTCGAACTTTTAGAAAATCCATAGTAAAAATTATGGTCGATTTAAAACTTGAAATGGAATTTGAAGATAAGAAATTTTTTTGAACATAATTATTTAAATTTTTACATTTTCCCTCGTTCAGAAAAAATTTGACTCAAATTCACTCAAAATTTTCCCTTTTTCCCACCTAAACTTCTAAATCAATATTTGTTGCATCAAAATCCCAAAGTTCAAAAAAACTTTGACTTAAAGCTCCAATATCTCAAATTCATAATTTCTGTCAAAATTTCGAAATTTTTTGACTGATTTTTTTCTATACAGAAAAATGAATTACATCTTTATAAAAATTTTCCTACAAAAATTTAAATGACGATGACGTCATAAGTTTTCTATAACGGACAGCAAAAAAATTAAATATACATTTTTTTTCGTACGTTGCCTGTCCAAATATTTGTCAGAAATTTCATTTGTAAACAAAAAAAAAGTAAATAAAAAATAAATTAAATTTTTAGATTGCATACGGATTAATATACGGCCTCGTGATAATTGGAAACAGCATACTGTCATCGGCAACAATACTGTCCCCCTTGAAAGGGGGAGATCCCTCATCTCTGCATCTTTACAAAACAAACTTACGGCCGCTAAATGAACTGGATTACATACTGAAGCGTAGCGCGGGGGCGGTGACCAACGTTGACGAGAGTCCAGATTCAAAAGAACGACGGAGTCAAATGGGATCATCATTTATACGATTCGGGCGTAACCATATGACCGGTACCGGAGAAAATATCGAGTACTCCTTGAACGGTCTCAGTGATTTCGACTCTTCATCTCGGATTCCTCGCGGCCGTTCTGACGTCATCATACGCTTCGGTAGATCTGGTTCCGGTAAAATCGACTCAATGATCCTGCGTAATAACAAATTACTAAAAGTGATACCGATTGATATCGAGCAATTGGGTATCGTTTGCTCAGATATTTTGGCTGCTGATAATTCTTCTGCTGAACTTGCGCGCCTCTGCAATTCCTTTATGTCCAATGATGAAAAAAATGAATAATTACTTTTTCTTTTTATTTTATAAATTTTTTTTTAACGACTTTTTAAGTTGAATTTTATTTTACTGGAATAAGTAGAGTATTAAATGTATTATTCTGTTGTTACTTGAGGATTCATTACTCGATTAAAGCTGCTCAGCTGTTCGATATTCAAGGCTAATCGTTATATTGTTCGTTACGTAAAAGTACATCCACCCGACGGATTTGTCAACTTTTAAATTATATATTATTATATGTATATTGAATTACCGATGTATTGTTCAAAGTCACGTTTTAAATTTTTATTTTTTTAAATTATAATTTTATATTTTACTTTACAGTTCAATGATACTGATAATTTAATTAATTAAATTATAAATATTTTAAGCAGATAATTATTTTATAAAATATATTTATATTTTATAAATTATTTATATGATCCGTCTATTGATAATAAATATGTCTCGAACTCGAGGTAACTTGTATATGTATTTAAATTTAATACTTAAAGTTATAAATAAATAAATCAAATATAATGGCTGGAATAAATTGTTTTTGTAATTTTATTATTATTTGCATTTATGAAATTATTTTTTATTTTAATCTATGGGTAATTTGTAAAATTAGTGTCCACCATAAAAAATTTTTAATTTTCAATTAATTAATTTTTTTTTTCGCGGCAAAAAAAAATATAATACATTTTTTATTTCAAAACCAGAAATTAAAAAGAAAATTTTACTTCAAAGTCCAGGGAAAATTATCTAGATTCATATGGGAAATTAACTTACGCACAAAAAAGGCCAATTATTGAAATTTAAAAATTTATGAGATTTAAGAAGTTTGCGAAAAAAATTACTAAAAATATTTTTGAATTTTTTTTACGGGTATTGATGAAAAATTTGTGGAGTCGAAGCAGAATATCTGGAGTGAATTCGGAGCGAATCGTTTATTTATTTAATTTCCTCAGAGGAAAATTTACTCCAAAGGTCAGTTTATTTTGGCATTCAACCTCTAAATCAGAGTGACCGCGAATTAAAAAAAATTTGAATTCACTTTGAAATTATTCTGCTGAAAAAACAAGCTCCCAATTTACTCCATATGCGAAGTGATTTTTTTTTTACTTTGTAACTTCAGTTCGAATGCGGACTTGAATAAAATCCAAATTTACTCCGAAATTACTCCGCTGAAAAAAACAAACCCTAATTTACTCCATATGCAGAGTGATTTTTTTTCAACTCCGAATCAGAGTGACAGCGGATTTTAAAAAAATTCAAATTTACTTCGAAATTATTCTGCTGAAAAAACAAACTCCCAATTTACTCCATATGCGGACTGATTTTTTTTTAACTCCGTAATTCTGAATCAGAGTGACAGCGGATTTAAAAAAAATTCAAATTCACTTGAAAATTATTCTGCTAAAAAAACAAACTCCCAATTTACTCCATATGCGGACTGATTTTTTTTTAACTCCGTAATTTGGAAAGTGACAGCGGATTTAAAAAAAATTTAAATTCACTCCCTATTTTTTAGAGTGAATTAAAAAATAATTGAAATCGTAATTAAATAAATAAAAATAATACCTTTCATTTTTAAATATCAAGTTTTAAAAAACATAATAAATTTCTATGTCATCTTATGTTACATTTACAAATTTATATTTCCGTTGTTGCAAAAAGAGAATATGGTTATGAGAATAAAACACCGAGTAAAATAAATGATTAAAGAGTAAAAAGCACACCTACATATACATATATTTGTTGGTAAGTCCATGTAATATTCAAACACTAATATGCTAAAAAAAAACAGAAAAAAGAAATGAAAAAGAAAGAATAGAACTGAAATCTCGTCATAGTACAAAGGTAGTAATGAAGATAAATGAGAAAAGTACGAAGCTAGAATATCACTGATGTCCGTGCATTAATCCCGTGAGTTATTTTCTCATACATAAGCCCACATATGTGCCGTTAGAGTCCACATATAAAAATTGTACATAAAGTCAATAATTATCATCACTAATATGATTGACAAAATTATATTAGAAAAGAGAAATTAATATATCAGTAATAGAGATAAAAATAAATGAAAAAATAAAAAAAAGTAGAGCATGAAAACTTTTCGATACTCGTGGTTTATTTTGTTCTTAATCCAGTTCTTAACTCCCCCTCTTAGATTTCGCATTGTTAAGGATTCCACAAGGTATCTGGGTACGATGGTCAGTCTTGTTAAATTATTTACCGTAAAAGGTTCATATATAAATAAATAACAAATATATACATTGATATTCTTATAAATTTTTTGAAAATTTTTTAAACTTTTAATTCTTATTTTTAATTATCATCGAGGGACAAAAATTAAATTCCCTTGAGTTTGTGATCAATGAAAATTTATTTTTAAAATAAAAGAGGAGATAAAAAAAAGTTCTATGAAAATAAATAAAATAAAAAATGAATCAATCGGAGTCGAGGGAAAATTTGGTTGATAATGAGGCACGAGCACCTTCTATGCAATCATTGCAACCACCTACTGAGTATGTACTTGGTCAAGTTGAAAAACATTTTCTGTTAAGTGCTGAGCGAGGTGACTGTGCTACTGTTCGGAGGTATTTTTTTTTTTTTTAATTAATTAATTAATTGAGTAAATTAAATTAAATTTAATTGAAGTACTGCAAAATAATGATTATTTTTTTGAAAATAAAACTCGAACCCAGGCTGCTTGAAGAGCATAAAGATCACCCGGAAATACTCAACATAAACTGTGTCGACCCGTTAAATAGATCCGCGCTGATCGCGGCGATTGAAAATGAAAATGTTGAACTGATTCATATATTATTGGAGTGGAAAATAAATGTAAAGGATGCACTTTTGCATGCCATTAAAGAGGAGTACGTCGAAGCTGTTGAAATTCTTCTTGATTATGAAGAAAAAATTCATGTTGCTGGTCAACCATACGTTCGTATTATTTTTTTAAATTGTCAATTATTACTAAGTACTAATAATTATTATTTATTTTTTTTTTATTGATTCTAGAGCTGGGAAGCCCTGGAAAGTGGCGACTATAATTTCACACCTGATATCACTCCATTGGTTCTAGCGGCTCATAAAAATAATTATGAAATACTTAAAATATTACTTGATCGTGGTGCAACTTTACCATGTCCTCATGATGCCAGGTTTATTATTATTATTATTATTATTATTAAAAAAAAAAAAATTGTAAAAATTTAAATTAGAGTTTAAATTGAAATAACTCATTAATTATTGAGTTTACAAAAAAAACTAATCAACACTTTTTTGTAGGAAATTTAATCCTCTATAAATTTTATTTCATACATTTTTATCGTATCTTTGATAAATAAGTCGTAATTTTGAATTTTAAGTACTGGGTTTATAATTAAATTTAAAAAAAAATTTATGAATAATTTAGTGACTTTAAAATTAAAATTATGACTAAACTATTGATCTTATGATAAATATGTATGAGTACATTTTTATAGGAAATTAAATTGTCTACAAAAAAGTATCAGATAAGTTTTTCTGTAAACTCAATAGTTTTTACAGAATTTAATGTTAAATTAATGAAAGTGATTTATTAAAAATATGAATTAAAGATGCGGTTGCGACGAGTGTGTTACGTCAAATGATCAAGATTCACTACGTCATTCACGCTCTCGGATAAATGCTTATCGTGCATTAACATCATCCTCACTTATTGCCCTATCGTCACGAGATCCTTTACTAACTGCATTCGAATTATCCTGGGAATTACGACGGCTAAGTCGTATGGAGCAGGAATTCAGATCTGACTACAATGTAATTATAGGAATAGAAAAAAAAAAAAATAACAGTTGAATTCTATATTACATTTGTTAGATTAATCTGTAAAACTAAATCAATAAAATTTTAATCCAGGAACTTAAAGAACAATGTCAAGTCTTTGCGACATCGCTGCTGGATCACGCACGCACTTCACACGAACTTGAAATAATTCTTAATTATAATCCAACTGGTGACAATTGGGAGCCAGGCGAACGACAAACATTAGATAGACTAAAACTTGCTATTAAATATAAACAAAAACAGGTAATTTTTTTTTTATTACAATTTTTTAATTTGCATTTAAAAGTTTTTGTAAAAAAATCAAAATTTTAGCCAAACTATTAGAGTTATCACAAAAATGCATATAAACGATTTGGTAGCTAATTAAATTTTCTACAAAAAAGGTCTTTTAATATTTTTACATACAACTGATTATTTCCGCGTAATTACAACTTTAAATAAAAATATAAATTTTATTATATTATTTTTAAATGTATCCTTTACTTATTATCTCTTTAACTCTGAAACTATCAGAGTTACGTCATTGAACTTGAAAACACTTTTTATAGAAAATTAAATTTCCTACAATTTTTGTTTAAAACTTTTTTTTCGAAAGTCAATAGTTTCGCTGGAAATTGAGTTTTATAAATAAATAGATTTTTTCTCATTCACATTTTTTTCGTGTTAATGACTTTTAGTTAATCAAAGATTTTTAATTAATGAATTTGACAGTTTGTAGCACATCCAAATGTTCAACAATTATTAGCAGCTATTTGGTACGACGGATTACCAGGATTCCGGCGATTAAGTATGGTCGGACAATTAATTGAAGTTGGAAAACTCGGCAGCATGTTTCCTATATATAGTACAATATATATGGTATCGCCTACGTCAAAAATGGGATTATTTATGAAGAAACCATTCGTTAAATTTATCTGTCACTCGTCTTCTTACGCCTTCTTTCTCAGTAAGTTAGATAATGATTAACGATTACAATAAAAAATAAGTTTAATTTAATTCGGATTTCAAATAAATAATTCACACTATAAACTTAATACACATTGCAATTATTGAATTATTACTTGCAGTGTTACTTGGAATGGCGTCTCAACGTGTTGAATATCTGGTAATTGAATTATTTGGAAATGCATGGATGAGAGAAATCTTAGCTGGCTGGAAGAAACATGAACGAGGTTCTATTCCGGGTTTTGTTGAATCTGGTGTAATTATTTATATTATAAGTAAGTTGATTTATTTTTTTGAATTTTACTAATTCAGATATAGGGGAGTAAAATCTACGAGTAATTTTTTTTTTTAATTCATCAATTTTTAAAAAATTTTTTTTTGAGGTAACGCCAAATTTTTTTAAATTTAATTTTCTGGGTGACCCGGTTTACCCCAAATAATTCATTTTGCTCGAAAATTCAAACTAAAAATCAGTATAAATTTTTTTAGATTTTAATTATTTTGAGGAAATTTGTCACTAATTAAAAAAAGTACCGCCAATTTTCTTTGTATTTAATTTTCTAGATGACCCATTTTACCACAGATACTTTTTTCTCAAAAATCTTAACTCAAAATTAGTATAATTTTTTTTCTCCATTAATTTTTTTTAGATGCCTGTAATGCCCCAGGTATTAAATTTTTTTTTTTTCTAAATTTTTGAGATACTCTGGTATCCCCTCCTCCAGATAAGAGTTAAATAATTTTGGGTAAGACGAAAATTTAATTCTAAACCTGACTGGTAGTAAAAAAAAAAAATTGAAAATTTATCACAGTTTGAATTTATAAGGAAACCAAATTTTTTTTTATCAGCTGTAATCCAAGAAATAGTCGCAAAAGATTAAAAATAATTTATAAAAAAAGTCGTTGTTCTGAATCTGAATATTATTTATGTATGCGTATGTCAATCTCATAAATTTTATCACCTCAATTTGACTATCAGGGTAAAAGAGAATTTATTGCTGTAAATAAAATATTCAATACTTTACTACACACTAGATTATTTTTTATCTCGCAAATACATAAGTTGTTAAAAATATTTTTACAGTCTATTTATCATAATTTCTATTGACGGCAGAAGTTTTTTTTTTTAAACTAATAAATTTATTTAAAAAATTTTTCCCATTGACCTCAAACTTTTATCCAAAACCCAGAAAATTTTTTCTAAAAAATCGCAATATTTTTTAAATTTAAATTTCCACTAGAAAAATTTTATAAAGCCGCCAAAATTGACTTCAAATTTCAAATTTTTTCCAAAAAAAAAAAAACCATAACTTTTTTTTTCAAAGGTCTGGTAACTGCCGAAATTCGTTCACTTTGGGCCGATGGTCTACTCGAATATATTTCCGATCTGTGGAATATCGTCGATTTTATTCAAAATACTTTCTACGTAGTCTGGATTATGATGAGGGCAACTGCATGGTTTGTCGTACAAGTGAGTATTTGCTCTTGTTATCAAGTAAATAAATAAATAACCAGCCAACAGCTGCCTACACATTTATTATTAATAAACTAAAATTTAATCAAAGTTCTTTTACGCCAACTACAGTAATAAGGAAGCGCTTTATTGATTCTCGCTTGTATATACACCCTTTGCATATATATATATATATATATATATATATATATATATATATATATATATATATATATATATATATGGACTGTGTAATTAATATTCAATATCTTTGATATATTTTCAGAGAGAATACTGGAGTGGAGAAGATCCCTGGTATCCGAGAGATCAGTGGGATGCTTTTGATCCCATGCTATTGTCCGAGGGAGCCTTTGCCGCGGGAATGATATTCAGTTTTTTAAAATTAGTTCATATATTTAGTGTCAATCCACATTTGGGACCGCTTCAAATATCACTGGGACGTATGATTATTGATATCATTAAATTTTTTTTTATTTACACCCTTGTGTTGTTCGCATTTGGCTGTGGTATGAACCAGCTCCTGTGGTATTACGCGGATCTTGAAAAGGCAAAATGTTATCTACGTAATCCGGAGATACCGGATTTTGATAACGAAGAAAAGGCGTGTTCGATTTGGCGAAGATTTGCTAATCTTTTTGAAACTTCCCAGTCACTATTTTGGGCAAGTTTTGGTATGATTGATTTGATGTCATTTGATTTAACGGGAATCAAAAGTTTCACGAGATTTTGGGCATTGCTGATGTTTGGATCGTACTCTGTTATCAATGTTATTGTTTTATTGAACATGCTGATTGCTATGATGTCGAACTCTTATCAAATTATTTCGGTAAATGTTTTTTTTTATTTGATTAATTTTTAATGATCCTGAAGTTAGCAGACAATTACTAATGTTTGGGTTTTTTTTTCAACAAATTAATTACAAAAAAAAAAAAAAAACTAAAAATATGCACATGTAGAAAATTTAAAAAACTACAGGTGCAAATTTTTAAAATATTTTTTTTATAATTTATTGTTTAAAAAAAAATCAAAAAATTACTAATTGTCTGCTAACTTCAGGATCGTTAATTTTTAATCTTGATCGAAGTTGTTTTTTTTTTATATTTTAGGAACGCGCGGATACTGAATGGAAATTTGCGAGAAGTCATTTATGGATGAGTTATTTTGAAGATGGAGATACTGTACCACCCCCTTTTAACATGGTACCCACTGCTAAATCATTTAATAAAGTCATTTCTTGTGGTAAAACTGGACGTCCTACTAAATCAATTATTGTAAGAATTTTATTTTCTATGGATTGGAATTTTAAATTTTCATTATTATTATTATTATCATAATAATAATAATAATAATTATTATTGATTGTAATTAGTTTTAAAAAAAAGCTGAGGTAAAACGGGCCAGGTAAAACTTATTCTCAAATGAAAATTTAAGTGAATTTTTTTTTTAAATTTGAAAAATACACTGTAAAAAATTTGAGTATTGAACGCGGATTAAATCCGGAGTGGATGCGGAGCGGAAAATTTATTTATTTAATCCCTTTCGGAGTGAAATTTACTCTGAAGGGGAGTTTATTTTAATATTAAAATTCTGAATCAGAATGAATGCAAATTTAAATAAAATCCGAACCACTCCAATAAAAAGACAAACTTCCTATGAGTGATTTTTTGAAAAAACTCCGAAACTCCGAGCGAATTCGGATTTAAATAAAATCCTTAATCACTCCGAATTCACTCCCGATTTTTTACAGTGTAGGAAAAATGGACCGGAACAAAAACTGGTCAAATTAAAATTAGTCACGTTTCAAAATTTTATTTTGATAATTTCGCTTGAATAATTTTTAAAACAAAAAAAAAATTTTGAGATACTTTTTTTTTGGGTCCGTGTAAAAAAATTTCGTTTCAAAAATGTCCATAGTGAAGTATAAAATTTGTAACTGAGTTGATTATTTTTGGAACTTAATCAGTAGAAATAATTTTTGAAATAAAAAAAATGATCAACTCAGTTAAAAATTTCTAAAGTCAAATCTAGAAGTTCACTAATAATTATTTTTGCACCGAATTTTTTTCACATAAAAAACATTATTAAGGAAAACAATAATAATAATAATCGATAGTATAAAAGTTTTGATAAATTATTAGAAGATAATAAATAAATAGTTTATATTTATAGAAAAAAAATCGTGAAAAAGCTCAAGAACGACATGATATAGTAATACGTATATTAGTACGTCGTTATGTGACCGCTGAGCAAAGAAAACGTGATGATTTTGGTATAACAGAAGACGATGTAATAGAAATACGTCAAGATATTTCGACATTGAGATATGAATTAATAGACATATTGCGTCAGAATGGAATGAAAATAAATGTTGATCAAGGAGATGCCTCAAGTATGTTTAATTACAGTATTAATTAATAAGCAAATTAGACAGACAGTAATGTTGTTTACTTTTCTGCAGTCTCTGGAAAGAAGGGTCGTGTGATGGAGCGTCGGTTACAGAAAGACTTCCAAATAGGCATCGTTGAAGGAATAGTTAATTCAGTGATTCAGAGTGAGAAGGAACCGAAGGATGTATTCAGTCAATTAGCTCGTGCTATTGGTAAACGAGCAAGTGAGAACAAAAAAGATTGGAACGCTGTTGTAAGGAAGAATACTATTGCACGTGATCCGATTGGCAGTAGAACAGACGCTCAGATTCGTCAAACCCGACGGAGTCTTCGTATTCATCAAAGAAATCATCCAGAATCAGATTTGGCGTCTTTGGATCCCAATCGTTTGGTTGAATACAATCCTAATTTGACGGAAGTCTCACCAGCAACACGTGTCGCTTATGCTAAATTTATAATGGGAAAAATGAACAGGAGTGAATTGAAAAAAGCTGTTTCATTTGAAGAAGGTATTGGATTTTTTTTTTTTTTGTAGCAGGTGTAAAAAAAATACGTGTGTGATAAATTTCTAGGGATTTTTAAATTGTATAAAAAGGGCGAAATGAAAGCAGGTTAAATGCAAATCAACTTCCGGCCTGATGCGGATCTCAGTTTACGAAAAAACAAAAATTTTATGCTGCAACAGGATTTTCATATTACAGTAACAGGACAAATTCAGAATTTAAATTTTCATTCAAATTTTGAAATTTTCCTAGACTGATAAAAAAAGTTGGTACATAAAACTTGTTCCTTATTCTCTTGATTTCACAGAAAAAATCCTGTTGCTATAACAGAAAAAGTCCCGTTGCTCCCAGAGAACTACTTCTTGTTGCAGCACGTATTTTTTTTTCGTGTGTGGATTGAATGTGGAATGAGTGTGGATTCAAAAGGGATCAACTGCGGATTGAATGCGGAACTGATTACTTTTTATACATTCAATTATTTCGGAGTAAACTTCACTCAAAAGGAAAATTTTTATTTATATTATTGATATTTCTTAAGTTTATATGAAATATTTCTTAAGGAATTTATCATTAATTTATTTTTACATGAGTAATTAGTAATTGATATTAACATTGAATGTTTTTTTTTTGTTATGAACTTAATAGGCGATGAAACTGCTGCTAAAGATGGCAAAGAAGATGATAAAAAAGTACAAAGAACAGCTTCGAAGGTAACAATAAAGACTTCTGGTGGAAGTCAATCGAAACCGAGACCGCAATTATCAACTGCTGGGTCATTGAGTGACTCGCTGAGAAAGACGATGCTAAAAGCCACGGCGTCGATAACAAGTCAAGATAAAGGAGAGAGTGGTGATGCGAGAATTATTCCATCTCCGATACCAGAAGAACCCGTTGAAGATGAGGAGAAGAAGAAGAAAGACGAAGAGAAACGAAAGAAGGAAGAAGAGGAGAAAAAGAAAGAAGAGGAAAAGAAGAAGGAAGACGATAAGAAAATTGAAGGAGAGAAAAAAGTTGAGGGAGAGAAGAAAGTCGAGGGAGAGAAGAAAGTCGAGGGAGAGAAGAAAGAGGAAAAAAAGAAGGAAGAAGAAAAGAAAAAAGATGATAAACCTGGACAAAGTTCAGATAATAAAACTACTGCAGATAAACCTAAAATTGAAAGACCTCCAGAAGCAGAAACAAAAGCACGAGGAAAATCGAAAGCTACGGGTAAAGTTATGGGCGGATGGATTTAATTTACGTGTATAATATATTTTATTTTATTCAATAAATATATTTCTGACACAATTATTTATTATTTTTATTTTATTTATTGTCTATTAGTACAATTACAGAACAATGGAATAAAAACTTTACGTCTTTTTGTTGATAAATTTTCTTTATCAGAATTGACATCATTATTTACTTTGCTCTCCTTAAAAAAAAGGGGAAATTAAAGATGAGTAAAAAAATAAAATTTACCACAAAATACCTCAGAAATCTCCCCGATTTTATAGAGTTTCATTGTACGCCGAGCGTCACTCGAGTGTCCAGAATTATTAAAATCACTAGTTGCATTTTTTCCAGCGAATTCTTTCATCAATTCCGCGCCTCCTGGATGCTATTGCAGTCGCAGTATTAAATTAAATTAAATTAAATCAAATAATTAACAAAAAAAAAAATATCCAAAATACCTCATTCAAATAATCCGTCACATCATAAACTGAATTTTTTATAATAATCCACATGCTTTCATTATTATTATGCTTTGAAACTTCTTCGAGACTATAAAAATTAACAGACATTATTTAAAATTAATCGATTAATTTTTTTGTAATCATGACAATTAGCACTTAGCTGCTTATTTATAAATTTATGTGCTTATCTGTCAATAAAAATTTACTGAGATGAATAACAGTCTGATATTTATTTTTTATTGTTTAAATAATCAGAAATAAATAATTATCGATTTATCAATTTATTTTATCTAAGAATTTTAATTGTTTATAAACAAAAATTTATCTTTAGATATTATCTAGCATTAAGGCAATTCTCAGACAGTCCTCCCCACTTTTTTAAAAATATTTCGCCGAGGTATAGATTTTTAAAAAAATTATTTACAGTTGATGTCAATTAGGAGTTAAACAAAATTTGGAAACTAAATTTAAATAAAATCGTCATGTCAATTTTATAATTCGAATTTTCAAATTTTTCAGGTTAAAATTTATTGAAAAAATTTCGTCTAATTTCTAATTGATAACAGGTGTAAGTAATAATAAAAAATTCTATGTCTCAGGAAAATTGTCCTTTTTTTAATTGATGCTTTAATTTTTTTTAAATTAATCAATAAAATTTTAATACCCCTATGACAGTTCATTGAATAATTTTATAATGAATATATATGCATATATTTACTTGCGTATGTAAGTAGGATGAATAAGAAGATTAAAAAAAAAAAAAAGTAAATAAAAATTTATAAAATTATTTATCGTACCCATTTAGATAAGATGGCAATCGTGTAAAACATGTGGTAATATTTAGATTTAAAAAATGATAATAAAAAAAAAATTAATTAATTATTAATAATAATATTTATTGAATACAAAATATATTTGTCAAGTCAAAAAGAAACTTAAAAAGTAAATTTGTACAATCATGTCATTTAAATTTTAACGTCCTAATAATTGAAATTCAAATTATCAATCAATTAAATCGAAGTATATAAATGATTAATTATTTACTTGTTAATAATAATTGAGTATAGTAATTAATTACAAATTAAATAAAAGTAGATCTAGATCTAGAAATTATGGAATTAATTGTTTTTTTTTTATCGGTCAATTAAAAGTTTAAAAAAAAAATTACAGATTTTTGAGTTTTAAAAAAAATTTTGTTAATGCAGAAGTACAATTTCAGTGATTTCCGGTTTGAATTTTAATAACAAATTAATGTTTTTTTAGTCTTCTAGTTCATTTTAAATAAAAACTGACGTGTAAATTTTTTCATGACAGCAAAATAGAAATAAATATTTAAAAAATAAAAAAAAAATTATTTTAATAAATTTGATAAAATTAAATAAAATATTAATTTTTTAATAATCGTTGGCACTTCTCTTTAACTAAAATTTTTTTATCGGTCTATAATTATTAAAATTTTTAATAAATTAAAATGAATATTAATATTGTATTCCTGTAACAAAATAAATCCATTCATTGAAATAATCAACTCGTGTGTACAAACCGGGCCTCGAACTCGGACATTCGACATCGAAACCAGAACTTACGATGCCAATTTGCAAATACTCATGGTACCGGTTGCTGTCTATCACAAGTGGACTCCCACTGTCTCCTTTGCAAGCATCTACGCCAGTATTGGCTGCCGTACAGATAACACTTTCTGGTAGGTCCCAATCTATAAAACACTTATCATGTGAAATAATTGGCAGGAAACCAAACTGCAGTGAATCGCGTCTTGTTTGTGATATTCCATCTCCACCCCAACCCAAAACCAGTGCCTGCCTTCCTGCGTACGACTTGTATACTTCATTACGTCCTGCTAGTTTTATTGGCTTTATTGTCGCTGTTAAAAAAAATATTAATTATTAATAACCGATGGCACGGAGAGACCCATCATTTCTGGGAGAAGTTACCATAATTATGGCAATAATTACTATAATTATGAAAAAAGTTCCTGTATCATGATAATTCAATTATTGTAATGATTACCATACTCATAGGAATAGTCCTCATAAGCAAATAGGAACAAATCCTATATCCACTTTGTAACAGTTCCTAAGTGCATATGGAAATAATCTCTGTACAATATAGTAAATGTTTTCATCATGCATGGAGATTATTCCCATAATATGATGGTACTTGTTACCATGATGCTGTATACTCAGAAAATTAAGTAATTGTGTTTTTTATGGTAAATTTTTAATTCCAATCATCTAGAATGATTAGAACGTTTTTCAATGCAAAAATACTTTGTGTTATAATTTTTTTTTAATAGAATTAATAATTATTAGATGATAACTTCTGCAATAAATTTTGTAACAGTTACTATCAGGATAGTAACAGTTACTATCAAGATAGTAACAGTTACCATCAGGATGATAACAGTTACTATCAAGATAATAATATTTACTTCTGTAATAAATTTCGTAACAGTTACTATCAGGATGGTAATAATTATAATTTCTGATGGTAATTGTTACCATCTAGATTATAAATATAACTATTTAGAATAATAATAATAATTAATTCTAGTTAATATACAAGATTGTAAGAATTATCATAAATATGGTGAATATTACAATCTAGATGATTTATACAATCATCTAGATAATAATTACTACTATCGGATTGATGGTAGAAATTTTTACTATAACTAGATAGTAACTCCTATTATTTATTTTTCTGAGTGTAGTAAATTACCATAATACTGTGGTAACTTTTACCATAAATTGTGGGAATAATTACCGTTATAGTATAGTAATAATTCCTATAATATGAGGAATTTCTAAATGTTATGGTAGTCGTTACCATATATTATGGTAATGATTCCTACTCTGTAAAAAAAAACGGGGTAAGTTCAGGTAGTGTAGGTGTTAAAATTTTCGGTGTTAAATTTCAACACCGAAAGTGGTGTTAAAATAACATCGCCAAAGGTGTAAATATTCTTTACCGGTGTTAAAATATTGTTCGGTGTTAAAAATATTTAACTTTGTGAATATTTTTACTTACTCGATCACTACAGTTAATTAGTACTCTTATTAATTAATTAAATTATTGGTGATTGAAATTCTGGGCGTAAAATTGTGTAATTTTTAAATAAATTACGTATAACATAAATAATTATTTAAATAAGTACATAGCAAAATTGAAATTTCCTCCAGATAATATTCATTTAATTTTTATATGTAACAAATTTTTTTTTTCCAATTTCTATACGTGGAATTTTTTTTTACACCGATTTAACATCGCTTACACCAGTGTTATTTTATTTTAACACCACGTGGTGTTAAATTGAGCCCATTTTTAACACCGCTCTTTTTACAGTGTATCAATTATGGGAATCATTACTATAATTTAGTAATGATTACCATGACCATAATTATTACCATAATTTTGTAGGAATTATTCCAATATCGTATAAGAATGAAACCCATATAATAGGAATCGTTACCATAATTCGTATTGGCGCCATTCCGATAATAGATATTCAAAAAAACCTGCTACCATACGCCATGGCGACCGTTCCCATACTAAATTGTATTTTTCACCGCGAAATTAACTCCGTGTATCACTAAAATTAATAAATTCATAAATCAAATAAACTTACATCCAAACGGAATATCTTCCGGCATATAAAGTAGCGCGATATCATTGACATTTATCTGATAATCTGGATGAATAACAGCATCAGTAGCCAGCATTGCAACTCCAGGTCCGTCATAAGTTCGGTATCCAGAGTTTCGTCTGTCAACGTCACCGAATATCACCAAAAATTCATTTATATTTTGTACACAGTGACCAGCGGTCAGTACCCATCGTACTGATATTATTGACCCTCCGCAGACTCTGTAAGTCCAGACTTTATCCAGATAAAGTGAATGGATAGCAGCCATCCATGGAAACTGTCCGTTTTTCGCTTGATTATTTCTCGCTTCTATTTTATCCGCAAGCTCGTATGGCGATCGTTCAAAATTGTCAACTAAAAGTCATTCATTTTTATTTAATATTCCATTTTTTTCTTATCATTATAATTAATAATTACCTTTGTCCATAAGATTCAAGTCATTTCGCGTAAGAAACGTTATAGATTCAACGCCACTATTTTTAATGTTTAGTAAAATTAGTAAAATCAAAATTATTTTTATAATCACAGCCATATTTATATATATTTTTGCCAAACTCTGGCAACACGAACTTGGGAACGAGCGAGTACTTGGACTTGTGAACTCAAATGTCCAACTGAACTTTATTTTAAATTTACACTCCAGGGAATTTTATCCCTTCCTCAACATTTGGGTCCTAAGCATACCTGGGGGTAATTTATAATTTTATATATGACTTAAGTACTGGGGACTCATACAATTGAGTTTGAGGTATAAATAATTTGCTGTAAGACCAAGGATATTTAAATACCTGGGTCTCATTCAAAAATTGATGAGGTATAAATTATTTTCTACGAACTGGGGATTGAAATTATCAACAAGGTGACGAAATAAAACTTAACGTCCCACAATATTTTTTTTATTATCCCAATTTCAAATCTTTTCATGTTATTTTAGTACCGTAAATATACTTTGCTTGAATAATAGTTTATTTTGAAATCCAAATTTTCATGGTCTTTTACTACTGTCATTATACAACAATACCGCATTATGTAAATACATAAATTTTCTGTTAATCCTGATGGTAACAATTAGCAGATGGTTCGATGAGTTGACAGGGACGACTGAATAACGAGAACAATAACTTAGTATTGTTTGGATGGATCCTTGTACCGAAGTCACGTAGACACTGTGGCTGTCAAATCCATTGGAAAATCTTATCCAGGATTCTCGCGTTGAACAATAAGATGACACTGACCATAGAATACCTAAGTCATGTGTTATATAATTAATATATCAATATATCGCGTTACTAACTCTGATAGGGATTATAATTTTGAATTTCCCGCTAAGAATATTTAAATTTTCAAAAAAAAGAAGATTGGTTTCGGTATGATTTTCGAAAATTGAGTTTTCAGATCTTGACGTTTTGTGATGGACGTCCACATGTGTGCGTATGTGTGTGGATTTAAACTTTTTTTGTCCGATGATATCTTTGGAAAAAATTAACGGATCTGAGCATTTTTGGCGGCAATCAAAGGGCTCATTAAGACAGATCTTGAAGTCGATTGGTCGAGTAGTTTACGATTTATATGAAGAATCAAAATTAAATATGATTGTTTTTTGAGGTTTTTTTTTTGTATAACTCATAAACCACTTGTCCAATTTGCCGCAAAATGTAATCAGTTTTAAGTCTTAGTGAGCTCTTTCGATTGCTGCCAAAAAGGTTGAATCGATTGATTCGTTCCGAAAATATCGTTGGACAAAAATTTTTTTTTTTTTAGTGTAATGTATGTTTTTACGGCCTAACAGTTTTTCGAGATCAAAGAGCTCGAAAACAGCGAGAAATTTTGGGGTTGTCCTGCAGGGTCAACTGTTTTTCAGATTTTTTTTATTACCAATCGTTTTGGGGATTCATTCTAAAGCTAAAAGCTGCAAAATATTTTTGAAAGCTAAAGGACACAATAGAAAAAAAAAATGACATAAAATTATTGCATTTTCTTTTTATAAAAAATTATGCTATTGGAAATTTTTAATCTAATACATTGTAAAAAATTTGCGGAGCGGGTGACTGTTTATTCATTTAATCTCCTGGAGTAAAATTCACTCCGTAGAAGAGTTTATTTTAATATTAAAACACTGAACCAGAGTGAATCTCGATTTAGATAAAATCCGTACTCACTTCCGATTTTTTACAGTGCATATTTTTAGTAGAAAAATTTAATGACTTCATTAAAAATCTTTTTCTTAATCGAAGAAATCTGAGTCCCGCAAAAAATACTGATCTACTTTTTTGGAAAAATAAAATAATTATGAAATCCAAAAAAAAAAAAATCATTGAAGGTTTTTTTAAAAATAAATAAATAAAATGATTAACCGTATTATATATTTATATATTTAATCGCTTATTTTTCTCTCTTACGAATCATACATTTCATTTTATAAACATTTATTTCAATGTATTGCGACGTGATATCATGATAAGGATAACAATGCATAGGTACTTGTACAAAGTAAACGCAACAGTATCACAATAATTTTTTTTAAATTTTCACCTCATTTTTTTTTTTTTTTTTTTTTTTTTTATTTCAATGAAATATTTTTTTTCCCGTTTTTATATTTTACCGCCAATTTATTTTTAATGACAAAAAATATTTAAAAATTATAAAGTAAATAAATTGATTACTTTTTTAAATCCGAGACATTAATTAATTAATTCACTCTATTTACATTTGTTATAAATATTTTAGCCAGTGAATTTTTTAATCTTGTAATGATCGCCATGAGAAATGAGTCGGAATTTATTAATTTTTTTTTTTTTAATTAAAAATGATTAACAATTAATGACTCGTGTACCTGAGCTAATGACGACATGTTTACGTAAATTGGCTCGAAAATTTTGTCTCTTTAAATTTATTTATTTTTATTATTTATTTATTTATTTATTTTTTTTTTTAGAGTAGAAAAAATGAATAAACGAGGAACAAGACATCGCACTTTTTAAATGTCAGTAACAATATTAAAATTTACAAAAAATTATATAAGAGAGCGGCATTAATATGACTCATTAATTAATTAATTAATTAAATTTATTTTAGTATTTATATCTATCGTTAATTTTTTTACTATTAATTTATGATTATTGATTAATGAATGTTTATATATATATTTAGATATTAATTAATTAATTAATGAGTAATAATTGCCGAAACGATTGATCGATCGACGACCTAATTTTATTTTTAATGATTTAATTTTTTAACATTCATACAGAATCTCTTGCTAAATTTTTTTTTTCTTTATTTTTATTATTCATATTTTTTATTTAACATATATATATATATATATATTTATGTCTATATAAGAAAAACCGGGGCAAAATGACACACTATTTTTTACAAAAAATTTTAGTTTAAGAATGCTGTGACGATTTGTAAAAAAAGAGGCGAGTTGGTCAGCCCAGAATGCGCGGCAATTTTCAAATTTTCAAAAGTTTTTTTATTTCCACTGTTTTCTTACCTGAATTATTTTAGTGGTAGAAAAACTGACCCGGGGTAAAATGGGCCGCTCTTATAAATGAAAAAAAAATTTTTACTGGAAATTTTGAATTTGCCGCGCTAATGAAATTTTTATTTTTTAACGGTATCTTATTTTGCCCCATCTCTCTTATATATAAATATATATATAATCCGATATTATAATGAAAAAAGGAATTTGTATATATCTATATATATTTAAATAACTCAACAATAATATTAGCAAGAGATATATCGGCCGTTAATATTATTTTATTCAAGTAATAAATACATGTAAACTGACATATATATATTCATATTTATATTTAAATAAATTCTTCATACCATTTGTTAATTATTTAAATACTCGTCCACGGTAATAATAAATCAATATCTCTCATAAATAAATAAATTTACTTAATCCAACTTTTAAATAAATTTATTTTACCTTTTCTATCAATAAAATTTTCATTTATTATTATTATTATAATTATTTTTATTAATCGTCTTAAAACTATCAGCTACTTTACTTACCGTCGACGCAAAAAATAAATCATCTAAATAATTTACTTTTTTTACAACGGTATTTATTAGATTGTACAACACGTTTTATTATAACTATTCGATTTTTTAAGTGATTAGTGTTAAATTAATTTTCTTTTTTTAATTAATTAATTTAATAAATAAATAAATTAATAATTAATTTTTACTGCTGATGGGTGACAAGTGGACAGATGATGAGTAGGAAGTTATGACAATTTAAATAATTGATATTTATATATTATATATATTAGGGTGAGCCATTTTAGGGCAACTTTTTTTTTTAATACATTGACAGCTTATATATTTGCAGGAAGATAAAATAAGATGCCTGTTAAAAAATGAGCTCTTAATATTAATATCTAGAGGTCGCTCATTGCGATTTTCTATTTCCCATTTAAATAACGGGAAAAAACCAATTTAAGTGGAATTTTGTACCTCGGCATTGGCTCATTGTACAGATAAGCTCAGGACATAATTTTGTAGGGAATTAAACGCTCTAGGAAAAAAGTCTCTTATAAATTTTTGATAAATTTATCTATTCACAAGTTATTGGAGTTTGAAGTCAAATTTATAGTAAATTTCGAGATTTTTTTACTTTTCCGTCGAAACAATCAGATTTATCACAAAATTTTATGAAATCTTTTTTGTAGGCAATTTTATTCTCTACAAATTATCTCTGATAAAATTTTTTCAAATTTTGCATAACTTCATAGTTATTTACATTTTAATCTCAAGCTCAAAAATAGTGTTCTCATTGATTTCAAGAGTTTAATATTAAAATGGAAATAACTAGGAAATTATGCAAAATTTGAAAAAATTTTATCATAGATAATTTGTAGAGAATAAAATTGTCTACAAAAAAGGTCTCATGACATTTTGTGATAAATCTTATAGTTTCGACGAAAAAGTAAAAAGATCTCGAAATTTACTATAAATTTGAGTTCAAGCTCAAATAACTTTTGAACAGATGAATTTTTCAAAAAATGATGAGACTTTTTTCCTAGAGCATTTAATTCCCTACAAAATTATGTCCTGAGCTTATCAGTACAAGCCATCGCCGAGCTACAAAACTCCACTTAAAATTTTTTTTTCCCGTTGTTTAAATGGGAAAGAAAATCGCAATAAGCGACTTAAATATTAACATTAAGAGCTCATCTTTTAACAGGCATCTTATTTTACCTCCCTGCAAATATAGAAGCTGTCAGTGCGTTAAGAAAAAAAGTTTCTCTAAAATGGCACGCCCTAATATATATTATCGCAATGTCTACATTTATATTTAACATGACTATAATTATATTTTTTTTTATTCATTTATCTATTAATAATAACGAACATATACATATACATATACATATACATATATATATATTTTTTTAATTGTGAAAAATCATTGGCAACACTCGCGTATTCGTATATATATTAATACGAATATTAAATTTATTTAAAGTTTATTTATTATTTTAAATATATACATATATTAATATATATATATAATGTATATATTTATAATTGACGGTATTAAATCATTATATCGCAGTCACTTATGTTTTTAAAACGTGACATTAATGAGACTATTATTTAAATAATAACAATAATAATAAATATGAATAAAGCGTTAAAGATACTCAACGATGTCACACTTAATTGATATATTAGGACAGCTTGCGATATTAGAGCCATAAGCACCGGTTGAATTTTTGTGTCTTTCAGATAATAATTTTTGAAATATCGGTAGTATATCGACGTCCAGTAGTTCCCCATCGGACACGGCACTGCACATATTTGTTAGATCTGCTGTTGATCCACCGGCAATCGGAGGATTTGAAGTTTTATCGTCTCTCCCTACTGTTAATTCACTACCTCCTATTGCACTAGCACTACTTATAACCCCGGTACTTCCTATACCACCGAGTCCGTTACCATGACCACAGTGAAGGCCACCACGTCCACTACTGGGACTTAGACCTCCGCCTCCGCGGGGATTTGCACTTGCGAACTTACCGGCTTGTACTGTTGTCGCAACATTTGGGCTGCTCTGGACGTACTCGAGACGCGCTTGCTGCCGAAGACGTGATTCCGTGTGACGGCACTCCCGGTGTTTTCGTGACTGTGTGCGATGACGACACTCGGTTACTGCTCCTGCTGTTAGATGGTGTCCGCTTGAGGCTGTCAAGGTGCTACTGGTACCCGCGGTACTTGTTCGCGATCTTGAGCATTTTTCTCGTGACTTTTCTGATACTGATCTTTGGATTACTGCCGATGAATCCTCGGTTTTTTCTGTAATTTGTAAATTTGAAGATCGTTAATTTTGAAATTTTTTATGGAGGCGAAAATTAAAATTTCAGATTTTTTTTTTTAATTTACAAGCAGTAGAAAAAAAAAGTGGGGAGTAAAAATTTTTGCTCTGTTTTAAAAATCCTCGCAAACTTATTTCTGGTAATTTTTTACTTTTAACCAACAAAAAAAATTTTTTTTGTTTAAATTTGCGGTCTTCACTATCGTAGTGAGTTAAAAAATTTATTAATGAATCGGTTGACTTGAAAATTTTGAAAATAATTATTTTCAAGCAAATTTTTTTTTTTTTTTCACTTTTTAGATTTTTTTGATTAAAAAAATTTATATGGAATCGTATCGAAATTAAGTAAGAGGTTCAGCATCGCAGTTTTTTGATTTCCATAAGAATAACATGGAAGAACAATTTTTTGTGTGTTCTGATTTTTTGTAACTAACTAACGATGCGTCGTAGGAAAAATTTGCAGGCATGTTAATGTAGGGAATTGAATGCTCTACAAAAAAAGTATCATGAGTTTTTGATAAATTTATCTATTCAAAAGTTATTGGAGTTTGAAGTCAAATTTATAGTAAATTTTGAGATCTTTTTACTTTTCTGGCGAAGCTATCAGACTTATCACAAAATGTCATGAGACTTTTTTTGTAGACAATTTTATTTTCTACAAATTATCTCTGATAAAATTTTTTAAAATTTTGCATAATTTTCTAGCTATTTCCATTTTAATGTCAAACTCTTGAAATCGATAAGAACACCAATTTTTTAAGAGCTTGACTTTAAAATGTAAATAACTATGAAGTTATGCAAAATTTGAATAAATTTGATCATAGATAATTTGTAGGGAATGAAATTGTCTTCAAAAAAGGTCTCATAACATTTTGTGATAAGTCTGATAGTTTCGCCGGAAATGTAAAAATATCTCGAAATTTACTATAAATTTGACTTCAAACTCCTATAACTTTTAAACAGATGAATTTATCAAAAAATCACAAGAGACTTTTTTTGCAGTGAATTCAATTCCCAACAAAATCATGGCTACAAATCTTTCCTGTGACACGTCGTTAGCTAGTTATAAAAATATTAATATTAGGAGCTCTAATTTTTACATGCGTATTCTTATATATAAATGAAGCTTTTGAATCTGTTTCCGAGAAAAAAAAATTGATTTTTTTAAAACACCCTAATATATATATATTGACTTTATATATGCATATAAAGTTAAAAGATAGTATAGCGTGACTAACCGGTATCAGAGTAACTGGCATTAAGCATTGCTGGTACACTCGGTGAGCTTGCATTTTTACAGTACTGTAAATTATCACGATCTCGATGATGTTTAGAAAGTACTCGTGCGGTAGTGCCGGAAATATCCGCTGAACCATTTGAAATGTGATGAGTGTGAAGTAGACGGGCGGCACCCCCGCCGTGTTTTTCACACCGATAACCAGTGCCGCCACCCAACGCGGCTCGGCGATGCCCGCATTCGCCAATCACGTACGTGCGATCGAAACTGCTCAATGACTCGTCATTGAGCGCATCAACTTTTGATATATTTTCAGTAGATATATAACTTATTGTATTCGCTGGAACACTAGTGCGCCGTTTTTCAAAAAGCTCATGGTGCGAGTGCGCTAGACCGTTATTTTTAACCGACGACCGACGTTTCGTCAGAGTTTGGTGATGATGGGCTGCAAGTAAATCGATCATTTATTCGTACTGCCGATTAAGGGAAAGGGGTCTGAGTTACAAAAAAAAGCGGATATTTTTGTGATTTTTTTTTCAGAGTATTTTCGTTATTAAAATTCTCAAAATTTGTGAAATTATTAAGCATCAATTCAAGAATATTCTGCTAAATTTTCATTAAAAAATATTGAAAAACAAGCCAGTGGTAGCGGGGAGAGACAGTCACCTCTAAAAAAAGTCTCCATGCCGTAGGCAGGGTAACTCATGACTGCCTCATCTGAAATTAAAAATCCAAAAAGATTTCTTGAGTACATGAGTTTATCCTAGATTTGAACGAAGGATTTTTTTTTTCTTCAAAAACTGCTTATTTTATAATTAAACAAAATGAGCAATTTTTGGTAAAAATCAGAATTTTTTCATTGCCTTTACCAAAAATTCAAAAATTAATATTTTGTTTATTCCTTCGTTCAAATCCAAGATAAACCTATGAACTAAAAAAATTTTTTTGGTTTTTTAGTTTCAGATAAGGCAGTCATGAAATATCATGCCCACGGTATGGAGACTTTTTGTTAAGGCGACTCGTCTCTCCCCACTACCACTGGCTTATTTTTCAATATTTTTTTATAAAAATTTAGCAGAATATTCTTGGCATGATGCTCAATAATGTCACAAATTTTAAGAATTTTAATAACGAAAGTACTCTGAAAAAAAAATCTCAAAAATATCCGCTTTTTTTTGTATGTCATCCCTTTCCCCCTTGGATTATTGAATTTATAAAATTATACTCACGTGTATGTCGATGTTTTGGTACGAATTGTACCGGCGGTGGTAATATTGCTTGCTCAAGATAATTATCTTCACGTAATTCACCAAAAGATACGTTTTTAGTTGGCGGTGGTGGTGTTGGAAGCTTAGCTCGTTTTTCTACACTAGTGTCTTTAGTTTTTTTACCCGTCACGATCTCGTCACGTGACAGTTCAGTCTCCTGAGGAACCAGTGAGTCCTCAGTGAACTCGGCAACTTTTTTAATTGCTGCTGATGCTGATGCTGCTGATGTTGATGTTGATGTTGACGTAGACGTTGTTACTGTTAAAGCTGGGGTTGTTTTATCGCCAACATTTGTAGTTATAATCCTGGGCTCAGGACTACGCTTAATTAATAACGGCTCAGTCTCTTGGTTTTCGGTATTATTTATATTATTATTATTATTATTATGATTATTATTCTTATTATTATTATTACTGATATTATTATTATTGTTTGATGATTTTTTGTAATGATTTGTCGTTGGCGAACTCGTTGCTTGAGGTAATAAAGACGTTCGCTCATTTTCTACTGTTGTTTTGCCGAAAGACGCACGTTTTCTGGATTTTTAAATTAAAAAAAAAAAAGGATCAAACATATCTGATTTTAATTTTTTTAGTATTGAGTTTTATTAAAAATTACACAGTACAAATAAATTATTTTTGTCTGATAAATTTTTAATTTGTGTTTTACCGGCACTATATTTTATAATTTTTTAAATCCTCGAAAGACAAAAATGAAATTTTTTGAATTTACAAATAAGAATTTGATGACTCGGTTATTTTCAAAGAAAAAATAATTTTTGTACTGTGTTATTTTTTTTATGTTTTTAAGTTATGGGTAAAATTAGTTATCTAATTTTTTTTTTTATTTTTGAACTAAAAATTTTCACTGTAAAAAATCGGGAGTAAATTTGAAGTGATTACGGATTTTATTTTAAATCCGGAGTCACTCCGTTACTCGGAGTTCCATAGTTTTAGAAAAAATTACTCCGAATACAGAGTAAATACATAGGTTGTTTTTTCACGGAGTGATTTCGGAGTGACCTAGATTTTATTTAAATCCGTATTTACTACGATTGAGTTTCAATTTTAAAATAAATTCCCCTTCGGTGTGAATTTCACTTAGAAGTGACTAAATAAATAAACAGTCGACAGCTCCGCAGTCACTCCGACTTTAATCCGCGTTCATTTCGCGAATTTGTTACAGTGTAAAGAAAAAACTAAGGAAAAATGAGACACGATTAGATAGAAATTTTATTTTTTCTTGAAAGTAAACAGCAAAAAATATTTCGTCAATACGTAAAAAAAAGGATTTCTTGTCTAAAAAACATATTTCGATAATGAATTTAAAACGATAATTTGCTTATGACAAGGAGTAATTTTTTGTCGCAAGAAATTTCTGTGTTCAGCATACGAAAAAAGTCAGGCACCGGTTGGCTGTGCGGGCCAGCCCAAAAACATCCCGCTGTTTGCAAGCTCTTTGAGCACAGGTGAATTGAATACGACCCTCTGCACTAGAAAAATTATAATAGCAATTAAGGGAAGCCATGGAGTCTTGGCAGGAGAGCTAATGACCTCGAAAATGAGCTAAAATGCTGATTTCGCTGAAAATTTCTTGCTTTGAAATTTTTTTTTCCGTCAATTCATAACGCAAAAAATTTCTGATGTCAAGAAATCCTTTTTTTTTGTTAATTTTAATGAGAAATTTTGTATCGTTTTGTGTTTCATTTCGTCCCGACCTTTCCTACCGACATGTATATATATTTATATATAAATATGTACCTAGTAGTTGATTGATCGCTTGAAGCAATGACATTAACATATTCACTCTCTGGCTGTGACACAGTTGTTGAATTTAAACTGCATAATGACATTGAAACGTCAGTTGTTTCAGTGACCATCGATACCCCTGAAATGTGAGACGTCAATATTTAATCTATTTACTAAATATAATCAATGACTAGTATATAAGTAATTAAATTTAGGGCCGCTGACAATAAATATACACAGCTAATTCTAAACTGTTTACTTAATAAATAAATACGTAAACATTTCCGTATCAAAATATCATTTATTTATTTATTTATCAGCAAATAAAATTACTATCGACTAAAAAAGAACATCAATTTGATTGACCAGCAGTTTAATTAAATATTTTTATTTAAAACTCTGAAATAGCTCGCGGGTTAATAAAAGTAAACTAATTAAACTAAAATCTAAAAGCATTCTCTAGCATTTAAAATTTTAAAAATACAATAGGTTTTAAACACAAACTGACCTTTGTGATTTTTTGTACCATGTCGCTGGACAGTGAGTTCTAGTACACAGATTGATACACAATCAATAGCAAACAGCGAGGGAGTAATTAATTTTTTTTTAAATTAATTAAGGAAGTGATGAAAAAAAAAAAAGAAATGGACACGATAAATAAATTTTGTAATTTAAAAAAAATAATACGGACAATTTGATTACATTTATTGTACTTGGGGTATAAAAGAACAAACATAAGGAATAAGAAATATAAAAAATAAATTACCTTCTCTTTTTATGAGAGTTTCATTCCTCGGTACTGACAATCTATCTATTGCTTCTTTGGTATCTTGTAAAAGACTCTCGTCCCCCAGTCTCCTCAGGTACATCTACGAGTAAAAAAAGTAAATTAATTATAAAGATACAAGAGGATAAAAAAGAATTTTTTTTATCATCATTATTTTTAATTTTTTTTTTATGGGAGTAAATAATGATGATAAAATAAAAGAGAAAAAATTTGATGGCGAACCTGAAGTTCGGATTCTTTTTCCAAGAGCTGCTTGCGGAATTTTTGATTAGCTGTTGTAACATCCTTCAAACGTTCCTCGAGCTCGCTGACCGACGAGTCTCGTCTTGTTTTTGATGAGGGACGAAGAGTTGCTCGGATTCTTTTATCGATTGCTCCTTGAGGGTTTCTTCTTAACTCAATCAGCTGTAAATAATTATTTTTAAATGTCTTACTAAAGTTCAGAATTTTTTTTTTTAGTAAAACCATAAGTGGTTTGAAATTTTAGAGTTTTGTAAAAATATGGGTTTGATTTAAAGATTATTATTTTTTGGAGCGATCAATTATAAAAGTTACAAGTTTAATATATTATTTGATAGCTCATAACTCAGAGAAAAATTATTTCCAAAAGTTTTATATCCTTTCTTACATGACAGGGATAGATCGGACATCATCCGATAGCAAGATTGATTGAAAACAATTTTTTTTTACTTGCAAAGTTTCTTTTTAAAATGAAAATTTTTTTTTATTGGTCACTTTCTTTAGAAGTAATCATCGGGAAAAAAAATTTCCAGGCATCAATTTACGGAAAAGTAGGATATATTTTGATATACTTAAGATATACAGTAAAATAATAAATATATTTTTGTTTTTGAGGTAATTTCCTCTAGTTTGAGTACCCACATCAATATCTTTGGGGTTCAAAAAATTTAAGTCATCAAAATAATTAATATAAGCAAATTTTTTTGAATTTCTTCGAAATGAATAATTGTACGAATAAAAATAGAAATTTATAGTGCAATGAGTCCGGAAATTCGTGAAATATATTTAAAATCACTTAATATACTCTATGTCCATTTTCAAAGATAATTTGGTTGACCAAAAACTTTTTTAAATATATCGATGTGGGTACTCATTTTACGCGGAATTTTGTCAACTTTCATAAAATCAAATTCATTTTTACTGAAAAAAATTTTTGTCCAAAAAAAAGTGTCTGTTTATATTATGAGTATTTTTTAAAAATGAACATTGTATAGTGAAAATGAAAATCAACTAACCTTTGGTACGAAAACAAGGCAGAGTGTTGCTGTACTACAAAATATAATGAATATCGACAGCATTATAAACATTGTATCCTGTTTATCGGCAAGAACAAAACTGATAGCCGCACCGGTGACGCACATTATTACAACATTATAAACACTCATTCCAACGTACTTGCTGTCATTTAACGCTGGTATGCTTACGTGCCTGGTTTCCCATGCGAGGAAAGCACCGAATATCTAAATTAATTCATTATTTATTATAATTAAAAAGAAAATTTAATTAAAAATATTAAATAAAATGTTAAAATAATTTTTACCATCAATAGGCCTTTGTACGCATAAATACAACCGAGATAAATAGTCATTCTATTACTCTGACAGTATTCATTCTCTGGTATCATTACAATGTCGTCACTTGACGGGTGAGGCTGTACATAAATTGTGGACATTTATATTAGTCAAATTTTTTTATTTCATTGTATGCCCGGGTCAAAAATAAAACTTGATACAGACTAAGTTTAAAAGTCGAAATTTTGAGACGTTTTTTACAAGACAAACTCGACGTTTTTTACGGCGATATGAAATATATTTTCCCTTTGGTTCAGACTTAAGGGCATTCTCCGACAGTGCCCCCCACTTTTTAAAAATTTTCAATGATTTTTGAAATTTCATAAATGTATGAAAATTTTATCAATTGACTAAACAAAAAAAAAAAATTAAAACCTTAATTGAAAAAGGAAAACGCAGACATAATTTCGCCGAGGTATAGATTTAAAAAAAAATTATTTACAATTGACATCAATGTGGAGTTAAACGAAATTTAGAAAATAAATTTCAGTAAAATCTTCATGTCAATTTTAAAATTCGAATTTTTAAATTTTGTTTGACTCTTAATTGATAGCAACTGTAAGTAATTTTTTTTAAAGTCTATACCTCGGCGAAATTGTTCTTTTTTTAATTAAGGTTTTAATTTTTTTTTAATTAATTAATTAATAAAATTTTAATGTACTTATGACAGTTGAAAATCATTTCATATTTTTAAAAAGTGGGGGGAGAATGTTGTCTGAAAATGGCCTTAACTTGCGTACTTAGTCATGATTTAAGATGAAAAAGTCTGTCAAGTCGAAATTGACTTGGCTTCGACTTATTCGACTTAAATTATAAGGCGAAAAAGTCAAAATCTCATCGAAAAATCGTCGGCAAATCGATAATTTTAAAATCAAGTTGTATTTCTGACTCGGATGTTATCAATAATATCTTACATAAGGCTCCATTTGTTTAGTTTCTCGATAAAATGGATCGGCAACTTGCCATGTTGTCATTATTGCTAGATCAATGACTAGAAGTACTCCAACTACCATAAATAACTGATAATCCTTGATGACCTTTGGATAAATTATTTAATTAATAAAAAATTAACAATGCATTGTGTGAATTAAATTAAAAAATTCAAACATCAGTGATTTCATTGTGCTGCTTTGTCTTTCATGTTTTGATAATAAGAAACTTTATTTTTTTTTTTAAAAGTTTATTTTACGAATAAATATTTGAATTAAATTTAAATGTCATAAAAGAACAAAGGTCGTGGAATTAATTTATAAATAAAATAAGCTGCTTTGGTGATGAGGGAAATTTGAATAAAAAAAATTTTACAGACTGAGTTATTAACGATGGTAATATTTTATAGATGGGAAAAGTACGAGCCGATCAATAGATGCATCGATTGGATTATTTATTATTTGTGTAGTAAATATTACAAGTTGGTAATTAATGTCGGGTAGACTTTACCAATTTTTGTATTATTTAATTTATTACTGTCTTAGCCCTTATTTTTTTAGCAATGGAATACTGAGTTTTATTTAAATTTTATGGAATTATTGTTATATATTTTACGGTTTATTTTAATACGATTTACCGATTGTTAGTTTGTAAAAGTATTAAGATATACTCGAGTTATGGATTGAATATTATACAGTGAGCAAAGTTACTGACGTTTAGTAATTTATTTTAATCGGATAGAATAATATTAACTATTATACAGCATCCAATTACTGTACGTTTACTAATTTTTCTGTAATAGATAGATAAAAATAAACGATTGACAGAGATAGAGTACAAAAATATATATTACAAGTTACTTCGGGCGTAGCCAGAGGAGACTAAGGACCGTAAGCCAGCGGATAGAACTCGCGCTCAGGGATCAGGGTTCGAAACTCGGCTAAGGCAAAAAAAAATAAAAATAAAATAATAAATCCACATGATTCTCTACTCGGACTTTAAGACACTCCAGGAATTTACAATAGAAATATACTCAACAATAATAATAAGAACTAAAATAAATAAAAATTAAATTTCATTTAACTCCATCGTAATATAACAAAATTGACTATATGGTAGAAGTAACATTCTCGGCCACTGCTCCATTTTTGGACACTTAATACTTCATTTTAATTAATCGAAAAGTATAAAAAAAACTTACATTATGATATCGTAATAAAAGTATCTTTGAACACATTGTAAAAATTAATTATGTAATTGAGTATTTTACAAATTATTTTATTAAAATTTTTCAAGTGTCCAAAACTGGTCCAAAGCGCCCAAAAACGTTACCTCTACCTTAATTGTATTGTAAAATGTAGTAAGTACACCGAGAAATTATTCTTGTTTGAAATAATATGGCGTCATAATAAAACCGGACTACGTTGGCCACCTGACGGAAATTGAAATATACACATGCGAACATTACTGTGGTCACAGTAAAATCGACAATGATTACTGTAATTTGGGATGTAATCCTTGTCAATTTTACTGAGACCATAATAATTTTCGCGTGTGTTTATTTCAATTTTCGTCAGGGGGCGAACATGGTCTGGCTTTACTATATCGCCATAGAATTTCAAACAGGAATAATTTCTCTGTGTGAAAATTCCCTCTGAGTAAGCACTTACTTTTTTATTGAGCTTAACGTCTGTGAATATAGAATGAACACGCCACGTTTTAGAAAACATGGCGCCGAATGCGAGTGAAAATCCGGCCATCAAGAGCCAGGCTCTCGCTGTGCATATGTAGGGGAAGGCCTGTACACTTGATAATGTTGAATCAAGCCCAAGGAAAATAACGCTGCTGTACGTCAGCATACACCCGACGATAATGAGGTTGTTCAGGTGTGGAGATGACATCTTTATGTATCTGCAAAATGCATTTGAATATAGAATTTTCCAAATACTCATTACCTTTTTATTCATTTTCATCCTTCAGCAACACTTTTATCATTTTTTTTTTCCCGAGCATATCACTCGTATTTTATTTTCCATTCCACTGGACATCAACTGCCACAGAGATGGTTTAATTAAAGGACCAGAGTAATTTCGCATACATTCCGCTGTCAAACTAAAAAATGTCTATGGTTATTCTTTTTTTTAAACTCGTAGATGAATTCTAATAAATGATACTTGACTTTTATCAAAAGACAAATCAAATTTCTTCATGATGAATTCCGTTTTAACTCTGATCTACGTCATGTATTTTTTTGAATACCGATGAAATTAATAAATGGCATTATAAAGAAAAGAAGAGCGGGGCAAATTGGGCCCTTTAAAGAAAAATTTCTTATGTAAATTTATTTTTTTAATTTCTAAATAATTCAGTATAAAAAAATTTTAAATATCGGGTAAAATGAACCTTAAAAATATTCAAATTATTTAAACCCTAATCTGAAAATTTGTAATTTGATTTCCAATTAAAATTTTTTTTTTAGCAATTTTGGGTGACCTAAATCTGCAATGTCCATATTACCCCTATTTAATTATTTAAAAAATTTCTGCGGTTAAATTTCGTCCTAGATAATTTTTATTTATAAAAATTTCAATTGAGAACTCATTTTACCCCTGGTAATTTTTGTATGAAAAATAGAAAGCTGCCCGTTTTGCCCCGTTTTACCTCCGCATTGTGGAACAAAGCTGTAATCAATCAACGGTACTTATAGCAATGGTATTATGCAGATATAAATATCTAAATCATGAATCGAATCACGTTACAATAGATTTGTCAATTGTGTTGTGTTGAGTGTACACTTGCACAGATACTCGTGTTATACTAGACCTTTGAGCGGCTGAATATATCTATTATTTAGTTATATTGATCGCGAGAGTAATTTTAGATGTAAATACTTGATGCAAAGATATGCTCTATCAAACGTAAAGCCGACATGACATGACAATTTCATTTAATCTCATTATTATTATCATTTTTTTTTTTTTTTAATAATATTTTTATTGCAGTTAATATTTAATTTTAATTAACGTAGTGAAAGACGAGTTTACCGTAAGTTAATTAAAATGTTTTGCGCTGTAATATTAAATTATGTTTTTTTATACAAATATAAAATATTTATTTTAATGTAATAAAGTTTCATTAATTTAAATTTAATTAAGTCTGTATTAATTACATAAAAAATTAAGTTTAAATTTTTGTGTCAAAAAAAAATAATTGGGGGTAAAATGGGCCCGTAAAATATTAAAAATAAAATGAATTAAAAAATGAGCGCGTATTTAATCACCTGGCCGTGGATTTAAATAAATATAAATATGAGTATAATTAAAGTTTGCTCAAGCTCTGACAGAGTGGGAAGTGATAATAAAGCAAATAAGTTACGATCAATAAATATAATGAATGCATATATAAATGGTCTGATTGAATGTGTAGTTGAAGGACCAATAGCAAAGTAAGTGGCATAGCATCGACAAATACACAGAACGACTATCAATCAACGCTATCACTCACGACTACTGTCATCGTTATCGTTATCATCAACAAATCCTAGGACATGTGCAGTCGAACACTCTCATACCCTGATACCCTCATATCTTTAGACTCACACCCGCAGCCTCGTCCACTCCCCCCGTCCCGCCCGTCTACATACAGATAATGTTAGATGGCAATGTGTGTCCCAAGTACCTTTGATTTCTGTATCTGATGTTGATGGCGAGAAACACCACAGCCAGCAAGATACCAACACTAGCTGCGGAAGCGATCGTCACGTAAATACTGATGTTGACAGTAGAGTGCTCGATGACGTGAACGGTTCGGTCCTTTGGGGGTGATTTTCCGTGCCAGACCATCCGCTGACCTCGGTGGAGATCCAGGGTATCAGTGACACCATCGTACTCGCCTACTTTAACCTCGCTACCACCTGAAATTGACGTCTTTCCTCTTGAGAATCTTTTCATCTCAATTGATTACATATTTTTTTCTTACTGATTTTATCGCCAGGACGGGGATTTACTTTTTTTATTCTGTCGTATTTTTTTTTTTCACTTCATTCTTATTATATATATTTATTTTCTTTTATTTAGGTGATGCTTACTTTGAAATTGCTTCAGGAGAATATAGGCCTTTCTTTCGTTGTCGTAAAAACGAACGGGACCCTGAAATTATTTTAAATAAATGGAGTTTAAAATTTTTTCTTTTTTTTATATTGATTTATAGTTTTATTATGCAGGCATTATTGATTTGTCTAAGTGACGGATTGACCATCGAATATACATATAATTTAAATATTTATAAAGGCAATAGTAGATGTACTTGAGATTTATTTATGTTTAAGTATTATTTATATATGTATATATAGATATAAAATATCGTGATTGTTTTCATTTCAAAAGCAAAGGGTGCATTTGCTATTGAATAAATTTTATGCTTGTTTACTGGCTAGCAACAATGGGAATGAAAATCAATTGTGGGTTTTTTTCAAGATGTCTAAGAATTGTTATATATATATGGTATACATTATATGACTTTTTATACTGTAGATTTATATTTATAAGTATTACATTTAAACCCTTTTTTATGGATATTATCGTAGACATTATCGCGGTATTATTTGAAAATAGAAAAGTGGCCACAATTGAATGCCCGAGTGTGTAATTAATTATTGTGGTTTTTAAATACCAAATATAATTTTATTTTATTTATTGCAACCAAATATACAAATTTTACCACAGTTTTAGTTAAAAAATTTTTTTTTTTTTTTTTTGGAGCAGAATATGAATTTTTTTTATTTACAAAAATTTTTGACTTCCCCATTTTACCCGAGATTTTTTTTTACACTAAAAATTAAAAAAAAAAAAATGATAAAGAATTTATAATTTATTGGGGTTAGTTTAAATTTAACGATAAAATTTTTGAAAAATTATTTCATAGATTTCTACTTCGCAATTATCGAGAGAATGAAAAAAATTTGACGATTAATTACTGATATTTAATTGCGTACGTAATTGCAAGTATATGAAATTGCTAGCAAATTAGCGCAGAATATCGAAATTTGATTATTTTTAGTGAATAGTAAAATTTAACTATAATTAAATTAGTCTCAATTATCATAGTCTTCTCTTTGAATTTTCCTATTGTTCAGTACGATCGATCTAAATTCCTCAAAATTCAAATAATTTATATACTCGTAAAAAAATTTTTCATCTGAATAAAAGTTGTAAAAAAAAAATTTATGGGCTGGATTAAAATTTTTTAATTTAAAAAGTTTTAAAAAAATATTTTTCTCACCACTGATGTAACTTATGATTTAATTAATGAAAAAAATTAGCCTAGGGTGAGATTTATGTTGGGGATTGTCTTGTGGTTATGTTTTAAATGAACAAATTGTGAAAGAAACAAGGGTGAAATGTTAAAATATCTCCCTCGTTTTGAATGAGAAAATACGCGGGAAAAGGTTGAATAATAGTACGTACTTGTATGTACATATATATGTGTGGGTATGTACATGGGAGAGTGGTTGATAATAAGAATATAAGAGCCATAGGATAGTGGATAGTGGATAGGTTGGGATGAAGGAGAAAGTTTAAGTATAGAAGCTCAAATGGCGATGGTTACTCGAGCTTTAATAGAATTCGTGAGTGAATATATATGAGAGTTCACTGGGTAGTAGAATACATATATATATATAGTTATAGACTTTTACTATTAGAGTGTAGAGTCTTCTTGGCTGAAGTAAATACTACTACTTTACTCACAGTGACTCCTTCGAAACTGGTGTTCCTCAGGGCCTCTAGAAAGAGCTTTTCCCAGAGTGGATCACGGTACTTGAAGTCAGCGACCGTTTGATTTCTTCTAAAGTGCCGGATTCTACGTGCTACATGTTGGATCGCCAGTGCTACCGCCCATATACCATCGTAAGTGTAACCGTGGAATCGAGAGTATTCGTTACCTCGACGGGAATCGTATTCCACTTGATACTCATCGGGTGTCTGAAAGTCAAATTTTTTTTTTTTTCCATTAAGTAATTTTTGAATTATTTAAATCTCTGGAGGTCAGATAATAAAATCTGATCTAGAAAAAAATTTAATGGATTTAATTCTACTTAAATTTCTAAAAATTTGTAATTTTTAGAAATTTTATTTTTTTGAATTTTGAATTTAAATAAAATCTTTTAAAAATTTAATCTTAAAATCGCAGTAGAAACAGAATTTTGATCTCTAGATTAATATTTTTTACTGGGAAATTTAAATTTAAAATTCAAAATTTTGGATTTTTAGAAAAATAAAAAACAAGAAATTATTAAATGTCAATTTTACTATATAATATTTTTATTTTTGTAAATTTTTTATTTGACTTTGTCTCGAATAAATAAAATAATTAATTTTTAATTAGTTTTATTTAATTTAATATTGTGTTTGTCAATAATTATTAACTAGCGTGTAATTAATTCAATTACGTAATTTATATTGAAAATTAATTGAATTGCATTGAAGAAGTTAATTAAAAAGTTTAACTGCTCATTAATGTCAATGCATATAAATTTATTTTATCAATTTAAGTATCGGTAAAAATAATATAAATTAAAGTTGTTCCTTAAATCATCAAAAGCAATAAATTTTTTCCCTCAGAAAATTAATTTAAATTCACTCAGAACTTGGAAGTTATTAATAAAAATACATGCGCCTTTTATTATTTTTAATTAAAAATATCTTTTCCACTTTTTTAATCAGTGATAGATTTAAAAACTCATGGACTAGTTTTTAATTGATTTTTTTTTAAAGATCCAATGAATGGAAAAAAATATATCGCACAAAGGATTAATTATTTTTGATTCGCAGTTGAGAATTTTTTCGCAGTTCGAATAGTGAAAGACTCTATTGCCTGAAGTGAAAATATATATGGACTGATATAAAAAAAAATAAATAAAATATATAAAAAACTAAATGACTGGTCTTTTATGAGAATTTTTTTTTTTTTTTATTACAAATAAATAATATTTTCTCTCATTTATAAAAGAGATAGCGAATTTATCAGTGAGTAAATATTGGCAATTATAAAATATCAATGGGATTGTAACTTTGAAAATGTGTAAAGGGGATGTAATATTCAAGTTTTGTTTTATCAAAAAGGATTATGCATACGAAAGCTAAATGTGCCAGTCGGTACCTGCCATATGTTTCGCTTTGGCAATGTGCCGAGTTATATAAAGTCATATTCATATATATACGATATACATAAATGAGAAGTAATACATATGCATATAGACGTATATATATATATATATATATATATGTGTATCGACATCACGCTATTGGAATTCCGATAGTCGTTGGGATATCTTTTGTTTACTCTGATCGAAAACGCTTTCTTGGCATTGATTCTCATGGTTAAATGCTTCATACAGCATTAAATTTACTTTGTAGTATTGAATCTGTAGTCTATTCATTATATACAAAGTAACTTTGATTACTTGACTAATAAAGTTATGGAATTTTTTTTTTTTAATAAAAAGTGAAGAGAAAAAAATTAGATGGAGATCTAATTATTTCTATGTGAGTTCCCGGGGATTTATTCAGATCCGCTTAGATTGATTACGGAGAAAACGAATTTCGAGTGATGGTAATATTTTATAGATGGGAAAAGTACGAGCCGATCAATAGATGCATCGCTTGGATTATTTATTATTTGTGTAGTAAATATTACAAGTTGGTAATTAATGTCGGGTAGACTGTACCGATTGTTATATTATTTAATTTATTACTGTCTTAGCCCTTATTTTTTTAGTAATGGAATACTGAGTTTTATTTAAATTTTATGGAATTATTGTTATATATTTTACGATTTATTTTAATACGATTTACCGATTGTTAGTTTGTAAATGTATTAAGATATACTCGAGTTATGGATTGAATATTATACAGTGAGCAAAGTTACTGACATTTAGTAATTTATTTTAATCGGATAGAATAATATTAACTATTATACAGCATCCAATTACTGTACGTTTACTAATTTTTCTGTAATATATAGATAAAAATAAACGATTGACAGAGATAGAGTACAAAAATATATATTACAAGTTAATTCGGGCGTAGCCAGAGGAGACTAAGGACCGTAAGCCAGCGGATAGAACTCGCGCTCAGGGATCAGGGTTCGAAACTCGGCTAAGGCAAAAAAAAATAAAAATAAAAAAATAAATCCACATGATTCTCTACTCGGACTTTAAGACACTTCAGGAATTTACAATAGAAATATGCTCAACAATAATAATAACAACTAAAATAAATAAAAATTAAATTTCATTTAACACCATCGTAATATAACAAAATTGACTATATGGTAGAAGTAACATTCTCGGCCACTGCTCCATTTTTGGACACTTAATACTTCATTTTAATTAATCGAAAAGTATAAAAAAAACTTACATTATGATATCGTAATAAAAGTATCTTTGAACACATTGTAAAAATTAATTATGTAATTGAGTATTTTACAAATTATTTTATTAAAATTTTTCAAGTGTCCAAAACTGGCCCAAAGCGCCCAAAAACGTTACCTCTACCTTAATTGTATTTTAAAATGTAGTAAGTACACGGAGAAATTATTTTGTTTGAAATAATATGGCGTCATAGTAAAGCCGGACCATGTTGGTCACCTGACGAAAATCGAAATAATTTTTTTTCAATAAAATTCATTTAATATTCTTTTTCAAACTGCGAATTTAAAATATTATTCTCAAGATAAATTTTCACCAATTCTTAAGAATACTCACGATTCCTGAAACAGTGATTTGTCGATCTGTCGACAATGGTAATAAATCAGTCAGTATTGCGCCATGCAGTGCTTCAGCAAGTTCTGATGGTGCGCAACCACCGTCAGGTTTCAACCACCATTCTTCACCAAATGTACCCATTATAATCCACTGGAATTTGCTACCAAACATGTGAAACCTACACAAAACATTATAAATTGTTATTATTATTATTATAACAATTGTTATAATATTTTGACTTCAACAAGTCGACTTTTATTCTCTTCTCAATAGAAATAATAATAATAATAATAATAATAATAATAATAATAATAATAATACTAAGAGGCTTAAAAAACAAGGAACCAAATATTAATGCTATTAAATAAATAATACCATTTACAAACATACTTGTGAGCTTCACAAAATATCCTTCTGGCCCAAACTTCATTAAAGTTTCCTAGTATTATTCTAACATCTGCATGTTTTAGCTTTTCCAAGGCTGTACTGACTTCCGTGGCAAAGCTTTGGGTTTCCACTACTTCGAGTTTGTTATCATCGAGATCAGCAACTAGTCTGTTGTGTGCCTGTTTAAATTACAATAGATTAATTAAGCATTTATTTTAAGTACAACCGTTTTAGTTTGTTGATTGTGTTTACACTATTTGCGACTGTCTCTTTCAATCTCCAGATGTTCATATTATATATACCCTTATCCATACACATATATGTAGGTATTTATATGAAGGGTTGCTTTTAACAAATGCGTTTGTCGACAAGTAACTTCAAAGATCGTTTCATTTGAATATCAATTCGAATTGTGTGAGCACACAAAGCCCAGTATATTGATATTCTGTAGGTATTTAATTATAACTCAACTCCGAAACTTAATTGAACCGGCATAATTGTTTTAAGATGTCAAATATTCAAATTTAACTTCTCGCTAACGTCATTACCGTCGATTCTTGTTATTAATAATTAATTTTATTTACGAGACTTGGATCTTTTTGATTATTACACTGTAAAAAATCGGGAGTGGATACGGACTTTATTTCGATCCAAATTCACTCCGTCACTTGGAGTTCCGGAGTTTAAAAAAAATCACTTCGCATGCGGAGAGAATAGAGATTTTTTTATGGGCGGAGTGATTTCGAGTGACGCGGATTTTATTTCAATCCGCATTCACTCCGGTCCGGAGTTTTAATACTTAAATAAATTTATATTGAATAGAAACAGCTGTTAATTAGAAACATAATTATTCCAATAAATAATTCATTCAGATATTAATAATTAAACTTAAAATATTATGTTTTTAATTTATAAAATGTTTTAGTAACTCACTAAATTATAATTTCATATATATAATACATAATGAAAATATTAAATTATTGAATAGCTATGGTGACATAGTTTTTATGGGAATATTTTATATTTCGGTACAATATGAAATGTTATCTCGTGGTATGGTTGATGTCAGTCATACGACAGTTTGTGACTCAGTGGAATTATATTTGTTAAAGTTTTATTATCAGCTGCTTATAATTTTTAAAAATCATTTCGCGTGAATATATGGAAAGGGAGCTCGTAATTATTTCCATACTCAATATAAATGTCAAAATATCAAAGACCTAAGCTCACTATATTAGTAATTTTTTTTATAATTAATATTTTCTAAAACTTTCCTTCGGAGTGAAATTCACTCCGAGGAAATTAAATAAATAAAAAATCATCCACTCCGCAAATTTTTTACAGTGTAAGTGACAATTGGAAATTACAAGAAATTATTGTAAAAATCGATACAATTGACGTTCAATTTTTTTTTAAACAGAAATAGTAAGAAAAAAAAAAGAAACTAATATATTTACATTAAAAATTAGTAACACTTGATTTACGCTGACAGAGAAAACAGTTTTCAATTGGTTACAAAAGAATGCTTTGATATTGCCGTTCGCTTTAATAAAACCCGCCTTTTAAAATGTGCCCTAGGGAAGTAAAAAAGTTGTTCACAGTAGGGCAATTTCGTGCAGATAGCTCTTGTAAAAAGATTCATTACAACGAGACTTTATTTGTTCTATCCGCACATTGCGCAATATTATATAAATCGATAGCCATTTTCGAAAGTATGCAATTACTAAAATAAGATACTACTTTAATTTAAAATTCCTAGTCTACATGAAAAAAAATGGACATAAAAAATGTACAAATTTTAAGTATGCTGTCGACGAAACTGTAAACAGGAAGTTGAGTCACCAAAAATTATTATGCTGCACCACAGAAAAAAAAAGATTTTTCGCCAAATATTTTTTTTTCTGTGGACAAAAAATTTTATGCACTCAAAAATTATTGATAAATTGTAATGAAAACTGTTTGTCTAAAATAGGAACTACGTAGAGAATAAATAATTTTTCGCAGCTTATAATAATAATTATAGGGCAGTATAATAATTTTTTGGTGACTCAACTTCCTGTTTAAACTTTAAAATTTTGTCGACAGAACACTAAAAGTTCGTACGTTTTTTTCTCCATTTTTTACCGTCTACTTATTTAAAAATCTTCTTCAACTATGTACCGATATACATATATTTCACATATATATATGTATATATATATGCGGGAGAGTATATGTATGTCAGCCACACTCCTAAATTAGGTGCACAGCTGAATCGAAATAGTGACCGTCGGTTTCGGGCGGTATGTTACCTGGACCAACGCAGTGGTCATGTTCAGGTTAGAACCGAATTCTGGGAATTAATACCTTTCACCCATGTACCCACAGTTCTCGTCTCTAACTACTGGTACTATCTGATAGTCAACTAGTCGGTAGTCGGGTAACGTTACACCTCGTAGAGCTAATGACTATTTCCCGAGGCCAATCAAGAATTTCAATAAATCAATTTTATGCATATGCATACATATATACATATATTCATATATGTCTACATACACATACATGTTTTTTTTCAACAAACTATGGTATTATTTCAGCTAACAACTTTATAATTAATTTCATTTTTTTGCCATGTGATCTTTTTTAAGCAGCGGTAATTTTTTTTCTTTTTGAACATGAGGTTTTTAAATTATTTTAACGGTGGAAAAAAATTCAATTAGTCTCAATAATTTTTCATTTAATTGAGAATTTTTGAAAACATACTGACGGCTTTAATTAATTATGAAAATTTTCTGTTGTGAAAAAAATCGAAAATTTTTTTTAAATTTGAAAAAATGTATGTACGTATTTGGAAAAAGTAAGAGGTATTTTATTCGAAGTCGCTCCCACGAACAACGAGAAATGGCAAATGTTGAGCAGAAGACGTCCGGCTGAAACTGCTAGTTACTGTTTGCTGTACACAATGTCGTATTATTTGTAGCTACTACACGGTGGCAAGTCTGGCTAACGAGTCTGATTCACTACAGGACTTGCTCATCTTTCATCTACAACCATTATTCACTTGGATATATAAGACAGCTTCTTGCTCAGACGGATTTCCGTCGGTTTAAAAGTTTCACAAGAACATTTTATGAGACAAAAATCTAAGACATATGAACTCATATATTTTTTTTATTTATGTATTTACTTTCATTTCAATATTCAATTTTTTATCTGTCGTTCAATTCTTGAGTGTACCTTTGAGTCTTTCATATTTATTTTATCTATTTATTTATTTTTATTTATATTTTTTCCTTTTGGTTATAGAGAAAGATGTCGATTGCGTCTTAAAATGTCTGGTCGTAAGTTCTTTGGAAGTCATATCGCATGACAGACTTTTGACATTTCTATCTTTAAATTTTAAAATATCCAATTTAATATTTTCATACTTTTACAATTTCCTTTTTTAAATGGTATTTTTTTTTAAACTTGTAAATTGTGCGATATGTGTGTGATTGTCATATTGAATAATACGTCCGGTAAAGTCTATATTTGTGATAATAGTTAGTTTGATATTGGAAACAAGATTAAATTTATCGCTGAAATAATATTTATTTAATTCTTTTATTTTAAAATATATGAACTTTTTTTCTTTATAATTTATTGTTATTTTTTTCAATAGGCGAGGGCTGGGCGAAATGGAAACCCTGGGAAAAATGCACTTTTTTATCCTGTCGACACTAAATCTTTCACTTTTCACTTATACTCGAAAATAATAAGAAAAATTTTCAATTCTTATTGAAAAATTTATTTTTCCCATTTCGGACGAAATGCGATAGCTTTGAAAAATATGAAAATAATTTTTGTTTTCATATTTTTGACTAAATTCAACAAATATGACCCTCCCCACTTCTAAATTGTGTATGCGATATTTTACTTTTTTTTTTTCTAATAAAATTCAAGGAGCATAAAATTTAGTCACATAAATTTTCATGCTCTTCTTATTGGAAAATTTACTAAATTTGCAATTCAATTTATTTGCTAAGATAATGTGATAAGAAACATTGATCAAGATAATAAAAATGTAAATACGGAAAAGAAAATGTGTGAATTGAAAAAAAAAGCGAAAAGGAAGAAAATTTACAAACGTGTAATAGCGAAGTATATATTTATTTTTTCCGCAATATCATAACCTTAAATTTCATCAAACTCATTATGAAAAATCATTACATTCAATTTTATTACAAAATTACCATAAAAAATACTGCAAGCAAAAAATATCGTCAATTCAAAATCACGAATCGAGGTATGGAAAGAATAAGAGGTTCAAATTTATTTAAAAAGTATGATGTAGAAACTCCATATTGCAAAATATATTTTATCTGCGGCACATTAATGACAATCTATCCCCACTCTACTAATTTATACAATTTTCAGTTTTGGAAATAATTTTATTGAAAATTTAAATCGTAAATTCAAAATAAACGTCATTTTTATGATTTTTGATTTATGATTCCTATCCTGAGATTTTATTCATATTAACATATGAGTTAATCAAATTGATTTTAATTTATAGGAAAACGTTTTTTAAAAACCTATTTAATCATACATTTATATGACTAGTGCGTTTAAATATCTAAAATTTAATTCCAAGTGCGGGAAGATTTCAAAGCGTAAGCCACCTGGCGGACGCGGCCAAAATTAAATTCACTAAACGTAACGTAAGTTAGAGTAAATATTTATTTTCTCTAAGTGTATAACTAAAGTAAGTAATAACTGTAATAATAAACAGAAAATAAAATTTTAATAATATTTAATCAAGCAAATATTGTAATAGCAAGTTTTAGTACTGTAGTCATATGAAACATAATATTTACCCAGTGTTCAAGATACTATTGAGTTTAATTAAAGTCTGTGACCTAGAAACACTAGGTTGTATTAATTTATGAAGGGTGTAGTCGTGTAGTATACCAGATACGACAATGTATACACACATATTCACATATACATATATATATGTATCTTATAACCAAAGAGTTATAGAGCAAACGTGGAGGCAAGTGAAAAAACATAAGTAGTACTTAATATATGCACTAGCACGTACTCACATCAAAGTACTGAAAATAATAATAATTATCCGTACGCTATAATTTAATTTTGACTTTTAAATCAATTTATTCATATGAAAACTTTTCACGTAAATATTTATGTATATTTTTTTAAATTTTATATATATTTATATTAATATTACGATTTAAATTGAATTTTAAAATATTACCATTCGCAATTTTAATTATTTTTTATTACTATTTTAAAAGTTTTATAAAATAAATTACCATAATTTTAATTACAACAACAAAATAACATTCTCGAAATGCTAAAGTTAATATTCATAAATTTAAACCACAGTTTATGTTATATATATATATATGTATAGATATGTATAGAAATATTTTTGCTGTAGGCAAAAGTGAAGAAATAAAAAGTCGAGGGTAAATAAAAAAAATATATAACGAAATATAGCAGATGTGAGTGTTCCTTTTTCATTACTCGTCTTTTTTTTTGCCGACAAAATTTTTTTCCATTTCATATATATCTGAATATATGCAAAATATCCATCTTGAAAAATTTTAAAGAATTTTCGTGAATATTTTATTTCAGAATACTTTCAAGTGTAAACCCAATAATGTAAGAGCAAAAAAATTTTTCACTCACGCTTGCATACAAAAAAAAAAATATACATATAGAATAAAAAAAAAAATTTTCACTGTTATGTTATTATATATGGTGTGTATGGGTATTATGCACATATGAGTATGTTGCAGGTAGATTACTCATGGAATTCTCTTCGCTTTGCAGTATAGTATAAGCATCAACAAGAGCTTCGGCTTTGGCTTAAACCATATTATATCCTTATACATATATCATATATATATATGACTACTTTGAATATTCCTATCGTATAGTTGACTCTTTACACAGCTTATAATGTATTTATCACAAAAAGATTATACAGAATAATAACTCAAGACTTCACGAACAAAAAGAAAAGATTGTAAAATATAAAGACGGGAAAAACGGCACGCTAAAAAAATAATGCGTTTTTGTGCATTCAAAAACAGAGAAAAAAAAATTTTTACTGAATTTTTGTCCATTTTGCTCAAGTTGCAGTTCAATCTCCCCCCCCCCCCCCCCCATACCTTTAGGGAAGAGTGGGGAAAAATGGGCCCCTGAGAAAAAAAATTGGCTTACGTTTATATTATATATAAGCCCTTTTTTCTTACGGGGTCCATTTTGCCCCATTCTACTCTATATGTATTAACTGTTAATTATTTAATTGTTTGTAATTTTATATTATTACATATTAGTCATATAAAATCTCGAATAACTAGACCAATTAATTTGAAAGTTATTTGACTAGTGAAAAAAATTTTGATTTTAGGAACTAAATTTATTTTGGAATTTTTCAACCCTAAATTTTGAATGCAATTTTTTAAAATTTTTATTACAATTGAACTTTCTATTTTTGAAAAAAAAATTAATTTGAATGATGACCGCAAAATATATTTTAGTTATAGTAATTTATAATATATTATAATTACCGAAAAAAATGATCTTTGCACTAAAAATTGTCATACTGTGATTGTAAAAATAAAATGATTTCCTTTTAGCTGATATATTATGCATTAAATTGTTAAGTTTAAATTATAATACATTAAGTAATCGACCCGGATAATTTAAATCTTTCTCAGTATCCCTGAGTTGAGACTCAGTTTAAACATAAAACTAAATACTAAAATTTAATATATTTATATATTAATATATTCTTGTAATTTATATTTAAAATTAGCATCAGTATCTCAAGTTTATGAATTCTTAAGAAGTAAATGAGAAACAGAGATTGGTGTGAGGAGAAATGTTTTAGTTTAATAATAAGAAAGTCTTTTGTGGGGATTCAAGTGTACCTAGACCGATACCAAGAGAGTTGAGAATGAATTGAATGTACAAAGAAATTTAAAATAAAGGAAGAAATAAAGAAATGAATAAAGAGAACTTACAAGTGCATATCGAGGTTCATTTTGGTAAATTGTTCCGACTCTTGTCCAGTTAAAGTGGTTCAATAATGCCACTCTGGGCGCATTGAAAGCATTTTCAGACGGCACTATTCTGAAGAAATTCGGAAAGTTATCACTGGTGAACATTGGATGAGTGTCGGCATAACTTAACTACAACAAACAATAAATATTTTATTCATTTTTAGCAAAAAATAATTTTAAAAATTTGTAAAATTATTATGAGTGTGCGAATAATTCGAACTTACGAATAAATGATATCGAATCAAATCAAGTGATTCGAATTTTTCAATTTTTCGAATACAGTCTAGTCGCGTTATGAATCCGCTTATAGGGATGTAAGGGAATTTAATTCTAAGAATTCCTGTACATCCATTTCTGCTCAGCAGTCGACTATCGTGCTCACATTTCCCCTATTTTATAACCATGTGAGTGTATACATGATTATTTTTATAGTCATGGAGGGGAAAATCTACAATAGAAAAATAAATCGACGTACTTATAACGCGACTCGACTGTAATTTGAAATTTTTTTTCGAACGACTTAAAATTGTGATATTTTATTTCGATAATTCAAAGTTGTTCAGAGGTAAAACATAACTCAGACACGAATCTACGAAATAATTACTTATGGCTATTTTTGAAAATTATAACCTCCCAAGTAGCACAAGAAAAATTTTATTTTGTCTCAAAGACAAGTTTTCTTGAATTAATAAGACGTTATTTCAATTCAAAAATCGTTTAGATGACTTTATTTGACAATTATTTTTAATTTACTTTCTGTCGTTACTTGTATCAAGTCTTTCAAGCGGATATTTTTTCTGACATAAATTTCTGAAAGTTTTGTCGAAATTTTCTTACCTTATCGATAAGTCAAAAAACAGCCTAAAATTGCTATCTTATAGATGTCATAAAGCCAAGTGTGTTATTAGAGATATTTTGAATTTTTTGAAATTTCAAATTATTTGATTCGATACGAGTAATTCGTAAGTTCGAATTATTTGCACACCCTTACCAAATACTTTCAAATTGCCTGCCCCTTCCCGCTTAAAAAAAAAGTAATCGTATTTTTAATTTATTTAAAAAAACGGTATCATGCGTTTTGATTCCCGGTCAAAATTTCCCGCGACTAAAAAAAAGTTTTTAAATTTAAAATTGAAAAATTTGAATTTTTTGTTAGTGTCCCGCCAATTTTTAAATACTGAGATCTTATAGATCTCACAAAGCCGTGCTACTTGGGTCATCATTAAATAAAAATTGAAAATTTGAGTGTAGATCCGAATTTTTGGACTCGGATCGAATAATTTGAAAAGTTACAAAAGCGAACTATCCGAAAATTCAAATTACACTTCTAAAAATTATATAAATGCTTAAAGTTAATATAAAAAGAGTCGGATAAATTGGTCGACGATCAAAGAAATTCGTTTATCATACACTGATTCAACATTTAAAGTCGCTGTGGCTTATAAAAATTACGATCATGCTTTTGGTTATTTTTTTATTAAACTTAAACTTGTTCTTTCCCTTTAGATCCTTTTTACAAAGAATATTTTTTTTTTATGCGCTTCTCATGTGCAAGATAGTGGAATTTTTACTGCAGAGCTCATAAAAAATTCTACGCTAACCATCTATGTAAACTTGGATACATATTTTTATATGAATATATATTTGTATATTTATATATGAGGTCGGGCGAAATGGGGACGTTGAAAAAAAAATTTTCACTCATATTTTAAGTAAAAAAAAAAAAAAAAAAAGTTATCACTTAGTAGCAAAAACAAAAAATTGTATTTTTTAATAAAATTGGGCGGTCTGTAAATTTAAATTAATGAATTAAAATGTTTTAATTAAAATGTATCGTGTGCTTTTAAATATTTGTATATGAATAAATTTGATCGATAGCTAAATATATATGAAATAATTTTATCCATGATGTTGATATTTATAATGAGAACAAATAAATTAAAATATAAAAAAATAGTTAATCGAGTGTAAGTAGAAAATAATGAAATAATTTATAATTACATAAATGGATTGTATGAAAATAATAATTTATTCAGGTTAAAGTAAACTGAATTGACGGTTTTGGATGGGCGACATACTACATACTATTCATATTCTATCTATATGTAAATGTGGTGTCAGTTTGCAGTAAATGGGGAAAGGGAAAGTGGTTACAGGGGCCGAGAGTGAAGGGATCAGAGAGATGTGTTATTATAATATGTATGACGTGTGTATGTATGTGAGGAAGAACAACCAACTGTCCACGATGCATCGTATCAAAATTTAACTATATATATATATATATAGAAGCAAGAGCATAAAGAGAAGGAATAGATATTACCTTGGATATTACTGCTGAGCCACATATTTAATAGTTTACTTAAACAACTATGTAATGTTTATTCACCAGATTTGGAAGTTTATCATCATCATCATTATCATCATTATTATAATAATTATTATGAAAGCTTACTTGGGTTAGACGCCAGTGTTTAGAGGCTTTGGCAATCGGATCCGTGACTTGGGTACACGCAGCTCCAAATAACATTACTTTGTGTGGTCCACTGTGCATCATATCAAAAAATGCTTTTACTCCCACCGCAGCATTACACTGTAATAGAATACAACAGATTTTTAATTATTCGATATTTGATATAATGTAAATTTGATATCGTAAATTAATTAGTACTGTGTGTATAATAACGAACAACAAAGACCACAATATATATATATATAAGAGTATATATATTGTATGTACAGTATTTAATTAATCATTATTATTTCTATTATGTTTTGCATTGCGCATGGTCATATTATTGTATATATTTTTGGTGTACATGACCTTTTATTCATTAAATTGTGGTGTCATATTTTTATTATATTGGAAAATCACTCAGGACTTTCACAAATATAATATAAATATTTATATACATATATTATTATTATTATTATTATTATTATTATTATTATTATTATTATATTGTAAAATCAAATTCAATTAATTATGACATTCACTTAGAATTTAATTTTAATTTTTAGAATTATAAGTTTTTTTAAGTAGAAAAATTTATCTATGGTCAGACATGGAGGCTGATTTTTTTTTTTAGAAAAAATTTAAGAAAAAGTGTATGAGGTTAAAAAAAAAAAGAAATTTCTTTTAGAAAAGGGCAAAATGGTGAATTTAAAAATCATTTTAAAAAATTTTGTATTTAAATTTCCGCCAAAAATAAAAATGTAAAAATATTGATATTAATTTTTAAAAAAATTATTAATCAGTTTGAAAAAATTTTCTTATTAAACCATAATCTGTTTGTAAATCAAGCTTAAGAATATTGATCGAAACTCAATATCCCGTCACTGGCACGATGGGTTCCTTTAAAATAGAAGTGAAGATTCAGCGGCCTTTAACCCTCTATAACTTCCTTCGCAGATTGATGCATCGTCACTAATAGTAATAATTTAACACGCTTATGATTTTTTCACAAAAAAATTTTCGACTAGAAAATTTATTGCGGGCACTAAAACCAGTGTTCAATTAAATTCTCTATGTAGTAAAATCGTGTTTTGCGTTCAACTGCCAACTGCCCAATCAGAGAAAGGTAATACAGGATAACGTAACTGGATTTAAACTTCTGGGTTCGCTATTCCGAATAAATGTTTAAATGACATTACAGTGATATGTGTAGTACACTTTATAATAATTCCTTTCATCTACCAAAATTAGTATCAATTATGACAATTAATAAATAATAATAATAACAACTAATTACTGCAATTACAAATGTTTAATAATAAATTTAAATTTCAATCCAAATCAAATTTAATTTTCACGAAAATTCTTTGAATTTACGTCATATAGTAAATATATAATAATAATTAATAAAACATTAATTGACTAAAAAAAAAAATATTCGAATAGAGGAAAAAAATTTATGTAATTAGACTAAAATAATAATAAATTTATTTATTTATATTTAGTAGTGTCCTATAATTTGAATATATTTGATGTTGAAATAAATTAAAAAGTATCATTTAAATAAAATCCAATACTGCCTCACTTTAAAATAATACTCAGAGTATATATATTATATATCCCGTCACTTAACTTGAAATATAATTGCCGTAGTTTAAATGTGTATTTGTTCTATCGGTATATTTATATACAATTTTCGGATTTGTGTGTGGAAAATATTGATCATTAATTAGTGTAGTGACTCGTTGGTTGGAATCAATCGGTCTACATCACTGAACCGATAACGATGATCAGTCAAATATATATGCATGTATATGATTAAAATAAATCAAACGTTAAATAAATGAGTAGCACAATTCATTGTTTTAAAACCTCAGTAATTTATTTAATGAATCGATAGTTCAAATTTTTTATTGGACAGACATATATTTATATACTGTTAAAAATTTTCGGAATGAATGTGGAGTAAATGCGGAACGGACTGTATTTATTTAATCCCCTCGGAGTGAAATTTACTCCAAAGGGAAGTTTATTTTAATCTGAAGACTCCGAATCTGAGTGAATACGGATTGAAATAAAATTCAGATCACTCCGAAATCACTCCACTGAAAAAATAAACTCCCTATTTACTCCATATGCAGAGTAATTTTTTTTTTAAATCCGTAACTGAATCAGAGTCAATGCGGATTTAAATAAAATCCATAATCACCCGCTAAAAAAATGAACTCCGTACGCGGAGTGATTTTGTTAAAAACTTGCGGAATTTCGAGTGATGGAGTGAATTCGGATTGAAATAAAATTTCTAATCACTCTGAATTGATTCCCAATTTATTACAGTGTATATATATTGATATATTTATTGCAATGAAACTTAAATGCTGGTAGAACATAACTTTGTAAACAGGAAAAAAAGAAACAAATGATTGAGGCTGAATATTATAGAACTAAAGAATACGAATGATGATGTATTCCTACTACTTACTCTCAATTCAGTATGTACGTGGGTTTTTTTATTTTTACCTTGTATTTTTTTTTTTTTTTTTTTTTTTTTTTTTCTGTACCACTATACCCAAGTTTCCTTTCTCATGATCCACTCTCTACTTCTTGTCTCTTGTCATTTTCAACGAAATGTGAAAGCCCGATTATTATTTTTCTTTCTTATGTACTCTTATTGCAAGTATAATGTACTCACATCCATTCTTTTTAAGACAACGCAATTTTTTTTATGTGGGTAATGCTCATAAAATAGATAAAAATTGTGATTTCTTTTTTATTTATTTTTATACACGAAAAAGAGGAGCAAAAAAACGTGACTTTTTGTTCCTTTTTTTTTATATGAAATTTTGTGACCCATAATACCCCATCCGCGTGTTGTCGCTTTGTAAAGATCAGTCATAAAAAATTCAAAATGGGACAAAATGGGCTCCCCAGAAAAATTTGTTATTTTTAACAAATTTCGAGTGGTCCATCTTGACATCCCCCTTCAATTAAAATTTCTAAGTAAGAATTATTAATTACAGACTGTAATTATTTGTAAAAATTAATAATTTTTCTTAAAACAGTATATTTCTCCTAATCCCTCTGAGCACTTTTTTTCCAAAGAAAAAAAAAAATTCAAGTAAATTAATAATTAAAATAAATTTACTTTTGTTACAATAATTATTTAAAAAAATAATTGCAGCGTTTGAGTTTTTTCTGGGTTAAAAAAACATGCTAGCTAGTATATGGAGTGGATAATTCGCGAATAAAGAGGTAAAAAGAGTGTACGTGGTTTTTACTCTTTTTTTTCTTTTTTATTTGTATTTTTTTCTTTCATTTATTATTATTATATTTTTTTTTATTTGAATAGTGTGACAGGTGTTGGTTACACAAGTAAAAAAAATAATTCTTGAAAAAAGGTTTTCTGAAACTACAGCTCATTGCATAACCAACTGTGTACTGTTGCTAAGAGAATTGGCGTCTTGAATTTAATGCGTACTTGAATGTATGTTAAATGGAATTGAATGGAATTAAAAAAAAATAAAAAAGTCTAATTGCTCAATTTTTATAAAAGTATTTTTACTAAAAAAAAGCATGCGCTGCATTTAATTGTTTATTTCGAAAATCAAAATTAGGTAATTCATTTATTATTTATTTTTTTTCATGTATAGAACATATGTATATTTTATTTTTTTTTATTTTTCCACTTATAGATGCACTGCAGCATATCTGGGTTCCTTAGTGACGCTCCATTAACTCACCAGTAATTAAGAGTACGTCACGCCTCACTGAGTAATTTTTCCAGCCACCAATCAAATTATAAAGCTTTCACGTCCCGCGATATCTAATATATATACTACTCTATACATATTCGTATATATATACATACGTATTAGGCAGGTATAAGAGGCAAATTAGCGGGAGTATTATGTGGACTCAGCAAAAGCTGGACCAGACAATTCTCTGGTGATAAATTAAATACAAATTTACTTCAGATGCAAATGTACTATTGTTAATTTATTTTAATTTTATTCATTTATTTTATTAGGTCTATTTTTTTTTATTTTTATTTTTATTTTAATTAATGGTCAAGTTTATTATTATATCTGATGAAATTCAAAGTAATTATAATTGTAATTAGTAAATATTTTTTTTTAAATGCGTAGACGGTAGGAAAGCTCCGCTTATATGTTAGGTAGTTATGGGTAATTACTCTTGTTATGTACAACAAAACGCTGAATTATTATTATTATTATTATTATTATTATTATTATTATTATTATTATTATTATTATTATTATTTTTTCAGAAAATTCAAGGGATGGAAAATTAAAAAAAATTAACTGGAAATTTTTAATAATGAGACAATAGATTAAAAAAAAAGTATATGAGAGAAAGGGGGGCAAAATGGGATGTTCTAAACGCGGGTTGGAATTCATACTTTCCTCTCTTGGTGTGTAACTAACTCGCTATTGGGATGAAATGAAATAAAAACCGAATTTTAATAAATTTCTTAGAAGGTCCATTTTGCCCCACATTTTAATTTTTAATTTTTTGAGCATATGAATTACAAATACATGGCAGAAGACTAGAAAAGGTAATAGGGGTAAAAAAATCAAATATTTAAACTTTTTTTCGGGGGCCCAGTTTGCCCCAAATTTAAAGATTTTTAATTTTCTACAGACGCGGCCGAAGACATGGCTTAAGGGGACCATTTTGTCCCCCTTCCCCTATTTATTAACAAAAAAAAAACGCAAATTAAAAATTATTGTAATAAAAATTTGAAAAAAAAAAAACAAAATTTTTTTTTTAATTTGAAAACGGATTTGGAGTAAAAAGTCAATTAAATTTATCAATTTCCAGGTTTAAATTTTTGGTAAAAAAATAACCGTCTGAGAATCGTCAATAAAAAAAAATTTTTATTTAAAAAAAAAAAAAATAATAATTTTCCCTCAAGTCTCAATAAAAATTTCAATCCAGACAAATAAAAATTTAATTTCGACATTAAATTTAATGATCGGCTGAATATTTAACTTTTATTGAAAGTCAGAGGACAGTGATTTTATAAGTGCTCTGTTATGGACACTAACAAAAAACCATGAGATTGTAGTTTTTTTTTACTGAAGGGAGAAAAGTTGCATCAAAAGAGCTCTTAGAAAAGAATCAGTCGTGAGTTATGTTACGTATTAGCCATCAGATCAATAACTCACTTCTATTTTCTAACTTCTATTTCAATGATTCGATTCAAAGCTATTTTTAAAATTGCTCACATAAATTTTTTTTTGAGCTAAAAAAATTTTTTTCCTCATTAATTATCGTAAAGTTTATTTTTGAATTTTTATTAATTAATTTGCGACTAATTAATTGTTTTTTAAAAAATTTTAATTGGAATAGTTTTTCAATTGATCAATAAAAAAATTATGGGTCTCAAATAGAGCATTTATAATTCGTGAAAAAGGTTTTTTAGTTAAACGTTTTCATTTGAATTCACATTTTCAGTGCAATCACTGTAACTAAAGTTTAATCGACTTTATCAGAGTTATATTCATTCCGGTGGTCATTGGAGTTTTTTTGCTAAGCGAAATAAATAATTACAGTAATGTAAATAAAAATTCAGTAAAGAGTAAACTGAAGGAGCGAAATTACAGTAAACCGCGCATTTAATCGGGTGAAAAAAAAAAATTTCCTTACTATAAAAATTAAATTATTTTATTAAAGTAAAGCCGTGTAGTTAAAAAATAGTAATCGAAAAAAACTGTAAAATAAAGAGAGTCGGTTCTTTTTGCCGTAAGCTTTTATCTCGAGCTCGTGTTTTTTTGTTTGCATTTAAGGATACGTACTAACTTATTACTTATTTATCCAAACAGTTCCCGGATGTCTTAAGTAAGAAACAAAACAGCCAACGGCAACGTTTTCTTTTTAAACTTTGTAGTCTTTTACAATAAAGAGGAAAATTTAACATTATAAATATTTAATGGATATTTATAAATATATACTTTGAATTGCGAGCTTCAGAAAAGACAACAACTTAAAATTATTCAAGAAAATTTATGAACTGTCTCAACATTTCAGAAAAATTTCAGTGTCGGAAACACTTGAAAATTTTACTCTTCCGTAAGTTAAAAAAAAATTGCGCCATTTAATAGTTGAGATTTTCATCGAGATTTCAAGTCCCTGTGAGAGAAAAAATTTAGATCTTGATTTCATTAGATTTTATAAGACCTGACTCTTTCCGGAGGGTCAAATAATGTGAGATAATAATAATAATCGTAACCGAGATGCTAATTAATTCTGAGTATATAATTGTGTTATAATATATAATTGTTAAGGCTATTTGCATAAATAATTATATTCACAAGCTTATTAAATATAAATTATAAGAGGAAAATCTAAAGGAAAGTAAATAGTGCAGTCCCAGTTACAGACTGCACAGTGATGTTGTCAGTAATGAAAGCTTGTATAGAGACTAATATAGTAGCGTACTCATGGTTGATTCTAGTGAGTTAACACATTTACATATATGTACATCTATCAAAACACGCATACACACACATGCGTGTATACAAATGTTCGCACACATTAGTACACATACAGATATATGTCTGCATGTTTATTAATGTGTGCGAACATTTGTATGCATAATTGTATATTTATATATATCACGTTATTAATTCCAAAAGGACATTTTTATACGCCATTTTGGCTTTAAGAAGCTTCCTTAAGTCAAAAGGCCATATGATGTTCATTTCATTGCTCATCCTTTGGTAGACTAATTTTAGAGCTGTAGCTCTGTAAAAATTAAAAAAAAAAATTTGAAAGCTTAAAGGATGCGTGACTTAAATTATATGCCCTTTTGGCTTTCAACAGTTATTTTTAAATTTTGATCTTTAAAATAAGTCTCCAAAACGATTTGTACACTGAAAAAAATATTTATTTGAGCCGACTAAGATTTGAGCCAAAGATATCGTATATCGAAGTTCTAATTAGCAAATTGTCTAACTTAATATTTTTTAGTAGGTGATTATGTGAAATTTTCAAATAGTAATAGTTAGAAAAATTATTATTCAAGTAACCTAGATAAAAATATTGTACACATACTAGATATGGGATTAATTTTTAGATGAAAAAAAGCATTGAGCAATTTAATTGCGTGAAATAAGTGATTGATATTTGGATTATCGAGGCTTTGCGGTTCGGATATTTTCGGCTTTTTACCCCCATCATCGAAATTTAATACCTAAGGCATGCGCCTTAATGGTGGGAGTAAAAACCCGAAAATATCCGAAACGCAAAATCTCGATAATCCAAATATATTTGTGGCAAAGAAATGTTTCAATTGCTGCAAATAAATGTTAATTGAGCCATATGCTTCAAATATATGTTAAGTAACGCCAAATTTTTCGTTATTCGTCACAAAGTTAACATCTTTGCCACAAATATATCATTTACTTACTAAAAATAAATGATATGTTTCAGTCTAATTATAAAATTATTTGAACCAACTGTCATATTTAGTTGTACCAAATAAGGTAAGTGACCCCTCTATCGGCCACTTAGTCGAAAAATCGATATAATTCCATCATAATTAGGTATTCATGCGTAAATAGTTTTTTAAAAAAAAGTAAAATTAATCTACTTTAGATTAAATATACTTTAATCATTGTAAAAATTCATTTTATAATTAAAAAAAAAATAGTAGTGCGTCAGATGCGATTTCTGATGATTTCTTATCAGGTAGGTTAAGGTTTCTTGTTTTTTCAATAACCTATTACTAATTAAAAATAACAATAAAAGTCAGATTTTTTTTTGTAATCTTTTTAGCTCGTTTCCTAGTAATTTTAGGAGTTAAAAATTTGATGATTTTTGGCTAATTTATATTAAAAATAGGGTGGCCGAATATAGATACAAGAAAATTACCTCTGTATGCATTATCGGCCACCTTAGTTTTATTTTTTTTGAGGTTATCAGCATTTATATGCAAAATAGTCAATTTAATTTGTTAATGTCAAAATAAATAAACAAATTGATTAAGATAGATTTCAAAATAAATATAAATATTTAAAATAGATGTAAATAAATTATATACATCCGATTAGCTAAAATTTTATTTATAAGGTGGCAGATAATGGGGGTCTAGGCAGGCCGATAGAGGGGACAGCTAGGCCGATAGAGGGGACATCAGGAATTGAAGTTATTTTCATTTATTATTTAATTTCTAATAAATATTTTTACATAGATTTTTTTTTAATTTGAAGTTAAATGTATAAGCTTTAAAGTTCTATCACTGTTTTATACATGAATTAGTTTTTTATATTTTAATTCTCAATTCGAAAAAAAAAATACGCTTATCTGGCCGATAGAGGGGTCACTTACCTTAAATTGATTTATTTGGGACAAATATTTCTTTTATTTAGTGTAAGAAAAAAAACTACACGTTTTTTTGGCACTAGGAAGCTCCTTGAACCAAAAGGACATAAAAAAATACATCTTTTTGGAATTAGTAACGCAATATATACAAATCAAAACAAGCATTCCTTAATTGAATTTGTCTTGAGTGAAGCATTTCCGTAGAAGGTTCTCTGTATATACAAAAGTGTGCGATAATCCAGAACAAGAGATATATAATTTTGGTTAATATTATTCAGTTGAATGAACCCTGGAGTAGAGACTTATGAATTTTATTTAATTAATTCATCAAATGTAAAATCTGGTCTTTGAATTTAATTATTTAAGTACTCGAATTTCCGTTACATTATAATTTATATTTATCATCATGATCATTATTCATTCATACTTGTTAATATATATATATATATATATATATATATATATATATATATATATATATATATATACTATATTGATTACTCGGTTTCTGCGGTTACTCCGGTTCATTATTTTCATAATATTATATTACTTTGACGTTTACTACAACCATCTATTCACTGATGATAATCAATAAATATTTAATTATCGTAAATAGTTTAGTTTTAATTACAAATTTTTTGTTAGCATTATTTTTATTAAACAGAGTAATAAATGAACTAATAAATAGTTAATGATTAATAAATGAAGCCGATAATTACTTGATTTGATTGTAAATTAAAATGAATGGAAAAATAAATGAGTTTTGGTGGCTTTCGACGGCGTCAAAAGGACGATAAGTCAAAGAGTTTATTTATTTTGGCTAATAATTGAAAAGTTTTATACTTTTTTTAACCAGTAAACAATGGGTGTAATAACTGCAGTCAGGTGGATCCATTTTCTTTCACTCTGTACATAAATTTGTAAAAGAATACTAAGAAGAATAAAAGAAGAAAGAGAGAATAAATAAATAAAAGAATGAGAAAAGAAGGCGGAGAAATATAGAGTACAGTTGAGAGACAAACGATCCATCTTCCATTCGTTGTATACACACCAGATGGCCGACTTTCCGGAGTTTGAGTAAAACCCCTCGAGGATGACGACCGAGATCCCTCGAAATAGGGTGCAAGTATATACAGAGTTGAATTGTAAAGAGCTTTATCTTAAAAATAACAACTATTTTGTCATTATTATTTATTCATTAATAATATTATTATCACTCTATTTGTTTCTTGTTCGATAATTCGTGTAATAAAACTTCTGCTACGGATACTTGATTAATTTATATACGAAAATAATTATAGATGATTAATAGATTTGCGTGTAACTTGGAAATGAGTTTCGAATGCTGGTAATATTTTATAGATGGGAAAAGTACGAGCCGATCAATAGATGCATCGCTTGGATTATTTATTATTTGTGTAGTAAATATTACAAGTTGGTAATTAATGTCGGGTAGACTTTACCGATTGTTATATTATTTAATTTATTACTGTCTTAGCCTTTATTTTTTTAGTAATGGAATACTGAGTTTTATTTAAATTTTATGGAATTATTGTTATATATTTTACGGTTTATTTTAATACGATTTACCGATTGTTAGTTTGTAAATGTATTAAGATATACTCGAGTTATGGATTGAATATTATACAGTGAGCAAAGTTACTGACATTTAGTAATTTATTTTAATCGGATAGAATAATATTAACTATTATACAGCATCCAATTACTGTACGTTTACTAATTTTTCTGTAATAGATAGATAAAAATAAACGATTGACAGAGATAGAGTACAAAAATATATATTACAAGTTACTTCGGGCGTAGCCAGAGGAGACTAAGGACCGTAAGCCAGCGGATAGAACTCGCGCTCAGGGATCAGGGTTCGAAACTCGGCTAAGGCAAAAAAAATAAAAATAAAAAAATAAATCCACATGATTCTCTACTCGGACTTTAAGACACTTCAGGAATTCACAATAGTAATATACTCAACAATAATAATAACAACTAAAATAAATAAAAATTATATTTTTTTTAAACTCAAATTTAGTAAATAATTTTGAGATATTTTCTTTTCCAGTCAACTAAAAAAATTACTAAGCCGAAAAATTCTGAATAAATTTCTATCAAAAAAATCTATTTGGGATTTTATGGGAATCCAGACTGTAAAAAATTTGCGGAGTAAATCCGAAGTGAATGCGGACTTAAATAAAATCCATTATCACTCCGAATTCACTCCCGATTTTTTACAGTGCATAGAAGTAGGGATCTATACAGTAACTCATATAAGAAATGGCGGGTGATTTGATTCCTATAAAAATTTTTTAAAAAAGATCACTAATTTCAGGCTTCATATATTCGACTAAAATTAACTAAATATTGTTCTTCTACTATTTAGTAATTAAACTACAAAATGATAATGAAACTAAAATTATCCATAAATTATTTATAATTGTTAATGCATCGGAAAGTTATACACTATTAATGATATAGATATAGATGGAGAGAATCAAAGTGCTACTGAATAATCAAATTTAACAACAGCGATAGAATAACTTTTCCGAGAAGATATAATCTCATGAGTGGTTCGGTGTAAAGGTAACAACGGCTAGATTTCTCTTAGATGAGTTAAAGTATATTGAGTGAGTAAAAGAGCGGGGCGGGGACTGAAGGAGGAAGCCGGAGAAAGGGGAACAGGGACAGGGGTAGGAATAGGGGTAGGGGTTGATGAGAGGGTTTTCTGAGGGTTGTGAGAATAGCTGGTGGAACGAGGAACGTGAAAACTTTATTTGTTGATAACTTTGGTTTAAAACTTTCGGAATAACTATGAACAACTTTCTCTTATCTTGCTCATTAGCAATCTCGTGTTAATTGTGGATGAGTACGTAAATTCACGTACTTATATTCTTATGAATATTATACCTGTAGAAATATTGAAAAGTTTTTTTTAATCATCGTTATATTTATTATGGAAAAATATTTTATTTTAAAATAAAGTTTTAAATTTATGAAAAATAAAAAAGTGGCAGTAAATCATTTAGTAAGACGAGCAAGTGATATTTTTTTTGTTTATGGCTTAGTTTAAAATCGCACACGTAGTCCAGAATGAAATGAAAAGGAAATTGAAAAGTGGCCAAGTCAGCGTTCAATTCAGTGGTTTTAAGAAATCGACAGCGGTCTAGGTTGGCGGAAAAAAGCTGCTCCCGTATGTCGTTTACTGAATTCTTGTCGAATAAAGTAAATGTCACATTTTCTGATTCAATTAAAAATTACTTTTATTTTTTAGGTGTATTTATTTGACAATTTTTTTAAATTACTTTCCTGTCATAATTTTTTATTAGAGTAAAAAGCCAGGGAAAAATTCTAGTAATAGTTTTTTTCACTTCATATTAGTTATTTATGAAATATAAATTTTTTTCTCTCGAACTAGAGTTTATGACTTTTATAGAAAAATTTTATGCTTGACTTTCGGAAATATTAAGATTGATGGTTTAAAAAAAATTACAGATAATAGTCAACAAAAAAAAATTTTTTTCTGGACTTAGGCAGCGGGTCCCGATGTTCTGAAGATTTTCTAGAAACTGAGGGTTGGGATGCTCACTTTTGGCCTTCAGAATTGTATGACGTTTGGACAATAATTAAATAATTCGTCAATGAAAAAATTTAATTTTGTATGAAAATAATTATAAAATATTCAAAGTATAAATTCTGACATTATAAATTAAAAAAAAAAAAATTCAATTTACATTTATTAAATAACGATAAATGTAAAATAAATTGACTGTCCAATTTATTTATTTGCTCTCCGACATTTGTTCATCAAAGCAAAATACGGTTGAGTGAATAATAAATTAAAAAAAAAAAAATACATAAAAACAATCGACCTTCTGCATAGCATTGCACATCGATAGAGCCACTTTTAATGGAAAACTGAGTCCTTAAGCCGTATCTTTTATATTATATTTTATTTAAAATTCTCCTCGTTATTTTAGTTTTATATCTCGACATCGAGCTGCTCTTCACAGTAGTATAACAACATCTACGTACCAACATCACTGAATATGTGATCTATACTAGCAATCAAGTTGTAAATGATTCCAACTGAAATGAGTCGAAGTTTACTTTCTAGTCAAGTTCTTCGATCATTTTACGGTTGTTTTTATTTTACCACTTGATCAGATAGGAAAAATATTTGATCATATGTGATCATATACTTTTTTATGTATGATTAGATATTTTTTTTATATCATCACGTGTTATTTTGAAAAAATATTCAGATATGATCATCTAAGTTCACATATGAGATCATATATGAAGCGATAGTAGCATATGGAGCTTCTTATAAGATCATTTATGATCATATATGATCACCAGAAAATTATGTATGACCATGTATGACTATAAGATTTTTTTAGAAATTAACAAAATTTAATGAACAAAAATAACCAGATATGATCATTTATGAGTTCACATATGATCATATAAAAATTTGCACCTGATCATATGTGAAATTTTGCTTAAGTAAAGCCATAAGAATAAAATTTTTAATAAGCGTAAAATATGAAGGAACGAAAATTATAACAAAGTAAGTTAACTAATCCGAAAAATGACGTCTTACAACGGATTTATTTTAAAATATAATCCCTTAAAAATGTTTTTTATACGCGGACGAAAACTACATTCGGCTACAGAATAACAAGATGAAAAAGGCTTAAAGTTTTAGAAAAGGATTTCGCCTTTTAAAACTTTTAAACCCTGAACATTATTCTTTATTTTTATTTCCCTTTCTGTCAGCTAATCTTATTATTATTATTATTTTTTTTTTTATCATCCATTAATCCATTGTATTTTTTCTCCACCGAAAAGTTGATAATAAAAGTTTAAAATATCAATAATGAGATGGAGAAAAGATAAAATGAGGTAGATAAAAAAAAGTATATTTTAAAAATATCCCGGTTTTATTAGGAATGAAACGATTATCGGAAAATACAAGGATGCCAATATAATCCGGAAACGCAGAGTTTTGTACGATATGGAATATTCAAAGAGCTGTACTGCTATCTCTGTAAATGTATTCCCTCTTGTATCGATCGGATCTACTGCTCTCATGTGTGCTCTGGCTCAGTTCGCCCTTTCTAGCCTGTTCTGTTACCAGTAATAAGGCACACTATTCCCCTTATGCTTCCTGACATAGATAATACTATAACAGCCATTAGCTTTTTCGCTGATGCCGTTAATTTATCATTCATTGGAACATTAATAGTAAATATACTTTAAAAGTAAGCTTTATACATTTTTAAATATAATACAAACTAATAACCCCGCTTTCAAATTTCAAAATTCTTCTGAAATTATTCATGTGTTAAACTGGGTCAATTTTTTTTCCCATAAAATATTTAAGATTTTCCTTATAAAAGATTAGGGGCTGCTCATTTTACCCCACAATTTTTTTTAATGACTGGGTTTTATTGACATCAAATACTAATTTGGGGACTAAAAAAATACAAATAAAAAAAAACACGACATTTTTTTCAGAAAGAGAAAATCTTCCCCCTCCCCTCCCTCTAATTGAGGCAATTAAATTATTTCGTCTTGAGAGTAATTATTTCAATGACTTGGTAATTTCCGGGTGCTGACTTTGACAAAAAAATAGAAACCAAATACAGGGAAAATTATTTTTTTTTTTCGAATGAAGAATAATTTCTAGTTCCCCGGGCAAAAAAATTTAGATCTGTTCTGATCAAATTAGATCAAATTAGATCAGCTCAGATCAAATTTGATCATAATTGATACTGAACCCAGATCAGAGTAGATCTGATTTGATCTGTTCAGATCAAACTAGATCTGATCAGATATGACATTTTTCTTTGGGGAAAAATAGTCCAGATCTACTTTGATCAAATCTAATCAAGTCAGATCAACCTAGATCAAGTTAGATCAACCTAGATCTAGTCAGATCAAAATAGATCAACATTGATTAAACGATTAATTTATGAAGTAAATATAAATAGATCTAATTGGATCTGTACGGATCAAACCAGATCTGAGCTGATGTAACTTTTTTTCGGGAAAAAAAGTTCAGATCTGCTCTGATCAGATTAGATCTGCACAGATTATAAAGAAATATTTCTTCACATTATATTATAATTATAAGATTAACTAGCTGAATTTTGACAAATTTGATCTGAGCAGATCTGAGAGTGTTTTTTATTTACCTTGATCTGTTTAGATCCAAGCAGATCTATTCTGATCAGAGTAGATCTAACTTGATCTAAACAGATCTGGCCAAAATGCAGATCTGTTCAGATCTGAAACATCAGATCTAATTTGATCTGAGTAGATCTAAATTTTTTTTCCCGGGTCAATTTAAAAAAAATTTTTTCTGAAATTATTCCTACGATAATTTTTTCTGGTTTATTAAAAAATATACTAAACCAAAATGACGTTTTTATACAAAAATAGTGGGTGTAAAAAAAAAATCTTACTGAATTTAATAACTTTTTTTATGACATCGCGCGAAAGTGAGTGCGCTCCACTTTCGCTTTAAAATTTTTCGCTCTTGCACTCACGTTAAATTTCATCCAGAGTCCATAAAGTATTATCAGTTTATCTATCAGAACCTTTTTAGGAAGAAGTCCATTCACTTTACGTGATTGATGTATTTTTCAACTGGTTTATTTTTATTTATTTACAGAAAAGTACCATTGAGCTGTTTGTTTTTAGTCATGAGCGTCAGTACACGAACTCAGTAAAACTCGTAATTGGCACTTAATTAGCCTAATTCCTTTTAAATAACTTTCGTTGCATCCTGCAGAAGGACTCTATGAAAAGCATTAATGAAAAACTCGTCATTGAAAAGATATTTATAAAACTTGATTAATTTTCTAAGATTATAAAATTTAACAGTCGAGTAATTTCTTGTGAGTACACTCGGGTATCTTTAGATTTTTTTTTTACCGCCCATTCATTACATTTTATCTTTTATACTGAGGTCGAGTGTAAAATAGTAAAACTATCAAAATAAACGAAATAATTTTTTTTTTTTATTTTCAATTTCAAGCTGTCGATATTTTTTTGAAAATTTCAAAAATTAATTTTTTAGTTATGTAAAAAATTAAAAAATTTTTTTCAAAAAAATATTTGATTTTTTTGGTAGAAAAAAAAATTTTTTTTTTTAACTGCTTACATAACGTCCAATTTAATCATCATAGATATTTATGTTATCAATAAAAACAAGATAATAAAAAGTATATTTTGATAGTAACGAATTTGTATTAATGAATAGTAAATAAAATAAAAAAAAATAACCCGAGTACTGAGTAAATAAAATATTTTATTCAGGCACAAACGAATGATGAAGTAAAAAATAAACACGTCTGATCATAATTTAATATATGACGAAAAAAAGTCGTCGACGATCGTAAAACTGTTTATTTTTGTTCCGAGTTAAAAAAAAAAACTTGAGTATGAATATTTGAAACGTAAGAGCCATTGAGAAAACAAGTATCGTTTTTAATCACTTAATTGAGAGTTATTTTATTATTTGTAGTAGACTCAAAGTTGTAAAAAAAAACTAAAATAATAAGGATGTCAGCTGTCGCAAGTAACATTTCAGGTGACGTAGAAAAATTTTACCGTCAGTGTGTAAATTATTTATCTTTTTAAAAATATGTCGAGAGTTAAATAAAGAATGATTAAACTTATTAGTGTGACGTCATAGACCACTAAGGTCACGGTGTCTGGGTTTAATTCAAAAAAAAAAAAAAAAAACTATTTTTTAAAAACAGGAATTTTTAATTTTGAAAAAATTTTTTTTACGAAATTTACACTGGGTATCAAATTAAAGTTTATGATCAACAGATCAAAGACTAAAATCTTTGAAAATAAATTTCCTTGACTGAAATTTCAAAAAATTCCAAACTAAATTATTTTTATTTTCTAGATCGACTCACAATCATTTGAAATTTTTTTTTTTAGCGGAAAAAAAAATTCAAGGCCGCGAAGTCGCGAGTCTATATCTAGAATTACGAATCTCTTCACTTCTTTAAAAATTTCAAGCCCAATCTTTATTTTTATCTTATAGAGACCGAGATAAGATGAAGAAAAAATCACAAATATTTTTTTTCCCCAGAAACTTGGCACTGGAACTAAAAGCTCTGAAAATCACAACCTAGTTCTCATTTAAAGAAAAATAATTTCAGCAAACATTTAAATTTTCCCTTAAAAATCATAACTATTTCAGCTGATTACGAAATTAGGTCATTGAGTGAATACAAAAATTCTATTAAACGACGATAAAAAAATTTGGCGAACTATATTCAAATTATCGACAGCACATAAATTATCATAAGTAACGAAAGGTCAAAGTTAATTTATAAATAATGAAATCTATTAAAATTTTAGTATCAACTCACTGATTTTTTTTCAACATGACAATTGATAAAAGAATAATCTTAGCAGCAGCTATTTTTTTATATTTGTTCAACAACTTATTTTAACACTCGTACACCCTTAAAGTTTTGTATGTATACATATATATTTATATTTATTTGTGTTATAGATATATGTATACAAAAAAAAGACTAGGACTTATTCCAAGGTTTACACGCAATTTTATTTATGTTTCATAAACACGCAAATACCTTGAGTGTAACGGCTGTGTTGCGTGTTACAAACGCCTTCGGTAGATCATGAAAAGGTAAGGGAAAAAAATAAAATTTGCTGAAAGGAATGTGTGCAAGTGATACAATTTCGTATCCCCTTTTATTTTATTTTTTTATATTAAATTCTTTAGTAAAATCCATTGGGAGATTATCTGGCATAGAGCCAAGATCTGAAGAAATTGATGTAAGCTCGATTCGTTTCGTTTATCGATAAATAAAAATTAATAGTTGGCACATTTTATTTTATTATTTTTTTTTTCTAAGTGCACTGATTTGGAAAAAAAATTTTAAGTGCATAAGTGCACAGAAAAAAACGGATTTCTTGGCACAAAAAATTTTTACTGGCCTCAAAAAATTTTACTTGTACGGGGAAATTTTTTTTTCAAATGGATACAAATTTTTTTTTCTGTGTTTTTAAAAAAAAAATTGAATTAAATTTATAAAGATAATAATGATAATGGCTGGATTAAATATTAAAAGTAGTTAAAAATGAATGTCAGCAAATTTACTGTGTGTTGGATCACGAAACTAGATATCTCACGTTCTCTGTTAGATAATGTGACAGCATTTATGGCCGGGTACACGCATGTACTCATGAGATCTACCACGTCCCAGCTGTAACTCTCGTATAACGGACGTTTATATCCACAGAAAGGTGAGTAAAGCATCCTATATTTTGTTAAACTCAAATATATATGTAGTCTAGAGATAAATAGTGGAATAGTCAGTGCGAAATGAGATACTTGTAAATGTATTACTTTTTTTTTATTTGATAGATTTTTTTCTCATTTTGATTGAGAAAAAAGGTTTATGTTTTAAATGGAAAAAGTTTTCGGTAGTATCTGTAATAAAACACCTGAAAGATCTCAGATTTCTGATAAATCTTTAATGTATTTTGATACATTTCAAAAAAAAAAAAAACTCAAAGAGCTCGAAAATATTATTATTGGTAAACTTTTGAGCTCTGGGAGATCAAAAAACGATTGAACTGAAAAAATATAAATTTCGCTAAAAGAAGTAATTTTTCTTGGATATCTTTGAGAAAAATTGACGGATTTGTACGGGCTTCAATCGAAATAGCTTGTGACAGATTTGAGAGACTCAAAACGTCAAGATCTGATGATAACTCGATTTTTGAAAATTGGACCGAAACCAATAACTTTTCGTTTTTTTGAAATTTTAAATTTTCATAGGGAAGTTAAAAAAATGTTCAAATTTAGGGAGATTGAAGTCTTGTATTCTAATTAGACCGCAAATAAAATTATTTTGCTGCGAATTAAAATCGGATTTTAAAATATTTTTGAATTTTGTAAAGTAAAATTTAAAATTTTTTAGATTTTTATGAATTCGAGTAGATCTAAAATTTTAAATGATCAAATTTGTGATGTATGTCGATAAGAATTAAGTAAAAGCAAATTATCGAAATATAAAAAATCAAAATTTTAATTTTTGAATTATAAAAAAAAATCTCCAAAACTCGAGATTCAAATAAATCTAAAAATATCAAAATAAATTTAAATTTTAAAAAAGTATATATGAGATGATCTAGATTATGATTTTTTTTTTAAATTAAAAAATTTCATAATGAGAAGTTAAAAATTCTCATTAGAATGTTTCATCGTAATTTATCGTATCTGAAATTACTTCATCTAAGAATAATACGTATATATATTCTGCACCAGCATACTAGGTTAATTTTGTTGCAAATAACAATTAGATAGCATACTCAACCGAGACCTCTAGCAGTCGGAAATTAGAGATGCAAATGTGCACCGTAGTGTACCAACATAAACTTTTAAATGAACTTGTCTATTCTGATCCAGTCTCGGATTTTTATTTATTTCGAATGTTAATGCGTTTTCAGATTTAGTTATTGTTTTTTTTTGTTAAAAAAAATTCATATTTCCTGTTGCCTCTTAATGGGCAAACTTTTAAATAAACTGTACACAAAATGGTTTATTTATTTTCACCGGATAGTCAATTTTATTTTCGTTGATGGATGAAATCAGTGGAATGGAATTAATTTACGCTCTGCAATGCTGTTCAATTATACAGTGCACTGTTAAAATAACTGAAGGATGATAATATTGTACATAAACGGATACTCTGTGTGATTCGCCGGATATTAAGTTCTCAGTTAACAGACTATTATTATTATTATTGTTATTATCTTCATTATTGTTGTTATTATTATGAAGATGATGATTGGCTATCGTGTGCAATAAAATACTATTTCACAAAATAACAGACTATTTTTTCATCGTAATATTGTCGGGTGATTTAAAATCGATCGCCGGAAATTGAAGCTATTGTATTTATAACTTTTTATCATTTTTTAATATCCAAGATAAAAATTAAACTTTAATATTTTTTATTATTTTACTTTAGGGACTGAAATTTGATTTCAAACTATGCGATAATTGATTTATAATTCAATTTCATTTTTTTTACTTAAATTTCTTTTTTTTTTCTTTATGATAAATCTAGATAGATTAACTTTTGCTTGAGTGAAACTTTATACCGTCGAGTTATATTATTTAAACTTTTTTAAATCTTTCTAGCAATTTAAAATTACGACCTCATTTTTTTATTCGATGCTAGAGTAATATTACGATTTTAAAAATGAATGTAAAATTGCAGTATCAATACTTTTTAATACTAAGTATACATATACATATATAAGTATATATTGTTGTAACAATCGATTGTAAACTTATTATTAGATATCTAATATGAAACTGATTCAAATCGCTGGCTATGACTGAAGAAAATTGCTTCGCTTGTACTTACATGATCTACTTCTGTATTCTACATTCGTATTACTGTACTACACATGCTGATCTGTATATATATGGATACATATATATTATAATAAAATATAGACGTCTGTGAATAGTTTTGATTCTTCTGTAAAAGTAAAATTTTTCTGCGGAAGCTTTATAAAAATTGTTCACTCTCGTGAATACTTATAAAATCGATATAATATTTTAACCATCAACTGTTACGAGCGACAAGTAAATTTCCGATAGGAAAATGCCACTTTTCATAATGCTTCAATTTATGATCATAATAATAATTCAATTTATTTTAAGTTAAATTCCATATAAAATTAAGAAAAAAATAAAATTTTGTTTTATATAACTTTAAATTTAAATTGTGTCGCAACTATTGAGTTTACGAAGAAAGTTGATATAAACTTTTGTGTAGATAATTTAATTTACTACAAAATTGTATTTGTGTGTATTTGTCATATTTTCGATAGTTTAGCCGTAATTTCATTTTTGAAAAACTCTATTATGAATGTAAACGAATTATTGATTTGATTATAAACTAATTCCTTAAAATCAAAATTACGAGTTATCTATCAAAGATACGATAAAATTTTATACAAACAAATTTGTAGAGGATTGAATTTCCTACAAAATTGTATTCGTGTGTATTTGTCATATTTTCGATAGTTTAGTCGTAATTTCATTTTCAATAAACTCTGTTATGAATGTAATCAAATTATTGATTTGATTATAAACTAATTCCTTGAAATCAAAATTGCGAGTTATCTATCAAAGATACGATAAAGTTTTATAGGAACAAATTTATAGAGAATTCAATTTCCTACAAAATTGTATTCATGTGTATTTGTCATATTTTCGATAGTTTAGCCGTAATTTCATTTTTGAAAACTCTATTATGAATGTAATCAAATTATTGACTTGATTATAAACTAATTTTTAAAAATGAAAATTACGAGTTATCTAACAAAGATGCGATAAAATTTTATAGTAACAAATTTGTAGAGGATTGAATTCCTTACAAAAAATTATTTTATAAGTTTTTCTGTAGATGTAACAGTTTAGAAGATATTACAAGTTAAAGTTTTCATTGATTTTAATTTTGAATTTTTGTAAAACAATAATAATAATAATAATAATAATAATAATAATAATAATAATAATAATAATAATAATAATAATAATAATAATAATAATAATAATAATAATAATAATAATAATAATAATAATAAATCAAAATTAATGTTTACTTTCATATAAAAATAAATTTTCTTTAAAATATCACGAGAATTGAAGAAATAAAAATAATATATGAACTTAACGCTCCTTTGAAAATGGTTATAATTCTTTTACTTGTTACCAGAAACAGAAATTGATTGAATCAATTACATAACTGCTATATGCAATCAATTTCTCTGCAGTACGTGTTTTCGTGTTCTTAACATCAATTAGAGTACCATTTTGAGTACAGTAAATTATTGTCTGGTTAAATGTAATAATATCGTACTCAATAATTATTTTTAAAAATAATTAACAGATAAATTATTATATCAAAAATCTGAGTTAAAAAAAAACGTATATAAGTCACGTTATTACGTTAACAATTCAACGGCTGTCGTCGAAATATCTGAAAATCCATTAATCCGATATAAATTATACCACCAGTTATTTCATTTCATCTTCTTTTTTTTTTTATTCTTTGAACGTGTCGAGAAATGTCAAACGTAATTTCGTTTCTTCAGTTAATCGTACGTGAATTCGATATGTCGTATTACAAAAAATCTATGTAGAAAATCGGGTCACGTCTTCTATGTATATATAGAAATTCGGAGTAAAATGAAACAATGTGTTCAGACAAGGAAAAAGTTTTTTTTTGTTCAGAAATGGACAGTTGCGGTTTGTAGAAAAAGATGGGACAAGTTGATCAGTTTGAAAAATGCGGTCAATTTTTAATTTTTTATAAAAAAAAACAAGGGTTTTTTTTCGAGTGAGAACTGAAAGCTGTATTAAGATTTGAGGCAAAATGGGCCACGATTTTAAAAAATATTTTTTTTTTTATGAAAATTTTTCATTTTCGAGGTGACGACTTACTTATTCTCGAAAAACGGCTGAAATGAACATTTTTCAAAAAAAATTATGAAATACTGTTCGATATAGGGTAGAAGTACCGTTTTTGGTAATTTTGGAGCCAGTTTTGGCCACTTGAAAAGTTTAAAATAAAATAATTTGTAAAAAAACACAATGACGTGATTAATTTTTTGAATATGTTCGCAGATATTATTATCACACTATTACAATGGATTTTTTTTTGAATATGTTTTCATTGATTAAAATAAAGTATTAAATATCCAAAAATGGAGCAGTGGCCACAAATGCTACTTGTACCCAATTTGATATTAATTTTTCTAATTACTTTCTTTGGAAATCGAAGATTTCAAAGGAAAAAAAAAAGATCAATTTCGATCCGATTTTTGAAACTCAAGTTTTCATGAAATGTCGACATTTTCAGATCCTAGAAAACTATTTTTGACCATTTAGAGATGGAAGTCCTCTCTAAGCTCGAAAACAGATGAAATTTCTGGGGTTTTCCCATATAGTAACCGTTTTTCAGATTTTGTTTTTACATTTCTGTAACGTCGCACTGAATTTAAATTTCCTGCATTCAGAATTTTGACAAAATCCGATATCATGTCATCAATAAGATCACAAAAGAGAAAAATAGAGTTAATTCATGTTTTTCAAAAAATATTAAATATAGAAATTATGTCACATCAACATTCAAAAAGTTTTATTTTTTCTTGAAACTTTTATTTATTCATTTGTTTTTCTAACCCGAGATGCAGAAATGTTCTGTAATGGGTATGGTATTAAAATGTTTTTTAAAACTTGTATATTCTTAAGACGTAGAAACGCAAAAATAAAAAAGTATATATATATAACTTTGTAAAATAAACTCGCGTATCGACGAAACTATTACTACAACTTGTATCTTTACGACTTGAGGGTAGGGGACCGAGACAGGGGATTTCAGAGAGATCGTTGAATTACTTGAGTAGTAGCGGAGGGCGTGTAAGAGGATGGCCAAAAAACATGACGGGAAACTGAACTGATTCGAAACCTCAAAATAGTGGATAAGAAAAAATAAAAAAAAATTGGGATGAAATAAAAGTAACGTAAAGTGTAGGAAAAAAAAAAGTTAAACAAAAGAATGATGTAGAGGAAAGAGAATGAAATAAAAACAACAAAATGGTATAAAAGTTACGTAAAAGTAAAGTCTTATCTGAGTTTCTTAACTAATACGAAGAAAAATTGCAACTCCCTTTTGTCAAAAGTAAAAAAAAAAAAAAAACTTTTTAATTGTTTAAAATGATAAATGTCTCGTAGATTTAAACTTTTTAATTTGCTATAAATTAAATCACTAATTAAATTATTTTTTCAAAAGATTAAAACTGAGACAATAAATCTGCGTTGATTATATCCGTTAAATTTTTTACGTATCAATCTTTCGTGTAAACAAAACGGGAACAAACATTTTCACTCGGATGCTTATTAAAATTATACTTGATAAATAAAACTATTGAAGAAAATGCAAGGAAATAAATATATAAAATAAAAAGAAATAAAACATTTTATAGCGAAGAGCTTTGATATAACGGACGAAAGGAAAATAAAACTTTTTGCTCACTGTTATTACAACCTTGAAGGATTACTCAATCCAACTATAGAGAAACTTGATCGCTTTTTGCTGGGATCAACTCTGCGAATGCTTGACCACCGAGCAATTGAATTCACTTTTTTTTGCTACTCAAACTCGTAAAGGATTTTTATATCAACCACAATATCAACTGATTAAATGTATAACTACATATAATGTACACAGAACAAACTTTTCTTTATAAATACTTATAGGGGATGAAATTAACAGACCGGTTCTAATAAATTATGGAAATTTTCACAATAAATAAGAACCATTTTCTGGATTCTGCAGAAGATTGACCCTAAAAATCCACAAATTTTTTTTTTAATTTCCCATGAAAATTTCCAAATTTCTGAACTTTAAAAACCCGACGAAAATCACGAAATTTTCGCGGTCACTCAATTTTGAAAAAAAAAAATAAAATTATTTTCCAACTGCGTAAAATCGGAAATTTCCATATGAGATTGAAAAAAAAAATGTGTTATTTTTTTTGGGTCACCCTACTAAAGGAAGCATTTGTATGTTATGTCGGATCTATTCCCACAAGAGCATAGATACTGTTACTGTTATTTTTTCTCCATGTTTGGTATAATAAATGTTTTTTAAAAATATAAGATAGGAAGTAGAAATAAGATTAATGGTAGTAAATTTGATATTGAGATAAAGTTAAGACGAATAAAAAAATAAAAATCGATATAAATTGGGGTTGAACAGCTGCTTGTTACGATCAGTGTAAAGTTCTTAGATAAGAGAGTTTTGTCAGTGGGGAAGAAAAAAAAAATTTTTTTTCGACCCAACGAAAGTTACTTTGTCGTTAGTGTCATCGTTGTCAGTAAAAAAAATAAATTGAAAGACGAGGTAATATATATATATATATATATATATATATATATATATATATATATATATATATATATATATAAAATGAGAAAAAGAGAAGAGATATTATATGGTAAGTGCGCTGGCTTCCTTTTTGCTTGCGGCACATTCACTTTTAACAATTTTTTATATATATATATACTTAACTATAACTATGACGATTTCAATTTTGTCGCGAAAACCTCCAAAAAGTTTTCACTAACATTTACTACGAGAGAATTTATATTCATCCGTCTGACCGTTATTACTTTTCTGGATTAATATTTCAAACTCATACCCACTATAATTTCAGTTCAAAATGAGCTATAGAAATAATAATAATTCATTTAAAACTTGAGTGCACATAAAATTGATTCGCTAGTGTTTAAATTATTTTTAAGAGAGCGTTAAATTTTTATTAGTTTAGCTTTGAAAATTTTACGAGACTATTACAAAAGGAATTCATTATTTCCTCGTATGGAAATTCAAAAATATATATAACTATTTTTTACTTTCTGAGTTTCATAAGGATATTTTTTTATGGGACGTAATTTTGAAAATTAATTTTAATGATGAATAAAAATTTTTTTGCCATGTGTTGGCTGTTATATTAATATTCTATTGTCGGAAAACAAGAGTATCTGAAGAGACGATAATTAAAAGAGAGTCATAAAATTTTTTACTGGTTTAATATTCTCTTTAAAAAAAGTTGTAAGAGGTTTTAATTGATAGTGAAAATTTTATTTTATTTTGCGACTTTTTTTTCGAGTTAATGATGAAAAAAAATTTTCAATAGATTAACTTTTTATGAAACAAAAACAAAATATAGATCGGAAAATAAATGAAAATTTAAAATAAGGCGAAAGCTTATCCAATTTTCTCCATTGCCATTTACTTGTAAGTGACTGACTAAACGTTTTTCTAAACTACTTTCAGTATTTGCTGTTTTTTCCAGCCGTTTAATTTTGAATAACATCCAGTACAATTTATTTGCGAAATAATAAACTATTACACAAAAAAAGAAAAAAAAAATTGATTACATCCAGTGTAATTTTTTTTCATTAATTCAATTTTTTTGGTTTTATTTACTAACCAGAACCAACGGAATCTAATTGTGTAGTTGTATTTAATAACGAAACATACAATGATAAAAAAAAAAGACAAAAAAAGAGGTAATGACAGCCAAGTAGAGAAAGGAAAATGACAAGAGGGCGACATGAAAGATAAAAGCGTTTAAAAATAGAGACTTTGAGATGCTTGTCAGCTTCTCTACATCACGTTTACGTAGATATTGAATTTTACAAAAAAACCCCAAGTGAACGCATCAACGAACTAATGTATATATATAGCTATATATACGTATACATAAAAAGTACATTATTACCCGCAGTAGTTTGTATTAAATTTTTTAAAAATATAATTTCCGGTAGAACAAAGTGACCCAGAAAAAGTTGAAAATATGATATATAAGAAGTATGCAAATAATGTTCAATTTGAAATTTGAATTCAATTTTCGAATAATTCAAAGTATTCATGTTTTCGAATTGTTCGTAAATTTTCTCACTATTCTATAAAAATTTGAATATTTTGTTTGAATTTCGTATGTAAAATTTTAGCAATAGTAAAATAAAAGTGTCTTCACACACATTTTGATAATTAATTACCCAGAGAAAAAGGATTTCTTGGTGCAAAAAATGTTTACTCGCCTTAAGAAAATTTTTGTTTTCATTTCATAATGAAAAATTTTTCTTGCGCCAAGAAATCCTTTTTTTCTGTGCAAAACTGGCCTTAAAGTGGTCAAAAATGGTACTTCTACCCTATATATTTTCCCGGGAAAAAAATTTAGATCTGTTCTGATCAAATTAGATCAGCTCAGATCAAATTTGATCATAATTGATACTGAACCCAGATCAGAGTAGATCTGATTTGATCTGTTCATATCAAACTAGATCTGATCAGATATGATATTTTTCTTTGAGGAAAAATAGTCCAGATCTACCTTGATTAAATCTAATCAAGTCAGATCAACCTAGATCAAGTTAGATCAACCTAGATCTAGTCAGATTAAAATAGATCAACATTGATTGAACGATCAATTTATGAAGTAAATATAAATAGATCTAATTGGATCTGTACGGATCAAACCAGATCTGAGCTGATATAACTTTTTCTCGGGAAAAAAAGTTCAGATCTGCTCTGATTAAATTAGATCTGCACAGATAACAAAGAAATATTTCTTCACATTATATTATAATTATAAGATTAACTAGCTGAATTTTGACAAATTTGATCTGAGCAGATCTGAGAGTGTTTTTTATTTACCTTGATCTGTTTAGATCCAAGCAGATCTATTCTGATCAGAGTAGATCTAATTTGATCTAAACAAATCTGGCCAAAATGCAGATCTATTCAAATCTGAAACATCATATCTAATTTGATCTGAATAGATCTAAATTTTGTTTCCCGGGTTTACATAAATTTTTGTCGAGAAATTTTTTAACAGGCCTCTATTTCTAAGTAACTTTATTTTTTTCTCGTTATACTCTCATTGACTCAACTCTCCCTTACGTAATATATAGAAACTAGAAGATGCACTTGACTGAATTATACGAGATGCATTATGCATGAGAATTCGAAATGGCATTCTAGCAAAAAGTTTTTGGCCTCCACAGAGCACTTGCATTGATATAAAAGATATGCCAATCGACTTGCTCACTCAAGAACAATGTCGGTGTCATTTTATGTCAGCGTTAATTTTATCACTTTTCAATAACCTCTTTTTGTTATAAATTACTTGCCAACGTATTATTGCTATATATTATGACTCAACTTGTCCATAGCTATCTGAGTAAAGAAAAAGTTTATGCTAAATTATAATTGATGTATCGCAGTTATCATTAATTAAAAAAGTTTATAGTACCCCCATCTAACAGTAATTTAAAAGTTTTAATTTAATTATTCATAATAGTATCGTGTTTAATTATTATAAGTTAGTCCCGTTACTGAATCATCCGACAAATCTCTCGGCTATCGTGAAAAAAAATCTATTTATTATTATTGTTATTATTATTATCATAAATATAAACATTAAAGTCATTATTATAGTCAGCTGAATATATTTTCATATTATCGCGTGGTGTATAATAATTATTATTTTAATAAATCGTTGGGGAATGGCTTATACTCGAAATTATACTAAAGCTTAATTATGACTCCAAATAATAACTAATGAATAAAAGTTAATTAACAAATCTCTTACTTTACAACTTTTTTTTATTTATTCTGTTTATTAAATAACACGCCAAGTCACTTATTTATGAAATTATAAAAAAAATAAGGCATGAAAATATAATTTTTTTGTTAATTTCATGTTTTTGAATTGATATCATTTCCGAAATAAATTTAAAAAATATTATATTAAGATCTGATAAGAATTGTGGGGCGAAATGAGACTTAATATTTTTGATTGTAAGGAAAATTCAAAATTTTAAGTAAATTTTTTTTTTTATTGAGGCTCTTTTCACCTTACAGTCAATTTTTTTCAAATTTTCATTAAAATAATTCAAAAAAAAAATTGCAAAAATTTTAAATTTAGTCTGGCCAATTTGCCCCTTTTTTTACAAGCCGAAGTTTTCATGAAAAATAAAATATTTTGACAGCTACTAAAATATGGTCTAATATTTGCTCCGGGCAAATGAATAAATAAAAAAAAAAAAAACAAATTCACTATAACGCGACTCGACTCTCACGTAAATTTAAATATCTATCTACCCCATTTTCTAGATGTTTTCATTTAATTTAGTCTTGACTCCTACTTGCTTTAAACTACCTTATACTTTCATCAGTACTTTGAAGTGTGTAACTAAAACAGCTGTCTGATAAATTTTATTTGAGTCAGACAATGAAAATAAAATTCACTACATACATAAACGAGCTGACGAATAACGAAACATAAATTAAGAAAAGAAATGAAAAAAAAACAGTAGATATAAAATGGAGTAAATTTAGTTAGTAACGATGCCAAAAGTACCTCAGGCGAAAATGTAAATTTTAAATTTAAATAATAATTACTGAAATTCAAATTATTTATTTTTATATATTTTTTTAACTGTACCTTTAATTTTTTATTTTTATGACAATTGTTATTGTTAATAAAATATAAATCAAGCTGTTATTATTTTTTTTTTTAAATAAATACACTGTGAAAAATCGGGAGTGAATTCGGAGTAATTACGGATTTTATTTAAATCCGAATTCGTTCGGTCAAGTAAAAATAATATTACTTGCAATATATAAATTTAAATAGATGATGCTGTCGTCTGAGACTAATAATTTTTTGATTTTTTTTAAACAATAAATTATAAAAAAAAAAATATTTGAAAAAAATGCACCTGTAGTTTTTGAAATTTTCTACATGTGCATATTTTTAGTTTTTGTTTTTTTCTGAAATTTATTTGTTTAAAAAAAAATCCGAAAATTACTAATTGTCTGCTAACTTCAGGTTATTTAAATGGTGAGAAATTTATAATAAAAATAATAAGTAAAATATGACATAAACTTTAAACATATTTCTGAATACATTTTCCAAAATGTAATTTCAGTGGAATGTGCGTCATTTTATATCATTTCATTAGGAAGTAATTTCACTCCGAACCAGAATTTAAATATTAAAATAAACTTCTTTTCAAATTGAATTTTACTCTAAGGAAACCCGGGTCAAAAATGAAACTTGATTCAGACTTGCCGACGATTTTTCGATAAAATCTCGACTTTTTCGACTTAAATTAAATTTTTTTCAACTTTTTGAACTTTGTTCATCTTACTTTGAACTTCATCGTCTTTACTTCACGCACGACAGTCATTCACCTTATTTTTGATCCTGAAGTTAGCAGACAATTAAAAATTTTTGAATTTTTTTTTCAACAATTTAATTAGAAAAAAAAATAAAATTAAAAATATGCACATGTAGAAAATTAAAAGAACTATAAGTGCAATTATTAAAAATGTTTTTTTTTTTTAATTTATAGTTTTTAAAAAAATACTAAAATTACTAGACGTCAGTTAACTTCAGTATCATTTATTTTTGACTTACTAAACCAAGTCGAAAACAGTTATTTATCCGCCTTACTTTAGATTTTCTCAGTCACGTCAAAGAAAGCAGTATTTTAGTGTAAAATGTGTTTTTTACGTTTTATCTCAGTTTGGACTTTTCCGCCTTATAATTTAAGTCGATTTCGACTTTCTCGTCTTAAATCATGACTAAATAAGTGCAGTTAAGGCCAAATCAAGGCGAAAACTCAATATATTTCATATTTCTGTGATAAATACTCAAGTTTCTCTTAAAAAAAAGCTCAAAATTTTGACTTAGTAAACCAAATCTAAATCAAGTTTTATTTTTAATCCGGGGATCAAATAAAAAAAAAAAAAAAAACAATCATCTGCTCCGTTTTCATTCCGAATTTACTCCGGATTTAATTCGCTTTCACTCTGGAAATTTTTTAGTCTATTATTATTATTATTGTTATTTATTTGTAGTTAATATATTATATAGCAAAAAATTTTCTTTATAAAGTTAACTGGATCTCTGGCTGAACATGCAATTTTTCATCTTTTCATGAGCCAACACACAAGAGTCACCGCACCAGGAAATATGATACAAGCTATAGTACTTTTACAGATAGCTTTTCTGCAGAGCACTGTACCCGGCAGTATACTACTACTCCTACAGTTATATTGTGTGTCATATCAAAAGTATACTACACTTTTAACGCAACACACCTTTTCTTTTTACCTTTTATTCTACCTACCGTTTGACATCTATATCCGGTCAGTTATCATTGAAATTTTTTCTATTACATTTTTTATATTTTTTTTCTATACTTATATCTATGAAATAGATACGATAAAAAAATTTAATAATAAAATGGACGTCCAGCAGAAAACTATAATAAATTTTTTACCAAGATAAAGTAACGGCAAACTTTTGTCTCAATTCAGTTTAAATTTTTTTCGAGATAATTAAAAAACCCAATAGAATTTTATAAAACTTTTAACAAACAACAAAACAAAACTTGACGCTTTAGATAATAAAAAATAAGTGGTTATTTATTTATCATTAAACTAATGTGCTACTGGAGTATGGAAGAAATTTGTAAACAAATTTGTAGTTTCGATTATCTAATTACTTAGTGATATTTTTTTAAAAATTAAAGTGTCAGTTCGTACGGAATTAAATTGCGGTATTTTTTAACTCAATTATCACAACAGTTAGAAAAGTTTGTGTGTGTTAGTATAGTGGTGGTCAGATGAGTTTAAAATATATATAGATATATATAAATATATGTGTATAAAGCTGAAGTAAATTAAAGTTTTAATAGAACCTACTAATGGTTATGTAGCGAATGGGTAAAAGTGAAAAAAAATTTAATCATAAACTTGACGATATTATCATGCAAAAAAAATTTAATCAGATAAATATTGTTGTTAAAAAATAAATATGACTTAAAATCATCAATAAAATATTTTTTTACCTCAATTTATTATTAATATTAAAAAAAAATTTTCACACTTGCGATATTGTTTTTAAAAAAATTAACGTTCTTCTAATAATAAATAAATTTTTTTGGGTAAAATGTTTATATACTTTTTAAAAGTCTTTTTTTTACGCAGTGTGTTTTATTTCAATCCTAATTCACTCCGTCACTCAGAGTTCCGGAGTTTAAAAAAAAATCACTCCGAATTCGCTTTGTTTTTTCCGCGGAGTGATTCCGGAGTGATTTGAATTTTATTTAAATCCGCATTCACTCCGATTCGAAGTTTTAATATGAAAATAAACTTCTTTTAGGAGTAAATTTCACTCCGAACAGGATCTTCAATATTAAATTAAACTCCCCTTCAGATACAGTGTATAAAAATATACATGTATGAGGCAGCCGACTGCCCAATTTCAAAATACAGTAAGGGACAAATTTTTCAAAATCGACTTTTTACACAGAAAAAAAAAGTTATCGAGTCAAGGAAATATTTTGGGAGACAAACGATTTCAGGAACCAAGTCAAGATTTTCATGAGCCAAAAGAATTCGTCTTGGCTAAAAAAAAAATTCGTCTTGCTCAAAGAAAATCTCTACTTTATCTGAGAAAATTTAGGTTTCCAAAAAAATTTTCTTGAATCGAGAATATTTACCTTCAGTCGAGACTTTTTTTTTCTCTGTAGTATTTTTAGTTCCAGTGGAGTATTTTGGACATGATTCAAATTTTTCAAAAATTGTATTTTTGACAGTTACTGTGTTTTGAAATTGGGCAGCCGAGCAAAGAATTTTTTAATAATAATTGGAAAAATTAAAAATTTCATTATCATGTCAATTATTATTTTTTTTTTCATGAATTTAAAACAAATTAAATAATTTTTTGACCTATTCGCGCAGTCATCTAACGACAAAATTTGTAATTACTTATAAAATAAAAAATTAATTATTCAAATTTTCCGAAAGATCGTTTTTGCTCATAAAAAAAAAATTTCATAGATAAATAGTAGTGTCATATATTGAATATCATTAGACACTAACTATTATATGGATAGACGGATAATAATAACCAAAGAAAAGTGATAATTGGTTTTCTCTCCCGTCTACTCAGCTCATCAAGGGTTGATTAATTATCTATGTAAAGAATCTTATGATTCTCTTTACAACTTTATATTCTTGGGTTATAGAAATAAAACAAAGCATCTATAACGAACTCCTCGAATAGGTGTCGAGTCTATGTTTGCTCGTATCTTCTCTAGTGTTCGATTAAACGTTTAACTTTTCGTTATTCATCCCCTCATCATACTTTACTATTGCTATTTACTTTATCAATATATTAAACACCTTCATATTTTGCATATATTATATATTATATTTGATAATTAATTTTTATAAACAACATTTATTACTATGCAGTTTAATTACACTAAATAATTGCTACCACTCGGGTTATTTACATTTAAATAACTCATTAAATAAACTTTTAATTTAATTATTATTATAGGTTCAATATATACCATGCACTCAAGTGTTCAGGTGTGAATTTCATCAACATCAAAAACACTACCTGTATATTATTGTTATTTGTTTTTTTTTACAAAAATTTTTAGTAAAATGTCAATTTAAATTAAAACTGAAATAACTTGGAAAATATTGACTCTACAAAAAATTTAAAGAATTGTTTTTTGTAGGAAACTTAATTCTCTATAAATTTGTATTCATGCATTTTTATCATATTTTTGATATATAACGTGTAATATCGATTTAAAAGACTGAATTTATTATTAAATTGAAAATGTAATTCTATTAAAGACATCGTGGGTTTAAAATGAAAATTTGGGCTTAACTATTGAAAATATGACAAATATATAAGAATACATTTTTATAGGAAATTAAATTGTCTACAAAAAAGTGTTGAATAGTTTTGTCTGTAAACTCAATATTTTTGACACAATTTAAATTCAAAGTCTTCATGAAAAATTTCTGATTTTTCGAAAATTCCAATAAAAAATTTTGAAATAAATTTAATTACCAATAGCAATCTAGTCTTTACTATGAAAAATTATTTGAATAAAGTATACAGAAATCGATAGCAAAGTAGACAAAGCAAAAGTAAAAAAATTTATTTACCCGCGAATTTTAAAAATATTTGTAATTTTAATTTTTCTATTCCGTCTCTCTATTCTATAATTTAAAATAAACATTTATTCCATTATATATTTTATAAAATTATCTGTAATAGACTGGATATTATTCTAATGATAAAAAAAATAAGATTTAAGAAATTCATGAGTATGTAAGAATTACATAAACGAAACTATGAATTTAAAGTCAACAATGAGTTTTTTTAAAAAAAGTATTGGATATCGATAGACCGGGTACTGCTAGCAAGGATATATGAAGTTACAAATATCGTATGAGATATGTATGGAGTAGTGTAGAATTTGACGTAACTATATATATATATGTAAAAACAAACAGTCCATAGATAGGAGATGAAGGAATGGAGCACAAGCCAGTTCTCTACTATACTAAAAATCCATTATTCATTGATATTCTAGTGAGTTTTGAGTTTAGAATTCGCCGGATCGTTTATTTGAAAATAGCATGACGTGAAAATAGAGAGTAATAGACTTTGTCGTTGGTGTGTTGTCGCATGAGTAGTCGAAATGGGTACGACGACGACAACGATGACGATGACGACCAAGTCCAGGGCTTTTGCCAACCAGAGGTGAAACTTACAAGCCAATCCGATTTATCCGCTCGCAGTCCGTGCCAGCTCTTTTTACCCCACCTTTTTCATCAACTCCTTATATATAGAGAAATATATATACATGTATATATATATTTAAACATATATATACAGTGTTTCGAGTGAGTACGATCGATTCGCCCACTTTCAAGTCGCGAGCGTCGCGCGCCGAGCCTCCTCGTGTCATATCCAGGGTAACGTGATCCCAAAACCGCATGAAAAATTATAACATCTTCATTTAAATTAATTGTCAAAACTATTCTGCTGGATATTATACTAATCATAATGTCCTCAAGACACGAATATCTTTGTCTGTTTATATAATTCTGTCGGACACTGATTTTATTATTTTATTATTACCAAGTATTTTTATTTCAAATAAGTTTTACGAATGACCCAATTAGCGAATGTTCTAATTAGTTGAGACCTACTGTTTTATTATACATTAAGTACTTTTGATAATAATTAGTATTTTTTTTTTTTAATAATTAAAGGCGAGGACAAAATGAAGCTCATAATTTTTTGTAAATAAAAATTATCAAAACCAATGGGGCAATTTTTTTTTTTTTTTTAATTTATCAGTTTCAATAATTGGCGCGTTTTTTGAATAAATGAAAATAATAACTTTGGTGTAAGAGAATTTTGTGGATAGAAATTTACGAATTTAAAAATATTTGGATGTAGTAAATTTGGGGAAAAAGAAGAAATAATAAAAAGTGTCATTAAAAAAAGTTGAGTGAAAAAAAATTTGTGTTCCCGGTGCTGGTAGATAGGAAAAGTTTAACGGCGTCATTTATTGGGCTGAAGAAAGTTGGCTTATCTATAGACGAGAAGAAAGTATTTTAGCTCTTAGCATTACAACTCAAGCGTGTGAGGATCCATGGTTTCGAAAACTCGAGCTTACTTGAGATTGTGAACTTATCAGCAATAAATAATTCGTTAGGGAGAATAAACTCTCTCCAGAGTATCGCTTGTATGCCAGTGTCGTACAGTAGCCCTTTATATCGTCTCTTCTTTCAATAATGCTTCAACTTTACCTATCTATCCTATAAATTTATGTTTTTTATCACTAATATTGTAATTTTACGACTTTATTTTTTAAAACTTTAAACAAACTATCAAAGTTCTGATTTATTGTTTTATTTTAAATTATCTCGTCTATGACTTAGCTTATTTTCGGTTATCAAAATCTTGAAATCACCAGATCAAATTTTTTTTTATCTTTAAAAAAAAATTATTAGTAGAAAAAATTATTGCGCAGTTTAAAAAAAATAAATTTGAAAAACGGTTGACCCTGCGGACCAACTCCAAAACTTCCCGCTAAGTAAACTTTTAAGCTCTGCGAGGTCAAAAAACGACTGGACCGATAACACACAAATTTTGCTGAAAAAAAATAATTTTTGTCCGACGATATCTTTGGAAATCTCGACCGATTTGCACGGACTTTGCGGCAATCAAGAGCTTGTTGAGACTTAGATTTGATCAAACAGAAACAAATCGGTGGCAATTTACGAGTTATGCAACAAAAATTTTGAAAAAAGTGTTTCAAGTTTTAATTTTCGTATAAATTGTAAACTACTTGATCGATCGACTCCAAAATCTATCAGTTTCAAATCTTTGGCTTTTTTGATTGCCGCCAAAAATATTCAAATCGGTTTATTCGTTCCAAAATAATCGTCGGACAAAAATAGCTTCCTAGGACCTGAAAACGTCAAGATCTGATGAAAACTCAATTTTCAAAAATCGAACCGAAACCAATAACTCATTTTTTGAAAATTTTCGATTTTCATAGCGCGAAGTTAAAAATTATTTTTGGGATCTATTTGATAAAATTAATTCAAATTTTTTTTAATAAAAAAAGTAGTGAATATTAATTTTTAAAATTTAATGACAGAATATTTTTGTAAAAAAAAAAAAAACATTGCGGTAATGAGTTATATGTATTGAGAAAAAATAAATCTATCGAAATCGTTGAAAAAATAACAATCAAAGCACAGTCAATTACACAATAGATTCAATATCAATTTCTAGCTCTTAAGTGAAAGCCCTTGAAGGAAAATCAAAAGCTCAGTCGATCGAGAGCTATAGGATTAGCGTCGGAGAAATGTGGTGAAAAAAATAACAAAATAAAATAAAAATATAAATTCCTTTTTCTTCTTCAATTTCATCGAGTATTGAATTGAACGAAATTATTTCTCTTATACATCGTTTTCTTTTATTAAAATTTTTATTTTCCATGAAAATAAAAATTATTCAACAAGATTATTTTAAACTCCATAATTAAAATTAGTTTATTAGAAAAAAAAAAAAAAAAAAAAAAAAAAATTAATAAAGCTTTTGATAAAAATTTTTATCTATTGTTGACTTAACTTTCTCGAAAACGCTAGAGTAATTGTCGTTATAATTAAATTATACGTGTAAAACGGTGACTTTGAAGTAATTCTATACACAAAGCATACCATCCTCCTGGTTCCCAAAGCAGAGTGGAGTCTAGAGACTACAGAGACTAGAGAGACCTGGAGAACAAGTCAGATCCTCTTTTGTTGCTGATAAAAGTTGTTGCAGCAGAATGCAGTAGTGTGGTGAACCAGCCGTCTAACCAAGACGGAAAGGAGTTGGACGGACTTTGTTTAAAGTGCAAATCTGCCGCAACTACCTTCCCGACTAGGTCAGTCAGAAATTTCAGTATCAACTAATTTACGTCCTCTACCTTACACCTAATTAATAAGTTTTAATCCTCAGTTATTTATTTTATTTTATTTTCAACTTTAATTAACTGCTGTCTTATTTGGTGGATTCTTCAGAAATCTGACTATTGCAACACAGAAAAAAAAAAATTCTCGACTGAAGGTAAATATTCTTGATTCAAGAAAATTTTTTTGGAGACCTAAATTATCTCAGATAAAGTAGAAATCTTCTCCGACCAAGGCGAATTTTTTTTAACCAAGACAAATTTTCTTGGCTCAAGAAAATCTTGACTTGGTTCCCGAAAACGCTTGTCTTCAAAAATATTTTCTTGACTCAAGATAACTTTTTTTTCTGTGAATGGGTCTCCACTGCAATGATAGAATTATCGAAAAATTTTGCCACCATGTCTTATTTTTTCTAGTAGTGTCCAAAAATACCATTCACTAAAATGTTTACATGTGTATTTGCAATATGACGCAGTGGCTTGTCATCACGATAACACCCGAAATTCGTAACGGATCTTCATGAAATTTTATACTCTGATTCATTAGATGATTATCTTGGCCCAGTTCAAAGACGAGCCCAATCGGTCGATTAGTTTAGAAGTTGTGGATGTTTGAATTTTTTCTGATTTTCCCAAAAATGAATTTTCTGACTTTATCCTCAAATAACTTTCGGATCAAAACTGGTAACTTAATTCTGTAAAATGTATCAGAGTTCAGACAATCAGCTTTAATTTTCACTATATGACTTGTTTTTTCAAAAATCTTGTCCAACAATTTGATGATCTCGAAAATTTCACAAAAAATTTCAAAAGCTTATTTTTGCAGCTTAGTCCTCTAATAACTTCTGAATGATAAGGCATGACTCAATTTCTTGAAATTCATGTCGTAGCATAAAATAAGTATTAATAACACTACTGTAGCGTATTTTTGATTCAGTAGTTCGTTCCCTTTCTGGATAAACCTCGTCACTGCAAAATTATAATTTTTTCAAAACATCTATTCTGTTACACGTGTGCTAATGGAAGTATTAAAATTCAAAAGTCTTTCGAACATTCTGTTATAATTATCAAAATTTGAAGCTTTTTTTACACAATAGCAACACTAAAGAATGTTTTTCATTCATAATTTTAATTATGAAAAAAAGTAGTTACGAGGTTTACCCAGAAAAGGGACGAGTTCGTTTCTTATCAAATTTAACAAATTTTTGAATCTAAATAAGAAATCTTCCTTTCTATTCCAAGTAAGGCCGGATGGCTCTTTTTTGAAACGAGATTGCATTCGCGAAATGAAAAAAAAGAATAAGAAGATGAAAAACTCTTTTAACTTGTTATTGAAAAATTTTTGATGTTTTTGTTGTTTTATATTTTTATTTTGTCACTTGACATCTATTTTTATGGATAACTTGACAATACTTGTAGACAAGGTGTGTACACGCGACACTCTTAAACTTTTCTACTTTGAGTGTATATGCACGTGTAAACTCTTGATGTCACGTGTCGAGTAAGTTGACTACGAGTCAGTCGTTGCATAATATATTCAACCGCCTCTGGCGCAGTTCGTTCCTCCATTCCTTTTACGGTTCGTTCGTATGTCCTAGAGTATATTCGTCCAAGTCGTCGTCGTCGTCGTCGTCAGTAGTCGGTAGCTGGGTTGCTACGAACGACTCGAAACTCCTCAAACTCCCGGGAGAAAAGTAACGCTTTTTATTCAACTTCCTTCCCATTCTCGATAATTCTCAAGATGTATATACAACTTTACTTCTGATAAAACATACTTGAGGTTTCTCTATTTCCAATAACGTTTTTACGATTGATTTCCCGAGAGCTATTGCTTGACAAGACATTTTAGTTTTTAACAATTGAAAATTTTTTTGATATTAAATTGTCGAGTTGTTAACAGACTGAGGTAAGTCGGCCCAGAATAGAAGGAATCCCGTGAAAAAAAATTTTTTCAATAGATTTTCTGAAAGCGTTAACTTGAAAATTTGAAATTTCAAGTATTGAATTTTTTACAAAAGAAAAAAATAATTTATTACGTAACCTTGTGCTCAACACAAAATTACACGTAATGAAAAAAAATTTAAATAAGAAACTTCGAGTTTTTTTCAACCATTTTTTCCTTTGATCTGAACTAGAGTTTAAGTCAAAAAGTAATGAATTATTTACTATTCATATTTTTGAATTATTTAAAGTTATAAAAAATGTAATCATAAATTTGGAGGTTGTCAGCATTTTTGAAAATTTTTTTACACAAAAAAAATATCAAAAATAACATGAATATTTATAGCCACAAATTTTTCTATAGAAAATATTGATTTTATTTTTTTGCTGTAAAGTTTCTGTTGAAATCTAAAATCTATCCCACTGCCGTATGATAATTTAATGTCAGAATTTCTAAGTAATAAAAATAATAATTTTTTTTATGGGACAATTGGGTCATAGTTTTCAGATGCAAGATTAATCGAGTTTTCCTCCTCGCATTTTGACATTAAATTATTTTGAAAAAATTTAAACAGTCCGGAATAATATATATGATAAATTATTATGTTTTCAAGAAAATGCCAGCTCGGTTTATTTATTATTGAGGTTAATATTTGTACAGAAAGTAATTATTTAGGTTAAAAACTATAGGATAGATGGATAAATTATTGACAGAAAAAGAAGTAAGTTGACTTAATATATTATTTACGGTTCTATGAATTACTTTCAGCTCGACGTTTATATTTCATCTTGTTTGCAAGTTTCTAGGATATTAAATAAATTTTTAACGCTAGGTCATTTCATATCAAAACAACTATTTTTTTTTTTTTTAAATTAATAGCCCAGTAGAGTGACGTCAATCTTAGAGTATTTACTTTTCCGACCTCAGTATAAAATTACTTTTTTTATTTTCAGTATCCAACCCCATGAAAAATGAAAAAAAAAAAAAATATATATATATATATATATGATATATTTGTTAACAAATTATAGAAATTTTTTTCCTTTAAAAATATATTTTAACTTTTTATAATAAATTTAATATACTTGGAGCTTTAAAAGACTGTCAATAACAGAACTTACTGAGTATATCTGAAGCAAACATAAAAAAAAGTAAAATAAAAAATAAAAAGAAGTATAACTTGATTTAAAATATTTAAACTTATTCAAACTTGTCATTTTTCCTCAGCAGAAAAATGATACGCAATAAAAAGTTTTCTATTCTTATACATTTTAACTCGTGAAAAAAAAAGTTTTAAATTTATTTCACTACATACATAACAAAATATGCATAAATATATACATATATTTATATAGTTAAGAATTTCTCTGTACATATATATTAGCACATTCAACGAGCGAGGAAATTTTTTTACATTCACTTGGTAATACCACCTGTGACATTTGAAAATTTATAAAGAATTTTTTCCATAATTTCTATAAAGAAAAGAAAAAAAAAAGTAATCAACTGAATAAATTTACGTAACAATAGATCTGTAATTTAGGAACAAGATCAGGTACACTGTGAAAAATTCGCGGAGTTATCGAGGAGTACATGATTTTTTATTTATTTAATTCCCTCGGAGTGAATTTCACTCCGAAGGGGAGTTTCGGAAAATATTAATTATAAAAAAAATTATTAATACATAGTGAGCTTAGTCTTTGATATTTTGACATTTATATTGAGTACGGAAATAATTACGAGCTCCCTTTCCATATATTCACGCGAAATGATTTTTAAAAATTATAAGCAGCTGATAATAAAACTTTAACAAATATAATTCCACTGAGTCACAAACTGTCGAATGACTGACATCAACCATACCAAGAGATAACATTTCATATTGTACCGAAATATAAAATATTCCCATAAAAACTATGTCACCATAGCTATTTAATAATTTAATATTTGCATCATGTATTATATATATGAAATTATAATTTAGTGAGTTACTAAAACATTTTATAAATTAAAAACATAATATTTTAAGTTTAATTATTAATATCTGAATGAATTATGTATTGAAATAATTATGTTTCTAATTAGCAGCTGTTCCTATTAAATATAAATTTATTTAAGTATTAAAACTCCGGACCGGAGTAAATGCGGATTGAAATAAAATCCGCGTCACTCGAAATCACTCCGCCCATAAAAAAATCTCTATTCTCTCCGCATGCGAAGTGATTTTTTTTAAACTCCGGAACTCCAAGTGACGGAGTGAAGTAGGATCGAAAAGTCCGTATTCACTCTCGATTTTTTACAGTGTAGTGACAAAGTAAAAATATTGAAAATAAACAAAAAAAATAAAAAGAAAATTATGTAATTTAAAAGTTATAGATTTTTAGTAATAAAATTCCTGTCGGCTTTATGTCTTTGCTTTTACGTTTTATTTCTCTCTTTTCTAGTAAAGACATTGGCTGGAACAAAAGAACCAGGTTAAGTGGGTATCAACTATAACTTGGCTCATCTTGGCTCCTACATTTCCTATTCTACTGTTCCTACTTGTCTATGTATAAGCTTTAAACTATGTTTCAAGAATTTTCCGAGTTATTGTCAACACCTTCTTGCAAAGTAACTCGTTTCAGCTGTAGCATGTATTCTATTCCTGCAACGCATCACATAAATTCAAGTTTATGTGAATAACGCATTCAATTCTATCATAAATACAAATACAAAATACAAAATACCGTTCTCTCAGTGAATTTCTTTTTGTTTCTTTTATTTTTTTTTTATGATAAATATTTTTCACAAAATGCCATTTGGAAAATTAAATTTAAAGTTTGTAAAAATAAATAAAAACGTGGATTTGACAGATTTATAATTTTTTTCAAAAGGCATCACTTAAATCCATTTTTTTTTTTAATTAAAGAGTTTTAATATAAGCCAGTAAATTATTCAACTTTTTATTATTTAATTAACATGATTTAAAAATCCCGCTCATTTCAATTTTGTCAGATATAATTTTATTAGACATTGAATTCATCTAGTCTAGACTTAAAAAATATTTACTAAACTGAAATTATTTTGAATCCTGTTACAGCTAAATAATTTTGAAAATTAACCGATACTTGAATCGAAAATTTTATTATTTTTTTTATCTTGAAATTTTACCGGCACTTTGACCCTAATGTTAAAAAAAAAATTTTTATAGGAAAAAAAATTTAATTGTCTTGTAAAATAATTTTTAATTTTAAAAATAAGAGAGGAAGTGAGTAAAATCGGGACGCTGATAAATAATAAAAAAAATTTCTATGATTTATTATTTAATTTTTTAAATAAAATTATTAATGGATTTAATTCCTGTGTAAAAAAAAAAAAAAATATATGAATAAAAAAAAAAAAAACGTTGACGTAGAATCGAACCGTAGACTTTAAATTTAATATGCGCATCTCGTTTCTATTGAATTACCCGTAATCGTATTCTTTTAACTTGAGCGAATCAAATTTAAATCTCTATGCAATCTCATTAATTCTTGAAATAACATAAATTCAATAAAATATAAAAAAAATATCCCATAAATAATAAATTTATCCATTTAATAATTACAATAGACGTATGTTGAAGTTAAAATCCCCGAGTTTGAAATAATATGAGCAATAAATACCTAAAATTTGTAAACTATCGTGCGGCATTTATGTTTATTACAAAATTTACGGTTATCGATACCAATAATCATAAATATGTGTGTGTTATTTACGGTTACTGAATTCAATGAATAATTTAATGGAAAATTGAAATTTCGATTGAATTCCACTTTTGTTTTTTAAAAAATACTTTAGCCTTAAAATATTAACAAGAATTTTGTTGAAAAAAACATTCACCATTTTAAATTTATAAATTTATGAGACAATGACTGCGTTTTCATAAAATTTATGAATTTTTGAAATTACAACGAATACAGAAGTGGTTTGCATTTCCCAAAATTTAATCTGTTTTGAAATTTGATTTTTGTAATGTTCAGAAAAAAATACAAAATTTGAATTTTTTGAAATTACAACGAATCAAAAGTGGTTGGCATATTCCAAAATTCCGTCCGTTTTAAAATTTAGTTTTTGTAACGTTCAGAAAAAAGTAAAAAATTAAAATTTTTTGAAATTACAACGAATACAGAAGTGGTTTGCATTTCGCAAAATTTCGTCGGTTTTGAAATTTGATTTTTGTAATGTTCAGAAAAAAATACAAAATTTGAATTTTTTGAAATTACAACGAATCAAAAGTGGTTGGCATATTCCAAAATTCCGTCCGTTTTAAAATTTGATTTTTGTAACGTTCAGAAAAAAGTAAAAAATTAAAATTTTTTGAAATTACAACGAATACAGAAGTGGTTTGCATTTCCCAAAATTTCGTCCGTTTTGAAATTTGATTTTTGTAATGTTCAGAAAAAAATACAAAATTTGAATTTTTTTGAAATTACAACGAATCAAAAGTGGATGGTATTTTCCAAAATTTCGACCATTTTGAAATTTTATTTTTGTGGCATTGAAAAAAAAAGTAAAAAATTTGAATTTTTTGAAATTATAATGAATACAGAAGTGGTTGACATTTTCCAAAATTTCGTCCATTTTGAAATTTGATTTTTGTAACGTTCAGAAAAAAATACAAAATTGGAATTTTTCGAATATAATCTGCGCAAAAAGAAGTTTTACTATTAAGCCATTCAAAAATGGGGTCTGGAAAATTTGCCATAATGTCAACATGCATTGAAAAAAAATTTTAGTAAAGCATTGATTCTTTTCTCATATTTTCAGTTCATGAAAAATTCGTCATTGTCTCATATTTTTAAATCCCAAACAGCAAAACCTTTTTTAATTTTTTTTTAAACGGTTTGTTTTCATTAATAATGAATTTTATTAGTAAACAGAGATAAATGTTAATATATATGTTTACAGTATATTTATATTAATTAAACGAACGTTTAAATAATAATGACATTTTGTGAAACAATATTTTAACGGGGTTTAATTGATAATAAAGTAATTTAGCTAATCGGCTTATAGGTGAATGGCGAAAGTAAAAAAATATAAATTTAAAATTACACGCGTTAAATAATTCATGTGCTTGACGCGTTAATAATATACCATTTATATGGAAATTAGCTGATACATTAACATTTACAATTGCGATTATCTCTTTTGCATATTCATCAACCGAAATGTCATATTTGTTAATATTGATCTCGGAAAACAAATAATGAAAAACAAATGAGAACTAGAAATTTTTTTTATTAATACCAACGTATATACGAATAAATATTTCACATTTTTTGTGATATGTGCAAAGTTATTCCAAGTAAATATTTTTTTTCCTACACTAGTAATGGGGAGCACACTCTGTTTCTTCATACTTTATTGATATTTATACAACTGTGGATTTGCCGAAAACGAAAAAAAAAGTATTTCTGCGTTGCATCCTACATACACAGGATATGAATTTACGCTCAGTACACACGGTAAATTTTTTACGTGTACACTAGGATTTATTCGTTTGCATTGAAAAATATGAAAATACGGATGTGCAATAAAAGAAAAATAGTATCAATTATGTATAGCCGATGCTTTTAATGAACAAATAATGAATATTGATGTAAAAAATTCGAGTATCAACATTATTTTTGTAAAATTGGTGGCATTTGATTGAAAACTTGTACAGTTTAAAAATGTTTCCAATAATTGTTATGAAATTTTTCAAAAAAATTCAATCTTTCCAAAAAGAGACAATTGCAATTTTCATGAAAATTAAAAAAAAATTTTAATTGAAGTTTAATTCTTCAAAATTTTCTCTCTCAAATTATTTGTTGAGTATCAAATTTAAATTTATGATCCATAGATCTTAGACTGTAAAAAATTGGGAGTAAATTCAGTGATTACGGAATTTATTTAAATCCGAATTTACTCAGTCACGGAGATCTGGAGTTTTAAATAAAATTACTTTGTATAAACTGTTGAAAATTTTCGGAGTGAATGCAGATTTAATTCGAAGTAAATTTTACCCCGAAGAGATTAAATATATAAACTTCGCATTCACTCCGTATTTAATCTGCATTCACTCTGCAAATTTTTTCTGGTGCAATAATAATTTGAAAAAAAAAAAAAAAATCAGAAATGATCCAATTGATAGTCAATTTCTTTTTTTGCCAATCAATGTTTGCAAAATTTTAAAAAAATTCAAATTTCGCGCTTAAAAAAAAATAGAAAATTGTCAATTCGAAATTCTAAGTTTTGAAGTTTATCATAAAAAAATATTTTTTTTACAGAAGTTAAATTCAGAATAATCTCACATTAAAAATTTTTGTTTGTATCGGAAATAAATATTCGTCAGTTTGTGGTGACATTTGAATATAAGTATAATTTTAGTGACGAAATGAAAAAAGACCCTCGAGCGCCGATGGAGTATTATAAATGACAGGTATCTGTTAGGTTTATCAGAACAAGGGGAAATTGAGGCCCTGTTGAAAGTAGTGACATGAATATTAATGCACTAAAAGCCAAGTAATAAAATAAAAAACAAATATAAAACGGAGCAAAAGAAACTTAGGCGAACAAATCAATTGAATTACGGTCTAAAGTAAAATAAAAAAAAAAAAAAAAAAAAAAAAAAAAGTTAAATTAAGGAAAAAGGAAAAAGTAAATAAACGTAAAAACCATTCGTTAAATTATACTGCACAGATAGCGAACGTAAAACAAAACAAAAAAAAATAGCATTGTTAACAGAGTAAATTTTAGTGCGCGAGCTTATTGTTAAAATATTTTATGTGCACTGATGTGCACGTTAATTATTTTTTAATTTCTATTAAACAATGGAACTTGTTTTATCAACACTGAATTAATTAACAATATTTACTTTTTTGTTTTTATTTACAAAGTATTCGTTTGAAGTATTTCCGTACGCTACTGGCAATTAATTCTCAAAATATTTTCATATTGAAATATGTAAAGTTAAATATTATAAATATTATCATGTTAATCAGAGATTTAAAAATAATTATCAATTAAAAATAAACAAGTTCATGAATTCATTAGTATTAAATAAAAAAAAAAAAAAAAATACTAATATACTCCAATTAACTCCACGCACTTTAACAATCAAACAAATGGATTTTTTATGTCGTGACATATTTTCACGGTAATAAAAATGAAATAAATTATAGTGGATACATTTAATAGAAATTCCTTTGGGTATTTGTGGTATTGATTTTCAAAATAAGTATATATGTAAATATTTAAAATAAGAGTATTGATTCTGATAATACAACATTTAAAGGTAACCTTCAATGGTAGAAATGCATTGAAATTTATTGACAAGTGCTAAAAATTATATTTATTATTAATGTTGATTATTCAACAAAAATTCAAGTTTTTTTTTTAATGATTTTGGAATTTTACACTGCAAAAAATTGGGAGTAAATACGGATTTTATTTCAATCCTACTTCACTCCGTCACAGAGTTCTGGAGTTTAAAAAAAATCACTTCGCATAAGGAGTGAATAGGAATTTTTTCATGGGCGGAGTGATTTCGAAGTGACGCGGATTTTATTTCAATCCGCATTCACTTCGGTCCGGAGTTTTAATACTTAAATAAATTTATATTTAATAGAAACAGCTGCTAATTAGAAACATAATTATTTCAATAAATAATTCATTCAGATATTAATAATTAAACTTAAAATATTATGTTTTTAATTTATAAAATGTTTTAGTAACTCACTAAATTATAATTTCATATATATAATACAAAGTGAAAATATTAAATTATTAAATAGCTATAGTGACATAGTTTTTATGGGAATATTTTATATTTCGGTACAGTATGAAATTTTATCTCATGGTATGGTTGATGTCAGTCATACGACAGTTTGTGACTCAGTGGAATTATATTTGTTAACGTTTTATTATCAGCTGCTTATAATTTTTAAAAATCATTTCGCGAGAATATATGGAAAGGGAGCTCGTAATTATTTCCGTACTCAATATAAATGTCAAAATTTCAAAGACCTAAGCTCACTATATTAGTAATTTTTTTTATAATTAATATTTTCCAAAACTCCCCTTCGGCGTGAAATTCACTCCGAGGGAATTATATAAATAAAAAATCATCCACTCCGGATTCACTCCGCAAATTTGTTACAGTGTAAAAAAAAAATGGAAATAATTTGAGATCTTATTTATTTTTTTCCTAGTATAATAAAAATTAGCTCTTACAAATTTCAAACCATGAGTTTATAATATCGATTTCAAATATAAATATATGAAGAATAGTCTCTTGATTTTCATAATGTAGTAATTAAAAAGTTAACCTTAATAATTTTTTTTTTTTTTTTCAACGAGACATTTGTAGTCTATAATTAGAAAAACATGTTGATAATTAAGAAAATGTCAGATAATTTGATATCGAGAAAGAAGCTTAAGAGCACTTAAATAAGTTGTAGGTAAAGGATACATGCTGAAGTTGGTAATTAGTTCAATCAGTGGATTGAGTCTCAAGAACAAAAAATAAAAAAAAATGTTAACAGTAAAAATAAGTAGAAAAGTTAAGTAATTGTATAAAAAGGAGAAACGTGTAAGCACGATCTGTCAATGCGAGGAAGTTAGTGGATGTCACTAGCTTCCTAGCTAGTTTTCTTTAGATTAATGATCCTAACTATCCAGCCAGAACTCAAGTACTGTAACTGATGTAATCAAGCTTTAATTACTCGTTTGCTTGATAAATCTTAGCCATTAAATTTTCATTATAATTACTACTATAGTAATTATTATTGTTTTAGAAGAGAATATTTTCTTTAATTAAAGTTCATTAATTAATTTAATTTAATTATAATATCGTTAAGTGGCATTTATATATTTAACATATATCATATATTTGTTATTTTATGTCATGATATTTAAAAGAAAAAATTTCAAAAATTTACGTCCTCAATTTTTCCCGCCTATTGCAAAATTAAAAAATTTTTAATTTTCACTTCATTCAATTAAAATTTTTTTTGGTAAACTCACTCTGTAATTAATCTGAGTTGAATTAAATTTTTTTGCTCTGCGGCTTTGAAGATCAAAGGAATACTTTTCAAGCTCAGATTAAATTTTTTTCAAAAAAATTTATAAAAATAAAACAGAATAATTTTTTATTTAGAATCCAGTATGTGATTTAATTTTTAGTCAAGGTCTAATAATTTTTGGAATTTATTCTAAACAATAAATTATAAAAAAAAAATATTTAAAAAAATTTCACTTATAGTTTTTCAAATTTCCTATATGTGTATTTTTTTAGTTTTTTTTTTCTGCAATTGATTTGTTTAAAAAAAAAATCAAAAATTGTAAATTATCTATTAACTCCAGGATCATAAAAAAAAATGACAATTTTTTGGACACTAGAAAAAAAAGGTTAGAGTGGCAAAAAAAAAAAAGTGGTAAAAAGACTGAGTGGTGTAAAGAAGTAGATTAAAGGCGTTACTTTACGAGATGTTGGTACAAAAAAAGTGAATCTATTTGCTGAGAAAGGATTGCGTGAGTACAGTATATCGGCATAAAAGAGTGCAGCCGTTAAACAAGCATGTCGTCGAGTAAGTATTTTACCCATGGAAACTCTACATGCTTCTTCACTCCCTTTACTCAATAGCTCAGTTTAGTTGGTATATATATGTACATATTATATATCGACCCACACATAGCCTAGAGTAGTGGGCAAGTGTACATATGTGACTATAAATAACCCATCAAATGTCACTCCTCATGTCAAGCTTTGAGCGCAAGCTGATATGCCGCCAATGAGATCGACACCCTCAGTTATATTCCCTGCGCAAAGAGAGAAAGGTTGACTAGACTAGTTGTCCGAACGTAGCTTTACTTGGACTACGTATCACCACTTCTATCTAATAAAGATATATAGATACCCATATATATTTATTACCAGCAATTCCTGTCATTCTACCATCCCATTTCCTAACCAATCCTACAACATTTTCTCAAACAATTTTATCTGTCAATTTATCATATATTGAATTGGATGAAATCCCACATGGGACATGTTCATATAAAACTTTTTTAATTTTACTTTAGTTATCTGATTTAACTTAAATGTTATACATTTATATTGAAACTATTCACAGACATTATGGGAAATTTTATAAAAACTATGGAAACTATTTCTACAATGTATAGATGCGGTATCTTTAATTTTGTAAAAGCTTTTTCAATCAAATATGAGAACCATTTTCACATGTCAGGTGGGGGAAATTTTAAAAAATTATGAATTCCGTTCTAATAATGCATTGAAATGTTCCTGTATTATAGGAGCGGAAAAATATATGAGAATCATACCCATGTGTGTACATGAAAAGCACTCATACATATTCAGGAAAATTCTCCAACAATTATGAATTTTGTTTTAATAATGCATTGAAATGTTCCTGTATTATTATAGGAACAAGAAAATATATATCGTTTCCATGTATGCATGGAAAGCATTCATATAAATTGTGAAAAATTCTCCAAAAATTATGAATTCTGTTCTAATAATGCACTGAAATGTTCCTGTATTATTATAGGAACAGGAAAATATATGAGAATCATTTCCATGTGTATATGAAAAGCATTCATATATTATGGACCATAATGTATGGAAACTAATCTTAATATTAGTTCAAATAGCATATAAAAACTTTTCCAATATATATATAGAGAATATTCTCATATGTCTTTACCCGGGAAAAAAAATTTAGATCTGTTCTGATCAAATGAGATCAAATTAGATCAGCTCAGATCAAATTTGATCATAATTGATACTGAACCCAGATCAGAGTAGATCTGATTTGATCTGTTCAGATCAAACTAGATCTGATCAGATATGACATTTTTCTTTGGGGAAAAATAGTCCAGATCTACCCTGATCAAATCTAATAAAGCCAGATCAACCTAGATCAAGTTAGATCAACCTAGATCTAGTCAGATCAAAATAGATCAACATTGATTAAACGATCAATTTATGAAGTAAATATAAATAGATCTGATTGGATCTGTACGGATCAAACCAGATCTGAGCTGATATAACTTTTTCTCAGAAAAAGAAGTTCAGATCTGCTCTGATCAGATTAGATCTGTACAGATTATAAAGAAATATTTCTTCACATTATATAATAATTATAAGATTAACTAGCTGAATTTTGACAAATTTGATCTGAGCAGATCTAAGAGTGTTTTTTATTTACCTTGATCTGTTTAGATCCAAGCAGATCTATTCTGATCAGAGTAGATCTAATTTGATCTAAACAGATCTGGCCAAAATGCAGATCTGTTCAGATCTGAAACATCTGATCTAATTTGATCTGAATAGATCTAAATTTTTTTTCCCGGGTAGGCATTATTACTATATTAGTATGAAGTTCATTTTCATTAGTACATAGAAATTTTTCCTATAATTCATATATATATATATATATATATATATATATATATATATATATATATCCGTATAGATACTTTTGTTCTAGTTTTATTTTTTTTTTTGTACAGAAACCTTTTATTTTATAAAACTATATAAAATGAATCTCGTGTGCGAACTCTTCCTTTCACATGTTCATGCCTCAGTTCAAGTTCCAAATGCCATTGCAAACATCACTCGAGCCAAAATAACGCGCATTCAAGCATACATTTACACTAGATTTACATTCCCTCATCATAAAAAGATAAATAAAAGAAGATAGATAAAAAAAAGTATTTTTTTCAAAATAAATTAATAAAATTGAACGAACGGTGTTTATGACACGAAAAATAAAACAATATAAAATTTTATGATGAATAAAAATGACAAGATAAAAAATGTTAATAAATTACAATAAAATGTTTCAACTTATTCGCCTGGGAACTTTATTCATAAATCTTTTTTAAAAATAGGGTAGCTAGTAACTAATTTTCATGTGTCTACGACAACACACGAGGAATTTTTTTAAATGAAAAATGTAATTTTTTAAATTATTTAAGTGATATAGGTAGAGTATGTGCGATAGTGAATTGGGTCAACGGTTACTTATAAATATATAGATATTAAATTATTACACGTGTGCAGAAGGTTAATTTTTTAACGAATTAGTGGTTTTTAAAAATATTAGTCTATTATTGTATGTAATATTAGCGGCGCTATACTAAGAAGAAGGTTTATTTAAAGCGGAAACGATAGTTTATATTTATTGGTTCGATCGACGACGTGTTACGTATGCAATCGATAACCAATGATGGTCGAGTGTGCGGTACAAGCATTCTCTGATGTTGATTAAATAATGGAAAGAGCGTCAATATACAAGCTTTCGCGGTCCTATCTTTACATATATCTATATATATCTACATACACACATGGTGCATTAATTTAACTGATTGCTTGTTCATCAACAGTATTAATTATTTACTTCACAGGATATTTTTATTAATAATCAAATATTTATTATTCATTATCAGAATTTAATTTGACATTTCGAAAATTTTATTTAATTATTTATTCATTTAAAGTCACTAAAGCGAGTGATAAATTCAAACTGCGACTTAAGCTACTTACTGGTGTTAAAATATACCGAGTCATTTTTCAAAAATTTTCACGTCACGTTTTAGGTGACGGTTAAAATTGAAAGAAAAAAATTTGTTGATATTTATAACCATTGAGAAAATTAACAAGAAAGTTTGCGGGGGAAGACTATTGTCAGTTTTCGGAGCAGGAAATGAAAAAAAGTTTTGTACATTAACTAAAGTAATTAGCGCACTTTTTATTGCATGACTGTAATTTTTTTTACTGAAACATATTTTTTTTTTAGTTGATGAGTGGAAAATTTCTTAATTAATTACAGGGGGAATAGAAATTTTTTTTAATTTGACATAAAACTGAAAAAACAGCGACAGAATAATTTAAGTGTCTGCTAAAATTACTAAAAATTTTTTTGCGTCCATCTGACAGCACAAAATAATTTTTCATATTTTCAATACAACTTTATCATTCTGAATTTTATAAATTATTGGCATTTTCAAATAAAATTTTTATGTAAAATTCAAATAAATATTGAATTAATGTTATAAAATAAAATTGATAAATCCCTTGTAATCTAGTAGGAGAAATGTTTTAAATATTTTACCTATCACAGAATTTTCCGATTTCCCAATAAATTTTATCTCAAAAGGAAGCATCAGTATCCCCAGATATTTGACCGTTTAAACTTCGCGCCCTTCAGTAATTTTTTTTCTTTTTTTGTGTCAAAAAAATTTCAACACCGGGTTACTGTAACAGGGTGACTAAGGGCCACTATTAAATTACTTAATAAATTTTTGAACACCGATAAAAATAATTACTTCCGGAAATCAGCGGTCATCAATCAAAAATTTATTACTTTTAATTTAGTAAGGGAAAATAAAATTTTTTTACGACCAAAACATAAAATTTAGGGTAAAAAAAATGAGTTAATGACATAATGATAAATAACTCTTACCTCAGTATCATTCCACCACATGTGTAATCGATAATTCCTGAGAACTGCTGGATTGTCATTGATATGGTCGACAGCAAGCTTAACAGAGGGCATTACCCCACGTCCAATGTGACTTTCAGGCACGTGCCTGCCATAGGGAAAAAATCCAGCGATATAAACATCCCGTCGTTTAACGCCGCCAAGATTTATTGGTTTTTGTCCCCCGCAGAGTAAAATCGCATCTAAACAAAGAACAATGCCGATACCAAGTGCCGCCCCTTTCAATCGTAGCAGCAGTAAACAACAAAAGTGGGGCTGGTTTTGTCTTTGGCGATGACCAGGGTAATCGATACCTCGACCAATCATTTTTTACAGATCTTTAGATTTTTTTATCCACCACCATAGAGCCTCTACCCTCACCACTACCTTCCGCACCTTCACTTGCACCCTCACTCTTCCGGTTTTATAACAGTGGTAACACCAGCATTAGCCGCCGCCACTTCCGCCACCAGCACCATCACCATCAGCTCTTAAGTCCGATTAATCTCACCGCAACGGCATCCCTTTACCCTTCTTCCGTCCCAGCCCTCGGCCTTGTCCCTCAAAGCTTTTCATTTCCCTCGAAAAAATCTAAAAGACCCAACGAAATCCCCTATCGCAAAACACACGCGGTCAACCCTCGTCTCATTATCACTATTTAACACTCACGGCTACTATCACTACTATATATTTTCACTCACTATTGAATCATCTCATTTTATTTGTTACTTTATCAAATATTATTTTTATTCTTCGGACTCTTTACTGTTTGTTTATTTAATTACCGTATTTACGAGATAAATAAATTAAAATTAAAATAATGGTTTACTTTTATGCATATTGATGTCATGATGTTGACGGCAATCATCCGCAGTCGCCATCGATCCAATCATCTGCCACCGAGATCGACCTGAAAGTCAAAAAAATAAAAATCATGACGATAGTTTTAGATTTTAAAAAACCATGCTATCAATTGAAAAAAAAATAAAAAAAAAGTAATAGATGCGATAGTAAAAATAACAATGGATATTTATACTTGTAAAAGAATAAAAAATATGGCGACTTATGCTAGCTGGATTGTTACGGTCACTGTGGCGCGATTGGAACAAAAATAAAAAATGAATAAACAAAATAAAACGCAAAGGTATTCGCGCACTATTCAGTATAAAAAAAAAAGAAAAATAAAAAAAAATAGAAAGAAAAACAAAAAAATAAAAAGCCGATATAGGATCGGGTGTCAAGCGTAACTTGATTTGAATAGCGGTCCGTTTTAAAGCTGAACCGTTCAGCTAACAGTCTGCAGACTCAATTTTTGGTTTAAAAATATATATTTTATAAATTTTATGACAATTCTATGTCGTTAATATTCGAGAGAATAATATACTAGTGATATATATATATATATATATATGTTGCATTTGAATAACGTGTGCATCAATGAGTGGAGTTTCAGTCGATTGATCAATAAATTTATTTTTATGCATATATATATATATATATATATATATATATATATATATATGTATATATTTCATCTATTTACTTCATACTGATTTATAATTCTATCATATTTATACTGACTATTAAACCAAAAATTGATTTATTATAAAAAATAAAGAAAAGAAAATATAGGGGTGGGAGGGGCAAAAGGGGATACTTAAAGAAACACCAAATTTTCGAGGACTCAAATAAACGAAATTTTTTTTTTTTAATGATATTCAAAGTAAATAGAAAAAATTTTCAGTTACCGTAAAAAAAAAAATTTTCATTTTTGCGGGCAAAATGGGGTACCCTAAAAAAGGTAAAAAAAAAAAATTCTGGATTTTAAATGAATTTACTTAAGATAAATTTTTTTGCAAGTAATTTACATAAAGAAAAATTATATTTTACATGATCATTGAGTACAAAAGAAGAAAAACAAATTTTTAAGTTTTTATCATAAAACAAAAGTCATTAATATTTTTCAACTGACAATTGATTTTTGAAAAAGTTTAACAAAAAAAATTCAAAATAACGCTCAATTGTATTTACAGAAGTGATTTTGGAATGTTTAAAAGTTATTTAAAATATAAAATTTTTTTTTTTACAAAATTTTGTGGTACTCCCTTTTGCCCCCCCCCCCCCCCCTCCGACCCTATATTATTAAAAAATCACTAAAATAAAATATGACACAATAGAAAAGCTGTTTTTGACAGAATAATTATCGTAAAAAAAAATTTCAATATTAATTATAAGTTAAAATTAAAATTTACTAGTTAATGTACTTAGTCAAACTTTTTCTCAGCTGTTTGAGTGAATGTAACGACTTATTAAAATTTATTGATAAGCGATTAATTAAAATTTCACCTGGTTTTCACATCTATTGCGAGGTTTAAAAAAATTATTAAAAAAAAATAATGAATAATTTTTTTTCTCATGCTTGAGATTTTACTATTTAGTATAAATTAATCCGAGTTTAATTAAATAATAGAGCAAAAAATACGTCTAGGTAATAATGACTACGTGAGAAAACGCAGAGCTCAGCTCTTATCTTTAAGCTAAAACTTAAAGCTTTTTAATGCGGATTGATTTTATCTCAGAATCTGTAGAAGTTACAGTTTGAAAATAAATAAAGTTTTAGTTTTAAGTCTTACTTATGACAAATTTTGATTTAGATTACAAGACGTGAGTAAATTTATAATTTTTAGTTAAAATTTCAGCGAACCGAAAATTCAAAAATAAAAAAAAATTTTCTTATTAGACTCGGGCATGAATTCAAACTCTTATGTAAACTTTTTTTGATCTCATCCACAAAAATATATTTTTTAGTCTCAATTTCAATTTTTTTAACTTCTTTTTATTTTGATCTCAACTTTTAGAAACTCACATAAGAGTCAGAAAATAAATCATTTATTTTTTTTATTCTTTAATTTTTAAAAGTTCCAACAAAGTTCAACTCAATGCAATAAATTCTCTAAAATATAAAAGTCAACTCTGATGAACGATTTCGAAATATTTCAAATAAATTATGACACAAGAAGTAAAATTTTTTATGCAGCATAAAAAAAAATAAAATTTGAGTTTTAAAAAATATCCAATCAAAGTAAATTTATTTAAAAAAATAGTAAAAAAAATTCTGTGCCTTTAATCGTAAATTAATAATGAACCAACCATAAAATGTAACAAAGTATCACGTAAAACTCTACGAGCCCACTAATAGACAGTTTTACATTATCCATAAAAGTTTATTAGTCTCAAAAAAATGTACCTCCATTTTTACTACGAGCATAATTTTCCCCCATATGCCATAAAAAAATTTTTTTACATAAAATATTAATTCACACTTGACACGCCGGCGCCTCATCTCATCTTTATCGTTATCTACAGCGAGAGATTTAAATTTTAATTCAAAAAACGAAGTAATTTTATTAAAATAAAAATAAAAAAAATTTAACAACACATATTTTATATTTATGATATTTGTCTTAAGTTTTTACTCAACTCTAAAATAAACTCATGAAAAATTAAATGATAATAATAATAAAAGCCAGCTGGCTATTCTGATGCCATTATTTTTTTTTCCCACCCTCAACTTAAATGTAACTGTAGAAGTAGCAAAACTAGAAGCTTGATTCGTCATTTAGCTAATAAAATGCAATAGGAGGATGGTTGCGGGATTTCCAAGGCTAAAAAGTGAGCCTTGGCACAGTAACATAATTGTAGAAAAGGATGCAGGTTAATAAAACATAAGAAAGAGAAAGAAAAGACAGGAGTAAGTGAGTAGTAGTCTTGCGTGTAACGGCATGAAATCCAAGTAAGTAAAGTTAGATAGGACTAAACTACCCTACTGAATACGATATATATATATTATAGTATACATATATATAGCAATGGTCTTACAAAGTCGACGACGTGAACGTTAACACGCTAGACCGCTTATACTACAACTGTTCAATGTTAAGACTAACCCTCTACCTCTACCTGTGTACTATCTGCGATATAACTTCTGACTATGGTATATAAACATTTATAAATATATATATGTATACATATGTGGGGGTGTGTGTGTATTTTATGTGGCATAGAAGGTATGCAACAACAAACGGGTCGATATACTCCCAAGAGAATCTCTACGATCTCTTCAGGGCTCTGAAAATCGTCGCGGCGTGATTACAAACTGCCTCGGAACACGAACAGTGAATACGCGAAACCGCAAGTATTTCAAGGTTACCCGCGTGTGTCTGATTATAGACACCCGAGGGCATTTATACGACCACTGTCAACTTTTAATTAAGATACTCTTATTTGGCTATAATTTTATTATTTTACTATCATACATGCATATATGTATAAATTTATGAATATATGGATGGAGACATGACTGTTATTTAAATTTGTGAGTAATTTCAAATGAGTTTAATTATTTATGCAAATGTAATTAGTATCTACTGTCACTATTTAATTATCTAATGTAATATTATTTATTTATTATTAGTATACTGTAAAAAAATTGAGGAGTGAACGCGGAGTGGATGAATTTTTATTTATTTAATTCTCGCGAAGTGAATTTCACCCGAAGGGGAGTTTTGGAAAATATTAATTATAAAAAAAATTATTAATACATAGTGAGCTTAGTCTTTGATATTTTGACATTTATATTGAGTACGGAAATAATTACGAGCTCCCTTTCCATATATTCACGCGAAATGATTTTTAAAAATTATAAGCAGCTGATAATAAAACGTTAACAAATATAATTCCACTGAGTCACAAACTGTCGAATGACTGACATCAACCATACCACGAGATAACATTTCATATTGTACCGAAATATAAAATATTCCCATAAAAACTATGTCACTATAGCTATTCAATAATTTAATATTTTCACTATGTATTATATATATGAAATTATAATTTAGTGAGTTACTAAAACATTTTATAAATTAAAAACATAATATTTTAAGTTTAATTATTAATATCTGAATGAATTATTTATTTAAATAATTATGTTTCTAATTAGCAGCTGTTTCTATTAAATATAAATTTATTTAAGTATTAAAACTCCGGACCGCAGTGAATGCGGATTGTAATAAAATCCGCGTCACTTCGAAATCACTCCGCCCATGAAAAAATTCCTATTCACTCCTTATGCGAAGTGATTTTTTTTTAAACTTCGGAACTCCGAGTACAGAGTGAATTCGGATTTAAATAAAATCCGTATTCACTTCCGATTTTTTACAGTGCATTATTATTTCAATAGTGAAAAATGATTCCACGCGGAAGTTTAGCTTCTATCTTATTAACAAATTTTCGACTATAATTTTTACAAAATGGCTTTTCAAAATTTTTTACTAGTAAATGTTACGACAATGACGTTAATAATTAAAGGAGACTGAAAATAAATGTAATTTTGAATGAGAATATTTACATATCTTATATATTTCCTCGGTAGAATATAAAAAAATTGGGTTAGATGGTTCGGTATCGTCGGCGATGTATACAATAGCAGGATAGTTATTTTTTTTTGAATGGAAATTGTGATCGGAAATTATTTTCACTGAACATTCTGGGAATTCTAAACCCGTCATAATATTTTACGAAATTCAATAAATGTCTGGGATTATTCTGAAAATTCTAGAATGTAAATCTGACAGTAGACTACGAAATTTTTTAATTTTCAGAAGAAGTATTCGAATTTTCTTAGACATTGGAATAATTTCAAAACCTACTAAAAAAGTAAAATAAATATTGAACAGTTTTAATTTAAATAATTTTAATTTTATGGATGAGAAACTAAATATTATATTTAAAATTTACTTTCCTCGAATATCTTAACTCGAGATCTACAAATAAATTTCTATGTCTATATATACAATCTAACAATTTAATTTCAAAAATAACATTTTAAATTGAAATTTATGCAATCTCATAAAATAATTGCACAGAATAAAAAAATGTTATTTTTTTTTATAAATTAAAAAAATCGTTTATCAAACGTCTGAAAATGTTATCATTTCAAGCTTCCGGGACATAAATCAACCCCTAGAGAAATTAATTTCATGTAAATTAAATAAATTTTTTAAATAATTAACAAAAATTCCTACTTGACTTCACTTTTCATTGATAATAAATTTAATAAAAATTTAAATAAGCCGCCAAATGATATTCAAAAATTATGTCACCGATTTAAAAGATAAAATCTAATATCCAAGCATCAGAAAATGTTGAGTCTGTTCTAGCATAAGTGCAATTGTACATTGTTCGATGATTGAAAGCATTGTTCCCATTTGTCACAGGTTTCCATTGCACACCAGCAGTAACACCAAAAAATTTACTCACATTGATCGTACATTTAAAGCTTTGAATAAATTTTTTATCTAGTCTCCTTTTAATTCCTATTTTTCTATACAGCAAACAACATTTATAAAAAAACTAAAACAATATTCAAACCAAGCCACGTTAAAACGATAATTTAAACTCGAATTACAGAAACGTAATTGGAATTTTAAAAATTACATTTAACAATGAAATCTTTCAGCCAATGGATTATAAAAACTTGCATTATTCACTGGCAGCTTACGTATGACTAAAAAAATTTTAATTACCCGACTGACATATGACTTTGACAGCTGACAGAAAGCCAAAGTATCAAGAAATTTACTGTCATAAAATAATTAATTTATAAATTATAATTAAAAAAAAAGAATTCTATAATTATTTTTCATAGAGTCTCGTCTCAAAGTAATCTCAGCTCATGTATAACCAGAATTAAATTAATTAATGCCGTATTTCTAGCTCCAGTGTTTGCAAACATGAATCAACATGCGAATTTACACAGAAAAAAAAGGATATTTTGGCGCAAAAAATTTTACTCGCCCCAAGAAAATTTTTACCTGCCCTAAGAAATTTTTTGCATCATGAATTAAAAAGGAAAATTTTCTTGAGCAAAGAGAAAATTTTTCGGGCGCGAAAATTTGAATTTGAATTTCATAATTCAAAGTTTTTGTTACGCCAATAAATTTTTTTTTTTTGTACCAAAGAATCACGACTTGCTTTCATAATTTGAAAATTTTTTTTAAATGTTTGATTACAGAGCAATTACACTTGAATGAATTGAAGTTTGAATTTGAACTTTTATCAGGGTGCAATAACGAAAGGATAATTTAAAATAAAAATAAAAAGTATAAAGTCTTCTTTATACAGACAATGACTTTTGAGTCGGTGAAATTCAGTGAAAAGGTATAAAGAAGATGGGTAAAATTTATAAGACATAAAAGACGTAAATTATAGGATGACGGAATGAAATGCCTATAGCTCGAGGGCGACAAGAAAACGGAAACGTTTTTCATTCCACCAACCAACCAACCAACCAACGACCAACAGAGATGAAGAATTCATTTCACTTCCATCTTTTATTTTTATCTCTATCTTTCTCTCTTTTCTCATGCACACACTGTCCTATACACCAAAAAAATAATGTGTATTTATGCCGTCGGCTCTATATATCTACACACATATGGGTAAAGGGTATGTATAAAAAAAATAAAAAAAACCCAGAGTAATTACGCAGAGGCCAGTAACCTGTCAACGGAGGTTCTGCACAAACATTTTTTTTTTCTTCTTCCCACACTTGACTGTTGATGACATGCTGCACCAAGGACATATCAGTGTAATGAACCTTGATTTAAGCATAACAATGGATGAATAAATTTGAATAGTGACTTTGATGCCACAATACGTTTTTTTTTTTTTTGTCTTTTAATAAACACTAATATTTTTTTACCGTAGATATTAATATCAAAGGTGAGTTTATGAAGAATTATGAATTTAAATTAAAGGGTAGATGCAAAGAGAATTTTATTTAATATTTTTTCAGTGGATACTTTAAATGTTTATTTAAAAATTGAACTAAATGTAAAAGGTAGTTTTTTTTTTATGTAAATTATTATTTTTATATAATTGAAAGAAATATAAAGTGCTTTGTGGTCATGGAAAGCGACGTAGGGGGTGAGGAAGATTTCAGTGTGTAGATTGACAGAGAGAAATAAAATGGAAGATGGGGAGGGGAGAGGTGAGTATGTATTAAAATTAAATGGAAACGAGGACTGTACGAGCAGTAGTGATGATAATCGTGTGCTTTACGTGGGACTCTGAACATTATGGTAATTGCTAATTGAGTCTGCCAACGATTTCCAGACAGTCGAGGACGCAAGAGAACGCGAGGAGAGTAGTGGGTCAAAATCGATAACAAGAGCAGTGTCTCAGCTGGTTCAGTTGTACACGGACGGTTTAGTGCCCACCCACTGAATCATTATTTCTCATTTTTCTTTTCTTATGGTTTTATCTTTATTTTCGTTTTTACAAGGAATCAAGACGAGTGAGTTGTCAGAGAGGAAGTGAAGTTTGAAATGAATTTAAAGATCTACGTTTATATCCTGAAATTTTTTGTCACGCCTTCAAAATTACATTTTTATTTACTTTTTAGTTGACAATAATTTTGTATTAATTTTCATCGCGAATAAAAATATATGAGGACTGTATTTATGTTTGATACCGAAGGTTTGAATTGTTTTTTAAAAATGTTTTGTTATTGCGAGCCGCTTAAACGTTTGCCGATGGCCGGCGTAAACTTTAGTATTGATTTGTGCAAGAGTGCTCTTTTTTCCATTACTCGTTACACTTGTACATGTCGCTGACTATATTTTATATAAATATACATAAATATAAATACGAATGATATGTTGTAAATTTTTTAGTTGGATTTATTGATAAGCGCTTGATAATTATTGTGTTTGCTCAATAAATTCATTATTTATTAACCTGGCGAAAATTATCTGTACATCGGTAATTAAAAAGCAGCGAGAAATTTTTTAAACTCTGGCTTTGTAATAAACATACTGATAATAAACATTTAAAATAAATAAATCAACAACAATAATAATAAATAATTGCTTCGAATATAAAATACTTTCAGTGTAGTAAATAATAATGATAATAAAAATAATAATAACATAGGGCATAAATCTTACGACGAATTTAAAGGCCGCGATCGAGTTTGTAGAGCTCGAGTAATTCACGAAATAGCCGTACCAAAAGTTATAATGATCAACATCGCGAATCTTGTTGATGCAATTACCCTCCCATCTACAGAAAATTTAAAACTAATCCGATATTTTTAATTTTTAACCCCGGATTTTAAAAAAGTATCAATAATTAAATTTTTTAATTTTTTTCAAAATTAATAAATATATAAAAAAAACATCAAAATATTAAAAATTCGCCTCTATATATATATATATACAACAAAGATCTTTCTCGAATCGTATATATCATTGTATTATTTGAAATTTTTGATTTATATTTATATATATATATTTTTTTTATTCATTTCTTACAGGTCAGCTCGACTCATCCTTTTTCAACAACATTCTATACATATATATGTTAGGTATACCTTTTACCTAAGGAAATTTTCTGGCCAACAGCCAACCATATATATATATTTATATATAAACACAAAACGTTTCCATTCGTTTGTATTGCGTTTATCTGTCGTTCTTATGTGTTTCCTTCCTTCCTTTCCCAAGGTAAGCTTGTCTACGAGAAAATTGCGAGCACACTCCTGTACAAACATACACACAAATCCACACATAATACACACTTGCACAAACATACATATGAGTTGCACAAATCTACAAATAAGAAAAATAAATAAAATGACCTTCCAGACATGAAGCTCGGAAAAATTAACTATCTATTACCAATAACTTTTTAATAAAAAAAATCTATAGACCATCATATATATATATAGATATATAAGAGGAACAATAGAATAAAGTGTATGATGAAAAAATTCAGCGGCTACTTGACTCGATTACCTGGGGACTTAAATTTACGAGGATAAATTTGAACAAAACGGATAAATCAAGTGCCGGTGATTAAGGCGAGCCACTTGATGAAGGAAAAATAGTTTAAGTATTTAAAAAAAAAAAAAAAAAAAAACGTAAATACCTTGTCTGTACTTTATCGATTATAAATGAGCTTTAATATTATATAAAGAGAAAATATTGTATTATACAATATCTTTAGCTTGCAGAATTTTTTCAGCCTCATTATCGATGCTTTAGTGCTTTCCAGTAAAAATAAAAAAAATGAGATAAAAAATTAAAAATATTAAATTTATTAAACTAAATAAAAGTCAATCACGACAAGTTTAAATATATAACGTCAATCAATACAATAAAAAAAATGCGAAAAATATAAAAATAAATTTTAAAAAATGGTAATTAAATTTTTATGAATAAATATGAAGTTCGTGTATTTAAAATGGTTAAATAAATATGACTAATGAATGTCGGTTTAAATAATAAATAAAATAAAATTACATGAACAATAAAAAATAGTAAATTTTTTTTTATCAAAATTTCCCAGAGTAACAACAATTGTTGGCGTTTAATTTATAAGTGTTAAACTCACGACATGAGCAATTATCGGGCGTTAAAATTCAATTGGAAACGATGAATACAAACGTTTGTATCGGAGTGAAGGGCTACGAGGAGTGGAAAGGGAAAAGGTATACAGGGTATATGAGGGTCACTACTGCAAAGTTGTTTCGATGCCATATCCGGTAGCAATACTAGGATAGAATAGGAGCAGAATAGTCCAGAGAATCAGTTGTAGCACTCGCAATAGTAATAGGAGAGGAAGCAAATGAATCGAAGCTTCGAGACTAACGAGCCGAATAGGAATCCCAAATCGAGTCATTAGTCATCATTTACACGCTCGGTCATAACGATGACATTTGTTCTATCTATATGTATATTTTATATATATATGTACATGAATATGTGTAGTTAGACATTTAAACATTACTCTTTGGTTAGAAATATTACATTGTAACGTTCATCAACCGACAACATATATATGGATATATATATATACATTTATCTATTAATTCAAGTCATATGTTAACGATACACGCAATACAAACCACTTTGATTAATTACCTCTGCAATTACATAAGTAATTGATGGAAGTAGAAAAAAGTGGGACGAAATATGACTTGTTTTTTTTTTTTTTTTTTTTCTGAGATAAGTAAAAAGTAATTAATAATTTATTTGTTTAAAAAAAAAAAAATTGAAATTGTTAAATGTTGGGGTATAAAAAATATTTAATGGTCTATACAAAAAAAATTTTGTTAAAAAATAGCAGCAATTTTTCATGGAGTTTCCTTGCTGAATACGTGGGTGATAGAAAATTTATATGACGTCACGATTTAGAGATAAAAAGAGATTCAAGTTTTAAAATAACGTGAATTTTTTAATATTTTTGAACGAGATACTTTATGAATCCGGGAAATATTAATTTTTATTTTTTTTTTTTATAAAATTTTGAGATTTATTTTTTAACAAAAGGTAAGGGAAGTTTGAACTATTGAACTGTCGCGGATTAATAATAAATGTAGTTTGATAACGGATTAACGTTTTTAAAAGGCATGACATTTGGAATCGATTATTCTAATTTTGTGGGGTAATGAAGCTCTAAATTATGTTAATAATAAATGGGGCTAGAAAATGTAATGATGATAATTTTTAAAATATTTTTGGTGGAAAATAAAAAATAAAGAACGTACTTCGACTTCAGTAAATGTGATTTGTTAGCAAGTAAAAGGTTTAAGCTTCAATTTCGATGTGCAACGATCTAGAACGTGTGTCATGTTCACTTAAAATCAGTGATTGAGGAGCACCTAAAATGTCTATTTTAGTAAATTCATAACTGGATAACTGAAAATTTTTACTTTATGGGAAATTTTGATGTACGACATTGTTTTTAGTGAAATAAAAGTATCGACAATTTTTAAATCTACTTTTAGTTCATGTTTAAATAGAATTGTTATTAAAAAAAACCATATATTCAATAAAGTAAAAAATTACCAATTATACAAAAGCATCCTTCAGATTTTAGTTCACATATCAGCAGTTCATATGTTACAAATTATTTTTTTAATCAAAATTATTTACACGAATTTTTTTTTTTTTCATAAATTTAACAAGATAATTAAATTTAAATAAAAACTCAGTTATTCCAAAAGAGAAATTTTTTTTATATAAAAAAAAAATTCATAAAAACTTCAGAGCTAGTTTGGCCGTAGGCTAAAATTTCAATTAAAATAAAAAAATTTCTTACACCGAACATGAAACGTACTTCTGTATAATGACGGAAATTTTTAATTATTAATAGCAAATTCAAAAAAAAATTTTTTTCAAAATTATAAAATTAATTAGTGAAAAAAAAAAATATTCAAATTAAATTTTTGCAACTAAAAAATTTTGTAAGTGATAATTTAAAAAATTTCAAATTTTGAGTGATAACATTTGACGTTAGATAATAATTTGAATAGATCATAAAATCAATGATAAACTACGAGTACACATGTGTACATAGAAATTATTGTTAAACATATTAGGCAAATGAGGTTAGTTGGTTAATTTTGAGAACGACAAACCCCAAACACCAACAGTGTGTGTTGTGTGTACACAAAGCGTGTGCGAAATACTTTGGCAGTTTTGAGTTTACTCAAAGGCTCTCTTAATGAGATTGACTGCTGGTAGTGATGTTGCAACTGCTTTTACTCCAGGGTTAGATGTACAATTTTAGTGGTATTGCTGCCTGAATGTTACGAGCTTTTCGACTACACAACCAACCGCCAAATAGGAGAAAATAAATAAAAAGTAAAAATACCTACTGAGTAATAAAAGAGAAAAAAAGTTTACAGAGAAAGACAAACAAAAGATAACGGATCGCGCTGAGGGTTCTCGAGCCGGCAGTTGCTCGAGGAAAAATAAAAAAACAAAAATTTTTTTTAAAAAAAATTTTCACGAGTGCACGTAAATCATGAAATTCAACGGCTCGAGTACTTTTAACGTGTGAAAAGGCTTTTATTGTATACAATACACCTTTAAAAACAATGCTGTCATTTACGGGCATGATGGCAAATATATTTTTTATTTTATCATCGATAGTTTTTGACAGACTGTCATTATCATTATTTTTAATTATCTATATTTAATTATTCATTTATAGGCGTCGGGGGTGGGGGTGGGGGGGGGGGTAAAGCGGTACATCAAAAATGTTATTTAAAAAAATCTTTTTTTTAATGTTTTTTAAAAATTCCAAAATCACTTTTGTAAATATAATTAAGCATTATTTTGAATTTTTTTTGTTATACTTTTTCAAAAATCGAGTGTCAGTTGAAAAATGTTGATGACTTGTCGGGTGTCCAATTTCAAAACACAGTAAGGAACAAATTTTTCAAAATCAATTTTCTAGTATTTTTAGTTCCAGTGGGGTCATGTGGACATGATTCAATACATATTTCAAAAATTATATTTTTTTCAGTTACTGGGTTTTGAAATTGGCAGCCGTTGTTTTTTGATGAAAACTATCAGAAATTTTTTTTTCTTACTTTGTATCCAATAATTACACTGTGAAAAATTAGCGGGGTCGCGGAGTGAATGCAGAGGATGACTGTTTATTTATTTAAACCCCTCGGAGTGAAATTCACTCCTAAAAAGTTTATTTTAATGTAGAAACTTCTGAGTGATGGAGTGAATTCAAATTGAATTAAAAATCGAATTCACTCCCAATTTTTTACTGTGTATGTAAAATGTAATTTTTTTTATGTAAATTACTTACAAAAAAATTTAATTTAATCAAATTTATTTAATATCCAAAATTTTTTTTGAACTTTTTTAGAGGATGTCCCATTTTGCCCACAAAAATGAAAATTTTTTTTTAACGGCAACTGAATCCTTAAGTATTCCGTTTTGCCCCTCCTATATCAATATTTTTTTTTTCACATTAATTATCAACTCCACTAAAAATTATTTAAATTTCAAGTGATCAAATTATAAAAAGATTTTTCAAAAAAAAATTTATTCATTTTAAATAAACGAAATTAATTTTTAAAAAAAGTTGATGGAAATTTTAAAAATTCAATTAAAAAATTAACTAACGAAATTTAAATATTAAAATCTCGATTAAAAACGGAATTAACTGAAATGTTTTTATAGTTAAAATAAAATAGTAATTTTAATTGACAGGAGTTAAAAATATAAAAAAAAAAAAAAAAAAAAAAAACAAACAGTTAAATATGTTTTTAAAAGAAATAATTTCTTGTTTTTATTTTTAATTGTAAGCTAAAGGTCGAGAGCAGGTTTAAGTATAAACGGTCGATATTGTCGATGAGAATTGTCGCGTGCTTATGCCCTTGTCTCAATGCATGTGTTAACACGCTTACATACATTCTTTTATTATTATCATTATTATTGTATTTTTTTTATTAATATTAATATTATTATTATTATTGTTATTATTATTATTATTATTATTTTCTATTCTCCATTGAAACCTCTACGTAGTTTGTATTATTCAGAATATCGCACAAAGCCGTTTGATATTTTTTTTTCTTTAAATAATTGAAAGCATAATGAAATAAAAATATTAAAACTTTGAATTTAAAAAAAAAATTCAATAAATAATTCCATTAAAAAAAAAAAAAAAGAAAAGTGAACTATATAAAATTTAAATTTGAAGTAGCTTTGAATTAAAATATAAAAATAAAAGCTAGGTTGATAAATTATTAAAAGCAAGAGAAGGCCATTGTAAAATGTCGTGAGCTAAAATAGGACGTAAAATTTGGAATAAAAAAAATTTAAGACAAAGGAAAAAAAATGTAGGTAAAAAAAAATAAATAAAAAAAGTTTTAAGTACAAAGAATAAGACAAATGAGAAAAAAATAAGTACTCACTCGGTCAGTAGCGTCTTGTATAGCGCGGTCGATGCGAATAAGGGGTTGTAGAGGTCGCACAGACTGCCGCGTTCAAGTAGTCCAACAACGCGTTTCGTCCTCCTCGTGTCATATTTTTTCCTCATAATCCAGTATGATCCAACTTAAGCCTCCTCTCCCTCTTGTAACATCAACATCATACACTATCCTTATTATAAATCATTTAAAATAAAAATATCAACAAAAAATAAAATAAAATAAAAATTTTAAATAAAAATTCACGTCTACTTCCCCTCGTTTTTCATTTCGAGGGTGTGCCACTTAATTTTAAAATTAATTATTCAAACCATCATTAATTATTCAAATTCAAAATTAATTATGAATAATTACCAATAAATTATTAATTACCAAAAATTTACCCATAACTAATTTATTTATAAAAATAAAAATTAAAAATTAAATAATTAAACGGCAGTATAAACTCGCGCGATAAGACGTGTGACGACAGTGGTGGGTATTAACGCCGGGAAACTTGTCGCGGCAAGAGTCAGAATAAGCGTGACGACTTGGACAAGTAAGTAGTACAGCCACGGAGGAGACCCGACACGACGAGTCCGGTGAACGCGACGCGAATGAGGGTTTGGTCCTGCGCAGCAGCGCCAAACGGTTACCGGCCGAAGCTCTGAGGATAGTTAAGCTCAAACTCCAAGCTCAACCAGCTACCCTACAGCCCTACTCAACCCTCTACCTCCACAATATATCTATACATTTACATATACGACCATCTCTTTCTTACTTTTTAACATTATCTCTCTTACACCCTTTGCTACTTTACTCCCTCTGTCTTTATTTCACGCATAAACTCTGTCTCCCTCAATCTCGACATGCTTTCTATCTTGTTCATATACTCTGTCTCGCTTACTCCTCTACTATGTATTACACTTTACACAACTTACCCTCATATATATATAGAAATGTACTGTCTCACTTACACTTAAATGTTACATATAAATATCATTCTCTAGCTCATTGCATACTATTTCTCTTCCACTTATGTATCTATATATATATGTATATAAACTATACACTAGTTCATCTTCACTAACAAATGTGAGTTTTACATCCGTCTCTTTCCGTCACCAACCAACGCAATGCTCGTGGCCGGGCTGTGCTGGAGCTCAACACAGACAATACAGCTAAACATTTATGAGAGGGTAAAAGGGAGTTTAACACATAGTAGTATGTAATACATATGTATATATACATAAATGTGTGTGCGTGTCTAATGCTAGACTAGACTCCAGAACACACGCACACTAGTACAATGGAATAGAGAAGAAAACTCACTGCTATCATGTGTGTAGTGCGTGCGATACGAGCCCGGTTACACTATCGGCTCATCGCACGCTCTAGTGATAAAAAAAATAAAGCTTCCAAAACCGTTGACAATAGGTGTGGTACAAAGACACCGAATCATTTATGAAATTGTTATTTTTTTTTTCTAATGTTATTATTATTTACTATAAAAAGTTAAAAAATGAAATAATGAAAAAGCCTGCGGTTTATATTTCTTGAGACTAAAGTTTGTATAGATGTCATGCTCGTTTTTTTTTTGTCCCAAATGCTGGGTGAGTTGCATACCGTGCTCGACATTTATCACACTAGGTCACAACCGCTGGTGCGAAAATTTGAACACTTGTTTTTGTTTTATATACTGGGTAAATGTATGAGTGTGTATGGTGTGAAAAAAGGTGTAAGTGTGGAATGTAAAGTATGTTGTTTATAAAGAATCAAGTTAACATCACAGATGCAAAGTGGACCATTTGGCAATGACAATTGCCGGTTTTAGGTTTTTGAGATTAAACTCCCGGCGGTGGGTCGCTGGGTCATCGGATCGGAGGCTGATGGTGTACTGCTGCTACTGCTGCTACTACTAGTGGTTCTCTGGTTCTGGGTTATACCAGGATACTGCTCTTGGTATCCCGGGTCAACCAATACCAAAGTAGTCACGCCCGTTACGTGTCAGACGTCCAATATCGGTGAATCGGACCGAGAGCTTATGCACTTCTGCCGCGGTATTTACTTCTGTATAAGCTGTTATATATTTATATGTATGTATGTATATATCATCTGTGTCACTTTATTGTGCGCTTCCTTTTTCTCGCTCTTTATTTTCCTCTCAATGTCCAACATTGAAAGAAAAAATTATCACTTCAAAGGAAACGCTCAATGTCATAAACTTTTAGTATATATATATAATATGAGATTCAGCTTTTATTTATTTATTTATTTATCGCTCTTTCAATAAATCTTTTAAACTTTTTTCTTTATATAATTTTACACAGAAAAAAAATATTTCTTGGCGTAAAAAATTTTTACTTGACCCAAGAAATTTTTTATTATGAAGTGAAAACAAAAATTTTCTTGGGGTAAGAAAAAATTTTTTTAGGCGAAAAAAAAATTCTTGAGCCAAGAAAAATTTTTGTCTTCAATTCATAATACAAAATACTTCTTGTGCCAAGAAATTCTTTTTTTCTGTGCAGTTCATTATTTAAAATTTAAAAATAAAAATTACATTAATTATGCGACAGACTTTAATTATTTAATTCGCTTCGAATTGATGAAATTTTTGAAATTTTCTAATGACAATCAATACAATCAAAGTACGTAATCGCTCTCATTAATTATTTGAAGAAATATGTGTCTATATATTTATGTGATGGTAAATTTAATTTTATAAAATGAATGAATTTATTTATAAAATAAAAGTTGAATTAAATAAATAAAAATTAAAAAATTATTGTTGGCAACTGCAATCTAACTATTTGTAGAATGTACAAAAATAATTGTTATTCTTGGCGCAAGGTCGTGGTAAATTTCACCTAGTCAATATAACAGCTTTCTCAGCAGCCTCTTGCTCTTAAACTCTTTAAATTAATTATTTTTTTTTTAGACGGTTTTAAATTTTATTTAACTTCCATTACCCACTTTAATCACCATTAGTTATCGTTAACCCATTAAATAATTATAAACACATAAATAACTTTTAATAATTAGTGCGTCCGTAATGGAACACTCTATTATAAACCTGTCTCTATATAATTTTTAATAAAAGTTTAAGTTTTTTATAACTTTAAAATTACGTTTATTTCTATCAACAAAAATTTGCATCACTGCTACAGGAAAATTAATTTAAAAAATTTTACTTGACGGATTTTGGTTCGCAGTTGGAAAAAAAACATTCAATGGGACTTTTTGGGGTTTTTTCTACTAGAGAACATCCTAAGGAACAAAAAACGTTAATGTTGTGTTGAATTATTTCCAACAGCAAAGAAGTTACAGGTCACTTTTTATAAAAAAAAACAGACAGCCACAATCTCATTTATCCTCATATGGATCATAAGTCAAAAACAAAATTTTTGTTGGGACTTTTTGGGATTTTTCCGACTAGAGGACATTGTAAGGAACAAAAAATGTATGTATTGTGTGAAACTATTCCCAATAGGAAAAAAGTTACGGGCCACTTTCATCAAAATACACAGACAGTGTCATCTGTCCGCATGTGTCCGATGCCAATTACGAAAAAAATAAAATTCATTCTAGAATTTTTGTATTTTTTTCTACTAGAGAGCTGTATAATGATCAAAAAATGTTACTATTATGTGGAGTTTTTCCCAACGGCAAGAATATTACAGGCCACTTTTAGTAAAAACCCATAGCCTACATCCTCCCTGATCAGTCACCGCGTTCTGGGTGAAAAATAAAATTTTTTTAGAGACTTTTTGGGGTTTGTCCGACTAGAGGACATCCTAAGGAACAAAAAACATTCATGTTGTGTTGAGTTATTTCCAAGAGCAAAGAAGATACAGGTCACTTTTCATAAAAATAAATAGACAATGTCATCCTCATCCATCCTCATATAGATCATAAGTAAAAAAAAAAAAAAATTTTCGGGTTTTTTCGGGATTTCTCCCACTACAGGACATCACAAAGAAAGAAAAATTTATGTTGTGTGAAATTCCCAACAGTAGCAAATCTAGGGTCTCTCTTTATAAAAACATATAATTCCTCGCCTTCGTAATGTATGACAATGTCGCGTAGGTTGTAATGTCCTTCTTTCCCCTAAGTGTGTAATATCCTTTAGTAAATAATGAAAAAAAAAATATGAATAACAATAATTATAATAATTGACAATCAACAGTCTGGTATTACATCATCTCCCATTAAACTTTTTTACAAAAAATAAATTCTTGTTTATTTAGCAATTTAAATTAATGAAGAAATTTATTCTGAATGTAACATAAATTTATATCGTTAAACCCGTATAAATGTACTTGTGGACAATAAATATTTAGCACCTAGAACATACGATAGTACGATAATTACTATGTAACTATTAGCAATGGGTCAATCCAAATGCACATCGATACAATCAAAATAGCGTCGGTAATACACTAGCGTGATAACAATCTATCCATTAGTTATATAAGTGAATTTAATACCCTTTTACATCCACTAAATTGTTAAATAATTATTGTATGAATCTCAATAATAATTCACATCCAACTATTACGGCAATAATGTGCTTACTCATATCATAAAATGAATACAGCTGCATAGAAAAACAGAATTTCTTGGCGCAAAAAATATTTTGTATTACGAATTGAAGACAAAAATTTTTCTTGGCTCAAGAATTTTTTTCTCGCCTAAAAATTTTTTTCTCGCCCCAAGAAAATTTTTGTTTTCACTTTATAATACAAAAAATTTCTTGGGTCAAGTAAAAATTCTCTTAGAACAAGAAATAATTTTTTGCGCAAAGAAATCCTTTTTTTCTGTGTGAAGTACAACTATTTATTTCCGTTCAAATATTGCATTATTTAATTTCATAGATAAAGTTAATTAACGGCATAAGTATAAGACATAAGTATACTTATGAAAGTTTATTAATTACTTAAGATTTATTAAAGAGAATAGTTTGTTAATTGATAGTGACTATAGAGCGACGTGTCTCGGTAGGGATTATTAATTTATTATTGATATTCTCATCAATTCGCTGAGGATAATTAGCAATTTACATGCATGAACTGCTGTACCAATGGGTTATAATTTTAATTCACTTTGTTGTTGTTGATAAATTACTTATTTTTTGTTAATTAATTAATTATAATAATGTTTGTTTACGATTCAATATTGATTGAGATTAATATCGGGTTTGATAAATCACTGGTTGTAATTACAAACATCAAAGTCGAGTTTTGTTTTAAAATACATTTCTCTATTGTCAAAGAAAGGGATTAATTATTTTTTTTTAATTAATTGGATTTGAATTTAATAAATTTAATTGATATTTTAGAAATGTAAATGAGCTTAGAAATTTTTTTTTTCAATTGAAAGGAGTAAAATGAAGATGAGGCATTTTGGGTCAGTTAAAATTTAGAAAAATATTTTTTTTTAAATCTAAGAGGGACAAAATTGTCTGAGACTTCACATATGTCGCGTTTTTCTCAAACTCTTCACATAAATTGCATAAAATGTTTTTGAATAAATTAAACTGGAAGTTAATAATTTTGAAGTTAGCCAACAATTTTTAATTTTCGGATTTTTTTTTCAACAAATCAATTAAAAAAAAAAAAAAAAAAAAAAAAAAACTAAAAAGTGCACGTGTAGAAAATTAAAAAATCTATAGGTGTAATTTTTTAAAATATTTTTCTTTCTATAATTTATTATTTTAAAAAAAATCCAAAAACTATTAGACGTCGGCTAACTTTAGAATCACGGAAGTTAATAAATAAATTTACTATTTACGGCAAAGTAAAATTGGCCTTAAGGTTTTTTTTTTAAACTGGACAGGGCAAATCGAACATGGGGCATTTTGGGTCTCAAAAAAAAAAATCGTTTGAAATCTACCGGGGACTAAATTGTCTCAGACTCTTATTCTAAGTTGCAGAGGATTAAAAAATAAATTCAATTAAAATAAAATTGAAAATTTTTTTCAACCCCCAATTAAAATTTTTCTATTGATGTTAATATATATGTGGTAATTTTACATGCAATATATTCATAACCCCAGTAGTAGTAGTGCATTCAGTCGCGAAATAACCGAGGTCACCTCACCTTTAATCTGCCGACACACATACAATACATGTATACATAATATATCTAATATATACATAGCTTTTGTATTGTTTCGCCTCCATGCCGTACCCCATGTTCATATATGTCGGTCGAAAATTCCATAATTATTATACATCCTCTTGTATATACATACATCAAGCTTTCTCTTAATCAAATATCCAAAACTCAATCATATTACGACAGAATTAATAATTGTCTCAGGTATCGTATTAATTTAAACGGAAATTAATGAGATTTTACATAATTAAATTCTCCCGCCACAGTACCAAATTCAAATGACAGTTAATTTTACAATTACCTCATCGCCTCCGTACTTTTTTTGTCTCTCTCGTTACATGGAATCTTCCAAATTTTATTTTTTTATCGACGTTTTTTTTAAAAATTATCATTTTTATTCTGATTAAATTTAGAATAAAAAAACTTTGAATTTTTCTCGACTTTATAATACTGACTTTAAAACACTGACTCTAAAATACTGAATTTAAAAAGCTGACTTTAAAAAACTGACTTTAAAACACTGACTCTAAAATACTGAATTTAAAAAACTGACTTTAAAACACTGACTCTAAAACACTGACTCTAAAATACTGAATTTAAAACACTGATTCTAAAAAACTGACTTTAAAACACTGACTCTAAAATACTGAATTTAAAACACTGACTTTAAAAAACTGACTTTAAAAAACTGACTTTAAAACACTGACTCTAAAACACTGACTTTAAAATACTGAATTTAAAACACTGACTAAAATACTGAATTTAAAACACTGACTCTAAAAAACTGACTTTAAAACACTGATTTTAAAACACTGACTCTAAAATACTGACTTTAAAACACTGACTTGAAATCACTAAATTTAAAATAATGACTTCCAAACACTGACTCTAACATTGACAAAAACTTATAAATTTAAAATTTAAAAGTAAAACAATAAAATCATCTCACAACTATCAATTTTTTTTAATTTGTCCGTACGACGAACTTTTTAAAATCCCTGTCCATATTTTATACTAATTTTAAATAAATATTTAATTTATTAATCGTCAAATGTCTTCTACTTATTCTGATTAACTGTAGCTTCTGAATTAACACTCAGTCCAACTAATTTTTAAGCACAAAACAAGGCTGCCAAAATGGCGGCGGCGATTCAAAAGTTGCGCGACCCCGCGGAAAAATTCTGAACTATTAAAAAAAAATGCCCAAAGAACTCAACTTATATTTTAATATTTTACTAATTTTATAATCAAGTTGATTATAAAAAAATATGAAATATCAAAAAGATAATTTTCAAATTTCTAAAAATAACTTAAATTTATTTAAAAGAAACTTTAATAATTATTTTAGAAGACTGAATTTTACAGCAGCCCGAGCTGACCTGCTGACCCTGTCCTGTAAATAACTGTCGTATCAGGTACCAGCTGTCACTTTTACCAACTACATAAAACTTAATATTAATTTTAATCATAAATTAATCGTAATTACATAAATTTAATTTTCCCGCATAAATAAAAATTAAATGGCGGTTTTTGTTTTTTATTTCCCGCTGTTCATCTACACCCGATATACTTCAAATCTAACCTATACATCAATTAAATTTTTTTATGGCTCCTATCACAAAATTTATGTATATATTTATTTAATTAAATAAATTAATAAATTAATTAACTGAACATATGATTTAATAAAATAAATATGACAAGAGTAAAACGTGATAAAATATTTGTCGAAGTGAATGACCCGAATATAAAAGTTAAAAAATTCAAGAAGAAAAAAGATTTAGAGAAATTGAGAAAAAATGTTTTAGCTGCTAAACAGAAAATGGTAAATTCTTTAATTATTTTTTTTAGTTAATTAATTTAATAAATTAACTTACACCAGGTAATTAATAAAAAATTTTATGATCCCGAAGTAAGACAACAAAGTTAGCGGACATCTGACAATTTTTAAAACTTTGAAATAATAAATTAAAATGTTTATAAAATAAATATAAAAAAATGCACATTTAGAAAATTCAAAAATCAGTGCATGCATTTTTCAAAAGTTTTATTATTTTAATTATTTCATTTTTTTATATGTAATTCAAAAATTGTCGTATGTTTGCTACATTTACACTCATTCCTAGTTTGTAAACAATTGAAAAGTTTCGAATTTTTTTTCTACTAATTAATAACAAAAAAAAGTAAAAAAAAAAATATGCACATGTAGAAAATTAATAAAACTACAGGTGTAATTTTTCCAAATATTTTTTTTTTTAATAATTTATCATTTTTAAAAAAATCAAAAAATTATTAGACGTCAGCGAACTGTAGTATCATTTAATTTTTTACATAATCGTTAATCTTCATACTACATTAATTTGTTTGATGACGGAATGATATTTTGATATATATATTATATTTAAACGTAATGTAAATAAGTAAATAAATGTGACAAAGATGTTGACACATTGAAATAAAAAGAAAAAAAATGTCGATTAAGTAAATGAAATCCTTTGATCACGATGTCAACTGAACAAAAGTAAACTCCAACTTGTTTCAATAAAAACTTTGAGAAACATCAACAATAATATCAACTAACTAATCTTGTTTACTCTATCCCTTGTAATCCTTTATTTTCCCACTTGTTCATTTGTTTATTTATTCATTTTTATTAACATTTTACAAAAATTATTTCAGAAACGGAGTAAAAAAAATGCACAAGAAAAAGTAACCAAAAATTCGTTGGAAAAAACGCTAAATAATTTCGCCCAGATACGACAAAAAAATGTATAAAAAATTTTATCAACTTTTTTATTTAAATAAATTAAAAATTATTTATTTTACGACAGGAAGATGAAACTCAGGGTAACAGTAGAAGTAAAAAAGTTAAAAATAAAACCATATGCTCACGACTTTTACCTGAGCCAGTACGTAAATTTAATTTTCAATTTAAAATTTATCATAAAAAAAATAAAAGACAGTAATGATTTTAAATTATTTTAATAATGAAGTAATTAGTTAATTTATTAATTATAAAGTTAATATTACTTCTAATAAAAATGAAAGTTTTTATTTCAAGCTTCTCAATTGTTTCAAATAAATTATAAATGTCTATATATATTTTTTAATATTAATATTTATAATAATAAAAGTAATTATTTATTTAAGTCCATCGGAATATTCAAAAACGGCGCTAAGGGTAAAGAAGTACGAAGAACTTCAAATTTTCCTTTTCATCAGCAGAATGAAGCCCGTTTGCGTAGCGACGTTTTCAAATTGTTAAATGGCGAAGATATGACGTTTCCTAAGTAAGCTGACAAACTTTTTAAATAATAATAATATTAATAATAACAACTCCAAGTCAGTTAATTAGAAAACTTGAGTCCTAGTAAACGCGATATACAATTTAAGTTAAATAAAATCAAACTTTATTCTTTATTATGAATTTAATAATCTATTAACTTAACAAGGTTTTAAATTATTCAAACTCTTAAATTACTTCTGAGTAATTAAAGAAATTTTTTTATAATTAAATTAAAAAAAATTTTTCAAAGACTGAATTAAAAATAACGAACTGACTCCAGTTTTTTAATTTTTTTATAACAAATATCGGGTCCAAATTTTCTTGCATATCCCTCTTACCTCTGGGTACAGTTTTAAAAAAATTTAACGCCCATTTACTCCCCCCCTCTCTTATTTATTATTAATGAGCACACATTAACAATAAAAATTAACCAGTAGGGAAGCTGTTGAAAATGAGGTCTCTGAAGATGATTGCAGTGGAGATAAATCGGATCCTCTTACAGTAAGAAATAATAATAACAATAATAATGATAACAGTATCAAAGGCAATGGCAATTACGCGAGTATCAACGATAGAAGTAGGTAAGTAGTATCATTGAGAGTGAACTTATCGTGACAATTTTATTTCTGACATAATAATCCTCTAGTTAATATTAAATCTTCTTTTATTTATCTCCTTATTTTATTTTTTTTTTTTTAGAAATATCAATGCGAGAAAAAATAACCAGCAACAGAAAAACTTTAGCAAAGTGGAAAATCTTCAAAGACCTGAAAAAACTAAAAGAAGATTATTTGAAGATTGCAGCATCGGCAATGAAGTTGATGACAATCTTGACAGCATTCCAATTGATCCGCTTCAGTAAATCATTTTTTTCACACTTACTTTTACTTTATTTATTTCTTACACCTAAAAAAATTGGGAGTGAATTCGAAGTGATCTAGATTTTATTTAAATCTGCATTCACTCCGAACCAGAATTTAAATTTTAAATTAAACTCCCCTTCGTAGCGAGTTAAATAAATAGTCCGCTCCAGATTTACTCCAAATTTACTCTGCTATTTTTTTACAGTTTATTTATTTTCAAATAATCAATAATTATTATTACAGTTTTTCACCTCGGGCCAGAGAACAAGAAACTGTAGACAGTAAATCTAGTAAAAATGACAATTCTGATACTGATGAATCAGACCAATCATGGGATCCACTTGCTAAAGAACTGTACCAAGACCTGTGTGATAAAATTGATGAAAGTTTTGATGTTGATTACTCGAAATTAAATATACCAGGTAAATTCCATAATTTATTTTTTCCATTACAAAAAATGACTTTTATTTTTTCATCCAACATTTAATAACATTTTAATTTTAAATAAAAGCTTCAGTATCGAATTGCCCCCAATTTATTTTCAACTCTGACGCAAATTATAATAAACAATTGTCTGTTTATTTATAAATAAATTACAATAATAAATAATAATAATAACATTAATGGTTATCTTTAGACCCCGTTACGGAGATAAAATCGAGACTAGCAAACATTTATATGAGGACACACAGTAAACGAGGCACAGCTTCAAATAACAATGACACTTATCCATTTCCAAGGGCTGGTACATCTCGTACTAGTGAGAGGAGTACCGAAGTGCAAGCATGTACCGTAACAAGTGATAATAATGATTCCACTCCATTAAATCCATTTAGTAAATCAACGCCCCATGATTACGAGACCGTGGAATTAAGAATTAAAAATGCACTGGCAGCTCTTCCTGACAAACTTGTCTTCCCTATACCTGATCCATTCTTCTGTGTAGACACAACAGAACCCGAAGAAGCTGAGCCATCAGCATCATTGGCTACGGGAGTAAACAAAACCACTGAGACTGATAATAAAAATATAAACAGAGATACAGACACTGTGATAATTACAGACACGGATACGGATTCAAATGTAAATGGAGTTAAAAAAAAATTACCAGATGATAAATTAATAAATAGAACTGTAAATACGCCAGTGGGCAGTACAGTTTCATCTCCACCAGTCGGTTGGGATGCTCACGTTGAGAATGAAAGGAATTTAATTCGTCGTAATTTAAAGCACACGCCGGCGATACTGAGGAGAGCTCAACCACGTGAATTTTTATTTGATCTTGAGCATCTGAGTAAAGTTAAACCTTCAACAGCTCAAGTTCCACAAACACATTCTCATCTCGATCCACATCCTTACGCTCTGCCTAAAATAACACAAACTCAAGCTCATCCTTTACAAACTGATGCTTGTCGTAAAATCAATAAAGCCAACAATCATGAATCCTTTCCGCATGAATTCTTTCAACCTCTATTACCGAAAGATAAATCTCATTATTACCCACCGGTCGACCAACAATTACTCTATTATCCAACTCCTAGTGCGATATTTAAACTCGATAAAAAAAATAAATACCAAAATAAAGTAATCAATCCGTGTTACAAAAATCCGTGTCTGGATAATTATAATTATAAAAATAATAATTATTATTTTGATGAAAAAAATATAAAAACATCAAGAGAAATAAAAGGTTATTTAGCTCCGGTATTACAAACAATAACTGCTGATAAAATGGAATCACATTATCCTCTAGCATTTTCACAAAATGGATTTTTAAAATCACGTACTGACATTCACAAAAACGATTACATTAGATTTAATGGAGAGAAGCGCGAACTCAATAAAGAGACTACTGCTATTACTACTAAAACTAAATCCACTAAAGCTACTTGTACTTCAACTGCTGCTGCTACTGCTGCTGCGGAAAACGGAAATTTAAATTGTAAAAATAAATTTTCTTACAATTATTTACTTCCTCATTTAAATCCACCGATTAAAAATGATACCAGTACTGGGAAATTTAAATTTTTTACCCAAAACTACAATAAACGTGACGTCAATCCGCATTTACCACAACAGCAACAATATTTACATAAACCAGTTCCGTATGAACCGATACCTCTGCGACAGGAAATGAATAATACCAGAGCATTGAAAATTAATAATGAACTTTTAATTAAAAATGAAGATACGAAAAATTTAACTTGGAAATCTACGGGAGCAACTGCGGATACCGAATGGACGGAGAGACACAAAAATTGGCTGATGAATAATAACATTTATGAAAATAAACTGCCAGTTAATGACGCAGCAGTCAATAGATCAAATAATAATTTAAAATTAAACATCGATTGCAATAATTACAGTCAGGATAAAATGCTTTTGAACGAAACCGTCCTAGAGAATTTGAAAATTTTATCATTCGAAGATCAGTACAATCCGGAATTATTTGCAAATGATCACGAATACTTTAGACCGCAGTTGCATCCACATCAGGTCTGTTGTCATCAAAGTAAGCAGGAAAAAAACTTGGAAAAGTTATCACAGCCCTCTAAGTACTTGGCGGTGATTAATGAACATCAAACTTGTCCGCAAATTCCGCAACGAGTTCCCATTTACTTAAATGAACCTCTTCCAATAAATAATCAGCCTGCTACTAATACTAATGCTGAAGGTATTTATCACAGAAATACTGACAAGAAATTCCCGGCAAAGTATCGAGTGCCTCAGGAAGTTAGACATCCGGATAAACAAGTTCAATTTGGTGTACCTATTGCGGTGTTTGCTGCTAAAGATAAAAATAATGAATTTTTATCATCCCGTAAATATCCCGAAGCGAGGAACGTCGGCCATGTTGATGGAAGAAATAAAACCAGGGGTAAAATTAATGAGCACTGCAATTATTTGGGTTATAACTATGGTAGATTTGTTAATGACTCTACTAAATCGGTGATAAATAATAATCAAGTGCATTTAAGTGATGGTAATTTGCAATTAGATAATAATAATAGTAATAGGGTACGCAAAATAGTTCTTCCTGATGGTCAAATTGGATTATTTGTTCCTGAACATTACGTTGATAATCATAGTAATAGAAGTAATGTTAATAATAGTAATAAAAATGACAATGTGTATAGAAAATAAGCGCGTTAATTATCGATTATATATAACAAATAGCTGGCTATTTGAATATATTTTGTGGAATATATATTTTCTTTATGGAAAAATGTTTAGTTGTTTTATGAGCAATAATTGTTTGAACAAATTTTTATAAGGAAATAATTTTGTAATAAATATTTTAAATGAAAAGAAGTTGTAATTAATTTATAAGTTCGATTGTGAAATAAATTTTTCAAGTTTACTTTAGTAATTAGGACTCTAAATATTTGTGTTTGGATATCTATTTTAGTCGGATAAATTTAGGGTAAGTTCAACCCTGTCTATATAAATCGATATCTGGGAAACTGTTGATCGAAATTAGATCAAACATTAATGAAAATTGTTTCTGAAAGTCTCACTTTTAATTTGAGCCCAATGGCAACCCTTCATCTCAATTTTTATAGAAGTTATGAATTTTCAAAGTCTCTGCTTCCAGATTCAAAAATTTGATTCTCCAAAAATTTATTTCCATCTATATGGATCTTTATAGATCAATATCTCGAAAACTATTGGTCGAAACTCAATCAAACATGAATGAAAATTGTTTCTGAAAGTCTCACTTTTAATTTGAGCCCAATGGCAACCCTTCATCTCAATTTTTATAGAAGTTATGAATTTTCAAAGTCTCTGCTTCCAAATTCAAAAATTCGATTCTCCAAAAATTTATTTCTATCTATATGGATCTTTATAGATCAATATCTCGAAAACTATTGGTCGAAACTCAATCAAACATAAATGAAAATTGTTCCTGAAAGTCTCACCTTTAATTTGAGCCCAATGGCGACCCTAAATCTCAATTTTCCTAGAAGTTATGAATTTTCAAAGTCTCTGCTTCCAGATTCAAAAATTCGATTCTCCAAAAATTTATTTCCATCTATATGGATCTTTATAGATCAATATCTCGAAAACTATTGGTCGAAACTCAATCAAACATGAATGAAAATTGTTCCTGAAAGTCTCACCTTTAATTTGAGCCCAATGGCGACCCTAAATCTCAATTTTCCTAGAAGTTATGAATTTTCAAAGTCTCTGCTTCCAGATTCAAAAATTCGATTCTCCAAAAATTTATTTCCATCTATATGGATCTTTATAGATCAATATCTCGAAAACTATTGGTCGAAACTCAATCAAACATGAATGAAAATTGTTCCTAAAACTCTCCTCTTCAATTTGAGCCCAATAGCGACCCTAAATCTCAATTTTCCTAGAAGTTATGAATTTTTAAAGTCTCTACTTCTAGATTCAAAAATTCGATTCTCCAAAAATTTACCACTGTATAGATCGATATCTCGAAAACTATTGGTCGAAACTCAATCAAACATAAATGAAAATTGTTCCTGAAAGCCTCCCCTCAAATTCGAGCCCGATCCCGTCCCTTCATCTCAATTTTCCTAGAAGTTATGAATTTTCACTCTACTTCCAAATTCAAAAATCGGGTTCCTTGGGTGTTCGTATCAGTAAAGTAGTCCACAGAAAATGTCCATGCGTACAAGTTCATGTACAAAACAAAACATCAGTAAGTTAAACAAAAATTAATCATTTTGATATTTATCCTTTTATTCTCATTTTCAAAATAAATTTAAATCCCAACAAATAATTATTATTTAAAAAATTTAAATTGACAATTTTTAGTGACAAAATTTAAACTCCAAGGGAAGTTGTAATAAATTTCAATGAATGATGTGAGGAATGTTAAAAAAAAAAAGCCATATGTCAATGGATAAAATAAAAAAAGCGTATTTTAAAAAATATGAATAAGTGAAAGATATAAATTAGAATCCAAGGCCTGACACTGGTTGAAGATTGATAAGTTTTACCGGAAACAGATAGTAAACAATCGCACAAAACACCCGGGAGGGAAGTAACGTCTACGCCTTCGTTCTCTTGATCAATTCAAAAGGACAAACGTTTACACATCAGTCATCTCGTTGCTCTGCTTTCACTTCCAGTCATAAACCATTACCATACTCATTGCTAATTACTTACTAATTACGAGACCATCAGTTTAAAAAAGTGTTCAATAAATTAATAACAAAATATGAAGAATTTTTGTATGTTACTGTTTATTGTCGGTGGATGTTTGGCTGGCGCATGGGATAACAATAACAACTGTAAGTTAAAAATTAAGTAATTAATAATGGAATAATGAATTAATTTATTTATCAAATGCAGCTCGATGCCCGCCTGTTCTATTTCCAAACGGTAAAGTACGATCACGCGGTCGTGGAAGGATTATCAGATTTAATTGCTTCGAAGGATTCACCCTAGTCGGCAATAAATACTCGACGTGTGTTCGCGGCACTTGGGACACACCAACGCCAGTTTGCGTTAGTAAGTTTAAGTTGTTTAAGTTATTTAATGTCAGTTAATTTATATATTTGCATAAACTTACGGTAGGTTAATAAATATACGTCATTTTGACTATTAATTATTTAATAATTTATGTTTAGCTGAAAATATGCAACCGAAAATGTCAGATATAAATAAAACGAGATACTGAAAGTTAGCCGATGTCTAATAATTTTTGGACTTTTTTAAAAACGATAAATTTAAAAAAAAAATAATTTCAAAAAATTGCACCTACAGTTTTTTAAATTTTCTACATGTGCATATTTTTAGTTTTTTTTTTTTTTTTAATTTAAAAATTTATAATCGTCTGCTAACTTTAATTTCATATAAAGATGAAACTGAATTTAGCCGACGTCTAATAAATTTTAAATTTTTTCAAAAACGATAAATTAAAAAAAAAAAAAAAAATTGAACTTATAGTTTTTGTAATTTTCTACATGTGCATATTTTTAGTTTTTTTTTTTTTTTTAATTTAAAAATTTATAATCGTCTGCTAACTTTAATTTCATGTAAGATGAAACTGAATTTAGCCGACGTCTAATAAATTTTGAATTTTTTCAAAAACGATAAATTAAAAAAAAAAAAAAAATTGAACTTATAGTTTTAGTAATTTTCTACATGTGCATATTTTTAGATTTTTTTTTTTTTTAATTTAAAAATTTATAATCGTCTGCTAACTTTAATTTCATATAAGATGAAACTGAATTTAGCCGACGTCTAATAAATTTTGAATTTTTTCAAAAACGATAAATTAAAAAAAAAAAAAAAATTGAACATAGTTTTTTAAATTTTCTACATGTGCATATTTTTAGTTTTTTTTTTTTTTAACTTGTCATTGAAAAAAAAAGTCTAAAATTGTTAATCGTCTACTTACTGCAGGATCATATAAAACTGACATGACAGTAAATAAAAAATTGATTTTATTTACTTATTTATTTAAAATAAAATAATTTAACAGACTCGCAGTGTCCTTCATTGGCAACTCCAGACCATGCATTAGTTGCTTCGAAATATAACGGAGCGATACTGATGTATTTTTGCGAACCGGGACATGTATTAATTGGTACTGCGGAAATTTACTGTAATGGAAAACAATGGAATGGAACTGCGCCTTACTGTAGAGGTACGTAAGTTTTTTTACTTTATTTGTTTATTTAATTATTAATAAATTAATTTTTTTTTTTATAACTGTGAGCTTTCAATTATAAAAAGAATTTCAGATACGACCGCCGCGGCACCAATAAAATGTGATTTTGAAAAACCGGATCTTTGCTGGTGGGAACAAGATCCGCGGCACGATTTTGACTGGCGACGGCATAATTTTGAAACACCGAGTTCTCATATTGGTACTGGACCAACATATGATCATACACTTGGCGCCGGAAATGATGGTAATTATCTTACTATTTTTATTTTATTATCTTATGATTATTTTTAGTTAATGATAAAAAAATACAATTATAATTTATATATTCGTTTATTTCTCTTATCATCTCAATGACTCTTTCAATAATTTTTCAGTAATTTTCCGTACAAAATTTTTTTATCCTGAAGTAAGAAGACAGTTAACAATTCTTGAATTATTTTTTCAACAAATCAATTACAAAAAAAAAAACTAAAAATATGCACATGTAGAAAATTTAAAAAACTACAGGTGCAATTTTTTTAAATACTTTTTTTTTATAATTTATCGATTTAAAAATAATTCAAAAATTATTAGACGTCAGTAAACTTCAGTATCATTGAAGTTAGCAGACAATCAACAATTTTCGAATTTTTTTATCAACAATTTAATTTAGAAAAAATAAAAACTAAAAATATGCACATCTAGAAAATTAAAAAAACTACAGGTGCAATTTTTTAAAATACTTTTTTTTTATAATTTATCGATTTAAAAATAATTCAAAAATTATTAGACGTCGGCTAACTTCAATCACTAAAATTTTTTTTTTAATTATTGAGCAACTAACGAGAACAGTATGGCGCTAAAATGTATTTATTTAAAATTTTAAAAAAATAAATAAATGTGATACTGAAGTTAGTCGACGTCGAACAATTTTTGAATTTTTTTTAAAAACAATAAATTAAAAAACTTTTACAGCATAATAAAAATATTTCAAATAATTGCACCTATAGCTTTTTAAATTTTCTACATGTGCATTTTTTTTTTTTTCTGTAATCGATTTGTTAAACAAATTCCGAAATTATTAACTGTTCTCTAACTTCAACATCAAATATATTATAAATATTAATATCATAATTATATCTAATATATTATTCCAGGTTACTATCTTTATATTGAGGCTTCCGGTCGACTTGTAAATGATACTGCTCGGATTATTTCCCCTTTATATAATGCGTCATACACAGACTCCGGATGTTTTTCATTCTGGTAAGTAAATAATTAATTATTTATTTATAATTAAATGAATGTTTAATTTAAATTTAAATTACGGTAATAGGTACCACATGTACGGTGGAACGATAGGTGCACTACGTGTGTACTTTAAAGAAGAGAGTACAGAGACACCTAAATTAATGTTCGAAAAGCTGGGTAATCAGGGTAATCGTTGGCTACACGGTTTGTTTGATCTTCCAAAGACAAACTCAAGTTTCCAGGCAAGTTTCATATAACTAGTCTAATAAATTTCATTTTACATAATAAATTTACTGTATATATAAGATGTAATTTATAATATATGTATGTAGTAGTAGGAGAAAATTATTAAGTGATGTTTTATTACTTGCAGATAATAATTGAAGGTGTACGTGGCTCGAGCTATGTCAGCGATTTGGCAATTGACGATGTTGCTATTCTACAAGCTGAAGAGTGCACTCAAGCAAAAAAAATTGATTCTGATACTACTGCACGTAGTGTGACTACAAACGATGGCAAGTATTTAATAATAAAACGAGGATGTGATAAAAATTTTAAAATTATATTTGTTTTTTTGTAAAAAGTACTGGTTCAAATAAGTTATTTTAATTATTTGTATCGAGTACTGTCAGATTTATCTTCTATTCAATTTTCAATTTAATTGATTTGTAATCTTGGCTGGAAAAAATAACTCATTGATGTTTTTTTTTTATCAAAGTACTAATGGATATTAAAAATTTAATCTCGGCGGGCTTTAAAAATCGCTATGGTGGAAAAATTTATAAAAAAATATGCGTTGTAAATAAAATTACCGGACTATACTGAGAAATATTTTTTTGAACCGCAGACGAGATAAAAAATTTATGACCCTGAACTTAGCAGACAATTAAAAATTTTTGAATTTTTTTTTTTTTTAAGAAATCAAGTAAAAAAACTAAAAATATGCACATGTGAAAAATTTAAAAAACTATAGGTGCAATTTTTTTAAATATTTTTTTTTTATAATTTATCGGTTTTAAAAAAATAAAAAAATTAGACGTCAATTAGCTAATTTTAGTTTTGTAAAAATTTTTGACATTTCAAAAAAATCTTGACAACTAAAAATTAAAAAAACTGTAATTACATTTTTTATTTTTCATTAAAATAAATTAATTTTTAATAATTATGAGCAATTTTTTCAAAGTAAATTATTAATTTTTATGGTATTGACATATAATAATTTTTGGATTTTTTTAAAAACGGTAAATTTTAAAAAAGAAAATTTTTCAAAAAATTGCACCTTCAGTTTTTAAAATTTTCTACACATGCATATTTTTATTTAATTTAATTGTTAAAAAAAAAATTCAAAAATTTTTAATTGTCTGCTAACTTCAAGATCATAAATTTTTAGTGTAAAAAATTCAGCCGCTGAATTTTTTTTATCATTTAGTATTTAAAAGCTGAATGTTAAAAAATCCGTTAAAAAAAAGTCTGTCTGACCTGCTCCGGATACTTAAAAAACCGGGACGTTTGGGAAAACCCGGACGTATGACTATGACTCACCCTGAGACCTATCACCACAAATTACATAAAATCTCTTTAACAACTTTTTGTCTTACAGCCTATATTAAAAACGTACCAATATTATTACAGATCAAATTGAAATAATAAATGCACTGCAAAGTTGTCGAGGTAGATGCGGTAATGTACCTGGAATAAATACTTGGACAACAATCATACCATTGTCTTCACCCGATGCCTGTCAGTGTTCTCTCGAGTGCGCAGAGAATTCCACTTGTTGCCCAGACTTCGCCGAGTACTGCATTCTCGGTAATTATGCGCTAAATAATTTAATCAAAATTATGACAAATAAATAACAACAATTAAAATAATAATATTTCCACAGCAATAACGGATTATCCAGCATCGCCGACAATGTCACCAACAATTGGACTATTGCCGACAAAATTAAACCCATCAGTGATAACAATAGACCCGAAAGATGAAATAGACCCTGAAGTATCAACCGCACCTCGTAAATTATCACCATCCATCACAACTAAATTAGAGACAATTGAATTAACGGGAACGAGTCCACTTCCACGTCTTAAAACTACCAGGAGCAGGACCAAAACAACAGACAACAAAGCTATTCATCCAGAGACACCATATCCTACGATAAAATTACATGAGCAAACAACAGAATTTAATACCCTAATTATTACTAAGTACAAAAAGACTACAGACTCGGTTATTAATAATAAAGTTTCGTCAGAATCGGAAGTTTTTGGTGATCGAGCTGAACAATTACACGCGGTAGCGAGTCTCGGTATGTCGGAGATAATTAGTATTGTTGTGGTGTTGATAGCAGCAGTAACTATTGCTACTGGAATAATAATTGTCGTGTTACGAAGACGTAAAACTTACAAAAGAGGCTCTGGTAGCAGCGGCTCGGTACTATCTGATGACAGCGACGTACGTTTTTTGACATCCGACGAAGTACTTGACTTTAATTTAGCGCGCCCAAGTGAGTACGATGAACTTTAATTATCTAATTTTGTTATTTATTAATTAACTAATTAATTAATTGTCATACTCTTTAGCTCAATGCGTATCATAATTATCATAATTATTATGTACTGTTACAACTTAATTAGGTCTATTTTATATGTAAATAATTATAACTATAATTATATGGAGATTGAGGATATGATTAAATTACAAATTTTTTTTTTTTAAACTTAATATTTTAATAACCAAAATACAATATTGCTTAGCGTACAAATTATTAGTTTTTTTATGAGGTATGACACTATGATTTCATAATAATATATATTAGATAATCATATATTATTACTTCTCAGTCTTGCAAAAGCTATTTTATTAGAAGTGTATTTCTTCATCCGCTGATGATTAGAAGAAATAAATAATAAATATTTTTTTATTATTTATTATTATTATTATTCTTATTACTAAATATGTATATATTTTTAATATTGCAGTTGTCAGGCACTAATATTTAAATTATTCAAAAATTTTTAATTCAAAACGGAATATTTTTATGATACTGAAGTTAGTTGTCAGATAATTTTTGGATTTTTTAAAAAACGATACATAAAAAATAAATATTTAAAAAAATTGCACTTATAGTTTTTAAAATTTTCTACATGTGCATATTTTTACTTTTTTTTTTTTTTGTAATTTATTTGGAGAAAAAAAATCAAAAAATTTTTGATTGTCTTAACTTCTGGATCATGAGTGTGGAATGTAGCAAACATGAGATAAATTTTAAATTACAAATAAATGAATTGAACATTCAAAAATTAAAAAATTAAAAAAATCCACATACTGATTTTCAAATTTTATAAATGTGCATTTTTTTTAATATTATCCAATTTACATTTAATTCACTTTTTTTTTAATTTTTTAAATTCACAATTGTCAGCTACATTCACACTCATTTTTGAATCACTGAAGTTTGCTGACATTTAATCATTTTTGAACTTTTTTCAAAGCGGTAATTTTAAAAGAATATATATTTTGAAAAATTGCATCTAAATATTTTTTAATTTTCTACTTGTGCATATTTTTATTTACTTATTTTTTTTTATTATTGATTTGTTGAAAGAAAATCCAAAAATAGTTTATCTGTTAACTTTAGCATCATATTTTTTTATGATACTGAAGTTAGCTGACGTCTAATAATTTTAGTATTTTTTTAAAAACTAAAAATGAGAAAAGAACAATGTAGTAGAAATTCCGTCAACATATAAATTTTTTAAAAAATTACTTACAGTTGACATCAATTGGGAGTGAAACGAAATTTGGAAAATAAATTTCAGTAAAATCTTCACCAAATCGTCAATTTTATAATTTAAATTTTCATGATACTGAAATTGGCTGACATCTGATAATTTTTGGATTTTTTTTAAATAATAAATTATACAAAAAAAAATATTTGAAAAAATTGCATCTGTAGTTTTTTGAATTTTCTACATGTGTTTATTTTTATTTTTATTTTTTTGTATAATTCCCCAGTGAAAAAAAAATCCGAAAATTTTCGATTGTCTGTTAACTTCTGAATCATAAATTTTCAAATCTTTTCGGCTAAAATTTATTCAACAAATTTTGTTTAACTCCTAATTGATAACAGCTGTAAGTAATTTCTTTTAAATTCTATATCTCGACGAAATTGTCCTTTTTTCAATCAGTTTTAATTTTTTTTTTAATTATGACAGTTGAAAGTCATTGCATATTTTTAAAAAGTGGAGAGCAATATCTGAGAATACCCTTAAGTCTGCAAAAGAATCATTTTTTACTCCCACTACTTGACCATGATGAAATCTAAGAATTTGTACTAACGCGCATGCGCAGTAATGATTTAATTGTAGAAAAATGGTGGGAGAAAAAATCATTTTCTTATATGGACACAAATATAGTCGATTACGACTTATCTATAAGTAATGGTATTAATAAGTAATTATATATATATATATATATATATATATATTTGATTCATTTTGGGCACGTAGATCTACAGACTAATGCTACTGATTTAGTGATACGAGCGAATTATAAATTGCGGTTCGTGATTCTGTCGTAAGGTAGTATTTCAGATGCATATCTGATTATTGAGATAAATTTTCTGTAAAAGATTTCCTAATTTATATATATAATAACCATAATTTATATTATTAATGATGACAACTCATAAATATCAACATACAATCATTTGTGAATATATTTCCCTGGGAATCCCAATTTATATTTCGTTCGTACTGTGTACGGAAAAAAGAATCGCGGTAAGTAAAACAGAAAAAATTTTCCATTTTGATCTTTATACTTTTATATTAAATTTAAAATTAAATATAAATAAATATACTTAAGCTTTGGTATTAGCTTATGTCAAAAAACTACGCAGTATAAAAATACTAATTTATGTTTACAGCTTCTAAAAAATTTAAATTATTTATCCAAAATTAAAAAAAAATTATGGCTTAATTATTACACTGAAAAAAAAATAATTAATGTAAAAACGATATTTTCTGGAGCAGTAAATCAATAGAAAATATAACATAATTAGTTTAATATCTAAGTTGAAAAATGATTGTCTTAATCTTAACTCCCCAGAAAGGAATCGAAATTTATTTACGCTCATCAGCATTTTTCTCGCTGAACTCTGATTTCTTTGAGTAAGAAAATAATTTTCAATAAAATCTTTAAAATTTTCCACTAAAAATAGATTGGAAATTTTCCAACCCCATAATTTCTTGTGAGAAGATAATCCAATAATTCTAAAAGTTATTTTTTCTTTCCGTGTAATAATATAATAATTAATTTAGGTGGACAAGGTGTAATTTATGTAAGAAAAGTTTGATATATTTTTACACTGTAAAAAAAAACTGGGGTAAATCCAGGCCGTGTAGGTGTTAAAATTTTCAGTGTTAAATTAACCCCGCCTCCGATGTAAATATTCTTTACCAGTGTTAAAAAAATTTCTCGTTAAAAATATTTATACTTTATAAATATTTTAACTTACGAATTACACAGTATTTTTAGTAATTAATTAAATTATTTGTGATTGAAATGCTGGGCGTAAAATTGTGTATTTTTTAAATAAATTACATATAAAATAAATAATTATTTAAATAATTACATATCAAAATTGAAATTCCCTCCAGAGAATATTCATTAAATTTTTATATTTTTTTATATGTAATACATTTTTTTTCTAATTTCTATACGTGGAATTTTTTTTCACACCGATTTAACACCGATATTTTAACACCGCTTTTTTTACAGTGTAAATAATTAATAATGAGGAGTTGGTTTATTAACACTTCCCCAGAATAAAATTAAACGAGAAGGATCATGTCTTATGAAAAACAAAAATGGCCGATTTGCATTTAATATTTTTTGACCCCCAGATTTAGCAATTATAACTCCTGTTGCCGCAGCAGCGACAGTCCCAGTTTCAGTAATATCTATTTCAACTTTATGAAGTACATCTGATGCATACAAACCAGGATTAACAAAGTTTGCGCTGTTACGTAGTGCATCTAAACCATAAGACGGAAATCCTTTGGCCTCGATAAACCGCAGAAATCCGGCATCAATCGGACGACTTTGTCTTTTACTGCGACGCTGAGTAGTTTCATTTTTATCTTGGGTAACTTTAACTGGATTTTTATCGTGATTGAAGAACGAGGGCGTTGATGAGGTCGTTGAGGTTGAAGGCGAAGGAGACCTTGAAAACGAGGAAGTAGTCGTCTGCTGATTGATTTCCGCTGGTTTATTATCCCCCAATTTTCCCGAGCTAGACACATCGACATGTCGCTTTTGAATGGTTCTGTGAATTTTTTCCAGATAAACTCCATTATCCCATTGCTGAATATCATAGCCACCTTGTAAATCTTTGTACCTGAAGTAATTATTCTTTCCAGAAAAGTCTTTTCCACTGACGGTACTGCCACTAGTCCCGTCTCCGTTGCTGGTGGTCGGGGTCATTGGATCAGTATCATCATCATCGGTATTGATCCTTGAGAAAATAATGGGATCACTTGTGGATGGATTTGATTCATTATTTAAACCAGTTGATAGTAATCCCAGATTAGCTGCACCCGGAGTAAACAGCGAAGTGAGTCCGAGTGATTGTAATGCGCGATTTAAACTCAATGTACTCGATAGTTTCATCCGTGGAATCGCTATTATACAAGTCGAATTTATCATTTTATTTATTAATGAATTTATTACGTCTGGAGTGATGCGGGATTCTAGGTCATTCAAAGCATTTGAGCCCATTCCTGTTGGTAGTAACACGTACATTGTTGCCTCGGACTTTAATGAATACCCAGTAATTGCCTGTAAATCAAGATGAGGATAAAAATAATTACGATTGGTAATTTTAGGATCATCATTATCTTGATTCACATGATTATTAAAGTTTACGATGTGATTTAATAGTCGATGCGATGGAAAAAGAGAGAAAAAAATAACTTACGGAATCGCTGTCTCTGTAAGGTAAGCCGAGGATTTTAACTCCGAGCTGTTTGTCTTCGTAAAATGGAAATTCACCGCCATTATACATCATATCGACATTAATTGTCTGTCCTGATGCGAGATAAAACGGTTTTCTGAAGGATAGATTTGAAAAAAAAATAATGAGAGGATGAAAAAAAAACTTTAATGAGAAAACAAAGAAGATTTTTTAATTTCTTTTTTAAATTATTATAATGAAGTACCTTTTGGTAGCGCCTTTGAAAAAATGTTGATTCCATTCGCCATTGAAGTACAATGCGGAAGCTAAAATAACTTTACTGGCACGACTAGGTGGTTCGGGTAAAATGCTATTAATTTTTCCTCGTGTCTTTGAGTTAACCCAATTATTAATGATACTTTGTGCTAAGGAGGGTTCGTGAAGAAAATCGACATTGATAACGTCATTTTTGTAAACGTCACGAGCGATTGCCGCGAATTCAGGGCGTATAGAGTACCCGGACTGTACAAAAATACTACCGGCTGAAAAAATTTCCGACGTTTGTGGACTGCCGGTGCCGCTGGCCAGTTTTATTGAATTTAATAAGATACCAAACATGTGATGCACAATTTCCGAGTGTCCTGATATGTCGACGCCGGCTTCGAATCCAAGTATGCTGGCTATTTCATCAAAAGTCCTGCCACCGGAACCCAGCAGCACAACTGCCAGTGTTCCTGCCAAATTTAACGGAGAGAACACGACATTGTCACGGTCTAATCCCACCGTCGTCGCACGTTGATTCACGTCAATAGCGTGATCCATGTGCAACGCAAATCTCGTCACCCCTTGCGACAGGATATTGTTCACCTAGACAAACAATTATTATTTCATTTACCAATAATACAAATCTATATTATTAAGAGGACAAGGAAAATTTATCAAACTTCATATCTGTTCGACAAAATGACCAGCAATTTTATTTCGCCACCATTGGAAAAATCTTGAGTTTAATTTGTGCCTTTTCCCGGCATCAGATATTTTTATAAAATAACTTTACTGATTAGTTCTCAAAATTTAAATTTCCCGCCATGCTCAAATATTTATTCATTATTTTTTTATAATATTTCAAAGTTACTCATATCAAAACTTTTTAATACTTTGAAATTAAATACTATTTTTTTTTTATTATCAATTGCAGTCACATGGGAGCTGCAGATTGTTAGTAATTACTAATTATAATTATCTCAAGATATTTTTATCATTTCACATATCGCTCTGCCGTGAAATGTATAATTAAATTACACAACTTTTATCAACATAAAAAAAGAAATATTTAAATAACAATGAGCTTACATGATCACTCCAGTATTTCTCTTCACCGGTCATCGTATTATGGACAAACGGTCTTGCATCAGCAGTGACTTTATTGATATTACCTACATCAAAATTAATTGGCGGTCGTATATTTTGTATCGGCGGTAAACTCGCGACACTAAACGACGGGAAAGGTCGACGATGCTGACCTCCATTTCCATAATAAGCCGCTGGAATCGTAGGTTCAAAATCTTCAGGGAATATTATTTGTAAATCAACGCCCACCGTCAATACAAATAGTATCACCGCTATATTTATTTTTGACATCTATAAAAATCAACAATACCAAAAAAAATTAAGTAATTCACTTAAACTTTAATTTATTTATTTATTTATATTTTTCAGGACTGATTTCAATTTAAATTAACATAACTATCAGGGACAAGGAGAACTAGATTCACGTAATGGTTAAAAAAAACACTCGAAAGTCAAGGACTCCCATCTTCCTTTCCACTTACATATATATTTATGTATACATACATATACATATATATAAACCACACATCAATGATAACAATGCAATAATTATTTATAAAAAAATATTTAAGATTACATGATCACGTTCAAATAATGAGTCAATTATTATTTATTTTTATGACGTTATAATTATTTGGCTCGAACGTAATAACTTACAATTATAATTAAATAAAAATAATTTGATATTTACACAAATTAAATATTTAAATTTAAAAATTTTTTAAGGTAAAATTTAAGTCAGGAGACAAGGTTGACGTAGCATAAAAAATTGAATTTATTCTCCCGCGTAAAGTGGATTGAATTTCACTTTTAAAAAAAAAAAGTTATACAAACCTCCGGGCTTATCCACACTATTATAACACCGTTAATTAAATTAGTATTTTATTTAAGTTTATGATATATACTTTCGAGAGATTTACTTTAATTATATTAGTGTAGTTTATAAGTAATGAGTTTATGTAATTTAGCGAAAATGAAGCAATGAAGTAGAAAAAAAATAAATTGCAACGCGCAATTTATTAAATGATGAAACAGAAGTTTGAGAATCAATACCGGTGTCACGTTATGCCGTTATTTTATTATATATGTCTATATATATAAGTAATAATGCCACGGGAGGTAGTAAACCGCGGGTATTGCCGAGTAAGAGCAACTGACTCACGTTATGGTCTCGCACTCGTATTTACCGCGTTTCTGTCCCCACCGCTTTGATAAACAAGTCGCGTTTAAATATAAACATATATAATATATATGTATAGATGTATATGTTTATGTGTATCCTGCTTTCCTTGCTATTAATCGCGATAATTAATAATTAATTATGCAATTGCAGTCACGTGGAATCGAGTATTTGATTTGATAAGTGATAAGTATGGCTTTTATATTTTTCATTTATTTTACCCGACTTGATCACGAGAATTAATTCGGGTAAGATGAAAAAGTAAAATTGAGGTAGAAATGAATTTAAAGATCTACGTTTATATCCTGAAATTTTTTTCACGCCTTCAAAATTACATTTTTATTTACTTTTTAGTTGACAATAATTTTGTATTAATTTTCATCGCGAATAAAAATATATGAGGACTGTATTTATGTTTGATACCGAAGGTTTGAATTGTTTTTTAAAAATGTTTTGTTATTGCGAGCCGCTTAAACGTTTGCCGATGGCCGGCGTAAACTTTAGTATTGATTTGTGCAAGAGTGCTCTTTTTTCCATTACTCGTTACACTTGTACATGTCGCTGACTATATTTTATATAAATATACATAAATATAAATACGAATGATATGTTGTAAATTTTTTAGTTGGATTTATTGATAAGCGCTTGATAATTATTGTGTTTGCTCAATAAATTCATTATTTATTAACCTGGCGAAAATTATCTGTACATCGGTAATTAAAAAGCAGCGAGAAATTTTTTAAACTCTGGCTTTGTAATAAATATACTGATAATAAACATTTAAAATAAATAAATCAACAACAATAATAATAAATAATTGCTCCGAATATAAAATACTTTTAGTGAAGTAAATAATAATGATAATAAAAATAATAATATCATAGGGCAGAAATCTTACGACGAATTTAAAGGCCGCGATCGAGTTTGTAGAGCTCGAGTAATTCACGAAATAGCCGTACCAAAAGTTATAATGATCAACATCGCGAATCTTGTTGATGCAATTACTCTCCAATCTACAGAAAATTTAAAACTAAACCGATAATTTTAATTTTTAACCCCGGATTAAAAAAAAATATCAATAATTAAATCTTTTAAATTTTTCAAATTTGGGAAACACCAAAAAAAAATTCATGTGGGTAAAATGGGTCATTAAAAAAAAATTTCTATTTCGCGCGCAAAATTCAAAAAATTCAGAAAGTTAATAAAAGTTATTAATAATTCACTAGTCCCATTAAATATAAATTATTTAAAATCCCATACATCTCTTAGTAACTAATAAAAGTATAAATTTAAATATTCATTTCAAAATTCAAATCATTAATTCACACCAGTAACGCGGGTTGAATACAAATTTGAATTTGAATCGTAAATTTAAATTTGTTACAATTTAAACGCGAGGAAAAAAATACGACGTAATTATTTTAAACGGCCAGTATTTACTACAGTTAAATATATATATGTATATAAAAGTGGGAAGTTCCCAAAGCAGCGGATTTCCCGGGATTTATATTCATTCAATGACCATCTGTTTGTATACAATGCATACACTTGTAATACTTACTCCTGTATGACATCACTCATCACCAGTTGCTTGTTACTCCTTTTTAGTATAGAATATAATTACGTTTTCGTCATTCCCGCCAGACCATCAAGAGCTACAGTATTTAAAAAAAATAAAAAAAAAAAGTCTTCAAAACTCAAATTCTTTAAGCCATCGAATGATCGTCTAATTAATGACTCCAATAAAAAAAAAACATTAAAATAAATAATTACTTATAAAATTATATTTCCAATCAATAATTAAAAATATTATTTTTATATATTTATATAATGATAAATTTTGTTTATTTTTAAAAAATCAATAACCGGGTTTTTTAAAATCTATTCTCGGACATCTTACAATAAAACAATGACAATTATAACTACGTCATGATAAATCAATACAGTGAGAGAATAAAGTAGGATATAGGTGACGTATACTCATTGAAAGAAATAAAATAAAAATACGGCGTACGATCTACGATGAATGGCAGTACAAGGTAATAATATATATATATTGTAGATAAAAGGTAAATACTTGTATCTAAATATTTTTCCAAGTGCATAAATCAGAAGATGGAAGTACATAAAATGTCTATGACTCGATGGATATTTTATTTCAATTTAATATTACGAGGATAAAAACCCGATGAGCTGGTCTTGGGTAAACAATTGTGTTTTATTGGTTCAATAGATGTATCATCGACTGATTGATTATCAATAAAAATCATTTAATTGATAACAATCAGATTCAGTGTAAATTTGATTTACGTATTGCATTACATTGTGTGTGTATATAAAAGTACACAGATAAATAAAATTACGTGTATCAATATTTGATACTGATGTAAGTTAAATATATAAGTGAACAAATTATTGAGATTTATTGTACACTATTAATTTACGATAAATTACTACTGACTTTTCCTCCTCGTATATTTCAGTTAACCCAATTACTGATGATACTTTGTGCTAAGAAGGGTTCGTGAAGAAAATCGACATTGATAACGTCATTTTTGTAAACGTCACGAGCGATTGCCGCGAATTCAGGGCGTATAGAGTACCCGGACTGTACAAAAATACTACCGGCTGAAAAAATTTCCGACGTTTGTGGACTGCCGGTGCCGCTGGCCAGTTTTATTGAATTTAATAAGATACCAAACATGTGATGCACAATTTCCGAGTGTCCTGATATGTCGACGCCGGCTTCGAATCCAAGTATGCTGGCTATTTCATCAAAAGTCCTGCCACCGGAACCCAGCAGCACAACTGCCAGTGTTCCTGCCAAATTTAACGGAGAGAACACGACATTGTCACGGTCTAATCCCACCGTCGTCGCACGTTGATTCACGTCAATAGCGTGATCCATGTGCAACGCAAATCTCGTCACCCCTTGCGACAGGATATTGTTCACCTAGACAAACAATTATTATTTCATTTACCAATAATACAAATCTATATTATTAAGAGGACAAGGAAAATTAATCAAACTTCATATCTGTTCGACAAAATGACCAGCTATTTTATTTCGCCACCATTGGAAAAATCTTGAGTTTAATTTGTGCCTTTTCCCGGCATCAGATATTTTTATAAAATAACTTTACTGATTAGTTCTCAAAATTTAAATTTCCCGCCATGCTCAAATATTTATTAATTATTTTTTTATAATATTTCAAAGTTACTCATATCAAAACTTTGAATAATTTGAAATTAAATGCCGTTTATTTTATTATCAATTACCCCCTTATCACCAATACCACAAATATACACGACATCGCTTTATTCGTTAAATATTTATACCATTACACACTAAAAATACTATGTTGCAGTAAAATATCTGACGCGGAAGTAATTAATATTTGCTTATAAATTTAATTTAATATCATGCATCTGGGTCGTGTCATTGTTAATTAATACGATGATAACTGACGTCTCAAATATCAGCATCATAAAACACGTGTGAAAATATATATATATTTAATTAAAGTATACTTTGACCTGAACGAATCACAACTAAAAAAAACTAAACAAAATTATGAATCAACAAATACAAAAAATTCCATGTGCACTTTATTAATGATAGTAATTATTTTGAGTACCTTTCCGAATAAAACAATATCATAAATTATAATTTATGTACCCGACAAAATCTTTATTACGTAGCAGTCTATTCTTCAGAACAATCTTGTGATTTTTTTACCGGTTAATAATTGATGATTAATTTTCGTTTGATCGTAAAATATAAAAGCATAAAAATGTAAGTAAATAGAAATATGTATATATATGTGAATGGGTGTATTTTTTGCCAGTCATCACGGATGCCATTGTATTACTTTGAGCAGGATATTTTTATGTTTCTTCAATACTCTATCTCTTCCCGTATTGATGTGCTCAATAAATATTAAATGAGCTAGCAATTCTTCTCGTCCTTCTGGTACTTCCGCGATATTTGTCAATGCCTTAAATAATAACAATAATCAATAAATTTTTATCATCTCTCTGTACGTGTACTATTTTATATTTATTATTTCTAATAAAAATCTTAAATAAGTTTGAGCAAAACTAATTACTCAAAATTACATGTAGTACAGAAAAAAAAATTATTTTTCACTATGAGTTGAAGACAAAAATTTTCTTAGGACTGGAAAATTTTTATTAACGTAAGAATTTTTTTTTTCTCAGAAAAAATTTTTTCTTGCTCCAAAAAAAACATTTTGTTTTCAATTTACAATGAAAAAAAATTATCTTGAGACGAGTAAAAATTTTTTCCGCCAAGAAATACTTTTTTTCTGTGTAGAAAATATTTTTAAGTTGCCGGTATTTTTATTAAACTGAAAAAAATCGGGTGTATATTCAGAGTAATTACAGATTTTATTTTCCGAATTCTCTCCCTCGGAGTTACGGAATTTTTTAAAAAATCTCGGAGCGTACGGAGTAAATAGATAATTTGTTTTTTTAGCGGTAATTTCAAAGTGATTTGAATTTTATTTAAACCCGCATTCACTCCAAAAATTTTTTACAGTCTACGGATTTTTTTCTAATAAACTAGACCATGGGTCGTACTAAATATTTGAATAAAATATTTTTTCTAGCAATGAAAAAAAAAAAAAAAATAATAATAATAATTACTTATTATACCTTAATAGACATTAATCGACATTCGCGACTAAGTCCATTGTTAGCGAGCTCCAATAGTCTGTCAATAAATATCAAACCATTTATTTTACCATAATTAGTAATTGTTGCAAATGCAATTAGACTTGCAGCCTTTTCATGAATTTCCTTCTATAAAAAATAATAAATATTAAGTTTAATTTAGTAAAATAGTTATAAATTATTAATATTTTGGTTACGTAACAGCGTCATCGTTCAAAAGAGGCGTGAGAATGGATAAAAAATTTTTAACTTCAAAAGCCTTCCAAGTACCCAAACTATCTTGACAAAGTAATACTAAACACGATAAAACTTTTCCCAAAAGTTCTTTATCCCTTTTATGATAATTGAGAAGACCAAGCAGAGTTTCGATCATATCAATTTCTATGGCATGACATACGTTGACATGAGCCAGAAGCAATACTTCAAGGCTACTTAGATATATTATCTGACACAAGTGGTGAGCATCTGTTACACATTTGTAAATAAAAAAAAGAAAAAAAATATAAACTATAAATATTTATATTTACCAGAATTTCTCTTTGTTCTCTTGAAAGAGATTGAGCAATAATGTCAAGAAAACGATAATTTTCTACTAATACTTTGGCACCTAAAAATAGTTATTGATCTGCTATATTTATATGATATAAAAATTTTTTTGCTGTAAAAAAAATTGGGAGTAAGCCGAATTTTATTTTAATTCGGAGTCATTCTGTCACTAAGAATTCCCGAGTTGCAAAAAAAATCACTTTACATAAGGAGTAAATAAGAAATTTTTTCTTCAGCCCTGATTTCAGAGAGAATTTTATACACAGAAAAAAAATTTTTACTTTACTCAAGAAATTTTTTGCATTACGAATTGAAAACAAAAATTTCTTGATGCAAAAAATTTTTACTCACAAGAAAATTTTTACTTCGCTCAATAAAATTTTCGCATTACGAATTGAAGAAAAAAATTTTCTTGGCAGAAAAAATTCTTACTCACCTCAAGATAATTTTTACTTCGCTAACAAAAATTTGTACTTCGCTCAAGAAAATTTTTACTTGACTCAAAAAATTTTTTGCATTACGAATGAAAAACAAACATTTTTACTCATGTCAAGAAAATTTTTACTTCGTTCAAGAAAATTTTTGCACTACAAATTGAAGACAAAAATTTTTTTGGTGCAAAAAATTTTTACTCATCTCAAGAAAAGATTTACTTCATTGAAAAAAATTTGTACTTCGCTCAAGAAATTTTTTTAATTACGAATTAAAAACAAAAATTTTTACTCATGTCAAGAAAATTTTTACTTCGCTCAAGAAAATTTTTGTTTTCAATTCGTAATGCAAAAAATATTTTGAGTCAAGAAATCCTTTTTTTTTGTGTAGTTTTCAAAGTTTCACTCCAGATTTAATCCGCTATCACTCCGCAAGTTTTTTACAGTATATACACATATATATTAATAGTCTTCATAATTACTAAAGTAATCGTGAGCTAATATTTCCAGAACACGAGCCATTTGTATTCGGACATCAATTACAACATCTTGAAGTCCATTTATCAAATTACTGAGAATCGTCGGATTACGAATGACAGCTTGTCGTCCAGCGGGCCTTCGAGCTATTTCTGAAATAGCTATTGCCGTTTTCTCTCTTATAAAAGGATCGTGTGATACTAAAAATGTACCCAATTCATCAACTAGTTTCAATCTTACTACGGCGAATATTTTTTTTGGATCAATCAACATATCCGTTATTTTTGATAACGTCGCTCGTTCTTTTGTTGTTTCTTCCGGTGCCGACTCTTTTCTCTATTAATTACTATTTGTTAATTAATTGAAATTAACTCTTTTAAAATACATTTCATTAAATGTCGGCAATAAAACGACTCGAATAAAATTATCATAAAAAAAAAATAAAATATTTGTAGAGTTTATTAAACTCCCATTTTAAAGCTAAAGCTTAAACTTTAAGTTGAATATTGAGATTGAGATTTTTTTCTTTTAAAGTTTAGTCAAAAAAATAAAATAAAAAATTTATCGTATTATTTTTTCTTTTTTTTTATCATAACTTTTCAAAATATTATTTTATATTAAAGCTATTAAAAGTAAATTTTTTTTTAATTTGAATTTCGCGCTTTTTTTTCTGAATTTTCAAATACAAATCATATTTTCGCGCACAAAAAAATTTTTACTGTTCAGAACAGGTGCAGAGTGTCCAGAATTGGTGTTTTCTAATTGGGACAACTATTTTTTATTATGATTAAATAAATAAAAATAATAATTACGCTTATTTTAGTGTATGCCCATTTCCCAACACGTTCTGACATTCGCGTCAGTATTATATGAGGAACTAAAAAATCCGGTAGTGGACTTTTCCGTGGCTCTGATTGGCTTCTTTCGCTTATATTCCCAACTTTTAATGAAAAAACTATTAATTTATATTCAGAAGTTTAAAAAAAAAAAACTATACAATACCATTTTCCATAATCCGGTCTACTATTCCCTGTGGTAATCCACTTGTTCCACTCGAGCTAGAATTTTGTCTCGAATTATTTCCCGGTACTTCCGACATTTTTTAATTTTATTTATTAATTCATTAATTTAAAAAAGAAAATAAAATATTCCGTCAAAAAATAAATTTAAACGTCAAACAACTGAAGGTTAACAAGAAATATATAACCCAATAAATATTTATATAGATTTTTATTATAGATATTCACAAAATGAGACATAATCTACATAGTTGTATCGTACAAGAGCGCTTTTTTTTTTAATTTAAAATAATAATTAAAAAAAAAACAAATATCCTTCCGCCGCAATACAGAAGCCGTCAGATTCTATATTTAATATATCAGTAAAGTAAAATAAAAAAAATTATCATAGTTATTAATCTTATCATTAAACATCTCCATTAAAGTCAATCAGAAGATATTTATTAATTATTTTTATTTTTTATTCAATTATTTTAAATTAAATTTATTTTTTCGAGCCACTTTTTGTGTGTTTTGCTGCCGATTCTTTGCGGCCTATTATTTTACAGTAACTGTGTCCATCAAGTCCAAACATTTGTTTGCATACACAGTCCTCCTGTAATTCAGTATCGGTAATTCCCTCGGCCAATCGACGAACCATTATCTGCATAAATTGTTTCTTTTGATTCGGTTTCGCGTCTAAGAAATGGTTTGAACTGAAGGCTGCACCTCCGGACTGTAAGTATGTTAATAATTTAAAAATTAGTAGCTCATTAAGAGGACGTTCATAAAATACGTTCTGACTTATGGGGGTGGGGGGTGTAAGGAAACATGACGTTCGCAGCTCATCAAACAATTTTTCAAATTTTTCTCTCGGTTTTTTTAAATTTTATTTTTTTATTACGATAGAAAGTCGTGATACTGAAGTTAGTCGACGTCTAGTAATTTTTGATTTTTTTTTTAAAGGGTAAATTATAAAAAAAAAATATTTTAAAAAATTGCACTTATAGTTTTTTAAATTTTCTACATGTGCATTTTTTTAGTTTTTTTTTTTTTAATTAATTTCTTGAAAAAAAAAAATCCGAAAACTCTTAATTGTCTGCTAACTGCAGAATCATTAGAAAGTCATTCGTTTCATATTTATAAGTATATAAATATTTCTATGTATATATTTCCGTCATAGAGGGGGGGGGGGATCTAAAAAAGTAGAATTTTGCGTGACGTATTTTATAAATGGCCCCTTAATAAATAAATAAATAAATAAATAAAGAAATTAATTAATCAAATAAATAATTTCTTACAGTAACAGCAAATCCAGCGCAAACATCTTTATTAGTAAGAACCAGATTATTTTTATCAATGCTTCCTTCAAGTGGTTTCTTTTTATTGTCAGCAAATGTGTACCCAGACTCGGCATCAAATCCTACGACATTTTTCTGGGGTTTACCTGACACTAAAATGTCATTAAGATAACCGACGTGATAATAAGTCGCTCCCAAGTCGCGGTAAATCTTTTCGCCCATGAACAGCCGCAAGTGTTGAAGCTAAAAAATTAAATGATAAAATGTATACGCGTCGGTATTTGTTGTTAATTTAAATAAAATTATAATAATAATCAGGATATAGACGTACTGAAAGAGGAAGCGGACTCTTTTCACAAGGAGAAGCGATTACACCAACGACAACCTTGACGGCGCCGGCACGGAATGGATAATGAATAGCTTCCTCATAAGCATCAGTGAGTTTAAAAGTGCCCAATTCAATGTCAAGTTTCTGCTTAGCGTACTTGAGACGTGTTTTTGCATCACCCTCTTTAGCCTCTTCTAGACTTATTAGCGGTGTGCTTGGGCTAAAGTTTATGTTCTTGACATCCCCATCGATATTTATGCTACCACCGGTTGTGTAGTGCTGGGGCCACTTCATGTGTTCACCGAATCCAATAAGTCCGACATGAACATCCCTGTTTAATTAACCACCCAACTTAATAATCAATTTAATCAAATGAGGTTAAGATCAATTTATAAATTTTATTTACTGAGTATCTACATATTTATTTTTTCATTGTTTTTATTTTTAATTTAATTTTCATCAGCTCTATAGAACTTTTTTTACGGAGTTCAAAAAAAAATTCAGGTTAAAAAGTATTGGTCCTTCGAGCCGGGCAAAAAATTTGAATTTTAGTTAAAATAATTTTTTTTTCAGTAAAATTTCTATAGACTTTTTGACGGAGTTCAAAAAAAGATTCAGGTTTAAAAAATTTGGTCTTTCGAGCCGGATAAAAAATTTGAATTTCAGTTTAAATAATTTTTTTCCATTAAATTTTTTATAGGATTTTTTACGGAGTTAAAAAAAATATTAGAGTTAAAAATTCGTGGTCCTTCGAGCCGAATAAAAAGTTCGATTTTTAGTTTAATTAAATTTTTTCTTCATTAAATATTTTATAAGCTAAAAATAAAAGTATAATTTGAATAAAAAAGTGTAAGAAAAAAAAATATTTACGAGATTCCATGTTGTCCCAATTCAGTCTTCAACTCAGCGATCATCGGAACAATAAGCTCATGGAAAACTTTTTCATTTTTACTATCCTGCTCGACGACAAAAACAATATCAGCCTCTTTCTTGGGTATCTTTACACCGAAAGTATTCCCTATGGATATTTCATCTTTTCCAACTTTACAGCTCGCACAGTCAGCGGGTATCGCTATATAGACACGTTCTTTACGACAAGCAGCGTAGTAAGCAGCGGATATTAAACAAGCCGCACGTGGTGTATCAGCACTCATTGCGTGGTCACAAGCCTGTCGATAAATTCCAGGGTTAACGTAATTAAAGCAAGAACTCATTGACGATGACCCAGAAAAGTATTCCGTGCACTTGGGGTTTCTTTGATGGTGATGATGGTCTACCGCCGGTGCTGCTGCGCATCCGGCATTTAATTTATATGCATTTCCAAACTCGTCCTCCTTCTCCGTTATCTTCAATGCACAAATAAATTATTTATTAATTTATTAATTAACCATACAATAAAAAATATATCAACTTACATGACCAGAAGGTAAAGTAAAGTCGTCATAAGGTTCGTTATCAGCATCACCAAATATACCACGAAGTTTACCATGGTAGAATCCAGATACTCGTACACTACAAATCATCGGTGCCTTCTGGCTACATGCGACATGAACCCCGTAATCTGATTTAACGTTGACAATTGGAAGTGTAAGGAACGCGTGTAAGTTTTTAGTACTTGCTGGATATTCTGCCGGCTTATTATCAACCAGGATCTTAAATTTGAATAAAATAAATGCATTAAATTTACTGCAATTCAAGACTGTCTTTTTCAACGGAAAACTTATTGCATTTTTATCTTAAGAGTAGAAAAAGAAAACAAATGTGCGCATGCGCTAATCTTCCCTACACACCATAGAGGAAAGGGAATCCCGATCCGCGCTTGCCGCCTTCGCCTTCGGCTCGGGCAGACAATTTTACGCGGATTAGAATTTATTATCCTCCTATTTGTTTTTAAAAGTTAATTTATTATAAAGAAATGATTAAGACTTACGTTGCCATTATTCTTAAGAGTAATGCTTTCACCAGGAGCGGTAATAGTAACACTGATAAGCTTGCCGCTGTTGAAGGTACCGACGACTGAGAAGTTTCCGTCACGAGTATCCTGAGCCAATACGTAGTCGCAAGTACCAGCCAGTGTAAGATGGCGGCCGTCGAATGTGAAGAAGTGTCCACCCTCGACGACGATTCCGGTCTTACTGAAAGGCGGTATGATGTCACTGGGGTACAATGTTGGACGGTACGCATGATAAACATCCATAATAGATGGCAATTCGTGGTTGCGTATTAAATTGATCAACGAGACTCTCAAGATTGGAACTCCAGGTAGGTCTTTAATGTAACCTAGATAACTTGGCAATCTGATGTCAATGAGTCCCAAGAATTGATCAGAATTGCCGCGGTTCTTAAGCAATGTTATGACTGAATAAGTAGCGTCCACGGCGTGGCTGTATATGTTTTTAATTTCAGTTCCATCGTCAACTTTCTGGTGCTTCAAGTGTTTCATGATGTAGCTGTACAGTGCATTGAAGAATTCTCTTAGCTCTTCAGTGGGTAGCATGTGTTTCAATTGGTTGAATGCTTCTTCAATAGGCATCAATATCGCATCTGGTATTTTGAACTTGATCAACTCCTGATACTTTTCCTTGATCATTTCATAAACCGGCAGAGCTTGAATTTGTTCGGTCGTCAGTTTAATGAAGCTCTGAACTTCATGTTCGATTTGTACGTAACCTTTCATCACAATCTTAGCAATATCGTGTACCAGTTCGCTGACCATGCCAATGATTTCTTTTATTTCTTTTTGATGCTGGTTGACAATGTCCAGGATTGCTTTGATGTAAGTGACGGCTAATTTAGAAACTGCGTCAATAACTTCAATACCCGCATGTAAGATTTCATCGATTGACTTTTTGATACGCGGATAAACAGCTTGCAATGCGTCGTTGATCTTATCAGCGATTTCGTGGACCTGTTTGTTCAATTCGACCGCGCGTTTCATAAACTGACTGGCCACTTGAGTGATCGCATTAATTAACCCGCCGAAAACTTTGTTCAAAGTCGCTTGGATCTCTTTGACAGTAGTGTCGGCATTCAACTCCTGCTCCAATTTTTTCAGCTCAGCTTGATAGTATTCCAATGCAGGTTTCCAGTTGGGTTGCGCTTTCTTCAAATGCTCAAACAGATCACGGAATTCTGTATTGGCTTCATTACTAATTGCTTTGAATACTTCCTTCAGTTGCTCAATACGTTTCACAGACAATTCGCGGTAGAAATCAATAGTCATTGCTACGTTATCTTTCTGATAAGCGAATGTAGGCTTCAAGAACCTGCTTTCGTCCAAATAAATCCCGATGCTGAACAAATTCTTCTTCTCGCCATTCTTGTAAAAGTCCGCGTGATACTCAGCAACTTGGCCGACAACGAGCCGTCCGTTGATTGACAGTTTGGTGTCCGGTTTGTCTTTCTGGTAGCTCTGGTACTTGAAGCTGTTTAAATCGTGAGCTTCGAAGCTGATAACTACTGGCGGGTTACTAAGTAATGAAAACTCGGTCTCGATTTTCTGTAGATTCTTTGACCATTCCATGGTTGTGTCAGCTCTTAGTAGATCTTTGTCTGGACCCTGGATCAGTAGATGAGCTCCATGAAGATTTAATGAGAAGAGTGAACCGACATTTCGTGGCTTCTGATTGATGTCAGTGTATGACAAGAAGGAACCGAAGCCTAATTCGGAAGTTGATAAGACCAAATGCTGCTGGAGATCTACTTTGAGCTGTTGGCCGCGGCTTCCAATTTCAAATGCACCCGTAATATTGTATCCTTTCGGGATCTCGTGCTTTACAATATGAGTTACTATGGTTATTTTTTGAGCTTTCTTAGCAAAGAGATCGATGTCTACGTTCGCGTCCAACAAATGTTCGCCTCCATAATGAAGTTTTCCTTTGACCATCAATTCCTGCAATAAAGTAATCAAATTATTAGTAACCGGCTACTTGATAATCGATAAAAAATAATTACCTTGGGTTGAGATGGATAAATAAAGCGCGCATCCCCGGCAATAGTTGCAGCATTCTTCTCTACATTGATATCACCATTTGCTACGAAGCTAGTCTTGTCATTCGGATGATTCTTGCGATCTAGATACGCCGAGATGTCAATTTTGTAGGGACCCATTGGTGTCTTTGATTGCGGAATGTCGACAGTAGCAATCAGAGCTAATTCGCGGCTTGGAAGAGTCAGTATTACCGCAGATTCTTTTGGATGGGAGTAAATTTGTGACGAGTACTGGGTCTTGTCTTTGGAAGTGTGGAGATACAAGTTGGCTGCATGGTCGAATGTCATTTTCTCGGCAAAGTATTTGGTGGTTGTTTTCAACCCGAATTCAACGGGAACGTTGAATTTCTTGAGGTCAACTTCGACAGTTATCTGATGATCCAGGCGTGTCTTGTCTACAATCAAAGCAATTAAATTTTTACCTGTTTATTTATTTCTAATTAATTTACAATGAGATAAATTTACACGTACGGTCAGTGTCCATCGTAGACTGTAATTTAAAGTGGGCACAGTCTTTGCTCTGCTCGCAATAGCTGTTGAACACGAGTACTTCCTTGTCCGAGAGTTTGAGCTCTCCCACAACAGCCGAGGGTCCGAAATTGGCGTTAAGAAGTATCGCCGTACCAACTTGCCCGTCATTTTCACGTGTCAATTGTTTGCGAGAGTAAGTAAATTTGGAGCTACGTGTATTCTCACCAATTTGTAGGTTTCCATTGCCCTCGACGATCACCGTACCTGCTTCGTCGCGTTTGCTATAGTTTGTGCTGCAACATTCAAATTTATTTATTAAGTTAATAAGTTACGAAATAATAAAATTTAAAAAATTACCTTCCAGTAACAATATTTTTTCCATCACTGGTGACGGTTAGAACAATGCGTTTGCCAGTTTTAACTGCCGGAGCGGTAGTAATTTCAGCGTGAATCTTGCGATGTTGAACTTTGTCACTGTCAAAGTTAATTTCGATAATAAAACTATCGATATTATCGAATTTAACGTGACCATCAGCAGTCGCGAACCCTTTAGCGTAGCCAGTTGAATCAATCTTCCATTCTCCTAAAAGTAATCAGATAATTAAATAAAACTATACAAAAAAAAAATGGTTCGTAAAGTTTGACGGTAAGAAATTCAAACGTCTGTTTTGTAGAAAAATAAATAAAATGAATACGCGCATGCGCCAAATTTTTATACACATCGCGAAGTAAAGTAGGGCGTCCCAATCTGCGCGTTTGCGGCCTTTACCTTTGGCTCATGTAAACAAATCTAACTGCGCGCGCATTTTGGAATTCCCTACTTTCCTGCCTAGGTATGTAATGTAGTAAATAAATTACCTTTGTATTCAGTTTCACTGAGTTTATCAACCTTAGCCGACAAATCAAATTTACCAGTCGGACAAGTTATGATAAAATGAGCCCGATGTAAAGCAGGATTCATTTCAAATTCGCTGTTTATTCCATATTTTTTATCATCCGCTTTAACATAGATGTCATTATTCCACGGGCCGTCTTTCTCCCGTTTATGAGCCAGTCCAAATTCAACAGTGTCGACTTTTTCCATGGGCACTGTAGCCTTGGCAGTGATTTTAACATCACTGAGGTCCATATTGTAAGCGGTATCCAATTCTCCAGTGGTCTTAGCGTCTCCATAATTGACAGACAGCGTTCCCGAGCCCTTTTTAATTTCACCAGTAGGATCATGTTTGAATGAAGTCTCAACAGTCAGAGGCGGATTGGCCAAAACAGTTAATGAAAAATGTCCTTTGCCTTCTTTTACCTCGCCCTGCTTGACTCCAGTCTGGCTGGCGGCAACCTCAGCCTTAATAGTTTTGTCGTCATTGTAAGTCAGCACATATGAACTCTTGTAATCGATCTTATTGTTACCTGATTCATCAGGCACCAAAATGCTCTGTAACTCGCTGTACTTGAGGTTGCGTAATTTCTCACTGGGAAAAACGAAGGCAAGGTCCATTTTGGCAACGTGTGGGTCCGTTGGGTTCTCGCTGTCATGGTAATCTCCAGTTCCCTTGAAGGACAAATCGCTGCCTAAGGAGGAATCTATTTTCCAGAAGCCATTCATTCCCGGTCTGTTATCTTTTGTATCAGGGTACTTGGCATTCAAATAGAAATCAAATGGCTTCACTAAATAAGCGCCTTTAAGATTTACTTTTACTTCACAATCATGTTTGTTGTCTTTTAGTTCTGCATGCTTTGTGCTGATGAACAGATTTACATCTTTGCCATCACGATTAACGAATTTCATAGTGTGTTGGCAGTCGTATTCGTGTCTCAGAGGTTCTACGAGAGCGATAGTGAAGTCGTAGCTCAATTTCCGGTGTTCACCGCCTTTCTTTTCGTAGTCCATCAAATTGTAGGTACCCTTGGTTGTGGACTTGTCGGGGCTGCGATCAACAACCTGATTACCTTCAACAACAAAGTGTCTTCCAGTGGGCAGAGTTGCTTGTCCCTCAAGATTAAAGTCATAGCCATTCTCCGCGGTCCGTTTGAAGTGTCCTTTGCCATTGACTTCGTACTTGTGTGTAAAGAACTCAATAGAATTCTTTGAGTTGATCGCGGTCTTTTCTATTTCCGTGTCGGTGGACATTTTTATTGACTTGCTGGGATCTTTTTCATCGAAATTTATTTCAAAGTTACCAACATGTCGAGCTCCAGTTACGTTTATGTCTCCAGTTGCCTTCATCTTGCGGTTTATTGTCAGCAAATTGATGTTAAGGTTACCAGTTCCTTTGCCATTCTGATAATTGTACTGGCCATTGGCGAACACAATATTCTTAACATTTAAATTAAGCTTGCCGAATGCTTTAGGACCCATCTGGACGTCCAGCAAGTAATCTAAATACTTAGCATTTTCCAGAGAAACAACAGCATGATTATTGACATGAGTTGGATTAGCATTCAATCCGTAATCGACTTTGAAACTCTTGCCATTTATTTTAAAGTCTCCCAAAAATTGCATATTTTTTTTTTGATCGTCCATCTGACATTCTGACTGCAAGTCTACTTCGTATTTACTACCAGGTAATTCAAGCTTACCATCGAATTTATGCTTGAACTCGGATAATTTTTTGTGTTTGCCTTCAATTGAAATTTTGGTGTCCATCATGTAAGCTTCGAAACCTGCTTCCCAATTTTGTGGCGCTCCCGGTTCGACTTTTATCTCAATATCGCTGCCTATTTTAAATTTACCATATTTTATATCAAATTCCGACTCCAAACTGTTGGATGATACTTCATTTTCAAATTTAGCCGATACTTCTTGAGCGGGCCATGTTAATTCAGACTTTGTTTTAAGCGAAGTAAAGTAATCATACGGATGATTTGGCTTGTCATTTTTCTTGTACTCCAAGCGATCAGTAATCGCGAATCTGTTAACTTTTGAATTTAAGTCTGGGCCATAAGTTACTACAAAGCTGTGATCAATCAAATTGTTTGCACGGTCGTAGTGCCAAAGGACTTGGAAACCGATCTCCGGATTTTTCGAAGGTATTACTGCAAGAATTGTGTCAAAACCTTCAGGTGATCGTTTCCCGTCGAAACTAATCTTCACACTTTCGTCATTGTGCGAAGCTGTGGTCTCCACAATAATAGCGTTTGGTTTAACAGCAACGATACCATTGAGACCAAGAATTTTTTTGTCTGAAGCAAACAACGATACCTGATTGAATGAGTATTTTTTACCGCCATCTTGGTTATCAACTCCAATGTCACCTTCTACTCGGTAGACGGGTTTTCCACCCGTGGAACCGCTCAGTTTTTCAATATGGTCTGGAATTTTGTACTCCAAAATAGGCTTGTATTTGTTGCCATTAGCCTGAAGACCTACAGTCGCACGGTACTCATCAGAATCGTGATTAACCACCACCGAAAGTGCCTTCTTCTTGTCGGTATTCTCGAGCTTTATTTCACCATTGACTGTTTTTATTGGTGACTCCAAAGAAGCCTTTATGTACTTCTCTTCCGGTTTATTTGCAGCTTCGATACGCAAAGCAACTCGTCTTTTGGTACGACTGTTTGGTGTATCAAAAGTCATCTCGAATGACCGCTCGTCGGGCTTGCTCATGTCGTAGTAAGTTTTGAACCAGTAGCTGGTCGCGTCGTTGTTTTCAATGCTGATTGAAAATTTGGCTGGTCCTCCCAGCGGGAACAGAGGCTTCTTGTGAACAGCGTCGATGCTGTCGTAAGGATACGAGAAATGTCCGCAGACAGTAACGCCCAATATTTTTGAAAACTGGTCGAAACAGTCGCTGTGTTGTTTGCCTGAAGAGAACTTCGGAGCCTTCAAATTTCCTTTTCCGTCGACGAAGAAGACCTGACTCGACAGACTGATGATCTCTTGCTTCTTCTTGGGTACGCCGAAATTAACCTCAATCCCGTTACCGTCCAAAACCTTCAGTGAAAAGTCCGAACCAGTTGATGTATGCATGCGACTGATGATTTTTAGACCTGATTCTGTGCCAAATGTTTCCATCATTAAACTGGCTTCCAGTGCAATATTTGCGCTAGGTTCCAATCCAATTTTTACCACCGCATTTTTCGGGTCTTTCATGATGTGTTTCATATCAACGTTTCCGTTGGCTTTTACCTGAGTTACTGCATTACCCTCAACACCAACGACAAGCGGGAATCCCAAACCAGTTGGATAAACCAAGTCCATGTCCATGAAATTATTGTGATGTGTGTTTTGGACATTGATGTTTTTCATTCCAGCAAAGATTTGGTCAATGAGATTCATCAAGTTGTTCATCGCAGAATTTGAATTGTGAGATCCTGGTTTTTCTAGTAGGTCGAGATAAGCCAGTTCAGCGCCGAACATACGGATTGAGATATCAATATCCAAATTATCATCAACTTCAGTTTCTTGTGGTCGTGCTTTGCGTGCAAATTCATCTAAATCAGCCTGATTGACAGTACGCCGATTGCGACTTACTTTGTTAGCGAAATCTTTTAAATTTCCGTAAGCTTCATCAAAGTGTTCCTTGCCATCACTAATCAACTCCGCAGCTTCTTTACGTTTAATGAGACCTTTAGGACCAAAGTAATGCTCAATAAGACGATCTAAATTCTCAGAACGAGCGTCAATCTCCAAGAAATTGAACGACCGTCCAAACAACTCAGTAATTAAATTCAAACTAGCAGATCGTGGTACGAAACTCTTTTGACTGTAAATGACATTCTGCTCGGCAACAGAACCAATACCAAGAGTATCGATATTGTATGAGAACTCACGATTGAATGAAAACTTACGGAAGTCCTCGGGGAATTTAGTGCGCGGTCGCAATTCACCGAAATGCCTCTTGGCATTTTGCTTGTTGGGATCAGTACTTGCTCGCAAATTACGCAGATGACTTTTCACAAAAGACCCAACTTGATTAACTGTTTCGGTATCAATTATTTCCTTCAACTCATTGGCAATTTTAGCTCCTGGACATTCAACTAAACTTAGATATGCTTTTATTCTTATTTCGCTGTCTTCCTCTTTGTCGCCAAATACTTTCAGAAGTGGGTGCTCCCATTTTGGTGAACATTTAGCAGTAAGGGCTTCAATAGCAGCAACACGTACTCGCGGGTGTACTGTTTTATCATTAACAATTCCCATTATTTTATCTATCGTCGGCTCATCAAGATATTTAGCATTACGAAGTGCCTTCAATGCAGCAACGATGATGGTCTCTTGATCACGATTATCGGGCTTAGGGTTGCTCAGTTTAGTAGCTATTTTAGCAAGTGCAGTTTTAACTTCCTCGGCATTTTCGCAGTCATGTTCTTGACAGTATTTACCAATCACGCGACCAATTCCCAGGTACGCAATGCGAGGTAGTTTTGGACGGTTCAAAAGTGTCGTTACTGCACTAATAGTTGGCAAACTTACATGATTAATCAGCGCCAAACTTGCGTAATAACCTAGCAGATATAAACCAGTGATTTCTTTGCTATTTATTAGTTCAATCATAACTTCTGCGGAATCACCTGTTCCTGTACGAAACAGAGCATCGATAAGGATTTTCTTGTCGGTATTTTTGTCAAAGCCACTCACTCCAGCCTTGACTTTATTGTAGGCCGACAGCATGTGATTTTTAGAACTCTTACGAAGAACTTTGACGAGCGCGCCGAATTTTTCAGCAACGCCATCTTTGACTCCTTCGGGTGTTTCTTCTTCTTTGACTTCTTTCAATGCGGACATTATTGCCTCCGGGGACGATGACTCGGTAACGGGATGAGGATTTTCGAATATCAATGATCTGGGCCGAGATACCGGAGCGGCTGCCGCGGGATCAGCGTTGTCGGATTTGAATGTTAAAGTTGAGTGAACGGTTGTTTTGGCTCCAGTATCGGCATTAGAAAATGGACGGTATTTGTAAGTTTCGTCGGATTTAGCAGATTGAAGAACGCCTTGTTTGAAAATCTGCTCAATTTGCTGCTCGGAATCAAGAACCGGTGAGGATTTTATGTCTGATGTCTCATCATAGATGGCCTTTATCAAAGCGTGACGTATATTCTCCCGGTGCGAACACTTGCTGAGGTTTTTGTACTTTCGTACGGTTGTTGAATCGCCCTCATGATGGAACTCAAAGTCCGTTTGGCAGGTACCAAATACGTCCGTTTCCCGGTGTGTTGTTACACCGGAATCCTGCATCACGGCGGATTGAAACAGCGAAGAAATGGCACGTTTAATGTTAAGAGACGTCTGGGAGTCTTCGGGTTCCGTGCAAACGCTTGTGTCAATATGACCGTCATGGTAATTGAACTGAAGAGCGTATTTTTCCACGTCTTTTTGCGGTACCGGCTAAAAAAACAAAATTATTTTTATGGCAGACATTGAGAAGTCGGGAACTAAAAGTGAGATGTAAGTAAATATTGTAATGATGATAAGGTCATTGAAATGGTATAAGAACAAAGATAAGTGACAATAGGTACTTACAGCACCGTTAACGCGGACATTTTTCAGTCTCAATTGATGAATACAGTCTGGCTTGACGGCTAATTCAACTAATGCGCTGAGTTTTACGCTCGAGTCGCCTTCAACTTCACTCACTGAAGTTACTGATGTTCCTTCGTATTCATACGTGTATGTGTGTCCTTGTGTGTAACCTTTACTTGTTTGCACTTTAATTTTTAAAAATAAAATAACAATTATTAGTTTACTTTCAGTTATCGTTACCAACTATTTTAATTATTTAGTTATTATTATTAACTTACTTCCATGGCATCCAACTGTACATTGATCTACAAAAAAAAAATAAAAATTATTGAAGACTTCGAAAAAATTATTAGCCTCCGATCAATCGGATATTGAATAATTTTTATGAAAAAATTAATAATACTTCCGAAAAAAAATTTAAATTTACGGAGATTTTAATTTGAAACTAAGATCTGATTTTTTTATTATTTAGATCTATAATCTATGGAGATCTACGAAGATCCAGCAAATATCAGAAATTATACAACTTGAAGAATTTTTAATTTTGATTTTAAAAAAGTTACCACGTCTTGTAAAAAAATAAAAAATTGCATTTTAGATTAAAAAATTAATACTTCCGGAAAAAAATTGAATCTAAGATCTACTGCCCAGGTGGAAATTTTTCGGACTTTTCTCTGAAAAACTGAAAAAGTCTTTAGAACTTGAGAACTGAGTTTTTCAGAGAAAATTCCGAAAAATATCTACTAGGGTGAGACCAATAAAAATATAAAATTAGTAAAAATCTATTGATCTAAATTTTTTTGTTTCAGATTTCCGATAAGAATTCAAAAATTAAAAAAAAAATTAACAAGTTATTAATTTTAATGCGGCTTTGAAAAAAATGTGTCTTGTTTTTTGTTCTCTACACAGAAAAAAAGGATTTCTTGAGGTAATAAATTTTTACTCGCCTTAAAAAAATTTAACTTGCCCCCAGAAATTTTTTGCATTAAAAATTAAAAACAAAAATCTTCTTGGAGCGAAAAAAAATTCTTGCGCCAAGAGAATTTTCTTTTTTCTGTAGATTATTTAAATAACCTCGAGTAGTTATTTTCTATCCGATAAAAGTAATAATAAGAAAAATATATGTTCTATAAAAAATAAAAAAATTCAAAAGCGTACAGCGAAATTTAAAAAAACTTTTTAACAACGTATCGTTTGTGGAGCTAAAGCGATAATCTTACATACTAAGAGCAGTGAGTCACTCGACCTGTGACATATTCTATCCTATATATTTATATGACCGTATTTTTCGCGATATCACATTTAATGACCTTAGAATATTTTGTAAAAGTTAATAAAAAAATTTTGTTATTCATTACTTATTACAATTATTGTTGTTTTTTGTTAAATTAATTTTAAATCATCGGGGTAAAAAACTGCGATAAAAATTTAGTGTGAAGGAAAGTCAGTATGAATATTTAAATTAATATAAATATATATACGTATAAATTACGTTGTTTCTACATAATAAGATAAATAGATATGTTTATCTACCCCTACGAGACTCATAATTCAGTTTATGATTTATCATATCTCATATTATCACTTCTCTCCCAGCGATTCCTCGAAAGCATGAGAAATAAAAATATTAAACACGGGTCAGGATTAATCGCTTAATCAGCTCATGAATTTGCCAATTTCTCAACACACATTTAAATATATATCATTAATTATCAGTAATAAATTATTTTCATTTTTAATTCTTATCAAAATTTTCCACTTTATTTTAATTATTTAATTTAAAAAAAAAAAAAAAATCCAATTTTTTTTTATTTTGAATCATCCTATCATATTTTCTATTCTTCAAATTGTCTCATTGACGGTAATAAAGATAACGTAATTTATTATTGCAAGATCTAGACAAAATTTAAAAACCGAAGTGACCTTAAATTTATTAAAAAAAAAAAAAATAATAATTCAAATAATTAGTTACACTAATCAGTAATTAAACGTCACCGTCAATGTCCACGTCAACGATCTAGTGAAATTATTTTATAGCAGTAAACAAAAAAATAAAGATTAATTTAATCCAATGTACGGAATGAAAAATAAAAAAAAAATGAAATAAAACAATTTAAATTAAACGAATGAATTTAAAATGAATAATATAACCAACGGATATTTAGATTTGCTTTATAAATTTAAACGGAGTAAATAGTAGGGTGGGCTAATGGACAAATGGGAATTTAATTTTGTGATGAGACAAGAAAAGTGTCAGATTTAATGCCCTCATGTTCTAGAACCGTACGTACACTTTATATATACATATGAAATTTATCAAGAGATATTTTATATACATTATAATATATAATATAGATAGAAAGAGATAATATACGGCAGATTAATTTTATAAAGTAAGGGAGTAACAGCGATGATGTACGTCCAGCTCAATTTACTAAATGTCCGGTCAAATATGTTCTATCCGGCGGAACGATAATCATTTCAATGATACCAGTCAGCTAGCTCATTACCAACAACTTAATTTAACAACTTAATAATAATAATAACAAGTGATTCACTAAATTTATCTGTTTTTCTAAGATTTCATTTGAATTTTTTTAAATTATTCAAATTGCAGCGGAAAAATTTTCACTTATTCACTTAAAAAAAAAAAATGTACATGTTTATGTCTATATGTATGTAAAAAAATATGATAATTAATGAATTATTGATGAAAAAAAAAAAAAACTTACTTGCAAAGGCGGTTGTAAAAAGACAAGCAAAAAAAGCGGCAATTAGACCCGCGGACATAAGCCGGGGCGGATGTCCCATGATGGTACGAGATTTAAATGTCACACTGTCACAAATATAAATAATCAAAAATTAATATATATATTATAAAAAAAAAAAAAAAAACTAAGAGTTTTTAAAAATTAGGTATTAAAGCAACGAGTCCGTTGAATACAACGGTCGCGGTTTTCTTGGTCCGGTGCTTTTATGCTCTCGTAAACTCTCCTGCCCTCTCGACTTCCTCGAGAGCTTCAGAATGAGGCGATTATGATCCAGGGTAAGGGGCGATCTCATCTTATTCTGATCCCCCTCTTTTTAAAATGGACACGGGTCTGTGTCCACGAACTCGCTCGCTCACAGTGACAAGATCAGGCCCCTATTCTCTGCTTGTGTCAATCTCGAATGCTACATGGGCATTGCAATTACTGCGAAATCCTTATTTTATTTTTATCGATAATATTTTAATAATTGCACTGATATTTTTTTCTTTTTACTTTTATTTATAATTATTAATCTGTTAAAAATTGATTACTAATCAAAAGAATATGAATTATTAATTTTTTTTTTAATATTTGATAATTGATATATTTTAAATATATAAACTTACACTTTAGTAGTATTTTAATTATTATAATTAATCTATATGTTGATAATTTATTTTTCTTTATTACAATTAAAAAAAAAAGTCTGAGTAATTACAATAATAAATCGGAGTAGAAAAAAATTCGCATTAAATTAAATTAAATGAGCAAAAAATCTGACAGTTTTATTCTGATAAATAAAAAAATTATAAAAAAAACTTTTTTTTTATTTGAGTTAAAAAAAGAGAAAGAGATTTCTGTTATCATAGAAACGCTACGTCCGTTATTTGTCCAAGGTATCTTTGAGTCCTTACTCATATATAGCAGAGGGTTTTTCTTGGTTTACTTAAACTTTTTTTTTTTGTTTGTTATCTCAATCGCGTAAGAAAACAAATAGTATTGATTATTAGTCGGTCTATGATCTTTACTTTTGTTATACTATTACATAGAAAAAGGCCAAAGGGCGCACTGAGTGTTCATGTTGTGATAATAAAATTGAACGGACCGTGGCAGTATGTACTGTCAGTGTTACTATTATTATTAAGTGGAAAAGTTTACTTTTCAAGAGACCATAGTACAAATACCTAATATATAATAAAAGTTATCAATAAAGAAAACCTTAAGTTGTAAATAAAATATTAATTTAAATACAAGGAAACTCATAACTTAAATATTTTATCGTTACTCAAATACTCGTATCCGATACAAATTATATTATTGCTTGTAAAACATATATAAATATATAAGTATACTGTGATATTTATTACTAATAAATAATTCATTCATGATGAATATATTTTTCGTACATAATCTTAAATATTTTTTAAAAATATTAAATCTCATATCAATTTTATGTTCTTATTTTGAAATTATATAACTTTATATAAATAAGATATTATTTACTAATGATATTTAAATATCAGGCAAAACAATTTTATTTATTAACACTTAATATTTTATAAGATTTTTAAAAAAACCATAAATTTTTTCAAAAATTTGATTCGCGCCAAAAAAATTTTCTATAAAAATTCAAATTTTTATGGATTTTTTTTTACTGAAATCCACAAATGAAAGTAAACAAATTTATATTTTATGTAATTAAATAAATATATTGTTTGAGTACAAGTACAGACAATTTTTTGGTACAATGAAGAATAGAGGTAAGAAAATTTGAACATGCAGTTGATGCGCAGGGAGTATGGAAGCGCACACATGTCTTAAATGTACGCACACATGTACACATATGTTACATACATTGGGTTGATGAATTAATGCGTATGTGCTCGTTGACTTGTCACTCTTTACGCCGACAGTTTAAACCAAGTTATTTAGACTCTATTATCTAACACGATTGTACATCACGGGGTCAACGGTCATCGCGGTATTAATCTTTACTCCGCGTTCATGCTTGTATATATTATTATTTCTTCAACTCTTTTAATTTCTACAACTTTCATTATACATATTTATTTCAAAATTGTTTATACATATGCTCATTACAATAATTATTAATTAATTAAGAATTTTAAGCTTCGTTTTTAAATAAATTTTCTTGACAAAATTAATTGTGAACTTTGACAAATAATTTGAGCTTTTTTCAAATTCGTTTCAAAAATTTAATTTAAATATGATACTGAAGTTAACTGACGCCTAGAAATTTTTGAATTTTTTAAAAAAATTGCATCTATAATTTTTTTTATTTTCTACGTGTGCATAATCTTCTTTTTTTTTTTTGTGATTTATTTGTTGAAAAAAAAAAATCGATAGTAATTAATTGTCTGTTGACTTCAAGATCGTTATATATTTTAGTGAAAGCTCGAATTTTTATTGTTTAATAAAATGAGTGTGAATGCAGTAGACGTCAGACAAATTGAAAATTATAAATAAATAGAGTAAATAATTAAAAAAATAATATTTATAAAAAATGCACTTATTAATTTTTAAATTTTTTGAATGCGCATTTTTTAAAAATTTTATGTTACTAATTATTTACTCTATTTATTTATAATTTTTAAATTGTCTGATGTCTGCTACATTGACACTCATTTAATAAAATAAGATTTCTAAAATTTAAAAAAATAAATAAAATGTATTTTCAATGGCTGAAATTTTACAAATAATATCTTATCATTTATCGTAATCAGTAAAAGTATATCGAAATAAAATATATAGTAGTATTAGATATAAATCTGAAATAAAAAGTATGGTATAAAAATGAATAAGCGAAGACGATTTAGTTTACTGAGTATATTATAAGAAGATATATGAATAATGAAGTCATTTTAAACGGTATGAGGGATGAATAAAAATTTCCATTGAACTTGATCGCTTCTCCTGACCTTTTCTTAGCTTCTTCTATCCCATAACTTTACTTTTTCTTATTCTTGTTATTATTATCTTCGCAATACTTTTTTACTGACAAACTCGTGAATGACATGATTGATACAATATCGATATCTAATATTGTTTATCCATGAAAATTAAAATATGTGATTTTTTAAAATAAACATAAGTATAGATTAAATATTTGATATTTTATTCCTTATATATTTATATTCATTTATTTATTTAATAATTAAATGATGCATAACAAACAAGTTATTCTGGAAATTTTCTCAGTAAAAAATATTTTGTCTAATCATCATATTATGATTCAGACGTAGAATATTTTCAAACATAGAAATGATAAATTAGTTATATATATATATTTAAAATACGTTCTTAAATATATATGAGGACTTGTAGTATGAATGTAGTAGACATTGACTATTTATAAATTTGAAATAAATAAGTAAATAAATTGAAATAATTAAATTTGAAAAAATGCGCGTACAGATCTTGCATTTATCTAAATACGCATTTTGTTTATTTTTATTCTTTACGTTTTATTTATTTATTTAAAAATTTAAAAAATTGTCAATTACTTTCACACTTAATGATCCTAATTTTAGCAATGATCCTGAAGTCAGCAGACAATAAAATTTTTAGGATTTTTTTTCTGAACAATTAAATTTGAAGAAAAAAAAAACTAAAAATATACACATGTAGAAAATTTAAAAGACTATAAGTGTAATTTTTTGAAATATTTTATTTTTTATAATTTATCGTTTTTTAAAAAATTATTAGACGTCGGTTAACTTCAGTATCGTGAATGTTGCTGACAATAATCAATTTTAAAAATTTAAAATTAAATGAATTCAACTTTAATCGAATAAAATAAAAAAAATGCGCATTTATAAAATTTGAAAATTAGTACGTGCATTTTTTTTATTTTTATAATTTTAATTATTTTAATCGTTTATTTGTAATTTAAAATTTGTCTTTTATCTGCTACATTCACACTCATATTACGATCTTGACATTAACAGACAATTAAAAATTTCGAATTTTTGTTCGATAATTTAATTTAAAAAAAAATAAATAAATAAATAAAAATATGCACATGTAGAAAATTAAAAAAACTACAAGCCCAATTTTTTAAAATATTTTTTTTTATGATTTATCGTTTTTAAAAAAATCCAAAAATTATTAGACGTCAGCTGACTTAGTATAATACATCATTCACACTCATCCTCATCTAAAAATTCTAAATTTATTTATTATATAAAATACTGTTTATTTAAATTCAATTTTATATTAATTATCATAGAATAACCTCAGCTGTCACTTAAAGTGTCAGAAACTTGGCCCTTTATTTCCTTACGCAAAATTTCATTAAATTCAAATAAAAACAAATGAGTATCGTTGTAACTGACAAGTGGTAGTTTTTAAAATTTTTAAATAAATCAATAAAACGTAAGTAGAATAAAAATAAAGAAAATACGTATTTAGATAAATGCAAGATCTGTAGGCGCATTTTTTCAAATTTCATTATTACAATTTATTTACGTATTTATTTAAAATTTATAAATTGTCTACTACATTTATGAGTGTGATATAGCAGACATACAAATTCAAAATTATTAATAAATAGAATAAATAATTAATAAAATAAAATTTTTTAAAAATGGGCATTTAAAAAATTTAAAAATTAATAAGTGCATTTTTTCTAAATATTATTTTTCTAATTATTTACTCAATTTCACACTCATGAAAATAAACATCAAATAGTAACGATCACATGCGGCCATTAGTATCTGTCACGTGACCTCCAATCACGTGATGGCAGTAGTTTTGAAAAACGCTACCAGCAGCGCCACTCATCAATCGCAGCCATGACGAGCTTGCATTCAAGTTGGACATTGTATTAAACCATCACCAATCATCATCATCATGATCAAAATCATCTGATCGACTTGTTTTCAATTTCCACTACTTCAGAGTCCAAAGCCCGAAACTCTTTTGTACATCACGAGATCACAACATTCAAATTTATTTATATTGCTCAACATTCTGGTGTTTTACTTTTAATTTATATACTTACTTATAAACATAAACATATTTATTTATACTTTACTCTACCAGTGACATAAATCTTCCACTTGCATTTAATTAAGTAATTAATTAATTATTATTAATAATAAACAATTATTAGTAAATAAAAAGTATGTCGACATCAGTGATTTCCAGGCGATTATCAATGCCGGCAATTGTCAGAAACTTGCCAATTTTAACATCATCTCGGTAAGAAATTTTATTAAATAATTTGAGCGTAAATTTGTCTGACAATTGTCAATTTTTAAATAAATAAAAATTTTTAAATGCGTACTTAGATAATTGAAAAATCAGTACGCGCATTTTTTAAAATTTCATTATTTTTATTTATTTATTTAAAATTTACAAATTGTTTTATATCTGATACATTTATACCCATAAGTAATTGTCTGTAATCGTTTTTTTTTTTTTTTTAATGATAAAGATTTATCTCGAGATCATTACCGTTAAGTCGAGACAAAAGTGAAGGATGGCTAAGTAAACTTGGTGTAAGACAAATAGAACCTACCAAAGAATCACATTCACGAATGCTGTCAGACAAAGAAGTTATTTATGCATTACACACCCACAATGTACGACCTGATTCTATTGACAAATATCTCGCTAATTAGTAAGTGCAATGACTATTTTCAATGACTAATATTTTTTTTTTTTTAATCATTCATGCTAATAAGTTCAATTACTTTTTATTACCCAGCTGATGTCAATTACAGCCAAATAAATGATACTGAAGTTAACTGACGTCTAATAATTTTTGAATTTTTTTCAAAACGATAAATAATTTTTTTTTAAATATTTTTAAAAATTGCACCTATAGTTTATTAAATTTTCTACATGTGCATAATTTTAGTTTTTTTTTTTTAATTTGATTTGTTGAAAAAAAATCTGAAAATTGTTAATCGTCTGTTAACTTCGATAAATTGTCATTTAACAATTTTCGTACAAATCGATTAAAAAAAAAAATGCATATGTAGAAAATTAAAAAAGCTATAGGTGCAATTTTTTGAATTATTTTTTTTTTTAATTTATCGTTCTTAAAACAATTCAAAAATTATTAGACGTCGGCAAACTTGAGTATCATTAAAAATTAAAGTAAAATTTTTATTTTAATATTTTATGGGCCCAATAAATTTGAAAAATTAAGTTTTATCAGAAATTGGAATTTTTCATGTGATAATTAAGCTGATAAAAAAAATTTAATTTTAATTTAAAGCGGATTTATTTTAATTTATCATAAGAATAAATGAAAACAAAAATATTTTGTTTACTTCTTACAAAAATATTTAAAAATAAATTATTTTCTCTTGGCTTTGGATTAAAATTACAGAAATTTAATTTTAATTGATTTTTCATTATCGTCATCGAGTAAGAAAACAAAAAAAAATTTTTATCAAAAGATTTTTAATTGACAAAAAAAAAATAAGTAGACATCTTCTGTATAATTATCAAAATTTTTATTTATTATTAATTATTATAGTTTTTGAATTAAAATTTTATATATAAACAATAATAAAATTTCTCATAAATTTAAATTGCAGCAAAGAAAATGTAAATCTCATCCATTCCAAGAAGAGTGAATTAAATTGCGAATTAGTCGGCTCGTGGACTGTCGAAGTCGGCGATCTTGATCAGGCTTTACATTTGTGGCAGTACACTGGAGGATTTGAACGTATTGATCGCGCTCAAATAGCATTATCTAAAGATGAAGTACTGAATTTAAATTAATAATAATTTAGCTGCCAAGGGATTTATTGGTGATAATTATTTTTGCAGTCTTATCAACGACTATTACGAGAGCGCGGTAACTTTTTGCGATCACGGCACTTGCAGTATCTGCTGGCATTTAGTTACTGGCCGCTTCTGGGTAAACGTGAGGGCCCAAATATCTATGAGATAAGAAGCTATAGATTAAGACCTGGTACCATGATAGAGTGGGGTAACAATTGGGCACGTGCTATTAATTATAGAAGAAATAATGATGAAGCATTTGCTGGTTATTTTTCACAGATTGGAAGACTTTATAATGTCCATCATATTTGGTGTAAGTATTCTGCTGATAATTAAGTAAATGACAGTCCAGTCGAAACTCCGAAATAGAAGACATTCTCAAAAGTTGGTGCAAATTTGGTTGAAGGTCTATGATGTCACCCCCCTCCCCCTCCCAAGTAGAAAAGTCATCACCCCAGGGGTTGATAAGAAAAAAAATAAAAACTTCAAAAACAGATTTTTTGAAAATATTTCCTAAACAAAAAAAATTTGTAAAAAACTTTGAAACAAAAGTTGTGGAGGAAAAAAATTCATATAAAAAAGTATAAGAAATTTTTTTTGTATCTATAAAAAAATAACACAATTTTTTAAATTTCAAAACTTAAATTTACTGAATTTTTATAAAGATGCGCCACTGAAGTAAAAAAAATGTGTACTTATAGTTGGACTGCTTACACTTATACGGCAGCTATTCGAAATTTCAAAAATCTATTACGTGTTATTTTTTATAGATACAAAAAAAAATTTCTCATACTTTTTTATGTGAATTTCTTTTCAGAGTATCGACTGGATAAGTACCCGATCAAGGAACTATTACTTCATGTATTTATATATCTTTAGTAAATATAGATATACAAATGCATGAGTAATCGGGTATTAGTTCCCTGATCGGGTACTGGGTCTCTTATCTTATCCATGAAAAAAAAAAAATATTATAAGCTTTTGTGCTAGATAGTAATCGCCTTAGAGTAAAGAAGATTTGAATACGTTTGTATATAAATTATTTATACTTTAAGCTAATTATTATCTAACAGAAGTTTCTTGGTTACTTCGATTTATAAAATTTTATTTTATTTTTGCTGATAAAAAATAAATTTCAAATTATTTACGAGTGAACTGAAAAAAAATAAAATAAAAATCTAATAATTTGCATTCTATAATAATTTAAATTTCGGGTTTTAAATTCAAAATTTATTAATAATTGAAATAATTAATTTAAATAAAATAATTTCGGTCACTATTAATTTCATTTAAATAATTTTGATCAAAAGCTCCTTATATATAACTAATTTTAGTATCTAATTTATAAATATTAATTACAAATATTTATTTAAAATAATCAGGCTATAAAGATCTACAAGCAAGAAAAGAAACTCGTGAAAGCGCATGGAGATCACCAGGATGGGACGAATGTGTTGCTTACACAGTGCCACTGATACGTGAAATGCACAGTCGTATTTTAAAACCCACAAATTTTTCACCTACTCAATAAAATTTTTATTGTTTATAATTATTTTTTATATATATATTTATATATAAATATTATTATTTTTGTTAAAAATGATTTATCAGTTTTAAAAAAGCAGCTTAAAAAAAAGCTATTGCTTTTTAAAATTTATCCAAACGAGTCATTAAAAGTAACATTCTTATCACAATTACTACGCAAATACTTATTATTATTTTTTTTATATATATATTTCTAATTATACACTTAATAACAAAACAGAAAAAATTTATTTGATTTTGAATTCAAGAATTGCATTAACAATTCAATGTGTATATTAATTGGTATATAAAATATTAACTAATTAATTACTAAATTATAATATATAATTAATTATTAATAAATATAATAAAATATTTAAAAAAAACCGCATCGTCTTCAATCGTTTCTACTTTTTTTAATCTCTCAGATCATGTGCGATTTAATTGTTAATTAACCGCATTATAAATAATAATTAATGAGTAAGAAATTGGTCGCGCGTTAAAAATACGTATGATAATAATAATTATAAATAATTTTAGTGAAAAATTACAATTTAAAAAAAAACAGTTATTATTTAAAAACTCATCCGTATATTAAATCGTCTTTTAAAAACAATAATTATTTAGTTACTTAAATATTTTATAATTATTCATTAATTTTAATGTTAATTGACAATTTTAATTGCCTTTGGAAGAGCCCATGGTGAATGTGGAAGGCAAATTTAAAAAAAAAAACAAACATTTATTTATTATTAATTATTGATAGTAATTAATAATTACACTGTAAAAAATTGTGAGTAATTACGGATTTTATTTAAATTCAAATTTACTCGGAGTCACGGAGTAAAAAAAAAATTGCTATGCATAAGGAGCCAATAAGAAGTTTGTTTTTGCACCGGAGTGATTTGGATTTTATTTGAATCTGCATTCACTCCGATTCAGAGTTTTAGTATTGAAATAAATTCCTTTTAGGTGTTAACTTAACTCCGAACCCGAATTTAAATTTTAAATTGAACTTCCCTTCGTAGTGAATTCAACTTCGAAGGAATTAAATAAATAAAAAGTCATCCGCTCCGTATTCACTCGGAGTTTCAGAGTAAAAAAAAAAATCACTATGCATACGGAGTAAATAGAGTTAATTTTTTCAGGGAAATTATCTGGATTTTTTTTGAATCCGCATTGACTCTGATTCAGGGTTTCAATATTAAAGTAAACTCCTTTTAGGAGTAAATTTAACTCCAAACTTGAATTCAAATATTAAAGTAAACTTCCCTTCATAGTAAATTTAACTCCAGATTGACTCCATATTCCCTCCGCTAATTTTTTACAGTATAATTATAATTATACGCCCAGCAGATGCATTACTCCCTTTTTTTTATTTAATCGTGCTTTGGATAAAAAAACATTTAAGCTTCATTTTAATTTTAATTACTTATTAATTATTAGTATTATTATTTGTTTAATTTATCTAATATTTAAATTAAGTCTACCGAATATTTTAAAATGCCAACAATTAAAAAATTATGTTTCATTTTTATTTTACTTTTTTTTTTTATTTTACTAAACTTATTATCGGCAATGATAGCAAAGTGCAATAATGTTATTTATTATTATTATTATAATAATATAAAATAATATTTATCAATTAATTAAACTATAAATTACTATTATTGTTTATATTTAATATTTTCTAATAATTAATTATGTTTTGTTACCGAAGTCATTAATTATTAATCTATTTAATGGTTGATATACTCGTAGCGATCCTTTATAATACAAACAAATGTTAATTTTTTAGATATTAATTAATTAATTAATTAATTTATTATTATTATTATTAATATATAATATTATTGGAGCAGATCCTAAAAAAAATGGTCGCTGTACCAAATAAATCTTTAGCCAAATGACAAATAATTAAATATAATTATATATTTATATAAATATTATTTTTTTTTAATTATTCATGTTATCATGTGTAAACAATTATTATTATTATTAATTATATTTAATTATTATTATTATTTCCTTCGACTTTCATACACACTAGCTCTTAATCCATTGATACTTTAAATTAATTATAAATTATTTACATGGTTATTAATTATAATTTTTTTTTTTTTTTTTTTTACGTCATTTAATCAGCAGATTGTGACATCAAATTTAAGTATTTTAATTTATTGTGGAAAAAATATATTTATTTTAATTTCACTTAAACATAATTTTAAATTTAAATCATTTATTGATTTTTATTAATTTTAATTAATTAATTAATTAAAGTAGTTAACTAAAATCGTTGCTTTATTTCGTTAAAGCGCTTAAGCTTTTGATTTTTAAATAAAATAATAATAACAATAAATGTCACAATTTGGTGATTAATTTTTAAAATTATCGAGTATAAGATACAAAATTTAATGGGGAATGATAAATTGAGGTAAATAATTTAGTAATTTTTTTTTTTTTTAAATAATAAATGTAGATGAAAATGGGCGTTTGTTGTATAGGGAAGTATATATATTTTATATATATACTACATATATACAGAAATAAAAAATTTCTTGGCTCAAGAATTTCCTTCCCACCTCAAAAAATTTTTTCTGGCTTCAAGAAAATATTTTTACACCCCAAGAAAATCTTCGCATTATAAAATGAAAATAAAAATTTTCTTAGGACTAGAAAAAAATTTCTTAGCTCAAGAATTTTTTTCTCACCTCCAGAAAATAGTTTCAGGCCCCAAGAAAATTTTTTTTTTCAATTCATAATAAAATTAAAAATTTTCGGGGTAAATAAAAATCTTTTGCATCAAGAAATTCTTTTTTTCTGTGTACATATCTATATATATATTTACTATCTTTACTGGAAACCTTAGCCATTGACAGAGTTGATAACATTAAAAAAAATTTTTTTGATACATTAAAACTACGTAGTCTTCTATATTATTTTTAAAATTAATGTCACGTGGGCTCGTTTGGAGACATGTCTTATATCCATAAGATGTTGATTGTAGTTATTATTATTATTATATATTTATAATTATTGTATTAATAATAATAATAATGTTAATATTTATTTAAATGTTATTAATATTAATTTTAATTTTAATAATTAAAGACTATTGGGAGGAAAAGATGTAGAGCTATTGCTGTGAGCTAAACTCAACATGGAACCACTTAGACTGTCATCGTCTGGATAAGATTCTTTTGATGCTTCGGCTATTGCTAGTGCACTGAAAAATAATTATAATTATTAATCATCTGATAATACAAGTAATTTTTTAACGTAACAAGTAATTATGCAGTTCTGTTATATTTTTACTGTCATCATCAGGGTAACGAAGCTTGTGCTCAACAAAGAATAAAAGAAAAAAATTCCCGCAAATTTCCCTGTATCAAAATGACGTTCACGAGCAAATTCACGTGAATTAAATTAAAAAATATATATTCAAATATCAAATGTCATAAAAGAACGTCGAAATTGAGGCTGTGAAGAAAATATGTCAATAAGACAGTCATCAAGACAATTGTCTTGCTGATGGTCTTGCTAATTTTCTTGCTGTCGAATTATTTCTTTTTATTCTTATTGTTCAGCACAAACTTCTGTACCCTAATCATCATATTTTTAATTAATTTTTTTTGTTACAGAGACGACTCAGTAATTTATTAATATCATTAATAAATAAATAAACCACTTAATTACTTGAATAATTTAATTATTTAATAAAAATACCTAAAACCAATTCTTGCGCTCTCGTCATCGAACTGCTGCAACTCACGTTCCTGTCTCTCATGCAACAAACGTATTCTCTCACTGCGTTCCTGTAAAAACTCCTGAGTTTCAAGTTCCATTTTTTGTTCAAGCAAAGCCCGTCTTACAGAAACACGATCTTCTAACTCGCGACGTTCACGATTTCTCTGTGCCTCAGCTTGCATTTTATTTTTCGACTGATACGCCATCAGTATCTCCAGCTCATAATTAAGCCGTTCTTTCAGATGATGACACTCAACTTCCTGGGACTCGTCTAGTCTGATGCTCTGTTTCTGCAGCATCTCAGCGATGCTCTGCTCATACTGATCACCCAACAACGCGAGCTTGCGTCGCTGTTCCTCCTTCAACTTCTTAATTACTGTTTTTTGTTCATCTTTAGGAGTCGTCTGTAAAATCTGTGCCTTGAGCGCTTTGTACTGACGCGTTTGAATCTTACACGTCTCACGGAACTGTTTTCTAATCTGCATTTCCTTTTGTTTCAAACTCTTGGGCTGTTGTTTCAATTCAAGGGCATGCTTTTTTCTCAAATCACGTTCCGCGCGCTGCATATAATCCTGTTGATTACACAACTCAGTGGCATGTTGTCGCTGTATCTGTTCCTCTCTCAAAGAATGTACAGCCCGCTGTTGCCGATACTCCAGCTCCTGAGTTTTCTCATGATGCCTCAGCAGCATAGCATGCGCCTGCTCCAATTGCTGTTGCCGTTTATTTAATTCCTCTCGCAACAACTCCTGCTCAAGACTATGAAATATCAGCAATTTTTTTCTACGGAATTTACGTATCTCCAGATCAAGATACTCGCGTTGCCCGCGAGCAAGTCGCTGCTCTTCTTGAGCTTCCATCTGCCTTAAATTATCCTTCTGACTTTGCAATGTCGCGTCACGCTGACGTTTGGGCGTTACTTCATCCTGAGACAGTTCTTTCTTCCATCGTTCTTTGTAAGCCTTGTACTCGCGTTTCTGCTGTGTCTCGAGGGCTTTGCGATCGGCCTCCTGACGGCCAATTATTTCTTTCTGTAATTTCTTCTCGGCATTTTGATTCTGTTTCAACTTACGCTCTAACTCCTGCAAGTGCCTGAACTGTAACTTCTCCAGTTCTTTGCTAAACTGTTGCAACAAAGTCTCGTACTCTTTGTCCAGCAATTGCTTGTGTGACTCGACCTCCATTTTGCAACGCTCTTCAAGTTTAACAAGCGCGCCTTGATGCTCGCGTCGCATACGCTTGTACCCGCTCATTTGCTCGTGCATTTCTTCTTGCATATGTTCTTTCTGTTGCTTAGTAACTATTGATGTCGTACGTATTGTGGCAAAATTATTGGCACCATGTTCTATTAAATTGGCAGTGACACCCGTTACTTTGTGACGATTACGAACGGATCCAGATGAAAAGTCATTTGAATCAGCATTCGGCAGTGGCAGGCTATTTGTTGATGAACTTTGTGAACTTGCTGATACACCCATTGAGTGAATCGAGTGCTCGGATGTTATCGAATTACTTTTACTGCTGTCACCACCTGTTTGTTCATCAGGTGTATCTATAATTAATTTAACTCGTAAGTTATTTACTTATAAATAAATAAATATAAATATAAATACAAACCGTCAGCATCACCAGCAGCACTTTCAGTTTCACAAGCATCAATCATTAATATTTTTTTCATTTTTCTATAATTTAAATTATCTAATTCACGTACTGCTGCTTTGGTTCGTTGAATCAAATCAATTAAAACTTGAGGTGAACGTGTACGTGTTACAAATGGATGCTAATAAATAAATAGTATTATTATTTATAATAAATAATGATTTATTTGTAATGAAGGACTGCGGCTTTGCTGATTTAATTTAATTGACATCTTTTAGTAACCCCGACTTTTTAAAAATTTTCAATGACTCAATTGTCATCAGCGTATCAAAATTTTATCAATTGATTAAAAAAAAACTTACAATTGATGTCAATTGGGAGTTGAACGAAATTTGGAAAATTTCAGTAAAATTTTCATGTCAGTATAATTCGAATTTTCAAATTTTGTAGACTAAAATTTATCCAACAAATTTTGTTTAACTTCTAATTGATGACAACTGTAAGTAATTTTTTTTAAATTCAATATTTCGGCAAAATTGTCTTTTTTTCAATTAAGGTTTTAATTTTTTTTTATTAATTAATAAAATTTTAATATATATGACAATTGAAATATATGAGACAGATGTCTATTACACAGATTCCGATGACACAGGACAGGAGTATTGATGATCCGAGTTCCGATGATTCAGATCCCAAATATTTAGATTCCCATTACACAGATCTCGATGATTCAGATCATCAACCACCTAGATACCGATGACATAGATTTACTTTTTTACTTACTGCCCGTAAATCTTAAATCAAAAAGAAAATGTTAAATTCAAGAATTTCTATAGGTTTTTTTTAGACGTTGGAAATCCTGATTTTCAATGATGCTGAAGTTAGCCGACGTCCAATAATTTTTGGGTTCTTTTTTAAACAATAAATTATGAAAAAAAAAAAATATTTGAAAAAATTGCACCTATAGTTTTTTAAATTTTCTACATGTGCATTTTTTTTTTTTTTTTTTTTTTTTTGTTATTTGTTTGTTAAAAAAAAAAATCAAAAAATTGCTGATTGTCTGTTAGCTTCAGGATTATTGATTTTCAACAGATTTTCTTAGACATTAATAAGTCCTGATTTTCTATAGATTTTCTTAGACGATGACAAGTCCTGATTTTCTATAAACTTTCTATAGAAATTCTTGAATCCAACATTTTTTTTTTGATTTAAAATTTACGGTAAGTAAGTAAGAAAGTCAATCTGTGTCATCAGCAATATGTTCAATTAGAATTCGAATGTTCCGGTTCCGAATCATTGGGATCTGGATCATCTATTCTGCGTCATCAGACTCTGTGCAATAGACATCCTTTATATTTAGATATGGGTATGATGTAAAAATTTTTTACGAAACGTTACCCGAAATGCAATAAAAGATGTCAATTAAACTAGATCAGTAAAGCCGTAGTCCCTTCATTGTAAAAAATATATAAGATCGTGAAATAAATAAAATAAACAAAATAATAATAATGTTTAATAAAAATAATAATAAAATACTTACTCCAAGTAATGTACCAGACGAAGGTCGTTCATTTGGACTCTTAGTTAAACAAACTTCAACAAAATATCCAAAGACATCGGACCAATCCGGTGAGTTTAACGTCGGTGTATCATTCTGCGCGATATGATAAAGCGCACTCATAGCATTCATATTAAAATACGGTGGTTTTCTTTCCGCTGAAATAATTTAAACAATAAAATACCCGTCCAAGGCATTGCGACATTTAAATAAATATATATAAATATATTTTGATACCTTGTAGATGCAAGTGGCATTAAAAAAAAAAAAAAACAATAAACAAAACGAACCTTACCCAATTCGATACACGTGATTCCAAGTGACCAAACGTCAACCTTTCCATCGTACTGTCCTTCATCCATAGCAAGAATAACTTCCGGCGCCATCCAGTATGGAGTGCCGACAAAACTATTCGCTGGACATTTTATACTCGCGGAACCAAAGTCTGCGAGTTTAACAGTACCATTTTCAGTCAATAAAATATTACCAGCTTTTACGTCACGGTGTATTCTGCCCAAAGAGTGGAGGTAATGTAATCCGCGTAATACTCCTTCGCATATTGCCGCTATCTCGTCTTCTTTTAACGGACGTTTGTGGACTTCTATTATGTCGGAAGCCGAACCGAGACAGTATTCCATTACCAGCTGAACAGACAAACACAACAAATAATAATTAATATATATTTTATAGTCAATTACTTCGACGTTCTAATTAACAAATTCTCTAACTCCATTTCAGAAAATCCTCCATTTATGATGTACCCGAAGATCAGAACGTTTTTCACGAAAAAAAATAAAAAAACGAAATGAAAAGTTAAAAATTTACTGAATCTATATTTCTGAAATATTTCATGTCAGTAGAAAATTGCAGGCCAGCCCCAACTACTTCTCAAGTCACCTTTGAAGTCAAATTACATGATTTTTTTTTCATTTTCGTTGCGCAAAAAACGTTCCGATCTTCAGGCAAATTATTTATGGAAAATAAAAGTAATTTAAAAATTTTTTTTTCATCTAAAAATCAATTCTATATCTAGTATATGTATGATATTTTTGTCTAGGTTACTCAAGTAATATTTTTTCTGACTATTAGTATCTGAAAATTGCACAGAATCATCTAAAAAATATTAAGCTAGACAATTTGGTAATTAGAACGTCGATTTGTAATTACAATCAGGAATTAATAAATTACCCATGCTGTATGATCACGCAAATAACATCCTTTGTATTCAATGGTATTCGGATGATTAAGCTGTCTCAGAAATCTTATTTCCTTGAGAATATCCTGCCACTTCTCGACAGTCTGCTTGCCGAGGTATGACATTTTTTTAATAGCAACAATTTCTTTGGTGAGCGAACACCTCGCGTAGTAAACTGCACCGAAGCTCCCATGTCCGATTTCACGCAAGTCTTCAAATATTTTTTCCGGGTCATTTTTTTCAAATAGTTCGGCAATCTCAGGGTCCTTGAGACTACCGGGTCTCGGTACTGCTGGCATAGTAATTTATTATAAGTACGTACAATAGTAATTGTCCGTCACTTTTATTTTATTTTATCTATTTTTTTTTTCTATTTTATTTTTTTTTATCACTTATCAGGTTTATTACCCGATGGTTCACCACCGCCACCGACAACAGCTTCACCACGTCTGTTCATAGAATTTTACCTTGTGCCTCGTGTGAGCTCATGTCAGTCCATCCTCTAATTAACTAGATTGTTTTACCTACAAGTAAATAAATATATTTAATTATAAATTCAAATAATAATTATTAAGTAACATATTTTATAATTTAAACAAGTGTCATTACTAATAAATATTTATGATACCGAAGTTACCTAACGTCTATCAACTTTTGAATTTTTTTAAAAACGACAAATTTGAAAAAAAAAATTTTTGAAAAAATTGCACATATAGTTTTTAAAATTTTCCACATGTGTATTTTTCTAATTTTTCAAAATTAAATTATTTAAAAAAAATTACAAAAATTTTAAATTGTCTGGTAACTTCAGGATCATGAGTGTGAATGCAGAAGACATCAGACAAATTTAAAATTAATAATAGAGTAAATAATTAATAAAATCAAATTTTTTAAAAATTGCACATATAGTTTTTTAAATTTTGCGCATGTGTAATTTTTTAATTTTTTAAAATTAAATTATTTTAAAAAATTACAAAAATTTTAAACTGCCTGTTATCTTCAGAATCATGAGTATGAATGCAGCAGACATTAGAATTAAAATTAATAATAGAGTAAATAATTAATAAAATAAAATAAAAAAAAAATGCACATTTAAAAAATTAAAAAATTAATAAGTGCATTTTTTATAAATATTATTTTTTAAATTATTTATAATTTTAAATTACTCTGATGTCTGGTACATTGACACTCGTGGATCATAAATATTTAACAAGTGTAATTAGTTATTAAAATAAATAAAACTTGTGATCAAAAATCAATGGCCATGGCATTGGCCGCGAATTCATCGACCGCAAATTATTTTTTTACACAATTTCACTTGAACATTTTTTTTTTTATTTAAATTATAGTATGACCTGGTACTTAACAAGACAACGCACGTCAACGGAGACATAAATTACTAATTAATATTATAAGTAAAATAATTTGATTGATAAGTAGATAAAAAATTGTAAACTAGAGTAGATTCTGAGTAGAGAAGAGGAAAAGAAAAAAAAAATTTAATTGTCCCTCTACTCGCACCAACTTGCGTTACAATTGACGTTCATAAATCTCGCCCAGCACACAACAATAACAAGGACTAAAATCACCGTAAATAAATTAACTGAGAATTTAAATTATCTGAAAATTACAACAGAAATTTTATCATATATTTTTAATACTAAATATATATTTTGAAATAATGTAATATACTTTTGTTGAGTTTTTTTTAGTTGAGTTGTATGTAGATGTGTGAGTTATTAAAAAAAAAGCTAGGATGGTAATATTCACCTACAAAATGGCGATAAGCTGAACATGCGCGCGATCGCAAAACATACAGACACTTTTGTTTTTGTTAACACACTAATCACATAATAACATTTATATATTATTATATATATTTATTGATAATAAACATCATTGATATTATTTATAAAATAATTATTAAATTTATAATTATTTTGATATAATTATAAATTATTATGTATGTACACGCCCCGATGTATCTTTAATATTGTAGATTGAAGAGTGTGGAGTGACACGCACGCATGCACGCGAATTTATTCACTAATTAATTACACACGCGCATGAGAAACTACTTTATGAGAAACTGATTTGTGTATTTAAATTATTTTACTATTTACTTTTTTAAATATTTTTATTCGCTGACAGGGAAATGGATTTTTAGTGAGGGTGATAGGTGAGGATGTAATTTTTGGGATTACTTTATTAGTTGGACGAACCCTTAACCCTTTAGCTAAACTCCGGCTTAGGTTGCCAGTGAGGTCTCTAGGTGTCGAAGCTGAGAAAAAAGAGACAGAGGCATCTGCTGGTTTGCGGGTTTTGAATTTCGCGCGCTGGAAGTTATTTTAAATTTTCGCGCGAAGGCGTGTCGGGATGAAGATGAGTTTGATGGATATATTAAGAATTTATGGGGAAAAATTTTATGAAGAAGCAGCATTTGGTCAAAATTATTTTGAATTTTATTTAGAGAACGCGGGAACTGTCAATTTTTTTGAAATTATTTAATGACAGTGAGGTTAACTGACGTCTAGTAATTTTGAGACAAAGTTAGCGGATATCGGACAATTTTTGAAACTTTGAAATCATAAATTCGAATGTTTATAAAATAAAAATAAAAAAATGCACGTTTAGACAATTTAAAAATCAGTGTATGCATTTTTTTTAATTGTATTATTTTAATTGTTTTATATGTCATTGAAAAAATTGTCGTATGTCTGATGAGTGTGAATGTAGCTGACGATTTAAAATTAAAAAAATTTTTAAATAAGTGAATTAAATGTAAATCGAATAAAATTTAAAAAATGCGCATTTATAAAATTTGAAAATCAGTATGTGAATTTTTTTTATATTCATATTTTTTATTATTTTATTCGTTTATTTGTAATTTAAAATTTGTCTCATATCTGTTACATTCAATGAGTGTGAATGTAGCAGACAGAGAAATTTAAAATTATTAATAAATAGAGTAAATAATTAATAATATAAAATTTTTAAAAAATGCACATTTAAAAAATTTAAAAATTGATAAGTGCATTTTTTATAAATATCATGTTTTTGATTATTCACTCTATTTATTTATAATTTTAAATTTGTCTGATGTCTGCTACACTCACACTCATTATGTCTATTACATTTACACTCAATAATTTTTGAATTTTTTTAAAAACGATAAATTATAAAAAAAAAAATTGCACCTACAGTTTTTTTAATTTTCTACAAGTGCATTTCTTTAGATTTTTTTTTTTTTGAATGGATTTGTTGAGAAAAAAAATTCAAAAATTCTTAATTGTCTACTAACTTCAGGATCATAATTAATTATTTTTTGTGGTTTATTCAAATTTTATTTCTGAAGATCTAGGACTCAGTCTTGGAATTTACTAATTACGAATATTTTTTTTTTATTTTAAAGAAGGAAAATTTTTAAAACAAATATTTTTATATAATTTTTAGTATTTTTGGATACGTTTAAAATTATCACCCTGAAGTTAGCATACAATTCAAAATTTTCGTACTTTTTTTTTCAACAAATTAATTACAAAAAAAAAAAACTAAAAATATCCACATGTAGAAAATTAAAAAAGCTATAGGTGCAATTTTTTAAACATTTTTTTTTTTTGTAATTTATCGTTTTTAAAAAAATTCAAAAATTATTAAACGTCAGCTAACTTCAGTATCAGTTAAAATTAGTTTTTAATTTTTCCGCGAGTTCGCGCTCTTTTTTTACCCATCTTCTATCTAGCAACCATGCGCTCAATGGTTTGGTTATTGATAATTAATTAATTATTGCAACTATTTTACATAAAAGACGAGTGTCGAATAATTATTTTAATTCACAAATGATTTTATAACTGGACCACTTCAATAATTTATGTTTTTCTAGTATGAAAAGTAGAATAAATATTTAATTTGAATTTTTATAAATATTATTTATTTAAAAAATGGGTCTAACTAGTGACAGTGAAACAGAAGTTGTTTACATAAAATCAGAAATTCCTGAAATCGAAGATGAAACTGAAAAAAATGATAATGATGACAGTGCTGTGAATCAAAAAGATGATCATTGTAAGATTGGTGAAAATGATGACGGTGGTACCGATGGTGATGAAGGTGAAAATGATAATGAAGACGAACATGATGATGATATAAGTTTTTTTCAAAAAAAAAATTCAAATTTAAAACATAAATGTACATTTGATGGTTGCGATAGATCATTTAAAAAACCATCACGTCTACTGTGGCATCTTCGTCAACACACTGGCGAAGTATAAATTTTATATTAAAATAAACATTTTTAAAAAACAAAATTTTTAAAAATACGTGTATGGATTTTTTATTCATCCAAATCCGCATTTTTAAAATTTTTATTCTACTTAAATTTTATTTATTTATTCAAAAATTTGAAAAGCTTCCACTTGTCAGTCACATCCACACATTTTTCAAAATCATTCATGTGAATTTTTAAAAATTTTAGTCAAGCCGTTGATTTAAAAAAATTAAATCGTCTCTCCCTGATGCTGATGCTGTCAAATTTAACTAAAAAATTTTTTCAAATTTCAGAGACCTTACAAATGTAATTTTGAAAAATGCAACAAGAGTTACACGACGTCGTCACATTTAAAACGACACTTATTAAGTCACAAGTCCATTCATGAAGCTGTTGTGTAAGTGTGCCTAATTAATTAATACACTAATTTTAAGACTAATTTCTAATAATTTCAGTACAATAATTTTGTATAGATGCGGCTCATGTAACTTGACATTAAAAAGCCGTGAAAATCTAATAAAACATTATCGACGGGTGCACGGAAACAAAGATCGTTTGTCTTGTGATGAATGTAACATACATTTTCGTAAAAAGTACAGATACGATGAGCACATGGCATTTCACAATGGCCAGTTGTTGAAGTGCAAGTACTGCGATCGTGAATTTAAAAGCATATCTAAATTACATAGACACGAAAAGTCCCACGGTATCAAGTACGAATGCCCTAAGGCGAATTGTAATCTAATATTCGACACTTTCATTGAGTTACGAAAACATTCTAAGGATCATCCAAAAGGTAATTTTTTTTTATTCCACAATTATCCAGTAAATAAAATCGAGAATTTCTGTCATGAAATTAAAAATAAAATTATTCATTTTGACCACGTCCAGAATATGTAAATATCCAAGTTTATCATGGGTATTATGGACAACTAATTGATTAATTAATTACTACTACATTGTCCTTTTTTCAAATAAGGTTTTAATTTTTTATTTATCAATTGATTAAATTTTTAAAGCTTATGACAGTTGAGTCATTGAAAATTTTTAAAAAGTCGGGGTACTTTCTGCAAATGGCCTTAATTTTGATTAGTAGTTTAATTACTCTGTAAATTAATTAGAAAAATTATTAACCAGTTTAAGAAAATCTAAAATGCTGCAATTAATTCTTTATTATAAAGAGCTGAAGTTTTTGATAGATGACCATATATTTAAATTTAAACTTGACTAATAATTAACAGAATTTGAGAACTTGAAAAAGTCAATAATAAAGTGACGTAAGGTCATTTTAAAAATTAATGTTTTGATTAATTAATAAATTCATTGTTCATAATACCCGTGATAAATTTGGGTATTTTTTTTTTTTTTCAATTTTGTTCCGATTTTTTGCTTGTAAAATTGAATGACTTTTTTTCCCGCGAATGTCATTATTATAATTAAATATTGATTTGAAGTATTTACTTTTTTTTTTTTTACAGAATATAAATGCGATGTATGTAAAAAAAAATTTTTGTATAAAAACCAATGGAAAAGACATTTAAAAACCCATGAAGGAAAACTTATCGCTTGTCCATACGACGAGTGTAATAAAAGTTACTGTCATTCAAATCAATTGAACTGCCATATTAGGACGAAGCACGAAAAAAATGTCCTATTCGAATGTGATTTATGTAAGAAGACATTCACATTTAAATCGGTACTGAGCAAACATATACATGCGGTACATGTAAATAAAACGGTGAAAGTATACAAAACAGGTGATGAAAGAAGGGAGAGACATGATGCTGGAGAACCTATTCGAAGTATGCCGTCAACATTAGTAGGAGTTTTATTGCCGCGTAAAGTAGAAAATGTATTACTAAATCGTAAGAGCAGCATTAAAATGTCAACTGAAGATTTCGACTCCGTTGACGTTTAAAAAACTCAAATTAATGGCAGTATTTAAATCATTAATTTATATTTAATATTATAATTATTTACAAAATGTTTTATTAATAATAAATTTGTATAAAATGATTTCTTCAGGCAATAGATTAATTTATAAATCATATCTTACGTTAAGTTATTTTTTTTTTTCTATATAAATTATCAAGCAATAGTTTAAATATTTTTGTGTATTTACTTTTTTTACTGTAATTTGTTAAATATTAAGTAAAAAAAGTTATTTATTTAATTAGTTTATTAATTAATTAATTAATTATGTATTTATTATCCTACGGATTATTTATTTGACGTAAATACTCTGGTGCGTGATAATGCTGTTGTGTGTGAGCGAGTGACGGATGAATTGGCGGTGGAAAACAGCGGACATGTTCAACACTTGTCGAATCACTATCGCCGCTCTTTAAATATTTGTTTAATACCGCGAATATTTGGGAGTTTAATACTTGAAATCGTCTTATACGATCGACCATCCGTTTCAGATGCTAAAAAAAAAATTCGACTGTTATTTTTCCGTCCTCTGATGAAATATCACAGAATAATTAATGAGCAATAATTAAAGTAATTAATATACTTACTATTCCTTTTACATTTTCATCTTTTCCGTCAACTCTCTGGACTCGTAAGATATGATAGCAAAAATCTAAAGCTTCGAACCGTCTCTGCTGTCCCAATAAAACGATCATAGCACAACCGGCCCAATGTAGACCTTCGCCAAACAATTCTCTGTAAATGAAATTTTAATTTTAATTTTAACTTTAATCATCATCATTGTCATCATCTAATTAATATCAATAGTTCAGAATCTATTTATCAAGTGTATAGTCAAGTATTGGAAGACAAAAGATGTAGTGATGTTGAGGATATGAAGGTCAGCTTGGGGATCATGAAATTATCTGAAAGGCGGGTAATAATAGACGACTTTTTTTTTCAAGACAGTAAATAATTTTATCGATTCTCCAAAAACTTTTAGATGTCAAGTTCAATATCCCGAATAAGAATCTAAGGTAAAAATCCGTCAATAATCTGCAGGAAATCTGTCGAAATTCTGTCAAAATTCTGCCGGGAGTCCGTCGAAAATTTGTCATCAGTTTGGCAAATGTCTGATGAAAGTCTCTAAGAAGTCTGTCCTAAGTCTATCAGAGGTATGTCGAACCTCTGTTCAAAATCTGCCAAAGTCAGTCGGAATTACGTCAAAAATCTGTTGAAAGTCTGTAAAAATCCGGAAATAGACTTAGAAATTCCATATTCCTATAAGTCATTTATACAAAATGGTCCCAGAAATATAATTTTTAAATTAGTAAATAACTACTCAAAATCGTTAATTTTTTTTGTGGGTTTCTAAATGCATTCAAGAAGTCAATTCGAGTGAAAATAAAAAATAGATGCACCTGAAGATCAGAAGTTTTTCACGCAATGAAAAAAAAAATTGAAAAGTGAGAAATCTACTGGATGTTTTCTGAAATGTTTCGCATATAGACGCTGGTATATCAGCCAAAAATCTTAGGCTACCCCCGAGCTTCAGAACTCCCCCTTAAGCAGTCAAATTACATGAAGTTTTTTCATTTTCGTTGCGCGAAAAACGTTCTGGTCTTCAGGTACATGAAAATAGAATTAAAACAGTAATAATTAAACTGTATGACTGTTCATGTTTGTTTGTTTATTTTTTTTTTTTTAAATTGCGGAAACGTTAAATAAAAATAATATTTACTCGACAGTGAATTCAGTCTCGCCAACAGGAATGCAGTAGACAAACTGCAGTGCACTCCATAGTCTATGAAATTCCGTACACTCATCGACATTCATAACTCCATTAACCGGAGGTGGTCCGACCCAAATCGGGTCATCAAGAAAACTCTTTAGTCGGCTCAAGACTACTTCGAATATCGATAGTCCGCAGCACAAACGTTCTCGTGTCAGTAAATCGCCTTCTCGAGCAATCATCGCTTGCTAAAATAAAAAAAAAATAAAGTAAATACTTTCATAATAAATTTCCAGTTCTAATTGTCAAATAAAAATTACTTTAGCAGTTCCCAGCTTGTCAACATTCGGGACAATTTGTAATGCTGCATACTTAGCCTCCAGTCTTTTTTGTTTAGTTTCCGGCTTTTCTCCTTCTGTTGAAATTCAAAAATAAATTTATATTAAAAACCCACTCAAATATAAATCATTATTGTTATTGTTATTATCATTGTGGTTACCTTTACAATATGGTCTAGGTAAAATATTTTGAAAAGGAGCAGCATGGAGTAGATCACAAACTTCTTCTTGGGACAACGCCTGCTCCATTAATAAGCAAAACAAAATAGTGTTACCGAACTCTCTAAAATTATGGAACAATTCTGTTTTGGCATCCGGATACTGCACAATATCATTTAGTTGAGCATGGTAGTACCCAAGAACTCCAGGTGATCCATAATCGTATCTCGGTAGCTTACAAACTTTGGGCATCGCTTCCATCAGTGTCTTGGTAAACTGCAGTAAACTTCCTTGGATTAATGACTTTACAATTTTCAGTAATTCCTCCATTACCACAGCGATTCCTTGGTAGCCCAATAATTTGCACATGGTACGAAAATGTTGGGGGCCAACGAATCCCGTGTACTGTCCATACTGAGTGCTGTATGCTAAATTTAATTGTTTACTCCCCCACAAATAGTGATGTGACATCTGCGGAGGCTTGTCGCGATGCACCGGCTGTACAAATTGCAATCCCCGGCATTTAACGAATCTGTTGTACGCTGCATTGTAGCAATAATTTGGCAGAAAGTCGTAATTCAACTCCCAGAACACGTGCAATGTTATTCTTCCATAGGGTGCGAGGACATTGTGATTGGCTTCGCGGAACATTGCGTCATATTCATCTAGAGCGAGCCACTTGCTCAGCAATTTATGAGTAAGTCGATTTACTTGGAGTAAACCTTCGAGTTCAATAATACCCGTAATGTCACCTGACTCAAATTTACTTATCGCCAAATCTAATGACTTCTGCATGTCCGCATTGATGCGCTGCGTTATCAATTTATTCAAATCAATACTGCGTCCGAGTAATTGTACGTGTCGCTGCTTCAGCAGAGTCTGATAACGATTGGCACGGGGGTAAGGTAACAAATATGCGCCCAGTGCGACGCACTCGACCCGAAACCGCTTGTCCAGTAAAATACTCGCAGCTAATTGCTTGTAGTGGGCGAAAATTTGCTCACTGAGTTTGTAAACAAATTGATCGAAGCACAAATTAACTTCAGCTTCAACTTCGTCGTACAAAAATTGTTTTCTAAATATTGTCAGCGCATACAGCGCGCTGTCGTTATACAAATCAAGGGGATAGAGGACGTACTCCATCATCGAAGGCTCTTTACTTTTCAAAATATGATCGGTCAATATCCATGGCATTGACATTTCTATTGGAAATTGAATTCTTTTTTCCATTGTTATCAAATCGCTGCACTCTTCATTATGCTGATGACGTACTTGACATTTTTGAATTTTACGTCCCATAGTCATTTCTAAATAAAATTCACGGTACCAAAGCTGCGATAGGTCACAGCAATTTTGAAGTGATTCACTGAAGTTTAATAAATATCCCCAGTAAAAACTCGTCTTGTGAAACTGGTCTATTTGAACGAGATACTGCCCGTCGATGTCTTTTCTCAGGGTGCGTTTCCCGCCGCTTTTATCAGCAATCAATGACTCGAGCATCGTACGGACCATGTAGAGCTGAGTTGACGAAGGCCCGACATTTCTGCGGGGTACTTTAATACCAAATCCATTTTCCGGGTCCTTTTTACCTTTCAATGCTGGATCTGTTGACGGCTCAACTCCGAAATGCCAATCAGCGCAAGTTTCCCGTACTGATACGATTATACTCCTAATCAAATCTTTTTTATTCTTAATTGCTTTGCGCAATGGCTCGCGTAATGTCAACTGAACAAAATCCTGCAATTCAGCATAAATATTACGGCGTATTGCATCGATAAAAACAGTTTCCATCCGCGCCATCAGTACCTGCAACCCTTTTATCATCGCGATGACTTCAATTAATGCAAATTTTTCCTCATCTGTATAATTGTAACGAGTTGCACGTTCGTACTCTTCGGCTTCCGGCGGGCATTCTTTGTTCATATGATGATCTGTTGGATGCAGCAGCTTCCAACTGTACAATTCAGTAACGACACTAGTCCACTGTGACAATAATTGCAGTCCACGTAACGCCAATTCCGAAGTGTCGCTATTCTCGGAATCAGAGCCACATTCTTTGTAAGTTGTCGTGACTTCATTGCTGTACTTGGCTAACTCGCTTATATACTTGACGTGGTCTTCACGGATCTGGGGCAAATGAACCATCAAATCGGCCTGAGGACTCATCGAATTAATTGATGATGACAGCGGCCACTTTGAAGCTTCAAAATGTTTTGAACGTTTTATGTAATTAAATGGGGCTATTTGCATGTCACCGAACAACGGAACTACCTCGAGATTTTTAAATATACGATCGATGCGATCTAGTTTTAATTTTTTTTTCTGATCCAGTTTATTTATATTGCAGAGCTCGCTGTCCATCAGAAAAAGACCGAACCCCATTACTTTAACAAGCATGTGCTTTTCGTTCGGAGTAAGATACATTTTTGTTTCAAACATATGAACACATATATTGACAACGTCGGCTAACAATTCTTCGTAACCGGGTATTTTTTCTAAATTTTCTTTAACGGTGTCGCGAATTTTGTTCTGCGTTGCCAAAAACATCGACAGATTTTGTGATTCTTGTAGCGTTTGAGAGTCGGACATTACTTTTAAAAATTGTGCGGCTCGACGGTACGTCGAGTAATCGTTTTTAACACTTGATTTCATATTTTTAAGCTCGTCTAGTACAGCAAACATATTTATAAATTTACCAAGAGTCAATAAATAGGCTTCCGAGACAAAATCTTTACGTTTTTCATGATGACACAAACGTTTAACTTCTGCTGAAAAACGTTCGATTGCTTTACGCTGGAAGTACATGAAATTTAATAATTTATTAACTTCCGGTGCTAATACTTCGACGGTTTTTTCATAAATCTCTACACGATTGGGCTGCTCATTTGACTTAGGCTGCGGTATTGCTCTGGAACAGCATCGCCACGTGTAGAGCATCACCGCATGCTCGAGACCTTCTTCCAAAAGCTCATTCAGACTCGCGTGAACAGTCGCTTCTTCAATATATTTGGCTATTCCTGTCACGAATCCATTACGATCTTCAAAATTTGTGTCAAAGTTTGCTTGGTACACAACCGAACACGGCTGCGCTTCAATACACGGTTGCTCGTCCGGCAGCGTAAATTCATCAAGAACGTCGACATTTGACAAGGCATCGCCCAGAGTTACCTTGTCTGCTGTCATTTTATCCGAGGACTATTGACCTTTAATAAAAAAAAAGTTCGAATTATTATTTATTTATTTTTTATTCAAATTTATAAAATAATCAACCCGGTGTGCCCTGATATCCACCGTAACTGCAAGTTAACTTGAAGCTACGGCCGAAATCTGAAGTCAACTTATGAGTGGGAATGTAGCAGACATCAGACAAATTTAAAATTATAAATAACTAGAGTAAATAATTAATAAAATAAAATTTTAAATAAATGCGCATTTAAAAAATTCAAAAATTAATAAGTGCATTTTTTAATTATTTAAAGTTTTAAATTTGATGTCTGGTACATTTGTAGTCATAGTCAACTTGACAGCAAAAGTTGTAGAGCAAAAAATTGCGGTTAAGTTGACAGGAGATTGTCTGTAACTTGAATTAAATTTTATTCAAAAAGTTACTGTCAGATAATGACGTTTTGATTTGAAGTTTCACTTGAAATTGACGGCAAGTTTTTCTGTAAAATTACATTCAGTTTACGGGTGTGGATTTACATCAACTAGCACGCAAGTATCATCCAGGAAATGTTTCATTGCTGGAACTTGCTGAGCAAGTGTAGCCATCAGGATGTACACTGGGTCTTTAAAGGAACAGTTTAAATTTTTTAAATTTTGTTTTTCCCGCTTTTTGGACTATTGTTCAATTTTTATTAACAATGGTTTTAAACTTTTGACTTTGACAACTGCTGGTTCATGTAGTAGACACTTTAAAAAAGTAACTGATAATTTTCTAAGTTTCTTTGGAAGCCTAGAAAACTGAAAACACGACCGTTCTTTAAAAGACCCGGGTTAAATACCCGATTGTCAGTATGTAGACTCGTTATATATTTATGACAGTGACAGCAGAATTCAGGAAAAAAAAAACGTTTCCTGTCACTCCTTAGTATATTTTGTCAATACTATAAAAAAATTTAATTATTTTAGACTTTTAAAAAAAATAGAAGAAAATTAAAAAAATTATGATTGTGAATGTAGCAGACGTCAGGCAAATTTAAAATTATAAATAAATAGACAAAATAATTAATAAAATAAAATTTTCAAAAAATACGTTTTTAAAAAATTTTAAAATTAATAAGTGCATTTTTTAAAAATATTGTTTTTTTAGTTATTTACTCTATTTATTTATAATTTTAAATTTATCTGACGTCTGCTATATTCACACTCATTAAAAAATTTACTTTGATTTTTTTTTTTTATTTGTAAATTAAAATATTTTTTTGTGACAGTAAGAAAAAATTTATAAATTGAATATTCTCTTACTTACAAAATTTATTGATTTATTTTTTAATTCGAATATTTATAGAAAAGTCTTAAGTCAGTGATTGTAATAAAAAAATTCGACTGTCATTTTTATTTGACATTTGAATATTGAAAGTAATAATAATATTTAATTGTTGGCAATAAAAATATTAATTACGCGTAATAATTAATTAGTCAGTACCATTTTTAGCAAGACAACTTTTAAAAAAACAAGTCTACGATTTTACATTTACTTTAATAGCAATAAATAATTTAATGAAAAATGGAGTATCGTTTTTTTAAAAAGTTAATTAGCTGACAATTATTTAGGTTGACAAAAAAAACTAAACTAAGTGGCAATAAACCGAACCCCATAAAATAATTAATTTTTTTTATTAAATAAATATTTACCTTTAGCTTAGCAATTATTTAACACTTGGTGGCGACACATAAATTTCGGTAAAAAGTAATAAAAATAAATAAACGAAATCTTGTTATGGTTGGAGTAATAATAATAATAATAATAAAATAGTAAATAAATTTAACATTTAACTAATATAAATTTTGACATCAAGTCATGCAGACGCCACATAGACGCCCATTAAAACTCCACCCACAAAGAATTTGATGAATTTTCAAATGAATACAAAAGTTAAGAGCGATTTTCAATTTTATGAGGATTTATTCTCAAGTAGCGAAAATGGCGGAAACTCAACTCTGCTTAAAATTTATGAGTGTAATGTAACAGACATCAGACAACTTTAATATTATTAATAAATAGAGTAAATAATTAATAAAATAAAATTAAAAAAATTTTTAAATTAATGAGTGCATTTTTTATAAACAGTATTTTTTAAATGACTCACTAGTTATTCATAATTTTAAATTTGTTTGATATCTGCTACATTTTACCTTTATGTGAATGTAATAGACATGAGGCAAATTTCAAATTACAAATAAACTAATTAAATAATTAAAAATATAAAAATAAAAAAAATGGACGTCAGGGTCCCAATTTTGAATAACAATGTTGATAATTATTCAAAATCACATAAGTGTGAATGTAGCAGAATATTGTAAATTTTTTAAATTTTTGAATAAATATACAAAATGTAAGTAGAGTAAAAATTAAAAAATGCATATTTAGATAAATACAAAATCTGTACGCGCATTTTTTTAAATGTCATTATTTTATTTATCTATTTATTTTAAATTTATAAATTGTCTCATGTCTGCTGCATTCACACTCATCAAAATCACTCACTATTTTATCTACGATCATTTGATAAAGTAAATGTCCCGTTTCAACCTCGCGAATAGCAAAAATCAGCTGATTTAGTGGCATGGGAAATAGAAATTTTATTCTTCATGTTTACTAAATAAGTTTTTTAAAAATTCGGTTTAATTTTTATTAAATTACTTACTGTAAACCAAAATAAAAAATATTTTTTGCTAATATAAAATGGTTGTGATTTGACAGAAAGTTTAATAAAATAATTAAATTACATATTTTTCATTAATAAATATGAATTCAAAAATAACAATTTTTAATTTGGTTTCATCGAGATTAAAAAATGTTATTTTTAATAATCAGATTAAAAAAAATCAAAAGTAAGTTTGTGTATAAATTATTATGATACTGGTTAGCCGACGTCTAATAAATTTTGGATTGTTTTTTAAAACAGTAAATCATAAAAAAAAATATTTAAAAAAATTGCACCGATAGTTTTTTTAATTTTCTAGGTGTGCATTTTTTTATTTATTTTTTTAAAAATTAAATTGTTAAAAAAAAGATTCAAAAATTTTTGATTGTCTGCTAACTTCATGATACTGAAGTTAGCCGACGTCTAATAATTTTTGAATTCTTTTTTAAAACAGTAAATCATTAAAAATAAATATTTGAAAAAATTGCACCTATAGTTTTTTAAATTTTCTACATGCGCATATTTTTAGTTTTTAATTTTTATGTAATTCATTTGTTGAAAAAAAAATCCGAAAATTTTTAATTGTCTGTTAACTTCTGGATCATGTTAACTTCAGGATCATAAATTATTAATTAAATAATATAATTTTATTATAATTAAATAAATAAATAAAATTATAATAATTATTACAGATGTTGCAATTACATTATCGAAAAATTTTATTCATCAGACAAAGATGAATTAAAAGAATACAAAACACCCGTAGAAAATATACGTAATTTTAGTATAATTGCTCATGTAGATCATGGTAAAAGTACATTAGCCGATAGATTGTTAGAAATAACAGGAGCCATAAGACGAAATTCTGGTGCGCAGGTACTGGATAAACTACAAGTTGAAAAAGACCGGGGCATTACCGTAAAAGCGCAGACAGTGTCATTGAAATATAATTACAAAGGTACTGAATATTTACTGAATTTAATAGACACACCCGGACACGTGGATTTTGCAACAGAAGTTCATCGGTCGCTGGCAGCCTGTCAGGGAGTAATTTTGCTAGTAGACGCAAATGATGGTGTCCAGGCACAGACAGTCGCTAATTTTTATCTGGCGTTTGGTCGCGATCTTGTAATATTACCGGTGATAAATAAAATTGATTTGAAAAATGCAAATCCCGAACGTGTTGTCAAGCAACTGGAGACTCTATTTGACATTGAGGCTGATAGTGTACTAAAAATATCTGCTAAAATGGGTATAAATGTTGACAAAGTTCTTGAAACTATTGTTGAAAAAATTCCACCCCCGCCTGTCGATCGCAAGAAACCGTTTCGTGCTCTGATTTTTGACAGCTGGTTCGATCGCTACAAAGGCGCGATTGCTCTGATTTATGTTTCTGAAGGATCTTTGTCTGTTAAACAATATATAACTTCCATTCATACTGGAAAATCTTATGAAGTAAAGAACATCATGCTTTTGAGACCGGAAGAAGAGAATATCAAGACACTGTAATTAAATTTTTTTTATTGTCCATTGATTTGTTTATTCATTCAGACGGATAATGTGTTAATGATTACGTAGTTTTGCAGGTCAAGTGGGGTGTGTTGCTTGCAATATGAGAACTACTAAAGAAGCTTTCATTGGTGACACTCTACACTTAAAAAACCAACCAGTTGAACCACTTGTTGGTTTTAATCCACCAAAAGCTATGGTCTTTGCTGGCGTTTACCCCATGGATCAGTCACAACACATCGCGCTGAGAGGCGCGATTGAAAAACTTGTATTAAATGATAGCGCTGTCAGTATGTCTATCGAGACGAGGTAATTTTTAGTTATCATTTCTCACAATTTTAATGAAATTAAAAATCTATGGTACTGTTGAATTCGCGATAAGATTTCCTCTAGTTTGAGTACCCACATCAATATATTTAAATAATCAAGTTATGATGCAAAATAACAGCAGAGAAAATAATCGATATATCGAATTTTTAAGCATTGGTTGAAACTTAGCGTTGTTGGTACTCATTTTACGCGGAATTTCATCAGCTGAACGAATCTCATATTTTTATACTAAAAAAAAATTTTGTTTCCAAAAATAATGAAATTTTGTATTTAGTCCAGCACTTGGACTTGGGTGGCGACTGGGTTTTCTGGGATTACTTCACATGGAAGTATTTTGTCAACGACTTGAACAAGAGCATGAAGCTGCTCCAATAATGACAGCTCCTAGTGTTACGTACAAAGCTAAAATAACTGGTAAACAAAACATAAAAGATTACGGTGGCGATGAAATTTATTTCAATAATCCAAGTAAATTTCCACCACCACAAAGCGTCATTGAATTTTTTGAACCCATGGTACTGGGTACCATTATAACACCTGGTATGCTATCAAATAATTTAATTATTTTTAATTTTTAATGTCTGATTTTCAAAATTCAAATTTTTTAAATTTATCTAGACGAATATTTAGGCGGCATCATGAGTCTTTGTTTAGAAAAAAGAGGAGTTGAACAATCTACCAAGCGTATTGATAAAGATCGATTAGTGTTGCAATTTATTTTACCATTAAATGAAGTGATAATTGATTTTCACGATACATTGAAGTCATTGAGTTCTGGCTACGCTAGTTTTGATTACGAAGATAATGGTTATCAGAAAACGGATCTTGTTAAAGTAATTTTAAATTATTTATTATTTACGAGACTTGTTTAATTTATCGAGTTTAAATATTTGTAGTTGAATGTTTTACTCAATGGACGTCAAATTGAAGAACTGAGTACAATTGTTCATGCATCAAAAGCCACTGACATCGCTAAGCGTATGGGTACTAAATTATTAGATATAATACCGAGACAACAATTTTTAGTTGCCATTCAAATTACTGTCGGAGGTAAAATATTGGCCAGAGAAAATCTAAAACCCTTTAGAAAAGACGTTACCGGAAAATTGGTAATTTTTTGATACTTTAAATTTTATTCAATTTTATTCTGTTGGAGGTGACTATTTATTGTTTTTTTTTTTTTTTTAAGAAATCTGGAGGTGATGTATTACGAAGAAGAAAACTTCTTCAGCAACAGAATGAAGGCAAAAAGAAATTGAGGATGGTTGGAGATATTAGTTTACCGAGGGAAACATTTATTGATGTTTTGAAAAGATAAACAAAATAAAATTTATAATAAACTTACTATTGTATAATTTATTATTGTGTAGATATATTTTATTTGGAAAAATATTTATAGTAATATTTTATCGATATTTATAAGCATTAAAATAAAATTTAAATATTCTAAATTATGTGCAAAAAAAATTTAAAAGCTTGTTTTGCATATTAATGAAAAAAGAAAAGATGTTTTAAAGGATTGGTTTTCAAGGTGGGGACGGGGTGATTTTCTTTATCTTGGGAAATTTCAGATCGGTCTACTTTATAGTGTACTACGAAATTTTTTTACTTAATTAAGGGGTAACTGTAACCGATTTTCAATTCAATTTAATTCACTGACAAACTCTAGAAACCTAAAATAGAGTCTTAAGCGTTTTTTATAACCTTAACACAGAGCTAGAAATTTCATATTTTCAAAAATTCTCATTCGTCTCCGAGAAAAATTGTTTTAAATTCTCTTTTACTCTACGAGTGCTACAAAGACAGTCCCGTTTATTTTTCTGAGTGTGAGAAAGAGTTCCGATAGCGTATCCACTTAAAAACTGGAAAAATAATAGAAGATCAGGTCATTTTATAATTTTTTAAATTCCCGCTAAGAAAATTTAAAATTAAAAAAAAAAAGATAAGTTATTGGTTTTGTTAAAATTTTCGAAAACTGAGTTCTGAACAGATCTTGACGTTTTAAGATTCTAAAAAATAATCTTGACTATTTTCAAGAGGATGTTCGAATGTATGTACGTGTGTATGTACATACGTACATTATTAATTATTTGAATTTTCTCGAGTTCTCGGGTTAATAAGAAACGTCACTTTTTTTCGAGCTGAGAGGTGTCATTGACAGTGATGTTTTCGAGCTTTTTGAGTTTTGGGGCTGGTAGGGTCAACTGTTTTTCAGTTTTTTTATCGAAACTTTGCGGCTAGATTTTGTAATGATACTAAAGTTAGTCGACATTTAATAATTTTTTTATTTTTTTCAAACGATAGATTACAAGAAAAAAATATTTGAAGAAATGCACTTACAGTTTTTTAATTTTCTATGAAGTTGCGCGCACATTCGACTATTTATCAATTCAAAAAAGATAATCGAATTATTTTACGCAAATAAATTTTTAAAAAATCTATTCGATTTTCGATTTGAATTTTTATTTCGATTCCGCGAGAAATAAAAAAATTTTGAATTTACATTTTTTTAGTTTTTAAGTTTTCGAAACATTTTTACCTATTGCTGCAAAAATCAACCAAAGTGTCAAAAGTTGACAGTCAGATGGCATTTAAATCGTATTTAAATTCCTAGAAAAGTTTATTTTTATATTTTGACATCTAGTATTATTTCACAAGTTAATTAAAAAACATAAAAAAATACACACCTATAAATTAAAATAAAATGGGACTATTTGGAAAAAGTCATGAAAAGAATCCAAAAGAGCAGGTAAGTTTGGAAAAAACTTCTTCTGATATTTATATTTGTCAAATGAAAAACAATATGTGCATTAAAGGTACAAGAATGGACTCATAAATTAAGAAAAGAGGGTTATCAATTAGATCGACAGGTTAGAGGTGAGTCATTTGATAAAAATAATCATATTAATCATCAGATAATTATAATTTAAATGGTGCATTAAATGTCAAAATAAATTTAAATAATCTAGCAATCCAACGTGAAGAAGATAAAGTTAAAAAATCACTGAAAGAGGCAGCTAAAAAAGGTGACAAGGATGTTTGTAAAATATTAGCTAAAGAAATAATACGTGCGCGTAAAGCATGTAATAAAATCTATACGTCGAAAGCACATTTAAATTCAGTGTCTCTGCAAATGAAAAATCAATTGGCGACGATAAGAGTCGCTGGGTCCTTGTCGAAGTCGACAGAAGTTATGCAGGCGATGCAGTCACTGATCAAAGTGCCAGAAGTCGCAGCAACAATGCGGGAAATGTCGAGGGAAATGATGAAAGCTGGTATTATTGAAGAAATGCTCGACGAAACGATGGATTCTATTGAAGATTCTGAGGATATGGAAGACGAAGCTGATGAGGAAGTAGACAAGGTACAGAATTTTTATTCATACCATTTTTGTTTGCTAGTTTTTGGTATAAATTGTCTTCGTTACACAACTTTATTAAAATTTTTCTGATGTCTTGATTTGTTGAGTAGTTTTCGAAAAATACTGTCGGTTCAAAAGTTTATAAATGTATAACACGACTTTCATCTAGATAACTCTCGTAAATGCCAACGAATAGAAATAAAATTTTATACCCCAGAAAAGCAGAGTTTCCGCTCAGAAATTTAAATAAAACTTTTGACATCTCGATGACGTAGTCCCTGATTAAGAAAAATGATTTGCTCCATATTAAGTGTATATCTATATATTAGTCAATTCAAATTGTTTTTAATTATTCCAAATCATTTTTTTAAATCAGGGGTATCTATAAAAAATTTTAGTTAAACTTTTTAGCTCTTATACGTAAAATAACATATAAATTTGACGTAAACATGGTGGTCGCATTTTTGGAAAATCTGGAACATGGGAAAATGTCAGGGAATTATAAATATACTGTAAAAATCAAGAAAGTCAGGGAATTTCGTCACAAAGCTGGAAAAATTTTTACTTTCTTTTCTTTTGACTGAAAAAATCCGATAAATTTTTTTTCTGTCGAAACTGTTCAAAAAGTGGCGCGACGCGAATGCGATTGCAATAAAGTAAAAGACCGAGTACCCGATCACTCCATATATTTGAATATCTATATGATGTAAAATTTATTGAATATAGATATACAAATACATGAGTGATCGGGTACTAGTTCCCTGATCGGGTACTGGGTCTCTTACATCTTGGAAAATTATTAGAAATTGATTCCAATACCGAAAAAATGAAGCAGTTAGAATTGAAAAGGTTGTTAGAAAAAAAAAGTCTTAGTTTAATTATAAAATTAATTAATTTATTTATTTATTAAAGATCCTTTGGGAATTAACTGCTGGACAATTAGGGACTGCACCAGCAGTTGTTACTGAAACACCTGGTGCTTCAACATCTAAAGAGGAGGAAACAGTAGAAGTTGATGATACTGAGCTTGAAGATATGAAAAATCGATTACAAAGTTTACGAAGTTAATTTATGTTTATATTTATTATTTAAATTTAAAGTAACCGTACATGGAACACTAGCTTATGCTTAACGCCTTACTCCTCACCAACTAGCTTAATGCACTTGTTAATATTAACTTAACTCCTGTTATTTATTTTAAATCACACTTTCAGTGAGTCAGTATTCGAATATAGAAAATAAAATTAATTATTTTATTAACTGAATTGTATATTATATTTTTTCTTTAATGAGAAGCTGGCTTCGTGTTCACAATTTTTCGTACTTTATAAAAAAAAATAATAATTAATGTTGAATGAAATATTTGAGCACCAAAAAAAATTAGTGAAGATGATGAAAAAATAATGTTATATATTTTGTAACATTTTTTATAAATTATCTTTTACTATTTAATAAGCATTGTTTTTTTTTTTAATTGAGTATGTAAATAAATACATAATAATTAGGGGTGTGCTAATAGTTCGGACACGAATTATTCATATCGAATCGAATTATTCGAAAATTAACAAATAATTCAAAAATTATCTTTGGAACGACTTAAAATTTTAATAGTTTTTGGAATAATTCAAATTTTTGTCAGAGGTAAAAAGAGCTTAGTCACGAATTTACGAAAGTTATTTTTGTTTACTTTAAAAATTAAGCTCTTCTTTAAATAAAAATTGAATATATGAAAGCTGATGAAAATTTTCTCGGTTCGAATAGAGCAATTTGAAAAGTTACAAATAATTTAAAAACTTCCGCACAATTTTAAAATTGACGAATAATTCGAAAACGTGACTTATTCGATTCGATATTCGAATCAAATAAATATATTTGATTCGATTCGATTCGAACCTGATTTGCACACCCCTATTAATAATATGTTTGATTGCTTTATAAAAAATTAAGTCAATTATAAATTTAATAAAGCGAAATAAAGTTTAAAATGTTTGAAATAAAATAAATAAATTTAATTAATATAATTTACAAACATTTAAATAATTATAGTGATTACGAAAACGTGGTGAGTAAACACCGACATTACTTAACAGTAGACTTAAAAAAATTTTATTATTAATAATTAATAATTGAATAAATTATTGAATAAAAAATACAGTTAACAATTATTATTATATTTATTTTATTATTAAATATTAAAATTAATTAATTGATAATTAATTGGTCCAGATACTAAATGCATGTTCTTATTTTTAAATAAATAATTGTTAATTGTTATACAAAATTTTTAATTGGACGGTTTTAAACTAATTTAGTTAACTAATAAAAATAATATTTTAGTTACAATAATTATAATAATAATAATTACGGACGAATTCTAATTAAAAATCTAGACGATTCATTTATAAATTAAATCTGGTTTATATGACAATAATTGGTTTTATTTCGAGATCTAGTTATTTTTAACTAAAAATTTAATAACGAATAAGAATTATATTTTTTTTCAATTTATTTAAATTTAAAAATCGGACAAAACTCAGTTTCTATTAATGATGATAAATATATTAATTATTTTCTACATATATATATGAAATAAAAGTTCTAGAGAATTAAAATGATCATAAAAAATGAACTGTATTGAGATATATTTATTTAATTCAAAATTTAAAATCATTAAAAATATATCTAATGATATTTGGTCTATACATTAATATATTTACATACATTAATTATATGTAAATATAATAATTTTAATTATGAGCCAATTGTACCTACAAAACTAGTCTTATATATTTAGTCATTAAAAATCGAATAATTATTTTATAAAATATTTTTTGTCATATTTATTTTCTTTGTCAATTATATGAAAATAATAAATAAGTTTTATTACTGAAAGATTAAATTAATATCTGACTGGTCTATAAATCATTAAAATTACTTTGAAAACCTGTTTCTCTATAAAAAAAAAATAATAAATACAAATATCATTTATATCTTATATGTGATATATAATTGGCCGAAATTTAAAATCCGCAGTCTAATTGCAGACATGGGTTCGAATCCCGCTTCGGACATCAACTCTCATATTTGTATAATTAAAATAAATAATTAACAAAATCAAAGATATAATTTGTTTTATATATATATTATATATTTAATTTCATTAGAATATTTAAATAAAATTTTAACAGTTGTTACAGTATATAGATCAAATATATAATAGTTTATAAATGAATCGTAAGATTTTTTTTTTTACTGGGAAATGAAAAAAAAAAAAAAAAAAAAAACAAACCTGAGGTAATTAAATATAATACTAAAGTAAATGAATAATTTTACAATATAATATATTGGTGTAAAAATTATTTTTATAACACAATACCATTAATTATAATATAATAATAAATTATAAATATTAATGCCGATAAAATTCAACATATATCCAACGCTCTGCGTCGAAGTTTATAATAATTTTAATTTTTTTTTTTTGTTTAACAAAACAATAAACAGTGATAAATACTACGGGGAAGTGTAGCAAAGGAAGGCATTATAAATAATTAAATAATATTAATAATTAAATTACAAATAAATTAACACTATGTTAGTACCCCACTAATTAACTATATGATACTAATCGAGCACACGAGTATAGTCTGATTGAAAAAAGCTGGTTATGATAAATCTAAACACGCGGACGCAAGTACAAAGGGTTTTTTTTTTTTACATATAAATTTGTATTATTTAATATATATATGTATATTTTTTTTTTAATTTATCAATTAGTGTAAACTATTATTATTTTAATGATTAATATGATAATTAAAGGGGACCACTAGTGTAAAATTTTGAAAAAATCAATTTTTTTTTGCATATCGAATAGTTTTTTTGAGTTACAGCCATCTGAAGAGCAGCCGCTTATCGGTTCTCAAAAATACATTTTCAAAAATTGCTGCAGTTATAACTCGAAGACAAATCATCCAATCGATTTGATTTGAATTGCAGCTTCTTTTATATGTTTCGTACTACGAACCTCCAGTTTTCCGATTGAATAGAAAATGTAATTTTGCCAGGCCAAAAATAATCAAATTTTAGCGCGAAATTTGAAATTTTTTTTAAAAACTCCGCTATTTTGTTATTAAATTTCAATTTTTTCTTAGCTCCAGGGTTACGGTACAGGAAATACCTTCTAGTTTAATAAACTTTTTGTTTTTTTTTATTTCATCCACTGAGAAGGTCGGTATCACTGCAGCAGTGGAGAGACTTTTTTTGGAGCAGGAAATTGCGAATAACTCGCTGAATTTTAAATTTTTTTGTCCAAAAATTTAATCATGTATTTATTATATATCCACAAATATATCCTTAAAACATTGAAACATTCAATGCAGTAGTTTTTTTTTTTTTAATTCCCAAAAATAATATTTTTTTCAGGCGATCACACTAGTGGTCTCCCTTAAAGAGTCGAAGAAATACACAATTTAGAAAAATAGAAGAAACTACGGAGCAAGATGTATTTGCCAAATTTAATTGATTGATGAGCTCTGGCTTTTAGTTTAAATTGTGTAAAAATAGATTTATATTTTTAGTTTATTTATTTTTTATTCCATATTGTTTCCGTCTTGTTTTTTTTACCATTAATATTATTTTTTTTATATCAAGACGCAGTAAACGCACAGTACAAGAAAAAAGAGGCACATCTTGCAGATGCTCAGCAATTTTCACGTGCTCATAAATTTTATTTTTTTTTTTTATTTATAAACTAAAGAGTTTTAGTCAATTTATATTGCTGGCCCATTGAGCATTAGCTACATTTTTTTTTCTTTTTTTGTTTTTTAAAAATTAATAATTTGTTATATATTTTAATTTATAATAAATGAATAACTTGCACTTTTAGTTTGTAAATATTTATAGATTGATACGTATTTTTTTATGTTATTCGAACAGTCAGACAATTAAATATATGTTTATATTTTTTATTAGTTTGTTAGGTTTTTAGGTCGAGCATAGCTGAAATATTTTTTGTTTATATAATTATAAATATATATTCAGAGTTTATTGAAAAAGTTTAATTTTTTTTACTTTATTTTAACAGAAATATTTTATTTTAAGTTCCCTGACATTGAAATTATGATTCAAAGCTTTGATAAAATTTAAAAAATATTAAATTCGACGAAAATTTTTAACATAAACTTAAATTTTGTCGTAATTTTAAAATAAATAATTTTACCTCGAAATTTTTTTTTGAAAAAATTTTTTCGCTTTTTTCTGACAAACAAAAAAAACGAGATTACTTTTAAAAAAAATTTCTATTAAGCGTTCATATAAAAATGAAATATTTCTGGTTAAAAAAAAAAAAAAATTAATATTTTTCAATTGATCTCAATATTTAGGCATTGATAATTAATTGCTAACGGTGCAATTTAATTAACAAAAGCAGTTAAAGCTTCAATTAAAATAATTATTACGTCAGTATATACCCTATCAAAAAATTCCCATAGAATCCACTCAACTGCGACAAAAACCGCACAGAATCCTATAGACTGTATTGGTTTCTATGCGGTTTTTGTCGCAGTTGAGTGGATTCTATGGGAATTTTTGGATAGGGTAAAGAGCAAGTGAAACTTTATTTGCTTTGGCAGTGGCTGAGAAACTATCTATTGATTTATCTATTTAAATTTCGTTATATATAATAATTAACTAATTTATTTTTTACACAGTATTAATTACTTAATAAAGAAATTTCCATAACTAAACAGTTTAAAATTTTTTTAGATTCATTTGTAATAAAATAATTATTGATATGTTAGTCGCTTAAATTATTTATAAATTTATAAACTCATTAAGTAAGTAATTAATACCGAGTACAAAATAATTAGTCACAAAAATTAATTATGTGAATGTGATAAAATAATAAATTAATAAGTGTGTGAAAATTATCGATGTTAAATATTTTTTCAAAAGACAATAGACAAAAATTACAAGTTTTGTTACACGTATACGTTTTTTTTGTTCTTTTTTTAATTACTGGGGTGCAAAAAATGATAATTAATATATTACTCGATTAATAGCACACAGTGACTGGAATAAATACTACCAAGGCTTACTCCAAGCGGAAATTCCAATGCTAAACGTTCCCCTAAAAGTGAAATCAGACCTGAGCCATAATAATTGACCTCAATTAATGTTAGAGTATCAAAGCGTCATAAATCGGGGAATCTGAAATTATTAATTTACAATTGATCATGTTATTTACCATAATATATTTATAAATAATACGTTATAATATTAAATAATCATAAATTTTGTTAGTAATTATTGTTAGCCAATGATGATGGTAGTAATTTTTTAGAACACAAGCAACCGCATGCGACATTTATTCGCACATGAGTTAATTATTTTAATTAATTAAATTAATAAAATTAACTGAGTTATTTTTTTTTTATTAGGGTGTGTCTTTTTAGGGCAAATTTTTTTCGACGCACCACTAGCTTCTATACTTGCAGGAAGGTAAAATAAGATGCCTGTTGAAGGTAGAGGTCTTAATATTAATTTTAACGGGTGGCTCGTCACAATTTTCTAATTCCATTTAAATAACATGGAAAAAAATTATAGGTTTGGAATTTTATACCTCGGTAATGATGTATTGTACAAATAAGCTCAAGATATATTTTTGTAGGGAATTTAATGCTCTACAAAAAAAGTCTCTTATCATTTTTTGATAAATCTAATCAAAAGTTATTGGAGCTTGAAGTCGAATTTATAGTAAATTTCGAGATCTTTGTACTTTTTCGTCGAAACTATCAGGCTTATCACAAAATGTCATAAGACCTTTGTTGTAGACAATTTTATTCCCTACAAATTACCTCTGATAAAATTTTTTTAATTTCTGCACAACTTTCTAGTTATTTCCATTTTAATGTCAAGCTTTTAAAAAAAATAGTTTTCTGATCGATTTCAAGAGCTTGAGATTAAAATGAAAATAACTAGAAATCAATGCGGAATTTTAAGAAACTTTATCAGAGGTAATTTGTAGGGAATAAAATTGTCTACAAAAAAGATCTGATAACATTTTGTAATAAGTCTGATAGTTTCGCCGGAAAACTAAAAAAATCTCGAAATTTACTATAAATTTGACTTCAAGCTCCAATAACTTTTGAACAGATGGATTTATCAAAAAATGGTAAGAAAATTTTTTTGTAGAGCGTTAAATTCCCGACAAAAATATATCCTGGGCTTATTTGTACAATACGCCATTACCGAGGTATCAAATTCCAAACTTAATATTTTTTTTCCCATGTTATCTAAATCGGAAATAGAAAATCGCGACGTGCCACCTGTTAAAATTAATATTAAGAATTCTACCTTCAGGCATTTTATTTTACCTTTCTGCAAGTATAGAAGCTAGTGGTGCGTTGAAAAAAAAGTTGCCCTAAAATGCACACTCTATTGTTTATATATATAATATATATGTATATTTTTTTATTGTTGGATTAGTCTTAAGATTCTTATCTTCAAACAGAAGAAGCAGTTTGTAGGACCATCATCATTGTCATATATGCTCCGTAGTAGCTGAAATTTTGATTCGTCAATTAATTAACTTATTAACTAATTTATTTTAATTGTTGTAAGTATAAAGTTATGCTTTACTTATTTTTATCTGTACACTAAAAGAAAAATACTCTAAGTAATTAATACACAAGAATATTTTATATAAGCAAAAATAAGTTGAATTTTGTAACTGTATAATTACAATAATTATAAACAAATAAATAAAGTATTTTAATAAAATAAAATAAAACAATTAATAACTAAAAAAATGGAGATTGTCCTGTTATAAAAACAATTATCTGATTTTAATTGTATTTATGAGATATTCACACAAGGAAGCGTGTAATTAAATGCAGAGATAATTATTAACATGTGAATACAATTGAATCTTTTTACAAGCTCTCAACGATAAACTTCCGTTAATATTTTACGGCTTACGGTTATATAAATTTTTAATGATACAAATAATACTTTAAAAAAAAAAGTATTTGATAAAATGTTCGTTTCTTCTTTTTTTTTTTTTTTTTTTTTAATATCCGTGTACCTGAAGATCGGAACGTTTTTCTTACGGTATTATATAAAAAATTGATCAATTATATATTTGACAATTAGCACGATTTCATGTAATTTTTATAAATTTTGTACAGTTGAAGTGCAAGGCCTAGATAGGTGTCTAGTTTTAAAGACAAAAATACTTTTAAGAAATTTAATTTTGAGCCCTGACTGATTGAAAAAGATTTCAATCTTCAAGTACATTCCCGTGTAAAAAAATTTTTTGTCGGTAATGAATTTAGATCTGAATTTCATCACGAAACTTCAATCATGATACAAATATGACTTTCATCATGAGTTTGCTCCAAGTTTTAGTCTAGTAAATCTGTATCAATTCTAAAATTAATTTATTACGTCTTTGGATTGGACTTCGATAGAAACTTGACTGAATTTTTACTGAATTAAACTTTTTGTAAAATTTATCGATTTAGAAATTACCAATAAATGTCTTCTATCAAGTACTTGATTTACATAAATAAGTTTCGACTGTAAAATTAATTCAGTGAATGAACTTCGGATCAGTTGGATAAAAATTTGACTGAGTCATAATTTTGTCGTAATTATGAAAGTCATATTTGTGTGACAATCTGAGTTTCATGATCAAATTTATATCTAAATACATTTTGAATAAATTTTTTTTACACGGGTTAATATCCGAGTAAATAAAACAAGACAATCTTTTAAAATAATAAGATTTTATAAATAATATTAAAAAGTTACCTCATGGGGTCTTCGAAATAGTCCGTTGGTACTTGAAATAAATCTGGATTAATGTCATTTCTAAATGCAAATTCTTGAAATGTTATTTTAGCAGTGACTGTTGGTAATATGGGTATATCTATTTTAACTGGAAAACCAGGGGGTAGTTTCATTCTGACGAATTGACGTAATTTGCTAAAATGTTTAAAGGGCGCAATAACTTCCAGTACATTTAGTAGCATGTCAACAGTCAGTGGGAAATCAGGGCTCATTGCGACTGTCGCTTTGAATGATTTACTACTTTCTTTGTACACAAGACTTCTACCTAAAAGTGGGCACTCTCCTGCTGGTGCTTCTAAATACATTTCCCATGATATATCTGAATCCGGAGGTGGATTTAAAGATGCCCGTCTAATTGGTGGCTAAAAATATCCATTTATTAGCTTGTATTTAATTATAAAAATTTTTTCTAAACCGATACTCGACTAGAGATTTCAGGTTTTGAAATATCGATTGAAAAAAAAGTATATAAAGTGTTGATAATTAATTTAAAAACCTACCTCGCCATTAGTAAACCCTTGAGAACTTCCTTTAGTCAATGATTCCATGATGGCTTTATTTTTTTGTAAATCTTCTTCACTCAAATGCTCGCGTCTCTTACGACTCTCCAGTACCATTCCGTTTATTTGATAAAAATCGGCATTAAATGGGCCAACCATTTCACGTTTATCTTCACGAAATATCCATCCAGTTTGAGCACGTGAAAATGTTATGTTTTTAGTTGACATTTGTGCTGCCATAATATCACTGGACATCAAAATATCCACCTCGTCTTCGATCTCAAGCTCCGTTTCTTCATAACGTACGCGCTGATATAATTTTGCTTTATTGTCAAGTACCGTCAATGATTTACTCGGTTTTTGATCGCCGTTAAATATAAATGATATGTCACCGCGTTCCCATCTCATGTCATTGAAGTCTACCAGAGTCGTGTCCATACGAATTGACGCGCCGCTTTTATGGATTCTACAGATATCTGATGGCAATATTCTTGATACCAATGGTACCCAGCTTTGAAAATCCCACTTTAATTCCATGTAAAAGTCTCCCATTTTATGCAACGCGGATACTAAATTTGGCCGCCTTTCTTCCATTTGTTCACGAGCTTGTTGTTTTAATTTTCTTACTAATGATGATATTGTTTGACGATCGCCGTAACTTATCGCTTCGGCCAATGGACTCCATCCTGCTATGTTTTTAACTTTTACCGGTGCACCGTGGGCTAGTAATAATTGAACACATTCTTTTCGTCCTAGCATTACTGCTAAATGTAATGGCGTATTACCTGTTCGAAAATAATTAGAAACAAATTAGTTTTTTTCATTGAGTAATTTTTAATATTCTTAAGATAAAATTTAAAAAAAATTGTAAGCATGTCATGTAAAAATGATCATTTAAAAAAAAATAAGCATCAGCTTTTTAATTTTATTTCTTTCGTTTCTCTACGACTATTTTTTACAAACCACTAATGAGTATTTTTGTAATGACGAAATAACAGATATTTTTAATACTTAAGATTTATGACCATGAAAAAAAATATAAATAGAAAAAAACTCAGACCGAGTTTTGGTAAATGTAAAAAAATTAATGAAATTAATGAAAAAAAATATTGATAGGAAAGAAAACAATTTTTTTACAATAAGAAATTTAACCCGATAATCAGATACAGAAATTAGGTAATAGACCTGATAAATTTATTATCGACCCTTTAAAATCATAATATTTATTATGAAACTGAAGTTAGAGATGAGAGTGAATGTTGCAGACATCAGACAAAATCAAAATTATTAAAGAATAGAGTAAATAATTTATAAAATTAAATTTTTAAAAAATGCGCGTATGAAAATTTTTTAAATTAATAAGTGCATTTTTTGTAAATATTATTTTTTTAATTATTTACTCTATTTATTTATAATTTTAAATTTGTCTGATATCTGCTACATTGACACTCGTAGTTAGCGAGCGTCTAATAATTTTTGGATTTTTTTGTAAATGATAAATTATACAAAGAAAAATATTTGAAAAAAATACACCTGTAGTTTTTGAAATTTTCTACATGTGCATATTTTTATTTTCTTTCTAATTGATTTGTTGACATAAAAATTAAAAAATTTTTAATTTCTGTTAAATTTAGGATCATAAATGTGTTATGATTCTGGTTCTCAGACAATGAACAATTTTCAAATTTTTTTTTTTCAACAATTTAAAAAAAAAATATGCACATGTAGAAAATTTAAAAAACTACAGGTGCAATTTTTAAAAATATTTTTTTTCTTTAAATTTATCGTTTTTTAAAAATTATTAGACCTCAACTAACTTCAGTATCATAATTTTTTGAACTGAACGCTAAAAAAAACTGAAAATTGTAAACTAGTAAAGTAAATAAATAAATAATTACCATGTTTATCTTTTTCAGCAATGTCATGTGTCCTTATTAAAGTACTTAGTGATTTAATGTCACCTTGAAAAATACACTTATGAATAGGATAATCCATTTTAATATTTATTTTATAAATTAACGTGTAGATATATTATATAAAATAATTATCATTAAAATAATTTCACATTTGATATATATTCACTGATTTCATGACTAAAACATTACTAAATATCATGCTCGTGATATTTACTCATTTAAATATACAACTTTATTACCAAACTTTAGATATTATGTATATAAACATTACAATGATCTAGTTTTTCAGTCATGTCCATTAAAGTAATGTATTAATATTGACGCAATTACGTGAATTAGTTACATGTTAAATAAAAAATTTATATATTTTATTATTTAACAATTGCTATCATTTATAACAAATTGTCGTTGATAAAATTTAAAAATTGATACCACTAAGTTGTTTGGTGTACACTAGACAAATAAGGTATTGGCGTTTGTGTTCTTATTTCACAAACTCAATAATAATGACGATGACTTCATAGTATTAAAAATGATGAACGTTTTAAATTTCAACATACACTTTTATTTTATAATCATTTTTAATATTGTTATTATTATGTTTAGATTATTATTATTATTGTGCGTAGGTTCACGATAATATATTTTGTAAAAAAACTATCGGTGTTCAATGTCACAAACTAATTTCGCCATTTTCGGATTTGTTTCATGTGACAATATATTTTTTTTTAATTTATTGTTTTTTTTTTTATTTACATTTAAAAAATTACTTTATCATCGGTTGCTTGTTTTAATTACTTATTGTTGATAAGAATAATATCTGTAATTAGTGATAAGTTTTTAAATTGAAGGGAAAGGGATTTTTTGGTTTAAACTCCGGGAATCGTAATTCAAATTAAAGTAATGACGTTTCCAAGTAAGGTAATCATAAGAATTTAATTTTTAAAAGTATTTGATTATTAAAAAAAATAATACTGAATTTGTATGTCGGAGATGTAGGAAATTAAAATTAAACTTGTGGACATTTCAAATTTCCGCGCGGTTACTGCAGCGCAGCCAAATGAGTGTGAATGTAGCAGACATCAGATAAATTTAAAATTATTAATAAATAGAGTAAATAATTAATAAAATTAAATTTAAAAAAAATGCGCATTTGGAAAATTTAAAAATTAATAAGTGCATTTTTTTAAATATTATTTTTTTGATTATTTGCTATATTTATTTGTAGTTTTAAATTTGTCTGATATCTGCTAAGTTCAGACTCATCGCAGCCAATGGCTGTGCGCGTCTTTTTTATCTACCAACTTTCCGGGTTCAGACCTCAAAGACAGTCATGTCCGCGTCGAACTAACGTCTATCGCGTACTCGTATTTTACTTAATTAATTTACTGGGTTTATTCGCGTTGATAATTTATAATTTACGTCACTTTAGCTTCCAAAAATTATTTCCATCATATTGTAGTAATAATATTTAAAATAAACTAAAAAATTATCGTTTAAAATATATTATTTAAATACAGGCTGCTCGTAGCTGATAATTTTTTCATTTTAATCAATTTATTAAATAACATCCAAGTAATTAATTAATATTTTATTATTATCGTATCATTAAAGTAAAAATTATTATTTTAAATATTTTATGTAAAGCCAATTAAATTATTTGTCCATTCACGCAAAAATATTTAAGTAACATTGAGTAAATAATTTTTTGAATTAAATTTATAATGTTTCAGATCCAGGTCCAGGGTACGGGAATAATTGATGCTGAGACAAAGGATCCTCAGGGAAGAACTTCGTCGAAAACAAAATGGCTGCCAAGGTACGAAATTTCAAATTTTAAATTATAGAAACAGCGCCACTGTTTACAAAAGTCGCCGCTAAAATTCAAATACTATTGGCTTGCACACGACACCATTAAATTAAGAAAAGTGTCATGGCGACTAGCTCAAGTATTTTTCATGTCCGTTTCTATTAATTGATTGTTTAATTGTATTTTTCCGCGTAGTTAATTAGTAATTTATATCATAATAGCTTTATAAAAATATGACGATCATATTGTGATAATAATTTTCATAAAACTATAAGTTTTTATCGGCTAAAATATATTTTTTATGATACAGTCAGCTCGCGCTTAGCTTCCAGGTAAAATAATTTTTTTTTATCATTTTATTAAATGATACTCAAGTAATTTAATGATGTTCCTAATTTATGATCTTATTGAAGCAAACATTAAGTTGAAAAAAATTTAATTACTATTTTATATTCTATGGAAATTCATAAATTTGATTCTTTTGTATTCAAAAATTAAATTAATGATAATTTTGAAATATGTTCCAGGGCCAGAATGAAGAAATGAATTTTGAAATTATGGGAGTGGAAGAAAATGATCCTGAAGCGACATCATCATCAGAAACAAAAGACTGCTCAGGTATGGAATCAAATTTTAAAATTAATCAACAAGTATCGCATTGTTCTAAAGTCGCCGATTAAAAAAATTAAAATTTTTATATCCGTTGTTAGAACTGATGACTCCTTACACGCGTTTTCTTTAATTATTTTTCAAAATTCATTAAAAATAATAATCAATAATTCTGTAAAGTAATTAAATGTAATTATTTTATAATATTTCATATTAATTTTGAAAAAATATTATTAACTTCGAGTTGAAAATCAACATTTGCACTGAAACCATTGTTTTTTAGGATAGCCCTGATAGCAAGACTTTCTAGTCAGAAAGTTGGTGTCAATTAGTTGCAATCAAGTTGACGACAACTTTCAGATTTTGTAACTCTTGACTTCAACTTTCTCAGAAAGTTAGCGACAGGTTGCCATCAACTGGTGAAAATGCTAATTTTTCCAGCCAACTTGGTAAGAAGTTGCTGCAGTAGGTTGTCGTTAGCTTGCTGCCAGCTTGACTATCAGTCTATTAGGGAATAAACACTGATCGTACGACTATGACTACCCGATTCTTGTACTTTCTTCCTTATCATCCTTCAATGATGCTGAGTTTCCTTTGGAATCCTTGATAGAAAGAGTTTCTGGTCAGAAAGTTGGTGTCAATTAGTTGCGATTAAGTTGATGACAACTTTCAGCTTTTGTGACTGTTGACTACAAGTTGTTATCAACTTTCCCAGAAAGTTGTCGCCAGCTTGCTGCTAGCTTGGCTAACAGGATAAACTTGCTCTTCGAGATAAATTTTACCTAGAGCGAATAGAATGAGTCTATATAAAAGTGACATTGTCGCTTTCTGGTAAATAAAACTTTTTAAATTATCATTAGAGGTATTAAAATACTATATCAGTCGTCGTAATTACAACATTTCCAACATCAGCTCGTTCTCAACAATAAGTATTGATTTTTCTGATCAATCGATTTAAAATATCTGTTGACTTTTCAATAAAGTCAATAATTTTCTTAAATATCCATACTATAAAATTACGCTTTTTCCTGATGTTAATTAGCTTATTGATAAATCATTAAAACATAATTAGTAGTTAACAATTTATTTGAACTTATGCTAAATTAATCAGCTAAACTTAATAATAAAGCTGTTGCTCGCTTAATCCAAAAATCTGGAGTCTCGTTTCCAGTTTTTAAATCAACAGCTACCACGAATGCTGAATGAGTTTGCGTTCCGGCTCTCAAAGGGTAGTAATAACACGGGCAATTATAAATATCTATAAAAAAAAATAAACAAGAAATAGTATATAGGAATAATGAAACTCAATAATTAACTTGAAATGTAATCAAGCTCATCGGAAATAAATAAAATTTTCTCCATTTACCTTTAGGTTTTTTCTGCGTCAGCTCAGTGGGCCGGAAATGAATTACAGGCATGTCACAGACCAGCTGCATTGGCGTTGGCTCTATCAATCTACCAGCTTCACAATCCCACCCAGCGCCTTCCAGATAAATAGATCGCACATAAACACCATCCTGCAATTGGTGAGTCAAAATAACAAAATTAATTACAACTCATTATCTAGATATCTGCACTGTAAAAAATCGGGAGTGAATGCGGATTTTATTTCAATGCAAATTCACTCCCTACTCGGAGTCCCGCACACAGAAAAAAAATTCTCGACTGAAGATAAATATTCTTGATTCAAGAAAATGTTTTTGGAGACCTAAACTTTCTCAGATAAAGTAGAAATCTTCTCCGAGCAAGACGAATTTTTTTAAACCAAGACAAATTCTCTTGGCTCAAGAAAATCTTGACTTGGTTTCCGAAAACGTTTGTCTTCAAAAATATTTTCTTGACTCAAGATAACTTTTTTTTCTGTGCGGAGTTTAAAAAAAATCACTTCGCATGCGGAGTGAATAGGGATTTTTTAATGGGCGGAGTGGTTTCGGAGTGACGCGGATTTTATTTCAATCCGCATTCACTCCGGTCCGGAGTTTTAATACTTAAATAAATTTATATTTAATAGAAACAGCTGCTAATTAGAAACATAATTATTCCAATAAATAATTGATTCAAATATTAATAATTAAACTTAAAATATTATGTTTTTAATTTATAAAATGTTTTAGTAACTCACTAAATTATAATTTCATATATATAATACATAGTGAAAATATTAAATTATTAAATAGCTATGGTGACATAGTTTTTAAAGGAATATTTTATATTTCGGTACAATATGAAATGTTATCTCGTGATATGGTTGATGTAAGTCATACGACAGTTTGTGACTCAGTGGAATTATATTTGTTAAAGTTTTATTATCAGCTGCTTATAATTTTTAAAAATCATTTCGCGTGAATATATGAAAAGGGAGCTCGTAATTATTTCCGTACTCAATTTAAATGTCAAAATCTAAAAGACCTAAGCTCACTATGTATTAGTAATTTTTTTTATATTTAATATTTTCCGAAATTCCCCTTCGGAGTGAAATTCAATCCGAGGGAATTAAATAAATAAAAAATCATCCACTCCGTGATAACTCCGAAAATTTTTTACAGTGTATTTAGATTTATTTATTTATAAAAATTGTACCGTTGGTGGTTCAAGAATAGCGTCCTCATCAATATCAATAACATTAAATTCCCAAGTAAGTGAATCAATAGACAAATTTGATTGTCTCGCTGAAGTTTGAAGCACAGCAGTAAGAAAAGCCGTAGGAAAGGTGTAGGCGGCAAGCCAGAACAGCAAAGGCGTATGAGTGGTTTCCGCCCACTTAGCCAAGTGTTGAACACGGCTGATGAGATCTCGGGTCCATGAGCCTAAGGCTTTTAAGGACGGATAAGCTGTCAGCCAGGTTGACGGTACACGACCCTCGTATACACACATGAATATTTCTTCCAGCTCGTCTGACATTACGACCAGCCCTTTGATCCCACGTTGTAAATCCCGTACACTGTCTCGTGTCAATTCAAGTAGGATATTGTACCGTACTATTTCCTGTAGCAACACAACACTGAGCGGTGTCTTATTTGTTGATCCAATTAGTTTCTCTGCTGTCTCATAGTCTATATTTCTTGGCAGCATTGCTTCTATGTCACTTGCTAGTTGCATCACTTTGTCTTCTTTGGTAGAACTGCTACTGGTTATAATTTCATTGGATGACACTTGAATCTGCAGACTCATCAAAGTTTCAAATATTGAACGTGTCTCAATGATAAGTGACGTTATGTCTGCATTCATATGCTGACCAAATACTTCTGGTTTGTCTGTACTCGGTAGCATTGTTATAAAATCACAATAAGACTCGAGTGATCCATCACGTGGAACGTAGTGACTTGATAATGATGACAGACGATAGGATTCTTTTGTAAATATATCAGGATTTAAATATTGCTGGACATAGGTCATGAGCAGACGTCGATCCCAGTCATCAGTTACGTGACCTCCGTAGCATACACCAGCTATCAAATATTTTAAAGCTTCCCAAGGAGTTTCTTCGGGATATTCATCTAAATATACTTGCAGAATATTTTCTGATATTTTAAAGTCTGAGTCATTGAAGCTGTAAATGACATTCCAACCGAGTTGTTGAAATTTTTTACGCTCAAGTAAAATAGAGTGGAAAAATACAAGCGCGAATAAGAGCTTTTTGTATTTAGATTTAGCCTGACAAATGTCAAATTGAGTTGCTGTAATTAAGCCATAGAGTCGTTTCATGTTGGCTTTCAGACCCTTGGGCGGTTCTGTAGTCATTTTAACTCCCGCTTGAAGGATTGATATAGGAAACTCCGACGTTGGGCTTGAACTCAGCCATAGTCTTTAAACAAATTTGCATATTCAATTTTGTACACAATCAAATTACACCAAAAATACTTTCGAAATTTTTTAGTCATAAATAATATGAAATTATTTAAGTAAATTATTTGTTGAACTAATAATACGATAGATAATTTAATAGCTGGTACCTGAAGTCAGGATGTAAGTTTTTATTATTTATTAATGACTCGACAATTTTATCTAACGTCGGCATCCAACTAAGTGACAGATGACAGTTTGCTAAAAATATCCAGGACCCGTTTTGCGACCCCGCTTCAATCATACTGATAATAAATGTCTCGTTGATTATAAATTATCAATAATATGAGCAATTAGAAATAATGTAATCGATAATAGTAGTAGGGAAGGGGGGTAAAACGGGGTGCTTAAGGAAATATTAAGTTTTCGAGGACTCAAATATGTCAAATCTTTTTTTTTTTTTTTTTTTTAATGATATTCAAAGTAAAAAAAAAAAATTTTTTATTTTTGCCGGCAAAATGGGATACCCTCTAAAAAAAATGAAAAAAGAAATTTCTGGATATTAAGTAAATTTGATAAAATTCAATTTTTTTGTAAGTAATTTATATAAAGAAAAATTTAATTTCTTATAATTGGATGCAAAGAAAGAAAAAAAAATTTTTAATAGTTGTTATCATAAAAAAAAGTCATTAGTATTTTTTGACTGACACTTGATTTTTGAAAAAGTTTAACAAAAAAAAATTCAAAATAATGCTTAAAAATAAAATTTTTTTTATAAAATTTTGGGAGTACCCCGATCCCCCGACCGATGTAATTATTTTTAAATTTATAATGTAGTATAATAACTTAGTAGCGATAGGTGCTTGTCCCTGTCCAAGTGACAGTGTCATAAATCTCTGAGCCATTCCTTTACTTTCGGCTAATTGCATTAATTCTGCGGTCGGATCAACGCCCGGAGACAGGATGAATATCAGTGGTGAGTGTGACGTTGAGTCATCCAACACTTCCTTGATATCTAAAACTGGTGGCTCCACAAATCTTGATCCTAAATTATTTATTATAAACTTTGTTATGCTAAATATTACGCGATCACTCCTGCAGCTTCTTATTATCAATATTTTCTGTAGTTCCGTTAGTGATTCCTCCCATCCTCCTGGTAATCTGATCGATTCTGGTTCGATATTTGTGTACCTGCAATAATATTCAATTTATTTTTATTTATTTTATTGATATAATTATTTATTTAAATCAGTACCAATTGTGCCAATCGCGTGCACGTTCTTCAAATGACGAAACTATCCCATGAAGCCCAGGAAATTTATCGAGTTCGGTAATATTATCCCAATTTTCATTAGATAACCAAGTAACTGGTTTGTCCGATTGGTGTTCGCGGTCAAAAACTATCCCGCGTTTCAATAAAAAACTATACTCCGCTGGGTTTATTTTCCCTTGGGCTTGGAGTATTTTTATACACATGTGGAATGAAAACAATAGTTTATGACGCTCAAATAACCCGCGACACGTGTTCCTGAATAATTTATACACAAAGGTATATAATATATGTTATCGGGTTATGAAAAAAAATATTATTTATCTTTTGAATTTAATCGCATTCTCAGTCAGTGCCTACACATTTTAAAAATTTTCAATGACAACTGTCATAAGTGTATCACAATTTTATCAATTAATTAAAAAAAAAATTGAAGGATTAATTGAAAAAAGGACTAGAATTAATTGTCGCCGAGATATAGATTTAAAAAAAAATTACTTATAGTTCTTATCAATTAGGAGTTAAATTAAATTTTTTGAATAAATTTTAGCCCACAAAATTAAAAAATTATAATTATAAAATTAACCTGAAGATTTTACAATTGATATCAACTTTAAGTAATTATTTTTTAAATCTATACGATAGAGGTACCGTTTTTGGCCACTTTAGAGCCAGTTTGGAATACTTGAAAAATTAAAATAAAAAAATTTTTAAAATACGCAATAACATAATTAATTTTTTTAATTTCCTCAGAGATACTTCTATCCAACTTTTAAAATGGAAATTTTACTTTACACTTTTTCGTTAATTTAAATAAACTATTAAGTGCTCAAAAACCGAGCACTGGTCACAAATTGTACCTCTGCCCTATCTCGGCGAAATTTTCCATTTTTCCATGAATGCTTTATTTTTTTTTTTAAATAGATAAAATTTTGATACGCATGACAGTTAAGTCATTGAAAATTTTTAAAAAGTCGGGAGTACTGTCTGAGAATAGTCTTAAACTCACGTGTAAACGGCATAAGTGTGATAGTCATTCAATGCATCAATCCTTTCGTTAATTTTGTGTTTTTTCGGGCATTTTTCGATAGAATGCGTAAAGAGATTGATGTAGGAGTCCAGTGAGAATTGATACATCGGATCAATTAAGTACAATTGATTTAAAATAAAAAATAGTATCGTCGCACGTCGAGAACAAGGACGATATTGTTCTCTCGCTTTGTCTATTTCTTTTTCCGTGGCCAACGAGATGACTAAAGACTCTTGGACTGAAGTTGAGGTACTTTTTGAAGTCTGTAATGTGTTCAAGAGGTCTAGGTCGTCCAACAAAGATCCTGAAGCCACACTCAGGAGACTGAAAAAGTTAAGCTCTGATTTATCTTTTTTAAAATATTAGGTATAAAAAAATTTATGCTCGAAAAAGTAAATTTTACTTCTGATAAAGTCTTTTTAAATAAAAGTTAATTAATTAATTATGATAAAATTAAATATACTGTAAAATTTTGTCTTCTAATTCTTTTAAAGTTCGTTTGCCTGTGGCAATGCTGAGTACCAAGTTGTCTTTCTGCTCTTCGAGTTGTGGCTTTTCCTTTCTCACCGCAATGCCGAGTAGTTGAGTTTCTAAACCTAAGATACGTCATAGTCATATAGTTGTTGCCAACAGTTGAGAGACTGAGCAGCGAGTCAAGAGAAACCATACCATTGAGTATGTCATCTTAGAGCCCAGTTGTGCACTAGTGCTCTCTATTAGCGTTATGTATGTATATGTATATATATGTATATATATGTACCTTGTTCCTTAATGGCGAAGTTGCATAATGCAGTTTTGGTTGATATCTCCGGACTATAATGTGGGTTTGCCAGTTTCGTTGTTATATATAGACGGAAGTTGTCGTTATAACTAATCATTTTATCATTAAATTTAATCATTACTGCATCACCTGTTACAATTAATTATTAGTTTATTTGCTGAACTATTAAATGCAGTTTAATAAATTTTAAATAATACTTTAGATTTAATTAAACGTTAGTATTTTATTTTTTATTTTTTCAATGGAATATAAATATTTTTTACACGTTACTCTGTACTGTAATTGACAGTTTAATTAGAAAACTTTAAAATTCTTTATGGTATGTTATTGGAATTGATTTGCGAATTAGGTCATTCGTATGGTTCACTTTATAGATTTTTTTTTTTTTATATTAGAATTAGAAGAATTTTTTAATATCCATAATTATTTTTATCAGTTTTTTTTTAATGATGAGGTTTTTATATTAAATTGAAATTTTTTTAAAGGCAAATAGGGCAGAGAATGTAATTACGGAGGAGTAATTAATACTGATGAAGTTTGTAATTAATAATATATCAAGTGTGTACCTAATTTGATAAATGATCTGTGTAAAATAGGACTTAATATAGGATCTATATGTTCTCCAATATTTTCCAGTAGCACAGGCTCTCCAAATTGTAACGCCAGCTCTAAGACCCTCGTAAAATCTTGCCTGGCAAAGTCGATGACTCGCAAACTCTGCAAGGTTTGATGTGGGTTACAAACAATCTTAGATAATTGTCGATAATATATTCGTAGTGGAAGTCGTCGTATGGAGTAGTTGGAGTAGTATTAGACGTTTCAGTAAGTAGTAGGTAGTAAGTAGTAAGTAGAGAGTCGTGTGTAGTCGTAGTTGAGTATAAAGGAACTTACGTTAGTTGCCTCCATACTCTTGATCCACTTTACTGCCTGACATTGAGGATCAATAACAAGAGGCCACCGCGTGCTCTGGGTTATAATGATCCCATTCTCGGTGCTGAATTCATCGGAAGGCAGGCCTTGAATGTTCCATTCCCTAATTGTTGTTGGATTGCTTAGGAACTGCTTTACGTCTAACTCGCTGGTACAGGAAATTCCCTTCTCTTGTACCTTTAAAAATCAATGTATACATTTATACATTCATATATATATATTTATTAGTGTGTTTCGTTTCCGGTAAATGTTTCTTTTTTTTTATCATCAAGCAAAATATTGTTCATGCTGAAAAAAAATTCCTGTCCATATTGAGCTCTTAATTTCAATTCTAAGTATTTCCCATTCTATTTCAAAGATTTCCCATTTAAAATACGCGTAAATTAAATTACTTTTTTTTTTAACTTTCTAATGCTCGGCTGCATTTTTTTGATTTCGACGCGGCTTTTATCGCAAATTGTAGGAAATTTGGTGTTCTTCAAAAGTACCCGGAGTTACTTAGCTGTCATTCGAGCTGTTTCACTTGTGGCCGTTGCGGGAGTCATATTTTCAATACTCAGAAAATTAAGCAATTGTGTTTATTATGCTAAATTTTTAATTCCAATCATCTAGAATGATCGGAACGTTTTTGAATGCAAAAATAGTTAGTGTTATAATTTTTTTTAATAGAGTTAATAATTATTGGATGATAACTTCTGCAATAAATTTCGTAACAGTTACTATAAGGATAGTAACAGTTACCATCAGGATGATAATAGTTACTATAAGGATAGTAACAGTTACTATCAGGATGATAATAGTTACTATCAAGATAGTAACAGTTACTATCAGGATGATAATAGTTACTATCAAGATGATAATAGTTACTATCAGGATGATAACAGTTACTATCAGGATGGTAATATTTACTATCTGGATGATAATATTTACTTCTGCAATAAATTTCGTAACAGTTACTACGAGGATGGTAACAATTATAATTTCTGATGGTAACTGTTACCACCTGGATTATAAATATAACTATTTAGAATAATAATAATAATTAACTCTAGTTAACATACAGGATTGTAACAATTATCATAAATATGGTGAATATTACAATCTAGATGATTTATACAATCATCGAGATAATATTTACTACTATCTGATTGATGGTAGAAATTTTTACCATAACTAGATAGTAACTCCTATTATTTAATTTTCTGAGTGTATGAAATTGGTCTACTTCGGCTTGCAGAGCGTAAACTAATGAAAGTACACTAAAAATTATAGGAAGAATTGTATCGAAAATTTTACAATATTTTGCTTGATGACCAAAGAAAAACACCGGAAACGAAGCACCCTAATATTTGTATATATTTGTAGTAGACCAATGTATCAGCTGGTATTTAAATTAAATTAGTTTTTAAAAGTCACGTCATAAAAAATTACTTTCAAATGAGATTTTAACACAAAACCTTTACATTTAATTTTAAAATAAAATTTATAAAATTTGCGGTGAATATAAAATAAAATAAAATGTCAATATCGGATGTAAAAGTTTGCCAATTGCTGTCTCACCTCTTTCATCCAAATCTCAACGAGTTCCTCACGGTAATTTGACAAGAACGGACCCAAGTAAGATATGAAAGCAGTTGATATGAGGCAATCACCGGGTAGCCGCTCGTAAAACTCCCCTAAGGACTCTACTGTCTCTTGCCATCGAAGATGCTCGTCTGAGAGACCATCCACTAGCATCGCCGCTCGTTCTAACTTTATCTTCAGCAGATTAGCCTGATGATAAAAGAGTAAAAAATAAATAAAAATAAAAATGAAGAGGAAAAAATAAAGCAAAGCAAAAAGTTGAGTTTAAAATAAAAATGAAGAAAAAAAAACATTAAAAAGAGTTGAATTCTGTTGCAGAGAAAAGTTTTCACGAGATCCGTAATAGATCCTCGCGGCCAATTTGGCCGCTGTTGAAAGGGAGAATTTGTTGAATACTTCCGACGTCTTGCATCATTATTACGTGCTTGAGGAGGCGGTAAAAAAAGATCGATATTGCAAGTGGAGCTTTTTCAAGTACTCACCAGTCTAATTAGGTCTTCTTTTTCCTTCATCTTCGCGTCGTACATTTGCTGTAGACTCTCCAACTCGGAACGCAACTTTTGCAATTGTGTTACGGCTTCGTTGTAGGCTATCTCTTTTTCTCTCAGTGACTTAAGTGCTAACTCCAGGCGTTCTCTTTTAGGTGCCACTATTCTAGTGATTCAAATTATAATATAGGTACATAACTCATGCATTCGTACACATTGTGGGAAGTTTAATTATTTATATGGCGCTTAATTTAAAACGGGAAATTAGTAAATTTAGTGCTGATTGTTGGGGTATGAAATGAAAGCTCTCAAAACTTTTACTCGCATTTATATTTTTGTCTTGACATGAGATTATTACCTGTAGAGTTTGCCGTATTGTTTCATCGCAATTACCCACATGCAAAGTGATTTCGCAGCAATTGATACTTGGCCTACTTTATCCGGATTAAATTCCGGATTTGAAGTATACTTTCTGATAGCTTTCAGTGTACGATCTGTTATACGGTCTTTATTAAAGTTTTTCAACTGCAATAAATTATTAATTAATGGCGATTAATTAATAAGAGCAAAATGATAAATGAAAAAAAAAAAAGTTAATTTTATTTAGCCTCAAATCCACTAACGGAATATAAGAAATTGACGTCGCCCAGTTGTCGCTTGGATTCCGCCCAAGTTGGCTCGGAGTTTTTCAGTATCATCACTGCCTCCATGACCATTTCGACGCCGGGGGGCGGCCGAGCAAATGATTTTATCTCGGCGAGATCTTTCTTATTGAGAGTATCGAGTGCCTATAAAAAAAAACAAAGAAGCAAACACTTTTATTCGTTTACCAAACTTTTAAGCAAAAGAATTTGATATTGTTATATAATTGTGTAAATATAAAATGCCTTCATGGCTTCATCCAGCGCGGGCTCGACAGTTTCGAGATCAGCTCTCGCAAGCATCTCCAACTTCTTGCACTCCTTGGACTCTTTCTCAATGCGAATAGACCTGGCAGTGACATTCTTCTGTGTCTCATCCGCGTCTCGTCTTTGGTTGACAATTGTCACTAGATATTCCTCACAATCCCCAGTCGCTTTGAGTACCTGTCTCTGTGTCACTTCTAGTTCAACTGCCATGTCATTTACCTTGTCTTTGGTTTCATTGATCTTAGTAAGGCCACTGTGAAGTTTGTTCGCTTGCTCAGCAACTTTTTGTCTTCTACTCTCGAGCATGCTAAAATCCAAGTTGAAATAAACAAAAAATGCACACATTTGTGTGTGACATCATGGAACAGAGACGCGACTAAACTAAACGAAGATGAGTTTAAAAGCTTACTTTTTGTAACCAACAACGAGTTGAAGAAAATTTGCTGGTGTCACGTAGCAGTGTCTCTTCATCTCCATTGCCATTCTTTTCGAGTACTGTATTACCGTGTCGTGAATAAGAGCAAAGGTCGCGGTAATACTGTCGACCATGCGTTCTTGTAGTGAATAAATTGGTGGTGTGGTTTCTGACCTCGTGGGCTCCTGGCCAATGGAAATAAAGTAATAAAAGAATAACAGTGGGATTTTGATCAATTGACTATCCCTTTATTATTATTATTACGATTGTTATTATTTTTGAATGTCATTATTATTATCACCAGGGTTTTTTGTTTTATTATCGAATACACAATGACTCTTACCAGTTTGTCCACCCCAGTGATTGTCGTAACGAGGCTAAGATTCATGAGGAACTTGTTGCCGACTTCCAAGAGTGCTTCTCTAGGCCACGCAAGAAACCAGTCGATCGTTGTGCAATTTATCAACGACGGATATTGCCGTAAACGATTGCGAAACTTTTCACCGATTGGATTCATACATAACATGATGTGCATATTGGCGCGCACGCGTTCAAACATAAATAACATAATTGATTCGGTCGTTGGTATGATACCCGCTTTGGTGGCTTCTTTAATCAAACGGTTTTTAATCTATCGAGTGAATAGAGTGAATGAGAGATCTAAATCTCTTTGATAAAATCATAATTTGAGTTTATTGTAAGCCCGTTAACGAAACAAACCTCTTCAATTTCGTCGGTTTTGTGCAAGTTTGCAACTTGACCGGTTCCGAGCATGCTGTTGACGATTTCAAGAAATTGCTCCTCGAGGACCTGAGAATCGTGAAAAAGAAAACTCGTTGGCGTGTTGTCCACTCCTGTCATTGAGTAAAGTCTCTTGAGATCTTCACGAAATTCTAGAACACCGTAGTGCTTGGTTACTTGCACTTGAAAGACTTTCAATTCGCTCATGTAACTGGCTATTTTAGACAGAGATTGCCTTCCACTACCACCAATCCCAACGAGCAGCATGTTACCGCGTGGCTGAAAGCCCACCGCAATTCACCATTGAGTATTGAGTTGTGAAAAGTTCCATTAACGATTTTTATTATAAAATAATATTTTAGTTACTTGGGAAATAACTCGTGCAATCCGGCAAATGTGCTCGACAGCTTGACTAAAAAGAACGAGATTAAGTCTTACAACTCCCGGTGACGTATTATATTCCTCCATCTGTCTTTCAATGTGACAACGTACTGGATGCATGTCCTGCAGGTCCTCGTATATGTTCCGGGCGTTCATGAAGGTGCCTATAATAAAAAAGTTTGAGGTAAAGCGTTTTGTGCGAAGTGTGCAAGAAATGAATAATTCATCAGTCCACAGTAGACGAAGAAGAAGCTCTTTTCTTCGTGGATTCCTGGATGACATCGTCTTATTCGCTCTGATGGAATTTCTTTAGATTCATTTTTCTTTTTACTTATTTTTCTTTAAGTCTTCTTTTTTATGGTGCTATAGCAGACCCGAAAGGATGAACTCGTAAAGTCCCTTACTATGATGCTCACTCGCTCGCTCGCTTTCAGTCCTATCATCTATATTCGGAAATTTTTTATCTCTTTTTCTTTAGCTCTTTCCCTTACTCTCGAACCCTCGAGTGGAGAAGAATTTTTACGAATACTTACTGTGAAAGAGATTGGAGACTTGAATTGAGAATACACTTACCAAATACAGGACAACGTTTTTCCGGGCACAGATTGTGAAATGTCAGCTCAAAGTATTTGCCCAGCTGTTCATTCACCTTTGAAATCAACCAATCACGGTCCCTGTATATATGCTCATGATAAATTCTAATAACAAATTCACACTTTGGTGAAATATGATTATTGATGCCCTGAGAACGGTAAAAAGAATTTTTTATTTCTTCTCCCCGTTCGTTATTACCAGTCGTCAATCAGCCGGTCACTGAACACTCGGAAAATCTCGTGAATCCAGAGACGGAGAAATGTCCACCGGGAATGTTGGTAATCTTTGTGGCTACGTAGAAGACCCTGGAATACCTGGTGACATATATTATTTGTATATTTTTTATTATCGATTTTATAAAAATAAAATTTTAAGAAAAGTCAGTAGTTAATTTTTCAGTCTCTCGACTAATTTAAACTCGATTAATAATAAATAGATAATGACCTTTGATATATCTCGTAGATTAAATAAATAATGGATTTTTCCCGGAGTTGGTAGCATTGCTTTTACTACACTATTATAAATTTCAATAGTCGACAAAGTTATTTCTGTAGCTGTGAAATTATTTAAAAATAATTTAAACTGATTAGAGTTCTTTTATAAATTCTTATGAAAATTTTTTTTACCGATTCCCCTGACTTCTGGGTTAAAGTCAAACAACTGTTGATTCAACATTGTACTGTATATGCGTACAATTTGTTTTTCCATTGGAAAAGTCATATTAATAATATTAAATTTAGTAATCAAACGATTACTTATGACATTGCGTCCGCCACCACTAGGCCCCATGGCGCTCATCAATTGCATTTTCTTAATGTACTTCTGAGTTTGTTTTGTACGATGATACCTGTTAATATTACAGCCGGTATAGTTTTGTAGATCGAATGATAAAAAGAAAATTTTTTGTTTATTTTAAGCGGGGTCTGAACTTTTTTCTCTATGACACTTAAGTTGACGAACGGTATTATCTTTGTTGCACTTGCGCAGTAAATGGAAACTTTGTCCACGTTTTTCTCTTAAATTAATGAACATTTTTTAAAAATAAAAACCTAGATTGATAGCCCGAGTCAAAAAACAAATTCGGATTTAAGTCTCAAAGTTCGCAATGAGGTTTTTGAGGATCAATTTTGAATTTTAAGATTGACAACAGAATATAAAGTTATCCTAGTTTAGTCCTCAAAGTAGTAGTAACGACCCATTTTACTACTTTGAGGGCTAACTGGAATAACATAATCTGGATTAGAGACTCAAAATACCCAAAACATGCAGGAATAATTTTATCCGCATTTGAACCTCAAAAGTCTCATTCGACGTATTCTCTCCCCTCCCTTTTCTATCGAAAATTTTTCAAAGTCCGAAATATAACTGTTAATTATTGGTATTTAGACCTCATAGTTCTCATTGAGGATTTTTAGTACTAAAGCAGAGTTACTTTCTGAGCGACACATAAAACATTAAAGGAATTGAGGCTTTTGAGGACTAAACTAGAATTTGTTTTTTGACTCAGGAAATTATAGAATAATGCATCGAGCCTCGTTCTTAATTTTGCGTTTAGAGGTTTTGTTTGAGAGAAAAGCTTGGACAAAAATTATTATAGACCGTCGTTAAATAATTTTTTTTTAAAATCAATTATAAATAATTACCAAAATTTGTAATCAATAAATTGTCGTATTAATTCAAGCGGAGGTTGCGAGCCATAAGTATCTTTCATCGGCATATTAAAGTCATCCATAAATGTTATCATTGTTTTATCACCAAATGGTAGATAAATTCCTTTCATACGTTTTTCTAAACGGCTTTCTATGGCATCTTGAATATTATTCGAGGTTGTTTGTCCTGACATATTTATTGTAAGGACACTGTACTTTGTTTTATCTAATGATTCTAGTACCGTTTGTGCCATTGACGTTTTTCCTGTGCCGACAGGTCCTACGAGCATCACTGGGTACCCATTTTTTAGTAGTAAATTCAATAAATAGTCATACCTGACTGTATCAACAGTTGGTACTATTATTTTATAAAATGGTGTGCTGAAATAATATTTTATTTGAATAATTATAACTCGGAAACAAGTTATAAAATAATAATTAAATTTAAAAATCAGCTATGGCAATTTAATCCGGTTAATAAAGTTGGCTATAAATTAAACCCAATATTTAAAAGAATAAATTTGTTATACAAGTAATAAATGAGTAAAGTACTTAATTAAATCTAAACTTTATTAAACGTCACGTCTTACTCTGTAGGATATCTCCAAGCCAATGACAATTTTTCTTCCCATGAGGTAAAACCGCGTTGTCTAACGTCAACGTAATACTCGTAGATCGTGTCCTTGAGAGGAAAAATATTATCCATCTCCCTAACGTAATTATCCATTTTACGTCGTCCTTCTTCGTCAACCGTCGAGCAGACTGACCAAATCATGCTAAATTATATTTAAGTTTCAAGTATCAGAGCTATTTTTCATCTCAGTATCGTAAAGAGAAATTTTTTTAAATTTACCAAAAGAGAAACCAAATTTTACACATTAAATTAAAAGTATGTCTGTCTCCATCAAATTCAACTCCATTTTCCGGTGTCGCGAGCACTTGTAACAGTTTGCACAAACTTTCGACAGAATTTAGCTCATTAACGGTGATTAATTCTTTGCACTTAACCCGCTTGAACATTAATACTTTATCGATATAGTTTTCAAACAATAGGTTTATTTGTTGGACAAATTCCTCAGAGGTGGTTTGATATTTTGCAAGCCATGAATTAACGAGCGGATGCCACCCAAGGTCTTTGTAGTCGCAATAAATCATACCGGCTCTAGAAACGGTCGCCGGTGACGCAACCGCCAAATCTTGAGTTTCAAATAACAATGAGACTTGTTTTGTCATTGTTATGCGTTCATTGTTAATAAGTGTGAGTATTTTATTGTCGTCCATTACACTGTTCATGTTTTCAATCCACAATGCATCAACTGGGCCATCAAAAATAATCCACTTTTCATCTAAACTGTTATCTATCAAAACGTTTATTGGAAAAGATGAATAGAAATTCCATTGGATAAGAATGAACGTATAGAGGCAATTAATCTGTCAAATCTGATGTAATTTTCTTCGACATTCTATGGAGTATAATAATTCTACTTACCCGTACAGGTCTTTCGCATAATAGAGGATATTATACCGTCTGACCATTCACCAGTTGAAGGATTATATTCGCCGTACAGTTCACCCAAGTTTAATGCTTTCGGATTAATGGGGTACTCATTTATAACATTGAATCCTGTTTTTTTATCTCTATTCATTGACGTTGATGTGTTTTTTAAAATTTTCCATATCGTTGATTTACCGGTATTTGATTGCCCGACGATCATTGTCGAGTGTCGAGAATTTTTAGTTTCATACAGTTCAATTACTTTTGTCAGTAGCATTGGAATTGACTTGACAAAAATACATGTCATTTTTTTTTTTAAATTGTAGAGTATAAAATTGAATCAAATATGAATTTTATAGTTAACTTACCTGTAAATTCAACTTGACTGCTTCCTTGGTGATGTACTCGATAAATTCATCGTAATCGACTTTGGGTATTTTTATTTCAGGAAATAAATCTGATGTGATGTTGATGAATAATGGCAAATCATCGGATGTTAGTTTTGATTTGTTCATATCATTCATTGATAAAATTATTATCTAATTATTATTAAATTATAATTAATTAGAGGTTGATATAATTGATAAGGTTTAAGTGTATAATGAAGAATAGATTCGAAAATTAATTAGCGATAGTATATATTTAAGTGGATGAGTCGAGAGCAATTAAGAGAAGGAATAGACATTAAGTTTAGAGATGGAAGTAGATATTAACATTTCAAGAGAGTACGTTAACAACTTTAATTGCAATAAGTTTTAGTATATAGTTTGTTACCTCTTCATCCGGTAAGTGGCTGTACTGACGTCTTTTCTTACCGGCATAACGTGTCAGCGTTACTATTCCTCGTAAACCAAAGTCATAATGATGTTGTTTACTGAGTTGCTGTTGTGCTAATGTGTAGAGAGTGAATACCTAGAAATTATTTCATCAAACTTGTTAATATTATTTTTAATTTATAGACTAGTACATTAATAGAAGAATTTCTTAGCATTTAAAAAGATTTCTTAGTATTTAAGAAATGACTTCTTAATATTAAAGAAATCATGTCTTAAGAAATGACTTCTTAATGTTTAAGAAATCATGTCTTAAGAAATGATTTCTTAAATAGTAAGAAGTCATTTCTTAACAGGGATTATCATATATTTTCGACTGAGTTTTTTCCGGAAGCAAAATCTCTAAATACAAAATACAGATCGCACACCGATGTACTATTGTTTAATCTAGTGAAGTGCGCTTTCATTGTTTGATAATATTCGTTTGTTTAAGAGAAAAACTCGGCTAAAGTTGCCATTTACTGCACAAGTGCAACAAAGAATTATGGTGAAGTACCGTTCGTAGACGAGTGTAATAGAGAAAAGTGCGAAACCCTCTTAAATAGTAAGAAATATTTGTTAAATATAAAAAAATGATGTTTAAGAAATGATTTCTTAAATTCTGAAACTTTTTAAATGCTAAGAAATTCTTCTATCAGTGTAATTATATTGAAAAGGTTAAGTCTAGACTTTCAATTTCGGGATTGGGTTATAAAAATTATTCAGTCATCTCGATAATTATTCATAAATAAAGTAATTAATTGAAGTTTTAACGTAAAATCTTCTCTAATGATGATGAATAAAATTCTCATTATAAAGATAAATCTCGAGACACTGATTATGGATCGAGTCGTAAACTGATTAAATTATCAAAATGACTAATCGAAAACCCGATAAATTAATATTATAATTTAAAATAATATTAAAATAAATTATCATAAATTTCCATAGTTATCGAGATATAAAAACAAATTGACAGAATTATTGAATAATAATTGTCTGGACATAATTAAAAGTGACTTCACCTTTCTGGCGAGAGCTCGAGTATTTTCGAATCCCTCTCCAAAGAGATTGATTTCCGCAATCATACTGCTGTCAGGCACCATCATGGATATCGGTCTAAACATTGACTTAAGATTGTCAGGTAATTCCGTTCTGCCTGCATACCCTGGATTCATAGTGATGAAAATTCCCGTTGTTCGAACAAGAGAAATATCAGAGCCCTCGAACAGAAATCTCGTTAACTTCTGAGCAAGTGCTGTAAGGATGGAGAGAATTTGCTGGGCGACAACCGACAGCACTTCAATATTGATCCTACAAAGGGTATTACACACTCTATTGGTCGTCCCAGAGATATTAGGCCGTGAAAATACAACCTGTTGAACTCATCGAAGCAACCCCAAGCACCAGTTTGCGCTAGACCGGCGAACAATCTTCCCATACTTTTATAATCCAGACCCTCTGAACAGTTTTGTACTATTACATTCAAACCTAAAGCTTTTCCGAGATCTTTTACTGTTTCTGTTTTTCCAGTACCAGCTGGTCCTTTAGGGCACCCACCGCGATACAGATTAAGTGCTGTTGTCAAAGTTATGTAACATCTGTTTTAAAACAAAAAACAAAACCAAAAAAAAGTAAATATATAAAACAAGTGTTTTGGGATTTATCTAAAAGTTATATATTGATTTAATAAAAAATAACGTAGACAAAGTGAAAGACATTTCCAAGACTTGTAAGACGCAATCGCAATCTCCTAAGTGAATATTCGCGAAAACGCAATATTAACGACATGCAAAATTGCTGCATCGAGTTGCATTTTCTACGAACAAATTGCTTGGATGCATGCACAAGACTAGATTTATGGTCCCAGTACTTCAATAAATTAAACTACTTCCCATTTCTGCTGCCTTTTATCGAAATTAAATCGATACTTTTTGAACACCAAGATTTTCTTTATGTCTCTCAAGTCTTGAAAATATTTATCGCTACTTTTATCTGAAAACAAAAATAAAAATAAAGATTGAATCGAAATTACCTATCGGTCAACGGCGTGATGACTAAGCGTTCCGAGTTTCCGAGATATTCGTATCCGTAAATAAAATTAGTGTTAGTTTGTCGTATAACACACTCGTCCAGATTACGATCCCAGTAAAAACGTAATTGCGATATCCAATCAAATGATGTAACATCTTTACAACCTAATAAAAAAAATTTTTTTTTCAATTTAGATAACGCTATTTTATCTGATAATTGTCATCAGATTATTTAAAATTTAAATTAAATTGAGTTTTTCATTTTTTTAATATCACAATTATTATAATTAGAAAGATCTTATCGTGCAGAGTACAGATTATTGTCTGATGATGAATACGGGGCAATTTAATTACAAATATGTCAATAGTCATCAGTTAGGGTCGCTTTGTTCCCTGGTGGATCCGAATTACGGTAAATTCCGTAATTTGCAGTAATTTACAGTATTCTGAAGAATTACAGTATTTTAAGGTAAAATGCCGCAATTTACGGTAAATTCCGGTATTTTACGGCAAAAGTATGATATTTAAGTAAAATTAAGGTGTTCTTACCGTAAATTTGCAGTAAAAGAGCAGTAATTTACCATAAAGTGAAGTATTGTACTGTAAAAACGGTAAAAATAAAAAACAGATATTGCCTACGGTAAAAATGCTGCAAATTACGACAAATTGCCGCATTTTTACCATAATTCACTTAAAATATCGTATATTACGGTAAATTGCCGTAAATTACCGTAGATTGCGGAAGATTTGCCGTAGAAATGCCGTATTTTAGAGTTAATTACGGTAATATGCGGTAAATTACCGTAATTTGGATCCGCCAGAGTTATTGTTTTACTATTCGCACACTAAAAAATAGGATTTCTTGGCGCAAAAAATTTTTTCTTGTTCTAAGAAAATTTTTACTTGACCCAAGAAATTTTTTGTATTAAAAAGTGAAAACAAAAATTTTTTTGAGACGAGGAAAAATTTTTTTCTTCAATTTATAATACAAAATATTTTTTGCGCCAAGAAATTATTTTTTTCTGTGCAGTAGACTGATTGGAATTATTTTGAATAAATATAGTCATTAAATAAAAAAAAACTTACGCAGTTTATATAATTTTTCAATGACATCTCTCGCATGAATTTCAATGACAACAATAGCTTTGAGTTTTATCCTCAGTAGTTTATCTACATCAGTACGAATAGCTTCTGAATACTTAGTGAGCGCTTGATTTTGCCGTTTTCGTAGTTTTCTCAGTGGTTTCCTAGATTCCATAGCTCTGGAACATGTACATAAGCTGTAGTAGTAGCAGTAGCAGTAGTAGCAGTATTATATATAGGAGTAAGTAAACGAGAGAGAAAATGCTTATCAGATAATCTTGTACGACGCGTATATATCTAACGATATTTCCCTCTCATCGGTTCGTTGGGTGTACGAATTTTATCAGAGGCCAAGCGGAATAGAATAAGGCTCTGTGGGTTAAATTATTCACAGCATCGCTGGTATATGCAAACGAGAGTAGTATACGAAGGGCCAGTAATAGTAAAGCTAGTTATATATGTATACATATATATTTAGAATATAGTGAGTGTGAGAATGAGAGTAAGAGAGAAAGACGAAGATGATGAAATAGAGATAGAAGGGAGAGAGAGTAAAGAGAGAACAAGTGAGGACGGTGGTAAGCAGAATATGCAAAATTTCTCTTATTAGAGTTGCCGTGTCTGGCTCGCTTAAGTCATCACGTTGACCTGACCATCTACATCTCTACCGTCTCAACTTCTCGTCTCATCTCTGTCTCTCATACTTCACTTGTCCTAAACCTTGTTCATCTTTTTCCTTTGTATATCTATATATAGGTCCATTGAGTTAGCTGGAGGATAGAAGACCCGGTAGACACCGTTGAATTTCCGTACTCACTTGCAATGTACAAGTGCTCGTGTACAGTCGCTTGTCCACTGTATCTGAGTGGACGTTATTCCCGGCTGACTCGGCCACTCCTTTACCCACTTGTCCCGCTTATCCTGGATTTTTCGTAGTGCCGCACGACACTGTCGTAGAACCTCTTTCAGACACTCTCGCATTGCCATTTCTGCAACGAACAATGTGTAATCTTGTTTCGTTATATAGAATGAGCTCATTTTGAATCGAACGGGTCTTTTATTACAAAAAAAAAAAAGTTAAGGTGAATAGGGAAAAGAGAAACAAATTTCAGCTGGAAAAATACATTTAGGGGAAGGAGGGGCAAAACAGGGTACTTAGGGAAATACCAAGTTTTCGAGGACTCAAATACGCGAAATATTTTTTTTTAATGATATTCAAAGTAAATAGAAAAAATTTTTAGTTACCATTAAAAAAAAAAATTCATTTTTGCGGGCAAAATGGGGTACTCCCTAAAAAAGATAAAAAAAGAAAATTTCTGGATTTTAAATGAATTTGATTGTTAAACTTTTTTTGCAAGCAATTTACATGAAGAAAAATTATATTTTGCATGATTATTGGATACAAAAGAAGAAAAACAAATTTTTATCATAAAACAAAAGTCATTAATATTTTTAAACTGACAATTGATTTTTGAAAAAGTTTAACAAAAAAAAATTCAAAATAACGCTCAATTTTATTTACAAATGTGATTTTGGAATGTTTAAAAAACCATTTTAAATGTAAAATTTTTTTTTATAAAATTTTGGGGGTACCCCCTTTTACCTCCCCCCCTACCCCTAATGATTATTTTTTTTAATTCTGCACAATTACGGCAGTTGGAAAATGGAAAATATTAAATGGGGAATAAATTATATTTTAAAAATATTTCATACCAATTTTACAAAGCCAATACTCTACTTGTCCCTCCAAATTTACTGACTGAAGGAATCCCACGTACTCTCCTTCAGTTGAAAACATTCCCTCGGCTATATGCCTACCCGTTATAAGCTGTAATATGAAATAACTCATTCGTATTATTACACTCAATAGATATAATCTCATGTAATATACTTTTGATATTTTCAAAGAGTTTATATTCCCAAAGAGTTTTTTTATATGTCGTTGTATTAAATCCGGATGTTTTGCGCTGCCCAATATCTCTAGAAGATCATCATTGGATATGAAGTAAAACCGCGGAAATATGTGACGTTTAGTTTCTAAATATTGCTCTAGCGCACGTTGAATCGAGTCCATATGATCCAGGAGTTTATTCAGCCGTTTAAGTAATATATCTAAAAAAAATGTATACAGATAAATTTAAATAAATGTCAGAATGTATAGAACACAATCTCTTTAAAGAATTTAACTTGAATCGTGACAAGCTTGAACGATATTTTGTGCTTTAGCCATTTGACTGGAAATGTCTTTGAATTCGATGGTTAATGCATCAAAGCTGTCTGTTTCGTTTGGCATTTGCTTTCTTATATCTTCTGTACGGAATATATTATCCAGATATATATAGTCTTTTTGTACAAGAAGAATTACTTCAAGTAAATCGGCAATCGTGGATAAAGTACGTTCCCATTGGTCTACATCGTTGACGAAGGGCTCGACAAACCTAGACGAAAGACCAAAAAAGATAACGAGCTAGAAAACAGGAGCTTTACTTGCCTGTGATCGATTCACTAGCTTTATTCTCCTTATCTTTAACTCTCTGTCAATGAAAAAAAAGGTTTAAAGCTTTACTACACCTCGTTGACTTCATTGCTGACAACTGGACTTGGTGATCCTCTAAAGTCTGAAAGATCTCGTCCACTGATTGTAATCGATAAATTCCAGTTTCTTTGTTAAGTGTCATTTCCAGTTTCCGAGTATCCCATGTTGCAGTGATGCTCTTTAAACCCTAAAGAAATTTACTCAGATTAAATCTACGCAAGAGATAAATTTCTTACTTTTATTTTATTTTATTTTGCTCTACTTGTTCTATCGTTAATTCCATGGACGCGGCATTTGATATATCACCAATTTCATCGGAATAATTTTGTAATTGCATTTTTATTATTAATGACAGTGTAAATCCTTCGGAAAGTTCGTCGAATTCATGGCCTATTGTGGATTTAACTCTGTCCCAATGACGTTTACGCATTGCAGGATTTTTCAGGTCTATTATTAAAGGTAATGTACGACGAAATTTGTCAATACGTGATCTAGTAAATTCAATTATTGACCAATTTTTGTTTTCAAGTTCTTTCGATAGCCGAGTAAATTTTTTAAATAATTTCGATGCCTCTGTTTCCATTTCATCGATCTCTATTGTCCAGAAGTTAACTGTTTTATAACGTTCCCATGATTCATCCCATTTTTTTGTCAATTCCCACACAAGTTGGATCGCTGAATATTCCTAATAAAACATTTTTTTTTTAATTTATTGCCCATGTGCAAATCAACACTCGAATTAAAAATAAAATATTTAAAATTACTTTGTCAATCTTGTCCAGTTCAAACGAATCAACTAGATTGGCTTCAAAAATGTTGAAATTATTTTTAAGATCAACCTCAACTTGTCTTAATTGCTCTAACTGTCGTTTAAAATCAGCCAGCCATGTTAGAGCATCTAAAAAAAATGTAGATTTATTTAAAAAATTATCAAAATTTACTTGACTGATTCACTGAAAAAAATAATCGGTAGCTACTACCGATTATTTTTCGCTAGCCGCCACTGATTATTTTTCAGTAGTCGCTACTGATTATTTTTCGGTAGCCGCTACCGATTATTTCGGTACCAGTCACCTAATTTTCGGTATCAGCTACCGATTCCAATCAGTAACGGCTACCGAAATAAACAGTAGCGGCTACCGAAAAATTATCGGTAGCTGCTACCGATTATTTTTCGCTAGCCGCCACTGATTATTTTTCGGTAGTCGCTACTGATTATTTTTCGGTAGCCGCTACCGATTATTTCGGTACCAGTCACCTAATTTTCGGTATCAGCTACCGATTCCAATCAGTAACGGCTACCGAAATAAACAGTAGCGGCTACCGAAAAATTATCGGTAGCTGCTACCGATTATTTTTCGCTAGCCGCCACTGATTATTTTTCGGTAGTCGCTACTGATTATTTTTCGGTAGCCGCTACCGATTATTTCGGTACCAGTCACCTAATTTTCGGTATCAGCTACCGATTCCAATCAGTAACGGCTACCGAAATAATCAGTAGCTGTTACTGAAAATTAATCGGTAGTAGCTACCGAAATAAACAGTAGCGGCTACCGAAAAATTATCGGTAGCTGCTACTGATTATTTTTATCAGTATTGAAGGCAGATGATAACTAAGTTAATAAATAAATAAACAATTATATAAACCGAGAGTTTCCCAGTCTGAGGTGAATGGCCCGCTATCTTGGAATCTATTTAGCAACGCGACAGTGTCTTCCTTAAATACATCTGCCTGCTTCAAGAGTTTGCACTTGAACTGTTCCTGTGGGAAAAATGTCTACGTTAGGAGCATTCAAGTGCGAGCGTGCACTGCAGCTCGAGTACGATCAAGGCATAATAATCAGAACAAAATTTCGTGATATGTATACAGAGCATTTGAAAAATAAGTAAATAACAAAAAAAACAAGACAAGTAGAGATGACATAATAATGTACCTTTATCTCGGCAATTGTCACCGCGTAGTTTGAGATAAATTCAACGTAACTAGTCCATGATTTCGGTAAATCCTTTATTTTCCTTTTAAACTCGAGACTCATTCGTACTTGATATTTCTCTACGATTAAATTCATTGGATATAATGATGAAAAAAATGGATTGAATGAAAAAAATATAAAGTGAATAAAATGAAATAGGGTTTGTCGATTGGCGCGGATTTGAGGCAAGACTCAAGCAATTACTCTGGGGTTTCGGGCACAGGTAATTCCTTCTGGTAACGCGATCGATCTACCCCCTACCAATCGCTTGGATCAGGGTTTACCTAGAGTCTGGTACTGCTCTCGTATCTTGGGGAATTCTTCCTCTTTCCACAGAATTTCAGCTTGGAGTCTCTCGAACAATCGCAACGTTGCTTGCATTTCGATGAAGTCTGTTGGCTCTCTGCTTATCCTGCAAACACACAGCTTATTTTAGAAGTGTATTAACCAACAAAAAAAAAAAATATATATATATATATATATATATATATATATATATATATATGTATATATATAAATAAATAATTCTGTGGAGGTAATTTTTATTTACATTCTATAACTACAATATTTAAGTTATTTACTTTTTTATGTTTTCCTCCATGTAAACGTTCAGCTGCTCGACTAATTCTTGAGTCATACGTAATAACAAGAGTGTTAATTTATTTTGCCACTCTACACAGTGTTCTATTATTGCATTTTTCAGCTGATCTGAATTAATATTTATAAAATTTACTGTCGCGAATGTTTCTTGCATTTGTAAATTATTTGCTATTTCGGTATATTTTCCGATTTCTGCTTCAAATAAGGCCGCTGATGGTTTCAAATTTTCGTAGCTATTAAATTATATCAAATATATCATTTAATGTAAGTCAGTTGTTAGATAACAAAATTTTTAATTACCTTTTAATAAATAATTCTTTATCAACTTCCCATACATCGCGAAATGGTTCCCATGTCTTGAGATAATTTTGAATTAAATTTAAACATGTATCGACTTGATTGTCAATATTTTTTTGCATCTGAATAAATGTTTGGTCTTCATCGAAAGTCCTCCAGAGACTACTGACCCCATAACGTCCTAATCCGAATTTTTCAGGCAATCGCGGGATGTTTTTAAACGGTTCCAAAATATTTTTTAAAGCACTACTGGTGACTTTAGAGATTTCATCAAGAGAAGGGGAAAAAACAATCTACACAGGAAAAGCGGATTTCTTGGCACAAAAAATTTTTACTCGCGCCAAAAAATTTTTTTCATTATGAATTGAAAACAAAAATTTTCTTGGGGTGAGAAATTTTAAGTCTTAAGAAAATTCTTGTTTTCATTTCATAATAAAAAATATTTCTAATATCAAGAAACCCTTTTTTCTGTGTACTATTTGAATAATGCGTTAATTATAGCTAATGTAGGGAAGGGAGGGGCAAAACGGGACAGGGGTGCAAAATGGGGTACCTCTAAAATTTTATAAAAAGTTTGTTTTTTGAATTTTTCTTTGATAAACTTTTTCAAAAATCGAAGTTTCACTCGAAAAATGTTAATGACTTTTATTTTATGATAAAAAATATAAAATTTTTTTTTCTTTCTTTGCATCCAATAATTATAAGAATTGTAATTTTTCTTAATGTAAATTACTTACAAAAAAATTTAGTTCAATCAAATTTATTTAGTCTCCAGAAATTTTTTTTTTTCACCTTTTTCAGAGGGTGTCCCATTTTGCCCGCAAAAATGAAAAAATTTTTTTTTTTTTAACAGCAGCTGAAAATTTTTTCTATTCACTTTAAAATCATTAAAAAAAAGATTTATCGTATTTGAGTCTCAGAAAACAGTATTTCCATAATTACCCCGTTTTGCCCCTGTCTCCCCTATAAATAGATTAATTGGCACGTACATTATTGTTGAGTAGGTTGATATTAATTAAAATAAATGTTGATGGTCCATTGGTATCAAGGCCATGTAGTGCATCGTACATAAAAGTTAATGAGTTTCTTAAAGATAAACGTAAGGTCTCTTCTAATACTCTGTCCAGGTTAATCAGATAATTCTTCCATTCCGCAGTACTCTGAAACGAGTAAATTTACTATAGAGTACAAGTACATCATGGTATATCGCGTTAGCAACAGAACGTGAAATCGATGGACACTGGCAGTAGGAAAATTGTCAACTATAGTTGAATCGCATCAGGGTACTAAGTCTCACAGGATTATCTAGACGCGTGTGCACGACACGAACCGGGTATATGGGACGTGTTTCTGTATCCTGAAGAGATTACGAATACCCGGAAATTCCCGGAAGTCGTAGAATAGATGGAATGGCCTCGATAGAATAGATGAATAAGGAGCTTTTGGCTGCTGGATCATGAGTCAATTGTTGTCGGAAAATACTTACCTCGGAAATTACCAACTGAAACCCTTCGTACACTACTAAGAGGTACTGAATAATGTCCCTGTATTTTTCCTCAAGCTCTTTGAAAACACGATCCCTAAAAGAAAACAAGTCACGTGAGGAATATTTAAAATAAAAAACCTCACTACGGCTTTAATAAGACCCGTATTATTTTACTACAGGATTATATTTAAATATAATAGATTATTTTTTGTTTATTTATAAACAGTGGGTTTTTTCTGTTCAGATTTAAAAGATAAAAAATATGTTACCTGGTGATTTTAAATTCTTTTTTAAATTCTGATAACTCGTAACTGTAATTTGGTTGTAGTTTTATTATTGATGTGTCACAAATTTCTTCATAAATTTTCAGTATTTTTAAATTTGAATTTTTGTACGTATCTAGGAAATCTTGAAACTATAAGACAGATTATTTTAAAAAGTCTATTAGTAACGGGGATTAAATAAAATAAAAATTCCACACCTCAAACTCATATGTTTTATTTAAAATTATTAATGAGCTACGAAAAAAATATTTTTTTTTCTAACTATTGAATTCGTAGGAAATAGGACCAGGAAATAAATGAATTACTTTGAATAAATTGAACGTTGATATTTGAAACCGTTGTGACATAGAGAAAACCGTAATAGTTAAAAATTTGAGTTTAATTAACAATAATTAATTTAAAATCAAAGTTTTACAATAATAATGAGTCTGATTATCGCAATAATTTTAAGATATAAGGTCTTTCTCCATAGTTTCTATACAATAGACAATTGAATTACAATAATAAGTTGCTGAGGAAGTCATAAATAAATGACGAAACGTTCAATTTATTCAAAGTAATTCATTTATTTCCTGGTCCTATTTCCTACGAATTCAATAGTTATTATTAAGTATGGACACGAATGTCGGAATATTTTTTTTTCTATGAGTAAAAATAAGTTCGAGGTGGGAAAAAAAATATGAATTTTTGAAAATACATCAGTTGCGATATCGCAGCATTTTTTTATATAAACATCAATAGAATCAGAGTTCCAAGTCAGCTTAGTTAATCCCGGGTGAATTTTGTCATCGAGGTCTTTTATGTGACGTCTAAAAAATAGCTTTTCTTCAGGCGAAAGAGCTTTAAAGAGGCACGAAGTCAAAAATTACATTGTTAAAAAAAAAGCTATAGTATAAAACAAAAGACAATGGGGTATTATACCATCAAGTATCCTATTGTATGCACGGACAAGCATAAGCACACTCTCAGAAACGAACTGTAGCGTGTCCCACTTATCATAGATCATCTGTACGTAGATGGGAATTTGGAAGCCTAGGTACTGCCAATAGTTCGCCTCGCGGCATAAATTCACAAGGTTTGGATCGAGGTTGGACTCGAGCAGTCCCGGCTTATCGTCGCTACGTCGCATCAAGTATCGATCGAGCTGGCTCTTTGGATTATCACCGATGTCATCCATCCACTTGTGATAGAGCCTGACGATCGTTTCACTGATGGAACCAACCAACATCTCCTGCTGATGGTAAACTTTATCACTAATTCCACACTGTCCAGGCCATTTTGCATCAGTGAGTTGTTGTCTAGTCACTTCTAATCGTTTGCTTTTCAGCTTTAGATTTAATGCTCTACCAGAAAAATATGGAGTATTTGACGGACACTCATTACGTTCCTCCAATATTTCTTGTTTCATTACTTGAATATCGTTGGCGAACAGCAGCCATATCTTCGGCAAAATTAAGTTCATAGTAATTATGTCGATTATTGATTAATTTTTGTATTGATAAATTCAATAAGACTATTGTTATCCTCACTTTTGTTGTTATTGAATCGAACAGAGTCTTCAAACTCTTTCTATTCATGTAAATTTTAAATCCATAGAGATTGCTAATACCTTCCTGTACATTATTCATGTCTTTGAACACAACGTTCACGAGATTCTCAATTGTTATCTCCAAGTCCTTCATCTCGTTCTGGAATGCGAACATGTCGTCGTACCAGGTGGGCTCTTGAACGTCTAATATCTTGTGAGCTTTGAGTCTTAGTGTTTGTAAATACACTAAAAATCTATTCTTTATTTTAATACATACTCCTTCATATTCTTTGCTATTTGTTCCACTGAAAGTTGGCTCAATTCTCTTGGCTTCTTCATCTAATCTTGTTATTACAAAAAAATATTATTCATATATTTATTTTTATGTAAAGCTTTTGATCTTTAAATTATTGTTATTTTCTTTTCTTGATTCTAAAGCTTCTTATGTTTGTGTGAGCTATGAAAAGTTTGAAGTTTTTTAAAAAATCTTAAGTTTTATATAAATGTTGTCAATTTCTTTAGAACAAGTTTGTTGGCTTTAGAAACCTGTTATACGTCAATGACTTGGAAAACTTAATAACTTTGTAGGATACCATAGGACCTTCAAGATCTACTAATTAAGCTATCAATATACAAACTAACGCGTCAATGTTTAAATCACCTAAAGATATTTTACTAAATAAATATTCAATTCAACAAGATATACTTTATGATTAATTAAGCGTATGCAAATTTCCTCTTGATTTAGAAACATTTCTGAGATATGTCATTGAATTTTTAATTAAATTGCAAATAGAAAACCGTCTAGACAGACTATTGGATAAGTAATTTATAGTAACGATAACTGATCAGAAATAAGTGTTCAAAGTTATGCAAAATTAATTTTCTATTCGATGGACACTGTAAGAAAAGTGGTGTAAGTCCACGCTATCCCGCACGGTGAAATTTTTTTAATAATATTTACCCTATACGGGAACCTGGGGCACGAAGGCCCCCCTCAAAAATTTGGTAAACATTTTTTTTTTCAATTTCGGTCAAATCATGTTATCTCTGATGTTTTAAAGATATTTTAGGCTGATCTGCAATACCTGGGGCATAATGGACCACCTGAAAAAAGTTTGCTACAGAAAAATTATTTTTTTTTCTAAACTAAAATGAATTTTAAAAATTTACTGATTAAAGCTCTTTTGGGTCATTAGATTATATTATCGTTAAAATCAAAACATAAAAACTTCAATCAAACTGGTTATATCAGCTAAATAAATTTTTTTTAATAAATTTGAAGTCCATGGGATTATAAAGGTATGGGAATAGTCTATTTGTGCTTAAAATTTTTTTTTTTTCAATAAAAAAAATTTTTTTAAGCTTTTTTTTGAAGGGGGCTGTCGTGCCCCGGTCTTCCCTAATTTAGAATAAACCTGGGCCAAAAACAAAATAAATACGAAAAGAATAAAAACTAATAACTATTGTTGTATTTTTTACTCTTTTTTATTCAAAAATTAAACGAAATTAAGTTTTTTACCTCATAATTGAACACTATCTAGAAACAGAAGAGTAATTATTCATCCTGGCCCAGTTTTGCTCACGATTAACGAGTAAAATTTAGTAAATAATTATTCCCGTGCGGTATTAAGGTTATTGGTGTTAAGGTAGCGGTGTTATAATTTTTTCTGGTGTTAAGCGGTGGTAAAAAAAAAGTATTTTTATTTTTCAAGTATCATTTGTATTCACATTCTTATACCTAATTGGAATGAATTTACTCCCGATGTACAATGAGTGTGAATGAATAAATGAATAAAATGTAATTAAAGTAAAAATTAAAAAATGCGTATTTAGACAAATGAAAAATCCATACGCGCATTTTTTTAAATTTCATTATTTTAATTTATTTATTTAAAATTTATAATTTGTCTTATGTCTGCTACATTCACACTCATGCATGTACACCGTTTTAACACTGGTAGGATAACACCATTTAGTAGCACCGTTACATCGGTGTAAGTCCATTTTGACATACTATTAATAAGTACTATTAATTATTAAAATAAAATTACTGAGCAAAGTCGATCATGGCGTGTAGAATTTCGATAAAATTTCTGCATCTCTCAATAAAAATATCGATGTAATGTAGAACTTCTTTGTCATCTAAATCCCAAGCGTTTGATGTTAAATCATTGTGAGCTTTAGCAAACTATATGAAAATATATAAATTGAAATAAAATTAGTAGGTTATTGGGGGGGGGGGGGGGGGGAGGTATAAACGAAAAAGAGGAATGGAATAAAATATAGGGGATAAAAATGAAAGAAAATAAAGTGAAGAAGCAGTTTATGATCTCTTTTGATGGTTGAATGAAAAAAGCTCTTTGAAAGATCAAGGGACAATTCCTGATAGCTTTGTAGTAGAAGTCTGCGGGCGCTTTGTTGATACCCGCATCATGATTTTAAAGAGAGATTTTGCTTATATCAGGATAAGACTGAACAGAGGTAATAGATTTATGATAAAAATTGCCTTCAAGTAGAGATCCTTGTAATTTTTACAAGCCTCAATGCACTTTTTCAGTATTTTTATCGTTTTTCGCGTTTTTCCATCCTCGAAAACATCTTCAAGATTAATGAACCCTCGGTTTATTGTGATAATCTGGTTGTTTATTAGCTTAATAAGATGATAAGCTCTTTGATGGGTGCTGTAGAACGGCGAGTGCAGCCAGATGTAACGGAAGATATGTAAAATTTTTGGCAAGTGCTCCAATAAAAATTCAGGCTCCGTTATTTCATTTAATTCAATGCACGGATCTTTTAATAGTTCTAAATACTCTATATTTGTTTTTGCTTCTTGGGTATGTTCTTCAATTTCGTTATTCAGCAGCATAAACTGTTCTAATTGATTGGATTTAGCTTCCGTTAATATATTCAGTATATGCTGCACTGCAGAACTTTTTATTTGATGATTTAATCCACGGAAATTATTCCCTGTCAGAAATAAACGTGTAAATAAAATTTTTAATTTTAAATTTTAGTCTCTTTGATTTTTTATCAAAGGGAAAACATAATAATTCATTTTATTTTAAATAAAAATATTGATGCGCGCTTTTAATTTATTACTAGATAGAGATAACGAGAGCAATAAAATTTCAAAGTTGATATAAAAAAAAATATTTAATGATAACTTTTCCTCGTTATTTGTCGACTGTAATATATTATGGAGGTAATTAAAAAATATTTTTAATGAGACAATTAAAAAATTATAATCAAGTGCTAGGACGAAATAAAAAATACAATAAAGTGAAAATGATAAGGTTGATAAATTGTTAATACTGATGGCGTTAGTGTTAGTTGAGATTCTCCCAGTGCTTATGACCGGATGCATATCCCCAGGTGGACAATTTAAATCCCTGTGGTGATTTCGTAGTCTCGTTTATCCCTTCTGAAGTGCCTTTAGGCGAAACTACTGGCGTTAACCCAAATTCACAAGGATGAGGATCGTGACCCAGGATATTACACTCTACATCTACGTCTATAGTTAAATGTCGGACGGCAAAGGTATAAAATTCAATTTAAAATAATAATAAAATGAAACTAACATCGTGTGATCCACAATTTATGTTCATCAATAATGCATGGAAATTTTTTATCTATCATTTGATTTTCGGCGTCTGACAGTCCGAGTCTTATTTGTTTACTCCATAAAAAAATAAGTTTCTCCAAGCGTTTTATAAGATCTTTATTGCTGCATGCTTCTGTCACCGTTAGATTATTTGTTTCAATCGGTACATAAATTACAGTTAAACCCAATTTTTTATATCTTAACTCAGTGAGACTGCTAAGAAACTCGTACAAGTTCATACAAAAGTTTGCTTTTACGCATGTTGTCGAACAGTTAAGGAATAAATTACAAAACTTTTTCTTAAATCATAAAATTCTTTCTTAAAACTTAATATTCGAAGTGTTTTTTTTTTTTACTACTTTTTTTTTTTCTTCCAATAATATTTGTTATAAATATTTAGTCCTGTTGTTTGTGCAGTTTAAATCACTCTTTGATATTTTAAATAAACTTTTAAAAATCTAAAATAGATAGCGTAGCTCACACTCGTGTAATAATAAAGATTTGTTACGCATCAGACAATACTTGATCTCAAATTCTTGATTTATTGACCGAAAAAAATTATTTCAAATAAATCATTTGATAAATTATTTTACTTGGTATTGAAGTATATAGATAATCAATTTAGATATTGGAATACGAAAATTCGTTATTGATTGATATTTTATAAATCTAAATATCGATGACCGAATCGTTATATCTATGACATATGTCACGTTAAATTTTTTAAATTAAACCGCCATTTTTCTTATAATGGTCACCATGTTTTTATAAGCCGACAGTTTTTACTACTGGCTCGCCGATGTCGCTGCTAGCAGTCGTTAGAGAGAGTAGACAGTAAGAAAAAATCTAACAAGATAGACAAGGAGACAAGAATATCAGCCAACTTCGTGACAACTATCAATCGTATTTTTAATTTATTTATTATAATTTAACGAGAAGGATTTGAACAGAGATATTCAATAGAGTTATTTTATATAAAAATCTAAAGCTGATGCAAAAATAATTAAGTCGATTAATTGATTCTTTCGAGAGTTATCGTGTTTGCAAGAATATAAGAACGTACAGACCAGCGGCCGTCGCTGAAAATCTAAATTAAACTAAACTTTTTGACACGACTATCAAAGTTTGTTGAGTTAAATTAGCTCCATATCAGTTTATTAGCATACTTTCCTTATAATATCATGCTTATTACACCCTTTTAGCGTAATAAATCAACTGTAAATACGATTTTATGTCAGTGAATCAGTAAAAAACTTTAACAGAAAGTTGAGCACTGCTCCAGGCTTCATACTAGCGGAGTTTAACCAAAATTTATAACTACATCAATTACATATTTACTTGACCAACAGTATATCAGTGTAAACAAGAAAAAAATATCTCAATGTAATGCAAACTAATGGAGTATGATTAAAGTAAATTATTCACCGGTCATAGTAAGCTCGCTAATCAAGAGCTCTTGGCTTTCAATTAATGGCAAATTACTAGTGGCTACTATCACCCAAAATGTAACATTATAGTCTGGGAAATAGTAATCACAGTCTCATTATAGCTGTGGTAGATCAGAGGGTTTACTCATTCGTTTGTCTACTACACGTCTCTACATCATATCGCTTCACAACTTTGCATTCCTTAATTTACATTCCCAGACATACCACACCTGTGTTAATATTGATATTCAACTCAATCTCCTAATTTATAATTACTGTGATGGACAAACGTTTCTAGTACTCTGTTTAATCATTTCCTATCACAGATTATATTTAATCAAAAGGATACTGTCACTCCATGAATAAATATTTAGAAAAATTGGCGCAAGTAGATCATTTGTTATTGCAGACAGCGTCGCTTCAACGTTAGTGTTATTAGTCGTGCCGAACAATATTTCGTTGTGAAAATTTTTGACACAAAATTCTTCATTTCCTTTTCGTATAAAATATGTTAGTTCACCTACTGGATATGACGGAAAATAAAAATCACTTGTCAAAGTATTTTTTTCATTTAAATAAATTATTAAAACTTTTATTTTTTTGTTCGTTAAAAATTCTTTTATATTTTCAAAAATAGTTTCATTCCAATCATTATCCTTGAGATTTGATAGTACTGTCATATTTTTAACAAAACCAATCTATAGAAAAAAATATAAAAATTATTATAAACTTTTAATCATAATTTTCAGTCCGATAAACTTGCAGATAAAAAATTCTTTACTTTTATTATTTTAATTTCTTTTTTTTTACTTTTAACATTACCAATGAATAAGATGAATTTTTCTTACCAGTTTTTTAAGTTCCTCGTGGTCGTAAGTCGTTCTCAGTGACGTTTCCTTCGCTCTTTCTGTTTCCTTATCGCCTAGCGATTGAAAAAGTTTTGTTAATTAGAATTGAAGAGAAACTTTTGTGCATTAAAAATAAATGAAAAAAAAAATATTAAGACTGAATTTTTATTCTTATATTAAAGATAAAATATATGAGATTTGAAATAAAAAATTATAGAAGTAACAGAGGAATTAAAAGTAAGAAAATAACTTGAGCTTGTAAATATTTAATTATAATTGTCGAGATTATCACGTGTAATTTAAATTTAAAGTTAATTAAGTAGTTATATATATTTTATGTGGAAGTAATACGAGAATTAACATAAATGCTGTGGGTATAAATAGTGTAACTCTCTTGCACATCGTGGGGCGTGTCAACCGGCGGCTTGGAATCTCCCGGGAAACTCGCATTAATTGTCAGTGAATGCGCTTGTGTACTCTAGTATAACTACTGCGAGCGGTTCACCGGCCACTGCATTATTACACCCGGAGAGTTACCTTGACGCCGAATTGTCCTATCGTTTGGAGTTGTCTGTTGTGTATGTATCTAAATGCGCGTTAATAACAATCGGAAATTCTCTCAAACCGCTGGGAATATATTTTATGTATTTATATGCGAAATTACTTTTTCATTTATTTATTTATTCATAAAACAATTCAATTCAAATTTTCATACTCAATATTAATTTTCAATTAAATACTAAATTTATATGATTTTTTTATTATAGGGGAGGGGCAAAACGGGGTACTTAAGTAAATACCAAGTTTTTGAAGACTCAAATACGCTAAATATTTTTTTTTTAATGATATTCAAAGTGAATAGAAGAAATTTTCTGTTACCGCTGAAAAAAAAATTTTTCATTTTTGCGGGCAAAATGAATTTGGATACCCCCAAAAAAGGGTAAAAAAAATTTCTGGATTTTAGATGAATTTACATGAAGAAAATTATATTTTACATGATTATTTGATAAAAAGGAAGAAAAACAAATTTTTAATATAGCTTTTATCATAAAACAAAAGTCATTAAAATTTTTCGATTAACAATCGATTTTTGAAAAAGTTTAACAAAAATTTTGGGGATCTCCCTTTTTGCCTACCCTACTCCATTTTGCCCCCTTCCCTCATATATAGAGTAAATTCACTTGTCCCCAGTCCCCTTAAAACTTAACCTTTAAATTTTTTTTAATGTATGTCACGAAAACTCAAAATTTGATTTTTTACTAATTTCGGAATAATTAGATGTTATTGTTATACTTACAATTATTGATAAAATATATATATAAAAAAAAAGTAAAATTAAAAAAAATTACTAGTCAGCTTTCCTTGACTTTGTATGAAATTAATAATTTAATAGATTTAAAATAATTAGGTTAATAATCAATCCATCAAATCAATAAAAAAGTAGATAATTATCTGTCAAAATCGAATTATTAATGAACTATATGGAGGGTTGGATATTAATAGGGGGATGGTAGACGGGTATTTTACCCTATTTTAAAAAAATTTTAATATATATATATATATATACTTGAATAAATAAAAAAATATTACTTTCATATCGGTCATGGTCCTCGTCGCTGGACTCAGCGTCCAAATATTCCCGTCTTAAATCAACGGTCTTATCTCTCAGTTTATCTTTCTTTCGGTGCATTTTATTGACGCTAAGTCTTGTGTAAACGTCGTAAGATTTTTTTTCTCATAAATATCTTAGCCGTCTTAATATTTAACTATGTAATGTTTATTTTAAATTTTTGCTCTTGAACACATACACTATTATTATTATATAACCGCAATATTTATTGCGCAGAAGTTACATAAATAATAACAAGTGACAGTAGTCCGTTCATTAAAACGGGAAAGAAAAAAATAAAAAGAAAGGAGAAAAACAATAATAAAAGATTGTATTATACGCAATGATAAGCCCAAAAGACATCACAGGCCATTTGAACGATCGAGCTTTGTGATTTTGATAAGCTGGACCTTCTTTATATCGTCTGTATATATATTTTTTTCTGCATCATCCAACCGTTTTCTTTTCTGCTGATCCCAAAGCAATATCATATATATTGATGATTCCGACATCACATTGTGTAACAAAAGCCAATTGAATATAACTAGCTTGATATTTCATACTCCACAAATACCACCTTATATATTTATATATAGATATATGTCTGTAGGTATATATTTCTATAAACATTTTTTTATATGAGAGGATTTTGTATATAATATTGTGATTGTGTAGAGTGATATAGGAAGTAAACTGTAAAGAATAGAGGTGAGACTCGAAGAAAAGGGACAATAGCCTGAGGGAAGATAAAAAAAATCTAAGTGGAAGGACGAGCGCGTTGTTTCGGAACAATAATCACGGTCGTCGTTGTCGTGGTTGTGGTAAAGTCGTAGCCGTCGCCATCGCCACGACCTAACTGCACTCGTAGCCTTCGTTAGAATATATGAATATTAACGGCTTCCGCGGGCTCAGTACTTGTGGTACGAAACGAGGCGCCGAATGTTGGGTACTGTGCAATATATAGTTAACACCAAAAATAATGCCTTAGAGTGATACACTCCGAGCTACACCCTATTCTCTCACCATTTCATTTTTATTAATCTTGAGTTTATCTAGTTTATTTTATATACTTTTTGGTTTTTAACTTATTTATTTTCTTCATAATAATAATAATTATAATTATTCACTTTTTGTTTTTAAATTTATACACTGTAAAAAGACCGGTGTTAAAAATTGACTCAATTTAACACCACGTGGTATTAAAATGAAATAACACTGGTGTAGGCGGTGTAATTTGACGGTGTTAAAATACCGGTGGTAAATCGGTGTACAAAAAAAATTCCACATATAGAAAATAGAAAAAAAATCGGTCTATCCGTTCAAATGTTACAGATATTTACATATGTACGTACATGCACACATACATTTGGACAGCATCGTGAAATTAGTCAGAATAGCTTCCTAGAATTTCAAAACGTCATGATCTGATAGAAATTCGGTTTTCGAAAATCGAACCGAAACCAATAACCCCGAATTTTTGAAAATTTTCAATTTTCTTAGCAGAAAGTTAAAAATTGTATTACATATAAAAAAAAATAAAAATTTAATGAATATTATCTGGAGGAAATTTAAATTTTCATATGTACTTATTCAAATAATGATTTATGTCATACGTAATTTATTTAAAAGTTACACAGTTTTACGCCCACTATTTCAATCACCAATAATTTAATTAATTAATAAAACCACTAGATAATTGTAGTGATCAAGTAAAAATATTCACGAAGTTAAATATTTTCAACACCAAAAAATATTTTAACACCGGGAAATTTTTTTAACAGCGGTAAAGAATGTTTACACCGGCGGTGATGTTATTTTAATACCACTTTCGGTGTCGAATGATGATCCGGTTTTTTTTTACGGTGTATATAAAATTTGAAAAAAATTTCACTGATTAAATTGATATTTATTTATGTGTATTATCAGTTTAATATAAATTTTTAATTATTAAATTACGGATTTCAAACATTTAACTTCTTTTTAAAAAATATTTCTCAAAGTGACATTGTAGGATAAATTTTCTTCAATTATATTAAATTTTCAAATGCAATCTAATTTTTTTTTAAAATGCAGCACACATTTAATTCATATCTGCAAGTTAATTAAATAGTAATTTAAAATATAATTAATTAGCAAGTGTAGTAATAATGATAATAATAATAACAATAATAATTATAAAAGCTAATGTTTATAACTGGGTTAGACATATGTGTATACGTAGAACTGGTTGGCTTCTCTTCATACTTTCTCACCCTCTCTCTCTTTTTCTCGCTCATGTGCGGTTTGGTCGCTTGCAAAACCACAAGCCTCATGGTACTTCGCATCTGCAACCACCAGAAATAACGTTCACTTGTCACTTGCCGCTGTTTCGTTGACTTATCACACTTACTATTCCGAAAACTACCTAGTTCAATTTGTTCAATTTCAATATTTTTTATCACTTGCATTTTTTTTTAAATTTCTTTATTATCATTTTTTATAAATTTATCTTACTGCAGTATCTGCATCTTTTATTGCACTCATACACTGCGCATATAAATAAGAGCGCTGAGATACATCTAAAATAGGCGGGAAATAGCCAGCAGCATAAGCTGACTCAGATATTGTGACATTTTTTGGCTGCTATATAAATTGAATATCAAAAAATTTTACCGCTTCAGGTTTAAGTCAACTTATGTGTCATTGGAGTTCTGCCAAAGCTAATTAAATTATTGTAAAATATATTAATAAATTTTCACAAGTGAAGACGATAAGAAATTTGAAATTTTAAATAATAATTGGTTTTATTTTTAATGAAAAAAAATTACATGGCTTATTATTATTCCACATGAATTTTTGTTAGTAATGGTTCAATTTCACAAATGAAAGCAATCGACTCATCACAAGACACAGCTGAAAATCTTCCGCAAGTTTTGATAGCTCCACATTTGTTTTTCTCATCTCGATCACTATTTCTCCACCACTTATTGTAGCCAGCTTGGTTTAAATTTTGTCCAGTAAGCGTTTGCCAATTAGCGTTGCCATCAAAATCTCTGAAACCGACCCAACCGCCAGGATAAATAGATCTGATGATTGTAAGGTTGTCGATCAGTAACTGACGAACGAATTGAGCTTCTTCAGCTGAATTTATAACAGCCAAATTTCCGTTATCTTCTTGGCATGTCTGTTGTGCATTGTTCCAATTCTTCGCAACATTGTAAGCTTTGTATAAATTAGTGCCCCAGGGTCTAAAAATTTTTTAAACATTTGTTAAATTATCTTTGACATTCCAAAGATAAACTTTTAGTAGAATTTTTTTTTAGTTTTTTTTATTTTTTTTTTTCATACTTACTTGTAGCCTGGAGGTGTTTCAAATCTAGGTTGATCTAAACAAAAATTTATTTTATTATTAAATTAAAAAAAATAAATGAATTTTTTTTTACCGGGTGCGCTGTCAGTCCAATCGAGACTTTGTGTTTTGCTGATCGTTATAACGATGGAAAATATAAATAAACAGAAAAGTTCCATGTTGACTGCACGAAAGTAAAATACTGAGTGTGGAAAATATATGTAAACATATTTATTTTAAATGATATCGTTCATTGCGACATATATTTAATAATAATTATTTATCTTAAGGTTATAGTTCACAAAAACTTTATTAATCTCGGACACGGAAAGTAATGAGTCAACATTAGCGTTATAATAAATGATAATAAATATAAATTTTTTATTCATAACAGGAAATTTATACATTTATTATATCATTAATTTGTAATAGATTTGTTATATAAATTTATTGAGGAAAATAAGGATTTATTTACAAATAGAATTAAAACAGAAAGTTCAGTGAGGAAAAGATAAAATTAAAAATAAACTTTTAAATTAAATACTGTAGAACGGAGTCTAACAGTTTTGAGTTGTTTGTTATTTTCAATTACTAGCTTTAAATTCTAAAGCCGTCAAATGTGAGTTAATTCTCACAATACAAGTATGTCCGTAATAATTTTCACATTTATTATTTTTCAAAGTTCTTAGGAATTAACTATATTTAACTTTTTGTTTTCATGTTTAAATATTTACTGCTTGAAATATTGTTGAATTACTATATCATCAAGTGAAGGAAACTTTTACTTGTCATACATTGAAACAAATTATGGAAAACGAGGAGTCCTTGTAATTTCAAATTGGTATGGCTTATAATACACTAAGAACATTAAAAAATTCATGAAAAAATTAAAAAAAAAATTTGGGACTCAAAATTGTACAATAATGCACAGAGAAAAATGTTGGCTCTAAACCTACTAATTTTTATTATGTTGTCGACCAAACTCGAAACAGGAAGTGAAGCATCCAAAAAATTATTATCCCGGAAAAAAAAATTCAGATTTGTTCTGATCAAATTAGATCAAATTAGATCAGCTCAGATCAAATTTGATCATAATTGATACTGAACCCAGATCAGAGTAGATCTGTTCAGATCAAACTAGATCTGATCAGATATGACATTTTTCTTTGAGGAAAAATAGTACAGATCTACCTTGATCAAATCTAATCAAGTCAGATCAACCTAGATCAAGTAAGATCAACCTAGATCTAGTCAGATCAAAATAGATCAAACATTCATTAAACGATCAATTTATGAAGTAAATAGATCTAATTGGATCTGTACGGATCAAACCAGATCTGAGCTGATATAACTTTTTCTCGGGAAAAAAAGTTCAGATCTGCTCTTATCAGATTAGATCTGTACAGATTATAAAGAAATATTTCTTCACATTATATTATAATTATAAGATTAACTAGCTGAATTTTGACAAATTTGATCTGAGCAGATCTAAGAGTGTTTTTTATTTACCTTGATCTGTTTAGATCCAAGCAGATCTATTCTGACCAGAGTAGATCTAATTTGATCTAAAAAGATCTGGCCAAAATGCAGATCTGTTCAGATCTGAAACATCAGATCTAATTTGATCTGAATAGATCTAAATTTTTTTTCCCGGGGATGCATAAATTCAAATTTTTATGTGCAAGTCGTTTGAAAAATCATAAACAGACCACAAAAGAATTCGCGTGTTTACCACCAGGCAATTATACATGTGGGTGAAAATGTACTACTTTCCTCCCTTGGTGAATAATATTCCATGTTCTAGTTATTTTGATCTACAAATTTTTCCCAACTTTTTGTTACTTTAAATGGATCCTATAAAAATAAAATTCTTTTTTCTGGTGTTTCGTAGTAATCAATTGAGTATACAAAAGTGAATTAACCATAATGATAAAAAAACAAAAATTAGGACGTTTTTTCACGCATGTTCCATTCCGAAGCCACTAAAAAAGCAACGAGCCGAGGTATTATTTTACTAAACTTTAATTATGTGATGGCTAGAAAAATATTTTTTTAATACTTGACGGTAATGCTTCAATAAATATGATACAAAATGAAGATATAGTTACACAGAGTGCTTTACCTTATAGTTCGTGTCTTCATTGACATTATTTTTCTTCTAGACGTATCATATTTCAATTTACTCGGGTTTGAAAGTTGATCGCAGGAAGAGAGATAATGTATAAGATGTTTTTTTCGTTATTTAGAACTATCATATTTATTATATTATATCGATCTATTGTTATTTTTTTACTCAGTTATTTTATCAAGTAGCTAAGGCTGTGATAGGTCAGACATCGAGCCATTAAATGTTTGATGTTTACTGCTTATGATTCGGTTTGTTAATTTTTTATTTTTTATTTGGTTCAAACAAAATGGAAGCTCAAGATATAAAATATTAAATAATAGTTATAAAAGGAAACGCATCATGGGGCTGAAGTTGAAAAAATATTTGTAAATTATACCAAGGATCCTCGGTGCTATATTTCCTTCTGCTTGTGACGTTATACAAAATATAGTGCTACTTTCTAAGCTCTTCAAAGGAAACTGGGGATATTATTTAATAAAATATTTGCTACTGGTTTTATAGTTTTTTTTTTTCTCTATAATTTACAAAATAAATAATTTTTGTGGAAGTATATTTAGCTTATTTACTTTCAAATAAATGTTGCCATTTTGCGATAAGATTTAAACCTAAATATTTTTTCAAATTTTTCTCTCAAGTACAATTATTTTTAAACAATTTAAAATGCCCAACACTTTTTTTTCAAATTCTTTTTCAAAATTTTTTTTATCAGTTTTCGCGTGAAAATTAAAAAAAATTTTTGACGATGATAAAAAATTCGTTTTATTTTCTTCAAATAAAAATAAAAAGTGCACTGCAATATTCATTAAAGTTTCTTTTTATGTAATACATTTTTTTTTCTAATTTCTATACGTGGAATTTTTTTTTACACCGATTTAACACCGCATACACCGGAATTATTTCATTTCAACACCATGTGGTTTTAAATTTAGTCCATTTTTATCACCGCTCTTTTCAGAGTAAACACGACTTAGTCTAATCAAAACATAGAAATATTTATTTTTCGTAACTTGACCATTTCGCTCTCTCTTAATTCAAAAAATTTTAATATAATTTAAAAAATTATAAAACATCGTAAAGGGTGTCATACAGAAGGACAAAGTATTCTAGTCCACTGAGGAGAGGCTAAAACATTTAATCTCCCTAGCGTGGATGTTATTTGTGTCAGAGAAAGCCAGGGAAGCTTTAGGGAATACGGAATGTCGTGTGGAATTTGAAAAGAGCATTCTGCTTTTGAAATATTTGACTCTTCCGGGTGTAGTATACAAACCCAGTAGATTCCTCAAGATTTTCATATCTACGTTCACACAACAAACATTAATAATTAAATGATTTATATTTTATTTCCATTATTTGATTTATCATTTAGGTGATGGTTATACATTTTAGATTGTGTGTAATTGCCTGTAGTATGGTGACGAGTAATTCAACGGGGAATTTCAGTTTCAATTTAGTTGCACGAGGTATTTTCATAGCTCTAGATCGCTATTACAGTATATACTGTATCATATCCAGTGTAATACATACATGACAGTTGTATTACACATAACATTTCTCTTACATTTGTGTGTGGTGTATACTGTACTGTAGCACATGCTCATCAAGAGCTTTATCACTGGGTAGGATCATTTTGAAATTTCTTGGGACGAAATCGTTGTACGGTATCTATTCATTAAGTAGATACTAAACGAGATTTCCATCAGTAATTTCCAGGGTAAATCTACCACTCCTTCGTACTGTTACCCACTGTTTCTCTGTTGTCATTTGCATATTACGCTCAATCGTAACGCGTATATCGTGAAATTCACTTCCGCTATACACTATCCTTTCTGTCATTTTGACATTAAATTATAAGCCCAGAGAATTGTTTATTGTACACGTGATCAAAGTCATATTTTTAGAGGGTTATGACAATCTTTGAACAATTCATTATTCTTATTTATATGACATTTACAAAGTTTTGTTATTGTAACAAAAGATGCGATAACCGACTATTGAGTTATCGTAACAAAACGAATTTACTGTTACAGCAATGAATTTTGTGGTGGTGGTAATAAATTATGTTGCGTTATTATTATTATTATTATTATTATTATTATTATTATTATTATTATTATTATTATTATTATTATTATTATTATTATTATTATTATTATTATTATTATTATTATTATTATTATTATTATTATTATTATTATTATTATTATTATTATTATTATTATTATTATTATTATTATTATTATTATTATTATTATTATTATTATTATTATTATTATGCATTGCATTTATTACAGAAACGAAAGTATTGGATGCAAGTGTTGTCAGGAAAAATTGAATCCCTATATTATAATAGACATGAAAAATATGTGAAGCCAAACTATTCGTAACGCGATTGGTCGAAAGCAGAAAAAATATATGCAAACGACACGAAAATGTACATTAAAATAAATATATGAAAAACGCGACACGTGCGCGCTTGCGCGCGGACGTAAACTAGTTTGTTAAGAATTAAAATAGATGATACCGATCATTGTCTCAGAGATGAAAGTTCAAAAAAGATTTATTAGTTACAATGTAGCAAGAAAATTTTTTAAATTATTAATACTTGAAAAAAATATCATCGGGTAGTCAAAATGAAAGCTAGAATTTTTTAAAATAATTATAAAAATTTTAAATCCCCCGAAAATCGGTAGAAATTTTATTTTGAGAAGAAATTTAGGTAATTATTTGGAAGTGGGGTCAACAGGTATTTTGACAAGCAAAAATCCAAAACCTGGCAAATGGCTTAGGGACCGCGTTTAATCCCAAGCATTTGTCGGCGGATTGAAGTTGTTTCAGCTTAATTTGTTGTTATATAAGCTTTGATACACACTTGGTATGTAATTAAGGTACAAATTTTGCTTAATTTCGAGTTTATCTTTGAGATTTTTCAGTTCCGTGCTACACTGCACTATTTGACATATTTTTCATATCATTCTATGTATTGACTCTTAAGTCAACCACCAAAACTTAAGGTATATGCCTATTTGCCATAATGTTTGTAGTTTCGTCCTAAGTACGTTAACGGACTCGTCAGTAAGGCTATGTTAACGCACTCTTGCCTTAGACTATATCTCTTACTAGTACGGACCGGCGTAAAACAGTGTTGTGGGCTTCAGCCAGACACTATACTAGCGAGGGAAGGCAGATACCATCCAAACTACTTGCAACAAAATGTTATGTGAGCTGTTGTACACATTAAAATACTGAAATAACAGAAATATGCTGATTTTCACTATTACAAGAGTTCAAAAATTATTTATAACTCTTAGATCGACCTTTCTATCGCCACCGTCCATCTTACGGTATTATATAAAATTACTTATATTTATTAGAAAAATTTCTTTTTGAAAATTCACATGATTTTGTGTTATTTTTGACATTTTTTTGACATTTCAATTGCAAGGTTCAGATAGATATCTGGTGTTAGAGACATAAACTCATACAGAAAATTCAATCCGCCGTGTAGCTGAACACGTGGAAAAAGTTTAATTATGGATCTTTAAGGTGTAAGCACTTGGAATTCTGAAAAATGTGGTTGACCCTGATTCCAAACAATTACCGAAATTTATATTCGCTATATTTATATGAGACCTAACCGTAGTTATTATCAGAACCAATTAATAGAGAGTTTTAATTTGATACCCAACATGTAATTTTAGTAAAAAAAAAAAAAAAATCGTATTTTTAATAAATCTTAATTCCATTACGTAATTAATAAATTTTTATCAAGCCTTGGTTTAATTGAAGTAAATAAACATATCATAAAAATATTTATTTGAATATTTTATTTATTATACTTTTCTCGAGTAAATAATTGCCTCAAGTTATAAAAAATTTATAATATTGCATAACTACAAAGACCAATATTAAAAAAAAAAGACAATTAATTTTGTTAAAATGTTTTGCTATTAAAATTAATATTTGATCAGTTAATAAAACAAAGTAGTCAACTTTAAATGTAAAATGTAAATAAACACATGATATTTCCATGTTCTATAAATAACAAACAAAATATCAAAAAGGCTTTTATTTAGAATTTTCAATTTAAAAACTAAAGTAAACATTAAACACACTATTCGACGAGCCAGTTACTCTAACGTGTCTACGAAATTAGTTAGAAACTCAGATAAATTGTTCTCCTATATATATGTGTACATATATATTTACTTTGGTAGAATGTAATCAACCCACATCCACCCATTCGATTATACCTTCGAATCGAACGTTTATTTTTATTTCACTTTATTTTTTTTTTCATTTTATTGTTTCTCTTTACTCTAGATATCTATTTCATTTATACAGCAATCTGCTGACGAAAAATAGATAGTTATTTGAAATTAGTTTTGTAAACAAGACTAAAAATAGTTAAAAATATAAAAATGATAAATTTAAAGAATAGTGGCAGATATGTAGTATTTGTTCCACAGAGACCGATAACTTGGAATTATACCGACTCTTGACACATTCTATGTATGGTCGAGGTAGCCATAAGTTTTGTGGTTTACGTGTATATACAAACCTCAAACCCCTTCTATTTAACGTCCCTTCGTGTTCTCTCATTTCTCATAAAGTCTCACGTGCACAGTGTCGTTGCCAACGGCACAGTGTCCACTGTAATCAGATTTCACCAGTTGTTAATTAGATTCGTCGTGAAAGCTCTTCGTCTCATTCTCATTCGCTTTGTCCCTAAAACGTCATACTAAATTTATTTTACTTTTCATAATATTTTTTAAAAGCTTGCTTTTCATTTTTTACACTTAATTATTTAATATTTTTATCAATTATGCATCGTTTATACTCATACGTCGAAATTAAAATTTTAAATTCAAGTTTACAAAAAAAAAATATATGTATATATTTTTTTTTAATTATACACAGAGACGAAATTATAGAAACAGTTTCCATGGAGAAATATGTTTGACATAATTTATCTTTCAGAGCAATACGAGCCCCAAATTGGGCACAACAGCTCACTCTCAAGATCTGGTAAAAAACAAAAAAAAAAGTATTTTTGTCAATAGTTTTTTCGTGATTAAATTTTTAGGAATTCACAACCCGGAAAAAAAATTTAGATCTATTCAGATCATATTAGATCTGATGTTTCAGATTTGAACAGATCTGTATTTTGGCCAGATCTGTTTAGATCAAATTAGATCTACTCTGATCAGAATAGATCTGCTTGGATCTAAACAGATCAAGGTAAATAAAAAACACTCTTAGATCTGCTTAGATCAAATTTGTCAAAATTCAGCTAGTTAATCTTATAATTACAATATAATGTGAAGAAATATTTCGTTATAATCTGTACAGATCTAATCTGATAAGAACAGATCTGAACTTTTTTTCCCGAGAAAAAGTTATATCAGCTCAGATCTGGTTTGATCCGTACAGATCCAATTAGATCTATTTATATTTATTCATAAATTGATCGTTTAATCAATGTTGATCTATTTTGATCTGTCTAGATCTAGGTTGATCTAACTTGATCTAGGTTGATCTGACTTGATTAGATTTGATCAAGGTAGATCTGGACTATTTTTCCCCAAAGTAAAATGTCATATCTGATCAGATCTAGTTTGATCTGAACAGATCTACTCTGATCTGGGTTCAGTCTCAATTATGATCAAATTTGATCTGAGCTGATCTAATTTGATTTAATTTGCTCCGAACAGATCTAAATTTTTTTTCCCAGGTAAGCAAAAAAAAGTATCTGAGGTAAAATGGGACACTTAAAAAATTTAAGAAAATCAAGAAATTAAATTTTTTTCGGGAGAGATCACTAGCGTACATGTTCGGCAAACGCGCGCATGTCGTTTTTCATATATTTATTTTAATGTATATTACTGTATTATTTGTGTACTTTTTTTATGCTGGTTAGAGCTCTTAGCCAATCACGTTACGAATAGTTTGGCTTCACATATTTTTCATGTCTTTTATATTATAGGGATCATGTCCAGAAAAAAATATTTTTTATAATTTTTGGGAATAGACCGTCGTGCTTAATATTCGTATCTCCTAATACTATTATATTTCATAAACTTTTAAAAATATTTATTTTTATCTCATGATTTTATTTACATCCATATAATTAAATTACTCGTGTTTATATTTTATTTACTTATGAATATTTTTCATTTTATTGGCACAGGCGTAAATACATGGATACATACTTCTATATATATATATATATATATGTGTGGTGTATGTATATATAACTGTATATATAAATTTATTTAGTAGAAGTTTAGTCCCTTGTCGCGTGAGTCTCAACTAAATTGGTACTCCTCGCGGCTCGTTAGTTGGCCTGTTTCGTTGCTGTGTGAGCTTTGCTTGAGACTCCGATCGTCATGCCTCGTCGCACGATTGGGATCGCTTGTGTTTGTTCGTCAAGCAGAACCAACAAGCTTGCCAGTGCTCTCGGGATGTTAATACAATTACAAATACAAGTGTCATAATCATCCTAAACTTTAAAAATAAAAATAAAAATAGTTTATAATTATAAAGTAAAATAAACTCATTCTTACTTTATTTTATATAATTTTTTTTTTAGTACTTTTTAAATAAAAAAAACCTATTTTCAGTGTATTTAGGTGGTATACGGGTGCTTCCGTAAATGAGAATTGTCCAAAGACCTTGAAGAGAAGTGGTAGCAGAATCGTTGGAAAGAGGGTAGATGAGCTTTCAGTAGCAGTGGTACGGGGACTTCGTTTGTTGCCTGTACCCACTTCTGTTTCCTCTACCTCTTCTCGTGGTCCATAGAGTAAAAGAAGATAAAAAAAAATAGAATAAAATAATGAAATAAAATTTAAAAAAAAAAAAAAAAAAACGTGTAATGGGAAACGAAGCATCTTTTTTTTGCTTTCCCATCCTCTCTTTTGGTTCTTTCTACTGTCGTAAAATCCTCAAACGATCCTATTGTGGTTGCGAGAATGCCACGTCGAGCCCCCGTATATTTTTCTACCTTTACACTGATCTATAGTTCCGATTTCGTTTTATATCTAGCTTCGAAATAAGCTAGTTGTATTTTAAAGAAGATAAAAAGTAGAAAATGTCTAATAAAGATTCGCGAATGAAAGAGAAGGCTTTGATATCAAAAGCGATTTTTTTGTCATGTAAATAACGTTGATTTGTTTCTTTAAATTGTATACTTTTATTTATTTATTATAAAAAATATACGGCGGTATTTGGATGAATCATTTTTTAAAAATTGTCTATTGTAGAGTTTTTTTGAAAGTAGTTTTAATAAATAGCCTTTTGAGAGATGCAATCATTTTGGAATTTTATTCAGGGTAAAGAGGAAAATTGTAGACGCGAGTAAACACCGCGAAATTGCTGGGTGAGTACGCGTCTCAGAACAATATTCAGTTGCATACACAATGTTTATATATTATTATTTTTTTTTTTTTAATATTGTGAGTTTCATTTCCGGAATTCTGTTGCACGGAGTTTTTTTTAATGCGGGTAATTCTGATATTGTTGAGTTATCATTTTGTTCTCATTTCAATGTAATATTTAATACTCATATAAATTGTAGGACAATAATAACTAAAAATGTAGTTTATTAAAGCTTAAAATTAAACAAAGCGGGAATTTTCAATTTCACATCAAAGCTATATGTATATACATATATATGCATATCATTATAAAATAAAATATTATTAAGTCAAAACAATAATCATAACATTCATGTTTAATTGAAATGGGAATGGAATTTTTAATGTTATAACAAAGAGATATATATTTTTTAGAAATAAAATATTATATTAATTTTTCATATATGCAGGGCTATGGTATTTATACAATTTGTTTGACAACTGGCATTTCGAGTCGAGCATTAAATTTATTTTTATTGACAATAAATGAAAAGTCATCAATTTTTAAACGATTTTCAGTACCACTTATTCTAATTAGTTTGAAACGACCTCTGTGATTGTGTTTTATGATTTAAAAATTTAATTAATTTTAACGCAAGCCGATTCTACGTTGTTCAAACCGCCCCCCTCCCCCATAGAAATATATAAATAATATACTCGAAAATATAAGAGTAAACGAAATCGTCTTTACTGTGATTTCTTGCTGTAAGTCAATTTTATCATCTTTCTAAAAAGTCGCCTAAGGAATTTAAGCCACAAATTCCTGCTACTCTAGATTTAGCCAATTGAAGCTTCTGAAGTTACTTTAGATTTAGCTTTTATTTTTTTTTAACCACCTTCAGGGTCTCTAGTAATTTCGGGTAGTTTTTTTCCCTATGACTAAACCCAGACTATAAAAAAAAAATAAATAGTAAATAATTTCTTAATATTTTCATATAATTTTTTATAATTATTTGCATAGAAAAATATTTCAAACAAATTCTTCATAAATTTGCTATAAAATTTTTTTTTTTTTACCTAGTTTTTGAGAGGCTCCATTGTGCCCCGGTCTCCCCTACTTTAACAAATCAATTTTTTTTACGATACTATTACTTTACATTTAATATTTTACTTATCTATACGAGTCGAAATCTAAAGCATTCTTTGAATCAAAATGATCATTGAAATCCTACAATAGACTTTTTAGAACATAATCATTGTAAAAGCTTGGAATGAACCAACTTACACTAACACAGACTTGAACTGAACCTATTTAGACTCACAAAGGCATGAATCAGACCTATAAAAACATGTATCGTAAAACGAACTCAGAATTTTTAAATTCGACCCTCTGTTAGTTCCAGGCTGCCTGTGGTACCAAATTCACCTTAGGGTGTCATTATCCTACTGGAGAAATGACTGGATCATTTGCATCAATTGTCCGAAGTCCGCGAATTTTGCAATTTTACCTTTTTGTAGTATTCCATGCAAGTCTCTCCGTCTGTTTTTCTTCTATAGGTATGTTCGTTTCACGATTAATGTTTATGTAGGTTTAATTCATACCTTCCTAAGTCTAAGTAGGTCCAATTCAAGCCTTTAGAAGTCTAAATAGGTCCATTTCAAGTTTTGATAATGATTATATCCTAAAAAGTCTAATCAAGGTTTTCAATGCTCATTTAGGTTCAAAGTATGTCTTAGATTTGGACTCGGATATTAATTTTATTCTAGTGTACTACAGAAACTGGATACCCGATTTGACTATGCTTCATGCTCGAGTTGCCAAAAAAAAAAAAATTCCATTGTTTGATAAAACATTGAATAATAATGTCCGATTCCGTAATATAAAATCCCAGTCTGTTTCATAATTAATATACTCTGCTAAATATATGTAATGCGTCGAATTACACGAAGGAAAAATATAAAAAGTGAATGTAGTAATTTAGAAAAAGATAAATATAAGGATTGTCTGTTGGAATGTGAATTCAAATTCAGTGTACGATGTGAATTTTCGAGTAGGTTAATGTATGAAGAGGGTGAAAAAGCGTGTAAGTGAAGGGCAAAGTAAAAGCTCTAATTGGGAACATGTAGCTCGGTTGGATATTATTTGCTTCAAGCTTATCGTATCCACCAGTAGTTTGAATAACTAGAGATGTTAATTAGTGCTGCGTTATTCAAATTTAAAAGAAAAAGTAATGCTGAATGACGTCCAAGTTTTGGCCGCTGTGTTTTTGATACTAAAAAATTTCTAAAGCCTTTTTAGTTTTTTCTTTATACAAAATATTTTTCATAATTTTTTTTCATTTCATTTTTTTATCCCACATTCAACATTCAACTGCGTGGCAATGCAGATCTATTGAAATTTATTTTATGTAAATATTACATTATTTAAATACTTCTGATATTAAATATATAAGCATACCAAAATGTGGATTTCAATTCATTTATGTTTTCTATTTGTCATTACACACAACTGCATTTATAATCGTGAATCATATGAATTATCGATTGTCTCATCTGATTCTCCCCTATAGGATGTACCGTATTATTTACGTATGTATGAGAGGGCATTTAATCCTAACATTAATTAGAATATTTGTTTAAAGTCACTATTTGAAATCAACGTATGTAAATATTTGTTTATGACAATTTTCAATCTAGAAATCACAGGGCGCACGATTTATTTATTTAATTAATTATTACATTGTTTTATTTTCTTTTGAAAATATATATAAGCCCTAGTAGAAATGTAATCAAGTAACTAGCCAGTAACTGGCTAGTTTAACTAGACTTAAGCTAGGAACTGGCTAGTATAATATCCAGTAACTGTCCAGTTACTGGCCAGTTTCACTAGACATCAAATAAAACATGGCGACACTTGTATGTTTTGAGGTTATTTAAAATTAAATATGGATAAATTTGTTACAATTAAAATAATAATAATAATAAAAAAAATAGTAATAATAATATTTAAAATAGTAATAATTAATAAACGGAATAATTATAACACTTATTTATTAATTACATTTAACTGGTATAAAATTTTCATTCATAAAAGTATTAAAAACTATTAAATAAGTTATTAATTTATAAAATCATATTCTTAAATAAAAAACAAGAAATATTAAGCACACAAAATAGGCCAAAAACCCACTGCACTCGATTTAAATAAATTCATTCCATCCATATTAAGTTGCAAGTAAATATAGTTTTGACAATGAACGGTTGAGTCAATGGTTTCTGTAAGGTGCTCTTTCATACCAAAATAAACAAATTCACCTATTGTAACTTCATCAGCATCTGGCATTTTTTCTATTTCAAATGATACACTGCATTTATTTAAAAGTGTTTTTGCACATATTGGCAAATCTGGAAGAACTCCTCGTAAAATTTTTAATAATTCATCTAGATGACAGTCTGGAGTATTTGTTTTGATTACCCACAACTGTAACTCGGTTATTATATCGATTTTTTTAATTTCATCCATTTTTTTAAATATATTACAAATTCTTTTTACATTAAAATACACAATTTTTTACAATTATTTATACTTTTTCTTAATATTTACTAGGAATAATTCAACTTACAGGTTAAAGTGAGTAAATAATCATACACACACACATTAGTTAAGTAGAACATCGGTGTGACCAATGTTTATGATTCAGTTGCAGGTGGCGCTATGTCTAGTTTTTACCCAGTTTCGCTAGCCAGTTACTGGATTTGATTGCTGGCCAGTTACTAGACATGATCGCTAGCCAGATACTAGATTTAATCGAGTGAAAAATTTATCATTTCTACTAGGGAGGGAACCCGGGATCAAATGAGACATCATTTAACCTGAATTCTTCCATTGAGAATTTGGATAATGTGAATTTGAGGTAAAATGGATCACGATTGTAAAAGAAAAAATTTTTCCTCTATTGTTTTATTTTGTCCCGGACACTTACAAAAAAAAGAACTGTTATCACGTTTTGCCCCGACTTCATCTATAAATATATTTGACATCTTAATAGTAAAATTTTAATTAAATATTTAATTAAAGTTAAATGGATAATAATTTTTTTTTGTTTAGATGCGGTAAAGTTTGAATTGAGGATAGAATTTTCGAGTTATCTCAAAATCAAAGCTCTCGTTGCTCGTGTCTGAGTTTCCCTGAGGACCATTCCGACGGTTTAAATCTACAGAAGCTAGGATACCTTGGATACTATATAGAATGTAGTAAGTGAGACTGTAATGCGCTGATGGCAAAGTTTGCATCAGTATATATCTGTCTTCTCGCTTCTACCTCAGCCTTTTCGGGTTATTCCATTCAGTTCAATCTGCAGTAGTCAAGAATTTAGGAGGGCATCATCATGGTAAGTACCTTTGCATTCGTATTATCTACTATATATGAATTTGTGTCGATCATATATGAACTAACTTCAATAATTTTGAACTTCCATTACGCGTTCACTATCTTTATAGAGTTAATCACTGATTTGAAATCAATGGCAATTATAAAACCCTCTTTTTTGCTACATTGAATGCTTTGTTGAATCAACAAAAAATCATCCATTCTCTGAATTTAATTTTAAATGAATTAAAAAAAAAATGTTATAGAGATTTATTTCCATAGAAAATTCATCTGCAATTCTAATGAATACGTTTATTTCAAATTAGCTCGGATTCTCTGATAAATTTAAATCAATCAATGCTTTGATCAATTAAGAATAAAATTTTATATAAATACACGCAGAGAATTTTCGCGTAAAAATTACCCATGAAGTTTGGTACTGTAAGGACATCTAGCCAGTATATAACTAAATTTTTACTGTGTTGTTAGTAGAAATTGCCGTTCATTTACGATGAAGCTGAAGCTAGCGGCCGTAATAAGTAGCGGCCACGCAAAAAATTGCTGGCTGCTACTTATTACGCCCGCTAGCTTCAACTTCATTTCATTTACGTTCTATCGAATAGGATATTTTACAATGTGCATGGGAAAAATTTAAATATTTACCACATGTCCTCTTAGTATCAAACTTTTTGGGTAATTCTTACTAAAAATTTCTCTGCATATATAAATTCTCATATTGATCATAATATTATTTTTATTTTAATCCCGTACTCAAAATTCAATCATTTACTGAGTACTTTCATTAGCTCTGCTTATAATTTAATAGACGGAAAAAAAAAATGTTGAAAATTAAAAAAAGAGTTACGTAGCATCAAAATTACATTATACGTAGTTTCACGATAATCAACGTACGTGAGTTAACTAAATCCCGGGTTGACATGGCTGGACATCGAGATGGGCACATGGACCTAGTAACTATGTACTTCGGTACCTCAGTTACAGTAGTTTGCTATTACATATACATATACATATTGACACATATACATATATAACGAACAAGTCGCGCAGCTGAGTTACACACGTGTGCAAGCTTAATCGTCCATAGCCCTCGGCGCAGCTTTGCTCGTTAGTTAATAATGTTAAGTCAAAACATTTGTTGTTCAATCACGAATCCAATAACTCTTAAGTCAACTTTAAGATAAATTATTATACTATTTTTATTTTTATTATTATGATGGTAAATTTAATATAACTTTTACGGAAAAAAAAAATTTTAAATATAAAGATGCATACTTTGAAGCAAAAGGTATATGGAGACTATTACTAAAGAACTCAATAGATAAATTTATAAAAGCATTAAATGATATTATAAAAATACTCTGGTATTATTTAAAAAGTTAAGATGAAATAATTCAAAATCTTAAGCGGAAAAGATGTAGAAAATCTAAAGCGACAAAGTTGCAGTAGCAGCAGTTGGCATAAACCATTCGATATTTTCTCTCGTTTTCCTCGCGAAATGGAACCTCAACAATGCAGCAGCTAGTTGCCCATCATCGTGTTTCCTAGTTTTTTCGCGTAAGAAACTCCACTTCCGGTTTTTACCTCGATACGCTTTTCTCTTTCGTTCTTTCTCTTATTTTATTTTTTTTACGACAGCTCATAATTTCTTGTGGCTTGTTCGCCGTCGAGTGAGCTTACAAATACTAGAATTGTTTTACTTGTGAAAATATTATTTATATATTTTTATTATAAATTGGGTTGTGTATTTTACAGTAATTGATTTTTGCTCATTGTTAAAATTGAATGGAGTTGATATGAATAATATTATTATTTTTCAATAATTAATAATTTATTTGACCAGCTTTGTTTAATATAAATCAATTTTCGGGTTTTTAAAATAATAAAAATATATTTACAGAAAATTATGTTTATTTTTGGTAAAGAATTTAAATTTTTGCTAAAAAGCACAAGCTCTCGGGCTACTGTCTATATCTATATGTTTCAAGCATGTGAACTCGCGGATACCGATCTCTGAATTACATTAAAACCAAATTATTTAAATGAAGTAGTCAATTGACTATGCTAATAATTAATTTAAAAAATAATTATTTAGTTACTTTGATTTTGGAGTATTTGTTTTTTTTTACTGTATTTATAAATAATTGAAATTGAAAAATTACATATTTACATATATTTGTATGCAAAATTTCATTACCTCAAATAAATATTAATTGCCTCAAATTTAATTTTTTTTGTTTTTCAATGATTAAACATTTTTGAAATGTTTATTATTTTATCAAGTTTCGGCTGATTTCGGTGTTTTTTTTTCTTTACAACTACTGGCGCAGTACACTAGTGAGACGGTAGGATTAAAAAAAGAAAAAGCGAAATTTAAGAAAAAAGCGGGATATTTTAAAAAAATTTTAAATACTAAAAATTAACTATGGAAAAAAAATTTTAAATTATATCATAAAAATGAAATGTAAGTCTGACTTAAAATAATAATAATTATAACGATCGATTGAGGTGTTTGCTTATGGATAATTAATATGATTGATTATAAAACAAATCTCGTTGTCGACGTAAATTAACATCAAATACCGTTTTTTCTGTTATTGCTTTTTCTATCGTTTGTTTATTATATAATATTTCATTTTCACAATCCACTTAACCATTCTTCGAGCTCGAAAATCGGCACACATATTACGATAAGTATTTTCAGGTGTATGATAAATACATTTAGTGTCGAATGATTCACTTGTTATTTCTTCTTTGTATTTCAGTTCATCTAAATATGTACATTGAGCATGTTTGGCAATTATTTTTTTCAATTCGTTTCTATAATCTTTGCTTTTGACAAATATATGTTCAATTATATTAGAAATCTTGAAAATATTTAATATTATGGTTTGAAGATGCGATAATTCATGAGTACCATCTGACCAATCTATTCCGTATTTTTCATAATAATTTTGATTATAGATGTCAATAACATTTGATATATTTTCTACATCAGTCGGTGGTTGGGCTACAAAGAAATTATGGTACACAATAATACCATATATGTTTAATCCATAAATGCTAAATTCTTTCATAATATATTTATTACCATTAATGAAATATCCATTAAATTCAATTATCATAGTAGTCATTTTGAACATATTCCAATACCATTTGATCATTTCCATACCACTTTAATAGGCACAATAAAATCGAGCCAGCGGAACAAAATGAACCGGACAAATATCTGTCTGTATTGCATTTTCTTCATAAAATCCTTAGTCATCGAAAATGAATACATTCTGAGGATTATCAAAATTAAGAAATTCTTCCAGTTGACGAAATTTAACATCATTTTTTACGTAAATAACCCAATCTTCATCATTTACATATCCAAGGAAATCGCGACGTAATCGACGGACCCTATATGTTCCACTATTCCATGAGATACCGCATCTTCTAATAAAATCACGGTAACGCCTACGATTTTCGGGTCGTGAGCATGGTCCAGGAGGTGCTATTACTCTAAAAGTAACATTCATGGAACCAACTCCAAGACTTTTAATTGCTATCATTTCTTTGATAACAAATTTTCTGTCATAATAATATCCACTGAAATCAATTATCATCATTTGCGACATCGAATTAAATTCGAGTTGAATCACTTCGTAGTTTTTATTGTTTTCAATTATAGTCTTCTAATGTAGTGTAACTAAAATTAATTAAAAATATAATGACTTGCCCAAATTTTATTTAGAAATAACTTTTTTTATTACTCCAATGATTGCCGCACACAAATCGCATTTCACGGTGTGTTAAATATCTATAGTTTGCTGGGTGTTCCAATATTATTTGCCAAGTGTGTTAATATCAACTTCATAGTTGGTTTTACAGTGAAAATCTCGAAGTAGCAGTAGAATACGCAAACACCTATTTTTCGAATAAAAAATCAATCACTTAGATAGTACTGATGCCGCATTAATAATAAAAAATAGTATTGTAAAATCTCTGTAATGTTAACACTCCTGTCCAGGACCATTCTGTAATGTTAACAAATCCTGTCGTCCCACCATACAAATACTCGTGTCTTATGTGCGCCAGATCTGCGCGGTAGAATGCGTAATGTACAAAAAAACGTTTTTAGATTAGAATTTAATCGTATTCAATAATATAGGCGTAGATGGGAAGATTTGAACTGCCCGCCACTAAGCTGTTTTTGATTGGTCGCGCAGAAAAAAAGTAATGGGAGACAGGATTGAAAACATAAGGGGGAAAATCTTGTTAAATTTAGAGAGAGTGTAACACTACGGAAAAGTTATATTAGGTAGATTCTAGTGTATGTAGAATTCGTGCGGTGTTGTCCATTGTAGGAATAGACAACTTACCGTACTAATAGCACAATGTACTGTTATGCTTAGCTACAGTTTCTCTTGTTTACCTCCTGATAACGATTAGTCATAGCATTGAATACTAAACAAACATTGGCTTATTATTTTAATATTGAGATGGAATTCGATTACCAATTAAGGTTACGATAAATCAGTCATATGTAGGTTTTGAGTCTCAAAACATTTCGCTTTGCGTTTGAGGTGTGCCAAAATTGAAACCAATCATTCATAGGTATATATTCACAAAATTCGCAGGAAAGTGGACAATAGGATGTCAATCAAAATACTAATTGTTAATTAATTGCGACGTTTCGGTCATATATTTGACCTTCATCAGGCATCTAAATTTTTTTTATAATTACAAACACATGTTAAAAAAGGTACACATGTTAAACAACATAAAAATGATTGTAAAGAGCTTAACTATTTGAAAGATAATAAAACGGCTTTAGCATCGCATCACTTTGACCTTCAACATAATTTTAGTTTTGATAAAGTAGTAATTTTAGACAAAGAAGTTAATTGGCTTAAAAGAAATATAAGTGAAATGATTTTTATAAAAGTAAATGACACAGTGAACAAAAGAACTGATACGAATAACTTGAGTATTTTATATAATGATATTTTAAATGATTATAAATCGGTAATTGAGTAATATATTATTTATTTGTTTAATTTGACGCGATTTTAATGTATTTATTTTGTATTTGTTTGTAACGACACCTATATTAGACAGTATGTAAATTTATATTTGTATGTAGCAACATCCGTTTTGAAAGTTATTGACTGATTGAACATTTGGTTCATAGTTAGTGTGCAATGAGTATTATTCTAAGTCACATGTTTCATTTGTTACTTTTATATTTCAAAATAATAATTTTACCAAATGTATCAATTTGTAATATAATTTAAATATTAATAAGATCAAATGTGTATTATATATGATGTTTATTATGTACTGCGTGTTGAGGTAAATATGTTTTTACAAGAAAACATCTTATTGGTTATTGTACCTTTTTTAACATGTGTTTGTAATTATAAAAAAAATTTAGATGCCTGATGAAGGTCAAATATATGACCGAAACGTCGCAATTAATTAACAATTAGTATTTTGATTGACATCCTATTGTCCACTTTCCTGCGAATTTTGTGAATATATATAAAGAATGGACACAATGACAGATTATTCATAGGTATATTTAAAATATGTTATACTTTTTTTGACACTGAGTTATTAAATTTTGATGATTATTTTTGATGATTATAAAACATATTTCGTTCTCGTTGGACAACAACATCAAACAATGTTTTTTGTTCTATTGCTTTTTCTATTGTTTCTTTCTTATAATATTCCATTTTCACAATCCATTCAACCATTTTTTGAGCTCTATAATCGGCACACATATTTCGATAAATACTTCCAGGTGTATGATAAATACAATCAGTATGTAATGATTCACTTATTGTTTCTTCTTTGTAATTAAATTCATCTAAATATATAAATTGAGCTGGTTCATTAATTATTTTTCTCAGTTCGTTTCTGTAATATTTGTTTTTAACAAATATATATTGAACTGCATTACTCATTATGAAAATAATTTTTATCATGGCTTGAAGATGCGATAATTCATCAGTACCATCCAACCAATCTATTCCGTATTTTTCATAATATTTTTGATTATAGATGTCTATAATATTTGATAAATTTTCTAAGCCATTTGGTGGTTGGGTTACAAATAAATCAAGGTACACAATGCCTCTATTTTTATTCAATCCATAGATGCTGAATTCTTTCATAATAAAGTCATTATCATTAATGTAATAACCATTAAAATCAATTATCACACTAGTAATATTTAACATTTCCCAATACCATCTTAATATTGGCATACCATTATGATACGCACAATAAAATCGACGCCGCAGACCAAGATGAAACGGACAACAAGTTCTCCGTATTGAATTTTCTATTCTCACTATATAGTCACCTAAACTAAATATCCTCTGAGGATTACCGAGATTGAGAAATTCTTTCAGTTGACGAAATTTAACATCATTTTTTACGAAAATATTATAACCAATCATTGTAAGACGAAGTAATTCATTACGTAATACGCGGACATCATAATCTCCACTATACCATGGAATACCGCTACTTTTAATAAAACCACGATAATATCTGCGATTTTCATGACCGATACATGGTCCAGGAGGTGCTGTTATTCTCAACCTAGTACTCGAGAAATTATTTGGTTGATGTTTAAAAATCATTATTTCTTTGATAATAAATTTTCCGTCATAATAATATCCACTGAAATCAGTTATAACTATTCTCGGCATGGTACTGATCGAGTTTAATTCACGTTCAATGACTTTGTAGTCTTTATTATTTTCAATTAGTGTCTTCTAATATAATATAAATAAAATTAAAAAAGAATATAATGATTTTCTAAGATTTAATTAAGAATTAGTTTTTTTTTTATTACAATTATGCACACTTTAAAACCAAATGTGTTGCAAATGTATTATTTTAACACACATTAAATATGTCCCATATTTTAGGGCATAGCGTTAAATAATTAGCAAATATTGATATTAGGTAATTTTTTTATGCTTAGTTATAATATCTCTCGGTGGCTTCCTGATAACGATTAGTAATAGCGTTAAGTAATAAGAAAGTATTGACTGATAAATTGAATATTGGATCGGAATTCGATTACTCACTGATATTATAATCAAACAGCGATAATAAGTTTCAAGTCATTAATTATTAAATAAAAAAAAGCCTGCAATTTTCAATGCTAAATTTTAAATTTATCTAAGAAAAGAAGTTGGTGTCGGGTCGGACCTTCAAATGCCCAATTTTGTGTTGCCGTCACTGTGAGATACTGTAACTCATCTTGGGTCTCGTGAAAAATTTTTTTCATCATCGAATTGGATTTATTTTACTCATTATTATGCCCACGGATGATTTCGAATCCATTTAGAAGCAATCGAACCCAAAAAAAAGTTGGTGCAGGATCGGACCCTGAAATGTCCAAAAATTTTTCTTTTGGTACCGTGTATTTATTTGAAAATTTTTTATCATACTTTTAACCTGCATATACTATTGTCATATTATTTTTCGATCGTATATTAAATGAAAAAATAAATATAGTTAACTGTGGTTAAGAAACGTTAATTTAAATTTGGTTCGTTTGGTAGTTGCCTGTTATCGTATTTTCTAGTTTTTTACCATAAGAAACAGCAGACTTCCGGTTTATCCTTCTCAACAGTTTTCGCATTCGTATATTATACTATTTTTCCTTTTTCTTCCACAGCAACTCATAATTTCTTTTTGCTTTTTCGGCGATGAGTGAGTTAGCAAACGGTTACTGTACGGGATACGGGATTATTATTATTATAGCCGTGATGGTGGTGATGGTAGGTAGTCGCAATAGAGTAGATTGCAAAAAAAATGTGCAATGCTTACCAACAGGCGTCTCTTTTGGTATCTTTTACCATCTTGCTATAACTGGCGACGAGTTTGCTGCATTAAAGTTCACATCTTTCCTTCACTATTTCCCTCTTTTTTTCTTATCATAATCGCGTTTGTGGATAATGGACCAGGGATAATTTGTTATCGCGGTATGTCATGGGGCAGAAACTTTTTAAATTACTTGGTTTTCTAGAAAACTTTGTGGATGGAAAGCCAGAAGTGAGAGAAATATATGAGAATAGTTAAGACATTCACGTATGACTATCGTATTATATTTTTCAATGGCTATTATTTTATTTTATTATCATTTTTGTTGTTTTTTTTTTTTTTTTTCATCGCTGACTTGCATTTTAAAGTTATTACTCTGGGGGTTTAATTTTTGAAAGAATGTATATAAGGAATTGGGGTGAAAATCGTACAAGTTATGACGCGGCAAATATTTTTAAAAAATTAACGCATTTATTTAAATTATTCATATCATATACGGGAGGAGGGGGGGGGGGGTTAAAACCTAAGAAAATGTTTAAGCTCTTCCTTCATTTATTTAAAATAAAAATAGGTCTAATTTTTGATTGCCAAAAAATTTTCTTCACGTTTGGGCAAATTAGTCATCATCGCAAAAAGAACGGAAAAAATTAAATTAAAAATTTTTTTAATGAAATTTAATAATTATTCTTATATATAAATTAACTCAAGTTCTGAAAAATCGTGACCAAAATTTTTATATCAGATTTTTTTATTTAGGCGGCATGATAAATTAGGGGTGGGGGGGGGGGGGCGTAAAATCCTAAATTTGAAGTTAATAAAAATATGCTGAAAAAAATTGTATTTACTGATTAATTATAATTAATATTCAAAAATTATAATTTCGATTAATTAAAAATTAAATAATTATAAGATTAAAACCATTTATATTCAACCCGCGGATTATAGCAACGTTTTAGTCTAAACAGTCCAAATGTAACGTAATAATTCATAATAACGCATTACGTTTTAATTTTAATGACTTGGGCCATTAGCAGGTTAATATCTAATGATAATTATAAACGGATTATTCAATAAATTAATAAAGTATAAGCTACTTACAAGTATTTATATCAAAAATTCACTATTTACAATTGACCTATTGGCTCTTCTTTGCATAAATTTCCATTAAAACAACCTCGTGATAAAATATCAAATCTAAAAGTAATTCAGCGTGTGAAATTACTAAAATAAATAAACATCAATTGTTCGCAAGTCAATAATAAATAAATTTTTAGTTTAATTTTGAATAAAGATTTTTTTAATAATTTCAATATTCCATTAATCAGTTAAAGTATGTTATTGTAATTAAATTTTTTTAATTGCTCATTGTAACTAATGAATAATAATTATTATTCATTGACGGCAAAATTACATTCGCCCATTATTAAATCTTCTTTGCGTGCAAATAAATTAATTATTTATTGTACATCTGCATAATTTAATTTATAAAACGATTACACAACAAATACCATAAAATTAATAAATATATGTGTATAAGTGAGAAAATTGATAAATAATATAGGGAACCGGAGAAAAAAAAGTCACTCCTTTTGATAAAAAAAAATTTTTTTGTTCAAAAATGCTTACTCATATTTGAAGAAAAATGGATCAAGTTGATTAGTCCAGGTAGTGCGCTAAATTTAAAATTTTCAGTGAAAAACATTTTTTATTTGTCTCAAAAATGGTTTCACATTTTACCCCGCACAGGAAAAAAAAATTCTCAATTTTCTCGGATAAAATAGAAATTAGGGGTTTGAGAATTGTATTCGAATCGAATATTCGAACTATTTGAATAGTTGGAACTATTTGATTTGAAATTTGAATCGAATAATTCGAATATTCGCACACTTCTACTAGAAATCTCCGCTGACCAAAAAGAATTCTCTTGGCTCAAAAAAATCGTGACGTGGTTCCTAAAAACGTTTGTCTTCCAAAATATTTTTTTGACTCAAAATAACTTTTTTTCTGTTCGGGTTTCCCTTATGATAAAAAAAATAAGTCAATACAATTTATTTACTATATTTTAAATACATTAACATAGCAATGATTTAAAAATGAAAAACTTGAGCTTTAGTATATTTTTGCATTCCAAGAGTCTCTTCTATATAAAAAATTTAAAAGAGCATTTCTCTGAAAGTTGGGTGAGACTTTGGATACTCGAATTTGTCGGTGTTTGGTGAAATAATATTTATTCAGCTTTCAATACTGTGATTAATTGGAATTCTGCGGGATTAAATGTGTTTTATTGACAACGTTGAAAAGGCAATAAGAGGCTTTTACGTTTGATTGCTATGAATAACTATTCATAGAGGATTTTAATACTATTGATTTAAATTATTATTTATGATTATGACTATTATTCATATTAAACAAATATTAAAAATTAATGTGTATTTATTATCGTCAATAGTAATAATACTTAACAATTCATGTATAATAATTATTTCCGATCGTTATTATATACATTTAGTTACAGCTTAAAAAAATATTTCATGGAAATAAATGTCTATGAAAATCCTTTTTTTTTTTGGCAGTATCTTTCTTTTTTGATTTCATTTCACTTGATCAATTATTTGGGTTTTATTTAACCATTTGCGGTATCTGACTGCATACGATATTAAGAACTTTTATTCTGAGAAAAATATATGATATATTAGATAAAAAAATGATATAAAATACATTTATATGTATGTACAATTGAAAGGAAAATTCGTCTTACTGCACGAAAAAAATTTTACAGTAGAAATTTCCCGAAAGTTTTTTTAGGTTCATTTCTTAGATTTTTGAAACTACTGATTTTTAGAGATTATAATTTGAATGTAAAATTTAATCTCTTTGGAATGAAATTTACTCTGAAGGGAAGTTTATTTTAAGATTAAAACTCCGAATCGGAGTAAATATGGATTTAAATAAAATCCAGATCATTCCGAAATCACTTCACTAGAAAAAAAAACTCTATTTAGTTCGTATGCGCATCGATTTTTTTGACTCCGTAATTCTGAGTGACAGATTTAATTTGGATTTAAATGAAATCCATAATCACTCCGAATTCACTCCCGATTCTTCACAGTCAATTTTTTCTCGCTGGCAAAGTAAATAAATGAATGAAAATGAAAAGTTTACTTAAAACAAAAGAAAAGAATAAAAATATGTTTATGTACCTAATTTATTTTTGTTGAAACGAATTGTTAAATTTTCTAATATATTTCGACGTAAATTAAAATATTTTATACATTAGAGTCTGCGCTAAAGAAAATTAAAAATAATCGTCGGATAAATTTAAGATTTTTTTGTTAATGCAATTGTCTGCTGATTTAGTATAAAAAAAAAAAAAAAACGTAGATGAAATAAAACCCGGATATTCTATCGTTTGCATTACTGCTACGAAAGTAAAGAAAGTATAGTACAGTAGGAAGGATGTGAAGTAAAGTGATGAAGTAAAAGGAAAATCGTGGAATAAAAAAGAGTGCTAGTATATAAATTGGTGGTGAGGGTATGAAAAACCAACGGTTTTTATTTACGTTACAAATTTTTTGTTCTTGCTTAACTTCCTCTACAAATTGAGTAAAATCAAAATCTTTACCGGGTATGTGTTTAATCTCTATGGGCATTTGAATTACTCAATTTAATCCTCTCTAAATTCTTTTTCATTTTACACATGAACAAAAAAGGGATTCCTTTAATGTATTTTATAATTAAATATAAATTTTAATTAAAACTCACTAATTAACGAAATTTTATATTCTTTTGTTGAAATTATATTTATTATTATTTCGCATTCCGTTTTCTGCAATAATAATTGAATATCGAATTGTTGCTGATATTTTTTTAATTATACAGATCAGTAATAGCCTATTGATTCAAAGTTTCTACAATACAAAACATTACACCGTAAAAAAAGAACCGGGGTAGGTTCAGGTAGTGTAGTTGTTAAAATATTCGGTGTTAAATTTCATTTTTGTTTTATTAATTAATTAAATTATTGATGATTGAAATGGTGGGCGTAAAACTGTGTAACTTTTAAATAAATTACGTATAACATATATAATTATCTAAATAAGTACATAGTAAAATTTAAATTTCCTCCAGATAATATTCATTAAATTTTTATATGTTTTTATATCGATACTGCCATTCTAATATGTCCTATCCCACATTTGGGAAATTTTTCAGGAGACGATAAAAACGTTTCATGGTCGGCAAAGAAAAATTATTTGTATTTTGTTTATGTTGGTATAACCTACAAATTTATTTTCATGTTTTCATAAAATACAGGCACTTGTAGTGAATAAATAATTTTGAATTATATGCTGTAAGAAGAGTAAAAAATTATGCAACATTACCTTCTTACTCATGTCGTTAATTGCTTCCTTAAAATTAACAAAATCAAAAATGTTAAGCGTGACTAAACCTATACGAATGTGGGATATGACATATTAGAATATTTATTTAAAAATACTAAATAAACAATTTGACCTCTAAAATTTTTACATATACTGCACATTGTTACAATGATTCTATTTTTCAAAAAAAGTGAAAATGTCAAATTTTGTGGGATAGGGCATATTAGAATGGCAGTATCGATATGTACAGTAGGACCTTGTTATAAAAGTAGCTCGGAGCTGTAGACTCAGAAAATTGAATAATAGGAGTTACTATCTAGTTATGGTAAAAATTTCTACCATCAATCAGATAGTAGTAAATATTATCTAGATCATTGTATAAATCATCTAGATTGTAATATTCACCATATTTATGATAATTGTTACAATCCTGTATGTTAACTAGAGTTAATTAATATAATTATTCTAAATAGCTATATTTAGAATCCAGATGGTAACAGTTACCATCAGAAATTATAATTGTTATCATCCTGATAGTAACTGTTACGAAATTTATTGCAGAAGTAAATATTATCATCCTGATAGTAACAATTACCATCAGAAATTATAATTGTTACCATCCTGATAGTAAATATTACCGTCCTGACAGTAACTGTTATCATCCTGATAGTAACTGTTACGAAATTTATTGCAGAAGTTATCATCCAATAATTATTAATCTTAATAAAAAAAATAATAACACTAACCATTTTTGCATTGAAAGACGTTCTAATCATTCTAGATGATTGAAATTAAAAATTTAGCATAATAAACACAATTACTTAATATTCTGAGTGTTGGGACTATTCATGCAGTGAATATTCACTCATTTGCAGCATTTTCACTAATTCATTTTAAGAGAGTGGGATTACTGATTTTGCCGGGAAACCAAAAGAACAAAATTTCCCCAATGGCAATGGAAAATCATTTAACAAAATAAGCTGAAAGTAATAAATCCAGCATATTTGGGTTGAAAAAAGTATGAATTTTTTACGGCTCCCATTTCGCTCTGTCCTCTTCTGTGTACACTATCATTGATTTAGAATATTAAAACTATTTATTGTAGAAAAAACAACGATAAGCTTTCAATGTGCTAAATAAATATTTATTTGGTAATAAAACGAAGTAAAATGCATGCACGAAGTAAAAAAATTTAAAATGTAAAAGTATGGCGTGATTATAGTGCAAATGGATGTTACTTTGTCCATTTGATGTCAAAATGGAGCAAAAGCTAGAGAGCATCAAGTGAGAGTAAACTTAATCGGTTGTGACGGTCTCTAGTAACGTGTACCGAATTACAGGGACGCGTTACTGCTTTCCGATTAGCCAATGGATTGCCTGGAAACGCAATTCATGCTTTCCAATAGCCGAGATAATTGTACTGACACTTTCTACTACACCTCCGTCACGAAACATGTATTAATGGCTCTGGTATAAGCATCTACATATATATACTCATATATATACATAAATATATACACGCATAGTTGAAATTGATCGCGATGCTTATGTGATATGTTGATGCATGTCTTCCGACTGTGAAGGATAGAGAATATCTCCCACAGTTTCTGCAATGTCGTGGGGCAAACCCGGACGCAATGTTGCGATGTTTTATCAAGTGCCGACTCGTGCCAACTGTGTCTCGTTATATTAGATTTTACTGGAAACTCTAGGCGCCTCATAAATTTTTATTCCAATGAAATCTTGATTCGCTTGACAACAATAATCGAATACTAAATTCTACAATCATCTTATCATACTCCTTATCTTAAATATATATTTTTTTTCGGTGGTTTTAAAAAATATATGGAAAATTTTTCTCGAATTGTAACCTTGCAATTTTAGATTGCACTTCGAGTCTTGCACCTGTACTGGCTATCCTTTGAGAATTGTCAGAAGTTAGCATTACGTATGCATTCGATGACGGAGGTTTTGTTTCTATTTCGATTGGAAAATCAATATTTAAATAAATTCTGTCTCGAGAGATGTCACGTGAAATTTTTATTTATTCACACACATTACTATATTATTTATTTAAATTAATAACAGACTATTTTTGTAAATAAATTTTGTATTCTTTTTAAATTTTCAAAATAATAATTTACGTGGTGATAATGTGAATTTTAATCAAACTCAGTCTCCATGGGTTTTCAAATTCATCATACCCAATTCTCGCTTCGTGTTCCTTACAACTTGGTGAATGAAAGGTTATCCCAATGGATCCTGTGCCATTTCCGTTCAGAACCCTACGGATTATCGCGGAAGTCACAGAGAGCTGCTTCGTCGAGTATTCTAGTACTTGTCCAGAAGCATTCCGTCTTCCATACCCTGTGGACGGAAAGGACGTGTGACCACTGAACGGAAGTTGGCTTCAACCCTGTCCATCTTTTCACAGATTGTCATTTTAGATTCCGCTGTATTCATTTGCGCAATAAAATTTATGATAAATTTTAAATACGAACTGATGAGTTTCACAGTAAATTTAAATTACAGATTATTTGAATGCATAAAAATAATATTTATAAGTTTTTTTAAAGATTTTTATGTCTGTATAAATTATTATAAAAGTTTTAAATGAATTTTGTGTGGGTACGGGACATTGATTTAGACGGTTAGAATTTTTCTACAAGGGTGAACAAGAATTTTTAAATTATTTCCACTTTTATTCATTTCGCTCCAAAAAAATTGAATTAAATAGCTAATAAACTAAATCATAAATTATTTAGTAGAGGCTCGTCTGTAATTTCATAATTATTTATAAAGGAATTTAAGATATTTGGGTCTCATTTTTATTTAAATATTTTTTTAAATTTTCCCGCTATGAAATTTGAAAATTTAAAAAAAAGGGAAGTTATTGGTTTCGGTCCGATTTTCGAAAATCGAGTTTTCATCAAATTTCGACATTTTGAGGTCCTAGGAAACTATTTTGACTATTTCCGGATGGATTTCTGTGTTTGTATGTATGGATGTGTGTAAATTAATTTTTGTCATATGATATCTTTGGAACAAATCAACCGATTTGAACGTACTTAGCGGCAATTGAAAAGGCTCTTCAAGACTTAGATCTGGATAGAGTTTGAAGTCGATCGGTCGAATAGTTTCCGAGATATACGAAAATTAAAATTAAAAAAAAATTTTTTTTTAGATTTTTTTCATATATCTCATAAACCACTTGCCCGACTTGCCTCAAAATGTATCCAGTTCTAAGTCTTGATGAACTCTTTCGATCGCCACCAAGCACGTCTAAATCGGTTAATTTGTTCCAAAGATATCGTATGAAAAAAATTAATTTTTTTTTAGCTAATTGTGTTTTTTTTGGTTGAACAACAAAATAAACATCTTTTGACTTCAAAAAGCTCAAAAATTTGCAAATCATAACATTTTCAATATATTTCTTATTAAAGTTAACACTTCAAAGTATAATTAATTTTTTTAAAAAATACTCTGTCAATAATTTATTCAATCATTATGTCAGCAGTTCAATTTAATACCAAAAATATATGTAACAGATGAATCAATTAGTACGATAAGCCGATTAAAATTATATTTGGATAATTATTGATGAGTTGCATATTGGGAAAATGAAATATCTCAACAATTATTTTTAGTAAAGCAGTTAAAAAATATAAATGATAAATTTATAAACAAATAAAAACGGAAATAAATCTTCTAAGATTTTATAAAGTAATTATATCTTCAAGAGTCTCATCTTGTTCTAGTTAAACTCTAAAATACAGCAAAATCCAATTACTAAATTTCTCTCGTCATTTTACTTTAAATTTTATCTCACTAATTATTCTCTCGAATATTTAAGAACAAAAAAATTTAAATATTTAATACTCAGTGAATTTATTTTTTAAAAATTTAATATTTGTTTGACTGTTTAAACTAAAACTAGAACTAAATGTAATAAAATAACTATGTCATAATCTTATCGCGAATTAGTAACGTGAAATAGAGATCTCGCACATTTCCTTATTCGAGTGTAAGTTTGATTAGATAGTGAGCAGTCGTGAACACGTACAAAACTTGTTCGCTCAAGGCTTCCAACAAAAATGTGTGGCAAAGGTTCTTAGACGCGGGATATAGAGAGAAAGCTTGAAGCTTTCGCGGCTTGTGGTTCTTCACCCTTGACGCTCCAAAGAATCGTGCAAAGAAAGACTTCTATCCAAGCTTGCTTTTCTGCTTTTACTTCGGCTCTTCTACTACTGCTACTACTTTCCTCGTCTGTTCTCTTTCTATGCATCTCCATTTTTCACCTCCTCTATCTTTACCTCTGCTTCTACTTCTTCCTCTACCTCTGTCTCTTCCTTTTCCTCTGCTTCTGCCTCTTCCTCTCCTTTAAAGTGAGGAATGAAGAGGCACAGAATTTCACGAGTGCGAATTCAACGCTCAAAATGAACTGAATAGAATTATTCCGGGTATGAACTCGTATTTTCACCAGCTTTTTTTTTTCTTTCTTTTATTATCCATCTTTCTTTTTCAACTTCCTCTTCATTTTTATTGCATTTATTTTCCATTTCTTTATTTCATCACCGCGTTATAAAATCAAAAGTTCAAATGCTGCTCTGTCGCATGTCAATCATTTCCGCTTCTCTAAAAATACTTGACACAAAAAAAAAAAAAAAAGGTACTAATTAAATCACAAATAAAAAAAAACCTAAACGTTTTTTTTTTTGTGACTGTTTGTATTCTTCACACTTTGGCACCCTTACCTCACTCTTTCACGGATGAGAGAACGACAACGAATCGTAGTTTTATTGGCAACGTATAACGAACAAACTACTCTTTGAGTTAAACCAACCTGTGACCTTTCTCTCATTTTATTTATTTCACTCATTTTATATTTTTTTTCCATTTTAACCTTTCAAAGCCTCCTCAAGTTTCTTGTTCCCAAGCACCTCAGAGCTTTAACTCGCCACCTTTTCTTTACTTTTTCTTCAATCAGGCTTCTAAAGCTTTCTTCTTATTAACGAAACCTCGTTCTATTTTCATTGTATACACAAATATACACCCCAATTTAGATTAATTTCATTAAAATAAATTTATTTATTTATACATGTGGGGTTTCTCTTTTTAGTTATTGGATATGTGAACATTTGTAGCTCGATAGTCGAGTCCGGGGATCAATTAACCACTGCGGAAGGGAAAACTATGCGCCATTTAACCCCCACACACTAAAATACACAGTTAACACCCCACTGTACCCGTACAGTAGTAACGTACGTAGATTTCTAGGTTTCGAGTTCGAAAGCTCACAGTGTAGTGACTACTGGTATGACCACAATTATTCGCAGCGCGCCATTACCGGAAACGAGGGTATGCCAGAACGGAGATAGAAATCATTTTCTCACGAGGCATTGTCAATTTCTCTACTCTCTACGACGGTTTAACAACCACACCAGGACATTTTGTTTCCGGTATTTTCGGTCTTTGCCCACTATATGCATTTAAACTTAATACCAACAGTAACGTACATTTTTAAATTCAACTTCAAACATTCTTCTAATTACATTTTTATTTTTTAAATCCTTCCATTTAACGGAAAAAATTTTTTTGACGGTTAAATTTAACTATAACCTAATGTTGGATCTGTTGGAGTCAAGTTGAACTCGTGAAGAAAAAAATATTCGAGGATTTTTCTGCTGAAGGAAATTGAATGTCCGGTTACGTTTGTAATATGACGTGTACTTTATTTTATGTCATTCATTCGATTTTTAGTGACATGTTTTTTTTAGTTAAAAAATAATTTTTCAATTTTTTTTCGTTCCATTATAAAAAAAATTTTTTTTTTCTTTTTACGAGACGCATAATTCGTTTGAATTACATAAGTAGACATAAAATTCTGGGGAAGTAAAATTTATTGTAAGAAATACCAGGTTATAAAAATTACAGAATAAAAATTCTTGTACTCAAGTGAAATTCTATTTCGGCTTTACTTACAAATTTATATCCATTTACAAATTTAATTTTTCAATTTTCTTTGATTCAATTTAAAACATTGTCTATTTAATTCAAAACATTTTAAATAAAAATGCGATAAAAATGAAATTTTTTTTTTTTTTTTTTCTAAAATAACTGCATTAAAACTATAACAGTGGATTTTGAATACTAGATACAAATTCAAGTAAATTGAGTGCTTCTACTAGTCCTTTACTTCATTAAGAATTTAATCGAAATTCGTCTCGGGAATGAGATAAATGTAGATATACATGTAGTAATTTCTCGAATGGCTCAGACACATACTAACTGTAGGGTATATGCAGTTATAGTGTTTCGTGAAATTATTTGGCGATGACTCGTCAATTGTCGTAACCACCGAATTTGAAATAAGGCCGAGGCGTAAGCAGATGAGAAATTTACGTCTTACATGTCGACATAGACGATTAAGGATCGCTATTTCTCTTCCCTTGTACCTTCTATACTTTATATACCTACATATATATATATATATATATATATATATATATATATATATATATATATATATGCATTTATAGAATGAGAGATTTTGAATAGTGACTTGGAGCGGCACTCTGTCGACGTCGAGGAGTAAAGAAGGATGTGTCAACTTCAGGATATGTCAGCGATTGACATGTTCTATTGCGTTGACTAAATTACACGATGTAAGAGGTCACATTGTGGATTATTTTTTAAAAAAATTTTTTTTTTATAGATTTTTCTGTCATTTACATGGTACGACTTTTTTTATTTTATAATTTATCAAGGACAGTAAGGAAAAATATTAAACAAAATATTGACGATAAATAATATGAATTTATTGTATAAATTATTTGATTTTATCTTTATATTAAAAATTAACCTGTAAAAAAATTCGGTTTTGTTTATTCCGATGGTTCATTAGCCCGCGAAATTTAAATTAAAAATAATTTGTCGTTCTAATTTCAAAGCTGTCTGTTCCCAAGTAGCACAGAGTCATCTTTAAGATGCCACCTAAAAGGATAAGACAAATTTTTTTTTGTCTCAAAGTCACCTTTTTTAGTATAAATACGACATGCAAATGTTGGTTTCGGAGACAGAGACTTGAGTTTTTTTTTCCTGTCTTATTTCAATTAAAAAGTCATTTAGATGACTTATTTTACCACTATTTGTAATTTACATTTTGTCGTCATATAAATTTCTGATTGTTTTGTCAACATATCGTTGCCTTATCGATATGTCAAAGTGTTGCCTAAAAACTGATATCTTATAGATGTCTCAAAGGCAAGTGACTGTATCTGTAATTATTTTAAAAGTGTCTGACGTGGCTGAATGTGGGCGAGCCTGGCAGTAGCCTAAATTATTTAAGGATGAAAATGAACCTTATCGAGAAATCGCGACAAGGGCGATTCCGATGGTTCGAAGCCAACACGGCGTGTGTTATAAATTTTTTTGTTATCTGACCGTATCTTCCACTAGCTTAATATTCTTAAAAAATATATACACGGCTATAATGTAAATATATTCATAATATATAGCGAGAATAGAAGTATTCCCTTAAACCATTCTAGTTCGGGTTTTGAGTTATTAAGGTATCCAACGACGGGAGAATGTTTAAAACCAGCTCTCTATTCAGGTTAACTTCTACGTTATACCCAATATATTTTTTTTTATATTCATTTTACACAAACATAGATCTTTATATATTATATATACATTATGGTATAGTTATATTTTTTTTAAATGGTTGAGTTTATTATTCATTTTATTTTTTTTTTTTTTTATAATCCAAAATATGAGTTATTTTTTTGAGGATAATAAAAAATAAAACATCCGACGGTATTTATTGTGTTATTATTTTATGAATTAAATTATGCAGAGGCACGATAAATAATTAATTTATTTGCTTGGAAAGAAGATTAAATAATAGCTTTGTGTTATTTTGTCGTGATGTGTAATTATTTCGGATTAATTATTGGGACAATTTAAAAAATTATTTTATAGTATATTCCAGTACGTCGATAAATTAATATTTATATTTATTAATATTAAATAATCTATGATGTAATATCTGAAAAATTTTATAATATTAAATCATTAGTTTAAGATATTTTTATAAAAAATTTAAAAGGAATTTTTTTCAAAGAATGTTTTTCTATTATTTATTTTGGAAAAAAACACCACACAGAAAAACAAGAATTTCTTGGCGCAAGAAATATTTTGTAGGATGAATTGAAGAAAAAAATTTTTCTTGGCTCAAGAATTTTTTTCTCGCCTAAAAAATTTTTTTCTTATTCCAGGAAAATTTTTTCTCGGCCCTAGAAAATTTTTTTTTCACTTTATAATGCAATAATTTTTTGAGTCGAGTAAAAATTTTCTTAGGAGAAGAAAAAAATTTTTGCGCCAAGAATTCCTTTTTTTCTGTGCAGGGGTAAAACGGGAATATTAGAAACTCGAATTTAAAAAAAAAAATCGGTCTGTCAGTTGACCCTGCGGGCCAGCTCCAAAACTTCCCGCAGTTTTCGAGCTCCCTCGTGCTCGAAAACACTTTTGTATGCCTTTGTTTTCGAAAAATAAAGTTTTTTACCATTTTTTCTCCAACGATATCTCTCGAACGAATAAACCGATTTAGGCGGTTAAGGTGGCAATCGACGCGTTTTATTGAGTTCTACAACTGATCAAATTTTGAAATTGATTTATCGAGTCGTTTTTGAGAAATTTCCAAAATACTAAAAAAAAAATTTTTTTTTTAATTCTTTCGACAACGGTTTCTCTTGAAAGAATCAACTGATTTTGATGGTTGAGGTGGCATTCGACGCGGCTTATAAAGCTTCAAAGCCCAGTTAATTTTGGAATCAATCCATTGAGCCCGTAAAAAGTTATCCGAAAAAAACATTTTTGAAAAAAGTTTATTTTTGGAATACCTCCGAACGAGCCCTACCGGTCAAGCTCAATTTTTTTTCAGCTTCGAGATATTGACAAGTCGCGTCGAATGACACCTTGACGATCAAAATCGGTTCATCCGTTCAGAAGTTATAGATATTTACATACGTACATACACTCGGACATCATCGTGAAATTAGTCAGAATAGCTTCCTAGAACCTCAAAACGTCAATATCTATTAGAAATTCGATTTTTGAAAATCGGACTGAAACCAATAACTTCCCGAATTTTTGAAAATTTGCAATTTTCTTAGCGGGAAGTTAAAAAATTACTAAAAAATGATAATAAATTTTTTAAATATAAAATAATAAAAGTTCATAAAAATGAAAAAATTGCTAAGGCACTTGGTCGAGTTCCATTCTTCCCTAATAATCATAAAAAATTTATTTTTTATCTGACATGAAAATTAAAAAAATTTTACCAAATTTACAAAAGCGAAATATTCAAATAATTTAATAATCTTTTCTTTTTCTTCGGGTTTTTCTCACGATAAAACTAGAAAAATCTCAATGAACTTTGATCTTAGAAGCACAACTACATAATTAAAACTGATTAACTTGTATACCGCAATCACGACGGCAACAAAAAATAAAATAAAACATTATAAAAGAGGAGAGTAAAATAAAATAGCGAGGCAAACCAAAAGGGCTAGAATCTCATCACTCTTGCTTATCTTACCCAGGCAGCTACAGATTGACTAAAACACTAGCACACTCTATTACTCCTGTCACGGTCATGCGTCTTGGTTACTCAAGCATCTCCGGTAGCACGAACCGGCCAAATGCCTTCTCCATTGGCTGCGTAATTGATCGACACTTGGGATTAAATTTACCCCCTTTCGTTTAATCTTTTCTTCTATACGTCACGTATATTAGTACCTCTTACCCCGCCCCTCCCCCTACCCTTCATACAAACAGTCCAGATTATTTTAGATATACTTCTTGAATCCATAACGAAAAAAATCTCATCAACTAACGAAAGACAAGTAGTGCACTCCCAATCTAATCAAACAGAGTAGAGAGTACGTAGCCAGGCACGGATAAAATTAATTGCAAAATTCATGGAATTAATCAAGTTCTTCTTTCTATATTTTTCTTTTCCTATTTTCAATCTTTTTTTTTTCAATTTCAACGTGGAAATTCTCTCATCAAGACACCTCAGTATACGCTAACAAGACCTTCATAACGATCCATAATTTTCATCCTTCGTTTGTTCATTTTTTTTTTTTTCACTTTTTATATTTTTTCATCTTGTTCTTTTACTTCTTATTACTTCTTTTTTCTACTTCCTGAGAGAATAAAAAATTCCATTATATCGTCCGACCAGAATTTCACTCTTGGTCTAGCGAAGCGCGTTTAATACCCATTGGAGGATCGAACGAAAACTGTTTGCCTCGACGAATTCGTTTTCCCCACTTGCATCCTTACCATCGTCACTGCCACTTGCACCTCAAACTCAACACCATTACCACCTTTATCATACATATATATATATATATACTATTACCATCATCGTTTTGATGTTAGTGTCTAGAATGAGAGATGAATTGTTGAAATAGTATATAAACCATATATATATATATATATATATATATATATATATATATATATATATATATATGTGTGTGTGTGTGTGTGTGTGTGTGTAGAAGGAAAATAAAAAATAAAAATAAAAAAAAGATCAATGGATTTTCACAACCCAACAGATAAAAGTCTCAAGTGTATATACATATATATATATATATATATACATCAACAATATACGAGAGACTTTGATATCTAGTTACGTGAAACATGAGTGAGCTTTTGCTTTACTTCTAATATTTTTATGTACACATAATACTAGTTTTTATTTATTGTCTTTTAACTATTTTTTTTTTTTTTATGCATCATGTTTATTTTCAAACGTTAATTGGAAAGATTGATATGAAAAAAAAATAACAAATATATATATTATATATATTTATCTAGTTATTAAGTATTTTTTGATGAGGAAAAAAAAAAATTTGTCAAGATATAAATAACGATATTCAGATGGAATTCTTATGTATGCGGAAATATCTTTAGGCGTACCCAGAAGGGTTAAGTCGCATCACAAGGTAGATTGTATACAGATGCATGATATGTGAAAACATTGGCTCGATTCCGCGAGGGATTTTGAAACGAGGTAGACGGAAGACAGGCTGGAGGACTATACTATAGTTCGGCTGGAAGATCTGGAGCTCGAGATAAAGCGCTTACTGAGAGTAGTAAAATAATATGAGCTTTATAACCAGCTTCACATATATATGTAAAAGTTTTTATCCTTATTATACGTTACAAAATTGTTTCAACTCTTCAAGTTTAATTGACGATTAATTATCAGATTATTTTCTACAATTAAAATGTTTAATTATTTTTTCTTAGTTATTTTGGAATTTATTTTATATAAATTTTGATTTCAGTTCGGTTATAAAATCCAATAAAATATATTTCGAAACATGGCCTCAATTTTTGATACGAATGGCTTGAAAAAATTCGGTTTTCATTAATAAAATTATTTAAAACCCATGATTATGTGGTCTATCGCAGAATCTGAGCATTAAAAAAAACTTTTTGGACATGAGAATAAAACATTTTGTGAAATTTATTATATTTAAAAAAAATTGATCCATTAAAGGTTTAAAAATAATTGAATTTAATAATTAATCTGCACAAAATTAAATTTTTTTTTCATTACCCTGCAGATTTAAATAACCGAAAAATAAATCAAGTAGCGGAGATTTTCGAAGCCAAATTTGTAGAGCTCCATTTCTAGCTTATTATTAATCTGCTTGAATTTTCTTTTTCAGTGATTTTTTATTTGTGGAAAAGATAGTCAAGTATATATTAACATTTCATTATTTAAGGCTTCTTTTCTCTGCTTTTCATTGTCTACCATAATCCTTGGATTCCTATAAAACTCAAAACAATTCATTAATAATAACTATAATACAATCGGTATAAATTTACGTCGGGTCGAAATTTTCTGTACGTAAAATAGCTCATGATAAAAATATGAACACTAATTTTAATCCGGAAACAAAAGGCTCAATTTATAGATTATTAAAATAAATCCTCTTGAATGCTATCTTACAAGAATAATAATTATTTGAAATTTCCTCTCATTCGTATATCATAAATTTATAATGACGAACAATTAAATGAATAAATACTCTGTAAAAATTTTTGGAGTGAATGCGGAGTGGATGACTGCTTATTCATTTACTTCCCTGTGAGTGGAATTTACTTCGAGGGGAGTTTATTTTAATATTAAAACTCCAAATCGGAGTGAAATAAAATCCAGACTGCTCCGAAATCACTCCGCTGAAAAAACAAACTCCCTATTTAGTCCATTACGGAGTGATTTTTTGTAAAAACTCCGAAACATCTAGTGAATTCAAATTTACATAAAACTAGCGTACATATTTCGCGCGCATGTCGTTTTTCATATATTTATTTTAATGTATATTTTCGCGTCCTTTGCATATATTTTTTTGTTTTCGACCAATAATGTTACGAATAGTTTGGCTTCACATAAATTTCATCAAAATTTTATTATAAGATCCGTAACCACTCCGAGTTCACTCCCGATTTTTTACAGTGTAAATAAATAAAGCGATAAATTGTTAAAAAAAAAAAGTGAAGAAAATGCGGATGACTAAGAAATTTTTCTTAATTTTTTCCTTTTTTTCCTGTCCAACTGACAGTTAAAAGTGTTTATTTCTTCATTGATACCATGGGACGACTAACTCACTTAAGCTAATGTCGCTCCTGGGTCTATTAGACAGGAGTACAGAGTTTCGTGAAATGAGTCTGTAAGCCAAGTAATGAGATATCCCGGTGTTAATTTATCTTTCTTCAGTTCAAATTAAGGGCATTAGCAGAGTTAAAGAACCTCGGAAAATTATTGAATTATATCCCTTTATATATATTTTATAATTGCGAAAGTTTAAATTTATTTGTTTATTTATTTGTACTTTAGAAACTTATCAAACTTTTTTTGTTTTTAATTTGCATTCAGTTATATTTTTTTTTAAACATCAATTCCACTTCATTTCTTTCTGTTTTATTTTATTTTTAACGGCGTATTCGCATGAGAAACATTGATAATTGGATAAAATAAAGAGTCGAGTTTCACAATCACTTTTTTCGTCCATTCCCGTGTACTGTTAACACCCAAATGGCCTGAGCATTCGTGCCAATTCGCCCGTAGTGATAACATTGATTATTCCATCATTTAGTTTTATTTTTTTACTTTTTTTTTAATAATTACTATAACCGTCCATTAATTTAATGCTAAATTTCGTAGCATTTACCATAATGATTTTAATGCTTTTAAGTGGACTAATAACTGCTACTCTATCATTTATTACTATTACTATCATCATTATAAAAATATTTAATTATTATTTTGTTAATGAATAGAGAAGATTTAAATTTAATTTACTCGGCATAGAAAAGAGTCAGTTTTAAAAATCGTATAAAAGAAAAAAAAGCTTTTAGCACTAGCCGCAAATGACAGTGAAAATCCTCTTGTGCAACGTTATATTCATTTGACGGGCATGCATGGGAACGCGTTCAAAGTGGGCCAAAGTGAGTTTTCCTGAATTACTCTGACCTACAGAAGGCAGAATGGATTCGAGTTAGTAAAATTATTTTGACTAAAATCGACCATGTTATCAAAAGATAATCTCACTTTAAGTATATACATGTATGTATGTGTGCATATATATAAGTTTAAACAATAATAATAAATTTAGGTTTATTAATATTCCATTGAAGTTTAACAAACTTTACACTTCAAAGTTGAATTAAACATTAAAACTTTTCATACTTTACAAGTATGAATATCAATTTTTTTTTTTTTTTTTACTTTATGAACGTTCTTGCGCCGCATATGAGCCAGATGAAAGTTCGGTATATTAAATTTTGATTTTCAGTTTAAAATTATTTTCTAAATATTTAAAGTATCTAATAAATGATTTATGAACTCTAATTTTATTTGCGTATTTTGTACTTTTTGCTGTCACTATGGTCACTTAGTAGCCCTGATTAAAAATACTGATTGAAAAGAATTGAGAAGCGGTCACTCCATGCAAACTGTATACCTATATATACAAACAAAAGAATTTAAATTATTGAAAAGAATTCGAATTTCATCATTTTTAATTCTTTTCAATCAATATTTTTAAACAGGGAGACAAAACACAATTTCCGTTTTTTTGTTTTGACAATACAATTACAAAAAAAAAAAAATTAACAATATGTTCAAGTAGAAAATTAATAAAACTATGAGTGCAATTTTTTGAAATATTTTTTTTTTAAATTTATCGTTTTGAAAAAAATTCAATAATTATTAGACGTCGGCTAATTTCCATATCATTTTTATCACTTACATGTTTGTTTTTAACCATGCAGATTTGCCGTAAAATAATTTAGATTTAACGAGATCTGCTCAGATCCCTATCGATTTTTTGTAAAATTTTTTTGAATTTTTTATCATAGTCAAAATATTGATGTATAGATTTTATTCTCGGTATCCATTTATTATAAAAATTGAATATTCATAAAAAACCATTTCGTCTATAAATCGCACACTTAAAATTCGATTTTACAATTTTATCGATTAAATTACAAAGTCGATAACAGGCCTAGAAATTTTAATGAATAATTATTTATTTAAACTCACAAACTACAAGAACAAGTTGATAATTTTTTCTGACAGTAACGAGTACGCAAGAAAGTTTATAAAAAAAAAAAAAAAAAAAAAATCAATGAAATTATGGGAGTTGCAATAAATTATTGAGATAAATTTTTTATGTTGTACTTAAGTATATATTTTTTTTCCGAGAGAAAGAGGTTATCTGGGTGACAAGATGAACCTTATCGATTGCCATCCAGCCACAACGTCTTTTTCCTTACCGCCCATCTCTGCTCATGAAAATACTCCTTTTCTTCATGGCCACCACGGAGGAATATATTTTTGCTAGATAGGACAGGTAACGGCCGCGATAACGCACACCAAGTGTGCCGGCGAGTACGATAACGGGAACACGATGTCCCGGCAAGCATTTCTCACTTTCAACTTACTCTGCGCTGGCACTGTTACTGCTTTTGCCACTGCTACTAGTACTATCCTGGTATGCTTGGAAACGGAATCTAAATAGAAAAGTCTAGAGTCTAGAGTCCTTGAAAGTGTCGTATGTCAGGACAAGGAGATACCAACTACTTTTGGTCAGACTACATTTCGCCTCAGTTTATATTGTTACTTTAAAATTTTACCCTTGTTTATTATATATTTATTCACTTTTTATTGTTATAAAATACACTTTACTATATTAAAACATTATTTACTACCAAAATATTATTCAATTTCAATCTCTATTTTTTTAAATATGTATATTTTTTTATATAAATCTCGTAAAAAAACAAATTACTATAAAATACTTCTGGTATTAAGATAAAATGCGTGTTTATACACATCGAGAGAATTTCTATATTATTATATATATTTTAGTGATTTAAAAAATAGTAACCCAATTTTTTTCGACATGAGCATAATAGAATTTTTTTTAAATATTTTTTTTTATTCACCATAAAAAGCAGGAAACATTCTACCGACGGAATAGTATTTCGTAATACTCTTTGCCGTTTTTATCATTATTGATGGTCATAAAGCCTACGCAAATCGATTTTTTGCGAGTGCTGTATGGACAGAGGGCAGAGAGATGATTACGATAAAACGCTCAGCGTTGACGTTTGTCCTCTGACACGGCTCCAAAAATTGCAATCTCGAAAAATCTGCTTTTATACTTACTAAAATATATATATATATATATAATAAAACTAAAAAAAACTGGTAACATTTTTTTTTTAAAGATTTTTTTTTCATCTATCATCTAGTTTATTCAATTTGTTACATTTCGATCATGTGTGGAAAAATATTTTTCAATTCTACTAAATTTATTTGACATTTATTTTGACATTTTCATCATTAAAACTAATTATTATTATTATTATTATTATTATTAAATTTTTTGTTTTGACATAATCCAGAAACCTGAGGCCAAATAAGTCACCATTTAAAAAAAAAAAATTTTTTTTCATTCAAAATAATTTATCTTTGGTTTCTAAAAAATAACAGGGTAAGTTGGTCACCCCCCAGACAGCGCAGAAAAATTTTTAGTTGAAAATATTTTTTTTTACATTATTTACTACTTCAGTTACGGATGGCTGTAATAAAACAAAACTACGGGTAAAATGAACTACGAAAAAAATTTCGCCGAAATTTCGGAGTGGCTGCACTGCCTGGGGTGGTCAACTTTCCCTTCCCTACTCAGTAAATGAAAGTTTCAAGTGAAAAAAAATTTGTTTTTTTTTTTTTCCTCAAAATGGTGACTCATTTTGCTGCAGATTTTTCTATACACATTTAAAAAAATAAAAATGTTGTTAGGAAAGAATAAAAGATAAAAGCAAGTGGATTATCGTCAGTAACTTAAATTTTTTTTTTAGTAGCGCACGTTTCGAGACAGTTATGCGCAGGCTAGAAAATATACTGCGGTCTTGTAGAGGTACTTTTCGCAACTGAGATTTCTCCGTTACTGTCGTCGCTTCGGTTCTTTACAACTTTTCCCGAGTTTGTACTCTATTGAATCCAGTACAAAGTCCCAAGATAGTTATCATTGTCATACTCATGAAAATGCTTATAACCAAAAAAACGAAAATAAAAAATAAGAACATAAAAATAGATAATGTTTAAAAGCATTCATGACTTGCAAATAAGGTGAAATGTTATTACAGAAAAGTATAATATCTTTTGTATATTTTCTTATTGTGCTCAAAGTACAAGAGAACAGATTGCCGAGCTTGTCGAGAGACTTTGTTGTCTACAGACTTGGGTTATTAGATTATAGTGTACCTGCTTTGCGTGTTGGGTAAGATCAGTCCAAGGAGCGTTAATCCAATGATCTCTTCCCCTTTTACTCTGTTACTGCATAACCTAACCACTTAAATGTCGTTACTCTCGTGCACACTTGTTCTCTCACATTAGTTTGATATACGCTATGGCCTGAGTGCATGAACGCAAATTAACAATAATTGTTACTCTGCCTTAAAAATTTATTTTTTTTACTTCTCTATTCACATACTTATTTTTTATTTACTTAATTATTCCAATTATTCGACTGATGTGATTATGAGAAGTGGGTTTAGAATAATTTTTGTTTTTATTTACATAGTAGATAAAAATTTGTTATTACATTTGATATGGATCGAATAAAAATATGTAAACAAAATTCAATTGGTTGGAAAATAAAGTTTTGCTTTTGCTTTGAAGGATTTGTAAAGTAGGATAAAAGTAGGGGTTGCATTTTTTATTTTTTATTATTCGCATATTTTTTTTTTTTTTATAAATATTTAAATTAACTTTTAAAGAATATAATTTATTTACTATTAGCTGACCTAGAAAAAAATATTTTTTGAAGCTAATATTTCATAGTATGGTTTATTTATTTTTTTATTTACTATTTTATAAGCTCGTATTAATAGTCGATAGAAATATCGCAGTTGTGATAAAAGTAGAACATCCAGTGATAAAAAAATTATTTTTATCATCAACGAAATTTTTATATATTTATAATAACTTTTTTTTATCATGCGTATGTGCGAAAATACTTTTACATACCACATTAATTAAATGAATAATTAATGTTGTGAAGAAAAAATTTATTTGAATGCAACGCTTTTAGCGATAGCTCGAGTCACAATTAAATGCAACCGATTTTATTTAGAGAATATATATATATGCAGAGATTTAACGACCATTGTGTACGTAAAACTATTTTTAAATATTTATTTTAGTTAAATGGTTTTATTTTATTTTCACCGTTTCAATGTTCAAATTTTCATTTCCATATTCAAAAAAACATAACAACAAGTAACTGCATTAAGAAATATATTTTAACAATCCCGGGTAAAAAAACTTAAATTTAACTTTTTTAATTTAGATTTGAGTTAACTCAGCCCAAACCAAGTCAAATTTGACGTTTTTTGACAAATAGATACTAAGTAGGTCAAGTTTGCCAAGAGCAGGTCAAAATCAGGTTCCGTAACAAATTGCCCTCGGTCAAAATAATCTCAACAAAATAGCCCCGACAAAATAACCTAGAATACAATAACCTCGTTACAAAATAATCTGGACAAAAATACCTTTGTTATTAAATAACCTGAACGAGATTAACTCAAGTAGGTACAAGACAGAAAATTTATCATTTTTTCAGGTTATTTTATAATAAAGTTATTTTTTTTTCAGGTTATGAGGTTATGAGGTTATTTTGTTCTAGGTTATTTTTTCCGAGGGTAACCGGTCGCGGCACCCAAAATCAAATGTCTATATTTTCGACTTGCTATTAACTAACTTAGCTACTTCGTATCTGTTTATGCCTTAAAAAGCCAAAATTGACTTAGTTTCAGTAAGGGCGACTTAAATAAGTTCTTACTTTTGAGCTCTTCGAGGTCAAAAAACGATTGGATCGAAAAAACATACATTTCGCTGAAAATAAGTAATTTTTGTCCAACGGAATCTTTAGGACAAATAGACCGTTTTGCACGTGCTCTGCAGCAATCGAAAGAGCTTGTTGAGACTTAACCGCAGATACATTTTTAGTAAAAATTATCCAAAAAGTTTGATACTGTGAGGACATGTGGTAAATATCTAAATTTTTCCCATGCATATTCTAAAATATACTATTCGATAGCATGTTAATGAAGAACAACTTCTACTAACAACATAGTAAAAATTTAGATCTGAAAGATATCGTCTGACAAAAAGTTTACACATACACACACACGCGCGGTCGGACATTTATCCACAAATACTCAAAATAGCTTCCTAGGACCTCAAAACCTCGAGATCTGATGAAAACTCGATTTTCGAAAATCGGAACGAAACCAATAACTTCTCTTTTTTTTGAAAATTCTCAATTTTCATAGCAGGAAAAAATGTACTAATCACAAAAAGGTTTAATTATAATTACGAAACAATTCGAATGAATGAGGATGGTATACATATACAAAATGTATATAGATAACGGTTGCAACCTCTTCCGATCGATTCTGCGTTTAGTAATCCAACTTTTCATATATAATTTTCGTTATAAGTATATATTACAAAATATTTAGGAAAATGGATAATAGATTTAATATCAATATGCATTCTCTGTTTAGCTTATTGAATGTCGCTCAAGTTACCAATTACGTCAAGTTTTCAATGGAAATTTCGTAACTATACAAATTCGTAAACTCCTTTTAGTAATGTAATATCATTATTCCTTTCGGTTTTCATACTTGTTATTTCTCCACATAATGCTCGGCTTCATAATCATCGAACCTTGACAGCAATTAACTATGGTTACAAAACAAATTTATAATAGCAAAGGGCTTGAATTATATATTGTAATTAATAGTTCATAAATCTGAATTTCCATCAAAGACTAAATAACATCAGCATTCGAAATTCAGCTCCACCCGGGAAAAAAAAATTTAGATCTATTCAGATCAAATTAGATCTGATGTTTCAGATCTGAACAAATCTGCATTTTGCCCAGATCTGTTTAGATCAAATTAGATCTACTCTGATCGGAATAGATTTACTTGGATCTAAACAGATCAAGGTAAATAAAAAACACTCTTAGATCTGCTCAGATCCAATTTGTCAAAATTCAGCTAGTTAATCTTACAATTATACTATAATGTGAAGAAATATTTCTTTATAATCTGTACAGATCTAATCTGATAAGAGCAGATCTGAACTTTTTTTCCCGAGAAAAAGTTATATCAGCTCAGATCTGGTTTGATCCGTACAGATCCAATTAGATCTATTTATATTTACTTCATAAATTGATCGTTTAATTAATGTTGATCTATTCTGATCTGACTAGATCTAGGTTGATCTAATTTGATCTAGGTTGATCTGACTTGATTAGATTTGATCAGGGTAGATCTGGACTATTTTTCCCCAAAGAAAAATGTCATATCTGATCAGATCTAGTTTGATCTGAACAGATCAAATCAGATCTACTCTGATCTGGGTTCAGCATCAATTATGATCAAATTCGATCTGAGCTGATCTAATTTGATCAGAACAGATCTAAATTTTTTTTCCCAGGACATCAATTTTTCAAAACTACTGTAAATAAATTTTTTCAAATTACTGTTCATGGAAGTTAATTAATTAGAATTTTATTTTCCGTTAAAAATTCGCAAATAAAAAAAGTGAATCTGAATTTATAATTATCAACTAGTACCAGTATTTCGGAGAAAATTATTTATGTCATTGGTGTCATATAATTAAATATTTCATAGAACCGCAAACTTATTATAAGACTTTTGTTTAAAATCTCTCTATTTCGAGTTAAAATTATCAATAATAGAGTATACGTAAATAAATTATATGGATTAGTTGTTTTAAATATTTTATCGAGTTTTAATTCGGTTGAAAGCTTTTTAGAGATTTAAAATAATTTATTTACTGAAAATACTCAATATTATTTTTGACATTAATTAGTAATTCTCTGCTGGGAACTAAAAAACTAGATGACAAAAAGTCAGTATAAAAATATATAATTTTTAAAAATTAAATTTACCCACGCGTATGTAAAAGTGAATATGAAAAAAAAAAAGTTATTAGTCCATAAACAAAACTTTTTTAATGAACAGTAGATTATAAAGTTGATAATTAATTATTATACTGTTTTTATTTAAATATGTTTTGAGTAATTACAAATATGAGAAAAGGTAATTCATATGTCGACACTGTGTACTACAACAAAAGCTAAATCAATTTAACTTTTCACCTAACTCTTGTGATAGATATATATGAAAAAGCGTACAGAGGTGAAGTGTAGTACCAGGATCCATTTATGCGCACACACATTTATATATTTATGTATATCCGAGAATTGAATTCAGGATTTTCGGATACACGAATCCAACTTTCAAATGGTGGCTTCGTCGTTCATCTTTTCTTGCTTCGAAACAACAACGTTATCCTCTTTCCACTTTAGATCCAATCACGATTGTTATTTCGAAAGTGACGTTTGGTTTATTTATCTGCTTATCGTTTTTAAACAATATTTATTTATATTTCCTATATTTTTTATCTATAACTATTTATCATACTCATGTGCAACGAGATTGCCATTTAATTCAATCTATAGCAAATATATATATATATATATATATATATATATATATATATACATATATAGATTTCAAAATGTGTCATTTTCGCACTAACATTTTTCTCATTTTCACTGTTCAAAGTCATTTAGTAGACTCAAAAACAATATTCTCTTTGTAGTCTCCACTAATTTTAAATTCAAAAATCCCGGGAAAAAGTCATTTAGATCTGCGTAGAGAATAAATTGATACATATGTAGATCAATATAGATTTCCGTTGATTTGATCGATTTCTTCCTGGGGTTTGCTAACAATTTTGTAAGACTCCCCAATTAAAATACGGAAATTAATATTTTTGGTACTCAAATTTCGACATTACATTGAAATGTTGAACAAAAATTTTGTAGTGGATTAAATGGCTTAAAAAAAAGGCAGTAAAAAAAAAAAAGATCAATTGAAAATTTGAAAAGGTGTAGGGATTTTAAAGCAAAGTATAGAAAGAAAATAATTTAACTACTTTATAAAAGTTTGAACATATTTCATATACATGAAACTATATAACATAAGGCCGGAAAAAAATTTTTTTAGTAAAAATATCAATAAATGGAATCAAATATTTTCTGTTTTTCTTTTTTGGGGAAAAAATTACGGAATTCTAAGCGACATTTAAAAATTTTAATTTAGGGCCGTAGTGAGGGGTTTCTTTTTTTTATTACATGGTTAATAATTTTGAGTAGTAAGCGTAAAAAAGATGTTGCTGCAAAATATGGCAGATATATATTTTAAAATTCTACTAATAAAAGAGATTTTAATTTAATTTTTTTTTGAAAATGTTTTATTTTATTTGTGGAGGTTAAGTAGTGCTGGATAGTGTCATGGAATCAGAGTCACTCGAGGGTATATTGCGGTAGCTGAGCAATTTCCAATTATCCCCAGCTGGGTTGGAATGTCGACGTAACGTTAGTGCACAAGCTTAACGGCTTTCCGATCTCGATTTCGTCTCATTTCCGTCCCTGTGCCATCTTGTTTGGAAAATATTTTAAAACCATCTCTTCTATATTATTAATTTCACATTCTGCTCCATTCATATTTATAATTTTAATCTTGCGTTTAATTTAAACACTCATTTATTTATTAATCACATTCTTGATAACTCAGATCAGATTCAATAAAATCAATCGGTTCTCTGGTTACTTTTATTTTTAAAGGTCATTAGGGCGCAAGGTGACTTCGCGTAAAAATGATCAGACATTAAATTATTATCAAACTAGACTAATATTATTTATTGACAACTGTACATTTTGATTTATAATATTGCAAAAAAAAAATTCACGAGATTAAATTCGCTATTCAGTAAATCCGTCTCGTATGCATGCTTCGGAACACAAAGGATTCATAAAGTCCAAGAACTGTTCCCTGTTCTCTCTTTACTAGTTTTCATGTCTGTCGTTTTGTGAAAAAAAAAAATTTACAAGTATTTTTTTATTAGAAATTTATCATAAAGGAATGGAATAAACAATCGTATTATTACGAGAGTTCATATTTACAAAGAGAAACAGTAAAAAAAAAAGTACGTTTAACATTAATCATAAAATTCCATTTGATATAACTTTTTGATTGATTGAAAAATACTACTCATTGAAATATTTTTACATTTTACAAAATAGATTTTCGACGAAAACATGCATTCAGTATTTTATTTATTATTTTTAGTGTCCGTAATTGAACACATAATCGTTTTACTCGTCACTCATTTTTTACAAAAGTTAAAACCTTTCAAATATTCAACCGATAATAAAATTCTGTGTAGAAATAAAATCAACTCTTTCCAAAATCAAACGTCCAAATTTCTATAAGAATTTTTTTTTATTATTTATGGAATTTTTCGCAAACAAAAATTTTTTTATTAAAATTACATCTCGGGTATCGAAGTAAAAATTATAATGAATAGATTTTTTTAAATTGAACTGATTTTTAAAGCCTTAATTAAAATTTACACGCCGATAAATTTTGAATAAAATCACCCATAAAGTTTGGTACTGTAAGGACATCTAGCCACATGGAAAGAAATAATCGGTAGCAGCTACCTATTGGCAATCGTTAGCCGCTACCAATTATTTTTTGGTAGCCGCTAACGATTATTTCGGTAGCCGCTACTGATTATTTCGGTAGCAGTTACCGATTGGAATGGGTAGCAGCTACCGATTATTTTTTTCTGTGCAGTAACTCAATTTTTACTATGTTGTTAGTCGAAATTGCATTTCATTTACATGCTATCGAGTAGCATATTTTGCAATACGCATGGGAAAAATTTAGATATTCACCCCACGTCCTTACAGTATCATACTTTTAGGGTAATTTCTACTAAAACTTATCTGGGTGGAGAACTAGGTCCTCAATATTCGAAACCAGTCCAGAAAAATTTTGTAAATTCAAGAGAACGATGTCTATTTTTCTAATGAAAATTTAGTGGCGGGAATAGTAGTTTTGATTAATAGTTTATTGAGTGACGAAGGATGAAACAAGAATATTTCAGACGAGTGAAATTGACTGCCGGAGCAAAACCGACATTATACCGTCTGAAACCGTGTTTTATCCTGCACCACATGCTATATTTTTCATAATTACTATTTAGTATTAAACGCAAGAGTTTAAATGTCTGAAGACAATCAAAAGAAAATAATTTAAAACCATTAGTCCACGTATAAATTGAACTGTCAACTTGGTTGATTAAAGATATGATTATTCTCAGGTTCAAAATAAACGAATTGGATTCTGACAGCATTAAAATGAAGTCAAAAATTTAGCCGGCAGAAATTGGACGTCTTCTGCTTTAAGAAGGAAACCGATTTTTTAAAAATCTGCAAAATAGTATTGACCTGAAATTTTAGTATCCCGACGGGTAAATGGGCATTGCAAATTCGTCTTTTCATGTCAAATAAAAGAAGTTATTTCAAAATCACTGTGGTAAGACAGTCTAACAAGACATTAAAAATTTTTAAACAAATTTAGAATACAAGAAAAATCTACAATTAAAAAATTTTTCGTTTCTTCCTCTATTTTACTCAATTTTAATATAAACGACTAAAAGCATAAATAAAAATTTTTATGCTAAACATTCGCAATGTAATTTTCGAATTAACATTTTATTTAGTCTTGTATTTTGTCCCGTATAATAAATTAAGGAAATAATATGCATGACTTTTAGCCAATCTATCCGAGTTAACATATAAATTGCCGTTGAAGAGTACAATCAGTCTCTTTCTTCGCTCGTTTGCAAGAATTCAATTGAATTCCCCGAGAAACTCTTTAGTGTTTGAGATACAAGCCGTTGAAAGGAACGAAAGGGAGAAAGATACTGTAACTTAGGGTAAATGGTAGGAGAAAAAACAGTAATAAGGGTGCCATACGAGAATTTTCCGTCTCACTTTATCTTCTGTTTTCTTTATTTTTCTTATAAAAAAAGAAAGAGCCAACTATAAGGGATGACTGAGCGCGGCAGGGGGTTGTATGCGCGAAGATTCTGCGATGCGCGGGCGCGTTAAGCCGGCGCAAACGTTCCCCGATGCAGCATCCCCTACATCAGTTGCAAGTCAGAAATCGTCGCGTTTGTTTTCCTTCTCCGTATCCGATTTACAAACCGATTCCCTCGAGTCTCTCCGATTCAAAATCGCGCGAACGCTTTAATAATAATTATTATTGTTATTATTATTACCCACCCCAATGCTCAGTGAGCGAAAAGATGACTCGAAAAATTACTGCACGAGAAGTCCTGACTAACGATAAATAAATATTTATTTTTTTATTCCCACGATTTATTTTTATAAAAAAAAATTAAAAAAAAAAAAAAAAAGTTTTTTAAAGTAAATAAAAATTTAATTCCACGGAATTAAATTTAAAAAAAAATCGTGTATACAAGTGAATTTATTGTGATGAAATTTTTTTAAATGTATAAAAAAACTTTTATTCAAGTGCAATGGATAAAAAAGTTCAACAAGCAATTACTTATCTACTGCTCTTGATCGCCGGTAAGTTTGTTTATTTTTTATTTATCAAACCGAGTGTATATTTATCCGTTTAAATAACTTTTTAAAAGTTTTATTTTCACGATTATCTTACTCTACAGCATTGAATAAAAGTGGATACGGGAGTAAGCATTGATAGACATAATTAAATGATACTGAAAGTTTAAAGTTTGTTCTAAAGATACAAAAAAGTTTTTCAAAGTTTAAAGTTAATATTTTGTTTATTTTTTTATACTGAGTTTTAAATTTTCGAGTTAACTTAAAAGTGTTCTTCAGTGTGATCTGAGTCGTGATTAAGAGGCTGGTGTGATTGGAAAGGGCCTCGAGAGGATGTGATAGAGGATGTAGAAGAGCCCACGAGGGTCGTCGACGCCTAAAGCTCGTAAACCCTTGTCGCGAGCTTATCCCGCCGTTAAGAGTCTAACGCCCGTCTGCATGCCAGAGGTATCATCAACGAGTGCCTCTCTGTGGGATTTTACTTCGACTCTTGCTCTTACTCACTTTATATCCCCTATCGAATTTTTTAATTTCATTAAATTCATTTTTTATTTGAAAATTTTTTTTTTTTTTACACATTTCATAAGGGCGCGAGTTACAATTACCGAATGATGAGAACTTTCTCGACAGTTGCCTTTAATTACTTTTTCGTAAAACTCGTACAAAACACTTGAGCTTTCTTCTCAGCAGTTGAGTAGTGGGTGATAATGCCGAGAGCTTAGAAAGCTTCTCATTTATTTTCTTTCTCTTTTTATTTTACATCGTACATTTAAATATCCTTTCACGTTTTACTTTCTCTTTCTCTGTTATAACTTTACTACATTTAACATCCGTCATTTCTAATATTATTATCATTATTATTAGTATAATTATTACTGTTATCATTATGAAACTCTTGGCTTAAAGTTTATTAAATCAAGTTCTATAAAATATGCATTTAATGCTGAATCAAGAACACAATTGACTTAGTCACGCCCTAATGAATTCTTTATTCATGGCAAATTGTTCAATTGCGAGATAACGAGATAGGAAATGAACAAAAAAAAAAAAATGTGTAGTAAAGAAGGGAGGAAATAGTGGTAGAGTCAATTAGTTAACTGTTGGACAGTTTTATTATTTTTTCTTTATGGCCCCTTTTTATTATTTATTATAAAGAGATTAAAACAAACATAAATACGCCGGTGAGGAAAAAAGTTATTGAGAAATATGAGAAAAAAAATATATGGAGAAAATCCTTTGAGTCTACATTCTTATACTTTTTCTGTCATTCCTTTTTATTTTAGAATTTCACGATGATAAATGTGCGATGAAGCGATATACTTGAAACGATCCTCTTAGAGATTCTTTCCATAAATCTTATTTATTTTATTTTTTTTTTCGGTGTTATAACTTTAATTTTTTTTTATGTCACTGTTAAACAAAATATATCGATCTAATTTTGAAACGTCGTAAGCCAAAAATCAAATCGCCTGGAGACATTAAAAATTGACTTTAATTATGATCCTGAAGTTAGCGGACGATTAAAAATTTTTGGATACTTTTTTAAACAAATCAATTACAAAAAAAAAAAAATTTGAAAATATGCACATGTAGGAAACTAAAAAAACTCTAAGTGCAATTTTTTAAAATGTTTTTTTTTTTTTATAATTTGTTTTTAAAAAAATCAAAAAATTTTTAGACGTCGGCTAACTTCGGTATCATCTTTAATTACATTATAATCAGTTTGATTTTTGAACTAATTTTGAAAATTTTTTTAGATTTAAATATTTCGAAATTAGGCTTAAAGTTAATTAATGAACCGATTGATGTAAATATGTCAATTGAACGAGTCTGGGTTACGAGGTGCGAAATTAGGCCATCGATATTTGAACTTCTTAATTTTATTGTAAGAGGATATGCCATGAATGAAATTTAACAAAATATAATCATACAATAATAATTTCAGACGCGAATAGGGGGTAGGAAAAAAAATAAATGATAGAAAAAATTCCAATGAGACAATTTTCAAATATCACAGCATCAACCTAAAAATTGATTAAATTTATATAGCGATTTCATGACCGGATATTGATACTTTTGAACTAATTGAAACCTACGCGATCAAAGGCCGATAGTTTTTTTTCAATTTTTTTTGTCACGAAATTAATTTCCTCTGTTATCATTTTAATAAATTTTTTAAATCGTTTTTTTCAATATATTGCACAGGAATTTTTTATAAATCGGAAATAAAAATCCGGATTTCATTTTTTTTTTTTTTTTTTTAGACATTCGATATTTAAAAAAAAAACCAGAATCAATGAGAGGAAGTCATTACTTTGAGTAAAAAAACTAAATTAACATTTAGATTCTGTCAATTCAAATTTTAAAAAATTAAAAAAAAACCTATTATTTGGAATTTCATAATTAATATCAAATATTTGACGAAAAAAAGAAAAGAAAAATAATGATCAATTGAAATTTATAAAAGTAAAAAAAAGTACACCCAGAAAATTAAGTAATTGTGTTTATTATGCTAAATTTTTAATTCCAATTATCTAGAATGATTGGAAGGTTTTTCAATGCAAAAATAATTAGTGTTATAATTTTTTTTTATTAGGATTAATAATGATTGGATGATAACTTCTGCAATAAATTTCGTAACAGTTACTATCAGGATGGTAATATTTACTATCAGGATGATAATATTTACTCCCGCAATAAATTTCTAAACAGTTACTATCAGGATGGTAACAATTATAATTTCTGATGGTAACTGTTACCATCTGGATTATAAATATAACTATTTAGAATAATTATAATAATTAACTCTAGTTAACATACAGGATTGTAACAATTATCATAAATGTGGTGAATATTACAATCTGGATGATTTATACAATCATCGAGATAATATTTACTACTATCTGATTGATGGTAGAAATTTTTACCATAACTAGATAGTAACTCCTATTATTTAATTTAATTTTCTGAGTATAATGAATCTTTATTTGAAATTTTAATATTAACTAAAACCATAGTTAATGATACCGTAGATAAATTTCTAAAACTTTAAAATAAAAAAAAATTTAACGTTATGGGTTTTAATGTTTGAAATCTTAATCGACATTCTATTTGCCATGAAGGCAACTCTTTTAATACCTTTACTATTTTATAATCCTCATTACACTTCAACTAATAGTCGTATGTATCCATTCATAGCAATTATATATACATATATATATTTTTTTTTAATTGCCTCGTCGAAAGCTCTAGGCTAGTCAAGCCCATTCCCTGCCAACTAGAACTTAACCGTTCATATCGCAGAGTTAATTTCCCGTCTGGGTAATTTGGTTTCCTCTTTCTGTCCTCTCACCCTTAAAATCTCCCTGTAAATTCTCCTCACTCGCTTTTTACTCAACTATATATATCTATATCCGACTGACGTAACACGCGATCCATTGGAACTTGGTATGTAAATAAACTCAAAACTTTAGTACGCAAAATTGGTTTTACCTCCCACTGCTATTGTAACTGCATATATAGATATATTGATATATACATATAACTTTATACAGTTAAACACAAGCGTAGAGTTTCAGTTTATGCATTTGTTCTCATGGGTTTTCACTAGACCATTTTCCGTCTCTCGCCATATGCCCTCAATTCTTGTCTAGCAGAACTCTTACCAAGCTTACACATGAGCTGAAATCTTGTCCTCGTTGTCCTGCCCACCTTGTTCCGCATGCTTTACCCTCTACCAACAGAGCGTATAAAACGCCCGAAGGATTTTCAAACGAAATTCCGTTTAAATGTCGACTGTTCTCAACAAGAATGTCAACAAGATTTAGTTTTACCAATGAATAGAGAAAATTACTTTACTTTCTACTCTATATTGGATAATCAAATGCATTATCCGTTAGATAAATGCATTTATTGCTTGACAATTCGAAATTTTTATCCTCGTCAGTTGTAAAAATAATGTGTTTTTAATAGAGATAATAATAACGTATGAGGTTAATTTTTGTTTATCGAACTATTAAATTATTGTGAGCTTCTGGATGCACTTGAATAGTTTAATAAGATTTAAAAAATAGAATTAAAAAGATAAAAAAATGCCGTAATTTTCTAGTTCTGTGAACCGCAAAAAGTGCTTCTCACAAGACGTGAGAGACGCCGTCACTAGAGACCGCCACAAGACTCTTCACCTTGTGGCCGACATCTCAAGAATAACAGGAACGTATTTACGGAATTACGTCTGCGATTTTTCTTTTTTTCTCTTTATTGCTTTTTTATATATAAATATATATATATTTGCTTTATTCATTTTTTATTTTTTTATTGCATTGAAGCAATGACTATTTTGTTATTAAGTTATTTTATGATTGCAGTTTTATAAATCATTTATGAGAAAATATTTCTCAAATTTTTTTATTATAAAAGAAATTGAAAGTTTTATATTTTTTTTTTATTAATTTTATAACTTTTTTACATTTAATTAATAGTGGGATATTATGGCGATTAAATTTGGCAGACAGGGAAAATGTTTCCAAAGAAACGTAGTAGTTGATAAAAAAAACGTATATATATGTATATATAAAAGTAGTTGAGTCATTTTACACCAGTATAAAACTTTACTATAGCAGCAAAAACGACCGTTACTGTGGATCAAGCTTTACTCTTTCTCTTTATTCTTAAGTCTTATTTTTTTCTATTCTCTTCTCTGTCTTTTTTTTTATTCTAAATCGTTTGATAGAACCAAGTTTTAAACTTTCGGCAATCTTACATCTTAAAAATCTATCGGCGTAACTATACACTAGTGAAACACTGGAACAGATTGATTCGCCGTGGGCCATTTAACATTATACTTAATGGAAAAGCGAAATTAGTTTATGTTAAGTAACTAAATATACATCCTATTTATTACGTATAATGTTACATAAGGTCTTATTATTTTAAATTCAAATTGACTCTCTAAACATGAATTAGTGAAAATAAGTGAATATTCACTAATTCAAAGTGCAAATCGTACCACTAATTCCAAAAAGTGGTACGATTGGCACTTTGAATAAGTGAATATTCACTTATTTTCACTATTTTCACTAATTCATGTTTAGAGAGGATAACTTCAAATTGTTGGTTTTTCTTCTTTCTACGGAAATTTGAGCAACGCGCAAGTTGTGGAAATTCTTTTATTTTAAATTTTTATTAATCCACATGAGCGGTAAAATGGGTCGCCCAAAATTTTTAGTGAAAATTTCTTTGCAAAATTATTGTAAATCGTGAATTACTTTTACACTTTTTTCGAATAATTCGTTATCTGTTTCGTTAATAATTTTGTTAACTAATTCGACTAATTATTTCTTTTCATTATACATAACATATCAAAAAGCTGTTTATCGATATCTACTAAAATAAAAAATTTGCTGTTGTTGATAAACTGAGATTTTAAAAAAAATTCATAAAAATTTATATGGCATCGAACCATAAATCCTGAAAATCTAATAAACTATAATAAAAAAAAAATTTATTTGTTTCATCTACTCCATATTTACGAGTTGGTAATTTTCTTGGAATATTTTCACGGTTGAATAAATTTTTTTATATGAGTTTTTACAAAGAGATATAGATATAAACTGTGATTCTTTGACGTTAAAGTGTAGCGGATAGAAGAGAGAGCTCCAAAAAGAGAAAAGGCCAATAGACTCGTTATCGAAACAGAGAAAAGGAAATCGATCTGGTGTTGGGTTTGAATACTCGGGAGTTTCCACTCTCGTTGATTATTCTATTCGTCAAGCGTCAAAATATTTGTCTCGTTTTTTCTCTTTGTATTCCAAACATTCAATACTATACTGCCACATAAAACCAAAACTTTTTTTTATTTATTTATTCATTTATTATTTAAATATTGTGTGTGTTTTTTTTCTGTTGTTGTTTTGAAAAAACTCAACGCTATCATTTCCCGCAGTGTGTTTTACAAATCCACGGAAACTGATACCTTTCAATATGAATCCATCTGTTCAGTTTTGTTTTCAACTCTTCATAATTTATTTATTATTTTTTTTGGGAAGGGATTTTTATCGTGAAAATAAATATAGCAGAGATGTTACAAACATCTGTGCATATAAAATAGAAACTGAATAAAGCATGATAAAGAATTTCATATCAAATTATATTTTATGAGCTTAAAATATGTACATCACAAGTGCAGCTTATTTGCACAGTTTTATATTTTTTCTAAATTTGTGTTATTAATTATTACCGTAGTTTAATTTTTTTTTTATAATAATAATATTAATATTAGCATGAGGAGTTTGTGCAAGCACGTACAGTAACTTATTATACTGAATGCAATTTTCAATGTTGGGTAACGCGTATACTCTCTGTCACGATTAATAGAACATGAGAAAATTTGAATTTACTCAAACAGTTAGATAGACTTCGTGACTAACTCGGTAGATATTACATGTAAGTAAGAAATGTCAGGTACAAACTTTCCGACATCTCACGTTCAATAGCAATTTATATGAGTATAGTTTGAATCAACGTGTCATCTATATATAAATATATAATTACATTTATGTCACTATTATTTATTGCTTAAACGTTGATGTATGGGAGATTGGGGTAAAATGAGACACCTTTTCTAACGAAAATTACTAGAAATAGGTTAGAATGGGTGAATTGACTAATCTGTTATATTTTACAGTCCGACTCAAAATGGCCACTCCAAAAATTTTTTTTCGAAGTAGATGTCAATTTTTTTTTCAAAACTGTTAATATTTATGTGTACACAGTTAGAAGTTTTGTGTATTTGTGTTAAAAAATTTTTTGTGTTATTTTCAGCACAGAAATCGGTTAATTCAACACAAACCGTATGAGTGATTTTACTTTAACTGATTTTTTATGTTAAATTATTTGAAAATATGTGATGTAACACAATCTTGTGTTATTCGAAAATTAACACAAAACTTGTGTTGTTTAGCTAAACACTCCCACGCGTTTCTTCATTACTATAACCAAGCAAAGCATTATAGCAGCATTGTCTGCAAGGAAATTTGGATTATAATTGATTTACAATTATATATAATCATAGATAACTTGAATATTTTTATAATCAGGTTCAATGATTTTTTTATTCTCATTTTACAGGAGGATAATTCATGTCTCCATTTTTTAGAAAAATTACAGAAAATCAAATTAATAGTTTGCTAAATTGACATAAGTTGTATTAAGGTTAGATCAGTATACTTGAGTTGGTTAGGTTATGTGCTTATATTTATTAGTTAATTTTAACACGAAGTCTGTCAAATTTACACAAATTTTCTGTCAAAATAACAGATTTTGTGTTCAATTATTTAACATAAAAGTTGTGTTAAAGATTAATACAAACGCAATGTGTTGAATTAACACAAAAATTTGTGTGTTATATATGTGAATATGTCTTTGATTCAAAATTTAAATTATTTGAAAAAAAAATTGACGACTGAGATTTTTTATTGGAAAAAAAAAATTTTGCTAAAAACTTTGAGATAGTCTATGACACCAAAACGTAAAAATACGAATTTGAGAAACGGAAATTCCAGGAAATCTCAAATATTAGACAGCGAACAAAAAAATTAATTTTGATGAGAATTTGGGGGTTGTCACTTTGTCCCAATGTGAAGTATATTTATAATCATTTGAATGGAAGTTTATTGATGACAAGATTTACTTGCAGGATAGTAAATTTGAAAGTCTTTCTTAAAAATTTTGATTTTCTCTAATAAATAAATAAATAACTTTCTAAAATATTCATAAAAGTAACGGCAGTAATAAATAATAATAAATATTTTATTTATCTCATAAATGTTTGGTGACGTATAGAAAGAGTTGAAGGTAAGACTTTGAAAGTATAAGAAGGTCGTAAAAAGTTGGCAAGATATCTCGCGGTTTCTCTGTTCAGTTACGAAAAAATATCATTCTCTTAACTTTTCTTAGCTATCATACCCCAAAGTTTCTTTACCTCGCGCTAGCTTTCACGCTATCAATTCTCGTTAGGTCAAGTTTGCTGTGTATATGGGCAACAAAATATCCCCGGGTGAATAAAGAGTAACGAACGATATAAAAAGTGGATAAAAACAAGAGAGAATAATCATGGAAAGAAAATTTTACTACATGAATCGTGAATAATAATATAAAAATTTTTAGTAACATGATGTATTTCTGTAGAAGATGAAAAAAAATACGTGGGATATCGATTCCTTTGGTTAAAACGATACGGATATACATGCATGACAGAGATATCGGGTTCAGATAGAGAAAAATACTCTCACCCTAGATCAATAGTCGATGCTCAATATATCCGACTCTTCTCTTTGCATACCGGAACTTAACAAAATAAACAAACAAACACACAAACGAACAAGAAAAAAAACACTTTTTCAAACGTATACGATCCCTGTGGGTTCAAAAACAGCCAGGTGGACTATAACTGTAGTTTCTCTCACCCTCTTTCAAAACCTCACAAAAAAATAACAAATAAAACAAAAACTACAAAAAAAGGTATTTTTCAATAATTACTCAAGTATATTTTAAACCCATCAATTAAATGAAAAATTTATGAAATTCTACTGCTTAAGGGTGATTTAAGGGGTAATTTGGGGTGGCTGCAATTGTTGGCTGACGTGCGAAACATTCCAGAAATCTAAATCCAGTAGATTTTTTACTTTTCATTTTGTTTTTTTTTATTTTCATTACGCAAAAAACGTTCCATTATTCAGGTAAATAAAAATTTAATATGGTCGTCAAAAATAAAACTGAATATGCATGAAAAATCAGACAGATCAAAAAAACATATTTTGGATACAAAGATTTTGTTTTCAATTTTAGGAAATGAAAAAAAATAATAAACCTCAGCAATAAAATTTCGGTTTCCTACTGTCACTCTTACGGAAAAAACTAATGAACACTTAGGAGCTCTATTGAAAATTCATGAGTGTTGACATTGAGTGTACGAATATTTTGTGTTCGGCAATCTCAGAATACGAGACAAGACGTATTCCATAGCAAGTACATAAATTAATTCAGGAATCGTGGGTCTAATTTTCGAGGTAAGGGGCAAAAACGAAATTGGAAAAGCGTAGCCAGACGAAATTGAAGAGGAGGCAATGCAACCAAGATTATAGTACCTAGCGAGTACTCACTCATTTAGTCAGAGATTTTCTCACTCGCTCTTAACACTCAGGCACCAGAAGAAGGAATGATGGCCAGCAAAGATGTCACCAACCTATATATATATGGTATATAGTTGTCCGTACACTAGGAGACGTCCAAAAACGACTAAGAAAAACCTTATAGTTGAGAAACGAGACGAAGTAAAGGGACTCGTACCGTTAGCATTTACACTACTATATATATATATAGTCCGTATAGCTGTCAGGAAAACCACGAAAATTTACCATTTCTTTGAGAGATTGAGTTGGTGAAACTTGAACGGGCTGAATATAACGTCTTGAGTAATGGGCACCCCCTTCTTTATACCGTCGAATATAACCGTAGTAAATGCAAAGCATAAGTTAATTGCTTCAAATTTATATTCACTTTGGGGCTTATTTTATCGAGTTTTCAACACCAATGAAAAACTTCACCAACGAACAAGTCGGCTCGCGTATAATGGTAATAAACAAAATGGCGGTAAAGTATTGCTGTGCTACAAAAGGTTACTTTTAATTAACCAGCTATTTCTCACATTAAATTTACTTCGTTTTTGATATTTATTAAATACACCAAACAATACGAGGTGATATTTATTAGTTCAGTCTCATATACATGCAAAATAACCTCTGAATGTGCCTCGAAAATTCTTGATTAAATTCCATGACTAATTTAGTTCCATTAGCCTCCCGCAAGATAGCGTACCGACGTGCGTGTGTTCTCAACAGTTGGTAATTTGAATTTTAGATTGATACCAAATAAAGATTATTCGCATAGTAATATCTGATTTATGATTACAAATGTTACGGCACTAACTGCTAATTACTGATACTGCAGAATTTATTTATGGGAGCTCGTTTTATCATCGTCTGGGTACATTATAAAAATAGAGATAAATATTTTATCTATAGAAAACAAAAAAAAAAAAAATAAATAATCTAAAGATATGAGCATCATTCCAGTAGAATTACAACAAAGTTCATTAGACTGGATTAATGTGCGCTGTGTGGATCGGACGGTGGATAAGTGACTGAATGCTCATACATGGACATGTGTAACTGTTTCCATACTCTGAAATTACAAATCAGTATTCCATCTGCTTGGCTACTGTTTGTGATTGCACGTCGGAAATAATCGAATGATAATCGACGATTGCCATCAGTCAACCGTTTAATCACGAAAACCAATGACACGATTTGTTCAATTCAATTTTTATTTGTAACAAAAATATTAACAAAAAAAAAGAAACTGACAGTATTGTTACTATGAAAAGTAGAATGCGATATTAAAAAATACTAGACTGGAAAATGTTTTTTGTCAAGAAATCCAATAATCACAAAGCGAAAGAAATTAATTGAAAAAAGTAATCGATTCGAAATAATTTTTTTGATCACTTTGCGTTACATGCATGGATAAATACATTGATTTGTTAATATAAAAAATCTAGTAAATATACGACATCATTTTTTCCATTTTCAGAAGCATAATAAATTTTTTATGCTTGTCTGCAAAACGTTTTACACATATTAACCTTCGAATAATAAAAAGGATTAAGCAACATTAGATTTATTATATTTATTTGCTGTACAGTAAAATGAATAAAATAATCTGATTTATGGGGTAAGAAAATTAACAATTTGACAAAGTGGTCAGTATCAAGTAATTTGGTTATTCTGAAATAGGAAAAGGGAAGGAACCTAAGGAACGGGCGTCTGAGATTAAATTTCAGTGATTTTGTTGCTCAATCTCAATGAATCTCTAGACTTTCCCCTTGAATTGACGTTGTATGGCTTATAAACAAACAACCCTCGCAATATTTTATCTCGATGAATCCCGTGATTGACGAGGGTCCAGACATTCAATTATTCACCAACCAAAATAATAAACAGTATCTATAATGAACTAAAAAGTATACATAAGTATATAACTTGTGAATATTTACGTTATGGGGCTCAATTTTTTTGGTTATCGAAAAATGTATTGGAAATATATAAACGCATAAATATATGTATGAATGTATATTAACTTTTATTTATGTTTGTTTTAACGAGGATAGTCTTTTGGAACAGTATGAATGTTTTGTCGTATCATAGAACACATCGACGTCAGAGTTTGCGTCGACAACAATACCCCTAGCAGTTACTGAATGTGCGCTCAACCAACACCACGTTTATTTCCCAGATATTCCCGGTATAGTACGTGAACATTGGCTACCAAGAGTCACAACTATCTTTCTGTCTCTCTCTAACTCTTTGTATAAACTCAAATGCAACACTGCACGGGTGCATGAACCCGAGACGATTGCTTCATGTAACTGACGCCCATGATCGGATTCGCTTCCGTGCTTATCGGGAATAATCGAGAGAGCGTTTTATTCACGCCTTCTTGAACATGTTCCATTCCACGACTCTTCACGTTCCAAGCTCAAAGCTTACCATTTTGTTCTTTATCTTCTGACGTAACTCACAAATTATTTACGGCTGAACGCATCGTTTCGAAAAATCGTTAAATGCTTTAATTTTCAGATAATACCTGCGTTTGCATTTTATAGTTTTTTTTTTTTGTATTCTTGTATGGATTACATGTTCCATTTTGTACTGACGGCTCTTGTTTACGGCTTTATTTATTTTAGAAACTATTTCGTTAAAATATTACACTTCTTTTTATGGGATTTACTTTTTATACTGTAGTAAATATGTCAATAATAAAATTTATGGCTTGGAAACAAGTAAATTTCGAATTAAATGATAAATATGTTTTTTTTTTTTTAACTCAAAAAAACAATAATTTCTTTCCGACTACTGCTTAAACACGAATGGTCGGGTCGGATTTATGAAAATTTTTAATATCAAAAGTTAAATTGCACACCTCAAACTAAGAGATTTGAGTAGTGCTTTACTCTCCTAAAAATTTTTCATTGATTCGCTGACATTTACTCATGCATAGTTGATATCATACACTAAAAGTGTATAATCACCTGTGAAAAAAAAATGTCCCAAAAATTTAATACCAGTGAACTTTCAAATTGAAGACAATTCTGAACATTGAAAAATTAAAGACTTAAAAATTTTCGATTTCCTGAGCTCGTTATTAAATATTTTTGATAAGTCAAAAAACGTTCATAATTGTTTTAAAAATTTTGGTTGTAAAATTCCAAAAAACATTACTACACTGTAAACAATTTTGAGTCCGCGTGTTCGATTTCGGGCCTTGTTAATTAGGACGTTCACGGCGTCAATGCACTCAGAAAATTAAGTAATTGTGTTTATTATGGTTAATTTTTAATTTCAATCATCTAGAATGATTAGAACGTTTTTCAATGCAAAAATACTTAGTGTCATAATTTTTTTTAATAGAATTAAAAATTCTTGGATGATAACTTCTGCAATAAATTTCGTAACAGTTAGTATCAGGATAGTAACAGTTACCATCAAGATGATAACAGTTACTATCAGGATGATAATATTTACCATCAGGATGATAACAGTTACTATCAGGATGATAACATTTACCGTCAGGATGATAACAGTTACTATCAGGATGATAATATTTACTTCTGCAATACATTTCGAAACAGTTACTATCAGGATGGTAACAATTATAGTTTCTGATGGTAACTGTTACCATCTGGATTATAAATGTAACTATTTAGAATAATAATAATAATTAACTCTAGTTAACATACAGGATTGTAACAATTATCATAAATATGGTGAATATTACGATCTAGATGATTTATACAATCATCGAGACAATATTTACTACTATCTGATTGATGGTAGAAATTTTTACCATAACTAGATAGTAACTCCTATTATTTAATTCTCTGAGTGTGGTGTAAATGTTTAAACCATTTATTTTGAATTTCCAATTCTGCAGCATTCGATTCGTAATTTTCGTTTTTAAAAAATCTATTTCAATTATTTCGTGCCTAAAAAATTTCATTACATCAACTCACGCCGAGGTGACCGTGTAAAATCCTCGGGTCCATTTTTACACCAAAAATAATTAATTCAATTTTCAGTATTATCTCAAATTTGAAAGTTTACTATTACGAGCCTTTTTGAAATGGATTTTTTTTTTCTACACGGAGTGTTCTATTATGAACAGGACATTCCAGTAATTTAATATGCTGAGTTGCAAAGTTAGTAAACTTTGATAGTCATATCAAAAACTTTAATCCAATTAAGATTTTTAGAGACGTCTACTGGCCTGTACGCTTTTATAGTCTTGTAAACGCTATAATTTTTGTAAGAACCAATCAATCAACTTAATTACTTTTAATAGTTCTCTTCACAAGATTTACACATGTAGTAATTTTTGCAAGTGCATTTAAATTTCTGCAAATGGCCAATATATTCCGGCTTTACTATGACACCATAGCATTTTACACAATAATAACTTCTGCGTGCACTTTTTTCTCTGTGTATCAAAAAAATATTAATTAAATTTTTTTCTACACACAATTTTTAATATAATCACAAATCTGCTGTAACACCATTTTCCCCAGTAGTGATTTTTTGCTTTTAATCTTTGATAGATAAAATCTACAACAGAAATACTGTCGGGTAAAATGTAATAAAATCCGATCGATTATCTGGTTTCTGTCTCTCTTAAAAATGTATGAAGTGTCATTCGATTAAACATAAAGTGAATGTTACATAGATATAGATATCGATATCGATAAAGATATATCAGATAAATTAAGTTATATATTATCGACTTTTGTCAAATCGTCAGGATAATACAACAATAGGAAGAAAGTTATTATCAATTATAGTAGCAGACACGAGTTATTGAGATAACATTGAATGTAATTGGTGACATATATATAGATAGTATAACCAACTCTCCTCTGCGGTTATCGAAGATAATTGGATGTGGTCAGTGAGAGGAATGTCCGATACGCTTGTAAACGTATACAAGGCACGTGTGACAATCATATTGCTCCCTTGAGTACTCTACCCATTTGATTGTTCAATTAGTTCTCTTCCATTAGATATATATACTATCAAATTAATATTTGTCTTTTCGTAATAATTAATCTGTTATTTGCCCTCATACTCAAAACCCTACAATCTGATAAAATTTTTAAAAATTTTACATTGAAAAAAAAAAAAACATTTTTTTTAAAGATAATTCAATCAGTATAAAAGCATTCAAGTTAATTATCGGCTGTCATGGTAATTTCGATTACCCGCTGAGTTTAATTAATAGCTGACTTTTCGCATTAACCAAGTTACAAAGTTTGAACATTTGTGAGAGAGTCAGGTGTAATTAAAAATCCAATTGTTCGCGTTCACAAACTTCGTTATTGTTTGAAAAACTTTTTCATGCTTATGAATTATCGATAACACACTAATTAACATTTTTAAAAGTATCTGAACTAAGTAAAAAATTATTGAAATTTTAAATAAAAATATTGATAAATTTTAATTTATTTATTTTTACAAAGAGAAAATTGTAGAAATAATTTAGCACCTATATGCACTTATGAAAATTAATTTCATACAAATATAGAAATGGTTTCCGGTACACTCTGAAACCAAGTGTGTTACAATTGTATTATTTGAACACCCATTAAAATGGTTCTATGTTTGAAACCATAAATAGAACTATAGTTTTTTGTAGTCACTTAAAACGCATTTCACGGTGTGATATGGCAAGTGTGTTAATTTTGATTACACACTTGGTATTAGAGTGTAATGGAGAATTTATTAAATAGAATACCCGGAAAAAAAAATTTAGATCTATTCAGATCAAATTAGATCTGATGTTTCAGATCTGAACAGATCTGCATTTTGGCCAGATCTGTTTAGATCAAATTAGATCTACTCTGATCAGAATAGATCTGCTTGGATCTAAACAGATCAAGGTAAATAAAAAACACTCTTAGATCTGCTCAGATCAAATTTGTCAAAATTCAGCTAGTTAATCTTACAATTATAATATAATGTGAAGAAATATTTCTTTATAATCTGTACAGATCTAATCTGATCAAAGCAGATCTGAACTTTTTTTCCCGAAAAAAAGTTATATCAACTCAGATCTGGTTTGATCCGTACAGATCCAATTAGATCTATTTATATTTACTTCATAAATTGATCGTTTAATGAATGTTGATCTATTTTGATCTGACTAGATCTAGGTTGATCTAACTTGATCTAGGTTGATCTGACTTGATTAGATTTGATCAAGGTAGATCTGGACTATTTTTCCCCAAAGAAAAATGTCATATCTGATCAAATCTAGTTTGATCTGAACAGATCAAATCAGATCTACTCTGATCTGGGTTCAGTATCAATTATGATCAAATTTGATCTGAGCTGATCTAATTTGATCTAATTTAATCTAATTTGATCAGAAGAGATCTAAATTTTTTTTTCTGGGTATGTTTTATATGAAATTTATCGTGTTTTTTCATCGTAGCTTAGATACCATAAAAGTCTATCTGAAGCCTCAAATGCCGATTTTCGAGGAAATCTACACGCAGAGAACTTTATAGTAATTTTTACATAAAAAATTTATAGAAAAATTACTATATCATAGTAACATGAGGATAGTATGGAATTATTGAACAAATTACCAATAACGTACAAATTTTTGAAATACATCGAACAGAATTTAAATTTTTTGGATAAAATTTAATCTGTTGCTTTGTCAAAATTACAATGCACCTTGTAAATTCTGTTAGATGAATTTCAAAAATTTCTACGTTATCGGTAATTTGTTCAATAATTCCATACTGTCCTCATGTAACTATGACAGTAATTTTTCTATAAATTTTTTATGTAAAAAATACCGTAAAATTCTTTGCGTGTATAGAAATTTCCACTTATATTCTCGCTAGAATCTATACAGGTTTACCTCTAATAGATTCTCGTGAATATCTGGCTAAAAACGCCATCTAAATCCATTTAGAAATCTCTGAAAATCTGTTTCGATTCCTATTTAGATTTTTTAGATACCGGAGATATTTAAATGTATGGTAGTGTCGGCTTTCTAAAGTAAATTTCGGACTTTCAGTAATGAAATTTGTGTCATTGTATTAAAATCGGAAAGTCTCATAATTTTTTTATGGTTGGTAGGGTGTTCGTTATTTACTTATAACCTAAAAATAAATTATTATTTTTTAAATGAAGTAGTGCATTATTACAGTGTCACATTTCATATTGACCTTCTCTGACATCTATACTACTAGAAATTAGTAAATACTCATTAACTATGTTTGTGAAATTTTATCATTTATCATTTTATTATATTTTTTTTTAGCTGCCCTAATATACATCTGTCGGTCGTAATGAATTTAAATGAAATTGTGTAGTTTGAAAAATTTTAGCTTGCGATTTGAATCATTTTCCATATTCCATTTTTCTTGTGTTTATTAACATTGCTAAAAATAATATGCTATTATTATATTAGATTAATTTAAATCTCATGCATGATAATATGACATTATATAGAGTTATTATTATTATTATTATGATTATTATTATTAAATGAACGATAGAGTAGATTTTACGTTTTATTCATAGTTGTCGAGGGTTGAAACAGCCAACCAAAATTGCTTTTCCCGTTCATCGACACAAGATAGAGGGGAAAACCCACTTCGGTGCATCGATATATCCAATCGTACGAATAATTGGATCCTCTTCTCTCTCTCAACACACACACATACATATATACTGTTTCCCCTACCACTTTTATCAATCCTTCCGCAAGCTCTTCATCCATTGGACCATCGAGCATGAGATGAAATCTCGGTCAAGCGAGTTTTCAATTTCATTTTCTGTCACTCGTAATTTTTTATCATTTTTCAATTTATTATTTTTTATTTTCTCACTACTCTAAATTATTTTATGTCATGGCCTGTTAAAACTACTACTAAATAATTATAAATCATGACAATTGACAACCAAAAAAAAACAAAACAAAAATTTAATTATCTCTTGTTAGAAAAACAATTATAATTTAATTAATTTTTTTTCCAATAAAATGTTCCAACTAAACTCCTTGGGTTTTGATTGACGGCTGGCAAACTTGTTAGTCTGAAGAGCTTTTTTAATTTAACTATTTTTACAAGAGTGCCCACTTTAAAACCCAGGAGAGTCCACATGAGTGGACATTTCATAAAATTACATCAATTTCAAGAAAAATAAGTCAGCCCTCAATTTTATCGCTTAAATTTCTGCCAAATTTCAGTAATTTTGTTATTAATTTTCACAAGTTAATGGAAAATTGTTTAAATTTTAATGAAAATATTTTTCTGCTGAGTTGATAAAATTTTCCGACAGATTTCAATTAACACGGAAATTTTTTTTTCCATTAGTTACACTCTTACAAATCAACATTGAAACCATTTCATTCGCTTTTTTTAAGGGAGGAAACAATCGAAAAACATTGAATGAAAACACTAAAAAAAATAGGATTTAGAGATTTGCATTCGTGACAGTTTGAATGTATGTTCTGGTAGAAAAAAAAAAATGGTGTTTGTTATAGTGTTGTAGAGGATATATATGGTATCGAAATCCAGTGGAATAATTTCTGTATGTGAGTTAGAAGGATAAGCGTAAGAGAGAAGAAATAGATGGATAAATAAATTTGTGAGAGAACAAAAGAGTGAGGATGAGGATGAGGACGAGGGTGGAAATGCTGTCGAGTCAGCAAAGTTTGTCTTTGCCGCTGTGTCGTCTTCCGAGCCGTTTACTCTATCTCCAAAATATAGAGTACAGTGAGTCCGCGCACTATCGATCGTCGCACCACCAACTTGACAAATTTTCCGAAATTTCAACCCTCTGTAAGTGAACGAGCAGTTGTATTAGTGTACCAGTAAGAGAGAGTAGAGTAGACAAGAATTTTCTTCCACAATATGGCAAAGTGTCTTTTCAGGATAGTCACGTCCACTCGTTCACTCTTCATATTTTCCTACAGCAATTTCGCCTCGATCGTGTTGCTAAGACGTGAGAAATTTCCCGCGACTGTCAATTTCCACCTCAAAATCACTATTATTTTTTCTTTTTATTGAAGTTTATGATCAATAAAGATTTTAAGAATTTCAACAAAAATAAAATTTCGAAATTTGCATTCCTTGAAATTTCAATTTTTGTAATTATGCATTACCTCATTAATTCAAAAACAATTAACATAAATTATAATTACAATTTTAGATAACCTCAGCCATCATAAATTCAGCATCTAATTTGATTTAAATAAAAAAAAGAATTAATTATAAAATTTCTGATAATTAAAAAGTTTAAACTACTAATAGATAACTTTGATTTTGAAAATTTGTTCTTAAATAATTAAACGACACCTCTAGTTCACTTGGACTTTACTAATAGTTACCAAGAAACTACTTCAACTCCAAAGGTTCATAACCTCCTTCTACCTCTGGTTAGATTCTCTGTGATCGGTACATTGTCTGAACAATTAAAATTTAATAGAACTGATTTAAATAAATGTTATGGTTATGAGAGTCAATTGTAACTTTTAAAAGCGTCAAAATTTAAAATTTAATTTTTGAGACAACGAAAGTTATCTGAGACAATAAATGTCTTCTGTCAGAAAAAATGCGGGTGAGCGAAGAAAATAAGAGAATTGTTTTTGAATAAAATGAGTTAGCTTTGAAATAACAAAATAAATTGTTTTTTTTATTACACTAGCATTGAAAATGCGGTTCAATGTCTGTTTAACCACTCTATACAAGTAAATTGAATTCCAATGCGATTTAGCGAGTTTTAAATGATCGATTTCTGCATTATATTGGGCAGCAAATGTTTGGTTTAGTTCCTAATTTTTTTTTCAGCTCTGCTAGAATCCTATTTGTTTCTTGTTAACTCATTTGAAAATATATATATATATATATATATATATATATATATATATATATATATATATATATATATATATATATATGCGGAAAACTATACAACATGTTTGTTATAAATTTTCTTTTTGTGAGAACATATATATTTTTGAGGAAAGGGCGGGCAAAATGGAACCGAGTGGGCAAAATGGACTACTAGAGTCTTATCCTAATTTTTGAACAATTTTGAATATCCCTCTTTTTTTTTTTTATTTATTTTTCAGGAATTTTTCAGTGGACTTGATATAGTTTAGGCTCGATATAGAAAAAATACATACGGTGTTTTCTTCGCTATATTAAAATTTCTATAAGTTGTTTATCTTCAATAATTTTACTTTCTCGGTACCTTTATTTACTAACAGTATTACGAATCACTTTTTTCACTTAGATTAGATATATATAATTTTTTTTAAATAAAAAAAAATTTTTTTTTCACTTTTTTTGGGGTAGTCCGTTTTGCCCTCGGGAAAATTTTTTCGTCAATGGCAGCCGAAAATTTGGTGTAATTATTTAAAATGGGAGTCGAAAAAAGAATATTCAAATGTAAAAAATCCATTATTTACTTATTATTACATTAGATAATTATGGAAAGTACAGTGCGTGGTGTAATGAAACACGATATCAGACTTAGTGTGATATATACCAGCCTTCCTCCAGTTAGTCAACCTCACCCTTGTCTGAAATCGTCTTACATCAACAAAATCTCAAGGGTTCTGATTTATGTTCCAATTTAAGAAAAAAATATGGATTGTAATACGAGTACAAAGTGGTTGAAAAAATAATTTCCGAGCACCTCAAAAAAGAATTGAATTTTTAAAAATATCAACACTCCCTCTGTAGGAAATACCAATAAAAATAAAATATTAAATTTCCACGTTAAAAAAACATTAAATTTTTCATTTTAAAACGAAAGCCTTGAGCAATATTTTATCTCATAAAATTGCACCGGAAATTCGCGTGTTTATTTATCCAACGAATTTAATCGTCGGTTCTATTATGATCATTTCCATATTTTCCTATAACTTTGAATAACTTTTAAATGAAAACTTTTTTAAATCTATTAAAAAAAAAAAAATATATATATATATATATATATATATATATATTTTTTTTTTAATAAAATACCAAAGCACTATATTTTAATTGCCAATAAATTTTAATTAAAAATAATTTTAATTCAATTAAAATTAATCAATATTTCAATAAATTGATTTTTCTCAGTTTATAAATTCAAATATTTTGTGACTAAAAAATAGAAAATTGATTTGTCTACTCAGGTGAATTTAATCGTAAAATAATAGCATGAAATGTGATATTTTTTCCAATAAGAAATATATCTTTAAAAAATAAAAAACCTTAGGATGAAAATTAAAGTTATTTGCGTAGTTTCTCAATTCGTAAAATGTCCTGAGGGCGTCGTTTGTAACTCTTACCGATCGATACGATTCGACGTCGTTAGACTGGCGCAGTTGAATCCTGTTATCGTATTGTCATTTCACCGTTATCAGTACATCCGATCGTGCCCTCCTTGAGTTTCTCGTATTCTCATCGATAAATCTGCTACTCTAATACTCGAGTATACCCACCAGCTCATAAACAGTACACAGTGGTAAGATACTACTGTTGCATCGTTAGTTTGCTTGTACTAAATCTCTCAATAATTTTACGATAACAATCTCAAGTGTATGAATTTCCTCATTGTAATCCTCTTATAAGTCTACTAACAACTGAATTCAACTACTTACAAACGACATAATTGTTCGAATAATGAAAATCGGGTAAATTAATTACAATCTTCTTTTTTTTATTTAAATGCGATAATTTGTTACAATTTAATCCTCGAGATGACTCGATATTTTTTTATCTTTTTTCCGTCACTACTTTCTCGACTACTCAAGATCGAGAATAGTCTGTTTTGTTGAATGCTAATGGAGGAATTATGACCACATTTTTTTTTTCAATATGAAACGACGGTAATTACTGTAGCGTTTGTCTTGAAGTCTAGTCCCAGTCCTTGCATTATTCAGGACAGTGATAAAAGAAATAAAAATTTTAAATCAACGACTCGAATCCTCGTTTCTTCTTTATAATTTTTCATATTTTATTTCGTTTCTTAAAACATTTGGAGGAGTACTTATTCTATACTCTGTACTACAGATATTTTTTTAGCTACGTAATTTTATTTCACTTATATCTTAAATCTTAGGACTGGATTATTATGTTTCAATTACTTTTTTCTTGTTGCGACAGAGGAAAATATTTTTCAAATTTTAATATTTCATATTCAGATTTAAATTTTTATGAAAGGGAGGAGTAACAAAAATGGGGAGACCACAGAAAAAATTCACTTTTTCTTAATTTAAAATATTCACTTTTCGCTTACATTTAGATAAAATAAGACAAAATTACAATTACCATAAATACATTTTTTTTAATGTTATTTTCGCGCAAAAATTTTTTTTTTCATATTTTAAAAAAAGTGACTAAATGTAGTAATTTTTATTTAAATTACTTAGAATATAATTATTATTAAATTTATTTTTTAATGGATAAATTTTTCATTATAAAAAAAAATTTTTTTTTAAATTTTAATTCAAGAAAATATTATTGGAAATAAATGCAATCGACGTTGTAATCCCCATTCGTGGGTTTCATATATCTCTCAATTCGACGGCTGTCAATAATATCGACTGCAGCAATTATCGAAAATTGATAATAAAAATAAAAAAAAAATAAAAAAGTTATGAGTCTCGATATTTTTCCCAGATGAATTCAAAACGATGAATTATTCTCCACGTCAAGTTTCTCAATGCATAAATTATTTATATATAATAAAAATATATATTATTATTATTATTATAAAAAAATTTATTTACTCACTCAAAAAATTAAATAATAGGAGTTACTATCTAGTTATGGTAAAAATTTCTACCATCAATCAGATAGTAGTTAATATTATTTAGATGATTGTATAAATCATCTAGATTGTAATATTCACCATATTTATGATAATTGTTACAATCCTGTATGTTAACAAGAGTTAATTATTACAATTATTCTAATTAGTTATACTTAGAATCCAGATGGTAACAGTTACCATCAGAAATCATAATTGTTACCATCCTGATAGTAACTGTTTCTAAATTTATTGCAGAAGTAAATATTATCATCCTGCTAGTAAATATTGCCATCCTGATAGTAACTGTTATCATCCTGATGGTAACGGTTACTATCCTGATAGTAACTGTTATGAAATTTATTGCAGAAGTAAATATTATCATCCTGATAGTAAATATTACCATCCTGAAAGTAACTGTTATCATCCAGATGGTAACAATTACCATCAGAAATTATAATTGTTATCATCCTGATAGTAAATATTACCATCCTGATAGTAACTGTTGTCATCATGATGGTAGATATTACCATCCTGATAGTAACTGTTATCATCTTGATGGTAACTGTTACTATCCTGATAGTAACTGTTACGAAATTTATTGCAGAAGTTATCATCCAATAATTATTAATTCTAATAAAAAAAATGATAACACTAACTATTTTTGCATTGAAAAACGTTCTAATCATTCTAGATGATTGGAATTAAAAAGTTACCATAATAAACACAATTACTTAATTTTCTGAGTGCTTGATTAATTAATCTAATAAAAAAAAAAATGAGAACATAAGAAAAAACATCAATACATAAAATATATACTTTTTTGTCTCTCGACACGAAAAGAAAGTTTTTTTTATTGAAAGAGACGTAATAGAGACATATATCAATAACAATATTTATTCTCGTATATACTACATACACTTGGCATAGCAATTCAATTGAATTTATTTTTCTTTCATTTTTTTTTCCTCCATATCTTGTCAATTTTCCTAACGTCAGCGGGTAGAGTTTGCGTTCACTGCTAAAGGCATACAATTAGTTCTATTCAATTTCATCCCATTCTTCTGTCAATCTTTGCTTACACGTCACTGTTTAATTAAATATCTTTATTCTATCGTCAAACTTTTCCATTCAAATGACATACTTTCAATTTATATTTGACATAAACTTCAATACACTCTATTCTAATTAACAAACAAAAAATATCAATGATTCAATTATTTATATTTTAATAGTAAAAACATTTTTAATTAAAAGTTTATCAATTGAAATAATTGCAACAGTAATAATTTGATTTTCTTGATTTAAGGTTTTATTTAAAATTAAAAAAGAAAATTACATTTGACTTTTAATTGAAATTGTGCCCGAACTATTGAATTTAGAGACAAAATTACTTTGATGTTTCTTGTAGACGATTTAATTTCCTATAAAATTTTATTGATATCAATTTATCGTACTATTAGTAGTTTAGTCAGAATTTGATCTCAAAGATGCGACTTTATCAATAAAATCAATTTTTAAGTTTATTACACTGTAAAAAGAGCGGTGTTAAAATGAAATAACACCGGTGCAGGCAGTGTAATTTGGCGGTGTTAAAATACCGGTGTTAAATCGGTGTAAAAAAAAATTCCACGTATAGAATTTAGAAAAAAAAATCTATTACATATAAAAAAAATATAAATAATTAATGAATATTATCTACAGAAAATTTCAATTTTGCTATGTACTTATTTATCTCATTCGTAATTTATTCAAAATTTACACAATTTTACGCCCATCATTTCAATCACCAATAATTTAATTAATTAATAAGAATACTCTTTAACTCTACTGAGTAAAAATATTAACAAAGTAGAATGTTTTAACACTAGGAAATTTTTTTAACACCAGTAAAGAATATTTATACTGGCGGCGGTGTTATTTTAACACCATTTTCAGTATTGAAATTTAACACCGAAAATTTTAACACCTACACGGTCTGGACTTACGTCGGTTTTTTTTACAGTGAACTGAGGTCTTTAAATAAAAATTTTTAATTATTTTTCACAGATACGACAAAAATGTATGAGAAAAAATTTATATAGAATTAAATTTGCTATACAAAAGATATTAAAAATTTTTTCGCAGACTCAATGGATTGTAAATTATTTTTATTTAAACTTTTATAAAAAATTAAAAGAATTGTTTACTTAATTAAGTAAATAGTTAATTAAATGAAAATACATTGTTACTGTTAACTTGATTACTTAAAGCATCTCAATGAAGCTTCTAGTTGTGTTAGATAGCAATTGATTGTATTATCTAACCGCACCATACAAAGGCAACGTAATTATTAGATTTTCCATAGACACTGTCTCTATCACAATTTAATGTCAGTCTCAGTCTAAAGCAACCTGGTCAATGCTTTCGCTCTATTTCATCCTATTTCTCTCAGTCACTCAATTACCCTCTTTCTCTCACATTCACTCACTTGCTCTCACAGACTCATTTAGTCCTGGAGAAATAGTAACCACCTTCAACGGCAGCTCCTAACCCTTGCCAGTGACATTTTCAACATCTAATCGTCCATAGTAACCACGAAACCTCACTTCCGTTTCTCTCTGAGCTTGGTTGATGTCTCTGTGGTTGTTTGTAGTCTACTTATAATTTAAATCATTTCTTACATTTACTCTCATACAATTTTTTACTTTCTTTCTATCGATTCGCTTTAAAAACTTAACATTTTAAAGGCAAGGTCTGTATTTTATGTTCGCTAATTTTTTGTCAATACACTTTAAATTGTCGTCCATTTATTATTTGATATTCTAAGTGGCATAAAATGTAGATGACAGAATATGTAAATCGAGTCTATTGTAATTTTAAATTTATTTACTTTTATATTCATGAAAAAATTTAATTTAAATATTAATGCCTCTATTACGGAGATTTAATAAGTTTTACTTGAGTATTTACTTTAGATTTTTATTAAATTTTCCACTATTCTAATATCAAGTCTTGAGTAATGCTCTACTCTCGCTTGAAAATTTTTTACTGATTTACTAACATTAAATATTATTTACTGTTGATTTATCACGCTGAAAAGGTGTAATGAGCATGATATTATAAGGAAAGCATGCTAATAAACTGATATGGGGTTAATTTAACCCAACAAACTTTGATAGTCATGTCAAAAAGTTTAGTTTAATTTAGATTTTCAGCGATGGCCGCTGGTCTGTACGCTCTTATATTCTTGTAAACACGATAACTCTTGAAAGAATCAATTAATCGACTTGATTATTTTTGCATCAGCTTTAGATTTTTATATAAAATAACTCTATTGAATATCTCTGTTCAAATCCTTCTCGTTAAATTATAATAAATAAATTAAAAATACGATTGATAGTTGTCACGAAGTTGGCTGATATTCTTGTCTCCTTGTCTATCTTGTTAGATTTTTTCTTACTGTCTACTCTCTCTAACGAGTGCTAGCAGCGACATCGGCGAGCCAGTAGTAAAAACTGTCGGCTTATAAAAACATGGTGACCATTATAAGAAAAATGGCGGTTTAATTTAAAAAATTTAACGTGACATATATCATAGATATAACGATTCAGTCATCGATATTTAGATTTATAAAATATCAATCAATAACGAATTTTCGTATTCCAATATCTTAATTAATTATCAATACACTTTAATATTAAATAACAAAGTTTTATAATATTATTTATTTCAAATAATTTTTTTTTTATTAATACATTAACAATCGCGATCAAGTATTGTCCGATGTCATGAGTAATTAAGTAAAAAAATATTTTTTACAGCAATAACTAAAAATTTTCATCATTAAAAAAATGTGTTAAGGTCTGGCTTTTTAGATTCTCATAAACTTTTTTTCTAATTATAAAAACAATCATTTTTTGAAAACATTCAATACAACATTTAACATACTGTTATTCTAAAGTGTATAATCTAAAATCCAAATGGTTAAAATAATCGTATCTCAATGACAATCTCATTCCTGAGAATACGGTAATAAAACGAGTGCTTTTACGCAAGTAGAAACAGTTGGGATGTAGTCAGACACAATATAAAAGAGATTCGTAGTGGATACGACGACAAGTTCTTGTGTAAGTCGTTATCGTTGGCAACGTAAGAACCCAAAGAATGAAATTGTCCACTTTTAATACTCGAAATGGTTATGGAGTCGGGAGTAAACAGAACGTCAAAATAGCATTTATTCAGGTTTTTTTTTTTTTTTTTTTTAATATCTATATACTTATCTACAAATGTAATAGTCTTAGCAGTACCAGTAGCGGTAGTCGTAATCTACTAACGTCTATAGGTATTTTAAAAATGTACTCGCGAACGTTAAATTCATTTCCATACTTCTCAAAACAATCTACTGCTCATAGTTTGATATACAAAAGTTATTTATTTACGAGCAAGATTTACTTGGTTATTTTTTTCTTTTACGCGGTTTTTAGTTTTTGTTGAAATTCAAATCTGTTCCACAGAGTAAACAAAAATTTTTGCTGACATGCTCTCTAAAGTTACAGTTCTTTTTTAATTAACTTTCATTTCTTTCCTTTATACATAATCAAAATTTTTTTTTTTTTTTTCGTCTAATTACTATATATCCGATGTATTTGCGCATTCTAAGCCCTACGCATGACACCTGGGGCAAAATGGGCCAGCCGAAAAATCGAAAAAATGATTCTTTCAAATTTTTACCGTCAAATTAAAAAAAATTTATTATATTCCGCATTTTTAGCCCTACCCATAACACCCGGGGCACAATGGACCAGCCCAAAGTTCTGAAAAATGATTCTTTCATATTTTTATCGTCAAATTAAAAAAAAATTAATATGTTAATTCATTTTTCGACTGATTTTCTATAGTTGGGGCAAGTTGGGCCACTAAAAATATTCGGGAATAATATTTTATTTTTTAATTGATAACAATTCAATTAAAAAAAAAAAAAATTATCATTTTTTGGAGGTGGGCCTCTGTCCCACAAAAAAATTTTTTTCTGCCTTCGTATCCACCAATGTTGTAAAATGTAATTTTTCTTTATGTATTTTACATAAAAAAAAATTTAATTTAATGAAATTTGATCAATTTTCAGAATTTTTTTTTTTCAACTTTTTTTAAGGGTACCCCATTTTGCCCGCCAAAAATTAAAATTTTATTTTATAACGGCAGCTAAAAATTTTGTCTATTTATCTTGAATGTCATTAAAAACAAAAAGATTCGGCGTATTTTAGTCATTGAAAACTTAGTATTTCCATAGGTACCCCCTTTTGCCCCCGCCCCCCTCCCCTATATGAAATATAAATATATTAATTTTTACTGGACGTCGAAAATATAACTGACGTAAAAGCTTGTGTGATATAATACGATATTAATAAAAATAACGAGGGTCTGAAAATTAATACTCACTAAATTAGTGATAAATTTTTTATTAAAATATATATCAAAAATGTGTTTCAATAATTTAATTATTTAAATAAATTTTTAATAATTCTTCATGACGTGAAATTTCGAAAATTCATATTTCAAATATCCATTAAAATTTATTTAAATATTAATTTAATAAAAATGGAAGATAAAAGTTATTTATTTAATTTTATTTAATAACCAAAAAATAAATAAAGTTACATTATTTATTTATCAAATTTTATTTTTGATCCGAACAAATATTTTCTAGTGAATCAGAGTAAAAAATGAACACCAACATTTTTATTAAATAATTGCATACATAATTAATTTAAAAATTTCATTTATTTTTGTTCATTAATAAAAACAGAAATTTGTACCCAATATCATATTCATATAAATTTTGCATATAATGTAAACTACACAAAAGCGTAATATATTTAAATTAATGTAAAGAAAGATAATTAATATATTTAAAAATAAAAATGATAGAAAATGTAACGTTGCAAGTTGTCGAGTCAAGTCAAGAGTAAAATTATATTAACATGTAATTTATTTGAAATTTCGAGTTGTACATTTGTTATTACAATGGTTCTATTGAAATAGTTGTATATAAGTGTGCTAATTTATGAGAATAAAATATAATTATTTAAAAATAATAGCTCACAATTTACGCAGTTACACAGTTAGAAATTTTGTGTTAAATTAAACACAAATCGTGTGTTGCAAAGGGTCTACACAAATTTTTGTATTAATTCAACACATTGCGTTTGTGTTAATCTTTAACACAACTTTTATGTTAAATAATTGAACACAAAATCTGTTATTTTGATAGAAAATTTGTGTAAATTTAACAGACTTCGTGTTAAAATTAACTAATAAATATAAGCACATAACCTAACCAACTCAAGTATACTGATCTAACCTTAATACAACTTATGTCAATTTAGCAAACTATTAATTCGATTTTCTGTGATTTTTCTAAAAAATGGAGACATGAATTATCCTCCTGTAGAATGAGAATAAAAAAATCATTGAACCTGATTATAAAAATATTCAAGTTATCTATGATTATATATAATTGTAAATCAATTATAATCCAAATTTTCTCGCAGAAAATGCTGCTATAATACTTTACTTGGTTATAGTAATGAAAAAACGCGCGGGAGTGTTTAGCTAACTAACACAAATTTTGTGTTAATTTTCGAATAACACAAGTATGTTACATTACAGATTTTCTAATCATTTAACATAAAAAATCTGTTAAAGTAAAATCACGCACACGGTTTGTGTTGAATTAACAGATTTTTGTGTTGAAAATCAACAAAAAATTTAACCAAATAATTTTTTAACACAAATATATAAAATTTCTAACTGTGTACATAGTAAATAACTTGTAAGTTAAGTTAATTATATTAAGAAAACATAAAATCTTTTCTGTGCTAATTAACTCATTTTATCATGATAAAGTATATACTCAGTATTAACTTACATTTTTTTCCACTTTATTTAATAAAGAATTATATGTTTTTATTTTTATCCGTTTAATTAAAGAATATTATCAAAAGTTAACTTAGTAATGCTCATGAAAATTAAATATTTAATTAGCTTGATTCACTTTACGGTTTTATAAGGATTTTATTAAATAAATTTTATAGGGAGAATATAAATTTTTATACGATAGTGAAAATTGGTGAGTTTGAGCTCATGAATGCAAGATGGTATAAAAATAACTCGACAAAATAAAAAGCATATGAAAAAAATGAAAATAAGAAGAGATTCTTCTCATCAGGGTTCTCGTTTTCACGGGTGAAAAACTTCATCTCTCGTCGCGACGACCGCGAAAATAAAATAGAACAGCGACCCCATTTTTCCCGAATTTCCTAATATTTGTTTTACCTCCAGTATTCTCATCCCCTCGGTTTTTTTTTCCATCACTCTTTCGATTTCTTGAAATTCTCGTTTCCACTAATAAGTCCGTCGACATTTTTTTACTTTTTCTTGCAATAAAATTTTTTTTCCATTTATTGATTTCTTTTGTCAAATTTAGTTCTTTTTTTTATGAAGTTTCTTAACTTTTTTATTTATTTATAAAGCAAAACACGAGTTTCGAAAAATTAACTGTATAGCGTGTGTCGATATAGAAAACTTTTCCAATCGTTTACATACTGACGTATTTCCGTGTTTAGATTTAACTTTTTTCTAAAAAAAATATATATATATATTTATATATATGTCTAGGTGTAAAGAAGATTTACAAGCTCAATATTTTATCACAATTGCACTAGTTAGGTTCTTACATTTACCACAATCACTCTACGTCATTCAAGACGACTCATTTTCTTTCTCAACTTACGTCTGGCGTAAATCCAGATTAAACTTTTTTTATTCCTTCTTATTTTCTCTTATTACGATCTCATTTTTTTTTTTTTTTATTTCTGGGTAATACTTTAATTTATTAAGTAACATCTTCATTAGTTGTCTACAATAATATAAATAGACTATTTTTGTCTCCATTAATCTTATTAGCCATTACTTATCACACTTTTTTATTTATCTCTGTTTTTGTTGAACTTCATTACGGAAAAAAAGCTTAGCAAAAATTACTTAGAGAGCAAAATAAAAAGAGGAAAAAAGTCTTGTGATTTCTCTTTTTTCCCGAGTAATATAAAATATTACCCATAAAATTACTTAACCAGGTAACATCTTACTTACATTTATCCTATTAAACCAAAAGGATAAATCATTTTTATCTCATCAATTTTAGTCTACTGCACTTACGATCTTTCTTTAAACTCGGAAAATTTTGTAGTAATCATTGAATTTTTCTGCACGGAGAGAAAAGAATAGTTCTGATTCCTATGCTAGAATAGTAACCATTACTATGTTGCATAGTAACGAAGATTTCTATGAAAATCCTGAATGAATTTGCTGGGAAAAATCTTTAGAATTGTGGCAAAAATATGAGTGATAGGTCGTTCGATGTGGGATCAAATTTTGAGCAAGATGTGTGTTTTATTTTTTTTTATTCATCAAAATTTCAATTTTTCATTAACAAAAAACATAAACAAAATACAGAATCTTAGCTTTTCGTTAATTACTCAATAACTACAAGCGATATCGGAAATCTAAAGTAAGATCAGAAAATTTCTTAAAAAAAGTCTCTACTCCCCGAACTCTAGCTCCATGAACAATAATTTTTATTTAATAATGAAAATGATAATCCGTGCGGCTGCTGTCTCACTCTAACCTCTACGCGCCATATGACAGCAGCCGCGCGGATTATCATTTTCATCATTAAATAAAAATTATTGCTTATGGAGCTCGAGTTCGGGGAGTACACGGAGAGAAAATTATGATAACAGTTACAATAAATTATGGGAATAGTTCCCATAATACATGGTAACCGGTTTTTTTGAAATGTTGATTATAGGAACGGCACCCATATATATTATGGTAATCATTCCTATAATTATGGGTATAATTCCTATATGGTATTGGAATGGTTACTATAATATTATGGTAATGGTTACCATAATATTATGGTAATGGTTACCATAATATTATGGTAATGGTTACCATAATATTATGGGAATGGTTACCATAAATTATGGGAATGGTTACCATAAATTATGGGAATGGTTACCATAATATATAGGGTTCATTCCCATATACGCATAGGAACCGTTACAATGTGGTTATAGGATTGGTTCCTATTTGCTTATGGGAACTATTCCTATGAGTATGGTAATCATTACCATGATTCTTTCCCATGCGGTATGGGAACTGTTACCATAATGATAGGAATTGTTCCCATACTTATGGGAACTTTCCCCAGAAAGTATGGGTCTATATCCCATAATCCCAAGTAATCATTACCATAACGGTATGGGATGATAATTCATAAACGTACTTGGAACTGTTACCATAATTTTCTCTCCGTGTAGAGACTTTTTTAAAGAAATTTCCTGGTCTTTAAGGATCTTTCTTTAGATTTCCGATATCGCTTGTAGTTATTGAGTAATTAACGAAAAGCTAAGATTCTGTATTTTGTTTATGTTTTTTGTTAATAAAAAATTGAAATTTTGATGAATAAAAAAAATAAAACACACATCTTGCTCAAAATTTGATCCCGCATCAAACGACCTATCACTCATATTTTTGCCACAATTCTAAAGATTTTTCCCAGCAAATTCACTCAGGATTTTCACAAAATCTTCGTTATTATGTAATATAGTAATGGTTACCATTCTAGCATTGGAATCAGAACTATTCTTTTCTCTCCGTGTATAATCGATAATAATTGTCTATAGATAAATTTATTCTTTTACTACACTGTGAAAAATTGGAAGTGAATTCGGAGTAATTACGAATTTTAATTCAATCCGATTTTTTACATTACAGTAAATCAAAATTTTAAAATACAGATTTTAAAAAATAAAATACTTGATAATTTGAATAATCAATAAAAAAATAAATATTATTTGCTCATCATTACCATAAAATAATATAAATATTTGGATTAAGTATAAACAGAATCGATTCGTTAACTGAGAACAGAAACGAATTCGTTAAATAAAAGGGATGTTGGTTTTCTAAATCAAGGTTTTGTCGTGCGTACTAATACGTAATTTCGTTTATATAAAAAATTTATATGCAAATAGTTTATATTTGGCTGTTAAACTAATTAGATACTTATACAAAGATTTAACGTGTACGGATTTGTAATGAGTTATCAGTAATGACGTAATGAGTAATGAGCAATGACCTATAACGACTAATGAGATATAAATTTCAATAATTATTACCCCGTTTATTGTTATGGTATTTACATTAAAGTTTCATTGGGTTTATGGATGTCTAATATTTGCTATAGTGAGTTTGCAGTTGAGGTCGGGAACCATAAAGCTATTTTAATAATTTAATATTTAGATTTCAATTTTAGTCCAGAAATTATTGAAAATTATTGCAAGTTTATTGAGGAATGTTTCGTAACTAAAATGCTAAATGTGGAAAATTAAACTGTAAAAAAATTTGTTGATTGAACGCAGATTAAATCTGAAGTGAAATCGGAGCCAATGACTGTGTATTTTATTTCATTCCCTTGGAGTGAAATTCACTCCGAAGGAGAGTTTATTTTTACAGTAAAACTCAGGATCGAAGTGAATGCGGATTTAAATAAAATCCAGATCACTCCAAAATCACTCCGCTGGGAAAATAAACTCCGAATTTACTCCTTATGCGCAGTGTTTTTTTTTTAAACTCTGGAAAACGGAGTGAATTCGGATTTACATAAAACCCGTAATCCGAATTAACTCCCGATTTTTTAAAAATATGCAGAATACCGTAAAAAATATCGGGAGTGAATTCGGCTCGATTACGGATTTTATTTAAATCCGCATCCATTCGGATCCCGAATTTTAATCTTGAAATAAAATCTCCTTTGGAATGAAATTCACTCTGAGGAAATTAAATAAAGAAAAAGTCACCCGCTCCGCATTTACTCCAGATTTAATCCGCAAATTTTTTACAGTATATATATAGTTAGTAATATGACGCTTTTTTATAGATAATTTTTTTCGCCTATCAAACCCGTGCTGAAATTTTTGAACATGAGGTCAGATGAAGCAGATGGCGCTTTTTTTTAGATAATACATTTTTCTTCAATATTTTTTTTTGCGTCTTATGTTCGCTGGCAGAGGCACAGGTTGTTAGCAACATGCTGGCGACATGGTAGTTTTTTTTGCAGATACCATGCGTTGGTACAAAAGGGATAGGTTGAACTTTCCAAAAGTATACAGTTGGAAAACAAGTAATATCATTGATTGCTGTTATCAATTATTTTTAGTGTCTGCAATAAAGCAAACCTCCGTTATTTTTCTCATTTCCAATAAAAGAAAATCTATTAGAATCTGTAATCAATTAGCAAATTTTGAATAAAAACCCAATTAATTTTTTCAAATTTTTAGAAATTTAAAAATTTTTCTCTGTGGCAAGTAATCATTCTTTGATTGGATACACAGAAGTAAAGTGTTTCACATTTTTTCCAAAAAAATTGAGTTTAGTCAATTTGGAATTCCGAATTCTTTGAAATTTTTTTATAATTGTCATTGATATTTTTTTTATATCACTTGGATTGAAAATTATATGTTCCAACGAGGGAAACAAGTCAATTTCAGACCAATGCAATTTACTAAGTTGAAACTGATCAGTTTGTGCCTTAGAGACAAAACTTTCTTGTTTCTACTCGCGAAATTAGTTTCTGACTTTATTTCAGTATAGTCAGAATCAGAATCACACTTGGAAACTGTAAACCTCAGAAATAATCATACGTCATTGTAACCAACTAAGTTGACAGTTCAATTTATTCATGCGCTATTGGACTTAAATTTCCTCGGTTCCTTTTATCCCCGACATTAAACCTCTAGTTTTCAATACTGGTAATTATAGAAAATATCATGTGTGGTAGAATGAAACAGAATTTCATTTTCCATTTGATGGCAGCTTTTACCTTCAACTCAGATAGTCAACCTGTCTCTTATTTGAAATCTTTTTGTTTTATCTCTGGTCATACAATATATGACTTTTTACTAAAATTAAATGGATACTGTATTTTTTCTTGTACATTTTTGATAATTTGTTCTCATGAAAAACCCAACTACACTGAAAAAAATAATCAGTAGCCACTACCGATTATTTTTCGGTAGCCGCTACCGATTATTTCGGTACCAGTTACCGAAATAATCAGTAGCGGCTACCAAAATTATCAGTAGCGGCTACCGAAAAATAATCGGTAGTAGCTACCGATTGCCAATAGGTAGCTGCTACCGATTATTTTTTTGTAGTGTAAGCTCAAAAATATCTTTTCGATTCGAAAACTAGATTTAGAAAGAAAAGAAAACTAGATTTAGATCAAAAGAAAATGAAATATTTTTCCGGTCCAGAAATTTAAGTTTTCATTAAAAAAATCATTAAATTTGAAAAGAACTCCAATATTATATAAATTTTCATTCGACACAGTATTGATTTTTATTATTATCGAGTTTATTTATATTTAAAATATAAATGAATGATAATTATACACGAAATTTTCTCCATGTTCTCGAATATAAAATATAAATTTAAATTTATAAAATGAATGACAAATAAAGTGAATGTCACAGTAAAATAATAAAAAATGGGTGTGGTAAAAAGCAACAACCCGTGAAAATTGAATTTTCAATTTACTAAACGTCACGGCATAGTTGAAACAACGATCCATACAAAATAAAATAAAAAATAGCAAAGAAAAGAAAAAATGTACGTGAGTAAAAGAGCTCTGGGGGACTTGAGTTAATAAAACCTACGACTTTCAGTGTGCTACTTCGTTACGTAACGTATCACAGTCAAGAGAATGAAATTATTCAATAAAAAATCCACATACTCTGATATCTAATCTAATTCAAGTCAACGGATATTGATACTGAAAATTTTCTAGACTCACTTGCAGAGAAATATTTAAAAAAAAAGTCTCAAAAGTATGAACGTCAATTTATTTTTATTTTTAATGTCAATCTCGTTAAATTTACGAAATGTCAGTTTCTTTATACGTACGGTTGAATAAACGGATTTAACACAGACGCTCGTCTATTTCTCTAGATAAATTTTCTTGACGGGCATTTTCCGCGGGCCAGCGAGTGAGTAGCTTTTAAACCATCGCAAGGTACTCGTGGAAAATAATGGCGCCGTAAATCCGGAAGTAAGACGAATCGTTGCAGAAATATTGCGGACTTGAGAAAACGGACAATTATTTTTTTTAAAAATCTCCGCATTCAAGTAAATAAGACTTATATCTCTGAAAATATATTATTACTTGTTATTGCAACTTTAAAAATAAAATGTAATCTCAATATTTATTCTCATATTTTAAAATTCATCTACAAAAGTATCTCGAGCCCTTCAATAATTTTTAATTACTCTGCACTTGACTTCCTCTTAATAATAACCGGCACAATATAAAAAGGAAAAGAGAAAAAAACCCAATTGAGATTCATTGGCTTTAATCAAGAATTCATTCCCTCATTAACTCGGGTTAGTTTTTTGTGTTAATGATAATAATAACAACCCTCGATACAATTCTCGAGCTCTCGCTTTAATAATCCGGTCGATTATTACGCCACTCAGTCTATAATGTCAGACCGATAATTATTGTAGACCACAGGCGGTCGTTAATTATCACCGGATGATCCGTGCATGTCTGGGATTACTTCTCTGGCACGTTTCCGCTTGCTAATAATCCTTCATTGATTTTTCAATTATCTAGAAAACCAACCCTTACTCTTACCACTGACGCGGCCGCCGCTGCAACCACTAGCTAACGCCGGTGCCCAACTTTGTTATGTTTTTTTTATGTTTTTAATACTTCCCACAAGAACCCGAACAAATTCTGGTATAGTAAATAGTTTTGTCACTAAGCTCCGAAGCACCATACCAGCAAAACTCTAAGCCTGTAGTCTCAACTCTGCAGTCGGTGTGTGCGATCTACGAGACGGCTTAAAGCTAAAAACTTGTGGTCAGATGGCGATCGTATCCTCCGATCCGCCCGTTCCCTTTTCCGACAGTTTTAACTCCCCGATTTCTCCCGAATCCGGGAACTACCAAGCCGGGATGAGGGAGTCGAGGGGTTAGTGGACGGAAAGTGCGATATTACACTTGGGGATACATGCTCTGGAATATATATTTATTCCTGTGAAGCTTGGGGTCTCTCCAAACTTTCTGGAATCGCTTGCATACAGATGGAGGTTAACGTCTCAGACTGGATAATGCGCTCTCAATGGACTTTTTGCGGCAATTACAGCTTCTTTACCCTCCCATCAGTAGTTTGCTTTCTGCTTAACAGTTTATGCTTTTCTACATTTCCGCTAAGTGCTATCCCCTTTACTTTGTGTTCGTTATGTTAATTATTGGTTCCATTACATTCCATTCAAATTTATGAAAAAATTACATGCTTACTAAAAACTGGGAAAATCTAAAGGTGCGATTTTTAACACATTTTTTTAATGATAAAAATTTTTAGTTATTGCTGTAAAAAAAAATTTTTTTAACTTAATTAACTCATGACATTGGACAATACTTGAGCGCGATTTTTAATGTATTAATAAAAAAAAAATGATTCGAAATAAATAATATTATAAAACTTTGTTATTTAATATTAAAGTGTATTGATAATTAATTAAGATATTGGAATACGAAAATTCGTTATTGATTGATATTTTATAAATCTAAATATCGATGACTGAATCGTTATATCTATGATATATGTCACGTTAAATTTTTTAAATTAAACCGCCATTTTTCTTATAATGGTCACCATGTTTTTATAAGCCGACAGTTTTTACTACTGGCTCGCCGATGTCGCTGCTAGCACTCGTTAGAGAGAGTAGACAGTAAGAAAAAATCTAACAAGATAGACAAGGAGACAAGAATATCAGCCAACTTCGTGACAACTATCAATCGTATTTTTAATTTATTTATTATAATTTAACGAGAAGGATTTGAACAGAGACATTCAATAGAGTTATTTTATATAAAAATCTAAAGCTGATGCAAAAATAATCAAGTCGATTAATTGATTCTTTCAAGAGTTATCGTGTTTACAAGAATATAAGACCGTACAGACCAGCGGCCATCGCTGAAAATCTAAATTAAACTAAACTTTTTGACATGACTATCAAAGTTTGTTGAGTTAAATTAACCCCATATCAGTTTATTAGCATGCTTTCCTTATAATATCTTGCTCATTACACCCTTTTAGCGTAATAAATCAACTGTAAATACGATTTAAAGTCAGTAAATCAGTAAAAAAATTTCAAGCGAGAGTAGATCCTCAACTTCATGTTTGAGGTTTATAAAACTTTAATTTTCACCATAATTAAAAAAATCCTCTCTTGTTTAGTAAATAAATAATGAATAATATTATAAAATAAATTATTAAGATTATGTTCTGAAAGTCAAAATAATAGCTTCGATATTGCGCATTTTTGTTGAATATACCTCTTTTTATAAACTTTTTTATGCTTCTTCAGCAGGCTCTTCGGTTATTTGTGGTTCCAATTACCCATTCTTGGTACAGCAAACTAGACAGTTAAAATTCCACCCCTTTTACTCTTTATACCCCCCGGCGTCACACAAGCGACCTCTAATAGGGCGTCATAAAATATACCAGAGGGTTATGAAAATTAATTGCGTGCCAGCAAGTTTCTCCAGGTTTTCGTTAAGCAGTTCTCTATTTTTAGCCGTTGTTGTTGTTGCTATTGTTGTTGTTGCAGCTGCTTCTGTTTTTCCATTCTTACCTGTGTAACGTCTACTTTGCAATATCTTGTGATGTACTGTTGAACAAAGTGGCTTTAATTTAGTGCTGAATTTGGTGCATAAAAGATGAACATAAAGAGTAAAAGAAGAGATTCGAAATAGAGAACAAAATGGAAGGAGTGAGATTGAGGAGACTGAAGATTGCAATCAACGGGAGAAATAAAGTTGTGTAATTAACAGAGAAATTGAATCGAGGCCGTTCAGATGACGAATCGATAATCGAGCTTTTAATGAGAAAGCTCTTACGTTTACTTTGTTTTAAAACCCTTCTCTTTAATCGTTTATACGTCAGTAAAGTGTTCGTGCTTGACAATACTTATTAAAATAAACACTCTTGTGCTTTTCTAATAAAGCTTTAGTCTAGTATTTTTAATTCACTCTTTTCTATACTTGTCTAAGTATTAAAAAACTGGAGAATAAATTTTTATTATGAGTGTTGTGCACAAAAGATTTTATTTTTCTTTTTTTTGATCAAATTGTTTATTCTCTGTATTCAATTTACAGACTCTGACTCAGACTGGGGATTGTGTGAAATGCTGAGGTCTTTAATAATAAGTGCTTGTTGTATACTCCATTTTTTTTTTTTTTTACTTTGTTCTTTTAAATAAAACAAGTAAGTTATGCTTGCAGAAATTATTTTCCGAGTTTGCTGAGTCTCAAGATTTTATTTGTGCACTCGCTTTCGCTTTACACAGCCAGAGTGGTGACCCTGCTGAAATTTTAGTGGTTAGAGAGTTTCAGTTGAGGGGAGGGGGCAGGGACTTTCTTTAGAATTTGTTGTTTAGGTAGTCCGTAGTCCACTGTAGTAAGTTGAGTGTCTTAAAGTACATAAGGTTGAAGTTACCTGTGAGTGGATGTCAATGTGGATAAAGATATTGTGTGGATTTATAAGATTAAATAGACTTTTTTTGAATTTTGGAAAAAACAATTAAGCGAAATGTTATTTTTTAAGAGAAGAAAAAAAATTATTCTGCAGATGCTTGGGGCACAAGGGGTCGCCTCAAAAATTTGCCAGGAAAAAAATTTTATTTTGTCGTTATTCCCGGGTCGAAAAATTTAATTTGTTTCAAATCAAATAAAAATTCAATGTTTCTATTCAATTTACTTTTCATTTGTATTTCATTCACATGTAAAAATTAATCGAATTTTGCCAGTACGATTCCATATTTAGACTATTTTCAATATTTCCACATTTAGACATGTTTTCAATCATTTTTAGTCTGATTTTGGTCGCTTCTAGATCAAAAACAGACATTTACTGTCTATTATTTATATTAGTCTGTTTTTTATCATCTTTGGATGAAAAGCAGCTTTAAATTTTTACAAAAATTTAAAAACAGACCAATTAGTCCAAATACAATCTAGTTAAGCTAAAATCGGATCAAATTTTTCGAGCGGAGTATTTACATATGTTTAGGGGGGATTTCAAAAAGAGATATTTATCAGATTTCAAAACAATACCAAACACCTGAAGCATGAAATTTGCCATTAAAATGCTACAGACCCGTTTTTGACGTATTTATGAAACATGACTCCCCAATTATTGTTTGAAAAACTTCAATCATTATAGAAATCAAAATATAATTTGAGAAATTCAACCTGCAGTTATAAAAAAATATTAATCTATTATTGAAAATATGGCAGCTTGACCTTTGCCACGAAAATTACATATGCCTGATTTCGCCTTATTTCTGAAACGTAACTCCCCAATTATTATTCCAAGTACTTTAATTAGTAGAAAAAACGTAATTTGAGAAACTTTGCATACAATCATAAAAAAATATTTTTAATTTATTTAGGTCTTGTTCATTTTACGATCGTATCATTTTTCCTTTATTACTTTTAGTTTTTCCAACTTCAAAGCTCTCTAAACTAGAGAATTGATTGAAGTAAGATATTACTAGTCCGAGTAATGAATAATGAGCGATAATAAATGGAGAGTTTTTTCAACTCTAGTATTACTGAATATAAATTATTTGCAAGTATAAGTTATCTTAAAGTTTTTAAAAAAACTTTTCAATTTCACAAGAAATTCAATTTAAATTTTTTTCTATCGTCATAAATCTGAAATAGTAAGAAAAAAATATTTTTTAAAAATACTTTAGTTCAAAAATTATTTATTAATTTATTTCAAATCTGGAATCACAGCTAATCTTCTTTTCAGTTGTAATATTTAATCCTCACTTCCGAATACTATATCCATAAAATAAAAAAAAAATAAATTATCAATTTAATCCCCTTGAAATCCTTGAAAAAAAAAATATATATATATATTACAATTGCGATTGCGCCGACTAAAGGCTATACTATAATAAACAAAAAAAAATTTAATGAATTAGAGATCGGATTTCATTCAATTCTCATTTAGTTTTTCTTTATTTATTCTAAAAAACAAAAATTCGCTTTTATTCCGAATTTCAATTAAATATTTTTTTTGGCCATAGTTTGCTATCTTCGTTATACTTTTATTTATAAAATATAGTTTTGTTTGAAACGCTTAACAATGAAACGCAATTTTTTTTTTTATTAATATAACGATCTCGTAAATTGGCTATACGCACTTTTAATAACAATTTCGTAAATCTACAGCAGTTTCCTCTAGCAAACAAATATAAATAAAATACTAGCATGCAAGCTCGTTTATTAAACCTTCAATGAGGTCAACGTTATTGTGTAATAAAACAAAAATACCAATGGACAATAAAAAAAAAAAAAGCTTAACTCCCTGCCGTAAGAATGGAATTGGAATAATAGATCGATAAAAAAAAAATAATAATAATAAATAATTGTTCTAATATTTTTTGTTAAAGGTGCAACTGGTTTAAAAAATTTAAAAATAAGTGTGCCGCCAATGGTCCGTTCAGGCGATGCAGTAACTTTATCATGTATCTACGATCTTCAGGGTCCTTTGTATACGATAAAATGGTACTTCAATGACCAAGAATTTTATCGTTTCGTTCCAAAAGCGATGCCAACTCAAAACAGTTATCCAGTACATGGTATGAAAGTTAATGTAAGTTTTTTAAATATTTTTATTTTTATAAAACTTTAGTTCCTATGAAAGAAACCAAATTTTTTACGCATCTATAAATTTTTGAATTTAGAAACTACTAAACCAGGTTGAGGATAAATTTAATATTTCCTGAAATTGAAACGTTCAAAATTTTGCCAGCGAAAATATTAAATTTATATTTAAATCTTAATGTTGCTCTGTTTGATTACTAAATGTAGTACTCAGATAATTTCAATAAAAATATTTTTTTTTGTATGTAATTTTATCTTTTAGATTCTTTTTATAGTGTACAATAAATGTATATTCCTCTGGGTTTTTATGATATTTGAGATACTACAGTAGTAAAGACAGTATTTTTTTTTATTGTTGATAAAAACGCAGTAGTTCATATAATATGTTCTGATAAATATTTAAATTATATTTTTTTCTCTTTTAGTACCGAGTGTATGAAATTTTTTACCTCTGTATTTTTTTACAACATTGGGATTTAGTAAATACTCCACTAAAATCTTTAGGCTTTTTTTTCGTGTGAAAAAAAATTATTTTTTAGATTTTTCATTGGTAACATTTATCTTTTTGCAATCAGTTAGCCATCGGTAAATAATTTTTCAACAGTGAGCGTTGAAAAAGTTTCGCTATAAAATAACAGTCTAATGTATGAATATCAAACTCCTGTTATATATATTTAATATACATATGCGCCACATATATCAATAATTCATTTTTATATCTCAAATACTAGTATTATCATTTAGATCAATAATATAATGAGAGAAATAATGACTTAAAAATTTTGTATTTTCGTATTACAAGAAATTATGCTATTGGAAATATTAAATCTAAAATATCATTCGTGCAAAAATACAATGATTTCATTCAAAATAATTTTCTTACCCAGCTGAAAAAATTTCAAGCCAAAAATATAATAAAATTTTTTTCGGCTGAAATTTAGCTGACAGCCTAAAAATCACCAAAAACTTGAAAACTTTCTAAGTTCTATAATTTTATTAAACAAAAAAATACTATAGCCGAAAATAGGTCGGCTTAATTTATCGGCCAACTTTCGGCCGTTTCTAACAAAATTCTTCAACTTCGGCGTGATTTCAGTGCAATTTCGGGCTTTTTGAACAAAATTTAATGGTTTCGGCGTGTTTTTGGCCAACTTTTGGCCTTTTCTAATAAAATTCTATAACTTTAACGTGATTTCGGTAAAATTTCGGGCTTTTTTAACAAAATTCAATAGTTTCGGCGTGTTTTTGGCTAACTTTCAGCCTTTTCTAATAAAATTTTTCGACTTTAACGTGATTTTGGTGAAATTTCGGCATTTTTGAACGAAATTCTATGGTTTCGCAGTATTTTCGGCCAGATTTAGCTTTTTCCGTCAAATATTTTTACCCGGGTAATCGAAGAAATCTGAGTTCAGCTCGAAATTTGTTAATCTTTTTTTTGGAATAGTATAAATACATTAAAATTTTCTTCTGTCACTTAAACTATTCTCCAACTAAGATATGAAATTAATAACATAATAGTTTTTATCAATTTGCTACTTAACAAAACATTGTTTTCACAAAAGTTATTTCTTCTTTAATGATAATTTATGTGTTGTATTCAAAAAACAATATTCTGTGTTTTAAAAAATAATTTATCACATGCCAATAATTATGTTGGTTTATATAATAAAAAAAAAAAGTATATCCCTACCCTTTGCCTATTCATACACATATATTTTCATCTCACTACTTTCCCCATTCTAAGATCAAATATCCCCGACATTATTTTATATAAATAAAATAAAAAGTGTCATTTTGAGATCAATATAGCAGTTGAGTTATGATCGACCTTTTCATATATATATCCCTCAAAACGAACTTTTGAAATTCCGTCCATAGAACCTTTTGAACTGGAGCCTCGACGTTTCTCCTTTTTTTTCCAGCGCCGATCCTTTCCTTTCGTCTTTATCAACGACGGCTTAGGATCTCTTTCTTGTTTCTTGAAGGCTTTGAGAGACACAAAAATGAGACAAGTCTCCGAAGAGACGAGTCGATCGTGTCCTTTGACATTCTTTGTTTTTTTTTTTTTTTCTATTATTTTTTCTTTATCTAGACGTTTCAAAAGGAATTGAATAAAATTCTTGTTCTTAACTTTTTTATTTATTACATCCTTTATTTTTTTTGTCTTCCCGATTAAATTCTAAGTCCTTGCAGTTTACACGACCATGATCTATCGGTTGATTGATACGTTAATTTATTTATGATATTCATTTTAATAAACAATTTTTATTTTATTCTCTCTCATGTAGAAAAATATCGACGTTTAAAAAAAAGTACGGGTCAATCTTCATATTTTAAAAATTAATTAATTTTAAATAGAATATTAATAGTACATGATGATAAATAAACAAGTAATAAAATAAACTTGTTAAAAATAATTTATTTTATCTGACACGAGTAACGAATGTTTTAATTAAATTCTCTTGTATAAATCCCACGGATTTATCTCTTGTTTTGGTCAATCAAAATTTAAATAAAAATCTCTTCGACAATTTCTCTCCTGTCATTGTTAAATATACATGTACACACATACATATATATGTATATGTATATATAGTTTAGTTGTCGTTCCACAGCTTGAACTTTAACATACTGCACACTCTAAAAGTACATAGATAACCAGCATTGTAAATTTAGCTCCTGTTTAAATGTACAAAGTGTCCGACATGTCGGGTCATTTCGCCGTCGTGTCGGCCTACGGGTTGTTACACTACCAAATAATCACATGAATTATTTTATAAAATATATATTAAACATAAAACAACTCGTTTTACTTTCAGGATTTACGCGACTATTCAACTACTACCCTATTAAAAATTTTAATTTTAATTAGAAGCGAATTACTTACTTATTATCAATCAGTCAATTGATTTAAAGCTGATAGTTAATTGAAAAAACAAAATTTTAAATAAAAATCCTCTTTTTACACGTCATGATTTTAATAAATTCACAATTGTCAAAAATTAATTAACGTTTTTTAAAAAAAAAATTGATACCGCATTTTTCTAATTAATTAAAAAATCCAAGGTACACGTACTTAAGCTTGTGCTCTTGTATGAGAGTCTTTTGCAAGGCCCATAATTACTAGTGTCTCCCTCTACGTATTTGCCTTGCGCAAAATTGTGTAGCAAGGAACTGATTTAAAAATTGTGCATGAGTTGCTCATGGTATTATAGGCAAGAATATTGAAGATAATAAATAAAAATTAAAAATCAAAAAATTTCGTAACAGTTACTATCAGGATGGTAATATTTACTATCAAGATGACAATATTTACTTCTGCAATAAATTTTGTAACAGTTACTATCCTGATAGTAACAGTTACCATCAGGATGATAACAGTTACTATCAGGATAGTAACAGTTACCATCAGGATGATAACAGTTACTATCAGGATGGTAATATTTACTATCAAGATGATAATATTTACTTCTGCAATAAATTTTGTAACAGTTACTATCCTGATAGTAACAGTTACCATCAGGATGATAACAGTTACTATCAGGATAGTGACAGTTACCATCAGGATGATAACAGTTACTATCAGGATGGTAATATTTACTATCAAGATGATAATATTTACTTCTGCAATAAATTTTGTAACAGTTACTATCCTGATAGTAACAGTTACCATCAGGATGATAACAGTTACTATCAGGATAGTAACAGTTACCATCAGAATGATAACAATTACTATCAGGATAGTAACAGTTACTATCAGGATGATAACAGTTACTATCAGGATGGTAATATTTACTATCAGGATGGTAATATTTACTATCAGGGTGATAATATTTACTTCTGCAATAAATTTCGTAACAGTTACTATCAGGATGGTAACAATTATAATTTCATATGGTAACTGTTACCATATGAATTATAAATATAACTATTTAGAATAATTATAATAATTAACTCTAGTTAACATACAGGATTGTAACAATTATCATAAATATGGTGAATATTACAATCTATATGATTTATACAGTCATCTAGATAATATTTACTACTATCTGATTGATGGTAGAAATTTTTACCATAACTAGATAGTAACTCCTATTATTTAATTTTCTTAGTATAACATGGTGCGGCCAAAAGTTTCTGACACATTTCTTGCCCAAGAAACTTGCGCACGGCTTGCTCAAGATCTGTTCAAGACACGCGATACTCCCCATACTATTCATTCCCCCACCAGTTTTAACGAGTAGATCTTGAGCAAGCCATGCGCAAGGTACATCCAACATGCTTCTGGCGCCGATTTTCCCCTAGAATTGAATAATAACTTCAAAATTCTTGTGTAAGGTTAGCATAAGACTTGCGATTCAAATCTGCCCCAAATATCTGCAGCAAGACCCATACACGAATAGTCACGCTAGCAACTTTCGAACTTGAGAGCAGACTTGTGTATGCCTTGAAAAAAATGCTACACGGATAGTTTGCTCCAAATTTCGACAAAAATTTTCAACACTTCATATTTCAAAATATTATTATGAGAGAATACTCCTAAACTGTTTTAATTGCGTGAAAAATCGATATCTACACAAAATTCTCAAATTTTGTTACATTTCACTGACTATAGTTCTAAAGAATTAAAAAAAAATTTTAACACTGTATATTTTACTATAAACCTATACTTAAATTTTATCGATAAAAATATAAAAGACCTCAAACCAACCGACCGAGTTTACACGAAACATAAAAATCGTTGTGATAGATTCAGCCAAAGCGAATCTCGTTGGATAGTTCGATGCATTGCATACAAATGTCTCTGGCGAAAAGACGATTTAGATTTTAAAGTCGGAGAAAATGTTGTAAATAAGGTTAAAGTGATGATAAAAAATACATCGAACGATGTAGTAGTAGTATACTACAAAAATTGCAAGAATAAGGAAATAGAGTTGATAAGAAAAGTAAACGTAAGAATAAGATATAAAAAAGTTTTAAATTTTTTACTGTTAGATCTCGACCTCAGATGAGAATGGCGTCACGCTCATCAACGTCTCGAGGGAGCTGACGGGACTTTACAAATGTGAAGTATCTGAAGACTTACCAACGTATCACACAGCCATGAAGGAACAGCAAATGCAAGTGGTTGGTAAGTATCATATAAATATTTTAAAATGTCCTTCTAGGGAACTCAGCTCTTGCCATTATCTAGAAGACAATGTTCTTTTATACATTTATAACCCAACTCAGTTTGTAAGATCGCGTGTCTGGCTCAAAGCCAACGGTAACAGATCCTGATGTACCTGCACCAGCTCCTATCACATAAATTATTACCAGTATCAACTACTATAATAATTATAAAAATATTTGAATAACATAATTAACAGATGCCCCAGATACGGATCCAGTGATACTTGTAGATAAGCATCGGGTCGAACCAAACGAGATACTAAAGGCAAACTGTACATCAGGAGCCTCACATCCTGCACCAAATGTCACGTGGACCCTCAACGGAGCAGCAGTAAGTACTCACTACTACTACGTGACTTTTTTATATAATTCAAACTCCCTTTTATACTTTTACTTAAACTTTACACTCAAGACGCTATTCTGGCATTAGATCTCTGGTCTCCCTGTCCGAGATGTGGATCAAAACCCGCATGGCTATAAATTTTTTACAGTCTAGATCCTCCTTCAATTTATCCACTCGTAAATTTCCGTCCTGTTTTACGTTTATGTTGCGTTGTATATATACATATATATGTATTTCTTTTTTATTACTGTCGTTAATTATTTTTTGTGACCAAGATTAAATAATTGGTGAGCAGGGTGAAGATGAATAGAATTTACTAAGACAGATGATATGTAAAAAGTAGAGCTGTGCAAATAATTTGAAAACTTTCGCATTATTCGAAAATTGGCGATTAATTCGAAAATTGATTAATAAGTCGAAAATTGATAAATAATTAAAAAATTGAGGAATAGTTCGAAAATTGACAAATAATTCGAAAATTGACGAATAGTTCGAAAATTGGCGATTAATTCGAAAATTGATTAATAAGTCGAAAATTGACAAATAATTAAAAAATTGACGAATAGTTCGAAAATTGGCGATTAATTCGAAAATTGATTAATAAGTCGAAAATTGACAAATAATTCGAAAATTGACGAATAGTTCGAAAATTGACGAATAATTCAAAAATTGACGAATAATTCGAAAAGTTGCGGATAATTCGAAAAGTTGCGGATAATTCAAAAATTGACGAATAGTTCGAAAATTGACAAATAATTCGAAAATTGACGAATAGTTCGAAAATTGGCGATTAATTCGAAAATTGATTAATAAGTCGAAAATTGACAAATAATTCGAAAATTGACGAATAGTTCGAAAATTGACGAATAATTCAAAAATTGACGAATAATTCGAAAAGTTGCGGATAATTCAAAAATTGACGAATAGTTCGAAAATTGACAAATAATTCGAAAATTGACGAATAGTTCGAAAATTGGCGATTAATTCGAAAATTGATTAATAAGTCGAAAATTGACAAATAATTAAAAAATTGACGAATAGTTCGAAAATTGACAAATAATTCGAAAATTGACGAATAGTTCGAAAATTGACGAATAATTCAAAAATTGACGAATAGTTCGAAAATTGACGAATAATTCAAAAATTGACGAATAGTTCGAAAATTGACGAATAATTCGAAAAGTTATGGATAATTCGAAAATTCAAATTTCGAATCAAATAGTTAAATTCGATTCGAACATGATTCGCACACCTCTAGTAAAAAGTGTTATTCTTATTTTATACATGTATATAATAATTTGGCTAGATGCGCTACACTAGTTAGACAGTTGCTAAGAAAGCTCTTGGTCTGGTATATATTTATGTAGATATATGTTGCTAAATGTACGTGCTGGGAGTTACTTACGCCCACAGTTTTCAGAGTCTAGGCCATAAGAATGGATCGACTAGTGTCATTTTATTTCTTTTTCTTCTATATTGTCTTATTCGTTTTATCTTCACCTACCTCAATACATTTTATGTTACGTCTGATCGTATGTCGTACATCCCATGAGAATTCATTCTTTCAGTATTATAGTACTACATATATAAGTAACAAGACATTTACATCGACACTATTTACGACAAAGTATTTCGAGAATAAAGTATCGGTTGTAAAAAAAAAAAAAAAAAAAATAGACAAATAGGTTTTATTACATTGACCATTAATCTAATTCAATACCCAGAATAATATTAATGGAAATAATTTTCAATTATTGAGAAGGTTTATAGGAATTTTTTTTTTATTTCCTATTATCAATGGATTCCTGTACAGTTTTGAAATTAAATAAGTTAGGGAGAGAATGAAAAGTTGATATTTATTTGAATTTTTTGAAAAAAAATTCAGTGGCAGACAGTAGTGTATTTTTCGATAGAATGTTATTTTGTTTTTTTAAATTGCAAGTAAAAAGCAAATAGTATCAGGTGTTTTTTGACATATCGATATTCAATATTTTTATCGACTGGAAATCAATAGATGTAAAATCTGGATGTAACAGAAATATTACCACAACACCTTTTTTTTTTTTTTTTTACAATAGAGTACACAAGTTTTATAGTAAATGTTTAATTGCAATACACTGAAAGTTTATAAACAAAATACAATTTTCGATGTATTTGAAGATCAGAACGTTTTCTGCGGAAGGAAAATAAAAAATCTACTTGATTTAGATTTTTGAAATTTTGAATAGGCGCTAATATCTTAGTCGAAAATTATAGCCACCATCAATCAGTAAAATTTCATAAATTTTTCCATTTTCGTTGCGCGAAAAACGTTCCCATCTTCAGGTGAATAATTTTCGCTCTTTTACGATAAATTCAATATTTTATTTTTCAGTAATTTCATAAAATTCCGACTACTATGAAATCATGATTATCACGATAATTTTTAATAAAGAAAATCCTTGCCTTTAATCGTCTTAGGATTATAGATTTTAGCTCTCGATAAATTCGTTATAAATAAGTAAAATGATAACAAAGCTTACTAACGAGAAGATTAATTTTTTTTTTTTCAAATTTTAAGCTCTTAAGTCCTTGAATCTAACGATTATTTATTTACAGATTAGTGAAGTGCATTGTAATCACTAGTAATTTTTCATAAGTGACTTATATTCAATACAAAAAAACCTTTTCCAATAAAAACAAAGTATAAGTTGATTAAAAAAATATATATATATGAAAAACATGTTTCGAGTTTCGGTATAATGTGATAATTATCGAAATGATAATTAAATCTAATTACAATAGTCAATTATATCGAATCCCGAATATTCCGTGTTCATTGATTTTAATAAATAAATTTTCCTAGGGTATTGTAATAACATTCGGTGGTAAATTCAACAAATAATATAGTCAGACTGGATGCAAATATTACCAGTAATACCGCAGTCATATAGTATCATTGAAAATGTGTAGTTATCAGTAGAGTCACTGGTTTGTAAAATAACGATCTAAATCTACCGCAATTATTTATATTTAATATTTAAATATTTACCTTTTGGTCTCATAAATATTAATTTGTTTATTTTTACTTTGTTTCGTTTGAATTTGGGTTATGTATATACTTATACATAATTGATTACGAAAACATGAGTGAAGTTACGAGTAGACAACAAGAGGGTAAAAAAAATATTGAAATAAATTAAGAAGCTTCTTAAAGTTTAACAGCAGTAGTAAGTAGTGGAAATACTTTGTGAACTGTATAATGTATAGCATAAAGGAATACTCTTTTAGTTAAAAGTAGTAGGAGTTACCGGTGCGGTGGTGGAACGAACTACTAGAGTACTAGTCGCTTGAGTAATATTTACTTGCGGTTTAAGAGGAGGTAAAGAGAAAAGTAAAGCTTAAAATAGTGTAAAAAAAAATAAGGATAATTGTAAATAGTTAAATATTTAAGAGCGACGTGGAAAACACAAACGAACAATCGATTTTGTCATTAATTAGCTTGTCTATTTATCGTGTAAGCAAATTTATTTTTAATTTAAATAATGAAAGTTTATTTTTTACATTAATTATTTATTGATTACTAGCTGACCTGCGAAGTATTCTAGTAGTAATACTTTTTGAGTGACGTAGAGTTAAGTCTCAGAAAAAAGGATTTTTTGGCGCAATAAAATTTTTATTTTCAATTTATAATGCGAAAAATTTCCTTGGGGCGAGTGAAAGTTTTTTGCGCCAAGAAATCTTTTTTTTCTGTGTATATAAAAAATTTTTAACTTATTTTTGGATAATATGAGTGTCTATTAAAGAAATTTGTTAAATTTAAATATTAAAAAAAATGTATTTTTTTTTTTAAGACCACAGAAAAAAAAAATTCTCGACTGAAAATAAATATTCTTGACTCAAGAAAATTTTTTTGAAAACCTTAGTTTTCTTGGATAAAGTAGAAATTTCCTCTGAACGAGACAAATTCTCTTGGCTCAAGAAAATTTTGACTTGTCTCTCGAAAACGTTCGTCTTCAAAAATATTTTCTTGACTCAAGACAACTATATATAGTGAATTTTTGTGTATCTGAATACGATGAATCTTTTTTCTTAGACTTCCATTTGGAGTAATTAAACTAAATTTTGAATTAAGGAAAGAGACCCAATACCCGATCCCTCATATATTTGTATATCTATAGGTACTAAATTTTACTGAATATATCTATACAAATTAATGAAGTGATCAAGTACTAGTTCCCTGATCGGGTACTAGGTCTTTTACTTTACCATAAAAATTTTTTTCACCGGCGGACAAAACGGAGCACCCAAAAAAAAAAGTAAAATTTTTTATTTAAAATAAATGACTGTAATAAAATTGTCTATGTCTCGTCTAAGTAAAATAAGAGATTTGTAATACTCAGTAAACAATCCATTGAGTTCCCAGAAAAATTGAAAAAAAATAAAAAAAAATTTGAAAAAAACTTTTGAGTCTCTCGAAATTGGGCAAAAATAACAAACAATTTTGAGAAAAAACAAATATTTTACCAAAGTTTTTGAGTGGTCTGTTTTACCCACCCTTCCTATATATACATATATACACAAATATCGATATACAGTGTAAATTCTCTCATATAGTCACGGGCTTTGTTTGAAATGATCGAACTATCAGTTAATTCTATTTATCGCGAATTGCAATGGCGATTTAATATTAAACTGCCTACACGGTTTATAATCACTAGCTAGTAAATAAATAGAGGTATATTCGAACATATATTTCCATACATGTATAAATATAGATATTGAAATGAATATATGAGAATAAATGGAGTAAAAAATGATAATCGCGGTATTACAGTGAGTAAATCTACAGATTTACTAACTGTAATACACTTGGTACAAATTCAAATCCGGTTTATATTATTTTCATTCTTAAAAAGTTATATTTTTATAACATTAATTTGTATTCGTATCATTTCTATACCTCGTACTTTTTATTTCACTGTTTTTCCCTCTGGGTAGTTGGATACAAATCTCGTGCGATGTTTATTAATTTTATTCAACATAATTAACATTCAGCGAGAGCTTTTTGTACCTACTTTAATTACATTATATAAATACTGGGATTTTATACGCTTTATATATTTTATAGTGATAAATTAGCCCGGAGTTTTAATTTATGTTAAGTGGAAATTCGCAGCGAATTTGTTTGTCATTTGCGATGTGGTTTCAACTGAGTATATTTGTGTGCTCTATATTATTTGTGCGATGGTTAATTGTATGATATTGAGTTGCAGAAAGATATTTGTCGGAAAAGTAAAGCAGCAAATGAGTTTTTTAAATTAAACTTTTTTTTGTGATTAAAAATTTATAATTTAACTGATCGATTAATTTTTGAAAAAAAATTAATTAGACACAAAAAAAAAATTCAAAAGTTAATGTATTAATTTATTTTAACTAAATCAGTTTTTTGAAAAAGTCTTAATAAACTGAAAAATTTTTTAGAAAAAAAGACATTTGAAAATTTCAAGCAACGGTTCAAAAATTGTACAGGTTTTTTTTTTGAATTCATATTTTTATCAAATTGTATTTGAATAAAAAAATTCATATGTTTAATGAAAAAAAAATTTTGAAAAGTAAAATTTGAAATTTGGAATAAATGACTTTTATTAATTAGAAGAGCAAAGGAATTTTTTGAAAATTCAATTTGAAAACTATATTGTAATAATTAAATATAAATTGTTCAAATGACGATAAAATAATTTGAAATTGACGGTACAAAACACATCCATGTTTTTCATATATAATTAATTTGCGGTAACTCTACAGTAAATTAAATGAGATCTAGTAATTTATGGCGTTAATTATTAAAATTAAATATCTTGATAAAATACCGTAACCAAACGTGAATAATGATAGTGATAATTCATTAACATTTAATATTCATATAATAAATATCAATATATATATTTTCAATAATACAATTCATGGCTAAAAAAGAAGTATTTAAATTACAAATGATATAAATTCCTTTACCCGAACTAAATTAAATTCAACTTTTTACGATCGTGACAATTTGACATTTAATTAAATAGTTTAAGATCTCGTATTTTTCATTTTATGGAAAATAAAATGTACTTTTATTGTTACTTTACTTATACAACTGTTTGGAGGTTACATAAATTAATAAAAATAAATTTTAAATTGCATTCTCTTATAAAATTATTTTTTTTTATCATGTAGATTTAAATTTATTATAAAAGCTAAACCGTGTAATCCATTTCTCATTAAGGATTAATCTCAATTTATTTCCCTGTTTCCATTTATTTATTAAAATTTTTTTTTCTTTGATAAAATTCACGACAGGCTCCTACAAGTTTTTCAAATTTTATTTTCAATTAATTAATTAATTTTTTTTCTATTCTGTCGTACAGAGTTCGCTTTCTAAAATGATAGAGAAATTGTTAAATTTTACATACATAAGATTTTAATTTTTTTTTTGTTTTATGTAAACTTCCGTTTGAATTTGTCGCAGAATTTTTCTTTCCCACAATTAGAAAAAATGTTTTATTAAATAGAATATAAAAATTAAAAATTTTGAAGTAAAGTGTAAAAAAAAGTTTGATAAATAATTACTAGTCAAATATTGAAATAAGTAATTAAAAATAAATTAACAGAAGATTAAAAATTAATTTGGATAAGACTCTATCGATTTTAAGATTTTCTGCTTCTAAGTAAAGTGGGTTTAAAAAGCTGATACTCTGTTTTATTAATCCACTTAAAATCTTAAGAAATAAAAAAAAAAATCATTTTTTCCCTCAATGTAAAATTCTCATTTTCATTTTGTAAAATAAATGTTTAAAAAAGTCTAAGTTTCAAAATTAGGGTAATAGTACCAAATATTAACCGAGCTCCATTTAATGACCAGGTACCTAAATACCCTTGAAAATTTTTTAATTGTTGAATTTAATCCATGAAAAATATGTAGTTATGTTATAAATTTTTCATGAATTAAAGTCAACATTTTTTAAATTTTTAACGATATTTAAATATTCGCTCATTAATTGGAGCTTGGTACTGTTACCTTACTTATATTTCAAAATATTAAAAATAAAAAAAATTTATCTTTGCAAATTTACTTCTTAGTTTAATTGCAATTTACTATCCTGCTTACGTTAATGCTTCAAAATTTTCCGCCAAATATTTTTTCAAATTTATCTTTTTATTTTTTAACATTATCCCGTTTTAATCTCAAAAAAATTGACAATTTTTTTGCCGTTCCCATTTTACCCAACTCTTCTCATCTTAAAAAAAATTTCTCAAAAATTACTAAATTCATCAGCATTTCAATTATTTTTTGAATTTAACATTAAATCTGTATTTATTTCAAAATTCATAAAGTCACCAGATAAAACAACGGACCTGAACATCATTTCATATTTGGAAACAATGAAATCTATATACATCTATATACCCATAGATTATTTTGCTTGTTAAATACAGATGAACAGGTAATCTCTAGCAGTACCTAAAGCAACCAAAGACTGAAACGCCTGTCGATTACTCGGCATTATTATAGAATGTTGCTTTCCACAGTTTAATCCATCCTCACTCAGTTCATTTACTATTCATCCAATCCTCTCTTCTCCATTTAAAAGCTTTCACTTACTGTTGACATTATTTTACGCCGCTTATCTCAATAATAATAATAAAAAAAAAAATCTTAATCCAAGAAAATAAACTTAATTTTAAAACAAACATAAATTTAATTTAATCCCTCCACAAAAATCACTTTACGCCACAAAAAAAAAAAAATCTTTTCCTCTGCAAAAATAAATTTATACTTTATGGTTTTCATCTCAATGATCTTATTCTTGTTCATAAATCACATTGATCTAAGGGTTTCTTTTTTAAATTTAAAATAACATAAAATATAAAAAAATATTTCCATTGAAGATAAAAGTCTTATACATTTATATATATGTTACTTTAGCCGAGCATAAGGAAGCCTAAAAAAAAAAACCGAGATTCAGAGAGCATCCGCGGGGGAAAACAGATTTTACGACTCACTCTTTGGATGGCAAACCTCTTTCATATTTTTTCTCACTCACTCACTCATTCTATCTCCTATTCATGTTTATATATCACAGATAAGAGGCTCCACAGATTCTATTGTTCGTCTGCTCTACAAGTACCTCCGCCATCCGCATCTACATATGCCACGTACTAAGTAGACATAGCAAAAAAAAAAATAAAATAAAATAGTAAAGCATTCAGTTCGTGGCAGATTACATCCCTCGATATGATCAATAAGATTTTTATCGGCGCGATAAATCCCATTTAAAATCATTTTATCTCTTGTATCTTTCTATTCCGACTCATCCCTCTTCTATATTTTCTTTATTCATTTTAAAATGAGACGAAGCATATATATAAGAAAAAAAGGCCATTCGGCATCCGAAATGGAAGTAGATTTCTCATTCTCCCTTTATTTTTAAGTTCTAAGATAAAATTAAAGTATAAATTAATTTTTTATTGACATTTTTGATGAATTTCGAGGTCGAAAACCGTCAAAGATAGAGCATTGAAATTTCAACCATCAAACAGTACTTAATCTTGTACCTTTCAGCCTTTATCAAAATTTGAAAAATTATCCTGAATCTTAAAGTATAAAAAGGAAAAAAATAGATTTTTTTCTCAGCTTCGACATTCTCTATACATAATAAAAATAGAAGTTTCCATTAGAAAGATACTAAAGAAAAAAACCATTGAAACATTTTTCATTAATTTGAAAACTTTGAATTGCCACCATTTCACAAATACTCAACCGATCTGTTAAATTTTTGATCTTGATCAATATAATTGCCTGAAGAATCAGTATACAGAATTTCATAATCATCCGTCGAATACTTTCAAAGGTATATAATGATGAGTTAATGACATTTTAACCATAACGCAAGAGTGAATTATGAAACTTTGAACCCTTATTAAAACTGGAAAAATTATTGTGAAACAAGATATAAAAAATGCAAAATATAGCTTATTTTATCAGCAATCAAGTTTTCTTTTACATAGAAAGGATAGAAATGTCCGTTTAAAAGTTATTCATGAAAATGCCAAAAAAGTCGCATTTTTCGTTTTTTTTAGAATTTGAAACGTCCACCATTTCTAAACTATTTGACCGATTTTGCTCATCTTCGAACTTAACCGAGGTAATCGTTCATAGAATAAGTGCGCCAAGTTTCATTAAGATCCCCCGGGAAAAAAAATTTAGATCTATTCAGATCAAATTAGATCTGATGTTTCAGATCTGAATTTTGGCCAGATCTGTTTAGATTAAATTAGATCTACTCTGATCAGAATAGATCTGCTTGGATCTAAACATATCAAGGTACAAAAAGGAAAAACACTCTTAGATCTGCTCAGATCAAATTTGTCAAAATTCAGCTAGTTAATCTTATAATTATAATATAATGTGAAGAAATATTTCTTTATAATCTGTATAGAACTAATCTGATAAGAGCAGATCTGAACCTTTTTTTCCCGAGAAAAAGTTATATCAGCTCAGATCTGGTTTGACCCGTACAGATCCAATTAGATCTATTTATATTTACTTTATAAATTGATCGCTTAATCAATGTTGATCTATTTTGATCTGACTAGATCTAGGTTGATCTAACTTGATCTAGGTTGATCTGACTTGATTAGATTTGATCAAGGTAGATCTGGACTATTTTTCCCCAAAGAAAAATGTCATATCTGATCAGATCTAGTTTGATCTGAACAGATCAAATCAGATATACTCTGATCTGGGTTCAGTATCAATTATGATCAAATTTGATCTGAGCTGATCTAATTTCATCAGAACAGATCTAAATTTTTTTTCCCGGGCTGTTAAATATTGTGGCCACTATCGTCGCAACATGGCGCGTTATATTACATATATAAACTTTTGAACCAATGGTATTTTTGGAACCTACTCGATGAATTATGATAGATTATGGCAAAATTCTTTGAAAATTCCACCATGAAGACAAATGCAAAAGATAGATTTCTATGAAATCTACTAAAAATGATATTCCCTCGGATAAATTCGTTAAGTAGATTGATAAGATATTACTGCGTTTATAAATATATATTATCATGTCTTTTGCAAAGAGGAATTTAAAAAAAAAAATATAATAAAACGTAAGATGAAGGAAAAAAAAAGTAAACCGGATATGAGGTTGATGTCGTGCCAAACTCCAAGCAATCCGACGTGCAGTCCAATAAAATAAACTTTCAATATTATTTCCACGAATTCGGCAATTCCTTTCCACTTTAGTTGACAAATTTTATTTTATCCTTTTCGCGGGATTATTTTTTTACCGTAGCCATGGAAACCTTTTAAATGGAAACGAAAAACAAAAAATAAAAAACATTGGGAATAAAAAAAAAAGAAACGAGAAACAACAAAGATACTATTCACACTTTGGAGTGAATTTTTCTACAGGAGTCAGAGTTGACGAACAAAGGGGTGAATTCTTTTGTCACTTCCTGCGCACTCTTGCCTTCATTTATCTCGAGGAAAACAAAAATGAAAGAATAGTAATAAAAGAACCGAGTAAAAGCTCGCTCGCGTTCGACTTGTCCGACTCGTGAAATGTCGTAATGCAGCCATCTGCACCGCGACATTTTAGCAAAAAGATTCTGACTAGGAAAATAATAAAAAAAAAAAAAAAAGAATAAAAAATACGCAACTAAAGAAAGAAAGGGTAGAATAATTCCCATTCCCTGGCGAGTTATCTTCGTACGCAGACAAAGGTGTTGACAGCGGGAATCAAAAGCGAGTGGAAGAATACACGAAAGGACGAGGAGAATATCACCCGAGTGTTGAGTAAATTTAAGCGGAAACAGTAACCGATAGCGTAGAAACGACCTCACGCTCTGCTTGTTTCTTTTTTTTGTCTCTTGTCTACATACTTACAAATGTGTGTGCGCTTCACAGCTTTCCCGCTTTTTTCACAGCCATTTCCATCCGCATATTTTGCTTTTGTTTCTTCTCTTTGTGCGAGCGTTTTTATTTTTCATTTCTGTTTTTTTTAATCCACCAAGGATTCAAATGAACACGTTGAACAATTGTACAATGAAACGTCTTGATATCTTTTTTTTTTTTTTGATATTTGTTATCCAACGCAACTAACCTGGATTTCTGTGTCCTTTGTTTTTCAGCTGAATAACGCCACGATGGAATTCAAAATCCGTACTCGAAAAATCCCAAAGGATAAGATGCTGATGACCTGGTCTGGGCTCGAGCTCAAAGCATCCAGTGGACTCTTTCAAGACAGCAGACTGAGATTGCGGTGTTTTGCGAGCATCAATGGAATTTATACAGCGACTGCAGAATATGAAGTTGCTGAGGACGCGCCGTTGCTTGCTCCTATCACTGGTGATGCATCTCCTCATAGGGGTAGTAAGTAGATAAGAGAAGAGAGCATACAATTTTGTTTTATGATTTACTATTATGTTTACTTTTATTAATTTATCTTTATTAGCCCAAATACTTTGGTCTTATTCCTGAGTTCCTTAAAACTTTTGCCATTTTTTTTACTTTTTTTTTTTTTATACCTTTTTTATTCACCTGATTTACTTGAATAAGTTCACGATGCAATTCAGAGGGTTCATGGAACAAACTCTCGTGGCGCGGAAAACTTTCTACGGTTTTTCACCAGAGTAAAACCAGAGTTTTTCAATCGCACTACTCTTGGGTTTTATATCTTTTTTTTTATAGCCATATATATATATATATATATATATATATAGTGATTCATGACCCGCATTTTACATTGCTTGCAGGCTCGGTTTACTTTTGAGTCTTCATAAAACCAAAATCTATATATTCCAGTCTTTGAGCTTTTGTTGAAGAGGAAAATTCAATAGTTTGATGTTTTCATTTCGATATATGGAAAATTAAATTTCGCATTTTTTTAATACCGGGAGAAAAGGCTAAATCAGGTCCCCCTTAAATTTAAAACAAAAAAATTTTCAAATTCAAAATTAATTTAAAAAATTTTTTGATTAATTAATTTAATTTTTAGAAGAAAATTAATTAATGACAGTAAAGTTGGCGAACATCTGACAATTTAAAAAATTTTAAAATAATATTAATTTTCTTAACAAAAAAATTAAAAAATGGACTTTTGGAAAATTCAAAAACCAGTACATGCATTGTTTTTATTTTATCAATTTAATTGTTAAATTTTTTTTACAGGTAATTTTAAAATTGTCTTATGTCTGCTACATTTACACTCATAATTAGCTAATTCATATTTGAATTAGAACTTTTTCATAACTTTCTTGCTGTGAAAAATTTTTTTTTTGTATTTTTGGCCTTTTTATTAAAAGCAACTCAGGGCTCTGGTAAAAAAAAATAATCAGTTTGTTTCTTTAAATTAAATTTTGATAAAACTGAAGCTCATCTTCAAAAGCAATATCTTTACCATTATCAAATCAAGAAAACTAATTATCGATCGCGATAATAAACTGAGATATTTTTATTAAAATCAAATGCAAAAATTTTTCTTTGATCATTCGTACCGTGACTTTTTTTATGCACTCATATCTTTTTTATTAAAATCAACCCTTAGAACGTCAATTCCTTATAAATTGCAACACATTAAAATAAAAAAAAAAAAAAAATCAGTAATAAAATAAAATAAAATAAATTAATTTCCAATATCATCACAAGTAATCATAAAAGTTATTTAAAATCTTAATAATTTTTTAATCCATTTATCTAACGTTCAATTTCATTTTTCCATATTTTCATTTCCGGTTACTACCGCAAAAAACTTATAAAAATTATTGTTATAGTTTTTTTCTTTTTTCATTTTTTATTCTCAGACAATTTCCATTGAAAGTGTCTGCTCGAACCGCGTGATTTCGTTATACACGAAAATGGAACGACTTTTATTGTCTTAAGTATAGGTCGTTTTCATTTGATTCTTTTTATCTGAATGTACTCTGTCCTCAGTACTTTCTCGTACACGAGAAACAGATATACTTAAATTTTATTTTTTTATACTTTCAGTATCTTTACTATAATAACATTGAATTTTATTCATCTGAAATGAAGCTTTGGGTAAGGCGCCAAGCTCATCGTCTTGGGTAAAAACTCCTCAAATATTTAATTTCGATTTCGTGATATTCTGCAGGAAATAACTGCAGCTTGTACACCCCTATATATATATATACATATATATCTATATACTTAACTAGACTAAAAAATACAAGGGTATGAGAAAAAGACAACGCTGACAGTTTTTCTATCCCCTTACTGTCCATTCAGCTAAATTGTCCTTTCCATTTCCGAAATAAGAACTGGACTCAGCGACGTTGAAAAAGTCTACAATATATATATATATATATATATATATATATATATATATATATATATATATATATATATATATATATATATATATAGTCAATACATTTACTAACATATACCGTATTCTATACTTTTATTTCTAGTCCAGGATCAAACACCAAGTGCTCTATGTTAGAATTGTTCCGTTTCAATCCCAGAACTGTTTACTTTATGACTCGTAACATTTAGACCACTCAAAGTAAACGAGAATTACTTCCAGAAATACCAACTTAAATTTATTTTACAAAAATAACCTAACATTCAATAGTATAACTAATAGTTATATATTATATAGATTAAATTTAACAATTTTGATCTTCCAATCATTTTCAGCCGCCATCAGCTGCACCTGTTTGAAACATTAGTCTTCAAAGTTTCCTCTACCCCAAAGTAACCTTGTAGATTACGTTAGTGTCGAGGGTTAGAGAGAAATTCACCGAAATCTTTCAAAAGAAAATTTTACATTAAAATTCACCAGTGTCCGATTCTCTTCAAATTACTTATTCAGGCTTTAGATCCATGTCCATTTCACTTTTTGATTATATATTCTGTTTGTATATATTTTTTAAAAACACTGCTTCGCAGTCTGCAAGATAGTCTTCTTTGACATTCGTATCATGTTATCGATTATTACTCACATTTTTATTTTTCGAAGTAATATTTATATTTTGTACGACTAAGTAACGTTGGAAAGTCAAAACGGGCTCACGAAAATAAGTAGGAATTGATTATTAATTATTTTATGTAACTCTTGCATAAGTAAACAAAAACAGTACTTCTAACCTACACGGTAAGAAATGCATGACGTTCAACACCATGTTGGTATGGTCTCAAGACATACTAAAATAGTATGTGAAATATTTCAAGACAGTATTGTAACAAGTCCCAAAAGTATGGCACTATTTACTATACTGTATAGTACTGGAGCTTTTGTATTTCTCACACATGAATAGCAGGCACGGCGAAACAGCATGGCCCTGAGACCCATACTACAATGCCGAGGGCACAATGCTACTAGTTTTTCCCGCCATAATTTTTGGCGTGTCAGTCAATGTATACTATCGTATTACCACCAAAACTACATAGATGTCGTTAGACTAGGTTCATCTGCCAGAAGTATTGTAAATACGGCAAGGCAGTATGGGCCTGACGGCCATACTGACATTGCGGCGTCCGCGCCAACTATCGCCAATTTTACTATTCCCGCAATGGCCGAATCATCTATGCATACAATTTTATAACGCATAAAAATCTTCGATACCATACACTATGGCGTTCACGCCCATACTAGAAATCAATTTTCAAAAATAGTATTTTTATCTTTCCAATTTCGTTAAAGCTGCATCATAAAAAAAGAACGTCTTATATATTTTTTATAGATAAAATACACAGTACAAAACACATACATCTACACGTATATAATTTTGGTAAGCAAAGTCAGTAGAAATGTTGAGAACACATGATAAATCGATTTTGTAATAAATAAAAAAGATCTTGAATTTAAAAGTACAAAGTTAGTATTTGTGCATTTGCTTTTCGACTTTATTTACCATTTACTTTATTCCAGGTGATGTGTTGCTTTTATTTGTATACATGCTCCATACATTTATATTTACAAGTATCTATATATAACTCAAGCACCCTCTGATCATTGAAACAGTTTTTTATCAAATGTGCACATGCTTGAATTTACAAGTCTCTTGTCGTCGAGAAATTTCTTGCTCACTCACATTATTGATGCCTTAAAAAAAAAAATAAAAAAAAATCCTGTTTTTCAGCTTCCCTCCAACGCGACATTTCTTCACAAGGGTTTTTACAAGAGGTGTACAAGCGAAAACAAGTGTTAAAGTATATTGTCACTCCAAGTTATTTAAGAATATTTTTCTTACATTCTTTGTCTTCAGATGTTTTTACAGACGTATTGAAAAACTTTAATACTCTTTATTTATTATTTTTTCCTGACTTCCTTTCATCCGATTATTTGTTGAACCTTAAATTCAATGCCGGGTTTCTCAAACCTCAAGTCTTGTAATATTTCGAGCTTAATGTCTGCTATTAATTTTTAAATATCCAAGGATTTCTTAAACTTGAAGGGTCATAAAAATAATTTGAGAATAAAAAATTTTAGGCTCTACAGTAACAGATTAGTCCACTAGCCCACGGTTTTTAAGTTTTATTATTTTTTCATGTCCCCCCAAGGCTCGCGAATAAAAAATTAAATAAATGACGTACTCTTACCCTCTGACACAAAAGTTGTATTAATGTCATAACTTATTTTTTATACTTCGTAACAGTGGGTTTCATTCTCTACCGAATTATATTTTTAAATACCATGAAAAAATGTTTTATCAACCGCTTAAATTTTTTATGAACTTTCTATAATTTTAATTTCGGTTTTAGTACAAAAAAATTCAACATTGCGATTTTTAAAAAATCTGATTCAATTCCGGAAATTACTAAATGAAATTTTTTTTTTTACTGTACATTTTTTTACATGAAATTAAATTAAGGAAATAATAAAAAATGTTAATTTCATTTGCTGAATATTACGTTTTATTTTTTCGGTTGAAAATTAAATTAAGTAATAAAATATACGCATATATAAAAAATTATTATTTTAATTATTTATTCATTTTGAAAAAGGCAGCAATGAAAGAAACTTTTTTGGCTGGGAATTTAAATTACACTGCAAGTTAAAGATAAGCGTAATTAAAAAAAAAAATCAACTGTTTTTAAATACTTTTAATTATCTTATGAGTCAACAGAACAATTTTTAATGAATTTCGTAGCTTTGTCTTTCAACAAAAAATATTCGCTTGTTATTAAACCCTTTAACAAGTTACTCAACTTTTATAATGACGTATCAGGATTAAAAAAAACGCATAAAGCTTGGAGTTGTTTGTGATGATTCCATTGGGACGAAATTCAAAATAATTTTACTCTTGTACAGAATTCATTTAAAGCTTACAGAAAATAAAGTACAGTATGTTAGTACTTTCCACTCATTTAACAGAATTCTCTTTAATAAAACCTTCTTTTCATTGAAAATTGAAAGATCCAATTTTCCAAAATATGTTTTACTACACCGTAAAAAATCGGGAGTTAATTCGGAGGGATTACGAATTTTATTTAAATCCAAATTTACTCCGTCGCCCGCATTCGGAGTAAATAGGGAGTTTGTCTTTTCAGTGGAGTGATATCGGAGTGGTCTGGATTTTATTTAACTCTGATTCGGAGTTTTAATATTAAAATAAACTCCCCTTTAAAGTAAATTTCACTCCAAGAGGATCAAATAAATAAACATTCATCCGTTTCAAATTCTTCGTATCTAATCCACGTTCACTCCGAAATTTTTTTACAGTCACATCTTACAATTATTCATCAATCTAAGCCTTACACAAAATTTTATTTCCATCTCCTTTAGATCTCAAAAAAATCTGCGTTAATCTTCTCACCCAACATTCATGTCATCATTTAATAAAAAAAAAAAATGTCTTGATCCAAAAATTTTCAGACACAATAAATAATTTTCAAGATTATTTTCGATATACATAAAAATTTTTTCATACAGTTCCAATATATATATAACCGATTATAGATAAAACTGAACTAATTTAATTATCCGACTTTCTGTTTTAAGCCTTATTATGTAAATTAACCCACTTTATGAAACTTTATTTATTTTATAAAATATCATTATTGATTTACTATGGGTTCTGGTTTGACTGGTGGGTCGATATATCGACTCGTGACCAAGAATCCGAGGGTGAAAGCCATAGCGCAGTGGTCGCCTTCAGTATCTTACTAATGGAATATTCGCTCCCAGCTTTCACCACCCCCTTTATTCCCCTACGCCGCCATATTCCATTGGTTTAAAGTGGTTGCATACCAAGAACACGCCGGATTCCACTGGTTAATAGTGATGAAATTTCAACAGATAATGCACATATATATCAATCTATTTCTGCATTAACTCCGATTATAATTCTCTTATACATCAACACCAACATCTTGATTTGTAGTCTGTCAGTCAGTTAGTCAGTCTCTATATGTCTTTTAACATTTAAACGGAATAAATAATATTAAAACTATTTATTTATCAAATTAATTTAAATGGCTGGTGTCTAGTTGTGTATAAATAATTTTAAATTCAATCCGAGGTGTATGCGCTATACATAACTTGTACATTCGTCAGTTCCAACAGAGTATCAAATATAGTTTTCCTCACTTTTGACAAAACTCTGTCCCTCAAATATGAGGTTTTCATTACCTGCATAAACTTCTGTAATGGCAAATACAACATTAATCTGAGAGTTTTCCGTACCTAGTGGAGTAGACAAAGACCAAGAAAGTGATAGAAGGAAAGAGAGAAAGAGAGAGAAAGAGTTGTAGTATAGTTAGTAACTGTAGATCTCCCTTATTTGTAATTTACTCAAAAGGCCCTACCATCCAACATTCAACTCCATAACCTTTCAGCCATTATTTCAACGCTCTGAATTAATTCAATCCATTCGAATTAGACACAACTGTGTGTTTTATTTTGTTCATTATTCATTAATTATTTATAATTTGTAACTTTTGGTACACTCAGAAAATTAAATAATAGGAGTTACTATCCAGTTATGGTAAAAATTTCTACCATCAATCAGATAGTAGTAAATATTATTTAGATGATTGTATTAATCATCTAGATTGTAATATTCACCATATTTATGATAATTGTTACAATCCTGTATGTTAACTCGAGTTAATTATTATAACTATCCTAAATAGTTATATTTATAATCCAGATGGTAATAGTTACCATCAGAAATTATAATTGTTATCATCCTGATAGTAACTGTTTCTAAATTTATTGCAGAAGTAAATATTATCATCCTGATAATAACTATTATCATCCTGATAGTAACTGTTATCATTCTGATGGTAACTCTTACGATCCTGATAGTAACTGTTGTCATCCTGATAGTAAACATTACCATACTGATGATTAGTAACTCTTACGAAATTTATAGCAAAAGTTATCATCCAATAATCATTAATCGTAATAAAAAAAATGATAACACTAACTATTTTTGCATTGAAAAACGTTCTAATCATTTAAAATGATTGGAATTAAAAATTTAGCATAATAAACGAAATTACTTAATTTTCTGAGTGTATACTTTTTAACTTCCTGATAAGGAAATTGAAAATTCAAAACAAAGAGAAGTTATTGGTTTCGGCCCGATTTTCGAAAACCGAGTTTTCAACAGATCTTGACGTTTTGCAATCCTAGGAAGCTATTCTGACTATTTTCAGAAGGATGTCCTTGTATGTATGAACTTACGTATGTATGTAAATACTGTAACTTTTGAACGAATAAATCGATTTGAGTTTTTGAGGTGACGTTTGAAGCAGCTCATTAATGCCGACAATTTGTAAAAAATTGCGCATAATGGGTACAATATTTTCTGAGATATTCCAAAAACAATATTTTTTCAAAAATGGTTTGTTTTTGATAATTTGAAATGTATTCCATGGATTAATTCCAAAATCTATCCAGGTCTAATACTTTATAAGATGCGTCGAATGCCACCTCAAGTATCAAAATCGGTTCATTAGTTCAAAAAAAATCGTTATCGAAATAATTTTGAAAAAGTTTTTCTTTCTGATAAAATCCAAATCGTTGAACTAATTGATGACAGCTTTCTTTAAATGTTAGAGATTAAAAAACTGCGTTTATTTATATATGGGTATATTTTATTACTCAATTAAATTTTAAACCAAAAAAAATAAAATACAATATTTGGTAAATGAAATTACCATTTTTTATTATTTCCTTAATTTAATTTTATTAAAAAAAAGTAAATAGTAAAATAAAAATAAAATTGGATTTAATTGTTATGGCGACGCCAAGGATCTGTCGCGCTTGTCATGTCCTTGTTGGCACGATTCCAAATACTTGAGAGTGACGTCGACATCGTAGTAAAGCGCTCATAAGATACAAATCGAAGAAGAAAATTGAAACGATGGCATTGCTTCCAAAATTGTTATTTTATACTAGACACTCCAGTAATGGAAATCAGGCTTTTATTTTTCAAACTCGACAATTTGTCTTGCCCTCTTACTCAAGACAGTATAATTAGCGAAAACAAAAAAAAATTTGTTTCCATAAATTTGCAGTTTACTTTTTATATAATTTTTAAACATAAATTCCAACTTTGTGTTATATATATTAGGGTGTGTTATTTTACGCCAACTTTTTTTTTAAATGCACTAACAGCTTCTACAGTTGAACGAAGGTAAAGTAAAATGCCTGTTAAAATTAGAGACAATTCAAAAAATAGTGTTTTGATCGATTTCAAGAGCTTGACATAGAAATGACAATAACTAGAAAGTTATGCAAAATTTGAAAAAACTTTATCAGAGATAATTTGTAGAGAATGAAATTGTCTACAAAAAGTATATCATGACATTTTGTGATAAGTCTGATAGTTTCGCTGGAAAATTAAAAAGATCTCGAAATTTACTAAAAATTTGACTTTAAGCTCCGATAACTTTTGAACATATGAATTTATCAAAAAATGATAAGAGACTTTTTTTGTAGAGCATTCAATTCCCTACAAAAATATGGACACCTGTTAATATTAATATTAAGGGCTCTAATTTTACCTTCCTGCAACTATAGAAGCTGTTAGTGCGTTGAAAAAAAAGGCTCTAAAACGGCACACCCTCATATATATGTATATATTTTACTAAAATAAAATAAAAAAATAAATAAATAGATCTATCATACAAACTATGCGCTCTAACAATTGTCATATGGAACAGAGCTAAAAAATTGATCTCCATTAATATTTTTTTTTTGTTTTTGTTTTGTTAAATTTTTTTTTAAACCGTTGTAACGAGGATTAGTACTAGAACATTTCAATCTGACAGACGAATTGACGAAGTAGTAACAATACAAATGAATCACGTCATGAAAAATCCTTGATAGTAAATTTTACTAATCCAGAAAGATAAAATAAATATATATGTATACATATGTGGATGCGGATGTTGAATGACGAGAGACGCTAAATTTACGAATTTTTATCAATCGAGAATACGAAAAAAAAAAAAAAAAAAATGAACGACATCGAGTATCAGAGAGTAATGGAAGCTGTTGGTGATTAATCTTTTTATCGGGTAATAAACTTTCTAAGCAAATTTATTGCAGCACATTTTTTTTTTAATTTTTTACTGCAGAAACGGAGCCATCATAAAAGTTTAATAAAACTAATAACTAATTGAAATAAGTAACAAGATAATTTAAATTTTTCTCAGCAATAATTTTCTTTGTCATTTAAAAATATTAATAATTCTTTTTAAAACTCTAAATTGTAAATTGCGTAGTACAGTCACTTTAATCCTAAAATTCACTTACACAATCAACATAATTTACATCTACATTACCTCTGTCTTTAAAACAAAAGTAGAGAAGAGAGAAAAAAATAAAAAAAATTTCACCTCAACGCTAATGCGATTTTTCTTTGCTCAAGTGAGTCTTTTACTCTGCAACCAAAAGAAGCTTTACTCAAAAAAAGCTTTTAAAAAAAACTAAATAAAATAGTAAGACAACAGTGGCCTGTTATTTTGCACGAAATAATTTTTATGAAAAGAAGTAATTACTTTATTTTGATCTCTCTATTTTTGGTTGAAAAAAAAATTTTGTAATTTTTATTAAAAGATTTTATTTCACTATTTTTTTCACGAATTACTTTATCAATTTTTATTAAAAAAATGAGAATCTGGGACTAAACGGGACATCATTACTAATTTTTTTTTAACTCTAATTAATCATTATTATCTATATTATTTAGAGAATAAGAAAAATTTTGTTCCTCCCATATTTCAATGATAGAATTATTTGAAGGTTTTGATGTGTTTTTTTATTGCCAATTACCGAGATAAATAAATTTTCATCATCTGTGCCGAAAGTTTAAATTTAGAAGAAGAAAAATGATAAAAATTAGCACCTGTGCCATTTTTCGTAGAAAGAGAGGCAAAAATTTAATCTTTCAGGTGTAAATTTGGTGAAAAATAGTATAAACACCACGGAGGAAAGTAGGACATGTAGTCAATTACACTCGCGGGTTGAAATGTCCCAATTTTCTCCCTTGGTGTGTAATTTACTATTTACTATATCACTCAAAATACATTTAAATTACGCGGGAAAAAGACGATCGTATTTGTTTTCTTTAAACAAATCAGTATTTTAATTATTCTGTCACTATAAACTGTAAAAATTTCACTGAATATATAAATAGTTATCATCCTCATTATTGAGAGAGAATAAGAAAAATTTTGTCTATTGCATGTCTCTGTGATGATAAAAATCTAATTTGGTAACAATGAAAAGATCTTGACTAAAGTCTACCTTTTCATACTTCCGGATATTTTTTATGCAATCACTCAGTCTCAAGTTGTCTAAATAATTATTACTATACTCGAGCAGTTACTTAGTGACTGCAGGTTGCTCGTTATTTTCATTATTATTATTTTACAATTTATTTTTTTAAAATTCTTTACAACAAATCCAATCGCATGGACAATCGAGTAGCAAATCCCAAGTCCTGTGTTGGCTCAATAAAATAAAAATAAAATAAAAGCGAAATAACTGAAAACAATTTAGTTTCTCAAAGCTTTTGTCTCTTGTAAAACGGTTTCTTGGTCTGTTTGACAGAGAATGGATGCGAAACTACATTGTCCGGGACACTCGAGGACCGATGGATGAGGATACTCTGTCTGGTAGCCAGTGCAATACTATTGTCCAAGCTCAATAGGTAGCTTTATTCATCAACGGACATCATCGATATACGATTAACATCGTCCATGTAAAACCTAGTAGTCTAGGGCTTCCAGTTATTATATATATTTATTGTATGTTAAAACATTAACTATTTATGACGTAGATAGACGACGAATCATTTTTATCCGAGAGTATAAATAATAATAAATAATAATAATAATATTAATAATAATAATAACAAATACTAAAGTAATAAAATAATTAATTAAGGTCGTTCGAGTTAAGTAACGTAAATTTAAATTTAAGCTGATACTTGTATTTAAAAAAAAAAAAAACTACTGAATATTACTTTAAAAAAAATATATGTTATCTTTTGATGTAAATTGTTATTTAAAAAAAAAAAAATATAATAATAAGTAATTATATAAAATAAGTGAATTAAAATATTAACACTCGAGCCAGAATAAATACAGTCGTTTTAAATTAAATTATAATTTTATTTATGATGTAAATAATTATTCCTTCCATTAATTAAATGTATAATAAATATATCGGATTAAAAATAATATTTTATTATATTTATTAAATTTTTTTTTTTTATCACCAATTTACTAAATTATGTGTAAGATTCTAATGGATTTTTTTCCCTCAGTGACTGTCATAAAAAAAAATTCCTACCTCCTGAATTTTTTGAATTTTTTTTCGAATTTCAAGCTGTGATTCTATTGCTGAAAAATTATTTAATTATTTTACTTTAGATTTAGAAAATACGCAATTCAATTTTTTTTTTTTTTTATATTTTAGGATGATTTTTCATGTAAATACTAATGGCTCTGTTTGTAACAGTCAAATAGAAAAATTTTTAGTGCACTACAAAACTTATGACCGTAAAAAAAATATGAATACAAAATAAAGTAAACAAACGAGTTGAAGCAACCGTAAAAGCATTGGAAATAAAACATGAGTATTAAATTTATTTTATTACAACTTTAAATAATTTTGAGTTTTTTTCTATGCCAAGTAAAAATATTATTTATTTAAGACGTTTCAAAATTTATAAATTAAAAATTTTTTATTTAAATAAATAATAAATAAATTTTATTTTCAATCTTTTTTTCTGTGGCAAAATGAGCGAAAAGTTGTGAGGTAGGGATCCGCCTAAAAATTGCAGAAATTGTAAAATTTAAAAAAAAAAGTTTTTTTTTCAAAAATTAAAATTACCCGCAATGTACAGTTGATCAACTTACCCCATCTTTTTTCACAAATCGTAAATAAAAATATAAAAAAAAAAAATGAATGAATTTTGATTTAAAAAATGCCGTCTCATCTTGCCCCATGTTCCTTTACATTTTAAAATTTAAATCCTTTATTACTTAGGAGCATTTAGTGTAAAATAAAAATTCAATTGTCGTGCTGAGCAAATAAAAACCTCTAGCAACATGACTATAGTATGCACACACAGCAAGAACACAGTACAGATACGAAGACACGCATCGCTCGAAACGGAATTAACCATAGTTTTTCTCGTTGAAAAAAACTAGAGCGTACAAAAGGGTGCATTTTCCATTATGCAAAACACATTCGTCCTCGTGCTAAAATAAAAGGAAAAAAATTATCCGGACCAGCAATGGAACACCAGACTATAGATAAAAAAAAATGAGGCATAAAAAGTAAAAAAGGTTGGAAAAAATTTAAAAGACAGTGGAACAATGCACAATCAGGCAAAGCGAAAGAGGATGACTCAGAGAATATACAGCGAACGCGCGAAATTCGGAAGCCTGTTTAAAAATGTCCGTTTAGTCTAGGTCGTCTGGGTGACCCCATTTTAGGTTATAAAATGTCTCAAAATTCATCGGAGTCTCCGGAACACCGACTTGCTATTCGTAACTTAAGCCGACTCTAACTTTATTTTTTATTTATATTTTATTCCATCTCTTCAACAACATTTTCATTTTATTTAATTAACGAGGCTTAGTATATTTTTAAATTTGCAGACCACTACGCTAATAAAATAAAAAATATAATCATATAATAATGAAAGAAAAAAAAAACCAGTAAAAAAAAAAACTAGACGGTATCTCGGGCATCTTATCGATAAAATCCTCACACCAGAGTCTCAAGTGATTCGAGACTCGTTTCTGCAGACGCGTGATTAGACTTCCTTCTTATTTTTTTTTTATTTTTCTTCTCGTTTCTTCTTCTTCTTCTTCTTCTTCTTCTTTAGCCTCTACTTCTACTTCTTCTTCACTTTGACACTACAGCTTTCGTGACTTGTACGCCAAAGAAATGGTTATGAATTTAAATGTACTTTTTTATCAAAGCCAACAGAAAAAATATATTTTTTTATTTTATTATTTCGACGCAAGCCGACATAAATCGAAAAAAAAAATTACTACTTGAATACACGTTATTTTTTTTTTACTAATTTAAATAATATTTTTATTATTGTATCTAAATTTTTCGGCGAAGGTAAACCCGAGGCAGTCTATTATGGTACAGAGATTTCAGAGCTAGAGATTTTTTTATCGCTGATTAATCTTATCTCGGTTTTTTATCGCTCTTATACTTCAGTCGACTACACTACGGTCTGGTCCAGACTACAGTAATTTAGTAGAGGTATATATCTATGTAGAAAATACCGTCGCTCCAATAACGAGAAAATCGAGAGGGTGAGAGCTTACATGCAGAGGATGTAGAGATAAAACTCTAGAGGACGCTTGATCCGCAAGAAACTTGGAGCGACCAATTATACCTATCAATTATTCTCAACTACCAGGGGTTATTCTGCTTCAAGTATGATGGTCATACACCAGATCGTATGTACTGATCAGCTAGTCAATGACAACGTCTGTATTCTACTAAATTTTGCTTCTCGTATATTTTAATTAATTTTTTAATTTTATGTTTTTTTATTTTCAAGGAGAAAAAAAAGGACTGAATATAAATATACATTTTTTTTATATCATATATATATAGAGTAAGAGCACCAGAAGCTAGCCACTTCATGTTAAATTATATCTATATATATTTTGAGCCAATGTTGAAATATATGACCGACTGGCTACTGATTAGGGGCTGGCTATTGATGTTTTGTCCTATAAGGGAATTTTATGCATGTAAGGGAAGCTGGAGTAAAATGAGCTGAGTAAAAAAAATTTGTTTGTATTTTTTTCAGGAATTATTGATAATTTCATAAAAAAAATTAATTTCCCTTGATTCTGAAAATTTATATGCTTCAAAAATAGAAAATTTATGACAATAAAGTTAGCAGACATTTAAAAAATTTTTGATTTTTTTTAACAAAAAAATAAATATTGAAAAAATATTTTGAAAAATTGCACATATAATTCATGAAATTTTCGACATGTCCATTTTTTTAGAAGTATTTTTTTTTCATTATTTATCTGTTAAAAAAAATTTTTTTTAAATTTCAAGCGTCTGCTAACTTTACTACACGGAGAGAAATGTCAAGTAAATATGCCTATGCAGCACAGTAATAATTACATTACTCTATAGTTTGTATATAAGAGCGGCAGGACACAAACTATAGAGTAATGTAAATATTACTGTGCTGCATAGGCATATTCACTCGACATTTTTCTCCGTGTATCGTATTAGTTTTGCATCCGCTCCACAAGTTTTTCGCAATTTAATGAAAAATAATTTGTAATATAATCAACATATATAATAATAGCAAAAAAAATTTTGTATTTTAATTTTTAAAGTGACCCAATTTGCCCCAGTGTGTCACTTTAAACTTTTTCCCCTATAAAAATGAGTCCAAAGTAATTAAAAATTTTGTTTGAGATTTTTTGTCTCTTATATAATTATATATATTATATATATATAATTATATAAAAATGATCATTTTTCAACTTTTTTCGGTTTTAAAAAGTAATTTTGAATAAAAAAATACGAGTTATGAATATCGATGTCACACTGCTATGAAATGTGAGAAAAAATATGCGAAGTCGTAATCCTTTTTTTTTTTTTTTTTTACTTATTTTCCAATATGTATTTTCCTATCGTTATCAGTGTCAAACCATAAGCTAGACAAAGTTAAAAAAACAAAGAAGTTAAGATAGAAAAATGATAACAATAGAAATAAAAGAAAAAGTAGTGGAAAATAATGCAAAAAAGGCGTGAACGTCACGGGTGTGATGAACGAATTGCGGCTTTGGAACAGAATATTTTTACAGATATGCAAAAAAGCTTTGGACAGCGTTAGTGGAAGTAGACGCTAGTAGTATAGCTCAGCATAGAATCATCCGACGGCTGCCAAGGGATATGGCTCGTTTCCGCTAACCATCTAGAAATTGCATTAACATCGTATTGTACCCAGCTAGATAAAAATAGTCTTTTACGTTTTTCTCATTTACTTTTTTTCCACCGACAAAAACTACCTGAATAAATAAATATAATCAGAAAACAATTAATAAATAATTACTACTTGTGTTATTTTTTTATAAACTGAATACTGGTTTGTTATTTTTATAAATAAAATTCTTTTTTTTTTATGGAATTCATTATTAATATTTTTTCCGTTTGTACTTTGATAAATTTTAAATATAGATTATAAATTTATATTCCAATAGAAACTTTAGTACAATAAATTTAAAAAAAAAAATTAATGGATTTTTTAATGGAATTATTTTTCTATAATTTTTCAGATATTTTCACAAATTGTCAGCTCAAATTTACATATAAATATTTTATATTGTTAATAATTGGACTAAAATGATCTAATAAATGATGAGTAATAAAAAAGTGGCAAAATGGACCCTTACATATTTTTGTATAAAATTATACGAAAGACTAAAAACAATGAGGCAAATCGGGTCACAAAACATTAACATAATTGTATTATATTTTGAATATATACTCATCTATTTAAATAATTTCAATTTGCTGAAGAAAGTGAATTTTTTATGACCCCAGGCTTGGGACAGCAGCTCACAGCAGCTCATAACACAAAACTGGCCCTCTGAAGGGTTATGCGTAGGGGAATTTTTTCTTCCGAGGACCAACCGTCCTAAATTGAGCTCTACTTCGTGTGTAGGCACGAAAATAAGTGAATTAACCCGGGAAAAAAAATGTAGATCTGTTCTGATCAAATTAGATCAGCTCAGATCAAATTTGATCATAATTGATACTGAACCCAGATCAGAGTACATCTGATTTGATCTGTTCAGATCAAACTAGATCTGATCAGATATGACATTTTTCTTTGCCCGGGAAAAAAAAATTAGATCTGTTCTGATCAAATTAGATCAGCTCAGATCAAATTAGATCATAATTGATACTGAACCCAGATCAGAGTAGATCTGATTTGATCTGTTCAGATCAAACTAGATCTGATCAGATATGACATTTTTCTTCGGGGAAAAATAGTCCAGATCTACCTTGATCAAATCTAATCAAGACAGATCAATCTAGATCTAGTCAGATCAAAATAGATCAACATTGATTAAACGATCAATTTATGAAGTAAATATAAATAGATCTAATTGGATCTGTACGGATCAAACCAGATCTGAGCTGATATAACTTTTTCTCGGGAAAAAAAGTTCAGATCTGCTCTTATCAGATTAGATCTGTACAGATTACACAGAAATATTTCTTCACATTATATTATAATTATAAGATTAACTAGCTGAATTTTGACAAATTTGATCTGAGCAGATCTAAGAGTGTTTTTTATTTACCTTGATCTGTTTAGATCCAAGCAGATCTATTCTGATCAGAGTAGATCTAATTTGATCTGAACAGATCTGGCCAAAATGCAGATTTGTTCAGATCTGAAACATCAGATCTAATTTGATCTGAATAGAGCTAAATTTTTTTCCCCGGGATACGTCACATATATTTACGGTGAATTTTTTCTTACATATTTCTGTAAATATGAAGGACAAATTTTTGAAAAAAAATATTTTCCATTTTTTTTTTTTTTTTTTTTTTTTTTTTTTACAACAGCCATTTTGCCCCCAATACAATTTTTTTCTAATTAGTAAGATATTTAACAGTTCAATAAAAAAAATAAAATCTTAATTCTACCCAATCTTCAGAAATTTAATTTTCTCAATTCATTAATTTCGTATTATTAATTGATTTATTTTAATTTCACTACAAATTGAATTCAATTTCTACAAATTCAATCTCGGTTAATATGTTTCAATACTACTGCTCTGAGTTTTCAGCTTAACAATTTTAATTTGCAGCTAATCCGTTAATTAGATCTAATTTCGATGCGTCTTTTCCGAAATTTTCCCGACATCGACTATCAAGTAAATTTAAAACAGATTGAATCTCTTTTTAAATTTATCGTGATTAGAATTTAATCAAATAATTCAAGCGGACAAAATATTTTTTAAATTTTCAAATGATAAATTAAAAAGAAAAAATATTTAAATTAATTAAAATGAAATAGTTAATATTAATAATGGAAGTTATTAAAATTAATTGAGTATCAAGTGTCATAATGATGACTCATGACGTTAATAATAAATCTATGAAATATTCGCACAGTAAACCGGCCGATGGTGATTAGCGTTCGACGTTTCTAACTAGCGCAGACATAAACGCCACTCGAGATGATATTGAGGCTTGATATAAAGCATATATACCTTCACCAACTACGAGCTTCGAGGTATGAGGTTAAACTCTCAGTACTATTAATACCACAACTCTCTATTAATTATCAAGCCCAATGTCTCTCATGTCTTCCATGGAAAGGGTTGTTAATATCACTCTACACGTCCCTATAATATTTCCCTTACCAACTCATGTACTTTACACTACACTATAATTCCTTTAAAACGCTTTAATTATACATTCAAATCTCTTATTTTAATCCTATAAATCTACTAACGCCTTCATTAATATTTACTCAACAAATTTATTTACTTCCGTTACTTAATTAAAAAAATTTCTTCTTTCTTAGATCATCGAAATATGAATTCTATTAACTAACGTCAATGTTATTTTTTTTTTTTACATTAAAATTTTTTTGAGTGAGTGAAAAATAAAAATTACAGTGTGAGCAAAAAAAAATTTTTAACGAGTGTTTAAATTTTTTTATAGAAATACTTAGTAATTAAATTTAGTTTTTGATTTTTTTTTATTGAAATATAAATTACAGTTGAGGCCACATGAAATATTTGAAAAAAATTTATAGGGGTAATTTGTAAAATTTACTAATTTATAAAAATTATGTGATAAAAAAAAAAAAATTATTTAAGAAAAAATTTGAAATGTTTTTTTCTTTAAATGAAAAATTTTTCTCATTTTTTTAAAAATAAACAATTTTTTAATAGAAAATAATTTTTTGAAATGATATTTTTTTTTGCTCTGGTTTTATTTTTAGTTAAAGAAAATTTAGGGTGAAACGAGACACCAATTTTGGTGTAATTTTACCCTCGGGTTCCAGTTACATAAAAAAGAGCTGAATAATTTTTTTCATAAAATGATCACGTTGATGTAAAGCATGCGTTAGGTATATGTGTATATCTAATAATAATAATAATCATGTATTTAACCAAAATTTAATATAGTGATAATTTAACGTGGTCTGAAATGTATTTGCCACGTATGTCACTATGATATAACAGAAATGCAATTGCACTCTATAGAATAATACGAGGAAATCATAACATTTCACAGGTTCCGTGGTAACTCGTTGTCATTGTCGACGGCGTCGTGCTTTCAAACATCTCACTCACGAAATACATATTGTTCATATTGTATGTTATTATATACATTGACGGTTGCCGGATTCTCTTCCTTTGCATTATTAGAATTTAGAATGTACCCATAACTATTACTGTATACATACAATGTATACTTGATATTTCAATCAAGCAGATGAATACTACTTAAGATTCCTCAAATTCTTTTTAGAAACAAATAGATGCGGATTTTTTTAAAAATAAAATTACATGCTGGGGATCAAATCAAAGTTGATCCATAGATTGTATAAATTTTTGTGCGTCTTCGTTTTTTGACTTAGATTCAAAGTAATAAAACGAAATTTTCAGTTGCCGTAGAAGTAAAGTTTTTTACCGAGTGGTCAAAACAGACCAACCGTGAAAAGACACCGAAAAAATAAAGTTATTGAAGATAAATAATTTAAATAAAATTTTTAGACACCGAAGGAGATGTATGTATTTTTTTCTGCCAACAATACATGGGTCCACTGAAAAATTTCTAAAAAAAAATTTTGGGACACTAAAAATTGCACAGAAGTGATAAGAGTCGGAAATGACGATTGAAAACAGTTTTGAAACAAAAAATTTTTTACCAAATTTGTTGGGTGGCCCGTTTTGTCCACCCGGTTTCGTTTTCTCTGTCCTTCCCCTTATATACATATATAGGGATCGGGACAAGGGAGGCAAAATAGGATACTCCCAAAATGTCATAAAAAATTTTTTTTTCAAAACTTTCAAAATATCCAAAATCTCTAATAAAATTTTTTTTTTTCCTTTGTATCCAATAATTGTGTAAAATGCAATTTTTCTTAAAGTAAATTACTTACAAAAAAATTCAATTTATTTAATATTCAGAAATTTCTTTTTTTTCACTTTTTTTAGGGGATATCCCATTTTGCTCGGAAAAATGAAATTTTTTTTTTAACAGCAACTGAAAATTTTTTTCTATTTACTTTGAATATCAATAAAAAAAAATAATATTCAGCGTATTTGAGTTTTCGAAAACTTTGTACTTCCTTAAGTAACACATTTTTCCCCTCCCCTAGATCAACTGACATTCCATATAACTCTAGTAAAAGTATAAAAACATAAATTGAATTAAATCAATTTATGTAATTAAATTTATTGTATTTTTAATAATCTCATTGTCGACGAGACAATGGAACTTTTTTTTAGATTGACTCTAGGCATTAAATTATTTAATTTAAATACAGAAGAAGGATTACAGAATACATAAAAGCGAAGACAGTTAATAGCTTCGTTATAAATTTACAAATAATTGAAAGTTTAATCCCTATCAATAACTGGAGAAAGACAGAAATAATTATGAATAAAGTTATTATTTTTATTCATTATTTTAATTCAAATTCTTTAGTTAATGAGTTCCGTTGCTACGTTGGGATTAAAAAATACGTCAGAGGGATATAAATTGAAAGACGCCATTAAATAATTATCGGAAAGTGTTCTGCATATTTTTCATTTTTTTTTTTCCTTTTCTCTTCGTCTATTATTATATTTTATGTGCTTTTATTTAACATTCATTTCGTGTTTCCGTACTTGTTGAATTATAAAATGTGTCATGAAGACATTAGAGAGCAATTTTATGCATTAAAAATAAATGACACTTTTTTTTTTTCATATAAATTAATATTTATATAGAGTAAGAAAATTTCATAATGTTTTTGTCGAGGTAATTATTTTATAAATTATAATTATTAATTGAAAAGCTCAGTTTCATAAGTGTGTGACAGGTTGATGTCTTTTAATTGTCTCTCTTAATGAACAACCCGAACATCTACTTAATTATATGCACCAGAAATATCAAGAAGTTGTGAGCTTAATTATATATATTATTTTACTTTATATTTTATATCAATTCCACAAGAATAATTAACGAAATTTATTTCGTTATTTTAATTTATTTTAAAAAGGCGGCTTGCAAGTAATTTGCGGTCGACTCAAATTTATCTCAAATTATAAAACCTTGATCTAGAAATAATTTTTTTTTAAATTTAATTATCACGAGTAAAAAAATCGGTCTGTCAGTTGACCCTGCGGGCCATCCTCAAAACTTCCCGCCGTTTTCGAGCTCCTTGAGCTGGAAAAATTGTTGTGGATACATTTTCGAGCTCTTCGAGCTTGAAAACATTGTTGTGATTACATTTTTCGAAAATACTTTTGTATGCCTTTGTTTTCGAAAAAAAACGTTTTTTACCATTTTTTCTCAAACGATATCTCTCGAACTAATAAAGCGAATGAGATGGTTAAGGTGGCAATCGACGCGTTTTATTGAGTTCTACAACTGATCAGACTTTGAAATTTATTTATCGAATCGTTTTTGAGAAATTTCAAAAATACTAAAAAAAATTTTTTTTTTTAATCCTTTCGACAACGGTATCTCTTGAAAGAATTAACCGATTTTGATGGTTAAGATGGCTCGACGCGGTTTAGGAAGCTTCAGAGCCCAGTTGGTTTTGGAATCAATCCATCGAGCCCGTAAAAAGTTATCCGAATAAAAAATTTTTGAAAAAAGTTTATTTTTGGAATATCTCCGAACGAGCCCTACCAGTCAAGCTCAATTTTTTTTCAGCTTCGAGATATTGACAAACCGCGTCGAATGACACCTTGAAGATCAAAATCGGTTCATCCGTTTAAAAGTTATAGATATTTACATACATACATACATACACTCGGACATCATCTTGAATTTAGTCAGAATAGCTTCCTAGAACCTCAAAACGTCGACACCTATTGGAATTTCGATTTTCACAACCGGGGTGAAACCAATAACTTTCCGAATTTTTGAAAATTTGCAATTTTCTTAGCGGGAAGTTAAAAATTTTCATTATTTTTTTACACATGACGTCTTCTGATTCTAAAACAAAGTTATATAATTTATCAGTTGATATTACTGCAGTCATTTATCAAAATTAATAATAATTATTTTGAAATCATCCGATTGATCATTTTTATGTCTATTTTTTAATCCACTTTACGCTTTCTCAGGTAAATAAATCCTATATAATGTAAATTAATTTCCTGTCAAGTAGAAACAACCTGACTGAGTCAACAGAACCTGTCTTGTCAAATCAGCAACGAGAATGTCATCTAAACGACGCGATATTTTTCACCCTTCTTTTAAAATTCTCGTGTACTTGCTGTAAATACGTGATATTTTTCTCCCGGTATGTTTTATAATAATTTAAGTTACATATCTAATATTAATATATATATTACCGTAATAATATACTGTTACAGTAAGTGCACCGGAAGTAATTTATGCCCATTGGATAATACATTCTTACTAATAGCATCACGACTGTAATTATACCAGTTAAATTAATTAGCATTCCACGTTCATTATCTTCGGGCTTAAGCTTCCACTTCATATATATATACATATATGTATATATGTCTTCATACATATGCACTAATATTCCAGAAACTTTTTTTCAGTTATAATTTAACTTGGATTAATATTGTGTTTAATAAATTTCATAAAATTAACATTCAAATTTTTCCCGCTTGTTTTAAGAAGGCGCTCTAGTAAAAATGGCGAAAAAACACTTAGAAGATTAAAACTTGAAAGTAACTGATTATCTTTCGGAAATTGCCGCAAAATGAGACTATTTGTTAACAAAAAAATTTTGTTTGTAGTTGTTTATATAGAGTTTGTAAAAAAATACAGGGTAAGTTTGTCATCCGAAATATGTGTAACCTAAAAATTTCAACCGAAGCAATTTTTTTTTGTTTAGTAAATTTGAAAATACTAATTTAGTACTGTTTGTATGAGTAATAGAAAAATAAATTAAATTTCAATATTCAAGTCATAGCTCATTGTTATAGAGTATTTATTTTTAAAATTTTCAAAATAACTAAATGTAAAAAAAAAATTTTTTTAAGTTCATTTTATCCTCAAGTCTGATTTTTTGCCAATTTACTAAAATAATTTTTTTTTGGGGTAAAATTTCTAAAGGGTCACACTATTTGATATGACCAACTTACCCCGTAGTTTTTTTCAAAGTCTATATATAAATATTTACAAAAAAAAAATCGTGTCATTTTTGCACAGACTCTCCTATATTTATTTATTTTTTTTTCGAATTTATATATCTATTATTATAAATGTAATGTAGATATTATATATATATATATGATTTAGGATATAAGATGGGCATGAAAATCCATCAAGGAGAATTAGTGAGCCTCGCTCGTCATCCGTAGTTTAAATTTTCCTCAATAACCTCTACTCGGCTTTCTCCGATAAACGTTCTATGGCGTACTTGCGTGGGCAAAACGTCGTTACCAGGCTGCCATGCAAAATTGGGTTACGTCAACACCATTGATAACTCGTGAACGCCCGGGCAAGTGGCTGAGTAACGCCGTGATCGTGATGTCTCGTGAGAATTTACTCATATTCTCTCCTCTCCCTTTTTCTCTATACAACACTTTAAAATGCCGTGTTAACACATACTAAACGCTTTTAAGTGGAAAAGTTAATCTAACACTCATAATAACCTGACATATATGTTATTATTATTTATAACTTCATTATCACAACTTTTTATTAGAAAAACACAAAAAAAAACAACTTATGATGGTAAAAAAATTCAAATCAAAGTTTAAGTTCCAAGAACTTATTAATTATTGGGTGTATGAAAAAAACTATGGGATTATTTTTTTTAGAAAATTAAATTCTTCATAAAATTATTCCTATACATTTTTATCATATCTTCAAGAGGTCTGTTATAATTTCTATTTGAAGTACAATTTATAATTTAATCAAAAATTTAATTTCATTGGTAATATTGCATCTTTAAGATGACATTTTGACTAAACTATTGATGTAACGACTTTTACATTTATATATAATTTTATAGACAATTATATTTTCTACAAAAAAGTCTTGAATGACTTCTTTTGTAAAGTCAATATTTTTTACACACAATAATTTCAATTAACAGTCAAGTAATTAAATAATTATTATTATTTAAAATAATAAGTGAAATTATTTAAACACTTGATGCAAAGTATCAAAATCATCTTAATATTGGAAACCGTTTCTAAGATGAGTTAAAATTACTCTCTAATCGCATCCTGTCTGATACGATCTCAATTCATCGTTAACGAGTAATTAGGCCACGAAACCAGAGCAAACGTAGTTTGAATAATAAATTAAATTCGTCGACAAGAGAAATTTATTGTCCCGGAAATGACTTGAAGTGCTGCTGTGTTTTACCTTCACACCCTTACTTGTCCAATTAATTTTTTTTTTCCACTTGATCTCTCAAATCAAATAACAAAGTCAATTACTTAATTTTTTTCCTCTACTCCCGCTTCAAAAGCAGGCCCAGGTTGAGATACTTTCCTAATACGGAGAGAAAACTAACTATTATGACGAAAGTTTACGAGAAAAGTTATACTTTGTAAATTTTATAAGATCCTCATTACTTCATTTTCTTTGTCTATAATTACCTCTAATTCTCTTCTTCTTCATTTCATTGTAATAATAATAATTATTATTATTACAATCATGTAAAAATTATTTAAAACAAACTTTCAAACAAAATATTCAATTAATTTAAAACTTTCTTTTCATTCATTTGTAAAAATTTAAAGTTATATCGGGACTAAATAATACACTACTTCGGAGGAAAAAATTTTTTTTTATTGAAAAAAATTAAATTATAAAGTATAAGAGCGGAGCTGGTAAATTTGCCATTCCGGATAATGCGGACAAAATTTTTCAGTACAAAAATTTTTTTTCAAGTGTTTGTTATCTGATTAATGAAATGAATCGTTATAAATATAAAGAACTTATAAAAAGAATTTGGTAAAAATTTAAGATTGTCTGCATGCGAGTGATAAATTTGTCTCGTTCTTCTCCGGTTAAATATAAGCCTTTCAGTAAAAAAAAAAAATTTCTAATTCAAAATGGTGTCTCTTCTACAAATGTCTCTATAGGAGAGCAAAATTTTTTCTATAACAACTGGAAATTTGGTTACTTCAAATGTAAGCCAAAAAAAGAGCAATCCGGCCTTACTCGGAATGGAAAGGTAGATTTCTTAACAATAGTGTAATTAATACTTATTTTGTAAGCTACAACATAAGTTTAAACGAATTGAGTTATGCCTTATCATTTAGAAGTTATTAGAAGACTAAGCTGCAAAAATAAGCTTTTTTGATTTTTTGTGAAATTTTTGAGATCATCGAATTGTTAAAAAAAATCTTTAAAAAAAAAAGTAATATAGTAGAAATTGAAGCTAATCGTATGAACTTTAAGATACATTTTATGTAATTAAGTTATCAATTTTGATCCGTTATTTGAGGATAAAGCCAGAAAATTCATTTTTTTGAAAATCAAAAAAAGTTCAAACATCCACAACTTTTAAACGAATCGACCGATTGGGCTCATCTTCGAACTTGATCAAAATAATCGTTCATTGAATAAGTTTATAAAATTTCATAAAGATCCGTTAAGAATTGCGGGCGCTATCGTGATAACAAGGCGCATTATATCGTATATATATATCAATTTTTGAGTGGATGGTATTTTTTAACTCTACTAGGGAAAATAAGGCCAATTGCAATAGTCCGATTTCTAAAGAAATCCACCTAAAAAGAAGATTCATCGAATTCAAATGCACAAAAATCTATTATTTCCTCAGCGGCCCTGTTTTGCCCACCCTTCTCCTATATATATATATATATATATTAAGCTTTTACACTTTGAAAGTTAACGACATATTATTTGAGTATGAAAGCTGAATAAATAAAAGTAAATAAATAAAAATAAAATAGTAAAATACTAAAAGCATTGACACAAATAAAAAAAAATCTATGACACACATTTAATTTGTCCCACAATCAATTATTTTTTCATCAACACGGTAAAATAAAAATATACATTGAGTAGAGCAAATACAAAAAGCAATGGCTTGTTGCCGCAAAAAATGTTTGTGTAAAAAATTATTTGTCGACATGTGTAGATATCTTTGCACTACAAATAGTTTCTATTTATAAATAATTAAACGACATTTCAAAGAGATCAAATAAAAATATTAAAAAAAAAAAAATTATTACGAGTATGTTACTTTTTTTATATGATTGATTTTATTTGAAAAAAGGTAATAGTCTCGATCGAGTGTGACTTTCAATTATCCGTTCTACCGGCAAGCTAAATGGTTTTTCAAAGAGTCTACTTCTCTGATAGGACCTAGAGAGAAAAAAGAGAAGGAAAAAAGGTGAGTAGAAATGTAAGAATGAGGATGAGAAAAAGGATCATGAAGCATACTTATAAAAGGAAAGAAAATTTAACGGGGATTGGAGAATCTGCGGATTGAAAAAGATGATGAGTTCGTGTGATCCGCGATAAAACCTCAATTCAACTAAAATCTTTGTACAATTTATCTAATAAAATTTTTTTTGTCCTCTAGTAATATAATTAATTTTATAAAGTAATTAAGAATAATATATATGCTTATTTATCCAAGTGTCCGCTAATGTTTAATTTTTATTTTAGGCTTATTTGTGTTGCTATAATTACACTGTAAAAAATTGTAAGTAACTTCGGATTTTATTTCAATCCGAATTCACTCCATCACTCGGAGTTCCGGAGTTTAAAAAAAAATCACTTCGCATAAGGAGTGAATAGGGATTTTCTTATGGGCGGAGTGATTTCGGAGTGACGCGGATTTTATTTCAATCCGCATTCACTCCGGTCCGGAGTTTTGATACTTAAATAAATTTATATTTAATAGAAACAGCTGCTAATTAGTAACATAATTATTTCAATAAATAATTCATTCAGATATTAATAATTAAACTTAAAATATTATGTTTTTAATTTATGAAATGTTTTAGTAACTCACTAAATTATAATTTCATATATATAATACATAGTGAAAATATTAAATTATTGAATAGCTATCGTGACATAGTTTTTATGGGAATATTTTATATTTCGGTACAATATGAAATGTTATCTCGTGGTATGGTTGATGTCAGTCATATGACAGTTTGTGACTCAGTGGAATTATATTTGTTAAAGTTTTGTTATCAGCTGCTTATAATTTCTAAAAATTATTTCGCGTGAATATATGGGAAGGGAGCTCGTAATTATTTCCGTACTCAATATAAATGTCAAAATATCAAAGACCTAAGCTCACTATGTATTAGTAATTTTTTTTATAATTAATATTTTCCGAAACTTCCCTTCGGAGTGAAGTCCACTCAGAGAGAATTTAATAAATAAAAATCATCCACTCCGCATTCACTCCGAAAATTTTTTTTTTATTGTAATTTTCAAAATATTTCTATATCAATTTGCAGAATGTCGCTAGTATAGTCCGGTGTTAGCATGAGACCACAGTATTCAAAGTAAAAAAAATTTTCCATGTAATGTAAAAAAATTTCTGTCCAAAAAAAAAAAATTGACTTGCAATCGTATTGTCTTTTTTGCATCATATGTATGTAATTATATAAACATGTCACCACATATACTTGTAATCATACTTTGACCTCGAGCTCTACCAGGACTACGCTTCTGATGGCCTCCAATAATTTTTTGTCACGAGTAATTATTATTTAGATTATTCACGACTGGTTATTTTTACCCGAATTACTACAGTCAGTTCGTTAAAAATAAATTTAAATTTGCCGTGAGACAGAGTAGTAGCGTGTACCAATTTTTTACCAATTATTTATTAAATTCCGAGTGCAGTAATAAGTAACAATAAAAAAATAAAGACAAATGTAAGAGCATAAGAGACAGAAAGGCTCGCAAGCACACACTAGTATGGCAGAATAAAATAAATGAGGAACTTTGTCCTGAATAGATTTGCAAAGGAGGTGAGAAAATAACGTTTGCTACTACGCCGAGAGGAAGCCTGACAAATGATCTGTGCCTTAGGCAAGACTTTATACCAGACGCGACTTGGCGTCTCTCATTTTTACTCGCTTGTGCCGCCTGTCGCCCGCAGTTCATTTAATAATTCCATCCCTTTCCTCACACTACTGCTCCTCGTAGGCTCCATAATGTCAGTACCTCTACTATCAGCGAAAAAAATTTAATGCTCAGAAAAGGGAATAAAAAAATTAAATAAATAAATGATAAAAAAACCTCTAAACCTTTTTTTTATTTGAAATTGTTCACAGAACAAACAAATAGTACTGGTTACTGTTCTGCGCCGTAATCGACAAAAAATATAGAGAAAAATACATTTTAATATGACTGCTTCATATTAGAACAGGAGTAAGTCATTGCTTAACACGTACTATTACTTTTTAAACAGTAACCAGTGCTATGCTCCTCTACAGTATATAAAACATATGACTAGTTACTGTTCATAAAATAGTCGCCGTTGACATCCAGAACAGTATTTAGTCCTGTACTGACATGAATCGTTACTAACTTCATATGTGTCTTTACTATTCTTGACACTAAAGACACATATGAAGTTCGTATCCATTTATGTCAGAACAGGACTGAATACTCGCTGAAAAAAAATACTACACAGAAAAAAAATTATCTTGAATCAAGAAAATATTTTTGAGGACAAACGTTTTCGGGAACCAAGTCAAGATTTTCTTGAGCCAAGGAACTTTGTGTTGGTTAAAAAAAATTCGTCTTGGTCGGAGAAGATTTCTACTTTATCTGAGAAAATTTAGGTTTTCAAAAAAAATTTCTTGAATCAAGAATATTTACCTTCGGTCGAGAATTTTTTAACTTCCCGCTAAGAAAATTGCAAATTTTCAAAAATTCGGGAAGTTATTGGTTTCACCCCGATTTGTGAAAATCGAAATTCCAATAGATGTCGACGTTTTGAGGTTCTAGGAAGCTATTTTGACTAAATTCAAGATGTCCGAGTGTATGTATGTATGTATGTACGTACGTACGTACGTACGTACGTACGTATGTAAATATCTATAACTTTTGAACGGATGAACCGATTTTGATCGTCAAGGTGTCATTCGACGCAGTTTGTCAATATCTCGAAGCTGAAAAAAAAATTGAGCTTGATCGGTAGGGCTCGTTCGGAGATATTCCAAAAATAAACTTTTTTCAAAAATGTTTTTTTCGGATAACTTTTTACGGGCTCGATGGATTGATTCCAAAATCAACTGGGCTCTGAAGCTTCATAAACCGTGTCAAATGCCACCTCAACCATCAAAATCGGTTAATTCTTTCAAGAGATACCGTTGTCGAAAGAATAAAAAAAAAAAGTTTTTTTTTAGTATTTTTGAAATTTCGCAAAAACTATTCGATCAATAAATTTCAAAATCTGATCAGTTGTAGAACTCAATAAAACGCGTCGATTGCCACCTTAACCATCTCAATCGCTTTATTAGTTCGAGAGATATCGTTTGAGAAAAAATGGTAAAAAACGTTTTTTTTTCGAAAATAAAAGCATACAAAAGTATTTTCGAGCTCGAAAATGTATTCTCGACAATGTTTTCGAGCTCAAGGAGCTCGAAAACGGCGGGAAGTTTTGAGGCTGGCCCGCAGGGTCAACTGACAGACCGATTTTTTTTTTTCTGTATAACTATCACCATCTTGTCATAGGGAACGATTACCATCTATATATGATAATCATGATCATGCTTTTATGTTTACTACTCGTTCCTCGTATAGTAATAATTACTATTGTCGATAGTAATAGTTACCATCTAAATAGTAATATTTCTTGTCTGAAAAATTTTTTAATTTTGCCTTCTATGATAGTAATGATTATCATCACGGATAAGAATGCTTACCATCTCTGATAGGAAAAGTTAACCTAGAAGAATGAGAATCATTAAAATGTAAGGATGGGAATAGTTACTTCGTTAAGATGGCAAGTATTACCCCTTTTGTTTCAGCATGTACTGCCTTGGATGTCAATGAGATTGAGATCTACGAGATCTAAATAACCATTCCTGTCACTAAATAGTAAGTTCTCGCATTCTATATACCAACAATAGCTGTGCTGAGAGGTTTGCATACTCTTGAATTATGAACGATAACTATTTTGAAAGTAACCAGTCATATGTTTCATGTAATTGTAGTGTAGCACAACACTAGTTACTGTTTAAAAAGTAATTTTACGTGTTAAGCAATGACTTACTTCTGTTCTAATATGAATCAGTCATATTAAAATATATTTTTCCCTATATTTTCCGTTGATTACTGCGTAGAACAGTAACCAGTACTATTTATTTTTTTCTGTGTTGGTTATTAAATTTATCAAATGGAAAACTGGCTATAATGTCAGCCCTTTGTGAAAAAAAAATAAATCTTGTTCTCTGAAAAAACTTTTACCTATTTCATGGGGTTTTATTTGTCAATAGCTCACACGCATTGAGTTTAAAGAAGAAAAATGAGATAAAAAGTATATGTATATATGTATATAAATAAAGAAAAACTCTCATAATAATAAAATATTTTTTTAGTTTTATTTTTTGAGCTCTCACTTTTTCTCTTTTATTTGTCACGTCCGCGGATAATTAACGGTGTGAATTATTCCCAGTGGCATGAAGTATATAGCAGTAGTATAGAACTATGGCGGTGGTTTTGGCGTTGGTGCAAGGGAAGGGTAGGGGTCCTAGTGATGCTGATGGTAGTAGTAATGCCAGCGAGTGTATAGAGTACAGAGAGACTCCCCGAGGAGTTTTGCCTGGTGAGAGTTTATTTTTCACACTCGTGGAAAGCTATATTTTTACAGCATTATCGTTTATAATATCTCACGTTGAATCGTACTTGCGCCTCAATAAATACTGAGAACTTACTGAATCTATTAAATAAATATTTAAATATCATTTGAATCATGCGATACAATTTATTTTTTTTAAATCTTCAAAATCACTGACCCTAAGGCCGGTCTCGAATTTTTTCATCTTCGAGTTGAAAACTATATTTTTATCTCAAAATATTAAAAGTCATAAATTAGTTTACTATATATAGATAAAAAAGTAAAAATCGCAATAATATTTGAAAGTAGAAAATTCGAAAAAAAAAATATTACGACCCGCATGAAAATATCATATATGGTAAACATATATTAAAAAATATATGTTACAAATATAAATATATATGCGACAAAACATGAAATCTTGTATAGAACTATATATAGATTTTGGCCGATTTTATTATATTTCTATATATGTTTTCTCTTATATGATTTCATATATTTCCGTATAACTTCAATATATTATTTATATATTTGAAAACTTATAATTTTCATATATTTAAAAATAAATGTTATTTATATATGAAAACAAATAAGAAAACATATATAAATCATCATTATATGGCACGATATATATACCTCGTATTCAACTTTATAAATTTTTGTATAATTTTCGATATATAAAACCATATAAGTCTTCCCATATATGTAAGAATAAATAAAATCTATTCTTTTCTGTTTTCCTCTTTCTGTTATAAGATTCAAACATTGTCTTCAGAATATATATATATATATGTGCTAGCTTACAAATTTACATATATAATTATCAATATATATAATACCTATATGTGCTAACTTATAAGTTTACATATGATCATAAATATATATAACACATGTATTAACTTATAAACTTACGTATACAATTAATTATATTAAGACACTATATTATATATAAGAAAATATATATCGTTTTTGGCCACTTATATGGTCCCATATTGATTATATATTTTTCCATATATATTTATCATATATGGTATTTCCATGCGGGGGTAAAATAAATTTTGTTTATGACAAATTACTCATAAATAATTTTCAAAATAATAAACCCCAGTTTTGAATATTAAAAAAAAATTATTATTCCAATTCATGATATAAATTTATTTTTATAAGTTTATTGAGTGGTTATATATACATTTGTAAAGTACTTGTAGAAATATTAAAATATATCCATATTAAGATTCCCAGGTCACAAGAATATATAAAAACAGCAAGAAGAAAAATTTCAAGGAATAGAAGCAGTAAAGTATTATATATTTTATTTTTTATTTATATTCCATTTTATATTTTTTTTACAGTAGTAGTTTCTCCCTCCTCGCTACTGGTATATTTTATTCATACCGCTTTGCATGTACAAATATGTACCTGGTTGCCGCCTTTTCCTTAGCAGACTTACTGAGTATTTCTAACGTACAAATGTACGTGAATATATTTATTATGTTGCAGTACAGTTGGCTATTGAATCAACTATATAATTCCTAGCACATCGCTTTTAATTTAACCAACTTTTTAAATAAATTTACTTATGTCTATATAACTTTTATTATAATAATAATAATAATAATAACAAACAACAATATTAGTACCACTAATAAATAAATAAATACTAATTTGAATTATTTTCACTGTAAAAAGTTTGCAGAGTGAATGCAGTTTAAATCCAGAGTAAATGATTTTTTATCTTTAATACCTCGAAGTAAAATTCACTTCTCAAAGGAGTTTATCTTAACATTAAAACTTCGGTTGGGAGAATGCAGATTTGAATAAAATCCACATCAGTCCTCTGAAAAAAATTCTCCATATATTTCATCTGCGGAGTGATTTTATTTCAGACTCCAGAACTTCAATTGACGGATCGAATTTAGACCGTAATAAAATCCATGTTCACTCCCCATTTTTTTCAATATAAATAAACATAAAATAACTTTATAAATGCAATCCATTGCTACTGAGATTCCCGACTTAACTGTATGACATTTTCATATAAATAATCTCGAAAATGCCGTGTCCACTGTACGCCCAATAAATCTCGACATAAACTATACGAGTAGAGAAAGGGGTGAAATAAAGTTATGGCTAGTCCATGAACTGATATAGACCGATATAGAATACTCCGTATACTATAAGACACCTTTACTTCCTTTTCATAGTTTTTATTTTTATTACACTCGAGTACTAACAGCTTAACTTATTCTAACAACAACAATAACAATAATAGCAGTAAGTAAAATTTGTAGGTATGAAGTACACCTTGACAAAACTTCCGCCCGGATATATTATTTCGTTGACATATAAGCAAACTCAATTCAACGAGTAACCGAGACATGTAACCCAATGATATATGTTTGCATGGATTCGCGTGTACAACAAGAAGTTGAACACATATTTGTATCAAGAGGAAGATGGAGAATGAGTGAGAGATAAATGGATAGATAGATATAAACAAGATGTAGATACGTGATATATTCAGGAATTTAGCTGTTCTCTAATTAAAGAAGACTTTGTGTTATTAACTTGCTCACAAACCAGGCACGTACGGATTTAGTTTGTCAGCACATGTGGGCGTTGGTTTAGTTTATTATAATTGAAGTATAGATTGCGGAATTATGTGTTTTATATTTAATTATATGTGCAGCTACATCTACATGGGGAGAAAAGAATAGTTCTAATTCATATGTAGAATGGATGGGTCTTATCCAGAATTCGCCTCTGGTTGTGTTGTGTCACTAAAAAACGAGTGAGGACTTTAGCGCAACCTGTCGGCTCATTCTGGAACCGACCCATGCCATAATCTGTTACTTATCCGACTTATTTCATAAATAGCTGTTTTTTGGAGCGATACCTCATGCAAGTGATGTTACTGAAGTTAGCCGACGTCTAATAATTTTTGAATTTTTTTAAAAATGATAGATTATAAAAAAGAAATATTTTTAAAAAATTGCACTTACAGATTTTTAAATTCTCTACATGTGCATATTTTTCTTTTTTTTTTTCTTGTAGTCAATTGAAAATAAAATTTAAAAATTTTAAATTGTCTAACAACTTCAGGATCATATGCAAGTGACCGAATAACCTCGAGAATTTTTTGTTTTGAATAAAAGTTTATTTGTTTAGTTTTTTTTTCAAATTTTCCCGCGTTTCTGATGATCTGACTATTAAGAGGATATGCCATCTATTCTCTTTCTCAAACACATGTGAACAAACGAAACTGTCAAATGGAAATTTCAAATAAGCTGTTCTCGTATATAAACTGAACTTTTCGAACGAGAAGCATTTCATTCGATAAATGATAACTTTACGCATCGAATGAAATATTTACTGCCCTCGGTGTGTAATATACTAATTTCTTCTCGACACAGGCGAAAAGCGGCTTCATTTCGCACAGCGGGACGAAAGTTGACGCTTTCCGCCCGGAGGGAAGAAAAAATTATAGGACTGAATATGATGAATAAAATGAAATTTTAATTAAGAAAACAATTTTAAATTGTAATTATATAACCCAAAAAACAGTATTGTGTAAAAAATTATTATGCCAGTTGGCGACAGATCGTCGTCGTGAGGCCATGCGGCATTATAAGATATGAAAGAGAGAAGAAACAGTAAAAAGAGACAATAAAAAGTTAAATGAGAGCGACAGAGACGAAGAAAATGATGGTGAGAGGAGCATAAGAGGAAGAGAAACTTGAAAACTCTCGTGAAACTTGGATGGTCGACGTCCTACGGAAACTTTTCTCCACGGCTAATCTCTTCCGGTGAAGCAGGAGTATACCTTAGGCTCTCGAGAGAAGTAGCGTTTGTTTCTGAACAAAAAGAAATAAGTAAAACAGAAAATAACGAATAGAAATAAAAAATAAATAAATATAAAATAAAAAAAAAAAAAATGTAACACAAAACAACGGACAATGTCGACAATCGGTGTTTATTGACGTCATTGTAAACGTTTAAAGATACTATAATTTAAAAAAAAAAAATACAAAAGTCTTTTTATTTTTAATTTACAGTAAATTAAACATTTTTTTTTCTACATTTTATTTATCCATGTACTTTTTTTTGTTCATTAAAAATTTTGATTAAATTTTCAAATTTTAAATAAATACTTCTTTTTTTTTTATTTATATAAATTAATTTATTTTGCGCATATGTGAACTCAGAATAGATAAGTCTAAATATAAATAAAACAACTACACAAATTCGTTTAGCTCTTGAACTAAATGCATTTTGCACTAAAGTTATATATATATATATATGTATATATATATATATAGTGATGAAATAAGTGAGTGAACCAGGATCGATGTCTCTGCAGCTTGCAATCAGGATCAGCCGATCTGCGGGTAACCTCAAGCCCGAGAAATTCGAGAAGCCGATGATATAGAGATAGAGTAAATGAAGTTGAGGGTTTACGAGCACTAACAAGTACTAAAGTCAGACTTCAAACATATCTAATAAATTTAATTTATTATTTTATCTTCTAGCTAATATTTATATTAAATATTTAATTTAGTTGTAAGTTTTACTGAATATATATTAGTACTAGCAAAATTTATAATGAAATTTTACGTGAGTTTTAAATTAACTTAGAGTAGATTGGGTAAAATGGACAGCTTCGATCAATGCATTTATGACTTTTGGTAAGTGATAATGGAGATATTTTAAATATTTATTTTTAATTTACTAAATTTCATAATTAGCTATTAAAAATTTTGATTTTTTTTATTGTTAACTTATTAATTAGTTAGTTATATAGATAGATAATTTAAAAATATTAAAAACTTTTTTTTCCTACAAGACATTTTAATTTTACGGAGACGCAATTAGCGCGATTATAAAGAAACTGCCAGGTGTTTCAGTAGTGGAAAAACATTAAGTTTACTCAAGTTATACTGTGCCCTATTTCTTAAAACTTTTTTCTTCATTGAAACTAGGCTAAGATAAATTATATCAAGTAAATTAGTTTTGCTTTGTCTATTTTTAGGTTTTACTTTCATTTAATATTTAATTTTCATTATACTTATACAATGGGGTGATAATTATTTCTCCCATTAATAATTTATCAGTCTCACCTTAAGGGAAGTTAATTTATGATTAAAAAAAGCTGTAATACTTGAGCTCAGTTAAATAAAAAACTAGGTCAGAATTTTTTAAAAATTATAAAAATAGCTGATTACTTTGGATTTGTTACTTTTTTTTAATAGAATTATATCTTTGGCGTAGAATATAAAGACTCGGGCAAAAAAAAAAATTGCGGAGTGAATGCGGAGTGGATGATTTTTTATTTATTTAATTTCCTCGGATTGAATTTTACTCCGAAGGGAAGTTTCGGAAAATATTAAATATAAAAAAAATTACTAATACATAGTGAGCTTAGGTCTTTGATATTTTGATATTTATATTGAGTACGGAAATAATTACGAGCTCCCTGTCCATATATTCACGCGAAATGATTTTTAAAAATTATAAGCAGCTGATAATAAAACTTTAACAAATATAATTCCACTGAGTCGCAAACTGTCATATGACTGACATCAACCATACCACGAGATAACATTTCATATTGTACCGAAATATAAAATATTCCCATAAAAACTATGTCACTATAGCTATTCAATAATTTAATATTTTCACTATGTATTATATATATGAAATTATAATTTAGTGAGTTACTAAAACATTTTATAAATTAAAAGCATAATATTTAAAGTTTAATTATTAATATCTGAATGAATTATTTATTTAAATAATTATGTTTCTAATTAGCAGCTGTTTCTATTAAATATAAATTTATTTAAGTATTAAAACTCCGGACCGGAGTGATTGCGGATTGAAATAAAATCCGCGTCACTCCGAAATCACTCCGCCCATAAGAAAATCCCTATTCACTCCTTATTCGAAGTGATTTTTTTTTAACTCCGGAACTCCGAGTGATGGAGTGAATTCGGATTGAAATAAAATCCGTATTCACTCCCGATTTTTTACAGTGTAATAATAATAGTAATTGACAACAATTTATAAGACACAATATTGTAAGTTGTGTTGATTAATAAGCGTAAATAGTTATTAGTGTAATTATTAATTATAATTGATGTGAATCTAGTTAGATATCCATAGAGGTGTATATTACGTTTACTCGTCGGTCATGCAAGAACAATGATCATTGACACACCGGGAGCGTAAATACACATGTAACACTTGTGAATACACACTAGAGGACAATCAATCGCATCGATCTCTATCCGAGCAGCTCGCTAATATGTAATTTGTCAGTAAGTCTCAGTGTTTTCATCCATCTATTGAACGTTAATGTCAATCAATCGTGAAATGAAATAATGCAAGCCCTTTTGCTAAATTATACTACCAATAAATTATTTGTTGATTGACATATTATTAATTGCGTTATCATTCGTATAATGATTACACGATAATTGGTATCTTGTACCATAGCCACATATATTCAATTAAAAATAATTACATACTTATCGTGGTATAACATTTCGTTTGAACCATAATGTATTATTAAATTATAATTTTTGAAAGAGGTATGATTGAAAAATTAGTAATGCATTAATTAGCTGCATGGATAAATGTTTTGATTTAAGCTGAATTCTAATTGAACATTTATGATGACATAATTTATTCATGTATCCTTGATATTAAACAATAAAAAAAATTATTTGATTGAAAAAAAGAGAAATCCTAATTTTTTATTATCATGAAAATTTTTTTTAATAAAAATATCAACGACTTGTTTTGTCATGTTATCTTATTTATGTATGGGTGAAAAAGCACGAGATTTAAAAAATTCTGAATCACACACGCAGATAAATCATTAGAAAAAATTTACCAAAAAATATGATACTAAGAGGACATGTGGAAAATATCGAAATTTTTCCCATGCACATTGTAAAATATACTCGATAGCATGTAAATGAAGTGTATTTTCTGCTAACAACCGTAAAAATTTAATTACTGGCTAGATGCACTTACAGTACTCAACTTTATGGGTAATTTTTACTTAAAAATTCTCTGCGTGCCGTAAATTCTGACTAGGTTTTAAGTTAACAATAATAAAATATACTGACTCAACTAATTTCACTAAAAACTTGGGATAATTTTCTAGTAAGGTAAGTGACCCCTCTATCGGCCAGTTAAGCGTATTTTTTTTTTTCGAATTGAGAATTAAAATATAAAAAACCAATTCATGTATAAAACAGTGATAGAACTTTAAAGCTTATACATTTAACTTCAAATTAAAAAAAAATATATGTAAAAATATTTATTAGAAATTAAATAATAAATGAAAATAATTTCAATACATGATGTCCCCTCTATCGGCCTGCCTAGACCACCATTATCGGCCACCTTATAGATAAAATTTTAGCTGATCGGATGTATATAATTTATTTACATCTATTTTAAATATTTATATTTATTTTGAAATCTAACTTAATCAATTTGTTTATTTATTTTGACATCAACAAATTAAATTGACTATTTTGCATATAAATGCTGATAACCTCAAAAAAAAATAAAACTAAGGTGGCCGATAATGCATACAGAGGTAATTTTCTTGTATTTATATTCGGCCACCCTATTTTTAATATAAATTAGCCAAAAATCATAAAATTTTTAACTCCTAAAATTACTATGAAATGAGCTAATAAGATTACAAAAAAAAATTGGACTTTTATTGTTATTTTTAATTAGTAATAGGTTATTGAAAAAACAAGAAACCTTAACCTGCCTGATAAGAAATCATCAGAAATTGCATCTGACGCACTACTATTTTTTTTTAATTATAAAATGAATTTTTATAATAATTAAAGTATATTTAATCTAAAGTAGATTAATTTGACTTTTTTTTAAAAAACTATTTACGCATGAATACCTAATTATGATGGAATTATATCGATTTTTCGACTAAGTGGCCGATAGAGGGGTCACTTACCTTATATGAAGATCTTTTAAAAAAAAAAAGAAAACTTCTTTTTGAATATACAGTACAACCCGGTTATAAGTTACTGTTAGGGGCTGTAGGAGAAAAATTTCTTGAAAATGGCTTTCCCCTACTTTTATCATTTACTCGGTGATAGCTCAGTTTTCTGGATATGTATGCGTCGTGTTCGTGTTTGTGTCCGCAGTCCTTTTATAAGTTAGTTGACGTTTGTCATTTATCTACGCACATACTTTATTGACTTATAAAACGACTGCAGAAGCAATCTCTTCACGACAACCGAAAAACTGCGTTAGTGGAACTAGGGTGGGGGTAGTATTTCGAAACGAGCGAAAACAAATAGAGGGGAAGTAACTTATAACCGAGTAACTTATAACGAGGTTGTACTGCAATAAATTTTCAGAGATATTTTTACTTTAAAAGCAAATTATAATTATTAAATTTCAAATTTCACTGGTAGCATCATCTTCTATATATAAATATATGTATGTACAAGCTAATGAGTGTTAAAGTTGTTAGAGACTCATTAAAGGAAATTCATCTGTTTATTTACAAAGTGTATATAATTAACCCTGTCATCTTGATTCGTTTGAATTATTTACATACATATATATGTATATATATAAATTTTCTTAGCAGTTGCAGTTAATAACAAAGTACATGGGCTATTTGCCAGTATACCAAGTAAAGCGGATGCAAGTAAACGCCGTGACGAAATGCACTACACATACACTACATATTATAAATAACTATAATATATATGTATATATATACTACATACGGATACATATATATCAGAATAGTAAAAGTCTTGAGGATTCCCCGTAGAGTCGACGGGGATCAGCTGAAAACGTATAACTACTTCATGTCTGTCGTGAGTACCAAAATCCGGAGCACCGAAAGAACGAGATAGAAAAGATGAAAAAAATCATAATAAAAAAAAAAAAAAAGAATCAAGACCAAAACCGTAGGGTTGTTGGAATTGAATGCGTTTCAAGGGATTCCCCAGAAACCGATGATGCTTTTTTCCATGCAATATGTGCCAGACTCAGCAGAATTTCCTCATTTTTTTTTGTTTTATTACTATTTTTTTTTTTTTTTTTTTTTTTTTTACTTTCTGTTACTAGTGAACTCAACGTCGCTCAATGGAACGATCTTCCTCAGAAAATCCTTCAATATACATATGTACATATTTTTTTACAGAATAAATTTAAAAACTTGAAAATTTTTCACTTTTCTTTAATATTCAACTCCATGGAAAAATATTAAAAAATATTCTCTCCTTTTTTATTTGTGATACTTATTCATTGAAAAATAATAATGTATACAAAAGTGGGTTAAGAAATAAAAAAAATAATATAATTTTATATGTATTTTTAAAAATGTGGATAAGTGAAGTGTGAATAGCATCTTAAACTTTTCTTTAAATGTATACATGGACTTTTGAATGAAAGTAAGCAAATATATAGATATATATTAAGTATAATATGTAGTGTTATGATGAAGAAGATGCATGCATTTTCAGTTACTACACGAAGAAGAGAACTGTGTTGTTGCCTACATAACTTTCATCTCTCTCTATTACTGTATTACTCTACTCTATTGCAGTACTCTATCTAAAGCTTTATATATATACATGTATATATATATATATATATATATATAGACAAACTGAAAACAGAACGGTAGCTCATTAGTGGTAACAGGCAGCAAAGTAAGGTAGGAAGCTCGTTATCCGTGGATACACAAACCCCGTATGCGTCTCCTTTTCGTAATCCAACTTTATATATTTTTTTTATTTTTATTTTTACATTCTCATTTTATTTAGACTTATAAAAATAAATTTTATTTCAAGTAATTTTTTTTATCATGTAATTTATTTAATTATTAAAATTTTCTTTTTTTTTTTTTTAATTAAATTGATGTGAATAAAGTTTTATGTGGGCGTGTTACTGTGTGGGCATATAAATATATATATGTATATATATTTTTAGTTTAGTGTCTTATGGTTCAATTTCGAGATTGAAATAAAACTTTTGGCAATATAATCTTTCTTTACTAGTATATTACACGTTAAAATTCATTTCCATTGGCACATTGTAAAATATATATATATATATATATATATATTGTTGTAAGACAAGTTTATATATTTTTGACACAAGAAAAATGAGTTTATAAAAGTTTAATACCGATTACCTTTCACCGCAAATTTGACATTTTTATAACTTTTTACGTTTTGAAATATTGTTGAGAAAACTAAAAAATAATAAATTTTAAGTAAAAATAAAATTTTTTTAAAAATGATAAAATATTGTTTTTTTTTTTTTCATCCATTATTTAAGTTATCAAGTCAAAGTAGAATAATATTTTAGAAAGTAATGGGTTTCCTACACGCCATTTTTTTTTTTTGTTATTATTATTATTTTTTTTAAATATAATTAATGATTCGAATAATGCACGCAATGCCAAACCCTTTAATCTCGATAATGACCACAATAACTTTTAATCTGTTTTTAAAAAATAAAAAACAAGAAAAAGAAACGTTATCTTTAATAAGTAAAATCAGAAAAAGTTTTCAGTAAAAAATATATATATATACATGTGTAAATATATAAAAGTGTAGTCTTACATTATGGAAAGAGGAAATCGCAGCGATTTGTCGTCGCTCTGCAATTTCCTCTAGACTGTAGTTCACAGCAGCTTTAACAGCACAAGTATACTGATGTACCAGCGAGAGTGAGAGAGAATAAGGGAGAGTGAGTACCTCTTGCAAATATATCATCGATACAAATGTTTGCGTACTTGCACCTCTATGCTTTATACTCGTTTACACACAGCTACGGCTATACTACTGAATATACGTGGGTGTGCGTGCATGTGTGTGTGTGTGTGTGTGTGGATAACACAAGCATTTGATGTTATTTGAAACTTGCAAAGATTAAGCCTCAAACATTTGAGAACGCTCATAAAATTTATACTCTGCGTTGAGTAATATTTAATAGTTAGTGTACACGAGATTATTTATTGTTTCATGAATTATTTTATGTAACATACATATCATAAATATACTATTACCAGCTGGCCTAGCTACGCTACCCTAATAATTTTAATTTTCAACACGGAGAAAAAATTAAGTTATTTTTACTAAATTTGAAAAAAAAATTACAATCCGACAAGTAATCTTGAGACGTTAAAAAAAATCAAAACTTGTACAAAACTCAAAGTAAAAATTACAACATATTGTTTAGGATAATAATTTCATTGATTATAAAAATTACTACATTCAAAATAAAATTTACTAGCGATAAATAAAAATTATAATGTGCCAATAATTTTGACTATTGTACTTAGTAAATATTAGTTAACGCGCTTTGTGAAAGATGTATTCTGGCGAGTAATTTTTACAATCTAGATAGTAATTTTTACAATCTCAAATAGTAATTTTATCTCCCGGAGTAGCAATTTGTCTTACCGACATTCTAAAATGTACAGTACCTACGTAAAATTACATTGGGGATGTAATATTTATCTACTACGAAACAAAAATTGCGACTAATGTGCTAACTTTTAATAATTCTAATAACAATTTATACTTTTTGTAACATTGAACTACTTTTATATGAATAAGTAAATATTTATTTTTTCCAAGCGAAAATTTAACGAAGCTGTATTGTAATTATTATGATAAGTGAAAATTACAACCTAGAAAGTAATAATTAAATAAAAAATTAATTTTCTACAAATCATCGTAATTTTTTTTTTTATGGATTGTAATTTTTTATTTGAGATAGCAAATTTTTCATTGTAATTGTAATTATTATTCAATTTTGACCTGTATTTTTTCCGTGAAGTAATAGAAAGTTAAATTCATAAACACAATTTTTAACAAATTTTTGAGCTACACAAGTGTCTGTTAAATAAATGGATTTAATTAAAATATTTATGGAAATTTTTTTTAATAAAACATATCCTCTGTACACTGAAAAATTTGCGGAGTGAATGCGGATTAAATTTGGAGTAGATGACGACTTATTTATTTAGTTCCCTCTGAGTGAAATTTACTCAGGGGAGTTTATTTTAATATTAAAACTCCAAATCGGAGGGAATATGGATTGAAATAAAATCCAGACCACTCCGAAATCACTGTAGAAAAAACAAACTCTATTTACTCTGTATGCGGATTCATTTTTTTGTAAAAACTCCAAAACGAGTGAATTCAAATTTAAATAAAATCCGTAATCACTTCGAATTCACTCGCGATTTTTTAGTGTCGAGATTATTATTTTCTTTTTTTTTTTTTTTATAAAAAATTTCTCATAGATCTTAGTATAACCAGAGTAATAGGAAATAGCAATCAAGTTATTGAAGAATTTACACTATTATGAAAAAAAATAAAAAAGTCAAGGAAGAAAAAAAAATATAAAAATCCGGAACCAATGTGAAGAATTCTCGCAGGAGGTATGAGTCGAAGAAAATGAAGTAGTAGCTCAAGAGAAAATCGAGGTAGTTTTTTGCTGAGAATTCAAAGGTAAACTTTGTCTTACTCCTCACTTCCTTTCCATCTCTCCTCCCTTCTTACTCTTTTTAATCCGTCAGCTTTTTTTATCTGTTGATTTTCCTGGCTTCTATAAAAGCTAATTGAAGCTCATGCAATAATGAGAAGTGATATATAAAAAAAAAAAAAAAATTAGTCTAAAAGAAAAAAGTTTAAAGTTTTTAATCAGTTCATAAAAGTCCATGAATATAAGTTGACAATAGCGTTAGCGAAAAGTCTACTATGAATAGATTCTTTTGATCTTTTTCCTCTTCGCATTATGAGACAAAGAGTCAAAGCGTTTCAATTGACTTCTCGTGCGCGTTAAATGAAAAAATTCTAAAAAAATAGAAATGAATAGTATATATATAACTGCGTAAATTTATTCAATGATTTAAACTTTTTATAGTAAATAATTATCTGCATATATATTAGTACTTTTATCACTTTGTGAAATTGTACTGCGTTAGTTTATCATGATCATGATTATAATCATGGCCATTTGGAATGACGATAAAAGTCATTACTTTAGTATACTACGGAGTAGTATTTATACTGATACAGACAGAGAGAGAGAGAGAAAAAGAGGGAGAGACTGTAATGATAATGATGGGAGACATTACTGTTGCTTTGATATTAGTCGACTCAACGATTAAAGCAATTGCATTTATATCTAGTCAACGTGGCTCTATATTCTACTCACACATATATATACATATACATACATACTATGTATAATGTGTCGCTTTAACTTTCTCTTTAACACTTCAAAGCATTATATATCGTTTGACCTGTAATACTGAGAGTTTAAGTGAATAGCAATTGCTTTTGCTCACTTGCTATGTATTAAGGCTTCAATAGAACTGTTATTTGATCCTCATCAATGCTATGCTACTGCGGCGGGTCTAATGCATGACAGTATTGCGTATAGAGTGTCTATTGAAGCCAACGAGACTTTACTGGTATATCATGTTAATCTAACCGGAGAAATTAATGCCATTGAGAGTCTTGTTAATTTTCAGATATTAGAATAGAATTAAATTTATGTAACTAAATTTCATTGAGTAATTGCTTGTTTGAATGACAATTTATCTAACTATTTTGTTTCCTTATTTAAATATTTTTTTTAAAGTATTTTTACGTACTGCGAAAATTCAAAATTTATTTACAACTTAATTTTTTTGTTTTTTTTTTTTTTAGCGTTTTCGTAATAAGATTATTCTGCCCTCACTCTTTAAAAAAAAAAAAAAAATTAAATATTTAATAGATTTACCAAATTGAGAATGTCAATTCAAAAAAAAATTGTTTTCTTAATTTACCCTGGGTAATTGATCCGATAGAGACTAGAAAGCATGCGATGGTAAAAACAAGAATTCAAAAAATTTGACATTTTAATTTTTATTTAAAAAATAATAAAAATGTCTCGAATTATAAATATGTATGAATCTCATAGGCTTATTTTGTAAATTTTCTACAACTTTATTTTTCAAGAACTCGGCATTTCTCTCCCCTTACATATAACTTAATAAATAAGAATATCTAAATCCATCTGTACTTAATAATCTTTCATAAAAACCGGGTTTTGCATGAAACGAAATTCGTACAACTAAATACATTATGACAAATATGTCAAGAAATCTCAAGATCCTCTGTACTCTATACATCCTACGAAGGAACTCTCAGACTTATGTGCTCCAGAAACACGCTGAAGATATACAACAGTAGAAGCAAGACTGAGAAAGGTTCTTTCTTTTCACTCATGGCAGTATCTCCAGTTTAGAGCACCGAAGAGTAGATACTGGATACTTTCCAGATAGCGAACTCCGCCTTGGCTTTTCTCCTGAGGAGCCCGCAGAGTGCATATATACATACACGTATTCCCTATACTCCTTTCCACGTCTCCTTAATCTCATCTCTTCCATCCAGACATAAAATTTTTTCAAATCCACCAAAGTTTAATTTTTCCATTTTAAAACCAGCAGGGATGCTTCATGGAATTCAAGTTACCCGAAAATAAATCCGAGTGCAATCTCTAGTGTCTTTTCCCTCATATTCCATTGTTTATTTTATTTATATGTGTTTTTTTTTTTTTTAATGCCAGCGCACTGTTTTGTTTATTCCATTTCTTTTTGTCAAACAGTACAATTACTTATTCTATGTCATACAATTCTCGGTATTTGTTTATTCAGTGTCGAGAGACTCATTTGTCGGGGTTGGTACGTCGCCAAACTTGGTATTGCTTCATAAATCCTTGACCGAGGTTGCCTCGACATCATTCCCCTTGGTATTGTGTCGCAGATAGTACCCCAATGTATACCCCAATAATCGGATCCGCCTTAGTGATTTACCGTGTACTCTTCAGACCAAGAATATCTCTCATTATTTCTATATTGACACTCATTATTCAAATATTTATTCTCCGCGGAAAAAAAAAAACGCTAAGCTGAAATTACTATATAGCTGAGCAAACTAAAAATAGTCAAAAAATAAAGTGAATTCTCCGTTTTCTCAAGTAAAAGATCGTCTGTGAGACAGTCGAAATTTTTTAGACACAGGCAACATCAGGAGACACGGTAGTGTCTCGCGCCAAGTACACGTTTAAATCAAACACATCAAATACATGTACATGTGTGAAGTGTCATGGCGCGAGCCTACCGTGTCTCTATACCGTAGACAAAACGGTATTTAACTTCAATTTCTTTTACTCAGTCCAAAATGATCAACTTTAAAAAAAAATAAACCCCCCAAAATTTTAACTAAAATTAACTAAATTTTTGAAGTTTACTTCTTTTGGCGCGTTTAGTTGATAGTAAAATTAGGAGCTGCGCGCGCACGCTGTAACGCAAATCTGACAATATGAAGTTGGCCACCAAATATATAATTAAAAGTGTTGGGAAGTCTACGGCTTTCGTAGCGCCGCCAAATTATCGCGAATTCTTGTAGAACTTGAGGAAATAAGACTTTTTTTCAAATAGCTATAACTTCTTCAAAAATGGACTAATTCAGTTGTTTTTTTTTTTCAAAATTTTCGCCTTGGAATGTACTGTCCGAGAAAAAATAGAAAAAAAATTGAAGACATTAAAATCAATGAAATTTATCACTTTTTTGAAAAAATCGCATTTTTCTCGACAACTAAGCGAGATATCGAAAAATTTTATTCTTCAAAAAAGTCTTATTTTGTTGAGTTTTACAAGAATTCGCGGTCATTTGGTGGCGCCACTCAAGCCGTAGAATCCACTAAATACGGATAGTAATTTTTTATTAGGAATTGTAATTATTAATTACGCATTAATAATTAAACCCATTTGTTCCATGCTCTATTTAATGTGACATTAATTAATTTATTACTTATCATTTTAACTCAATAAAAATGTTTAAATTTTAATGATATTAATTAATAAACTTCAATATGAAATAAAAATAATTCTGGCTCATAATAAAATAGACGCAGGAAAGATGAGATGAAAATAATGAAATAAAAAATAAGCTTAGATTAGTACCGACTGAGTGGTAGCTAAAGATAAAGTGATTACTTTCACCAGCCGACTACTCTCATTCAGATCTTTTCTTTTAATTTACCGAGTTCGAGTTCTTTTTAAAACTCATACTCACTTGTATGCTCACCTTTCTCTCAATGTTTCGCGGACGATAAAATTAAGCTTCTTTGACGCGTACGAGAGTTATAGCTTTACATTTATTTGTTAATTTTTAGCTTTTTTTTTTTTTTTACAACTTTAAAAATTATTATTGTACTTAATTATTTTTCTTATTTACTTTTCATGTAAACTTGAGATTTAATTTTTTTTTATAAGCTCTAAAGTATCGTGAATTTACGAGTAAATGCCGAGTAATTGTAAAGAAAATTTTATTTTGTATTAAACTTTTAATGTTTTTTTATTACAATAGTTTGAAAAGTTTACTTGGCATTTAAACTATTTTATGCTCAACAAATAATTACGATTGAGTTTAAATAGTTTTTTATATTTTGAATACAAAAAAATTATAAAAACTATAAATAAATATTTTTTATTTATCTTAATATTCATTTTTTATTTAAGAAAAAAATAAAAGACCTGAATATTGAAATTTTTTTTAAACTTATTCTCACTACTGATGAAATCTCTATCAATTGTATGAACTCATGCATCTATACTTTCTTGAGGGACTTTTGAATATTTATAGATAAATATGACAGAATTGAAACTGGAATAAGGTCAAAATGTTATAAAACACTTTAAAAAATGGTTTATTGTAGTTTGTTAATTAAAAAAATGTAATTTAGCATTTGACGTATGCAATAAGCTGCTAAAATAAAACAAAGTTGTTTAATAAACGTCGTATACTTTGTACATGTACATTACTCGTATCTTCAAAAGACATAACCATGACAAAGGACCGAGATATGTAATTAATTTTCTTGCTCTTTGTTTCATCTTTCATCGCAAAACCCTCTATTTATTTTTAATCTTTTACTTGAAATTATTCATTTAGTTTTCTTAATTTAAATTCAAACATAACTCTACTTTGATTACCCACGTGATTAACTTTTATTCCTATTAATAAAAAAAAATTTATATATATATATAGAGAGAGAGAGGACGTTATCCTGTTTTGCCCCCGCCGCCTCACCCCCACCCCCTCCTATATGAAATTTGATTGTTTCAATGAAATTTTATTTAATTTCAACTTTAATGTTAATGAATGAAGAAGAAAAAGAAGAATAAAAAATTGTAAAAGAAGAAGAAGAAGATGCTCACAAATAAAGAAAATAATCATGAATATATTCAAGCGGTAGACAAAATTTCTGGAGGGTTGTTCGCGGTATACAACTCGAGTACTTTGAAATAGGCTAAAGGAAACAGGGGTTGAAAAATCTTTCTTATGGTAAACAATTTAGTGTAGATTCAACTGAGGCTGAATAAGGTTTCTCGGTCAAAGACGTATTGTTTTATTTTATTAAATAATATTTAAATTTATAAATTTACAGCACTTGCGAAATAAAATACTTTATTTCTGTCAACGTTTTAAAGGAAAACTTCAATTATATATATTGTTTCCAATCCGATTTTACTTTATATATTGCAATAATGAGCGTATGCACTCTCGTATGAACTATATGTCCAATTTCAGTTTTATACAACGTTATATACATATATATGTATATACATACTCATTTTTTTATAATAATAGTATTACATTTCCTACAGTCGTATACTTTATAGCTGAGTTAAACTTTAAAGCTTTTACTGTCCTCTCGTCTTTACATTGTATCTTAACGATTCTGTACTAAAGTTTTTTTATTATTTAAATTTTATATTTTTTAGTTTTTTATAATATAAATTAAATGTTTATTATTTTCCTGGTTGCGATTTTCTATTTCTCGTTTAAATAACGGAAAAAAAAATTTTAAGTTTGGAATTTTATACCTAGCTAATGGCGGATTTTTCAAATAAGCCCAGGACACAAACTAGTACGGAATTTTACGCTCTACAAAACAGATTTCTTGTGATTTTTTGATAAATCCATCTGTTCAAAAGTTATTGGAGCTTGAAGTCAAATTTCCAGTAAATTTCGAGATCTTTTTACTTTTCCAGCGAAACTATCAGACTTATCACAAAATTTTATAAACTCTTTTTTGTAGACAATTTTATTCCCTACAAATTATCTCTGATAAAGTTTTTTCAAATTCTGCATATGTTCCTAGTTATTCACATTTTAAAGTCAAAATTTTGAAATCGATCAGAACAGTATTTTTTTAAAGAAATATATATATAATATTTATATAGATTACGAAAATATGTTCCTGACTATTAAATTTTTTAAAATTCGGCCTTGATTGTTGAAAGTTATCCTTCACTTAAAAATCAATAAATAAATTAATCAATATGAGGAAATGAATTGAATATTTATTATTATTACGAGTGCGTCATGACATCTGTATTTTTTTTTTCTTACAATATCTTTTTCTCGCATGCTAAATTGTCAGTGGCTCAATTTCAGAGAGGGAACATTGCTATGAACGCTATTTCTATATATATTTATATACCAATAAAATCACGTCAGAATGACGTATCTTGTGGCTTATAAAACTCGGATTTCTCACTGAACGTCTCATCATTTGTAGTGGACACCTTTGAATATTGAACATCAGTTCTACCATTGGAAGTAACTCGAGGTAATTTTGACGTTTACTTAAAAAATTTAACGCGAAGAATATAAATATTTATAAATTATAGATTTTGAACATTAAAATTTTAAATCCAACTAAAGTTTGAGTTCCGATGCCTTGACATTTAATTAATTCCAAATTAGTTACAATTTTTTTTACATAATTATTTTTCTTAATATTTTATTTAAATGAATTTTTTTGATGGACACTCAAAAATTAGTTGACACATTTCTACAAAAATAAATATAACTGTGAAATATTTTTTAAATCTTTACGATTTGGAAAAATTGAAATAAACAATAAAAAAAATTTTTAATTATACATAATATATCAATTTCTCAAAAATAAATTCTAGCTGAGAAAAATGTCTAAGACGTTGCTGCTATTTTTTATTCTGGGATGTCTGATCGCAATCGTGACACCGGCCGTTTATGACTACGCGTGTTATGAACAAGGATGTAGCAAAATTGAAGGTCGAGTAAGTAATGCAATTATTTGTTATCATAAAAATGTACAGTCGTTAAAATAAAATAATTTATGAGAATAAATTTTTTAATTATGTAATTGGTCACGATCATTAAAAACATTTATGTTCAATAAAGTTGTTTTATTGCGACATCAAATAAATCAATCAATTTTAATAATGAAATAAATTTTTCTAAAAGCAATCTAAGAATGTGATGTTTTTGAAAAAAAAAAAATTGATAAATTAATAAATAATTTTTATCATTTACTGTTATTGTTTTCTTTTTTTCAGTGCTCTGAAGATAAAGATTGTTGTGAAGGGTATAAATGTCACCCACAAAATTCATCCTGGCAAGTAGTCCAAAAAAATGGATGCTACCCAGAAAATCCTATTCCGTGTAGCAAAAGAACAGACTTGAATTAAAAAGTCCGGTAATTCCTTGATAAGTAAGAGATCGATTGTATTCAGCAAAACTACGACTATTTCTTGGTACAGATATTGGTAAAAAAAAAAATGCCGACATCTCAATGGTGATTATACAATTTTTGTGGAATTTAAATATAAAAAAACTAAATGGAAACTAATATTTATTTTGTAGACAGTGTGGCCTTCTTAAATCGCACAATTTTTTTTTTTAAATTGAATATTTTTTGTATTCCAAATTTTATAAAAATCTAAAAGTCCACTCCTGTATATTTTGCGATACAAAAATATTTAATTGTAATTTAAAAAATTTTGTTAACTAAATTTCTGTATTTAAATGACATTATGAATGAGTATTAAAAACGAAATGTATTATTTGAAATTGAAAATTAATTATATGAAATAAGTCAATGGTTATTTTTGACAAATTTAATAGGACTCTTATTGAAATTCACTAGAGATTCACTTGAGTATTAAAATAAATAAAAATAAAAATAAAATAAATAATATAATAAATGTAGATAAAATTTAAACAATGAAAAATAGGTTTATCTATCTAAATGCAACAATGAAAACAAAAAATAATATTTTTGTAAGCAATATAAGAGAATACTCGTCTGTAGAAACATTAAGCGTTCAATTTCGGGAAGTGCTTCGACCAGAGAATAACAAATGGGATAAAATGGTCAAGAGAAACAAAATATACACCCACATACACGAATATACACACATCTATATACTTAGACATATATATGTTCATAAAAATATTTTTCTATTGCCTCGAATTCTATTTTTGATTCCCATCGATATCACAACTAGATTTTAAACTCAAATTTAATTTAATAATTAATAATTTGAACCTATCAATCATATCAAAGGTATCGAAATATAATATTAATTAACTTTAGATCTCTACCACAATAATTTATATAAATTTAATTATCTTCTGTACAGACTTATTCAATTACCGATGAATTGTTGGAATTCATACAAATTTAATTATGATCTACGACAAATAAATTTACTAATTAAATTAATAATTTAAATATTACTTTGGTATACCGCAAGTCATAATATAACTGATTAAAAATTACTATCATTAAAATAATATAATTTTCAGCGTTTATTTATCCTACGAAAATATGTAATTTTTTTTTCATTTTCCTTTCTTCTATCAATAAAATTATTTGTACGGGCATGCATATGCATATTGATGTACAATTAAAAACAAAAAAGGAAATTAATTTTGGTAAAAACTCTTTTGTGTTGATATTGATTAATGAATCGAAGTAAAAAAAAAGGTAAAACAAACAGATCGTGATGAATTTTCTGTTATTATTTATTTTGCTGGTATACATTGTCGATAAATAATCGTTGGAATATTATTTTATATATTTATATACTCGTTTTATTCAATTAATTATCAATTTTTAGTTATTTAATAATCTGCCCGCTCATAAAACAAATAATGCTGGTTTATGTACATTTATTTTTATTTTTACTCTGAATAATTTTTTAAAAATTCAAACATAAAAATTTATAGTAATTGTTTAATTTGCCGTTGCAGTTACATCCGTGGAATTAATAAATTTGAGAACTGATATTTTCAAAAATTAAAATACAGATGTTTGATGTTAATTTTTATAAAAATATTAAGAAGTGAAACTGCTATTTTTTTTCTTTCTTACACTTCGAATGTAAAGCGGAGAGGTTATGCTCTATAACGGACTTGTCAAGATCACTCGATTTCCTCAGATTAAAGTGTATGTATTATTTTCATATCACACTTACGCGTTATAAAGAACACATCAATATAAAGAAGAAATACTAATGAATAAGCCTGATACTTTCATTGAGTTATCCGACACGTATTATTATTAAAAAAAGTTTAACAAAAAAAATTTATCATAGACGTCAATTAGTTTTTAGTTCAAAAAAAGTCTGTGGCACAGATATCTTGAGGACTTGACAAAATGACTTAATTTTTTTTCCACTATATTCAAAATTATGAAAAGAAGGTTTGAGGAAAGAAAATTATAGGAACTTTTCCTATACATTATGGGAATTGTTCCCATACTATTATAGGAAAGGTTCCCATATATTATGGGAACCATTCCTACAATGGTATAGGAAAAAATTTCATAAAATTATGGGAACCGTTCCCATAATTTTCTTTCCGTGTTCTTTTTGAAAATTACTACTGTAGCCTTTCTCGTTTTTTTCAACTTCCCGCTAAGAAAATTGCAAATTTTCAAAAATTCGGGAAGTTATTGGTTTCACCCCGATTTGTGAAAATCGAAATTCCAATAGATGTCGACGTTTTGAGGTTCTAGGAAACTATTCTGACTAAATTCAAGATGATGTCCGAGTGTATGTATGTATGTATGTAAATATCTATAACTTTTGAACGGATGAACCGATTTTGATCGTCAAGGTGTCATTCGACGCAGTTTGTCAATATCTCGAAGCTGAAAAAAAATTGAGCTTGACTGGTAGGGCTCGTTCGGAGATATTCCAAAAATAAACTTTTTTCAAAAATGTTTTTTTCGGATAAGTTTTTACGGGCTCGATGGATTGATTCCAAAATCAACTGGGCTCTGAAGCTTCATAAACCGTGTCAAATGCCACCTCAACCATCAAAATCGGTTAATTCTTTCAAGAGATACCGTTGTCAAAAGAATTAAAAAAAAAATTTTTTTTAGTATTTTTGAAATTTCTCAAAAACGATTCGATAAATAAATTTCAAAGTCTGATCAGTTGTAGAACTCAATAAAACGGGTCGATTGCCACCTTAACCATCTCAATCGCTTTATTAGTTCGAGAGATATCGTTTGAGAAAAAATGGTAAAAAACGTTTTTTTCGAAAACAAAGGCATATAAAAGTATTTTCGAGCTCGAAAATGTATCCACAACAATTTTTCGAGCTCAAGGAGCTCGAAAACGGCGGGAAGTTTTGAGGCTGACCCGCAGGGTCAACTGACAGACCGATTTTTTTTTTTACAATGAATCATTTCTATTAAAACCGTCAGTCTTACAAGTAAACAAACATACACCGCAGCCATTTTTTTTTCCTATTTGAGAAATATTTGAAAAAAGTTTTCGAGTTAATAATATGTTTATTTAGCGTTCTCAGTGTCATGCATAAAAAATAGTTCTTTATACTAGTGGATTTAGTGTATAACTCTGAAGCAAATTATACTGTATAAAACGAGTTTTCATAGAGAGATGTGCTCATCTTAAAGTACCCACAACCCCTATTTTCTCAGTGTCGCGCTCGTTTTCTCGTACAAAACTTCGCCTGTGGCGTCAACTTGCACAAGATTAAAACTTATAAGACCTACCATGGTCATTAAAAGTTTTTAGCTAGAGAGTGAGGTGTCTTAACACATATAAATAGATCCTTGTGAAGCATCTTAATAACAAGTCATTTAATATAGCTCTTTATTTACTCATACTAAAGTATATTAAATACACAAATGTATAGAGAAGTTAGAAAAAAAAAATTATTGAGTAGAGTAAGATATGATCAGAAAATTAACTAACTCCTTTTTTCTGGAGAGTAAAAGACTATCGTCGTTCTCAGTAGAAAATCATCTAATTCCACATTCATTAGAAAATTACTTTTTTACCTCCAACAAAAAATTTAAAAGGGAACCGCTACTTTCAAAAATGGATATAAAAAGTATTTTTTTCATGCACTATAGTAAGAGAAATATTTGCATATGATGCATATTTAAAATATTTTTTTTTTTTTCAAGTTGAAACTATGAATTTTTTACTGGTTTTTTAGATCTGCATAATTTACAAATATGCAGAGGCGGTTTTCTACTGAGAACGACGATATATAAGAGTAAAAATTACTTGTCATTGGTAACATCTTACTAGTAATTGTCTTTTTAAATTAAAAGAGGTCTAATTGTAATTATTATCAATTTTTTTTCGTGTAAAAAACACAAAGTAAATAATTGTGAGTAAAATTTTTTCAATATTATTTTTAGGAAAGACTGAAAATTATTTGATACCCTGGAAAATCAGACCAATAATTTTAGTAGAAAATTTTTCAATCTAAAACCATTTCAAATTTTTTTTTTTTTTTTCATTTTTACCCCAAGTAGTTTTTTTTCAACGAGCATATTATTATGAAATTATATAACGACTGAGCAGCGAAAAAGGTTTTAAATTTTTTACATCAAATTTCTGAGTAAACACAAATAGGTAGATGGTAAAAATGAATTTTAAAAAATAAAAGAATTTATTGAGGATATAGTTAGAATTGAAGTACCCTTCAATGTATAAAATAAAATATTTTTCCTGTGAACCGTAGAAATTTGTATTGCGGTTCCCATTGGCAAAGTTACAACTGACAGTATAAAAGAGTTGTGCTATGTATGAAAAATCTGTTAGTGACACAACGTTTTATCGTTTTTGCTCAATGAGGAAATGGTCACTCGTATTTATACTTTTTCTAAAACTTAATATAAGAAAAAAAACATAAGTACGTATAAAACTTATCCACTCATAAAGTGGGTAAAAAAATATTTCGATTTATTATTGAACATATATCCATTATCAAAAGTTTAAGAGTTATAATAACTATAAAATTCATAAATATTGCACGGAAAAAAATAGTTTATGAGGTAAAAGACCTAGTACCTGATAAGGAAACTAATACCCGATTACTCCATGTATTTATATATCTATATTTAGTAAAATTTAGTAAATATAGATATACAAATGCATGAGTGATCGGTTACTAGTTCCCTGATCGGGTATTGGATCTCTTACATTAACTTTGAAAATTAGTGTTTGAAATTTTAACCCGGAACCTGGGTGTCAATATAGAGAATTTTAATTAACATTCCAAACAATAAATTTTATAATACGTGTCATAAATTTTTAACGTTTAAGTTGCGATTTTTAAAGTTCAAACATTAATTTTTCCTGGATAGACAATAAATTTCAATGACACTAAAGTTAGCAATTAGTAATTTTCGGATTTTTTTTTCAACAAATAAATTACAAAAAAAAAAAACTAAAAATATGCACATGTAGAAAATTTAAAAAACTACAGGTGCAATTTTTTCAAATATTTATTTTTTTATTATTTATTGTTTAAAAAAAAGTTCAAAAATTATTAGACGTCGGCTAACTTCAGTATCATTAAATTTCAATATTTATCCTACAATTATATACTTTTTAATTAAAAATGAAAGAATTACTATTTAGAATGATAGTATTTACTGATCACTTTATCATTATATTACTTGTCGCTTCTCAGTTTGTATAGTTCATTTTTTTTCGTGTATGAATTGACTAGATTTTTTCTCAAAAATTGATTTCATCAACCGGCAGTATTTTAAATCGGAAATTCGAAATAATTTTTTGTCAAAGTTTACTTGTATTGAATTTGATAAAATAATAATAAAAAATTTGTATCCAACTTTATTCGTAAATTTCAATTAAAACTCCAATTAGAACCTACTTGATATTGCGTTAAATTTTAATTTAACCGTAACCCAATAATAATGAAAATAAACTGAAAACAAACAGTAAACAAAAACAAATTACTTTCATCTTCAAACAGACAATTAAAAAAACCATTTGTCAACACAAACATCCGTCAAAGGGTAAAATAATTACAAGATCATTAGCAGAGTAATATAAATGAAATCCATTTTTATCCGGTACTAAAAAAGTAAAATAATAATTTGAATTTAAAAAACACGTATCACTGAATGGTAAATAAACATTTAATTTCGCGGGCATTAACACATACGTGAGTTAGCAAGCTTGTGGCTCTATTATTACACTTACATTCAATTACGCTAAATCGGATGGCAAAGTAAAAGGCAGCAGCAAAGTGCGACGCTTGGCCTATTCGCGCAGAGTTTAATTCTTAGCCATTAACACGACTCGAATATAAAGCTGTTTATATGCTGTTTAGTAACATATGCTTGCTTCGTATATGTAACAGCTTGAAAATTAAAATCATCCCCTCGAAATTATAAATTACGACCTTTAATCTAATTCTTGTTAATAAAGACTCATTTTTAAAAGATAAATTGTTGCTTTACTCCATACATTTATGGCGGGATTTTTATTTGTATTTAAAAATTATAAACTCATTACGTTGTTTTATTTATCAATAATTACAAGATTCGGAGGAGGGGAGGGAGAGCTTCAAAAATGAGTGGAGGGGACATACTTTAAGCATCGATGATTATATTTTTCACTTTATCTAATAAATTTCAAGGCTCTCCTCAATACTCAACGTGTAATTTTACTAAAAATAAAAATTATAATCGAAGAAATTGAAGAAAAAAAAAATATTTAAAATAAATCCGATTTAAAAATAGAAATGTTTTTTTTTCTAAAAATTAGAGTTTATTTAAATTTTCTAGGCCTACTATTCAACTCAAGATGCTTTAATTTGCTTGAAAATTTCTAACAAACTTCAAATAATTACACGATTGTCAATGTAGCAGACATCAGAAAAATTTAAAACTATAAATAAATATAGTAAATAATTTAAAAAATAATATTTATAAAAAATGCACTTATTAATTTCAAAATTTTTTAAATGTGCATTTTTTTTAAATTTAATTTTATTAATTATTTACTCTATTTATTATTAGTATTAAATTCATTTGACATCTGCTACATTCAAACTCATAATAATTACAGAATCCTGGAAAAAAAATTTGTGAATTTGTACAAAATTTTTTACAAGTCCCATTTTGCCCCAGCACTACAGTATCCCGGCTCTCGCTATATCAGTAGTTTTGTATAAGCACTCAACTATTAAAATAAATCGAAAGTTATTAAATAAAATAATATCGCGTAATATTAAAGTTTAAGTGTAAAAGCGGGAGCAAGTGAAAAAATCTAAATAGATGCAGATATAACCCGTTGAATATTCGTTTAATTTGTTTGAAACTTTGGTTAAGTGTTTAATTAGTTAACTTTACATACTGGGCGGTGGGTAGCACAGGTACGCAAACACTTAGTAGGTAAATTACAGGGCAAGCTATTCCATAACTTAGCAGCATCCCACGGGAGTAAGTACTGCTGGTTTAATGTATAGTAATATTCCGCTAAAACAACATATAACAGAAGCCACCTAATAATACAATGAGGAGAGTAGAAGAGAGCGGGAGGATGATAAGGAAGCGAAGGAGTGTCTAGACAAACCCTCATTTCTTACTTGCGTTCTTTCTCTTTCTTGCTTCTCTTCTTACCCTCCCCCGTGGCATTATTAATCGTTATGAAACACTCTTATTCCGAAGAGACTGAGTAAACGCTGTAGTCGTAGAGTCTCATGATTCTTTAACGACTTAACAACTTATTTAATAAATTACTTATACTTTTATTTTATATTTGCAATTATTTTTTTTTTTTATTACAATCTGGATGTAATATTAATAAACTGGTAATCTGGAATAAAGGGATTTATTTTTTGAAGTATTATTAAAATTTAATGAGCGTATTATCGTCCAGTTTTTAAGGGTTTTTTTTCTTTTTAAAATAATTAAAAACATTTCGCTGGGAATATTAATAACGTTGAGGCAAAATAACTTTGAGGTTTTTGAATAATTAAGAAATTATTTGTGAATTTTTATTACACGTAATTTGTTATCTTCAAATTTGAGAAACACGGAATTTTTTATAGATTTTCTTGGGCCATATTACCAAATCAGGGTATGATGACTATTTTTTATGTTCAGAAGCATTAGAATAGACATTGAGAATGTAAAGAATATGTTTCACAAAAAAAAACCTGAAAACCGGTTGATTATCGGCACTAAGACTTCTGATATTTATAGTCTATTATTTGTCTACTTTTCATTTTATTACAGCATTTTTCCGTTTATTGTCAGCAAGAATTAAACGCAAATTTATTATTATAAAAAATCGATTATTTTACTTGACTACATCAGTGGTACACTTAAAAATACCTCCTTCGAGTATTTGTTTCCAATTCTATCGAACTAGAAACTGACTCGATAACGAAACACTTATGGTTATTTTATTATCGATTACTAAATAATATATTTTCTGTTATCTCGTTTATTATTCAAATGATATCGACATCCTCTATTTTTGATGATACTAAAGTTATCCGACATCTAATATTTTTAGAATTTTTTCAAAACGATAAATTATACAAAAAAAATATTTTTAAAAAATGCACTTGTAATTTTTTTAATTTTCTACATGTGCATATTTTTAATTTTTAATTTTTGTAATTGATTTGTAAAAAAAAAAAAATCCGAAAATTTTTAGTTGTCTGTTAACTTCAGGATCATTATTTTATGATCCTGAAATCAACAGACAATTGACAATTTTTTTTTTTTCAACAAATCAATTAACAAAAAAAAAAAAAATACTAATAAAAATATGCACATTTAGAAAATTGAAAAAACTGTAAGTGCAATTTTTCCACATATTTTTTTTTTATAATTTATCGTTTTGAAAAATCATACAAAAACTATTAGACGTCAGTTAACTTCAGCATCACATTATTCTTAGCCGTAAATTCTGTATCTTTCATGTAATATAAGTTTTTATTGAATAAAATAAATTATAATCACTTTATTACTGATTAAATTACAAGATTTGAAATAATTAAAAAATTCATATAATGGATAAGATATTTACACATATATACTGTATATATATGTTGATAAAAACAATCAATATATATTTTTTTTTAATATAAAATTAAAATCCCTTTCAAACAAATACCAACATGACATACTTATTTTTATTAGTACTTAAGATATACATATATATTCATTTGTATGAAGTAAAATATATACATATCATTTGTAATATTAAAAATTAGCAAAGCTTGTGGGTACTCGTTTGAAAGGGCAGAAAATTTTCTATTAATTTACGTATGCAAAAGTAATTATTTTAAAAGCTTTTATAAAAATATATTAGTCATTAATTTCCAAAATAATACAAATTATTATTATGGATAAATTATCTAGAGTAAAAAATAATAAAGTGATTATGATATGATGTTACTCACATTAATTTTAATAATAAATTATTTTACATCCATGAATTATTTTGTCAATCGTCAGTAAGTTCATAAATATTTTTTACAGATTTTTCAATATAATTTTCCATTGATTTTTAATATCGATGCTTGTAAATGAATTTTATTCATTACTCATATTTGTAATTTAATTAATTACTTTCAAGTGAAATAAATAAACAAATGTGTCAGCTTCCAGGTTTGTTTACACATGCGCCATTTTGATAGAGTGCCCGCCCCCCTTAAAACAAGCGGGAAAATTTGAAATTCAATTCTTTAATTAAATTTTATAAATGTTTTCATATCAAATAAAAACAAAAGAATTATTATAATTATAATAAAGTCAATTATCCGATGAATTTTCATCTTAAAAAATTAAAAATTCAAAAAAAAAAAAATAATACAATTTAAAAAGTTTTTGAATTTACTCACTCTTCCCGCCATTTTCATTCTCTGCTGCGAGTGCTCGTACATCACCGACACACAAATTAATAAATTTAACATAAAAACTCACTAAAAAAATTTAATTAATACAACTCACTAATCACTACACAACAACAAGCACTTGAGAATATTATTTTTTATAAAACTATAACATTTAAATATTTTTATCCGTACATCAAAAATTCCGACAACCAAGATGGCGTAAAATGACGCGAGAGCTAAACCGGCACTGAATTTAATTTATTTCAACACTAATATCACTGACACACATAATTTAATATTTAAAATTATTCGTTATTTGAAAATTTATTATTTAAATCTAAAAATTTTTTTATAATTAAGTGGCACAATAATTAAATTAATTATTTTACATGACGATCACAATGAGAGCCTCGGTTACGCGGGAGCTTGACTGACTTTGAGAAGCTTGTGGCGCACGCGCATCGCAATTCTACCTCTACTGCGCAGGTCGTTCCAAGCGTCCCCCCAACTGCGCAGGTCGTTCTAAGCGTCCCCCCAACTGCGCAAGTGCTGTGTGTCCGACTACGTATCGACGCCATTGTAGTTACTAAACTTGGGACTTGTTGAGCTCATGATTAAATAATTAAATTTTATGTTTTTACGTGTAAATAAATTAAAATTTTTGTCGCGATATATTCTCTAGTACTCGACGAACATTTTGAGGCAATAATTCCATCGGACATTGAAAAATAAATATCAAAAATTACATTCAACTAAACTGTGCTTCTAGTACATTGTCGTGCAACCAGTGTTCGTGTCGTTCGGTAAAAAAATTTAAATTTCATACAAACAATTTTTATTAATTATAATTTATGTACCAAAGTGCTAATTAATAATAAGTGATTATCAGTGAGTAGTTGAAATTTTTTTTTTTGTTGGTGATGAGTGTATAAATTTTTTTTTTATTTTTTTAATGGCGCCATTTTCAAAAAATTTAGTGATGTTATTTTTTTTTTTTTTTTTTTTTTGTAAAGTGTAGAAATATTTTTTTTTAAATCTTTTGGTGGCGCCATTTTCAAAAAATTTATTAGTGTAACTTTTTTTTTTTTTTTTTTGTGACAATTGCATAAATAATTTTTTTAAATCTCTTAATAACGCCATTTTCAAAAACTTTATGAGTGTAATTTTTTTTTTTTCTTTTGAGAAGTGATGAGTGTATAAATAATTTTTTTAAGTCTTTTAATGGCGCCATTTTCAAAAAATTGATCAGTGTAATTTGTATTTATTTTTTTTTTCGAAAGTGATAAGTGAATAAATAATTTTTTTAAATCTTTCAATGCCGCCATTTTAAAAAAATTTATAAATGTAATTTTTTTTTTAAATTATATATCGTGTTTGATTACTGAATAGTGTTTGATAAGTGACTAGTGTTTCATAAGTAATTAGTGTTTCATATTTAGTGTCAGTGGTCAGTTTGTGTAGTGTTTTGAATCAGTGTACTTTCTTGTGAATCAATATTCCATTGTTTGAATTTCATTTTTGGGTTGAGCTCCGAGCGGTCAATCACAAAGCAGCTAAATGTAAGTCTTTATTTTTTTATTATAATTATTTATTTATTTTTTATATTCGCAAAATGACTGATTATTTAAAATTATTAATTTGATTTATTTGTAAAATTATTTATTTTTTTTACGTCAAAATTTAAAAAAAAACTTTGAATCCGTGCATTTTCGGTCGATTGAACAAAACCCAAAAATAAAAAAATATTTTCATTGTGCTCTAGTTTCTGAGGGTCTAATTAGTTAAAAAACAAAAATAATATAATAAATATTCAAAATGAGATTAGTCAGAAAATCAATTTTGCTTAATATTATTTTTTTATCAAAAAAATGAATTATGCAAAAAAAAAATGACTTTCTATTATTAATTCTTGAATTTAATAATGAAAAAAAAATTCAAAATTTAAAAGAATTTAAATTCCCTTATATATCATCCGATGTATAGCGGTTTCTATGCAGGCAATTGTAATCCCAACTGATGAATAAAAGAGCGTATGCAATTGAGGTGCAAATTTTAACGGAACATAACGCCAGTCGATAGTCGAAACCGGTGAAAGCTGTCATTTATATAACAATTGATTTAATCAATAACTCTATTCAATATATAATTATTCAAATTAAATGTACAAAATTAATGAGCTCCCTTAAAAAAAAAATTTCAAACCGGCTATTTTTCGTTACATTTAAAATCTTTTATCTCCCATTCGTTTATACATGACCTGGTTATCAAAACTTTCATCAATCGTAGTGATAACGAGCTTACAAATAAATATCAAGAAAATAAAAAAAATATATACAGAAATTCATACGCCACAGATTGCGCTGGTGGTTTAATATAAATTTTAATTGGCTAGTACTAATTTTACTATGAAATATTATCTGTGACAGATAATTGTACTAGAGTAGGAGTAGTAGTAGTAGTAGTAGTTATAGATATATAAAACATGTGGATTGATGAGAAAACCATTGAATTGTCGAAGAGAGTTTGTCGAGAGTACTCTCACTAACACAACAGCACAATAGTTTAATACTAGCCACCAAGAGCCCGTGTTAAATCGGTTCGCTTGCATGTACAATAGTCGATTCGTTTTGATTTTGTCCCGCGGCTGCTCGTGATCCATCCCAGTTGCCAATTACAAAGTCCAATCCATCCAACTTTTTTTTGTTAATCCCTTTTTCTTGTTTGCTGAAATTTCGTATTTAATTGGACGCTCTGCTGGAAACGATACTGTACAATACTGGCAACTGTTACATTCATGAAAAAATTTAAACAATAAAATTTAACACAATAAGGGGACGCTCATAAAAAAAGTTCGCGCTTGGGGGGGGGGGGGGGGGCGTGACGTTCGCAGCTCATCAAATAATTTTAAAAATTTTCCTTTCGGTTTTTTAAAATTTTATTTTCTTGTTACGATAGAAATTCATCCGTTTCATATTTAGAAATATATATGTATATTTCTACTTATATATTTCCGTCATAATTTTTCTGTTATTTGTTTTTCATCGTAGGGGACGGGATCTATCATTTTTGATGCAGTATTGATAGGGGGTCGAAAAAAATGTGACGAAGGGGGAGGGGGTGAGAAGGTAAAATTTTGCGTGAGGAATTTTAGGAACGGCCTTAATTAACAATAAACTTATGATCATTCTGATATCATTTTTATTAACATTGTATAGAAAATAGGAAAAATTTGAAGAACAAAAATTGATTGGAGACAAAATATTTGTGTTGGAAAAAATCTCTAAGGTATTGGAAGTTTTTTAAGATAAAGCCAAACAATGAATACTTTTTATTCTTTTTAAAGCTAATGAGTGTGAGTGGATTTTTTCAACCGTACAACGTTTTTTAACTTTTGTTATGCTTATTTGAATGCTTTATGTTAATAATAGGTCAACTATTAAAAGTAACATTCGTTTACTTATTTGTTAGAGTTAGGATAAAATATTAAAAAGTATTTTTTAATATTACTAAAGAAAAAATACGGTTTTAATAAATTATTTTTTTGTAATTTATATATTTCATGAGTCAGTTATTGTTGCAAGAGAATTTTTTTTTATTTTTAGCAGAACCATGAAAATAAAATTTTCGTTGATATTTCTGACTTTCGGTCTTACGTGGATTCAGTCAACAAAAAAACACGAATTTTATTTTTTTCCCAGTCAATCTGACAGCGTTTTCTGAATCGAATAAAATGTTCGGTTGTAGAAATTTTTTTTAGATAGAAAAAAATTTTTGAATTTTCAGTAGGTATCAAAAAAATGAAAAATCAAAAAATTTTTTTGCCAATTTCCCATAGCTGGGACAAAAAAAAATTATCTGTGCTACAGATAAAATTGAAGTATCATTTCTTAGATACTTGGACATTATTTATATCAACGTACTTGATTTGTAAAGAATTTAGAAATAATTGAATTGAGTAGGGGGCGTAACTTCAGTAGCAATAACTCTCGTGTAAAACTATGGCACAGAAAGACAAAGTATTAAGGAAAATTTTTATTTAACGTTTCAATAAACGATTAACTTGGAAGTAATTCGAGTGAGTGCGTCCAGTCGACGACGACGACGACGACGACGATCTGGGGCGTCCCATAAATTTAAAGAAGAAGAACTAAACCAAAAGCACCAGCCAGGAAAGAATTCACCGTGCGATACGGAAATCGAGTACTCGAGCCGGAACTTAACACGCCAACCGGCTTCCACGTTGCGTTACCATAACAATAAATTCAACTGAGGAAACCCAACGACCAAGTGCGCAACCGTCATGATATATGCTATTTTTACAGATTACTTTATTTAAATCTCCATACACTTTATTCGTTAACTAAATTTGTCTATTAATATTTATACACTGGAAAAAATTTTCAGTGAACGCGAAGTGGATGACTATTCATTTATTCACTCCCCTTCGAAGTGAAATTTACTCCGAATGGGAGTTATCGCGGAGTGGATGATTTTTTATTTATTTCATTCCCTCGGAGTGAATTTCACTCCAAAGGGAGTTTCGGAAAATATTAATTATAAAAAAAATTACTAATATAGTGAGCTTAGGTCTTTGATATTTTGACATTTATATTGAGTACGGAAATAATTACGAGCTCCCTGTCCATATATAAATAACTTTAACAAATATAATTCCACTGAGTCACAAACTGTCGTATGACTGACATCAACCATACCGCGAGATAACATTTCATATTGTACCGAAATATAAAATATTCCCATAAAAACTATGTCACGATAGCTATTCAATAATTTAATATTTTCACTATGTATTATAATGCGCGACATTAATTCATCCCTGTTTATGTTGCTTTTGTTTCAATGTACTTTTGTATTTTTGGCCATTTGGATTAATTTTTTTGGGAATTTATAGAAATGGTTATTTAAAATTTAGGAAAAAACAATGAAAGAATTTAAGTATAAATGTACACTAATACAAATGGAAATATGTGAAATTAGGAAATGATTGCAGTTGTACAACTGTACATGTGGCCAACTGAAAAAAAGAAAAACTTTATTTTTGAGCATACTTCCGGAAGGAAATAATAATAATATTCTATAAATTCCCAAAAAATGGCCAAAAATACAAAAGTACATTGAAACAAAAGCAACATAAGCAGGGATGAATTAATGTCGCGCATTGTATATGAAATTATAATTCAGTAAGTTACTAAAACATTTTATAAATTAAAAACATAATATTTTAAGTTTAATTATTAATATCTGAATGAATTATTTATTGGAATAATTATGTTTCTAATTAGCAGCTGTTTCTATTAAATATAAATTTATTTAAGTATTAAAACTCCGATCCGGAGTGAATGCGGATTGAAATAAAATCCGCGTCATTCCGAAATCACTCCGCCCATAAAAAATTCCCTATTCACTCCGCATGCGAAGTGAATTTTTTTTATACTCCGATCGAGTGACGGAGTAATTTCGGATTGAAATAAAATCCGGGTTCACTCCCGATTTTTTACAGTATATATATACATACATATATAGGAAAAATTTTTGAACCAAAATTAAATCTATGCATGCATGTTAGCAGTATTATAATAAATTACACGTCAAAAACACATGTGGGCAAATATATGTAGGTACCAAAACTTGGAAACAGTCTATAAAGTTTTAAGGCACCACATTTTCCATATGGTTATGATCTGGTATACTAGATATTACACTTATGTTTATATTTATAAAAATAATAATTTTTAAAATATAAATAAACAAGTGTAATATTAAATCAATGTCAAGATATAGTTGAGATAAAGAGGTTACTGTTCCGGTTGATTGAATCACGTATAACCTAAGGCTAAACTAGAAGTCAGTGTATATAAAACTGCGAGTTGAGTGTTCATGAAGAGTCTTGTTCTGCGGTAATTGAATGTCATGTTTGATGTCGGTTATCTAGAGTCTGCAACACATTGAAATGTACTTAAATATAATACTGTGTGGGGAATGAAGTGCGTGGATGACATAAAAGCCAAGTATTAATGTTCAAATACTATTTTATATTTATAAAACTGCAATAGTTTTTCATTGGGTTTCCTCGGTGTGTTTTTGTACTGAAAATAAGACTTTTTTTGAAATTATTATTAACTGCAAAGTCCAATTTTTTCTGTGCATTCTCAAAGCATTTAAAAGCAATCCTGAACACAGGCATCTATATAAATATATATATATGATATATAAATTAAGGTTTCTGTTTAAAACTCAGCAGCTCCTTTATTCTATGAGAAATATCGGTAACGGCCATGGTACTGAGGTTTGTGCGTCGCGCGAAGCCACAATCCCCGCACATGTATCAAGCTGTCCGCGACCCGGTCTCTAATTTGCATTTCAACGCTTGCCTCTCGTCCATTATTACTAGCGGAACAGCTTGGTTGAATTTCACAGACGCATCGCGAAGCACAACTCACCCTCTTGCCTCCCTCTTTCATACCCTACACCCTACATCCTGCACCCTAGACTCTACTCTTCAGTCTCCACTCCCCCGCTACTCACTCAACCCCACTATATTACTGTATACACTCCGGTACTCTATAGTACTCGAGCTTGCTCACCTCTTGTGTGTCTCGTCCCGCTACTGCTTCCATTTTCCAGTTTCCCAGCACGTCCCACCGCATCCCAGTGACCCAACACCCCCGACACCCCCGACACCCCAATCCCTAAACCCCTACATGTATCTCAACATGTTAGCGTGTCATACTCCACTTACCCGAGACTGCTTTTACTACCACGGCTACTATTTTTATTTTATTTTATTTTATTATTTATTTTTTAATCCTCAAAACTTAACTTCGTCTGCTATTATTTTTTTAATTCCGCTGAAAAAATTTCATTTATTTGGCAAATATAAATATCACAACTCAACAGATTTAAAAATCTATTTTTTTTTAACAAATTAAACAAAAAAATTTTTAATACTCTAATTGCGAATAGGGGAAAGAAATCGGGGCAAGACGGGCTTTAAAATTATTGGTTTTATCCAAAATTAGTACATAAGGACAAGACAGAAATTAATTTTTTAAACTACGTCATGATTATTTTTATCACAGAATAAAAAAAAAAATTGATCTTAATCTTGAAAAAAAATTTCAAAAGTTCAAGTTTTTTCGAAGTCATTTTGTTCGTCGACTAAAATAGTAAAATTGATTTAAAATTTTACGATGGCCCATTTTAGCCAACATTTTGAATTTTTTTTTATAGCAGTCATATTTTCAAATATTTATCAAAGGGCCAAAAAAGTAAAATTACTGGAAGAAAAATTAAAAAAAAGACAATTTTCTTCAAAAGGAATTTTTCTTTTATTTTCATTCAAATAGAGACTCGATTAAGTGAAGTAGGGTAAAGTAGGCATGTAGTTGCACTTAGTGGACTCTAAACTTGATCTAATGCGTCTGTTCTATATTTACCTGGGTCATCATATCTAGTCTCAATTTAGCCTCATCGAACCCAAGTAAGCCTCAATCCAGCCTCACGGAGTAAAAAAAGGATTTTAGCCTCAAATGATGTTCAAAAAGCCTCAATGATGCTCAAAGATCATCAATAAGCCTCGATGAGCTTCAAATGAGCCTAGTCTCGACTTTGTAATTTATATTCGATTAGTATTATTTGAGGCTTTTTGAACATTTGAGGCTCGAAATCCTTTTTTTACTTAGTGAGGCTGGACTGAGGCTAGATATTATGACCCGGGTATTTATTATTTCTGAGATTTTATATTTTTAAAAACTCTCTAGCTTAATAATTAATTTTTGCACAAAGTATCAAAGATAAGAAACCAAAATGTGTATAAACAAATTAAATTACTTTGTATGCTTTCAAACAATTAGCTTTGTTGTCCTTGGCGTAGTTAGACAGAATGACATTGAATCAACTTACAAGAGGCTTTCAAAAGCTTTTAGTATCAACATGTATATATATATATATATATATATCTAATTGCACAACTTGAAACAAGTTGCTGTGGGTTTTGTAGCAATAACTTAGTAGCAGATACTTTAATTAGATGAACAATAATGAAAAAAAAAATATCCCCGGTAATAATTATTTATGAGTTGTAATTAATTACAAGCGTTTATGATCAATAAAATAATTAAATTACGGTTATAATGATAATAGATATGATTTGCTAATGAGTATAATTAAGTAAAGTGTATGGAGAAGAGATAAGGCATCAATCATCGTTGACAAAGTGACTAGGCTTGTTGTAAATTAATAGCCCACCTGTGGATGTATGGTAGAAGCTGTTAACAAGGCGTTTTCATCGAGGCGTCAGTCCTGATCAGGACCTAAGAGGATTAATTCGCAGACTGAACTAAAGCTAAAGCGCAACGGTCCATGAAAGTCTTGTCCCTGGAAGATCCTATTTACAACTTGTCTCTAAGACCTATAAACTTGCACTCAATACCTTATGATGCTCTGATGGCACTCTGATCCTTCGTAATGTTCGAATGTCATCTGTCTTACTGCATGACGAGTAATATTGGATCAGGATCTTCATTTTCGAGTTTCAAAGAAGCAATAAGCTGAAAGGTTCATTGATGCCTTTATTTATCAAATGTATGAGTGAAAATATGATCAGTATTTCAACTGCAATAATGCGGAGTGAATGACTGATTATTTATTTAATTCCCACGGAGTGAAATTCACTCAAAAAACGGAGTTTATTTTTATAATAAAACTCCGAATCGGAGTGAATGCAGATTTAAATAAAATTCAGATCACCCCGAAATCACTCAGTTAAAAAACAAATTCCCTATTTACTACGTATACAGAGTGATTGTTTATAAAAACTCCGGAACTTCGAGTGACGAAGTGAATTCGAATTTACATCAAATTCACAATTACTTCGAATTCACTCCCAATTTTTTACGGTGTGTAAAAATTTACCGCGAATTTGTATTCATATTTTTGGTTGATCGTCAGGTGATTCTATTATCAGCTGCTCAATAAAATTTTATTTAAAAAAGTGATAAAAATGAAATAACCAGCTATTTTTATAATTTAAAAAATTATAAAAATCTCGTCTACTTTTGAAAATTATTTTACTTAACTCATATCAGAGTTCATTTACTTAAATATCAATCACTTTTTGAGATGAGACTGATGAATTTAAAAAATACAAAATAGGTGTCACATCAATAACATTGACAGCAAAATTTTAGCAACTCTTTCTTATTTTCTTATTCGAGTCCGAGCTGACTTATAACACAAAAATGAAATAATGAAACTTAAGAAAGTTTCTGTACATTCATCATAGAGTTAAATGAATGCAAATATAAAATAAAAATACCACTAGGTTTTTGGTTATATTGAGATCATTATCAATGTGTATTGCCACTCTCACATAAGCTGCAAAGTTTATTTGCCGTTTGGAAAACTCATGAAATAAAAAATAAATGTATGGAAAAAAAAAAAAAAAAAAAAAAAAAAAAAAAAAAATGCATAAAGCCAAAAAGTATAGAAGCAGTAGATGAGACAAGGGAAACATCGTAATGTCTATTCGGTAGTTTCTATTCATCAGTAAGCAATAGAAGGATGATAATAATTATCACGTAGTATTCGAGAGTAAACCGAGAGTTGCTTGTCGAGTGTACAATCGAGAAGTGAAGGTACAAAACGAGAATATGTTCTGCTAAATAATAATAATAATAATAATAATAATAATAATAATAATAATAATAATAATAATAATAATAATAATAATAATAATAATAATAATAATAAAACGAAGAGTAAAAAGATGGTTACGTTAAGATACAAAAATTATTTAAAAGTAAAATGCGAAAATATAGTAACGAGTTCACTAAAATGATACACGCTCTGATAGCTCCATTGCAATTTAAAAAAAAAATATTATCGTAGCAGTTTTCTTTACCATTTTTATATATTATAATTTTTTTTATTTTATTTTCACAAAAGTCACCTTAGAATTACTTGTCATTGTCATGTGTGGAGTAATTAAATTTTCTAGCGACAGCGATACTAAAGTTAAAATTTTATTAAAAACTTTAAATAATATACTTTTATAATTTAGATTTTTTAAATTTATATACGAAATGATTTGTTTGCGGATTAAAAAAAGGGCAAAATAATACGTCATATCTGAATTTACATACAAGTATGACAGAGTGTATGATAGAGATACACAACAGCCGTTTCTGTTGTATCGTCACTGTGGTTGACGTTATGCAACACGACATAATTCATCCAAATATACATTTTAACCGTTGATAAATATTTTATTTTTTATTTGTTTAAAAATATTTCTAATGGTTTTGATGTCACGAAAATTAATAATCGAAATATTTCAATAATTATCACTGTCATTAAAAACTAAATTATTACTTAAATAATAAATCAAATCTATACATTGCATTTTATTGTGATTTTAGTTTAAATAAATTTAAATATTTTTTTTTCTTTTTAAATGTCAATCAAAATGTAACTTCGTTTAATCTGTTATTTTAACGTAAACAAAAATATTTCAGTTTTCAACAGAAGAGATTTTTTTTTTTTTTTTTTTTTTGTTAATCCAGTATCCATTATTTTACATTACAAGTTCAAATGACATTACATTGTGTAACTAAATTCGCCTCATATTTTCATTACAAAATGTCGATATGTCACTTTTCATTTACATCATGACTGAATGATTTGAATAGTAGAAATTCTGGAAAAAAGGCTTTTACAAAATAAAAAAAAAATAAATATATAAATAAATGAATGACAAATAGTTCGATAGAATTTATAAATAAATGAATAATTACTTATTTTATCACTGAATACAAATTTGATTAAAGTTACGAATACAGAAATCAGATTTTAAAATTATTTTTGTGATGATGAATTCTTGAGTGATACAAAGTACCTGAGGTCAGGCGAGACAACTAAAAAAATTTCAGACTATTCTCAGAAAGTGCCCCCACCCCACTGATTTTTAAAATATTCGATGACTTTTAACTGGAATGATCGTATTAAAATTTTAATAATTAATTTAAAAAAAGTTAACGCATTAATTGAAAAAAAGGCAACGCAGAGACAATTTCGCCGAGACAAATTTTTAAAAAAATTATTTACTAATATCAATTAGGAGTTAAACGAAATTTAGAAAATAAATTTCAGTAAAATTTTTATGTAAATTTTTAAATTCGAATTTTCAAATTGTGCAGGTTAAAATTTATTTACCAAATTTCGTTTAGCTTCTAATTGATAACAACTGAGTAATTTTTTTAAAAATCTATACCTCGACGATAATAATTGCGTTGTCCTTTTTTCAATTAATGCTTCAGTTTTTTTGAAAATTAATTAATAAAATTTGAATACTGTTATGACAGTTCGAGGTCATTGAAGATTTTTAAAGAGGGGGGGGGGGGGGCTGAGAATTTCCTTAATTAAAAAAAAAAATTTTTTTTTAGTTAAATTTATGTGAAGTAAAAAATGGGTGCAGAGTCGACTAAAATAAATAATATAAAGTAATTAGAGTCAATGAAGAATAATTTTTCTAAAAACGCAAACTAAACATCAGGAACTTGAAAAAAAAAACACTCAAAGCAAGTGTGTTAGGAACCGAAGTTGGCGCATCCCTGACTATTATCCAGAAGACTTCTGTACTTGAGAAATTCTATAACAGTAAAGATTGGCCTGACGACGCCTCACGTACCCGACAAGAAAGCTTCACGTTCGCCTCGGCAATCACCGCGCGACAACGCCGTGCTTTCTTTTCACCCCCGTCTCTCTACATTTTCAGTGGAAACTCTTCTCCAACCTCTTGCTCCTCTCACCCTATCGCAAAGCAAAGAGACAAACAAGCACGTCTGCCTCGTCCAGCTTTTCTCAGTCCTGTAAAATCTACCACCTCCAGTTATTTTATAGAACTAAAAATACAAAAAAAAAAAAATTTAAGATATAAACGTTACGGTTTTAACTCCATCTTCACGTACGATTTTCCTTCGTGTGATTCGAGCTTTTCACCTTAATTCTTACTATATACATTTACTACCTTTCTCTATTTCTATTCTATATATATATATATATATATATATACATGCATGTAGATATTCAAACATACATACACACACATGTATATATATATATATATATATATATATATATATATATATATATATATATATATATATATATATATATATGTATGATCTCATTCAGTCTCTGTAAAATCATTGTTATGCGGCATAACGCGTGTTTACCTCCTGAACGATTATTATCCTGAGTTTACGGACCAAAATAGCTCATATATATATATATATCTATATATATATTTAGTAGTGACGAGAAGTTACGTTGAGAACTAAGAAAACAACCTCGAGGGGTTGTTACAAGGGACAACGCTTTCATTTGTGCCAAAACCTTTTACTATATATATATATATATATATATATATATATATATAGTTAGTCTGTGGTCTACAAAAGAAAATGTCCATTGAGAGTTAAAGTAAAACAAAGACAGACAAAATAGAACAGTATATGAAGAAAAATAAACGAGATAGAAAATACTTGACTCAAGTCCCGCATACGTAACTCTTGAAGCGAAGCTGCGAGATTTATAGAGTACACGAGACTCGGCATGAAGATAAGATTCAGATTCAACACGCAATAAAAAAAAAATAACACCAAGATACCGCACGCAGAATTATAAAAGCATTTACGGATTTAGATTTCTTTTTATTAAATAATAAAAAAAGACGGAAAATTTATAAAGCATATATATATATATATATATATATATAAAAATGGGTTTAATATTTTTTTTTAGGGTGAATATTTATGGGCTTCAGTCGATGGACTTGAGGGATGGGTTTAGGTGGGCAATATGATGTAGAACCGGAAATTCCGTTTGCGACGCTGGTAAACGGACGCCACACTTTGCATTCCTAAAGTAACCCATATGGAAATCTCGTGGGATTCAGGACATGATTTATATTCCTAATGAGATCTCGGAATGCTCACTGAAATGTGATAGCTTGCATGTTCTCTCGTCTAGGTAGATTGCTGGGTGGATCGCTGGTAGCTTGGGCTCTTTACTCTTCAGGGGTGTGGGCTCTGATGAGATAATTTCCGGTTGAACGGGATGCCAGCCTCTACTCCAATTGTTCAACTGGAAACTCTAATTAATCATAATAGAAAATTGTTTAGTCAACTAATTATTTATTCTTCATTCTTTACACTGGAAAAAATTACCGGAGTGAACGTGGAGTAAATACGGAGCTGATGACTGTTTATTTATTTAATCTCCTTGGAGTAAAATTCTCTCCTAAAGGGAATTTATTTTAATATTAAAATTACGAATCGGAGTGAATGCAGATTGAAATAAAATCCAGATCACTCCGAAATCACTCTGCTGAAAAAAAACTCCCTATTTACTCCGCATGCAGATTAATTTTTTTTTAAACTCCGGAACTTCGAGTGACGGAGTGAATTCGGATTTAAATAAAATCTGTAATCACTCCCATTTTTTACAGTGTAAGAATACATATATAAAGAAATATCACTTGGGCTTCAGAAAAGTTAATTTTATATTTATAACATATGATATTATTGAAAAAAGTCATACTTGGGATTTTTTCTTAGAAAATCCGGTAAACTTTTCACGGCTTACATAAAAGCCAAAATACGTGCGCAAAAAATACTAGATCAAGTATAAATTTTTTATTGAATTCTAAAAAGTTTAACTTAGTTATAAATTTCAAAATATCTTTTAAATTTTATTTTTTTACATCGGACAGAGTGATTTTTCAAAAGGGGTTGTAATGAATAATTACAGATGGAAATTTTCCATTGGAAATTATATTTTTTCTATTGCCGACTATGATTACTATCAATTTTTTCGTCTTTTTTCTTCTTCAATTATAAATAATTTTTAACTTCCCGCTAAGAAAATTGCAAATTTTCAAAAATTCGGGAAGTTATTGGTTTCACCCCGATTTGTGAAAATCGAAATTCCAATAGATGTCGACGTTTTGAGGTTCTAGGAAGCTATTCTGACTAAATTCAAGATGATGTCCGAGTGTATGTATGTATGTATGTAAATATCTATAACTTTTAAACAGATGAACCGATTTTGATCGTCAAGGTGTCATTCGACGCGGTTTGTCAATATCTCGAAGCTGAAAAAAATTGAGCTTGATCGGTAAGGCTCGTTCGGAGATATTCCAAAAATAAACTTTTTTCAAAAATGTTTTTTTCGGATAAGTTTTTACGGGCTCGATGGATTGATTCCAAAATCAACTGGGCTCTGAAGCTTCATAAACCGCGCCAAATGCCACCTCAACCATCAAAATCGGTTAATTCTTTCAAGAGATACCGTTGTCGAAAGAATTAAAAAAAAAAAATTTTTTTTAGTATTTTTGAAATTTCTCAAAAACGATTCGATAAATAAATTTCAAAGTCTGATCAGTTGTAGAACTCAATAAAACGCGTCGATTGCCTCCTTAACCATCTCAATCGCTTTATTAGTTCGAGAGATATCGTTTGAGAAAAAATGGTAAAAAACGTTTTTTTTCGAAAACAAAGGCATACAAAAGTATTTTCGAGCTCAAGGAGCTCGAAAACGGCGGGAAGTTTTGAGGCTGGCCCGCAGGGTCAACTGACAGACCGATTTTTTTTCAAGTGAAAAATAAAGTTGAAAAATTTTATTGTCCCCTGATCTAAGAAATTTTATTAAAAAAAAAAGTATATGTTGTTATAAAAAATGTGTTAAAGTTAAATAAAAAAATGAGAAGCAAAATTGAAAGTTGATGGGACACTTATACTCCCATGAGATAAAAAATGTCAATGTCATGGCTGTCCAGAAGGATAAAATTATATAACCTGTCTCTTCTTCTCTCCTCTTCTCTTCTCTTTAATATCCTCTTTTTTCTTCTTATCGTTTTCTTTACTTTTGTAAAAGCCCGTGTACTGTTTCCGTTCGCGTCAACAGCTTGGCAATATCCATTCGAATAGATGTTTTATACGATGGAATAGAAAAATCTTGTCCACATCCCGAAACACCAAAAAAAAAAAACCTAAAAAACAAAAGCCCCAAAAAAAAATAATAAAATATCAATGTGATAAGAAATAAAGTCTGATAAAAAAAACTAAAACTCGAGAAAAAAAGTATAGCTAAAGTTTTATAAAAAATATTTTGGAAATAAGTAGTACAGTGACAAATGAAAAATGACATTTAGGTAAAGTTATAAAGAAAAAATATAAATAATAAAATAAAGTTTGACAAATAAATAAAAATTTATGTCAAAAAATTGACAAGTACACGGGAATTACACGGAAATAAAAATTTAAATTTTAAAATTCTTGCTTTATATTTTTTATTTACTACTTCATATGATAAAAAAAAGTACACATATATAGATAGATATATAAGAATATTTTTATCGCATACTGTGGTATAAAAACGGATAACGAAATTCAGTGAGGCTGGAAAAGTATATTTCTTGGGTACAATACAATAGCTGGTACAGTACAAGAGTAGTACAGAGAGTAATATGAGAGAGCAGTAGTAGTAAGAGCGTACACACCTGGAGGACATGTTGAAGTAGAGAAGTAAGTGTAGGAACATTCTTGGTACAAGTATAGCTTGCGACTTTTAAAGTGACGTCGATATCGACGGAGATTGGATCGAGCCGCGGAATCTAATTTCACATCGCTTTCATTCTACACTACTACCTCACCCTTTTCTCTCTTCTCTCTCGCCTTCCTTTTCCCATCACTTCGCTTCACTCTTGTACATACCCTTTTCCTTTACCTTCATGCTTTACTCCTTCACTTCTTCCTCTCTATCCTTCACTTCACTTACACTATCCATGGATATGCTTCGCTTCTGTAGCTTCGAAACACGATAAGCTTGAAATACATCATAAATATACAGCTAAAGAGCTATTTCACGCTGAACACGTCTTAACGGTTAAGGTGAGTGTGAATTTTAGTGGCTCTTTCTCTTTATCCTCAATACGAACGATTATATTCTATGGGATGTAATAGTATATGTTATGTATACTTGTGAGTACTTGTTAAATATCTCCATCCGATGGAAGTTATAATTGACTTAATAGAGATTTAAACATCCGAGTACTGATAAAACCTTTAATTATTATTATAATTCATTAATTAATTTCTCAATGGAAAATATTAGTTTATTAATTCTGTGAAGATGATTTTACTTCACTTTTAGTTAACGCAAATTTACACTTTAGCGAGGGCGAGTGTATAAAGAGAGTAATATTTTCATGATCATAATTAGAGATTTTTAAAAGGTACACTGTAAAAAATTGGAAGTAAATACGGATTTTATTTAAATTCGAATTTACTCAGAGTTTTTGAGTTTTTTGAATAAATTACTCCGCATAAGACTAAATAGGGAATTTGCCTTTTCAGTGGACCGATTTCCGAATGGTCTAGATTTTATTTAAGTCCGCATTCACTCCGATTTGAAGTTTTAATATTAAAATAAACTCATGTCCCTGAAGTTCCGAACGTTCGTGCAACGAAAAACATATTTTTTTTTTTAAGATCCGTTAATAATTAGAACAATCTGGATTTTTGTGTGGTGTTTTTTTGGGACCCCAAACACCCCCAAACAATTTTATTTCATTATGGCCGCCGGAACAACCCTCTACGACGCACTCCTATCACTTATTAATTTTCAACAACCGTATGTCAAATTAGAACAATCTGGATTTTTTAAAAATACGATTTTTAAAAATTAATAAGTGATAGGGGTAGGTCGTAGAGGGTTGTTCCGGCGGCCATATTCGATTCAAATTTTTTGAGGCTGTTTGGGGTTCTAAAAATACACCACTCAAAAATCCAAATTGTTCTAATTCGAAGTACGATTTTTAGAAATTATTAAATGATAGGGGTGGGTCGTAGAGGGTTGTTCCGGCGGCCATATTGAAATGAAATTTTTTGGGGGTGTTTAGGGTCCCAAAAAAACACTCCACACAAAAATCCAGATTGATCTAATTATTAACGGATCTTAAAAAAAAAAATATGTTTTTCGTTGCACAAACGTTCGGAAATTTAGGGATATATACACTCCCCGAAGTAAATTTTACTTCGAAAGAGATTAAATAAATAAACAGTCATCCGGTCCGCATTCACTCCGCAAATTTTTTAGTATACTGTTGAAATAACAAATAAATTTTTACTATCTATTATTAATATATTTTAATTTATATAGTCTACCATAAAAAAGTAATTTTTTTTATGAGTTTATAGGCTTCAATACAAAAAAAAATGATTTTCGATAAAATAAATAAATTTTAGTAGTAAATAAATCTCGTTTATCTTTTTGGGCACTGGGTCATGTGTCATAGGTCAGCTATAACAATAAAAAGAGTGATTTTAATTTTTATAAATAATGAAATTTATAATGTCGGTCTCTAAATTACCAATCGATAATAATTATGATTGTTTTCAATAAAACCACTGAAGCTGAAATAGTAGTTCGCAGCGAAATAAAGTTGAACTGGACCGCCAACATCGCGTGTCATCAATAAAAGTATTTTAGTAGTGAGAAGATTACTTTCCAAGTGAAGTAACCAAATGTATATAAATACAATAAGTAACGAAAGCAATTTAGACAAGCCTCGTGGCAAATGAGGTGTACCCTGATTAACGCACATTGGCTCAATTACATGGGTTTTAGATGAGGGAATGGGTGATTGCCCGCTATTAACGATCTGGGCGTTGGATGTAAAGGACAGTGAACATCACCCACGCTCCAATTTACCCTCTCATCTACCGCTACTACTCTGTCCTACCCTACCCAACCCAACTCTACTCTACTCTACTATACAATTAAGCTCCAATTTGTAAAATATTAAATAAACTACTGAACAAAGCAAAGAACAAGAGCAATATATATATAGAGATCATAATAATAAAAATAGGTGTGTTTATTTGTTATCACATAATAAAGCTACACCACGTAAAATCCAAAATTCTGGTGGTTTGATTGTTTGCAACCACAATGCAGTCACCAGCAGTACGTACGTTCTCTTGGGTTTCTTGTAAACAGGACACTATATTGAATTAAAACATTTCGTTAGCCAAGAAATAATAATAATTATTATTATTATTATTATTATTATTATTATTATTATTATTATTATTATTATTATTATTATCCAGTTATTACTTTTAAAAATTGTTGTACAATAATCTAAAGCCAATCCGGTGATTTTTTTTACAATTAAATAATAGTATCGTATACATCATGTAAAATTGATGTCACTAAATGTATACAATAGTTTATGTAATGAATGCACGAAGAAAAACGCCGTTAAATGTCTAAAGTCAGCGTCATGCAGTCAGAGTTATAAAAATAATTAACTTTATTATTATTAAAAAATATTAATACTTAATAAAATTGGACACTTTGTTTAATACTATTCACTTAAAAAAACTTAACTCAATGAAAAAAAAGTTATCGTTGGTGTTATGTCGTATCAATTAATAGAGGTATGTAAGGTTACAAAATTCAGCTGACGTTGTCTTGATCTACACACGTGTGTGCTGAATAATTAAATGTGCGTGTGCAGTCTAGAGATTTTGGTCATGTTAATAAGGCAGCTAAATTCAAAGTGACGTCATAAGAGAGAAAGCTGATAGATTAGTTATTGGCTTGAATTATTGAATAGGGATATACTCCGGCCATTTTACTCAAAATTCAGTGGTTTAATATAAAAATGAGTGTTTTAATATATATTAAACCACTCATTTGACCAATCAGAAAAAATTGTATTTTAATATAAAATTTTATGAGGCTGACTTTAGTCAATTAGCGGCGTATTCTTCTGCATGAGTTACATAAATAAATTTTATATTTCTGTTAGTTTTCATAAAAGTACTTCTCTATTATTAAATTATAATTTAATTGTTAAAAAATTTAATATTATAATATTATCACACAAATTTAAATATAATAACAATAATAATAATAATAATAATAATACACAGAGAAAATTATGGTGACCGTTCCTAGTACGATTATAAAATATCAACCCGTAACGTTATGGTAATAATTACTTGGAATTAAAAAATACACGCCCATAATTTCTGGAAAAAACTTCCATAACCATGGGAACAGTTCTTATAATTTGGTAAAAATTCCTATATCATATAGTAATTAAATTACAGTAATGATTACCATACTCATAGTTCCTATAGTTACACAGGAATAAATTCTATATCCACATTGGAACGGTTCCTATGTACGTTCGGAAATAAACCCCATACAATATGGTAACTGTTCCCATACTCTACAGTAACAATTACCATAATTTTGTAGGAACTATTCCGATATCGTATAGAAATGAAACACATACAGATAGAAATGTTTACAGGTGCCATTTTTCTAATCGGTACTTGAAAAAAACTTGTTACCATACGTCATGGGAACCATTTCCGTAATATATTGTAATTATTACTGTAAATTTCTCTCCGTGTAATAATAATAAGATTTATAATACCATAGTTATTTAAAATACTGTACTTGATAAAGCTTTGGATCCTTAATGGGTTTATTGTACAATGCAAATATATGTACCACCGGCATTTCAACATAAAGGACTTTGTTAAATGACTCACGTAGACGATTATTTCTGCGATCCCAACCGGCACCATCTAAGTAGAGCCCATAAACATAGATACCTTCCTAAAATGACAAATTTTGAATATTATCTTTTGTTTTGTTTGTTAATAAAGAGGGTAAATGTGAACTGTGAGTAGAGATGGTGAAAGAGAAAGAGAGAGAGATTAGGGTGTTGAAGATAGTTGTGTAAAGGAGAATGTATTAAAGCTCGGGAAATTTAGCTGAGGAGATTACGTACAGCGGGTGAACTTCTGACGTCTTCAGACATCTGCCTCATGACTTCATTGTGAAGGGTGACGTTGTCAAGAGCCCAACCTTTGTGTGCTCGTGTTACCTCTTGTCGCATCGCGGTTAAGAATCCTGTTGAGTTGTGACAACGTGTGGGATGAACGAAAAAATAATAGTCAGTTGAAAAAGAATGATTGTGATGGAGAATGCTCATTCTCGAGATCTCTTACTCTGAATTTTTTTTCGTTTTTTGTAAGAAAGTGCTTTATTTTCTTCGTCACTTACCTTGTGGATTAAAGAAACCTGTCATCCAGAACTTCGGTGGACGAGAGTAGAAAATCCAATTTGAGAATTGCTGATTCCTCTCGAGTAACTCCGTAAACCAAAACCCGAGAGTCGACGATTCCCAAGAACGTAAACGCCAAACTTTGGGGATTCGTGCGTCATAAATGTTATCCAGGGCGTCCTTTAATTGCTGCATGATGATAATTAATTTAAGATTTATCGCGCATGTGTAATAAAAAATTTAGTATGAGTAACGTGTGCCAAAAAAATCTATTCTTTTTTTAGGGATACTAAAAATATTCAGGGCTTCGTTTTATATCAGACGTGACAGCATTTCACTAGTCAGAGTATTTTTGTTAGAATAAATTTTTTTTACAAAAACCAGAATCTTGAAAATTTAATTATTATTTTTTTTATACAGAAAAAAAGTATTTTTTAGCTCAAAAAATTTTTACTCTCCCCAAAAAATTTTTTAATTGCCCTAAGAAATTTTTCGCATTATGAATGCAAACGAAAAATTTCTTAGGGCAAAAAATATTCTTTGAGCCAAGAAAAAATTATTTTTTTCTGTGTAATAAAACTTTGTAACCATTAGAACTACGACTTTTTCTTTCGAGACATTTTTTATAGTACTAAACAATGAGAAAAATTTTTTTTACATAAAAGTTAAGAAAATTTTCAACTTTAAATATTTTCTATAGACACCCCATTAGTAAAATAATTTTAAAAAAATTAATAAATATAAAAAAGTATATTCGTACTTCACTCATGATAATAACACCATCAATAGCAAGCAGTAAATCCTTGAGCATTGAGCGTACGAGTTTGATAACCACTTGCATGCGATCAATTTCCTGTTTGAGAAATATATTCATCGGTTGTGTGATCCCCATGATCTGTAGACGAGCTTTTACTTCAAATGGATCGTAAGTTGCCGGTAATTTATTTAACATATCTTTAGCTTGTCTACTGACAATCATTTCTCGAGTTTCACTCGCCCCAACTCCACTCGATTCCTTCGGCTGTACTGATATTATTACATCCAATATCTCTTGTGTCGTACGACTCTGATATCTATATTTATTTTATTCCCATATATTTTATTTAGTTTTCCCCTTTTATTTGTAGAGTGATAAATTTATTTTAAAATATTTACGTTATGTCAGCGTTGCGATGAAGTCCGTATACTTGAGGTGGATCAATAGATTCCATTTCGTTGATAGCTGTCAAGTAATCACTAACTTGTTTAAAATTCAAAACACCATAGCCGGTGTGAAATAAGAAATTCTCAGTGAATAATGATTCTGTGAACCAGACTTTGGTGAATGTATTTAAAAGACGTTTATCATAGTCATCTGTGACTCTACCACCGTATTGAACTTCTCCGATCATATATCTATCAAAATATATATACTGTCAAAAATTTTTGTGTTAAAATAACCCCTCAGAATTTTACACGGCCGTGTAGTTTAAAATAACGGTGTAATCTACATTTTGGACACCATTCCGTGTTACTCGATATAATTTTGATTAATTAGCAACAAATTATCATTAAATAGTATTTTGAACATTTTAATATTTTTATTATTATTTTACTTAACGCAAAATTTTCATAAATTATACATTTACACGTTAGACGGTGTAGAAATTTTTAATTTACACCGCCTAAATTTAATACGATATTTGGCGTAATTTTTACACCAACATTTTTACACCGAGTCCAAAATTTTTTTACAATATATAGTAAAATTAGTTATTTTCACAATTTTTTAAAATTATCCTTTGACTGAAATCTCTTAATTACTATCCGAATTTTTTTAAGATATAAAAATATCTGATTTATTTTTTTTATCACGATTTTCATGACTAAATTTTTCTGGCACAAACTAACATATTTATTTGCCCAAAAATAAGAAAAATATAAATATTGAGTTGCTGTTTTAAAGTTAAAAAATTGAATTTTTCAAAATATTCTCTCAAGAGACTTTTAAATGTTGATATTAACTCATTTAAATTTTCTTGATGATAAGAATAAGATAAACTTATTGATTAAAATTTTTGTCAGTCAACAAGTAATTATTCGTGAATTTCGAATGAAATTTATAAGAACAATCACGGAAATTTTCTCGTACAGAAAAAAAATCTACCGCGAATTCATATTCATATTTTTGGTTGATCGTCAGGTGAATTTATTATCAACTGCTCAATAAAATTTCATTAAAAAAAGTGATAAAAATAAAATAATCAGCTATTTTTATAATTTTGAAAAATCTCACTGACTTTTAAAAATTATTTTACTCAGCTCAAATTAGAGTCTATTTACTTGAATGCTAATCAAGATCCATTGAGATAAAACTGATAAATTTAAAAAACTAAAGATAATGGATTAAATATTTTAAAAAATTAAAATCACCTAATAGTCTGCCAGCTGATTCCCCGTTTTGGATCATAATCATTCAAATGATTATTTATGAACATACAGGAGGCGAGCCAATCAGCAGAATTGAACTCGTAGGGGATGTTCCAACCGAGGGGACCGTACTTTCTTCTCTCTTGAACTATCGTATGTAAAAAAGAGATTGTGTAGACAAGTGGAATATACTGAGCAGCGTCACATTGATCCAACATGTCTTGATTCATACTACTGTAGGTCGCAAGTAAACCAGCTCGTATACCTGGTAGATAGAATGTGATGTCATGTGAATTCATTTGTCACTTTCAGCAAACTTGTCGTGACGTAAATGAGCGAAGCGAACTAAGGGAGGGTGCAGGACAAGGGGAGAGAGAAAAGAAGGAATAAAAAATAGAAAATTAATTGCGTGATACCCTGAGGTGGCTCGTATGTGAATTTAATAGACATCTGGAGCAGAGAAATTGGAAAATCATTGTGTGGCTCAGTTGTGATCCAAATACGGAAATTTTCATGTGGTAATTCCATTTCTAATATAAAATCAATTAATTCATTCATGTAATCCAGTCCGAGATGACAATTTTGCAGTAACGCCCAGTATCCCTAGAAAATTTAATTTAGATTTTAAATAGATTTCAAAAATTAATTCACATTAAATTTAAAATTTATAACAAAAATAATAATAATAATTTTACTAAATTAAAAACATAAAATTTATCCATTAATTAATTATTCAAATGTCTACTTCATCATTTTTTTTTCCGGAATTTTTATTCTCGTAAAAAAAAAAAATTTTAACCAAAAATTCAAATTTTTATTTTCGTAAAAAATTATAACTGACCCTATTTGCCCCACCCATTTTTACCCCGTCATTTTATTTTATAAAAAAATTCAGGGGTCCATTTTTTTCTGACGGTTTATTTTAGCCCTCCCCCTTCTCCGACATTAAAAATATCTAAAGTTAATTTACAAATCACTGAGTCAATTATTTACTCATTTTAAATTTTGAATAAAATTTAATTTTGAACTTCCCGCTATGAAAATTGAAAATTTTCGAAAAAAGGGAAGTCATTAGTTTGGGTCCGATTTCCGAAAATCGAGTTTTCGTCAGATTTCGATGTTTTGAGATCCTAGCAAGTTATTCCGTCTATTTCCAGATGGACGTTCGGCCGTGTGTGTGCCGTTTTTTTTTTTTTTTTTAGATTTTTTTCGTATAACTCATAAACCACTCGCCCGATTCGCCTCAAAATGAAATCAGTTCTCAGTCTTGGTAAGCTCTTTTGATTGCCACCTATATGCTAGCGTTCTTCCAAAAGACTTGTCTGATACCCCTGAGGCCAAACATCCCACGGATGCCTTAATTTTGATCAAGATGGCCGCCTAAGTAATTCTAGACATTCTATAGAAAATCTAGACTCAGCTCCTTGAGTTCGAAAAAAAATGAGAAATTTTGGGATTTTCCCATAGGGTCAGATTTTTTGTATGAATACCAAGTAAACCAGTTTGAAATCACATTAGACTCGTTAATTAGACTAATTATCTTCGTGAGAGTACTTTTCTCTGTAAGAGTACTTTCAAAGTCCAAGATGTGAAAAAAAAACTTACTTCAGTTTTAGCACTCTGTAGCAATCGACGAGCATGAACTTCTTGACCCTGACCCATTGAAATACTTCTGCAAGATACTTCAATTTTTTTCGCCAACTGATGAATACTCGGCGTAGGATCTGAGCCCATGCTGAGAAAGCATATCATGGGAGTATTTGGTCTCGACTCTGCATGCATGACATCCAACAGCGTTATCACAGGCTCTGCGTATTTAGCTCCCAGCGAACTGCCGATATACTTTCGAGATTGCGACAGTGTTCGATCGATACACCATGCTCTATTGGAAAACAACAACCCATACTGTTACCATCTCCCCGACAAAACATAAAACTTAATATTCTACTATTAAAAATATATGTTTTTATTTGCACTAAAAAAAACATCACTAGAAAAATATATATCTAAATAAAAAATCACTACAGTTTTTTTTTATATCAGCGATTAAGTTTTTGTAAAATTATAAATAAAAATATATATTTACGGTACCGTATTAGAAGAAGACGACGGAATGGATCCAAAGTATTATAGCCGTCAGGAATTATTTCTTCTTCTGGCGCTTCGCGGTCATACCAATACTTCCAAGTCTTTTCAGAAGCTTCAACCACTTTAGCAACATACTGAAACTGATGTAATGATGACAGTGCGATTAAATTGAGCCACGTCATGTCGGTTATCCATTTAAATGGTTTTGGTTTAACGGTATTGAGGTCCAATGCTGCACCGCCTTTTATTAAATACTCAAACTCTTGATGACTTATTGCGCCACGTTGTAAATCTATTTTCAGTGTCATCAATAGTACAAACATGTACTTGTGATTTTCATACAATCCCCGTGCTTTGTATTTAAATACTTCGTAGGTCAGGTATTCGATTATGTTATTAATTCGTCTGGTATTGATGGGGGTTTTTTCCGATCTAATAAGTAAATTATTCTTAACAACAAATATGAACACGATTTTTGTTTGATAAAGAGTACAAGTACGCGTGATAGATTAAAAATAAAAATATAACAGCAAAGTACCGTGTCAAAGAGATATCGAATCGTTCTAAAAATTGTACGAGCGAAGTCTGATACATGCTGTTCACGTAAGCCATGTCACATATCAAAAAGTAAAGTACACTGCCTCGTGTAGCTACTGGTCGAAATTCTTCTCTCGCCGCATTTATTTCTATCTCTGTGTTTCGTGCAATGTTAAGCTTTCTAGTCACATCAGATGCTGTTTTTCTTGTTGTATTAAGTACTGACATCAACTCAACATCTTCGATCAAGGAACCCTTTACACAAAAATTTTATTATTATTTATTATTTATTATTTATTATTTATTACACACAGAAAATTAAGTAATTGTGTTTATTATGCTAAATTTTTAATTCCGATTATCTAGAATGATTTAAATGTTTTTCAATGCAAAAATAGTTAGTGCTATAATTTTTTTAAATAGAATTAATAATTATTGGATGATAACTTCTGCAATAAATTTCGTAACAATTACTATCAGGATAGTAACAGTTACCATCAGGATGAAAACAGTTACTATCAGGATAGTAACAGTTACCATCAGGATGAAAACAGTTATTATCAGAATGGTAACGGTTACCATCAGGATGATAACAGTTACTATCAGGATAGTAACAGTTACCATCAGGATAGTAACAGTTACCATCAGGATAGTAACAGTTACCATCAGGATGAAAACAGTTATTATCAGAATGGTAACGGTTACCATCAGGATGATAACAATTACTATCAGGATAGTAACAGTTACTATCAGAATGGTAATATTTACTATCAGGATGATAATATTTACTATCAGGATGATAATATTTACTATCAGGATGATAATATTTACTATTAGGATGATAATATTTACTATCAGGATGATAATATTTACTTCTGCAATAAATTTCATAACAGTTACTATCAGGATGGTAACAATTATAATTTCTGATGGTAACTGTTACCACCTGGATTATAAATATAACTATTTAGAATAATAATAATAATAAACTCTGGTTAACATACAGGATTGTAACAATTATCATAAATATGGTAAATATTACAATCTAGATTATTTATACAATCATCTAGATAATATTTACTACTATCTGATTGATGGTAGAAATTATTACCATAACTAGATAGTAACTCCTATTATTTAATTTTCTGAGTGTATGTTTTAAAATAATAAATAATTTTAATTAATGTAATAATTATAATGTCAGTGGCGCGGTAATTAGAAATCGCATACAAATTATCAGCTTACTTGAACTGTTGTCAGCTTGTGTAGAAGGTTTGCCTCCAACTCCTTAATCTTCCTCTTGTTCGTGGTGACGTCAGTGATTAATTGCATTCTCTCTGTCTCTAATTCACGTTTTTCGGTCATTATAACTCGCCCGAGAAGCTGATCTTCCAAGCCTGCATACAAACGTATTACATGACACACATGACAACTTTAATATCATTTAATTTATATAAAACATTGCCGAGTTTAAACCACTCTAACATATTAATTTTTTTTTTTACTTTTAATTTAAACTTTTAAATAATTATCATTTTAATCATAATTTTAATAATCTGATTATCTTAAAGAAATAAATTTTTTCGTTTTTAAAAATTCTTAGTGTCAAAAAATATGGGGTAAAGTGGCCGCTCAGGACGAAAGTGCTACAATTTTTTAATAAAAAAATTTTTTTTCGCGTATGTTATTAGAGTTAATTTTTTTTTTCTGTGTAAGATTAAAACAAGACCAAATTGTGGGGTAAAACGGGTCACTGCGAAAAAAAGTTTGGTCAAAAATTTGAAGCCGTCACTTTACTCGGGTTGGTCAACTTGCCCTATCATTCTCTAGATCTCGTAAATAAAAATTTTATATTTATAAAGGCGATAATTAATTCCCTCATTTTTTAAATTTATTGATCCGGCCCAAAATATTTGAATTATTTAGTCTAAAAATTTTGAGTTCGATCAAAAAATTTTTAGAGGTCACTCCGAATTTTAAAAATTTCAAAAATAATAATAATAGTGTATTTTTTTTATCACTATTTCATGATAAAATTGAGAGAATTTTTTAAAAATAAGAAAAATCGTTGGAGCTGATCTATAATTAAATTATTTACAAAAATATTTCCAATAAATTAAATTTTTCCATGAATTAAAAAAATATAGTTTCTAAAAAATAAAAAATTTCCACCTTTCATAGTAACAGTGAAGTCAATAATCGACGTTTTGGCAAATATCTCAGGTGTATAAGACGGATTAGGCAATTTAGTTGTAATATATAACCGAAATTGATTATTAATATCAACTTCTTTGTCGCCTAATTTGACTTTCCACGAGTTGCCAATTTTGATAAAATTTTTTTCCAACAAATTATCGAGCACCGGATCTAATTCTTCAGCAACATCTTCAATCAATAAAGGCCGCCCGATAGATACACAGTCTTCTAAATAGTTTCTAAAATATTTATGATTAAGTAACGTAGTTTGCAAGTTGAATTCTTGTTCTTTATTTTTAATCCAAGCTTTTCCTTGCAGCTGTGGGTCGATCAATAATGGATATCTCGTAGCTTGTGTTACAATAATACCATTTTGTATTGATAATTCGTCATTTGGCAGCCCTTGTAAATTCCATTCTCCTGTCTATTGAATTATAAAAATTAAATAATCGAATAATGGCTCCGAGCTTACGTTAAATTTTTAAATAAAAGTTTAAACCATCGCTGTATCTGACAGTGAATCCACAACGTTAACATCTGCAGACACCGGAATTTTTCTTTTCCGCAGTAAATTGAACCACCGTTTTTGTATAAGTATACGAAATTCTTGATTAAATGGTCCGCAGTAAGATAAAAATCCAGTTAGTATCAACGCATCACCGATCAGTCGTTCTGTTTCGGATTTAAATGTTGACAATTGATTTGTCCAACGTACACGTTCACCTGACAATCCCTCTATTAATGCCGTTGCAGTGTCCATTTTTGATTGACATGCATTAGCCAAATCAACAACTTCCTATAAATTTTATATAAATTTATTAACGCTGTATACTTGTAATAATTTCTATTTAACTTATCATCAAAATTACTCTAGACATTTTTTTTGCGCATTACTCGACTCTCAATTAATTAATTTTAATATTTTTTTTTAATCGATACCTTATGTTGATTGAAAAAAAAAAATTTGAATAAATTAATATTGTAATGGAAAACAAATATTTTGAAGCTCTCATAAATCAATAGCTAAAGAGTTCAATAAGAAAATCAAATGAGATTTATTTTTAAAAAATTATTATTCCAGAAAATAGAGCAAAAATAATGCTTGCATTGAAATTTATTTTTTTAATTAAAAATACATAAATTAAACCAATAAAAAAAAATTGGTCTATCACTAAGTGATAAAAATAAAAATTCGTATTAATATGGATGAAAATTATTTTAGACTGAAATTTAAGTATAACGAAAACTAAAGGAAAATTTGGTGAATTATTAAAATTTATAATGTTCTTATAAAGAGTAACCGAGTAAATTCAAACCTATAGTTGACTGAAATGCTTTCAGCCCTTTAGCATGAGATATACTGAGACGTTATACAAAGTTGTAAAAGGGTTAACCCAGCTTCGCTTTATACCTAACTTTCTATTACTAACCACCTTACAAATACTTAACGTTAAAATAACTGTAGGGTTACCGTAATCCTACGAATAGAGTTAATAAAACTTGCTAATTAATATTTTTTTTTAATTATTAGGTAGAAAAAAAAATAATGTATTAATTTTTTATAAAAACACTAAAAAATCGGCAGTGAATACGGATTTTATTTCAATGGGAATTCGCTCTGTTACTCGGAGTTCCGGAGTTTAAAAAAAAATCACTTCGCATGCGGAGTGAATAGGGATTTTTTTATGGGCGGAGTGATTTCGGAGTGACGCGGATTTTATTTTAATCCGCATTCACTCCGGTTCGGAGTTTTATTACTTAAATAAATTTATATTTAATAGAAACAGCTGTTAATTAGAAACATAATTATTCCAATAAATAATTCATTCAGATATTAATAATTAATCTTAAAATATTATGTTTTTAATTTATAAAATGTTTGAGTAACTCACTAAATTATAATTTCATATATATAGGGGAGAGGGGGGCAAAACGGGGTACCCCCAAAATTTGGTGAAAAAAAAATTTTTTTGTTTTTGTCTAATTACTGTATATCCGATGTATTTGCGCATTTTAAGCCCTACCCATAACACCTGGGGCAAAATGGACCAGCCCAAAGTTCTGAAAAATGATTCTTTCATATTTTTATCGTCAAATTAAAAACAAATTAATATATTAATTCATTTTTCGACTGATTTTCTATAGTTGGGGCAAGTTGGGCCACTAAAAATATTCGAAAATAATATTTTAGTTTTTAATTGATAACAATTCAATTAAAAAAAAAAATTATCATTTTTTGGAGGGGGGCCTCTCTGCTCCACAAAAAAATTTTTTTCTGCCTTCATATCCACCAATGTTGTAAAATGTAATTTTTCTTTATGTATTTTACATAAAAAAAAATTTAATTTAATGAAATTTGATCAATTTTCAGAATTTTTTTTTTTTTTCAACTTTTTTTAAGGGTACCCCCATTTTGCCCGCCAAAAATAAAAATTTTATTTTATAACGGCAGCTAAAAATTTTGCCTATTTACCTTGAATGTCATTAAAAACAAAAAGATTCAGTGTATTTTAGTCATCGAAAACTTATTATTTCCATAGGTACCCCCTTTTGCCCCCCCCCCCCCCCCCCCCCCCCCCCCCCGCCCCTAATACATAGTGAAAATATTAAATTATTAAATAGCTATAGTGACATAGTTTTTATGGGAATATTTTATATTTCGGTACAATATGAAATGTTATCTCATGGTATGGTTGATGTCAGTCATACGACAGTTTGTGACTCAGTGGAATTATATTTGTTAAAGTTTTATTATCAGCTGCTTGTAATTTTTAAAAATCATTTCGCGTGAATATATGGAAAGGGAGCTCGTAATTATTTCCGTACTCAATATAAATGTCAAAATATCAAAGACCTAAGCTCACTATATTAGTAATTTTTTTTTATAATTAATATTTGCCAAAACTCCCTTTCGGAGTGAAATTCACTCCGAGGGAATGAAATAAATAAAAAATCATCTACTCCGTGTTCACTCCGCAAATTTTTTACAGTATCTTCCACAATATTTTTAATTGGTTTAAAAATACTAAAAAAATCTAATGACATTATTAAAATAGTTCTTTTTTTTTTTTTTTTTTTTTTTCGTGAGTTACCTGATACTCGGTCATTACGGCGTCAAATTCACCCTGAACAACTTTCAAAGCTTCATCTTTAGCCGCCAAAACTTGTTGTGCTGCAACTAAGTTCTTATTAGCTTTCTCGTGTTTACTTTGTTGAATAGCTAAATTGGCCTTTAGTAAAAAAAAAAAAAAAGTAGTTATAATAATCTTTAAATAAAGTATTTACAAAAAAAAATTCAAAATTACTTTTAATGGCAACACGTCTTTGTTGACTTTATAAAACTCTGTCATGGCAATAGTCCATTGTAAAAGACCCGCAACATTACCACAAGCCTGTTTAGCGGCTTCGTAATTATACAGCGGATAACTTAAGTACGGTCTCATTAAATCGATTATTTCACCATTTATGTTATCTTTTGGAAAATCACGTAAGTGGTACAAAAAACGCGTGTCAGCCAATACTTTTAATGCCTCCGACCACGATGGGGTTAAAAATTGGTGATCGGGATCCAGTTTTACAGGTTCCAATTTACGGCCAAATAATATTAATACACAATCCATAATCAGTGTGATAAGATACGGTGGCTTGCCAAGTTTTCGTACTGTCGAAATGTCCGCGGCTTTTATTGTCTGTAATTAATTGTTCAGAGAGTAATTAATTTGTAAAAAGAAATTTATACATGTAATTTCTTTTTATTTTTATACAAAAAAAAAAAAATGGTAATACTTGAAGTGCAGATTCTGCTTCAAGTAACGCTGGCTCAGCAGCTTTTAACTTGTCTTCAGCAATAGCTTTTTCCTTAGATATTATTTTTAATAATGTTTCTGCTTCATCTTTTGATTTTAGTACTGTTTCTTTTATTGATTCAGCATCTTTTTTTTTTTCTTCAACTGTAGCAAGTATCTGTGGATTAAAAGATTAAATCTTGATTTTTAAATATTTTAAGTACTTGAATAGTATCTTATACATCATGTGAAATCGATGTCACTAGATGTATACAATAGTTTATGTAATGAATGCACGAAGAAAAACGCCGTGAAATGTCTAAAGTCTGCGTCATGTAGTCAGAGTTATAAAAATAATTAACTTTATTATTATTAAAAAATATTAATACTTAATAAAATTGGACACTTTGTTTAATACTATTCACTTAAAAAAACTTAACTCAATGAAAAAAAAGTTATCGTTGGTGTTATGTCGTATCAATTAATAGAGGTATGTAAGGTTACAAAATTCAGCTGACGTTGTCTTGATCTACACACGTGTGTGCTGAATAATTAAATGCGCGTGTGCAGTCTAGAGATTTTGGTCATGTTAATAAGGCAGCTAAATTCAAAGTGACGTCATCAGAGAGAAAGCTGATAGATTAGTTATTGGCTTGAATTATTGAGTAGGGATATACTCCGGCCATTTCACTCAAAATTCAGTGGTTTAATATAAAAGTGAGTGTTTTAATATATATTAAACCACTCGTTTGACCAATCAGAAAAAATTGTATTTTAATATAAAATTTTATGAGACTGACTTTAGCCAATTAGCGGCATATTCTTCGGCATGAATTACTTAAAAATATTTATATGAATTATTGATTAAAAAAATTACAAAATTTTATTTCTCATCAACTGATATTTTTTTTTTAAATTTATTGCAATGCAGTTCTACAAAATATTAAATTCTTTTTAATAAAAGTTGTAGTCAATTATAAATATGGAAATATTTTTTTTTGATTGAGATGAAATTCCATTGCATTGAAAACTCGAAAAAAATTTTAATTACTGATACAGATAAAAAATAAAATGTTGCAGTGTATAAATTTTTTTCAAATAGAAACAAATTATTTAAAATATTCAAATTTATTGAAGTATTTGTGTATTGATATAAAAATCAAGTAGTATAGTTAAATTTAAAAATGAAATTTAATATAAAAGATCAATAGAGTTTACCTTCTCAACTTGGACATTCTTTACAGCAATTTCAGCCTGATTCTTAACCAAAACTTTTCGTAACTCGTCTACTTGAGCCGCAGCATCTACAAGTTTACTCAAACCGTTGCTCATACGGAATGCAAGATTATTGATTTCGTCTAGACGTTGCTTATAAATTTCTTTATACCCATTTATAAATGACAAAAATGATTTTGGCGTGACGTAAATACGTCTGCGATATCTGTCATAATAATCATTACAAGTCTCACTAATATTATCGTGTACTTCGCCCATCGTTTCGATCAATTGCTCTTTAATATCATTCCCACATACAGTATCAAAATTTTTCAAAAAGTGATTGCTGACTGCACAAAGTGCATCTCTAGGCCATCTGCTAAACCAATTCATTGTGCAACCAGATATCAATGCGGGAAATTTTAATGATCGCGAACGAAATTTTTCGCCCACCTATTCATTTCAAAGTCGCCCAATTAATTTTAATTAATGAATTGTTGTTTAATTATAAGTATTAATTACCGGTGAAAAACATAAAACAATGTGGAGATTATTTCTCGCACGCGTTATGAAATAGTTGTAAAGATTGTCTTGGGTCGGCGGACATTTAGGATCATCTTTTTTCATTAATGGAATTACACTTGTTGTTATATCATCAAGCTCGTCTTTAGTAAATAAATTTGCTATTTCTCCGACACTTAATACGTTATTTATGTATTCAAGAAATGACTCATCCTTAATCTCGTTGTCAGTAAAAATAAATGTTATTCCTTTATTTCCGGTACCGGCTTCACGGTACAGTTTTCTTATATCATCCATCAAACTTGCGACGTTATAAATTCTGTGTGATTTTAATTTTAAATTTCAGTGCTCAATCAAAAACAAAAATAGAATTTAATATTTAAATATTAAATTATGCGATTTTAAAAATGACGACCGTAAAAATTTACGGACAGTAAAAATAAATTTATGAAAAAATTTCGTTTCTAGATCATGACATATATTATTATAATTTTTATACGGACATGTATTGAAATTTTGAAGCTTGGTTGTAATTATTATGATATTTCTTCAAAGTAGATAAATAGCAATTATGTTGTAGTTAAAGAGAGATTTATAATATCAAGTAATCTTGAAGGATATGAGAAGTTTGGAAAGTCATTTAAGTTCATTTGTAAGTTAACTGTTGTCTGAAACTTGTTTTAAATTCATATAAAAGCTTGTACAAATCAACATGGCTCTAAATAATCTCTATTTCACATCAGATCTTTGCAAATTAACTTTCGTCTTGACATTATTTGTAATTTTGAAAATTAATTTTACTTGAAAAAATTTTGTCAAGTAAAATTTTGTCAAAATAATAAGCTTTAAAAAATCAAAATGAAGGTTCTTTAAGCTGTGATTTAAATTTTTTAAAAAATTAAAGGAAAGGGCCGTAGTTACACTACGGTAAAAAAAGTCAATAAACTATCGGTAAATTACGGAAATCATTTTCTGTCAGGAATAACTCTACACAATATATATGTTTTTTGTTCATTTCGATGTCCTCTAGGAGGAGAACCTGAAAATAATTATGAGAAAAATTTATTTTTCGAATCCAGATCCATATGCGGATGAATGGGGATGACTATCTGTGAAAGGTGGCCCTTAATTATTTATCTGTTGGGAATAACTCTGCATAATATAAACGTTTTTTGTTCATTTTGATGTTCTCTAGTAGGAGAACTCAAAATAATTATGAGAAAAATTTATTTTTCGAATCTGAATCCATATGAGGATGAATGAGGATAATTGAGGATGACTATTTATGAAGAGTGGCCCGTAACTTTTTATCTGTTAAGAATAACTTCACACAATATTAACAATTTTTATTCATTTTGATGTACTCTACTAGGAGAACCCCCAAAAAGTCCTGAAAAAAATTATTTTGTTGACTTATGAGGCCATGTCTGAGCAGGGAGGATGACGTCTAGTATTTTATGACGAGTGGCCTATAACTTTTTTTCTGTTAGAAATTACTCTACTCTGATAAAAATTCAGTAAATTACCGAAATTTCTGAAGCTTTCGATTTTTTTTTTTCATAAATTTTTACTGGTCCACATTTTTAAAATTACTGAAATTTTTAAACGGCTAAAAATTTTTATAGTATTATCATACCTCGTTAAAACAATTTGAAAAAAATTATAACCAGCAATAAAAGAGGCTAATCTTGTTAAACTCTGTTTACCAGATCCACCAACACCAACTAGCATCGCATTGCCCCTTGACACTCCAAGAATTCGTGAAATTCTCATTAAATGAACCAAAGCGTCGTTAAAGAATACCAAATCTAGATTCATACCGCGGATGCTTTCATTAAATTGAGCCATATTTTCATGCACTTTTGATATTACAGCTTCATAACTTAAATATTTATAACAAGACAATTATTTTTCAAGCGATTAAAAAAAATAAATAGGCAAATCCATAAGATGAAAAATTTTCATTAAAATATAATACCTCAAAACTTGTTCGTAAACTTTCGGTGCTTCAAAAATAAAATCATCTGGCTCTTCACCCGTCGGTTCGGGAGGTTCGCGTAAAAAGTCAACAAAATATCCATCAATAGCTTCATAATATTTAAAATCATCTCCTAAATATTTTTCACTCATTTCACGTAAACATTTTTTAAACCAATCTCTGTCGTCAGCATTTACAAATCTACAATTTAAATAAAATAATAAATATTTTAAAAAAATATTAAGTTGAAATAAAATAACACCGATATAGAAGGTGTAATTTGGTGGTGTTAAAATACCGGTGTTAAATCAGTGTAAAAAATAAATTTCACGTATAGAAATTAGAAAAAAAAATGTGTTACGTATAAAATATTTTAACACCAGCATATTTACACCGGCGGCGGTGTTATTTTACTACCGCTCTCGATATTAAAATTTAACACTGAAAATTTTAACACCTACACCGCCTGGACTTTTCCGTTTTTTTTTTACAGTGTAAATATATATAAATGAAATTAAGAATAAATATGAGACGTTGATTATTTACCTGTCTGAAATAACACGAGTGCATTCGTGATCCCAGAGCTTGAGTAAAGTTCCCGGTGTTTTGCATTCCTCTCTCTCGATTCGAAGAATCCCTTCCCAAATACGTGACAAATCACGTAAATTAAATACATAGTGAAATTTAGCTGGGGTTGGTAACATTTTAGCTTTAGTCTGTTGCCAAATAATACGTGTCAGTGGTACTAATTTCGGTAAAAATTTAACAATTTCATTATCGAATCTTGATTCGCTGAAATAACCACAGCCAATAGCACTAAATATCGTGTCCATCGATCTATCAGATGGCAACGTGCAATTAAAAATATTAAACTGTCGTTTTAAACGAGGAGGAATGTCATTTCTGCCCCCACCAGGGTGTATCATTGCTGCTAATAATTGTATGTCTTGTATGAAATTAAAATCACCGGGTTTGTCCAACGAATAAAAACCCGAGTATTCCATTAATTGACGCACTATTTCATTTGTTATTTGATCGCCCCATTCATTAATCGCCGGCATATTAATATCATCAATAAAAACTGTCATTTTCTTTCCGCCAGCTGGTCCGTACGTCGTACCAACTCGTTTTTCTACGTAACTCTCGAATACTCTCTAACAATAATTAATCATAGTAAGAAAGTTCCCAAAAAAAAAATTAATTATTGTTTCATAAATTAATTAACTCGTCAGTTATTAAGTAATTAAGTTTTTTAATTTTATTTAAAAGACTTGAAAATTATTTTACCTGGACCATGTTCGGCGTTGATGCTGATGAAAAATTAAATGATTTATTTAAATGATACTCGGGATCATATTTAGACATGTAACTTTTTATCATGACTGTTTTGCCGGTTCCCTGTTCCCCTGTAATTTATTTAAAAAAATTTTTTTTTAAATATTTATTCGGGTTAAATTTAAAATTTAAGTGGAGCCATTTTATAAATGATGAAATTTACTGAACCCTTTTGTTGTTGAAATAAAATATGTTAGCAAATAAAAAAATAATATAGGCTACATTACCAATGAGCAAAACAGCTTTTCCTTGCCGCGCAATTACGTCGATCAGAAACAGAGTCCTCGTGTTGTCCACATTTGGAACCAATATCCTGTAATACTCTAGCACACGCTCCGGTGGGTATACGAAGTCAGGTACCATCTGGCTCCAATGTATCCATTCGCCTTTATCCGAGACTAGGTACTCGTACAAAGTTTCCTCCGGCTTTATCCAAACATTTAACATCCGTATTAATATCCATTGTCAAATTAACAATTTAGCTAATTGTTATTTTGTATTTACTGAGAGTTTCGGCCAATCGCAATTCGACGGATGACTTAACAAGAATTCTTGTAAAGCAGCTCGTGTGTCTAACTCGAGAACGGCGCCAAGGCTCCATAGAAGTGAGAAGAGAAATAGTTTTTCGATATGGAAATCTTGATATTCTTAAATTTTGATAAATTCAAAAAATTAATAATTTGAAAATTAGAAAATTATTTTTAAAAAATTCATGTGTCCCAAATTTGCTTCTGAAATTTCGACTGAGTCGATAGTAATCTCAAAAATTCAAATCTAAATTTCAAAATTTCACTGTGAGAAATTTTGATTATTTTATTTATTAAAAAGGAAAAAGAAATCTCGAGATCTTTAGACCGTTTCCAGTTTTTTCTGACAGCATAATTTGCGTAACGTTTTTCCTGAGCTTATATATATATTTATAAAAAATATAAATACTATGATTGTTCTTACTGTTAGTATCATCCTGAGACAAGAGTCCTGTCAGCAAATCGATAGACTGTCTGATATAAAGAGACTCTAGAAGCGTCATCTTAGCAAGGAGCTTGGTCTGTACAAATGTATGAGCGTCGTCATATATTTTATGGAAAAGTCCTCGCAGTATTTCCGCTTGATGGCTCGGTCTGGTCTTCAGCCAACCCTGTAATCATATTGCATGAGATCTCGACTGCTGTGAAACAACAGCAGCAGTAACGATAAAGCTGAGACAAAAGACCAAAAAGATAAATAATATACAAACTAAAATACAAAAGACTGACAATGAATTGTACATATATATATATATATATATGAAGGTAATCAGAATAAATTCACAAAGTCAGTCACCTCGAGTATCGGCGACCATTTCAATACAGAAGCGCTGATAAAGACCATCCCCATTCGCGAAACAGTCGCCGGCGATGCATTGTCAATATTGTCTGGTTCAAACACGAGTTTACTATTTGACGCCATTATAATACGATCGCCATTAGCGAGTGTCAATGTTTTATTATCATCAAGAACAGAATTCAGATTTTCTATCCATACTGCGTCTACTGGACCATCTAGTACCAGCCACACATATTCTGTCTTCTTTATAGCCATTGTCCGGCGCCAAAGTGTCGAAAATATCCCGTCAGTCCAGTCATTAGTTGCAACATCAAGTCTACCAAACATTTGCGGCGCAGTAATGGCTTTTGGATTCATACGAATCTCTCTATGAGGTTTTCCCATCAAACTCAAAGCTCTCATTAATGCCCACATACATCGCGTCTTTCCGGATCCCGTGGGACCCAGTACCATCAGACCGTGGCGGACTAGAGATGTCTCATAAAGTTGGATAACTTTTAAATTCCACTCGGGATTATTCACAATTCCAAGCGACTCTACCGCGCTCGTTATTCCATTTTGTAGTTCTTTGTACGTTTGCGTTGTTAATTTTATTCCTGGGAACATGTCTTCAATAAGTGATAAAAATAATGGCTCATCTTCGTCGACTAGTTTTGATAAATTCATTGCGCTAAAAATTTTTTATTATTTTTTAGTAAATTGTCTAGACATTATTTAAATTTTTGAAAATTACCGAAGGACTCGCATTAGTGTTGTTTCTTCAGATTCACCGGGATGGGCGCGTTTTTGAGCACCAAGAGTTCGTAGACATGATAATATATTTCTCAAACCGAAATCATAGTGCACTTGTTTACTCAATTGTTCTTCACACAATGCATATAATGTGAAAAATTTACGGGAAAGTACAATATTTTCTTTAAATCCACATGCTGCTAATTTTACTCGTATGATGATCTTTAAAAAAAATTTCTTGTTGAGTTTTATTTTAATTAGAAGTTGTAAAAATTTTAACTTTCTATAGAATTATTATTTGCTGGTCTCATGTTATGACATGAAAATTGCCATTTAAATTCAGTACACGGAAAAAAATTTTTCCTATACTATTATAGGAACTACGACTAAAATTATGGGAGCAGTTTCTATAATTAGAGGAATGCTTCCCATAACTATAGGGACAGTTCCTATAATTATGGGAATGGTTCCCATGATTTATAGGAATGGTTCCTATTATATTATGGAAATCATTCCCATAAGTTATGGGGATCATTAGCATAATAGTATAGAATCAATTCCTATAATAGTATGGGAAATATTCCCATATTATAGAAATTTTTCCCATAATGCTATTGGAATAGTTCCTACACCATTACGTGAACTATTCCCATATATTGTGGGAACTATCCTTATAATAGTAGGGGAAAAATTCCTATAATATTATGGGAACAATTCCTACACCATTCTTGGAACCATTCCCATAATTTATAGGAAAAGTTCGTATAATTTTCTTGTCATGTACAACAAAAAAAAAAAATGTATTATTTAGAAGCATAGAAAAATTAAAGACACTGGAAATCGTGACTCTGATTCTCATATTTGGACTCTAGCAAAAAAAAATTGAAATATTCTTTTACTAAATTTTTCTCAGATCCTAGAACTAATAAAAGTCTACATAAAAATAATTGCTCACGATGTCAAGAAAATTTTACGTGTATATGCAATTAAAAATTTATCAAAATATTTCTATAGAAAAAAAAAATAAAACTACTATTTATTTTATGTACTAAAAAATATATCTCATAAATAAGAATATTAAGTTAAGTTTAAACTTAAACTATTCCCCGGAAATATATTTAGTAGATTACTCTGCTGGCGCGAATAAGTAAAAAACTTGGTTAGTTATTAGTTTAATACAGAGTTTCAATAAATTATTAACATACTTGCCTGTCCGGTACCATCATAGCAACACTACGGAATTGTGTTTTCAAATTTTCCGGCAGTTCTTGTCTTCCAGCATATCCAGGATTCATTGTTATGAAAATACCAAATTCATAATCGATATTATAAGTTTCACCGTCACTAAAAATAAATAAAAAATGGATTCTTACCCAGTAAATAATGACAATAACAATAAATAATAATAGTATATAAAATATAAAATATATAAATGCCTGAATATAAAACTTGTACGTTTTTCTTTGCGCGCTGTTAGTACAATAGCTATTTGTTGTGCGGCAACAGAAAGTACAGGCAAATCGATACGATTAAATTCATCAAAACATCCCCAAGCTCCCGCTTGTGCAAGACCCTGTATTAATATTGAAAGTTAATTATAAAATAGATAATTGATATACTATAATAATAAAACATTTAAGACCTTGAATATTCTACCAAGACCCCGGAAATCCATTTGATCAGAGCAGTTGAACACGATGACGTATTTCCCAAGAGCTTTTCCCATGTCTTTAGTTGTTTCTGTTTTACCAGTTCCAGCGGGTCCAGCTGGAGCACCTCCAAAGTTCATTCCTTTGAAAATACAATAGTAAAATTTATTATCTTTTACTACTTAACCACAACTATTCTATTGCTGCTATTGTTTATCAGTACTAAAAAGAAACGGTGTAAGTCCAGGCTGTCATGGTGTAAAGCCGACACTGTAATAGAAGTCTTGTTAAAAATGGACTCAATTTAACACCATGTGGTGTTATAATAAAATAACACCGATGTAAAATGTGTAATTTGGCCATGTTAAAATACTGGTGTTAAATCGGTGTAAAAAAAAATTCCACGTATAGAAATTAGAAAAAAAATGTATTGCATATAAAAAATATAAAAATTTAATAAATATTCTGGAGGAAATTTAAATTTTGCTATGATGCTGAAGTTAGCCGACGCCTAATAATATTTGGACTTTTTTTTAAACACTAAATTATATAAAAAAAAAAATTTGAAAAAATTGCACCTGTAGTTTTTTTAATTTTCCACATGTGCGTATTTTTAGTTTTTTTGTAATTTATTTGTTGAAAAAAAAAATCCGAAAATTACTAATTGTCTGCTAACTTCAAGATCATAACTTTGCTATGTACTTATTTAAATAATTATTTATGTTATACATAATTTATTTAAAAATTACACAATCTTACGGCCACCATTTCAATCACCAATAATTTAATTAATTAATAAAAACACTAATTAACTGCAGTGATGGAGTAAATAAAAATATTCACAAAGTAAAATATTTTCAACACCGAAAAATATTTTAATATCGGTAAAGAATATTTACACCTACACAACGGTGTAGGTGTTGAAATTTAATACCTACACCGCCTGAACTTACCTCGATTTTTTTTTACAGTATCGATTTTAAATTCAACCCCGAAAATGGTAGTAAAATAACACCGGCAGTGGTGTTTAAATTTTTCCTGGTGTCAAGTATTTATTAATTAATTTTTTTTATTACCAACAGCCTGTGCTAGTGTAATATAACATCTATCTGTCAATGGCGTAATGACAAGTCGATCAGTACAACCAAGAAATTCGTTCTGATAAATAAAATTAACATCCGTTATTTTTATAACAACGTCTTCAGTTTCGTTGTTGTAATAAAATCTCGCTTGTTTTAGCCATTCAAAGTCTTGAATACTGCGGATTTTATTTTTACAAAGCTCGTCGAAAATGTCTCTGAAAGTTTATTGAGGTAAATTAAATGTTAAGTTTAAGTTTTTGCTGATGATTAAATGGAGAAACGAGAAAATAAGACAGAAAGAGAGAGAGGGAGAGAGAATGAGAGAGAAAATAAATGCAAAGGAGAGTTTTAGTAAGAAGTAAAGAGTAAAGGGTAAAGTAAAAGAAGTTTTACCTTTGATGAACATGAATAGTAATGAGTGCTTCGTACTTAGCTCGTTGATATTGAGTAAGATCTTTAACCGTTACTTCAATAAGCCCATTAAGTAAATCCAAAAACCATTGATTTGTTTTCTTCATTATCATTTTATCACGTCGGGATGTCATAATTGCTATCTCGGAATCACGAGTCCAAAGGGTTTGAAGTGCTAATAAAGCGACCTAAATTCATTATTTATTGATCGTTTTACCAAAGTGTAAAAGATAAAAAAACATTTAAAAGTAATAAAAATATTTAAATTTTTCAAAATAAATACTTGGAGAATAGACTCATCCATAAGAGTCAAAATAACTGTATCCGGATGTGATAATAATTGAAGGCCTTGTGATATCACAGCACCTACGGACTGTTGATGCATTTTCAAAAGAACATTCAGCCAATTTTCAACTCCTCCTGTACAAAGTACTTCTTGTTCTAAAAAAATTTTTTCATCTTCGTGAGAATACATCGCGGTTATTTTATCATATTCGGTGTCTGAAAAGTCTAACTGTGATTAAAAAAAAAAATATCTTGAAATTTTGGCAATTATTTTGAAAAGCAATTGTAGATTAGGGTCAAATTATTAACCTTTGCGATGTTATCGAAGAAACCGTCGAGATAATTTTGAATTGCGTGACTGTCAGCAGCCTGGCCGAGGATCTCAAGCAGAGTTGGGTCAGAAACGAAACAAAATCTGGGAAAGGCGACGCGTTTTGTTTCTAAATATCCGCTAAGTGATTTTTGACATGACTCTAATTGCTCGAGTAAGTGAGGCAGAAATTGACTCATCGTTTCATCGCCGGTGCAGGTTTCAACTGCGTTAACTTTCTCGCGGGCTCGGTACATTAACTTCACCCATGCTTTGTCAATATTCTGTATTCAATCAATTTTTGTTATCATTATTTTCTAAAACCTTTGGAGCTTTAGTTCAGGATTCATTATAAAGTTGCAATTATTTTCGCATGTAAAAATATCTTAGAAATTTTTGAATTCATTATATTCATTTTCACTTTTCATTTGATATCAGGCGAGTTATTTGAAAGAACTCTGGCAAATAGAAGTGTTGAAAAAAATTAGTTTTTCATCGTTGGGAATATCAGAAGTTGTTTAGAAAAATTCTAAAGCGGAAAAGAAGGAAAAGAAAATTTTTTCTTCCACCATAGGCCTGTGAGTCGATTTTCTATAGAATTTCTCTGAGGCGGATCCTGACCAAAACTATGGCCTAAATTTCCCATTGTTAGACTTTGGGAATATCAGATATTCAAATAATAATTTCTTAAATGAAATATCTACATAAGCATTGACTGAGTTTCAAATCCCAACAAATTCAAAAATTTCTAGACTGTATTTACATTTTTTTATTACTCGGGTTATTTATTCAATTTTGGCTTTTTTTTTTCAGTTGATATCAAAAATCGAATTTTTTTCTCAAAATTCAATTTTTTTTTTTTTTTAATTTTTTCAACCATAAACTTAAATATTTTCAAATTAATAATTTTTATGAAAATAAAATTTTTCAAAATACCCCATTTTCCAAATTTTTTTTTTCCGTAAGCTATATTTCATTTTTAATTTCAAATTTCTAGTGTTTTATCTCCAAAATTTAATTTCCCAATCCAAGGATGTTTCAAAAATAAAATAATTCCAAAAATGAATTAATTATGACCCGGGTAATAAATTTAAAAAAAAATCCGCGTACCCCTTTAGTGTAAATAAAATATTGTAAAAAAAAAAATTTACATTAAACCGCTTAGCTTCGCCCGGAAGCTGCTTAGCAATATCACCGCCGATAAAAACTGCTTCTAAGTACGCCCACAAATTTTGTACCGTTAACCACTTGGCCAATATTTCAGACGTATTGCTCAATTTATTTTGCCACAACTGTATGTCTTTTTTGTAGTACGTGTTATACCTTTAAAATTAAAAAAAAAATATATATATACATATGTACAATAATTGAAGCTTATCCATTAGTTCAAATAATGAATAACAATAAATATTAATAGCTAAAAACATTGAATTAATAATTAGATGGGTGACCAAACCTGTTGGCCATGAGAGAGCTGATAACCATCAAGCTGTCTTCCAGCTGACTAATTATCTCCGTAGTCTCAGTGCCCTTCAACAATAATTCTCCCCTTTGTTTGAACATCGCAAACTGTAAATCAATCACCGACCAATCGGCAATCACTTGCTTAAGTTTGCTCTCAATATCCATTTCCTTTACAGCACTAATACAAATATCTTCAACATCATCCTTGTATTTAAGCAAGGGTGCTTGCATTACATTAGCTAATGTAAAATTGTCCGACTCGATGTCAAATAAATAATTACACAGCTTTGATAGACGCTCCCAATGACGTTCCTTCACGGCTTTATTTGCCATCAATTCGAGTAATGGACATGTTTCATTAAAGTCCTCTATTTTTTTACGCAAGTCAATGTACGCTGGCCATTCGCGCATACCTTTAGGTAATTTACGGCATCTGTAAAATTTTTTATCCGCTTAAAATATTTTATTTATTATTATTTTTATATACGAAGAGTTTAATAAAATCCAGATAATTTTTTTTTTTAAAAGACAATTTCGAGATGCGAGCTTGTGAATTTTTTCTTAATTACAAACTAATAATTCGGGGCATAATGAACCCCTCTAATTTTTTTTTCAACTATAAAAAGAAAAAAAAAAATTGAGACAAATTGAGCAGCCAAAAATTTTTCGATCTGAAATTAAGTCGAAAATTATTTGATGACGTCATGATTAAATTTGAATTTTGACTAAAATATCTCAAAAAAAAAATTTTGGTTTTTTTTATTGAAATTTAATTTTTAGTAAAAAATTATTTGTTAATTTTTTAGAAGAATTTTTCTTACTCAAAAACGTTTACTCGGTTATAAACAAAAGTGGGGTAAGTTGAGTCGTAGCAAAATTTTTATCCCAAAATTGAAAAAAAAAAAACTACGGTCATTTTATCCTAATTTAGTCTATAATATGAAAAACAAAAAATTATCATGTTGCTTTTTCTAAGAGTTTGTTAATGAGCACTGACAAAATAAATATTTAATAACATACAATTAACTACAAATTATACTGATAAAAAAAAATTCGCAACTCCTTACAAACTTTAGTATCCAACAAAACACCGACCATGAATATTCAAATAGTGTGCAATATTTTTTACTACTCCAGTGTTTTTATTACAACTCACTTGTTCTGTAAGTCCGTAAGCTCGGCAATTATACTATCGATATCGATATCCGACCACCGAATTTCATAATAGCCGTCAATGGTCCTCATTACCTGGGAATAGAGCCCGTATAATTTTTGTAGCAAATTCATTTCTTTCTTTCGTTTTTCCAGAGACGGATAATTGGTTATTTCTAAACCGAAAAGTGCTTCTCCGCTACTGTATGTTTGGTACCGTTCATATAATTCGTCGTAATGTGATTGAGCAAGTAACAATCTAATAATTAATTAATTAATTAATTGATTTAAAATAAACTTTGATAGCTTAAAAAAAATAGTTTCATAAGAATGCTAATACCGTTCACTAGCTTCTTTAGCAGGAATTCCTTCCTCCAAAGGTCCATGGAACTCGAATTCTAAGTCAAAATGTTCAACATCACTTCGTAAAACTCTAACTCCTTCGATTAATTCTCTCTTGAGTGGTTCTTGGATGTCACAAATTTTTCCTTGAACTTGTTTAGCTTTTTCCAACATATTTGTAAAGCTATAACGTAAACCATCTACTATATTTTGGTCATCTTTACGTACTGTTATATTAAATTCATTCATCAGAGCATAAGTTTCCTCTATCATTATCAACTGACAGTCTAGATCGATAAAATCATTACGTATCGCATCCAAACATCGCATCGCCAATCTCACGTCTTCCAAATCGGCAATCGGATGTGACAATATTTTATTTTTATCTTCGATATAATTTACTATTGTCGTTAATTTCGTTTTATATTTTCCCGCCAATATTGTACCGAAATTTAATTTCCAGTTTTCAACTTCGACTAGTAAGCCGAGTTTCAATTTTTCTAAAATTTTTATTTTTACTTTTTAGCTTTTGTTCAAAAAAATTGATATAAAAAATTTACTCAAGTTTTTTTACCCATATTTATTTCAACTGGACCGACGAGATGTCGCGATGGTATGCTATTTATTTCAGTAATTAAATTCTCGTACATAATGAATTTTTCGCGAATTTTATAAGTGCCGGGATCAGAGTCAACAAAATTTTTTAGTTCTGTATTACGATCTTCTGCCCAAATATTAAAATATTTTTCTATAAAACTCTAATTAAAATATTACTAATTAGAATAATGATATTAATAATATATATTTAATCAATTAAAATATAATTACATTCTTTAAATGATTGATATCATCATGTAGAATTAAAATACTCGCTTGAAAACTCATTGTACTGCGAATTATTTCTTTGTGTTCTGATATTATTTCATGATAAGTTCGTAATGATTTATTTTCTTTATCTGTCACAAAAAAAAAATATATAAATCTAATTAACTAATCATTTTTTTTTTTACCTTAAAATATTGTCTTTAAAAAATTCTAGAATTTTTCAAATAAAAAAAAAAAATTTTAGAGAATTGAATTTCTAAAATTTGGTGAATTTTATTTTTTACGCCTTGAGAATTTCTAAGCAAAAATTAGTTCACTATTGCCAGTAAAACTGGAACATGACAAAAATTTTTTTTTTACATATCGCTCTGGAAAAAAAAAATATTTTTTTCCTATAAAAGAGTAAAAGTTATACAAAAAGATGCTTTTTATTATTTTTTTTTTTTCCAGGGGTACTCTAAATTGAAAGCTAATTTCAAATAAAAAATTCTCTCCATGTAGATTTATCGGATTTAAATGAAATTCTTTAAACGGCTTCGAGAAATATTCTCATGGTCGTTAAAACTTTTTTATTGATAAATGGGTATGAAAAATTTTAATGAATTCATTTTTGATATGTCGATACTAGCTATCAAATTCTTTAAAATCAACAACTTTTTATCAATCCGGACCTCAAAGTTTATTTTTTAAAAAAATATTTACTTTAAAGTAAATAAAAAATTTCATATACACAAAAATAAATTTTTATTAAAAAAAAGTTTATTCAAATCGTTTCCGCCTTTACATAAAAAAAAAAAAAAAAAAAAAAATAGAAACCTCTTTTTTAAAACGGCACTTTAAAAATATTTTTCCTTACAAATAAACGTAAAGCTTCGAGTAAAAAAAAATTATTAAATTTAAAAAATAATTACCATCTGGGGTATTTTTAAATCCTTTAATTCTGGAATATCTTTGTCCCCACATAATAATGCAGTCATGCACTTGAATTAAATTTTTTACAACCAATTGCACATGACTATTGAGCTCCTCGACACTGGGTATCACAACAATGCTCGGTATTTGTAAAATAAACTGAGTCAGCAGTAGCGGATTTCCTCCGGCTTTAATGCTGCCATTCAGCATCATACCAAAAATAAAAAAAAATAAAATATCCAGTATTAAAACAAAAATAATTAAAAAATTTTTATTACTCAATTAAATTTTTAAAAAATACCTGGTACCGATACGCTTCTTCAACAATTCCAAGGATCGCTTTGTGCAATTGACCAGTGCCTCAATAAGTTTATTATTAAAATACGTGAATAATTCCATGCAATAATTATAAATTCGATTTAAATAAATTTTAGTATCGATATAATCATCATCAGCTGATGGTTTGCGATCAGTGTCAATAGACGGTCGTGTAATGCGTGATTGAGATCCGATTTCACGTTTGACTCGGTCCGGATCTAACCAACGATATTTATCATTATTAATATCTTCATCTCTGTCTCCATTTTCCTCTAGATTTATAAAGTCAAGGCACTTGTTAGTTATCATAATAAGAGCAGTTTCCACAGCCGTTGACTTTATTTCTAAATCTTTAGCAACTGTCTGTGCGTATATTAAATTATCTTGTGAAAATTCAGCAGGACTGACAGGCGAGTCATTTAAATTTATCAATTTAGTGTCGGAGATCATTTCTATTATATTTTCAATCCTAACTTCTTTCGTGGCACAAACTTTGTTAACAAATTCTTCAATGTCTTGTACTACTGCACTTATTTCTTGGCATACTTCCGGAATTTTTAGTGACGTCCATGTCACTACTGAGAGACACGGCTTAAATAATTTATCCAATTTATTAAATACACCGGTCATTAAATTTTGGAATAATTGGGGTACTGACTCGCGTATCCGATTATTTACGTCAACGAGATTTTTTATTTCTTCATATGATAAATAAATTTTTTCTTTACAGAACGTTATTATGCGTGTGAACTCGGGTATTTTTAAATTCAAACGTGACATATATTCAGCTTCTCTTATTACTTCACGTATGTATGGGTCGAAATTTATTATGTATTTATTTGTTTGCGGATCACGGATCAGTAGGGGTGACGTTAATGCCAAGCGAACCTATTTTTAAATTTATCAGTAATTATAAACATAAAAAATTTTTTTTTTATTTGAGCCACAATATTTTTGAAACTCAAATAAGTATTCAGTATAAATATCACCCAGTTCTTAAATAAAAAATTTTAAATGCAGGGTAAAATGCCCAAACTACCCCACGGCGTTTACGTTGCCCTTCGAAATTTAATAAAAAAATTTTCGCTATTCATTTTGCCCCGTGTAATTTAAATTTTAAAAAATTTTGAATTTTTCCCTCCCCCTCGCAATAATAAATTTATTGTTAAAACCAAAATTTTAAAATTAAATTTTTTCAAATCTACAACCTCAGAAAATTAAACAATAGGAGTTACTATCTAGTTATGGTAAAAATTTCTACCACCAATCAGATAGTAGTAAATATTATCTAGATTATTGTATAAATATTATCTAGATGATTGTATAAATCATCTAGATTGTAATATTCACCATATTCATGATAATTATTACAATCCTGTATGTTAACTAGAGTTAATTATTATTATTATTATTATTATTATTATTATTATTATTATTATTATTATTATTATTATTATTATTCTAAATAGTTATATCTATAATCCAGATGTAACAGTTACCATCAGAAATTATAATTGTTACCATCCTGATAGTAACTGTTTCGAAATTTATTGCAGAAGTAAATATTATCATCTTGATAGTAACTCTTATCATCCTGATAGTAAATATTACCATCCTGATAGTAAATATTACCATCCTGATAGTAACTATTACCACCCTGATAGTAACTATTATCATCCTGATGGTAACTGTTATCATCCTGATAGTAACTGTTACCATCCTGATAGTAACTATTACCACCCGGATAGTAACTATTATCATCCGGATGGTAACTGTTACCATCCTGATAGTAACTGTTACCATCCTGATAGTAACTATTATCATCCTGATGGTAACTGTTACCATCCTGATAGTAACTGTTACCACCCTGATAGTAACTATTATAATCCTGATGGTAACTGTTACCATCCTGATAGTAACTGTTACCATTCTGATAGTAACTGTTATCATCCTGATAGTAAATATTACCATCCTGATAGTAACTGTTACTAAATTTATTTAAAAAAATGATAACACTAACTATTTTTGCATTGAAAAACGTTCTAATCATTCTAGATGATTGGAATTAAAAATTTAGCATAATAAACACAATTACTTATTTTTCTGAGTGCAGTAAAAAAAATTTCATAAATTCAAAATCAGAAACTTTGGAACTTTGTTAATTTAATATTGTTAATAAAATAAATTTAAAAATAACTAACAAATAATAATTTGAGTTTGATAACTATTAGAAAGTTTGATAAAATTGTCATGTAAAACCAAAATAATTATCGTTTTATTAATGTAAAGTTACACCCAAACAATTAGCGTTAATTTGCTACAAAAATTTATAAAGTTTCAGATTAAATTAAAAATGAACTCCGTACATAATTATCAAGTTGTTAAAAATTTTATTTAAAAATAAAAAAAAAATTAGGATGCTATAGAAATTAAAATTAATAACAAATAAAATGAACTTACAACTTCAGCAGAATCAAACCAAGCTTTGTGATAAATAATTTCGTAATGAACAAAAACACGTACAAGTGAATTATAAATTTTAATACACTTTTGCATCCTCTCATGCGTTATTACTTTGTCTCGTCTTTTAAATATATCCATGGGTATTTCAATACGTCTGTACAACTGTCTAATCCATAAAATTCTACCAGCAACAGGTGGTACATTTCTAGGTAAAGGTGGTGAGGATCTGTCTTCGTTGTATCTGTCTCGTATTGCTTCGACTTCCTTTTGGTACATTGTCACAAGCTCCAGGTACTTGCGATCGATCCACAACTCCCGCTCAAACTTTAGCTTTTCAAACCTTTTACAGTGACAAACTTTAAGTTTAACCACAGTAATAAAATAAAATAACAGTTTCCAAAAAAAAAGTAAACAAAAGTTTTACTTTCAAGTACCTAAGAACCAATCGCAAAGCCTCATCGATATTCGGAGCAAGTGAAACTGTTTTGAAAAAGAAAACTCTCATTTCAAACTCGGTCTCACTGACGTTTTTCTTAAACTCCTCGTAGTCGAGATCAAAAAATGGCTTTCGGTGATCCAACGGATTGTAACTTTGTGTCACAATTTTATTAAAATATGACGTTAATTTTTTTTCAAAGTTATCGATACCCTCAATTGTCGAGCTTTCGAGTACCGAATGACTTATATTTGTCTCTAGGACATCGATGAGCTAAAAAAAAATTTAATATTTAAACTTTTTGTCTGGGCAAAAGTCTGGGGGACTTGTAATTTATTTAACGAGCTTACTTTATTTAAACGTGTCTTAAATTTATCAAACTTTCCAAAAACATACATTTCTGATACTTCGATCAGCCGTTCGTCAGCTTCTTCAATATTCTTCAACATAACTTTGTAAGACTCGTAATATTGATGGTATAAATTTATGCAATCTTTCATCCGTGATATAACTGATGGCTTTTCGTCTCGCCAAATGTTAAGTGTTTCATTTTTAGTTATGTATGATTTGCAATTTAAAATCATTTGATTGGTTATCTAAAAATATTTTACTCTTTGTAATCTTGATATATTTTTTTAACTTATTAATTATTTTACTATTCAATTTTAATTAATTATTTTTTAATTGAATGCAGATTAAAAAAAAAATTTTTACAAAAATTCATACTAAAAAAAAATAAATCATGCATTTAAAAATTTTTGACATTCAAGTCAATAATTAAAAATTTTAATTATGCAAAAATAAGACGAAATTTTTTTTTTAATTGATTATAATAAAAAAAAATTTTTGTACATAAAATTTTAAAAAAAATTCGTATTGTAAAAAATAATCCATTTAAAATTTTTTAAACTCAGTTCAATGCTCAAGAATTTAAATTACCAAAAAATAAGACAAAATTTTTTTTTTTAATTAAAAATAATTAAGAAACTAATCAATAATATTTTGTATCGTCAAACTTTTTGATTATCGAATTAAAAAAAAATTAGATTAAAATATTTATACGTCACTTACAGAATTACTATAAAATTATTAGACAAATTATCAGCTTATAAATTATAATTATTATTATTTTATTTAAATTTGAATTAATAAATATTCACCTTGACAAATAACGCAGTCATCATTCTCTGAGTGTTGAAAAAACGTGATGTAATATAAACCATACGAATCGAATGCATCAATGCAGGTAAATGCTGACCAATTTTAGTGGGATCTAATAAATATAACGGACGGGTATATTTCTCAATTGCGTATAAATATTTAACGTTATCTCGAGCCAGTAATTCGATCATCGTAATATCATCATCAAGCTTTTTCCACTTCTGTTAATAAAAATTTTTTTTTTTTTTAAAGTAAATTTTTAATAATTTATGTGTTTAATAAAATTGAAATAGATAAGAGTAACTTTAACAAGCTTAGACTTGGCTCTAACTAATAGTGCTATGAACATCTGTGTCTCTGCTCGTTTTATGTGGTCAACGATGTAAGAAAAACGTGTGAGAATTCCTCGCCAGTAGACAAGCTCAGCGGTTGGTCCGACATCCTCCGTTTCACGACGTAGTTGTTGGCTTTCAACAAGTGCCTATTTATTATTATTATTATTATCATTATCGTTATTATAATAAAATTAATAATAAGTATATTTCAAACAGAAGACCCGTCCGGGGTAAAATGAGATCATTTTCCAGAAAAAAAAAATTATTTACAGGATATAGAGAACGATGAGACAATTGGGTTTTTTCTAAGCAGTATTCAATTTTTTTAAATTTTCCCGCTATGAAAATTTAAAATGAAAAAAAAACGGAAGTTATTGGTTTCGGTCCGATTTTTGAAAATCGAGTCTTCATCGAATCTCAACCTCTCTAAATTTGAAACAGTGAAAACCAATGAAAAGTAGTGTATATACACTGTTTCAGATTTAGAGAGACGATTTGAGGTCCTAGGAAGCTATTCCGACTATTTCCGGATGGACGTTCGGCCGTGTGTATGCCATGTTTTTTTTAGATTTTTTTCGTATCAAAAATCTAGACCAGGGGCTCGGTACTTGAAGAAAAAATATTTTTCCTTCACTTTTATGTGCTAGCGTTCTTCCAGTAGATTTTTCTGATACTTATATTCTATAGAAATTTGATAGAAAATCTGGACTCTGCCACCCGAGTTCAAAAACAGCGGAAGTTTTGGGGTTTTCCCGTAGGGTCAACCGTTTTGTAGTTTTATTCCTTATTTTCGAAAAGTGGGTAAAATGAACCATAAATATTTTTTTTTTTTTTAATCACTTGTTTTGCCGCGTAATTTATCGAATTCCTAAATATTTAGAGTTGGCTCTGAAATATTAACGAAATTCATTTTTACGATATACAGAGTATTACTCTGAACAAAAATGTATTTATATAAATTTGAAAGTCAGCGGGTCTTTAGTAATAAATATCTAAATTAATTAATGAAAAATAAAAATTACCCGTTCCATTTGTTTGATCCAAACACGAACACATTCTTCGACTAAAATAATCGCGTCATAATTTTTCGCACTCTCGATCACATTTTCCATACTCGATGCATATTTTTCAAAAATATCTTGATATTCATTGAACTTTAGAACACTCTCTAGATCAGCATTCGTTGCTAGGAATAAAAAATCCTTAAAGTTTTAGTGGGATGAAAAATAGCAGTAAAATCTGAATAGAGAGCGAAATTTAACAACTGAGTAATAAAAATAATCTATATAAATTAAAGCTGATGACTTGGGTCTATCAAACCAAAAAGTATTAAGTGCGTTGGTACGTGGTTGAAAGAAAAATAAATTTACTTTGTATAAATTGACAAAAATCCTTAAAGTCGCCAATGAAATTGTCCTTAATCTTCGTTCCTACTTGATTCCTTAGTAGATCACCCCACTGTTTATTAATCTCTATTGCCGGCGCGTTCAATCGGGAAATAAGACCTGAGATACTACTCAGTGCGCCACTAAATTTTCCTTCAACTTCCATGTAAGCGTAATAAGTTTCCTTAAATATATTTTTCAAATAATACCAAGTTTTATTTTTCTTTAAAATAACTTGTGGCTTAATTTAATTTGAGTCACTAAATTTTAAAAACTCACTTTCAAAATAATTTAATCAGAATAAAAAAATATTTTTTTTTTAATTTTAATTTATACTTCAAAGTATTTCTATTAATTTTAATTTTAATAAATTTGTCGTTAACAAAATCAAAATCTGTCCGTTTCATTTCTCAATAAAATAAAAAATATTAAATTCGGAAAATTTCACAAAAAAAATTTTTATTAACTGTTATGAAAATAAAAATTTTAATTTAGTCGACGTTTTTTTAAGTCTGATATATAAATTCAAAAAAAAAATTCCCGCCGAAAATTTTAAATGCCATAAATAAAAAAAAAATGTTTTTATGTCTTTCAAAAAAAATTAAATTACCTCAAGTAATTGTTTAATTTCAAAATTAGTATCTGGGTTTAAACGATAGACCACAACACATTTTCCTGATAATTTTTCAGTAGTTCCATCAGTAACACAGCAACGTAAAAAATTATCCATTGAATTATTTGAGTCCCATCTTCCAGATTCTAAATTATTTATCAACTTAACAATAAATAATAATGAATTATGACTAGAGTAGTAGGAAAAAAAAAAAAAAAATGAACAGTACAGAGCAAGATATAAAATTTATGCTGCAGATTAAAGTTTATAGTACTAGTCGTAATCATAAAAAATAAAAGTAATTATTTAAAAATTTTTTATTACAAGTTACGCGGTACTTTATACCAAAAGGTGGCGGTGTCATGGGTTGATAATGAATTATTAGAGCTTGACGTCCGCCTTTTGCGAAAAAACTTGTGAATATTCGTAGATACTCGTCTTTATCAACAAGCCCATCCTCCAAAACAGTAACATCTGTATCCAAAATAAAAGCAACGACTTCTAATACGTGACGATGTACTGTACCGAGAGAGTCTTGTCGCTCTTTACGGTACTCCTTGTATTTAAACTGATAAATAGTATGAGTTAAAAAGTACTATATATATTTTATTCTCTTCACTTAACATAACTTTAATCACTTAACTTAATTACTAACCAATTTTTCTTTAGCACGTTCTGCTGGTATACCATCTGGACGATTTACTCGTCTTTTTACTAAGTCTTTAATCCTTTCTTCGATCGCCGGAATAGTGTAATCTCTTAACTTTATTTTATTTCCCATTTCTTTACTTATTTATGTTAATTATTAACCAGGTACTTTATTAAATTAACCAATTTCTTCATTAATATTAATGAAGTTGGCTTTAATAAACAAATGAAACATTGAATAGTTACTTTGTTTCGTTAAATTAAAAAAAACAAATCTTGGTTTTTTTTTTTTTTTTTTTTTTTTCAATTTATTTTTAATAAAATATCTTAATATACATAGTAAAAAAGTTTTCGTCAAAGTGTAAAAAAAAGAGTCAAAATTTAAGTGTTTAATTTTTAACATTTTTGCGTGTAACCCAGGAAAAAAAATGTAGATCTGTTCTGACCAAATTAGATCAGCTCAGATCAAATTTGATCATAATTGATACTGAACCCAGATCAGAGTAGATCTGATTTGATCTGTTCAGATCAAACTAGATCTGATCAGATATGACATTTTTCTTTGGAGAAAAAAAGTCCAGATCTACCTTGATCAAATCTAATCAAGTCAGATCAACCTAGATCTAGTCAGATCAAAATAGATCAACATTGATTAAACGATCAATTTATGAAGTAAATATAAATAGATCTAATTGGATCTGTAAGGATCAAACCAGATCTGAGCTGATATAACTTTTTCTCGGGAAAAAAAGTTCAGATCTGCTCTTATCAGATTAGATCAGTACAGATTATAAAGAAATATTTCTTCACATTATATTATAATTATAAGATTAACTAGCTGAATTTTGACGAATTTGATCTGAGCAGATCTAAGAGTGTTTTTTATTTACCTTGATCTGTTTAGATCTAAGCAGATCTATTCTGATCAGAGTAGATCTAATTCGATCTAAACAGATCTGGCCAAAATGCAGATCTGTTCAGATCTGAAACATCAGATCTAATTTGATCTGAATAGATCTAAATTTTTTTTCCCCGAAAATTCAACGCACTAACATTATTTTTTTTTACCAGTTGTGACTCATTTTTTAACACAAACAAATTTGATTTAATACGAAAGTACTTTTTAAATGTTACTGTAAAATTAACACAATATAAATATTAAAAATACTCTTGGCCATTACAAAATAATTATTTGTTACGTTTACGTAATTATTTATTAATGTTAATAAATGAAAAAATAAATGTTTTAATTCCTCGAGTTATTATTTTATGTGTTGTTAAAATACATTAACATACATGTTTAATAATTTTTCTTATAAATTTTTACATAAATATAATCTTCTTCAGTACATTAAAATAAAAAATTTTAATGAATATTAGAAAAATTCGATATTTTGTTTAAAAAACAAAACATTAATTGTATATTCGTACGGTTGTACGGTAGTTTAATTTAATTTTCATTTAAAATAAACTTATTTAAGTGTAAAACGAAATCGAACTTAGTTAAACAGATAGCAGCTACGAATTACCACATATATTCTTTACCTCCGCACACCTTAAATGTAAATGGCCACAGTTCACCACATACTCCTGAACAGCAATCTTCATTAGTTTCGCACTGTTTTAACAATTAATAATTATTATTATCACTTATTAGTAATAGTAATTAATTAAACTGAAAAAAATCGGGAGTGAATCTGGAGTGAATACGATTTTATTTCAATCCGCATTCACTCCGGTCCGGAGTTTAAATACTTGAATAAATTTATATTTAATAGAAACAGCTGTTGATTGGAAACATAATTATTTAAATAAATAATTCATTCAGATATTAATAATTAAACTTAAAATATTATCTTTTTAATTTATAAAATGTTTTAGTAAATCACTAAATTATGATTTCACATATATAATACATAGTGAAAATATTAAATTATTAAATAGCTATTGTGACATCGTTTTTATGGGAATATTTTATATTTCGGCACAATATGAAATGTTATCTCGTTTTACTATCAGCTGCTTATAATTTTTAAAAATCATTTCGCGTGAATTTTCGTACTCAATATAAATGTCAAAATATCAAAGAACCAAGCTCACTATATTAATAATTTTTTTTATAATTAATATTTTCCGAAATTCCTCTTCGGAGTGAAATTCAATCCGAGGGAATTAAATAAATAAATAATCATCCACCCCGCGTTCACTCCGCAAATTTTTTACAGTCTATAAAATATATATGCATATATTTATTATTTATTAAAAAACTTACATCGCCAAGCCATGATTTGCAATCTTCTGCACTGGATACTATCATGGAAACAACGAATACCATGAAAATAAATGCGAACAGTATCTTGGACATTTTTGGTCTGTTGTTGATTTAAATTGAATGTCTATTACAAAAAAAAAATAAATCATTATTAATTCAACAATCAAGTAAAATAAAAAAGTAGTGACTAAAATTTACACAGAAAAATAAATCCAGGGAAATATCGCTTTCATATACTAACGCGGTAAAATTTTTTAATAGGTACAGTTTCAAATAATAATTTTACTAAAAATAATTTTCAGCCGTAAATCATACAGATTCAGATGTAATTTAAACAAAATTTTTCGTAAACAAAATTTAAATTTAAAATTAAATCATTTAATACTAACTTAATTATTTTTACTGCAGAGACTGATGTACTCAGTATCGTTACGATCGAAACTATTAATGAGAAATAGGGTTGCAACATCGAATTCGATTAATCGAACAATAGATGTTTCTGTTTCGATTGTCGATATTTTTAATTAATTGTAAAGGATTCGATTAATCGAAAAAAAATCGATTTAAATTTTTCCAAACGATTTTTTAAAAAATAACTCATTCAAGTTTGTTATGAAAATGTAAATCTTTTGTTTCAAATTCAGAAATATTATTCTTCGTCAAGAAAAAACATAGTAGATATAGATTTCCTTCTTCATTTATAACCTTCAAGTTCCAGCTTCCAACCCCTTTAAATATTTTGTTTTTTCTTTAAAATATTCGATTGTTGCAATCAATTTTCGGCGAGACGATTGTACATCTTAAACGTTGCTCTCAAGTAATCGATTCTTCTATAAATTTTTTTTTCTTTTAATAAAATAATAATTTATTATATAACGACAATCCATTTCAAAATTGGTTTAGTCTTGTTTATTTATTGCTGTAATAATATTACAATTAAATCAATTATCATAAAATGAAATTTTTTTAATAAATCATTACACGGAGAGAAAATTATGGTAACAGTTCCAAGTACGTTTATGAAATATCATCCCATACCGTTATGGTAATGATTACTTGGGATTATGGGATATAGACCCATACTTTCTGGGGAAAGTTCCCATAAGTATGGGAACAATTCCTATCATTATGGTAACAGTTCCCATACCGCATGGGAAAGAATCATGGTAATGATTACCATACTCATAGGAATAGTTCCCATAAGCAAATAGGAACCAATCCTATAACCACATTGTAACGGTTCCTATGCGTATATGGGAATAAACCCTATATATTATGGTAACTATTCCCATAATATTATGGCAACCATTACCATAATATTATGGTAACCATTCCCATAATATTATAGTAACCATTCCAATACCATATAGAAATGATTACCATAATATTATAGTAACCATTCCAATACCATATAGGAATTATACCCATAATTATAGGAATGATTACTATAATATATATGGGTGCCGTTCCTATAATCAACATTTCAAAAAAACCGGTTACCATGTATTATGGGAACCATTCCCATAATATATTGTAACTGTTACCATAATTTTCTCTCCGTGTACTAGTTAAATTTTTCTTTTTATTTATTGAATTCGTTCCATTTTAATTCAAGCTTTCGAGGACTCAAATACACTGAATCTGTTTTTTTTTTAAAGACATTCAACGTAAATAGAAAAAATTTTCAGTTACCATTAAAAAAAAAAATTTTTAATTTCTGCGGGCAAAATGGGGTACCCCCTAGAAAATGTAAAAAAAAAAAAAATTCTGGATTCTAAATGAATTTGATTAAGAAACTTTTTTGCAAGTAATTTACATAAAGAAAAATTATATTTTAAATGATTATTGGATACAAAAGACGAAAAACAAATTTTTAATAGTTTTTATTATAAAACAAAAGTAATTAATATTTTTAAACTGACAATTGATTTTTGAAAGTTTAACAAAAAAAAAAAAATTCAAAATAACACTCAATTATATTTACAAAAGTGATTTTGGAATGTTTAAAAATCATCTAAAATATAAAATTTTTTTTTTACAAAATTTTGGGAGTACCCCTTTTGCCCCCTTCCCCTAAATCACAGCTATTATGATTACGCTGACGATTAAAATTAAAAACACTTTCAAATTAATGAAAATTTTAATTTTATTGTTAAATTAAATTTTTCTGGCTAAGAAAACAGCAGCTGTAATAATAATAATTAATGAACATTTTATTTGTATTTAACTATTAATTAATCTTGTAAATGAATAATAAAATCACTTAGTTATTAATTGATTAATTAATTGATAACTTAATATGGGCTACAGTCATCTTCACAAAAAATAAATCAAATGAACGATCGTTTTTATTTTTTATTTACAATATTGCGTATCTCATTACACGATATCGCTAATTATTTTATTAATATCATTATTATTATCATTTAAAATTGATACATTCGCATGACTCTTTAACTATTCAATAATTAATAATAAATATAAATATATATATATGTATGTATATATATATTTTAATAATTATACTTTAATTATTTTATTTTTTTAATATAGATAAAGAAAAAAAAATATTATTTTCAACTTACAAACGTTACACGTGATTACAATACTGTAACATGTAAAATATTTTATTTCATTAATTATATATTATTCAAATTAATTTTGTCTTTTAATGATTGTTATACGAATGTAAATAATCTGTAAAGACGTATACAATTAAAAAGCGATCAACATTAAGTATCAGGATGCCTCAACAATCTTGTTTATTTTATTTTAAATAAATAAATTATTCTTCTTTTTTTGTATTCAACAGACAATGATATTTTTAGGCCAATAGGCAGATAAATAAATTCGTAGTAAGTAGAACTTAATTAAGTTGAGACAAACTATACAGCGGTAAATATTCAAAAACTACATAACTTTAATACACGAACAAATTATTCTCATTTTAAATGCTAAGACGTCATAGTAAAGACATTTGTCAGCATAATAAAAATTCGTACATTTTTGTCTAAATTTTTTTACCTGTGGAAATTTTAATGAACACATGGAAAAATTACTATGGCCGCAGTAAAATTGGCCGGGATTAAATTACAGGATACTGCAACCATCGCACTGGAACTTTTACTATGGCCATAAAAATTGTTCCATGTCTTTATTGAAATTTCTGTCGGCTTCTGCCACATGCCTCGGCTTTACTATGACACCATAGCATTTAAAAGTAGAGTAATTTCTCCATCTATAGAAACAATTATCTATTTTTATTTTTTAATAACTTTAAGAACAAATTTATGAGGGTCTTTTTATTAAAACCTGTGCCCTGTAAATTTATAATAATTTTTTTTAGATGCAAGCATCTTTATTGTAATTGGAGTTTTTCGTGAAAGCGGAAGATTGTTAAATATTGTTTGATTTTTTTTTTTTTTTAAACACTTATGATTATTAAATATAACAATGCAAATAATATTTATATATTTTAACACACTGATAAAAAGCATTGGAAGTGTCTTTTTTTATTTAAATTTATTAATTTTCATATTTTTATTATAATTATTTTGGATTTATGATATATGGATCACTCACTTTAATTAAAAAGATTAATTATCATCAAACTATCTAAGGATATTAATTCATTAAAATAAATATTAAATGCTTAAAAAACATAAATGCCAAATTAAATAAATAAATTAATAAGAATAGAAAATAAAAGTATATAAGTTAATTATTATATTTTTTTTATATGAAAACTATTATTATAAATGGCACCTTAGGCATTATTTTATTATTTTAAATTCAATTTCATCAAAATAATTCAATTAAACAATTAATAATTATTGTTAATTAGTGGCTTTCATTAAGCTCTCAATTTTAAGTGCGTTAGATTTTTTTTTGTCTTGTTTGTGATTATTAACATTCATCTGATACAAACTTACTTTTCTACATGAAAAAGAAAATATATAATATTTATATATATTTATAATTATAAATATATTTCAATAATTAAACAACACTCGAAATAATTTAAGTACAACAATCGATTAATTTATCTTAATATATATTTTTAATTCTTAAATAAATTCTAAAAGATAATTATTGATTTCTTAATTTAAAAATTCATCAATTTTTCAAAATAAAAAAAAATTTTAAGTTAATAATTATTACTAATGAAAAAAAATTTGAATATAAATTAAAAAATAAATGCCATCGTGATTTAAATTTAATAAAATAATTTTATAAATTAATGATTTTTTTTTTTAAATAATTAGACTATTTATTTTTGAATATACACGTTAATTTTATTTATATTAATGAAAAATTTAATATTATTTTAATTTTCCTTTCAAGTTATGAATTGTGTCGTTGATAATACGATTTAATGATTATTAAATATTATAAATTGAATGCTGTTATAATTATTATAATTATTGTTTTTGTTATTATTATTATTATTATTGTTTGTTATTATAATGAATTTCTTTTTATAATATCGAGTGTCCAATTAATATAATTAATAAGTAGGACAGATGTCTAATAAAAATTTTCAAATTTTTTATGACCTCTATAATGTCCAAGTTTTATAATCATTTTTTAAAAATTATTTTTTTATATTCATTCCTTACTACCATTTGGTACCAGCAGAGGCTGCAGTAGCGTCTGCACCTGCTGCAAATGGATTTGTAACTGGATTTACAGTTGCTGGTGCGAAAGGATTTGTAGCTATTGTCAAAAAAATACATATAATTAATTATTAATTATTAATTAATCTATTTAATTAAAAAAAAAAAACCTATTGAACAATTTCATCAGAAAAAATTTAAGCGTATTTAAGATATATATAGACGATCTCCCCCCCCCCATATAAAAATTTTTTCCAATGGTTTTGAACAGCAATAACCGTATTGTAATTTTATTAATTAATTAATTAATCAAAAAGAAAGTTAAGGCATTAATTGAAAAAAGGACAACGCAATTACAATTTTTTGAGATTAGAATTTTGAAAAAAATTAATTAGTTGTTTTAAATCACCTATTCAATAAAATTTCAGTAAAATGTTAATGTCAAAATTCTATTATTGAAAAAATTTAAAAATTTTGTGGATTATTAAATAAATTTCGCTAGACCGGTAATTAAATACAACTGTAAGTATTTTTTTTTTTTTTTAAATCTATATCTTAGCGAAATAATAACTCTGTTGTCATTTTATTAATAAGTGTTTTAATATTTTGAATTGATTAATTGATTAATTAAATTACAATATGGTTCCAAAAGTCGTCATTGGACATGAAGTCCTCCCAGAAAGTAATTCGCCGTCGGGAATCGTCGGAAATTTTCGGTTTGTGATAGTAATGTTTTGTACGACGTGATATTAGACTTGTTTTTTAACAGTAGGGGTAAAAACCGACAGCGACTTTAATCATAAGTAAGAAATTATTCAATAGGTTTTTTATAAATTTTTGTATCAGAAAATACAGCCTAAGAAATTCAGTCCTTGAAAAAAATAGTGCATGAAAAATTAAAATTTTGAATAAAACTTTTGAAACTAAATCATAGTCAAGATCAAATCTACAAAAAAAAATACTTTGCCAAAACATTGAATTTTTTTTTCATGTCTACTTAACTAATAATAAATAAAATAATAAAAAATGCATTAAATCTCGAAATAAAAAAAATTTATTAATGTACAGGAATGATGATATAAATTATAATAATGAATTTAGATAGAAATAAAAAATTGGCGTAGGATTATAAGGAATCAACAGTTGAGGTCGTAAAGGGTGTTCTTTGATGAATAGCTGCAGAAAATAGAAATTAAAAAAAATACGTGAGATAATTAACTTTTAATCATTTACTAATAATACTTATGTATAAACAATATTCTCCTTATCAAATTATAATTTTTAATTTTATTAATTAAATAATAAGTGATTTTTTTTATGGATTTGTGTAAAAAAAAACTACTGATATATAAATTAAAACTATAAATAAAAATAATCTTAATGCAATGATACCAAAGTAAATTATAATTATGATAGTAATAATAATAATAGTAATTATAATAAAAATAATAGTAATAATAATAAAAAGCAGTGGCATCAATCAGAGGTGAACAAAATAATTTTTTTAGCAATAATTATAATTTATCAAAGTTGTCGGATAAAATTAATGGCTTTGAGAAAAATTAAATTATTTTTTTCCATAAATTAATAACATGATTAAATAAAGTAATTATCAAAAATACTGAATAATTAACCAAATAATGTATATTTATTAAGAGTAGTGCATCCCTACAGAGTTTCTTTACATTATAAAATTTCACAAAGTTTTTCCCTGGACAATTTGACTCTACAGATAAATTCTAACATCGCAACAGCTCTACAGAAGATTATTTTCACATCGTTCCATCTCTACATAAGAACATCTCTCATATTAAAAATCTTTACAGAGATAAACTCTACAGAAATCACCTCTCGAGCGATCATTTTTTACATGGCGCTAAATTTAAACAATAGAATTTTTGTTTTGACTCTTTATTAATAAAATAGTTAATTATATAAAAGAAAGAATGAATGAAAGTGAAATTAAATTATTTAAATATTACAAAAGTAATGGCTCATCCCGACACAAATAGAATATATGAATAAAATGTAAAAACAAATATTCTACTGTTTAAATTTAGCGCCATGTAAAAATTATCGCTGTAGAGTTTATCTCTGTTGAAATTTTTAATATGAAAAATGTTCTCATGTAGATATACAAAGATGTGAAAATAATCTTCTGCAGAGTTGTTGCGATGTAAAAATTTATCTGTAGAGTTGAATAGTCTAGGAAAAAAGTTTGTAAGATATTATAATGTAGAGAAATTATCTGCAGATATGCATCACACTCATATTTGTTAACAAATTAATAAAAAAAAGAATCAAAATAATTTATCGTAGAAAAAATACGATTACTGCTCTCTCTAATTACATAAAACAGAATGAAAAATTAATGTAGTTAAAAAAACATAAATTTATGTTTGTAACTAATAAATATTAAAATATTTCGACAAGAAAAATTGATATTTCACGTGGTAAGATGACTAGTTAGTCAACCGACAACTTTAATAAACAAAAATAAAAATTCCTGAGGCAAATAATAATAATCGTACCACAACTAAGCGTATCCTATCAAATGATAGGACTTGTCATTGGCTCAACACCTTCTTTGGTACTTTAATGTCTTTCAAAATTTTTATACAATAAAAAAAAATCTAATTAAATCCATGCGGTATTTAGAAATAAATCCGTGAATAATTGACTTGAAAGAAAAATCTTTCGCCATACCTGCGCTGAAAGTTCATATTCCTGCCCTGTTTAGAGGGAAGAAATTCTTTTCTTTTATAACAAAACGAATGATAAAAATTAGCGCATGCTAATTTCTTATTCTTCCGACAAACAGGCAAAAGTTTACACTTTCAGGTACAGATCTGGAGAAAAATTGTACATTACACCACAGAGGAAGGTAGGAATCGCCTTAGGCTCAGGTATGCAACCACACGCGGGTGTGAATGTCCTACTTTCCTCTCTTGGTGTGTAATGTTCTATTTAAGCGGTACTGAAAGACAAATAAATAATTGAAGGTGCAGCCGTGCATTATTATCGAGAAGACATACTGGTGGTGTAAACTACGCGTTCTCCCCCGCTGTTTAAATTCGTACTTTCGTTAGCAGTCGTCGATGGCGGTGGTGGCATAGCGAATACAGTATTTGAAGCAGAACCTTGTGCTGCACCACTTGTAGGTTGACTTGTTACCGCTTCCTCATCACTGTCGTCGCCCTGTAACCATCGACCAAAAGATTAATTAATTAATTAATAAACAAATATGTAATTTTACAATTCATTTAAATTATTAATGCATAATTACGTACAAATAAAATGTGTCTTAATTATTATTACTGCTGTCTACATTAAAAGACATTTCATGGGAATAATTTGTTCAATTATTATTAGATTATTAATACTTTTTTTTTTTTATTTTAATGCCGTAAATTAAGGCACAGAATTAGTCACAATTATTAATTAATTACTATTAATTTAAATTTACATATCGCATAATTTCCGTGTTTTTTATTACTGCGGTATCTAGTAGTCAGCATCTAAATTTTTACCATGCGCACAATATATTGTAACTTGTCATCAACATGGCCGACTTCTAGGGTTAGAATTATTAATGTTGTGTATAAAAGCGAGAAAACATTAAATACTTAATTAAATAAATTATACTCATAATAATGAAACTTTTAAATTTAACAGCCGAGTCTCTAAACTATTAATGTACAAACTTTTTAAAATGTCAATAAATTTTATTCACAAGGTTATTTTTAGCAGCGCCATCTTTACTCAATTTTGACCACAATTATTAATATGAAAATTTTACTGATTAAACGGTAGAAATTTCATTTTATTTTTAAACCAGAATCATTAATAAACAAATAAATAAAAAAAATGTCCTCATTTTTTAGTACTCAATACATAAATAATTAGTAATGTCCTTAAGCATAAGAAAAATTGATTAGCCCATTTGCTTAGCATTAGTCTAATTACGAACGATTAATTATGTAATTAAAAGAATTAATAATAAATTAAATAAATTCATGCAATGAAATAAAAGTATAGGAAATTTTTAAGTTTTAATAATGAAAGTGTTAATAAATAAAAAGAAAGATGTAATTAATAGCAACACAAATAATACATACCTTACGAGAACCATGAACTGAATTAGCACGATCACCTGAATTCTGGCCCTGCTATAATTACAACATCAATAACAACTTAAAACTGCTCTAATAAAATAAAAATAGTCTAAATGCATTTGAAATTATAAGTAAAAATAATAATAAACTGAGGCGGGGCATGCCTGGCAATGAAAGTCAACGCGTGCATCTACATTTTAAATGATTTTTAATGACAATTATTTATATGATTTTACAAAAATTCAATGAGATTAATTTTGAAATTTAAATAAATGAAATCCAATTGATAATTAATATATTTATATATGGAAATAATTAATGAAGTTTTTCGGGCGATGATTTTTATCAAAATTTTTTTTTTATTTAAATTATAAAATTAGCCATGCCTAGAGCAATGAATGTGATTTATGTAATCATGATTTTATGGATTATTTTTATGAGCACGAAATTCCAGTGCCAAGAATACGTTGCCGTTATAATAAATTATATTATTAATATAATTTATTTATTTTTTTTTATTAGCTTATTAATAGTATTTATAATTAATTTATTTAATTAACTATTTATTCAAAGTCCTCTTTAAATTTAACTTTACTCTATTTCGTAGCGATTCAGTGAGAAGTATATACATATATATATTTTTTTTTAATTTTATGCGAACTCACTGATTTTTCTTATGGATAATTCGTGATGTAAATAAATAAAATTAAAATAAATGCGTTAATTTTTTGATGAATGAAACGATTAGAAAAAAAAAATAAGCTCGCTTCGTGCGTGAATGGATAATTTACGTGCAGACCATACAATTTTTTTTTTACTTACTTAATTTTTATGCGGACCCAATAGTAAAAATATTCTTCATATATATGTATGTAGTTTGTTTAAAAATTGACATTTTTTTAAAATCATACAGAGTTGGATTCTATGAGTATTTTAAATTAGCGCTCAATTATGGTGACCACAGATTTTTGAAACTGAAATTCCTTCTACTAAGACTTTTTTTTCTAACAGCCTTTTTAATTCTCTGCTTCATTTTTTCGCTATTGGAATCAATTTCTACTAATTTTTTTTCAAAATGTTACAATCGCATTCGCGATGCGCAATTTTTTGAACAGTTTTGACAGGAAAAAAATTTATCGGATTTTTTCAGTCAAAAAAACAAGAAAGAAAAAATTTTTCCAGCTATGTAACGAAATTCCCTGACTTTTCCTTTATTTTTCCAGGTTTTTCAGGTTTTCCAAAAATGTGGCCACCATCTTAATTAAAAAATAAAGTCTTATTGTATAAACAATGAGACCTTTTAATTTTTTACATACAAGCTCATATTTTTTTAGACTCAATATTTTCCATCTTATTCAAAAAATATCAATTTTTTTTTTTTGTACACCAACAAATTTTTACAGGAATAAAGCACTGGCTATTAAAAAAAAATATCTAAGCTCATTAAAATAAAATAAAAAATAATCACCTGTATTACAGTTGTCATCACAATGTCTGTGCATTTAAAATTGTCACATACCTCGATCTCCTAATTTTTGGTCCTTGACTCTATAAATTTACGTAACAACGACAACACGCAATAGCACATGCAGCTTTTTTTTTTAATATATTGTTAATAATAAATTAAAAATAAATAAAATAAACTGCACAGCACACTATGATTAATTATAAATAAATAAATAATCAGCATCCACAAGTTTAATCAGTGAGCCCACAGTAATTATGAATGAAAATTAATTTGATGTGATAATGAAATTTCTAATCGAAATTATACAACTTTTTAATATTTTTTTTTTACCATCCATTAAGGCCCTTCTGCTCTGTATTTTTTCTATCTTAACTTTTAAGTCTTTACATATAAATAAATTTTATAAATAATACTTATATTTACATTATTATTTACAAATGATTAATTGACTAGTACCTGTAAATTATGATAGTCTCCACTGTCTGCCGGTGGTACGGGTTTACATTTACCGCAACAGAAGTTGCAACAGCAGCAGAAACAGCAACAACAGTAACAACCCGTTAGGATTGCACATACACCAAATATGACCTATACAATTACATATTATTAAATATATATTAAGTCAATTTTTTATTCATATCAATATAAAAAAAAGTTATAAGAAGAATATTAATTTCAAATATTTAAATGAGAAAAAAAAAGATCCTGAAGTTAGAAGACAGTTAAAAATGTTTGGATTTTTTTTTCAACAAATTAATTACAAAAAAAACAAAAATTAAAAATATACACATTTAGAAAATTTAAAAAACTACAGGTGTAATTTTTTAAAATATTTTTTTTTTATAATTTATTGTTTAAAAAAAAATCCAAAAATTATTAGACGTCGGCTAACTTCAGTATCATAAATTAACAGACAATTGGCCATTGTCGGAATTTTTTTTTTTTTCAACAAGAAATTACAAAAAAAAAAAACTAAAAAATGCACATGTAGAGAATTTAAAAAACTACGAGTGCAATTTTTTAAAAATATTTTTTTTGTCATTTTTTAAATAAAACTAAAACTTATTAGTCGACGGCTAATTTCAGTATCATAAAAAAATTTACTCGATTTTTTTTTCTCTTCAATCTATTGATATATTAGATTAGAATAAATATATATGTATGACTATATATAAGTAGATAAGTAATTCTCACTTTGCACCATCCAGAAGTCATTAAAAAGTATGTATTGACATTTTCCTCGCCGAATTGTTCCGAAACATAAAGACCAAAGGATCCATAATTGTCATAAATATTTCTTTTGGTTAAATCTGTTAATATTGTATGAGCTTTATTTATTTCTTTAAACTGCAAAACAAATAAATTTATTATTAATATTTTTATTTTAATTATCATATTAATTAATTAATTAATTAATCAATTTTTTGACATAATACATTAATTTATTACCAGAATTATAATAATTGACTAGTTAATGTAATTTTTTTTCTTATAGATCTTTAAAAATTTTTTAGCTTACAAACTACATAAATATATATATTTAAATAATATAAATATATAGACTAGAATTTATTGATTACTTTTTATTTCCATTAAATTATTAATCAACATGATAAATTATCAGATTAAATATTCTAGCTATTGAATAAAATTACCCAAACTTAATGAACATATTGATTATTAAAATAAATTTATTATAAATTACAAAAAAAATCATAAATTAATCAACTTATGACCCCGTTATAATAATTTTTTTTCCACAAATTTTCAATTAAAATTCAAATTAAAAATTTTTTGATACCAAAAATAAATGGAGATCTACTCCCATGTATATACCATTAATATAACACATATTTATATTTCAAAAATAAATTTATAAAATTAAAAAAAAATAAGTTCAACATTTAATAAAAAAAAAAAAAAAAAAAATGTTCATCATCTCCACAGTATTTATGACAAAATAATAATGAAAATAAAATTACTATAATCTTTCAACCCCTTGTTATTAAATTTTCTAATGAGCGCAATATATTATCCTCAAGCCCACGAACTATAATTTCTTCAACGAACAATATAAATTGAAAATAACAATAATAAACATTTATTATACTTAAAAATCTACACAGAAAAAATTATTTCTTAGCCTAAGAAATTTTTTGTATTATAAATTGGAAATAAAAATATTCTTGGGGTGAAAAAAAATTTTTTGATGCAAGAAAAAAATTCTTACGCCAAGAAATTTTTTCTAGTCCTGATTTTTTTCTTCAATTTATACAGAAAAAAAAGGATTTCTTGACGCAAGACCCTGAAGTTAGCAGACAATTAAAAATTTTCGGATTTTTTTTTTCAACAAATCAAAAACAAAAAAATAAAAATATGCATATGTAGAGAATTTTAAAAACTACAGGTGCAATTTTTTCAAAATTTTTTTTTTTATAATTTACCGTCTAAAACAAAATCCAAAAATTATTAGACGTCGGCTAACTTCAGTATCATAATTTTTCAATATGAAATGAAAACAAAAATTTTTTCAGGACTGGAAAAAATTTCTTAGCACAAGAAATTTTTTTTGCCCCAAGGAAATTTTCATTTTCAATTTATAATGCGGAAAATTTCTTAGAGTAAGTAAAAATTTTTTGTGCTAAGAAATTATTTTTTTCTGTTTATGATATAAACTTCTGATTATCATAAATTATCATAAAAAAAAAGTAAAGTAGCTGTAAAATTATCAATCACCTTCTCAGCGGCTTCTGGATTATTAGGATTTTTATCAGGATGATATTTCAATGCCAACTTTCTATAAGTTTTTTTAATTTCTTCAGGAGTTGCTGTCTTAGGAAGTTCTAGTATCTGATAAAGGGAATCTCCCGATGTTCTGTAACACATTTATAAAAAAAAATCAATATCTTAAATACATATTATTATTTATTTGTAATTTCTTCCGCATTCTTCAAATACCGACATGTCGTCGACATGCATACAATTCAAATGATATCAATATTGATATTTATATTAAATGACCGAGAACTCAAAAAAATTAATAACTTTGATAACAATAATAATAATAAACTAGCATATCAGTGAATCATTTATCATAAATCGCTTATACAATAACTGCATTTGTTCGTTACTGTTAAATATCAAATTATCAAACACGTAACTATTTTATTACATAAATAATTTATGTAAAAAAAATATAAATAAATGAATAGAAAATAAATGGATAATTTTAAATAAAACAGTAATAGAATAATTAAATATTTATTATCAACAAATGCTGGGGTGGAGTCAAGGTCACTACTAATATATATGTAGATATATAAATATGTAATAAAAAAATTTAATTTATATATTTATTATATTGATATATATATATTAATATAATAAATAATTAATTTTCATATATAACCTGACAGTAAAAAATTTAAAAAAAAAAAAAAGTTTGTGGCCACGCCAAATTGAAGACATGTTGAAAAAAAAAAATTCAGCTATTAGACAATAAGCAAATATTATAATAGTGATAAATTAATGAAATAAAAGTATAAATAAAAGTAGGGCGTTATCGGTTTCAAATAAAAAATACTCACGACATTTTCCGCCGATCCATGATGTTGTGGACGGTTTTGTTAATTTGTTATAGATTTGGAAATTTAAAATGTCTAAGTATGGATGATACTCCAATATTTTATTAAACACGTGGACTAACACTGCCACGGTTATTGTATTTTAAATAAAATAGTATTTATTTAAATAATTTTTAAAAATTAGAGCAACATTTTATTTAGTTATTTAATGGATAAAAATTACGTACACACTTGGTTGGGTTTTTATCGGATTGCAAAAACTCACGCACACTTTTATCGCGCAGCACACACACGCACACACACATTAATTTTAGTACTCGCTCGGAACTCTGTCCAACTGACGAATTTTCATTCAATATTTTAGTTACGATAACGATCTTGCGAGCGCGCCACATTCTAGATGTTTTTAAATTTACCCGGGAAATTAAAAATTTTTTTATTATTTAATTTTCTCATTCAAAATCTTGATATTAATTAATAAACTTCTCAATTAAAATTATTTATAAGTAAATTAAAAAATTTTTTATATATTTCCTAATTATATAATTTTTATAAAATCACTAATCAATTAATTCACAAGACATGCAATGTCCAAATAAATTTAATTGTCATTATAAATTTGACAACAGCCATCAATACAATGAAATGTTTTAGTCAAATAAAATATATAATTAATTATCCAACATAAAATTTCATTAAATTAATTAATAAGTATTTATTAATTCCTAGTAGTACAGCTGGAAAAGAAAGTGAATATACATAATAATTCAGTAATAATGCACTGCTTTATTTTTAAAGAGATATAAATATATATTTTTTTATTTCAAGGTTCATTAATAATTACTACAACAAATTATTATTATTATTATATTTATTAGCATTGAATAAGATCAATTTTACAAAATTTATAAAGCGCCATTTTGTTGTAACAAGCGGCCACCATTTTCAATATGTAGTACAATGCTGATTACAAATTTGTAAAACTTTACTTTCTGAGATAATCGAGCCTACTTTATTATTTGTCTGGAGACGGGTCGTAAAAGCATTTGCCGCTGGTCCATGAGCTACAAGAGTAATCTATACAGCCGCTACAAGGATAGCCATAACCACACTGTAAATAGGCATTTATGATATTCATTTATGATAAAATTTATGATAAAATAGTGATTTATAAGTACAAAGGCCTCTGTTCTGTAGATTGAACAATGACAGGTACCTTTAAAATATTCAGAACACTCGTAATATTCACAACCACAAGGATTGCAAGAACTAACAGAACACTATAATTAGTCATTTAGAAAAAGGCTAAAATTTTTTTTAAATTAACATTTACTGGCTCGAATCATAGTGTTTTTTATTTTTTTTTGTAGAGATTGAAATTTTCTACAACGAAAATTTCGTAATGCGAGCTCGTAAATCCAAAATTTTGAAAATGATCTGTCATTTAAAAAAATTAAATGACCTGAATTGAGCGCTTTTTTACGGTTTTCGAAAGTTAAATTATAAGATAATGTTTTGAGAAATTGTTAAAAAAAAATAATCGTCGATGTTATTGAAATTGAAATCATGAGTCAGAATTGAAAGCCTACACGGAGAGAAAATTATGGTAACAGTTACAATATATTATGGGAATGGTTCCCATAATACATGGTAACCGGTTTTTTTGAAATGTTGATTATAGGAACGGCACCCATATATATTATGGTAATCATTCCTATAATTATGGTAATCATTCCTATAATTATGGTAATCATTCCTATAATTATGGTAATCATTCCTATATGGTATTGGAATGGTTACTATAATATTATGGTAATCGTTACCATAATATTATGGGAATGGTTACCATAATATGATGGGAATGGTTACCATAATATTATGGGAATGGTTACCATAATATTATGGGAATAATTCCCATAATATTATAGGAATGGAAGTCAATCCTGTCTTCGTGTGACTAACGAAACAGCTTTTGCTGTATGATATAAAAATGATTAATAAATATAGCTAAAGTATGAATATTTTATTATTTATTTAAGATATATATCTAGTATAAGTTAATACAAAAATTTTTAATTCAATTTAAACTTTATTAAATCCATCTTTTAGGGATATAACGCTTATTATTTAAAGTTACTAAATTACTTAGCTTACAAATTTTAAAATATTCTATTGAAATGCAAGCCCAAATATTTTTCGTGTCGAGAACCAAATTTAAAATTTTGATAGGCTTCAATTTTATTAGTTTCTCTATAATACATTAATCTTAAACTTATACTGAATCAACAAATTGAATTCATTATTACAAAAATAATTTTCATTCTTACAAAAACTCTCAAAATTTAGATGTGGAGATTTTAAAATAAATTTTACCTGATACTTCGTACGATGTCAATAGAAAATAAAAAAATATCTAAAATGTCTGCTACTTCAAGGCTCATAAAGTACTTGAAAATAAAAACGATTTTTTTATACTTAGAATTTTGCAGTTTAAATTATTATGAAGTTATTTATTGTTATTATTTACAAATTAATTTTTATCTGACCAACAATAATATTTTATTGTAATATAGTTTAACAAAAAGATTAAATATCCAAAAAAAAAACGCTTATTACAAAAAAAAAAAATTATTATAATTTCTAAATATTATGGTAACGATTCCCATAATATCATGGTAACCATTCCCATAATATTATGGTAACCATTCCTATAATATTATGGTAACCATTCCCATAATATCATGGTAACCATTCCCATAATATTATGGTAACCATTCCCATAATATTATGGTAACCATTCCCATAATATTATGGTAACCATTACCATAATATTATGGGAATAGTTACCATAATATATAGGGTTTATTCCCATATACGGATAGGAACCGTTACAATGTGGTTATAGGATTGGTTCCTATTTGCTTATGGTAACCATTCCCATAATATTATGGTAACCATTACCATAATATTATGGTAATTGTTACCATAATATTATGGGAATAGTTACCATAATATATAGGGTTTATTCCCATATACGGATAGGAACCGTTACAATGTGGTTATAGGATTGGTTCCTATTTGCTTATGGTAACCATTCCCATAATATTATGGTAACCATTACCATAATATTATGGTAATTGTTACCATAATATTATGGGAATAGTTACCATAATATATAGGGTTTATTCCCATATACGGATAGGAACCGCTACAATGTGGTTATAGGATTGGTTCCTATTTGCTTATGGGAACTATGCCTATGAGTATGGTAATCATTACCATGATTCTTTCCCATGCGGTATGGGAACTGTTACCATAATGATAGGAATTGTTCCCATACTTATGGGAACTTTCCCCAGAAAGTATGGGTCTATATCCCATAATCCCAAGTAATCATTACCATAACGGTATGGGATGATATTTCATAAACGTACTTGGAACTGTTACCATAATTTTCTCTCCGTGTATTGTTCTTGATTGGTTTTTTTTCCCTGTATATATATTATTGTTACTTACCCATCTGCCTTCACACTGGTCTGCAACAGCATAGGAGCAGCCAATGAATAAAATTATTGATAATAATAAAATAACTCGTGACATTTTGGTTTTTTTTTTCCTGAAAAAATTAAATAATTATTTCGCTTGAATATTCCCGCTAAACTATAAAGTTGATTCGAAAAGTAATTTAAATATTTTTATAAAAAATAAAATTTTCTTATACTTTTTTTTTTAAGGAAACCTAAGAAATAGCGTTACCGTATATCTATTATTCAAATTACGCTCAATTCTATTAATTCAAAATGTAAAAGCAAAAATTGTAATCTCTTATACCTATAGTGTTCCGTTGAATCTTTAGAAGCTTCTGGGTATCGATTGACGAAAAAATAGAGCTTTTTATACTCGCAAAATTGTTCAGGTCTTCGCATGGGAGACTTTAATAGCAAATATAATTTTCGGCTTACCATTTTACCATTTTGAATAATACTTCATAAGCGAACGACAGAAGTTGATAGTGCAGTAATTATGATAATAATAATTGAACTATACCTTGGAATATTCACTTTAATTGTTATTATATAAGTTAATACTGGCTAATCTGACTGATCAACTTAAAAAAAAAAAGTAAACTACAATAAAATGAACAAGTTAAATAATATATATTTACAATAAAATAATCACACATCGCTTTACATTAAAATTAAAAAAAAACATAAGTCCAAAAATCAGATTGAGATGAAAATTTTTGAATATTTGATAAATTGATTGACTAATATTTAGTAAATAGCATACCGTAAAATAATGACCCATAGAAGAGCGGATGGTAATGCGTAACTGCTGAAGAAATAGTAGATTTTCGTGGATTCAAACACGCGGAAACTTATTTTTTCGACTTTTATCCGAAGTAACTAAACCAAATTTCAGGCTGCCATAAAAAAAATGTTTCTTTATGTATAGAGCGACCTTAAATTATTAGGAATAATAGATTAAAATTTTTTTGAAAACTTCAAAATATTTTCAAATACGGCATTTTAAGATCTTGCGAGTGCGTCACATTCTAGATGTTTTTAAATGTACCCGGGAATTTTTTAATTTTTTTATTATTTTATTTTCTAATTCAAAATCTTGATATTAATTAATAAACTTCTCAATTAAAATTATTTATAAGTAAATTAAAAAATTTTTTATTTATTTCCTTATTTTAAATTTTTATAAAATCACTAATCAATTAATTCACAAGACATGCAATGTTCAAATAAATTTAATTGTCATTATAAATTTGACAACAGCCATCAATACAATGAAATGTTTTAGTCAAATAAAATATATAATTAATTATTCAACATAAAATTTCATTAAATTAATTAATAAGTATTTATTAATTCAGTAGTACAGCTGGAAAAGAAAGCGAATATACACAATAATTCAGTAATAATGCACTATTTTATTTTTAAATAGATATAAATATATATTTTTTTATCTCAAGGTTCATTAATAATTACTACAACAAATTATTATTATTATTATATTTATTAGTATTGAATAAGACCAATTTTACAAAATTCATAAAGCGCCATTTTGTTGTAACAAACATCCACCATTTTCAATTTGTAGTTTAATGCCGATTACTAACTCGTAAAGCTTTACTTTCTGAGATAATGGCGCTTATACTTTATTATTCGCGTGAAGACGGTTGGAATACGCAATTGCCGCTGGTCCATGAGTTACAAGTGTAATCGTCACAGCCACAAGGATAGCCAGAACCACACTGAAAATAGCCATTTATGATATTCATTTATTACAAAATTTATGATAAAATAGTCATTTATGTGTATAAAGGTCTCGGTTCTGTAGGTTGAACGATGACGTGTACATTTAAAATATCCGGAACACTCGTAATATTAACAACCACAAGGATTGCCAGAACTAACAGAACACTATAATTAGTCATTTAGAAAAAGGATAAAATTTTTTAAAATTAACATTTACTGGCTCGAATCATAGTGGTTTTTTTTTTGTAGAGATTGAAATTTTCTACAACAAAAATTTCGTAATGCGAGCTCGTAAATCAAAAATTTTGAAAATGATCTGTCATTTAAAAAAATTAAATAATTTAAATTGAGCGCTTTTTTACGGTTTTCGAAAATTAAATTATAAGATAATGTTTTGAAAAATTGTTAAAAGAAATTATTGTCGATGTTATTGAAATTGAAATTATGAGTCAGAATTGAAAGCCTATTGTTCTTAATTGATTTTTTTTTCCCTGTATATAAATTATTGTTACTTACCCAATTGCCTGCACAATTGTCTGCATCAGCATAGAAGCAGCCAATGAATAAAATTATCGATAATAATAAAATAATTCGTGACATTTTGGTTTTTTTTTCTGAAAAAATTAAATAATTATTCCACTTGAATATTCCGACTGAACTGTAAAGTTTTTTCGAAAAGTAATTTAAATATTATTATAAAAAATAAAATTTTCTTATACATAACGTATGAAAGAAAAATTTAAATAGTATTAACATAAGCTTTTTTTTCTGTAAAAAAAAAAACTTTCCATTAGCTTTTTAATACGACCTGATGCCTATAGTCTTATTTTACAATTTTCCCTGATTAAGAAAAATTATTTGAAATGATTCGAAACAATTTGAAATGATTTAAAATTATTTGAATCGATTAATATAGAGATATATACACTTAAAATAGATTGAATCATTTTTCTTAATCAAGGCTACTTTTAATCTGGAATTGGCGGGTTTTATTTGTACACAGATTAATTTAAATTTGTTATTTATTGTTAATTATTCAATTAATAATAGCCTAAATATGTACTATTTATGATTACCCCGCCCTTTGACAAAAATGGAAAATTTTGTTCTTTAGTTTAAAATCAAATAAATTTAAAAATTTTCTTGATAAATAAATAATTAATATCTCTAAATAATAAATAAATTAACCCAATTTTCAATCATTTTTTTCAAGATTAGCTTTTATTCTTAGGTCTTCGTATACGAAGTATAGTACCCAATTCTCCTCTAATTTTAACCCATATGTTTCAGTGAGATTCTCTAAATATTTTTCACCGTAAAATTTTTATCGTAAACTAAAACTACGTTCTTATTAATTATATATTTTCACATAGATATGAGTTATACTATGAAAATTTGTCGACGTTTTACTATAATTTTTTTTTTAAGGGAATCTTAGAAAACAGCGTTACCGTAGACATATTTATTGTTTAATTTACCCTCACTTTCAATAATTAAAAATGTAAAAGCAAAAGTTATAGTCTCTTACCAATAGTGTTCCGTTGAATCTTTAGAAGCTTCTGGGTATCGATTGACGAAAAAATAGAGCTTTTTATACTCGCAAAATTGTTCAGGTCTTCGCATGGGAGACTTTAATAGCAAATATAATTTTCGGCTTACCATTTTACCATTTTGAGTAATACGTCATAAGCGAACGAGAAAAGTTGATAGTGCCAGTAATTATGATAATAATAATTGAACTATACCTTGGAATATTCACTTTAATTGTTATTATATAAGTTAATTACTGGATAATTTGACATATCAACTTTTTTAAAAGATAACGTAAAATACGATATAATAAACAAGTTACATAATATATTTATTATAAAATAATCATACATTGCTTTGCATTAAAATCTAAAAAAAAAAAAAAAAAAAAACATAAGTACAAAAATTAGACTGAGATGAAAATTTTTGAATACAGTCGACCTCCATTAACTGGGATTCCATTATCTCGGAACTTCCCCTGAATCTTAACCCCCTCTACGAGCTACGCTGTCTTCCACCCGATGCTATGTCTGTATATTCATATACGCATCATTCATGTGACGTAAGAGCGCATGCGTCGTAGTTTACTTTTTAAGGGAGAAGGGGCATCTGTTAACTCGGAAATCCCAAAAAATTCCCGCTTCTTCGTAAACTAAATGTCCGAGTTAATGGAGTTTGACTGTATATGAAAAATTTACCCATAGGGGAGCGGGTGGTAAAGTGTGACTGCTAAAGAAATAATAATCATGGATTCAAACACGCTGAAACTTATTTTTTCATGATACCGAAATTGACAGACAATCAACAATTTTCGGACTTTTTTTTTCAACAAATCAATTACAAAAAAAAAAACTAAAAATATGCACATGTAGAAAATTCAAAAAACTATAGGTGCAATTTTTTCAAATATTTATTTTTTTATTGAAATTCCTTTTATTTAGATTCATTTTAAATGATTTAGAGTAATAGTTCCAAATTTTTTTGAAAACTTTTAAAAAAATATGAAAAAAAAATTATTTTATGACAACTGGATATTCGCAGTTTACTCGCACTTCAGATAAAAATCATAAAGTACCATTCCGGCCATATCTGGAATAGAAAGATATATTTCAGTCAATTTAAATTCAATTTTTAGGTAGATTTCATATAGAAATTTATTTTTTATATTTGTTATTCAAATACAAAAAATCATTTCCGTATTGATTGCCAAATTGAACTTCGAAACATTTTTGAAATCGGCATTTTGAAAAGAAAATGGCAGTTTAATTATAAAATTCTTAGTACAGCATAATTTTAAATAAAAATTAATAAACAATAATGTTTTATTTTTCATATTTTAAATTTTAAAAAACCACACGTAATTATATTTAAATAGGGATTATTAAACTCGCAAAGTTGTTAAGGTGGGAGCTTCCAATGCCGACTAGAATTGTCTCTACCGTTTTATCATTTTGAATAATGCGTCATAAGCGAACCAGGAAAGTTGATAGTCCAGCAATTATGATAAAAATAATAGAACTAAACATTGTAATATTCGTTTTTAATGTTATCGTGTTTTAATTACTGGCCATTTTAAGGCCATTTTCAGACAGTGCCCCCACTATTTAAAAATTTTCAATGACTTTCAATTGACATAAGCAAGATATAGATTTTTAAAAAAATTACTTACAGTTGATATCAATTACGAGTTGAATGAAATTTTTTTTATAAATTCTAGCCTACAAAATTTGAAAAATTTGAATTATAAAATTAACATGATGATTTTACTGAAATTTATTTATCAAATTTCGTTTAACTCCTAATTGATATAAACTGTAAATCATTTTTTTAAAAATCTGTCTCGGCGAAATTGAAACTTCGTAACCTTTTTTTCAATTAATGCTTCAACTTTTTTTAAATTAATTATAAAAATTTTAATACGGTCATTACATTTGAGTCATTGAATATTTTTAAAAAGTAGGGGCATTGTCTAAGAATGACCTTAAATAATTGACCATAAATATATGGTAAATAACATGTCGTAGACAATGATCCGTAGAGTAGTAGCTGGTAAAGCAGCCCACTGAAGAAATTATGAATTTTCGTTCATTCAAATAGGAAAGGAATTAGGTCAAGAATTTCCATCGTTTGAATTAATAAATTTATTTACACATTTAAAAACTCGGTACTGGATTTTGATATATATATATATATATATATATATATATATATATATATATATATATACACGTTAAAAAAGAAAAGAAAACATATTTATAATTTATATCTTCCCTAAAAGTAAATATCAATATTAAGTATAATAACACTGTACAGTTAAAATTATTTTAAGCGTTAAAATTTCATTTAAATTACAAGTGAATACATGGTAACATGATATATATATTTAATTATTAAATCTAATAAAAAATAATAAAGATTTATTTTGTTCAGTAATCTATTAATTTTTAAATATTAAATATTCATCATCTCATAACAAATTAATAGTAATTAATAGTGGACGTTAAATTTATAATAATTATAATAATAAAATGTTCAATAATTATCTACATTAATTATTTTATGCACAAATAATAAAAATAATAATAATAATACATTTAAATTATCTAATTCGTTCAGTTCAAAATTTTTTTATACACATCTCTGAGATTCTTTTCCATTCATCCTCATTACATGATTATTAATCAACAAATCATACATTTGTTATATCAATTCTCTTTATGAAATTATTTTCCAATCAATAATCAATAATACAAAATGTTACTTTGGTTGTATGACAAACCCTTGTCTTAAAAAAAAAAAAAGAACAATTGCACGAATAAATAATTTATAATTAGTACTACTATAGTTTCTAATAGTAAATAAAATTTATTCAAAATATACATGATTAATTAAATAATAATAAATAAAAATAAATATTTATTTATTATTATATTTAATCATCTAGAACGTGGAAAATTAATTCAAGCACAGTATTTATTTCCTGACTACTTTGTGCGGCTTTGTGTAACACTTGTATCAATTCATTGTCCAAACTATTCATATAAATTGGTGGTAATCTTGTAGATTCACTGCCGGCTTCATACCCAACCTAGAAAAAAAAATTTCCTTTAATTAAATCCCTAACCTGGCGGATCCGAATTACGGTAATTCACCGCACTTTGCCACAATTTACCGTAAAATACGACAGGCTGCGTCGATTGATAGTAATATACAGTAATTTACGGCCAATTACAGTCAAATCCAGAAATTTACCGCAATATGCGGTATTTTTACCGTATACTCGTTTATTTCACCAGTTTTTACCGTGCAATACTTCACTTTACGGTAAATTACCACCTTCGCACTACAAGTCTACGGTTAAAATACCGTACTTTTGCCGTTAAATACTGAACGTTTACTTTAGAATACCATATTTTACCACAACTGCGGTATTGTAACGTAAAATACGGTAATTGACTACAATCTCCGGCATTTTTACCGTAGCACAGCGCAACACTCCATTTTAGATAAATTATCGCCGTCGCACTGCAAGTTTACGGTCAAAATATCGTACTTTTGCCTTTAAGTACTGTACGTTTATTTTAGAAACCCGTATTTTACCTTATTACGGTATTTCAACATAAAATACCGCATTTTGCCGTATATTACTGTAATTTATCGCAAAATACCCTATTTCTATGGCAAATTTGCCACTTTTTACAGTAGAATACGGTAATTTTTCTACAATCTGCGGCATTTTTACCGTAACATCGTGCAATACTTCACTTTACGGTAAAACTTCGTACTCTTGCACAAAATCTGCACGTTTATGGTGAAATACCGCAATGTTACCGCACATTTGCGGTTAAATATTGAAATTTACCGTAAAAGACCGTAATTTACCCAACATGCCGCAATTTGTGGTAAAATATCGTAATTCTTTCGACTACTGTAAATTACGGTAATCACATTAGTTCGAATTCGCCAGAAATATTTTTATTTCTCTTAATAAATTAATAAAACAAATTACAATAATAGAAAAAAAAATTAAACGTACATTATCAGGATGAATAGTAGCACGTACACCAAGTTTAGTAAGTCCTGCTGTAGCTAACAGATCCAACAGTTTAACCAGCGCGGTACAAGTAGCCCGGGCAATATTTTCAGACAACTTATTAATATCCACAGGATCATGGACTCCATTTGGATGGTCATCGGATTTAATGATAAACACTTCGGTCCACCTGATAAATCTACTGGTTCCCATGTAATCCGTACCATTATGTACCCTGATAGACGGAACGCCATCCATAGGCTTGCCATCAATAGGACTCTTCACTCCAAGATTAAATTGTACATCATTGTCGACCCACTTAATATTAACAGTCTCATCTGGTTCCGCGGCGCCCTGGCGCCCACATCCGATTGAAAAGTCATGCATATTTTTCAAGGCCGCTTTCAGGGCTTCCATTTTCTCCGGCATTATTTGAACCATCAATCCGTCCTCGACGATGCTCGACTTGGCGGACAAACCCATGGAAGACTTCAAGGCTCCATTTACAACAACGAAACTCGCTCCAGTAACACGACGCGGTTTGTTGTGAATGTTGATAGCCTGAGTTTGATAATTGCTCTCATCTCCGGTGTTTGTTTGGATGCAAACAAGATGTGAGTCAGCGTGGATACTAAAATTAGCAGCAAATGCCAGAACGTGATCGTTTGAATTATTCAGACCTTTTATAACTTGATCGTAACGATTTCGCGGTAGCAAAACATCTGTAGTTCTGTCCTGCATGTGAATAGTAAGTCCTCTTACACTGGGTAGTGTGTAAGCATAATTCCTAAAGTCCGCGAGGACTTTCATTATTGTATGACCAATTTCAAAGTAAACAGCGTCGCGGAATCTCACGGACACCAACGGACATGGGTAGTAACGATATTCAGCTCCAAGACGCAGGACTAAACGCAGAGGGAACACTTTTGCCCAGGGTGTTTCCCAACGGTGTACTAATAATCCAACGAGGAATGGCGCTGGTGGTAATACTATTTTTTGCAGACACTGGAAAGTCTGTCGGATGAAAAGGAAACCCGCGTGCTCACGGGAACCCAGTAGATTACCGCCTTGGTGTATTGACACGCCGAGTTCTGTCACGGTGTTGCCTTTTATCGCTTCGGTGTACAGTTGGTTTATATGAATCAGCAAATCTTTCGGTATCAACGACTCCTCGGGCAATGTTTCTATCAAAAAAATAACTTCGTCTTGTCCAACACACGCTAAACCACGTGAGGTTACATTCCAACAAATTTTATTAACGCAACAATTCAAATTTGTTATTTTAACGTAGGCATAGAGATTGCGGTTTATTGCAAACATTACCGGCGGCTCGCAATCATTTTTTAGAGACTGGTACAATCCTGATGGATCTATTACTTCGTGATACATTATTTCTATAATTAAATTTTGTTAATTAATATTTTGTTTATTTAATGTTGAACACGGAGAAAAATTTATGGTAACAGTTATAATACATTGTGGGAATGGTTTCCATAACGTATGGTAACCGGATTTTTGGAAATATCGATTAAAGGAATGACACCTATAAAAATTATGGCAACTATTACCATCTATATAGTTTTTATTCCTATACGATATAGGAATAGTTTTTATTAAATTATGGTAATAGTTCTTGTGTCATTGTGGTTACTGTTACCATATAATATGGTAATGATTACCATAACATTGTAGTAACAATTACCGTATATTATGGCAACTATTACCATAATATTATAGTAATCATTACCGTATATTATGCTAATCATTACCATAATATTACAGTAACCATTACCGTATATTATGCTAACCATTACCATACCATTATAATAACCATTGATATAAAATTACAGTAACCATTACCATAATATTACAGTAACCATTACCGTATATTATGATAACCATTACCATAATATTATAATAATACGAGTACGGTAATCATTACCGTACATTATAGGAACTATTACCATAAGTATGGTAATCATTACCACAATCCAGTTGCCATACAGTATAGTAACTATTACCCAATCATAGGAATTGTTCTCATAGATATAGAAACTTTTCCCAGAAATTATGAGCACATAGACCATAATTCCTAGTAATTATTACCACAGCGTTATGGGTCGATATTTTATAAACCTGCTAGGAACAGTCACCACAATTTTCTCTCCGTGAACGTCTGGATAATTAATAAATAAAATCTTACGGCCTTTGTGAATAGTTACTGTTGGTGGCAACATATTAACATCTTGAGGAATATAACTATTAGTATGTGGATCTAGTGGTGGTAAATTTTGTCTCTTGGCAGTTGAAGAGGTAGACTGGGTACCTGGTGATGGCACACGCTTACTTCCAACTTTCCGATAAGGCGGCTTTAAATCCCACGAGGCATCGAGCTCTGTCAGGTCACATCCAGGCCTTATTCCTGTGTTTTATACGTAGTTGCCCGGGTGAAAATAAAAACAGTTGGGACAGGAACGGGCCATAAAAAGCAAAGGGACAGGTGTTGTTGTAATTTATAAATAATAAGTAATATTGATTTAAAAATTTCTTAAACAAATAACGGGACAACTTAAAAGCAAATAAAAGCATAAAAACACTTGGGCTTAATAGGAATTTACGGATTGGCTAGCACTTATATTTATTTGATATTTTTATTTATTATTAGGTATCAACTTACCGTCACTGAACATGACGGATTTCTGTCCTTCTGGACGTTGCTTCGTGCTGCCTTCACGTTTCAATACCCCGACGGGGACCATAACTGACGGCGGTGACGGCAATCCGCCTGCTAACTGCTGCAAAGGAGGTATTGTTGAACAATATTCCATTGGATTATTCGGATTCGGCTGTCTTCCCTGTAACCATTTGTCGAATACTCCAAAATAATACTACTGTACATTCGTCATCTTTATGATTTATAGTAAATTAATTATTCAAGCAAATACAACAAACCAATAAAAAATATTTTTAAAAGTCACACATTGAGATAAATGAAATAAATTTATTGAAAAAAAAATATTAAGTAACATGCGGATGTATTCAACAAGTTGTTACAGACGAAAAGAACCAAATAAATAATTATTTTAAAAGTATAGTAAAATAATCATTTTAAAATACACTTTTTTTTTTTTTTTTTTTAAGTATTTTCATTCTCTTTACATAAATATTTTAATTTATTATGTGACACCGGGTGTCATTTTGAGCTCAGGCCATTTTCAATTTATTTTTTTTTGAAAACTTAATTACGGGACCAAAATTATCTCTAAGTAAAACCCGAATTTTTTTTTTAAATATTGAAAATTTAAAAAGTGGCGCGAATTTGAGTGAAAAAAATTTTTTTTTAATTTATTTTTTTCAATAAAAATAAAAAAAAGTCATGATCAAAACTGAGGCTTCTTTTTAAAATTAAAAAATATTTTCCAGAATTTATTAATTCCTGGTGGAAATTTTTCGGAATTTTTTCTGAAAAAGTCTTTAGAACTTTAGAACTGAGTTTTTCAGAGAAAATTCCGAAAAATTTCTACCAGGGACAGGAAAATTTTTTGAGTATCGGTAATTTATGTACACTGGGGTCAAAATATCACCGTACGGCGCACATGTCATTTAAAATACTTGTGTTATTTAAGGGTTAAATTAAAAAATAAACCAATTAATTTTTCAAAAATATCTGAGATAATTTATAAAATAAAAAAAAAATTCATCAGTCATTTAGCGTGCAAAAATATATAAAAAATTTCACTTTACCTGTGGTGAATTCATACCGGCAGCATTGCTCGTGTAATCACCGGACCAATCACCACTTCCATGTTCACTTTCAGCTGAAAAAATAGCCGCGTAAATATAAATCCCATAACACAGAATACTATAAAAATATCCGGTACTGATGAATGTTAACTCACTTCTTATAAGCTGAAGATAACAAGTAGAGCAAACTCGCGACTCAACATTTTTTTGATACTCAAGTCTGTACTTTAAATTGCAGCACTTGTTGCACAAGACCTGATCAACAATATTTCAAATTAAAAAACAACAATAAATTATTTATTTATTTATTTGAAAGAATAAATAATAAATGAGCAAATACAACAATGTCTATACATACTTTGCCACAGGCACGACAATGGTGACGTCTTTTGATAACAGTAAAACGCATATCACACATCATACAATTGGGCGCTTCACTGTCTGGCACCCAGAAAGGCGGCTGTTTTCCCAGCATTATTCCAAACTCCATTGACGAGCTGTCAGAAACGTCTGGCGATGGATCACGTTCTCTCACAGACTCTTCATTAGCTGCGTTTGCTGGTACTGTTGCCGCTGTTGTTGTCGTACTCGGTTGTTCTTCAACATTAGTAACACCTGGTACACAAAAGTATACAATAAAATAACAGATCAGCAACCATGACGGCCCGCAATAAGAAACCATACTCTATATATTATTAAATTGCATGCCGCAGTTGGCTTGTTAATTAAGTAAATAACCTGAGTCACGCATCACGAGCTCATGTTTTCCCGATTGATGTGTTAATGAGAACCAGTAGTGTGAAATTTAAAAAAAAATCAATTTTTTATTTTCATATTTTGATAGTCTACAGTTTCAAAAATGATATACTAAAATTTCAAGCCCGTATCTCAAATACCCTAATAGCCACTTTAGCTTGAAATTGAAAGTAATTTGATAGTTTAAATTATCGAAATTTGCTGCTGGAATTTGGCGAAAATTTGACAACAAAAGTTGGAAAGAAAAACTTGTGGTCAATTTTTCCTCAATTTAAAGGTAAATTTTTTTTTACTAAAAAAAACCCTAATAAAAGTTTCCTTTAATTTTTCGTTAAATGTCCAACTTCGAACTTTTCCGTTTTTGACGGCAAACTAGAGAATTTCCTGTACCATGACCGTCGATCAAAAAAAAAAATTGAAATTTAACAAAATGGCGAAGTTTTTAAAAAAAGTTTTAAATTTCGCGCGAAAATTTGATTATTTTTGGACTGGCAAAATAACATTTTCTATTCGATCGGAAAACTGGAGGTTCGTGGTATGGAGAAACATATAAAAGAAGCTGCAATCCGAATCAAATCGATCGGATAATTTGTCTTCGAGTTTTAACTGCAGCAATTTTGAAAATTTAGTTTCGAGAACCGATAAGCGGCTGCTCTTCAGACGGCTGTAACTCAAAAACTACCCCAATAGCACAGTTTGCTTAGCAAAAGTTTACTTTACAAGTTTCCATTAATTTTTCGTCAAATGTCCATCAACTTCGGGCTTTTCCGTTTTTGACGAAAATTTGTATATAACTTGCTATACAATTTAACGTAAATTTACTTCAAAATCATTTTTTTTCAGGCGGTCACACTAGTGATCCCCTTAATCTAAAAATATAAATGAATAATAAAAATTTTAATTTACCCTGTGAACTTTCATGTTCGTCCATAGTAACCGTCGAAACGATGTCTAGAGTTTGTGGCCTTACTGGACGGTCTGACCCCAAGTCATCATGATCTGGTTCAGAATCAACAGGTTCTTTAATAGCCGCAGCTTCTGCTTCTGCTTCTGCTTCTACTGTTGTTTCAGCAAATTCACTATCATTTAAATCATTTTCAACTACCGGTTCTTTGATAATTTCTGTGCTTGAATTATTTTCAACAAATGAACCGCTATCTTGGTGTTCTTTAACAGTCTTAGTTAATTCACTAATTATTGCTTTAGTTTGAGGTAATACAGTATCAGTTGATTTATCGTTAATTAATTCACTGGTTATTTTGCTATCCGCAGAATTATTTGATTCATCTTTCACCTTAGACTGACTATTAATATTACTATTGCTATTACTATCATCAATTGGATTTTTAATAATAAAATTGCCATTTTCAGACTGGTCTAATTCTTGTGCTTGTACAGTAACTGACCCAGACTCAAAAGTATCTGATGATTTTCTTACAGTTTCACCTGTGCGCTTAATTTTTCTTTCCTTCTCTACAACTATTTTTACCGGTTCGTGATGAAGTTTTTCGGTTTCGTCTAAAAAATCACTCGATTCTCCACTGGCCCCACTCTTACTGTAATCAATAACTGGAAATTTTTTAGCTTTCTCTTGTAACTTTTCCTCTGAGACCTGAGGTAGTTCTCCAATGGTTACACTCTCGAAAATCGGGGCTTCATTGGCGTCTTCGTCATCATTGGAAACTGATGCAGCTGCCGCTGCTGCTCTGCGTGTTACATCACTAGCATTAGCATTAGTATTAATATTAGCATAAGTTACTGAGGATCTTGGTACTGATATATTTTCATATGCAGCTTCATGGGCGCGTTCTTCAGCTTCTAATTCTGCTAAATATTTATTTAATTCTTCCTCAGATAAATCATCAATTGTACTGAATCCAACAGGTTTACGTTCTTGTGCTGACGCTCCAAGTCCAGTTGCTGCTGCTGCTACTCCAGATCCAGTTCCACCTCCAGATGATGACCCAGCGGGATTTAAATTAACATTTTGAAATACGAGTTTCGCTGGATTAATGCCGCCTGTCGAAACTGTGTCATCTTTTTTATTTAAATTAAATTGTTCATTGAGTCTTTTAGCAGCGATCTCCAGTTCTGTTGTTGTCTCTGGCAGATCACTTGCTCCAATATACAAACGTTCATAAACACTTTGATCTTCGCGGGAATTTTGATTATCAAAATCAACATTTTCGTATACATGCTTACTTTCATCTTGACTTGTTGATCTCGATGTCTCTCTCGATCGCGCTCTCGCATCACCAGAATTACTCTCTGTACTAGGAATGTTTACAGGAATATTTACATTCTCATATATATGTTTCGTGCAATCCACAGTACCTCTACTGTCAGTTTTTTGTTCTTGCATACTTTTAGAAGCTTCAACTTCTGCTAATTCTTCATTACTTTTTTTATCTTCTTCTTTTTTTACATCACATTTAACTGGTAACAATATATTTTCATACTCTGGTAAAGATGTCATACTTTTTTTTACAACTTCTCCAGCTGTAAAAATTTATTTATTTAACATTAAAAATTTTATAAAAATAAATTAAGTAAAAATAAAAATATTTTATCCCTTAAAAATACAAACAATCTAGTCACTACGTGACTGCCTGAGTATTACTGCAAAATTTATAACCTATGATTTTAATTTAACTGTTTATTGAAATCTATACTGTAAAATAAACTCTAGAAACTTTTGTTTTTATTTCTATTATTATTGAAATTTAATTAGAATAATCTCATCATGTCATCATTAACTCGCAAACTTATTGATTTCGATGATAAAAAATCTACAGTCAATTTTTTTTTTATTAGTCGTCTACTATATTTTTTTTCACTGATACCAAATCAAATTCGTTTCATTTTTATTTCGATACAAGACATGGACTTAATTTTTTTTATTTTCTCTTAATTATGTATATAATAGTCATACATATTCAGTGACAGAATAATTAAAATATTAATTTATTTAAATAAAATAAATACGGTCGTCTTTTTTCCCCGCGTAATTTAAATGTAATTCGAATAATATAAATAAATTTATTTATCTCGATATGTGGCAATAAAAAAGAGTTTAAACCATGAAAAGGCACAAATTTAAGTTAAGACCTTTTAAACGATACCATTTTTAATAACATCAACTAATTCTATCATATAAATATGGCTGGAACAAAATTTCCCTGATTCTCTTGATATTATGGATTAAAAACTAAAAAATTTAATTGATAATTTATTTAAAATATTTAATCCCAGTCTACCACAAAAAAAATTCTTAAATTTTTAAACGAAATGAAAAAATCTACTGGATCTAGATTTCTAAAATGTTTCGCGTAGATGCTGGTATATCAGCCAAAAATTGCAGCGACCCCAATTACCCCTCAAGTCACCTTAAAGCAGTAAAATTACATAAATTTTCATTGCGCGAAAAACGTTTCGATCTTCAAGTGCATGAATATTAACCAGGCAAAAAAAATTACTATTAAAATAATAAATCTTACCACTTTTACATTCATTGCGATCAATCGAGCAATCAATCCGCTCCATGTTAGCACTCGATGCATTGATATATTCATTGAGACTATTGAAAACATTGCTGACACTCGGCTTGATATTAGGCTGGTTCAATTTCTTATCATAACTATTACTCTTATTAGCAACAACCGCATTTGTGTCATTATAACGTTTCTGTGCAAACTTCTGCTGTATATCATTATGAATAGTTAAATTACTCGGTTCATTATCATTATTAAAAGCGTAATGCTCATTATCATTATTAAAATCAATAGTTTCTTTCTGCTGGACTTTGTCATCAGACATTTGATAGCACGCTTTACTGAACTCATTAACTGACTCTGCGATGTCTGATTTCCGTATGTCCAATGTGTCCAATTTATTTAAATCATCACCATCATCAATGTCTTCTTCATCTTCTTCATCATCACTTACATCATTTGATTCATACACATTCTTATCAGTATTTAATTGTGTAATTTTCTTATTATCAATTACTCGCTCTGTTAATTTATCATCTTTATAAATACTTGGACTATTACTACTACTATTATTAGTAGTATTAGTATTAGAACTAGTACTGTCATTTATTTGATGATTGATAGTCATGGGTAGACATTTTTTATTTTTAATAACTGATGCATCTCCAACTGATGCCACTTGTTCTGCGCAATCTAGATATCAATTATTATTTATTAATAAATAAATTTTAAAATTAATTAATTAAATAAATAAATTTATTACCTTCATTAAACTCAAATTCGTCAAGTACTTTGTCAAGATCAACAGCAAATTTCTCCATTGTCTCAATTTAAATATATATATATATAAGTAAAATATACAAAACTAAAAAATTCCGTTATAAAAGTGAATGGAAAGTTGCAACGACACTTAAAACTTGTATAAGAAATTTATTCAGGTAAAAAAGGTTTTAAAAAAAAAATCTTGATGACGAATTGTGGAGAAAACGTCACTTATATTTTTTATACGCCCATTGTTATTAAATTGCACTATTAATTATTTTTAAAATTTTTTTAACACTTTTGATAAATATATAAAATTTAGATTTATATTTTTTAAATGCGTTTATTATTTTTACATGAAAATTTAAATATTTTAGCGTTTAAAATATTTAGCAGCAGATTAGATTATTAGTCTAGTTATTTACGACTTATTTTATGTGAGAATAAAAAAGAGGAGGATAATTTAAATTGTGTAATTGACAGTGTAGATTTATGGATTTATATATTAAATAATATAATATAATAATTGATAATTATTGTAGCGAAAAAAAAATTATTATTAAAATCCACATCACGGCGCCATCTTAAATGAATTATAATATTTTCACTATCAATATTACACTTCTAAATTCTCATAAATTATTTTTTATCATATTTTAAATTATTTTTTATACTTTATATTGTCACTTGACAATTAACACAACTGACAAGGACGTATTTTAGAGATTACTATACTGTGATGATAAATCAAATAAAACATTTTATTATTTTATTTTTTTTTTTTTATCACAACACTAATTTGCAACGATCTGAAGTTCGCTTTGTTACCACCGTTTCATTGACTTGACAGTGAAAATAAAAAAAAAATACTTTTACATATCGATGCAGGCTTATTTGTGTATATATTCACACATGTATGTGAAATGAAACCTACTGTTGATAAGATAACTGACTACTTTATCAATGGAAGCTCTATTACCGGAAAATTACTTTTCAAAAAAGCGCGCGAATGTTTAAAAATTTTAAATCAGCGTAATATTCCAAGTAGCACAGAGACAATTAAAGATTTCTTTTAAAAGGACAAGAAAAATTTTATTTTGTCTTAGTCAAGTTTTTTTTATGTAAATAAGACATACTGTAAATGGAAATATATCAATTATGAAACTCTTCTTGACAGTGGCATGGATATTAATATTATTAATGCTGAAGTTAATGAGTATGAAACACCTTTACTGCATGTAATTATTTCAGAAGATATATTAATAAGAATCCTCGTGTGAAGGACGAAAGTCAGTACGATACCATTAAATTACTCAAAAAATGGTGCAAACATAAAATGTGCTGGCTATCATCATAAAACAATTCATAAGGCTGTAATGATGCAGTGATGTCGTTCAACTTTTTTTAGATAATGAAGAAAATATTGATGCCTTTAATTAGGGTGATACTCCACTCGTATATACTCTAAAGAATCAAACAAATTTAAAAATAATCAACTTTTTATTAGATACACTGAGAAAAAAATTTTCTTCTGACAACTAAATTTTAGTTATGACAACAAAATGATTGATTGCCCATTGCCAATTATATATTTGGTTGTTTTAACGAAATATTTTATAACTCACCAACAAAATGAATTATTAGAAACTACAAAATATTTAGTAAAGAAAATTACGCAAGTAGCAAACACAAAATCAAATTGATTGCCTGTAGAGCTTATAAAAATATGGAAAAATGGTTCCATAAAATTTAAAAATACAAAAAACTTATGCTCTTACTGCGTTTCAAAGTTAAACAGGCGCACATTAAACATAAAATGAAAAAAAAATATCACAGAATAAATATTTTACGATAGTAAATAATTAAAACAAGTAATTAAAAACAAATAAAAATATTTAATTAACATAATAAATAAACGAGTGTGAATGTAGCAGACAGACGAATTTAAAATTATTAATAAGTAGAGTAAATAATTAAAAAAATAATATTTATAAAAAATGCACTTCTTAATTACAGATTTTTTTAAATGCGCATTTTTTGAAAATTTTATTTTATTAATTATTTGCTCTATTTATTTATAATTTTAAATTTGTCTGTCTGCTACATTTACACTTTTATAAATATAATAAATTTAAATTTAAAAGCAGTTTCTTTATCGACATTTTTTCAGATGGCGCGAAACTAAAAATCTGTCACCTCTTTTTTATCAATTGACAGATATTCAGATCATAATAATTTGGCACTTGTAAAATGTAATGTAATAGACATCAGTATTACCCACCTTCAAATTTAACTGCATTAATAATAGGGGCGTTATTATTTAATTGTCGAGTTTTAATTATCAACAACTAGAATCCCATTGATAGATAAATTCAAAGTGCAATGATTTAGTGTAATAATATAAATAATAAATCAAAAGGTATAACTATTATTGAATATTTGTCAAAAATAATCTTAATCGTCTTAATCTTATCAACCGGTTCTGAGAAATTGTCAAAAAAAAAAAATAAAGTAAAGTAACTGTCATGCGATACATTTATAAATCATAGCCAGTGGGTTTGTTGATTACTCAGTTATTTCAGTAGACTTTTGACCATGGGTGAGTCTAGGTTATCTGTTAATAAAAATAATTACTTAATAATTAATTTAAAAAATAATACAGTACTTAATTACTTGAAATAATATTTTGTAGACGAGACAAATGATTCACAAAAATGGCAACAACATTTGTCATTACTCAGAACTCAGTATGTAAATCTTTATACAGCAAATACTGAATTACAGCAAAAATATGCAATCGCCACTGCATCAAAACAAGAATCTGGATTTATCGAACGATTATTAGCAACAATTGCTTCGCTTTATGCTCAAAAACAATACAGGTATCAAATCAAACAAGTAATTATTTAAATGAGCGTTAATTTACTTGACAAGTGTCAGTTTTTAAATAATTAAATAAATGCAAAAAGAATAAAAATTTTAAAATGCGTAGTTAGATTATTGAAATATCAGTACGCGCATTTTTTTAAATTTTGTTATTTTAATTAATTCTTTTTTTTATTCAAATTTATAAGTTGTCTTAAATTTGCTACGCTCGCACTCATGAGTATGAATGTAACTGAGGTGTAAATTTTTAAAATTTTTGAATGAATAAATAAAATGCAAAGATTAAAAATTAAAAAATGCGTAGTTAGATAATTGAAAAACGAGTACGCGCATTTTTTTAAATTTAATTTTTTCAATTTATATGTTTATTTATTTTTAATTTATAAACTGTCTCATGCCTGCTTCATCTACACTCATATTATTTAAATTGTTAAATTAATTTAAATGTTTATAAAATAACTTTCATTTTTTTCCAGTGATTTAACTATTAAATTAGTTAACAATGAACTGCCAGCTCATAAATTTGTTTTAAATGCTAGGAGTGATTTTTGGAGTGAAAGTTCTCTAGCAAATATTTCAGTACTGGGTCAGTATTATAATTTAATTTATTCAAGATTTCATATTTTAAAATATTATATTACTTTTTTAAATACTTTAACTCTATAAAATATGACATTGAAAATTATTTAAAAATATGAACAAATAAATTTTTCAACGCACATTTTTCAAATATCAAAGATCAATCATTTTGTATTTACATTAAAGTTGAATGAGAATATTATTCCTGTACATATATATATATATATATATATATATATATATATATATATATATATATATATATATACTATAGATATAAAAACTGTAGCTGTTTTTATCGCTCTGTCGTCCGTAATGATTAAAAAAATTATTTTATAACTCGAGCTCTAACCAGTCGCGATTATAAACAATCGCCAAAGTTTTTTTTTATTTGAATTGTTTCTACATATCGTAGATCAATAAAAAAAGTCATATCCTTGTAAACTTTTAACTTCATATTAAATATTTCATATTATAAATAAAATTAATTTTTAAAAAATCAAATCAATATTTAGTTTATTATCTATACTAAAATTTTTTCATAGTTAATTTGAATAAAAAATTATTTATAATTACTGTAGACATATATTTTAATAATAAACTGTAATTATATTTATAGACTGGAGTTATTTGGATGGAGATGCTGGGTCCATTCTCCTAAAATGGATTTACACAAGTACAGTAGAAAAAGAAAATCTAACATTAGAACTGATGAAAGCAGCGTCTAATTTTCAATTAAAAGAATTAGTAGAACAGTGTGAAACTTATTTAATTGGAACAGTAAGTCTGCGTGATTGCGTAGCTCTTTATACAGCAGCTGAAGAGTTGGGCGCTGAAAAATTACGTGACTACTGTAGTTCATTGATATCAACTCACTGGGTAAATTTTTTTTATCAATTATTATTTTTATTTATTACTACTAAAAAATTTTCGGATTTCATTCGAAGTAAATGGCTGCTAATTTATTTAGTATCCTCGGAGTGAAATTTACTCCGAAGCGTTTATTTTAATATCAAAACTCAAAATCAGAGTACATACAGATTTAAATAAAATCTAGACCACTCTGAAATGTCTCCGCAGGAAAGAAAAACTCCCTATTTACTCCGTATACGGAGTAATTTTTTTTTTAAACTCCAAAACTCCGAGTGATGAAGTGAATTCGTATTTAAATCACATCCGCAATTACTCCAAATTCACTCCCGATTTTTTACAGTAATAAATTTATTTATGTAACAAATTATTTAGGATGATTTAGCTGGAGATGATTTCAAAGAGATGCCTGGTCCTCTTCTATACGAATTATTAAAAACAAAGAGCGAATTTCCATTACATTCAGCCGTCAGATTAGAAAGAGAGGATGTGGTTTTTTTGTATCTAGTTGAACACAACGCCGAGGTAATTATTTTATTTAAATTGCACATTAAAAATATCAAGTACATTTATCATTTAATCTCACAGCACTTATCAACTTTATTTACATTATTTTATTATTTATTTATTTATTTATTTATGAACAATAATGTCATGTCATATTGCAACAGAACCATTGATTATGAGTATCAAAAATGGTACAATAATAAGTGTATAAATTTGCCGATTAACGTTACTGTCATTACATAAATTATATTTGCAAAAGCAATACTCGGGTGGTCCACCAGGTGAGCCGCGATCTTCACCAGTGAAACAACTCTCTGGATATGCACCCTGGACTATTTCTTCCTGCTGCCTCCATTGTCTTTCATTGTAATCATAAGCTTGAAAAATATCAAGCTGCGACGCACAATCTCGCTCCACACTAGTATTTATTATCGCTGAAAATTCCAATGACTCACAATTAAAATATATTCGTTTAACGCGTGATAAATTACTAAGCTGATAAATATGTAACATTGGAGAGTAGAAAAAAATCTATAATTAATTCAAAGAAAAAAAACTCACATCCGTTGACTAGTTTGTGATAAATCGTACGTTTCATACACATCGTAGACTTTGGGCAGTAGACTTGAAAGTGATGATTCTCTTTGAATTGACTGCATATTTGACTAGACGCTTCTGGAGCTCCTCTCAAAGGTGCTACTGTACATTTATAACAAGAAATACCTTCTTCTGTTGCTTCTGCTATACCTGTAAATTTAAAAAAAAAAAAAGTAAACAAAGAAAGCGTTAAAAAAAAATTTTAAACTCAACAATAATTTACTAGAAAGTAAATAATAAAATAAAATAATAACCAGTCTTACATGCAATCATCAAAAGAATCCATAACTGCCTTCTCTCGTTAAATTTCATATTCTTACGTCAAAATAATTTTTACAAATAACTCGAATTAAAAAAAAAAATCATAATCTCAATTCCATTATTTATTTTTTATTATCTTATTTATTATAATTAACTAAAACTTTAATTTAATTATCATCAAGAATTCAAACGCATCATTAATTATTTCTACTTAATAAAAAAAAAGAATTTTTTTTATTACTCCTATTAATACATACACCTGTTATCAATCGATTGACACATCGATTAATACCACGAGGACACTGTGGATGCGCGTGACAACTAAAAGTGATTTGAAACAATAAGAAAACAAATTAATAATAATTAAATAAATGACGTGATGTTGGTTTTTACCAATAGCAGACAATGTCAGTTAATTTTTATTGATAATGATAATAATAAATAGAAACAAACATTTTATTGGTCACGATACGCGTGATTGCTTATGAAAATCACAAGTTAAGTATAGATACCAGTGCAGTAGTTACTTTGTTACTGAACAAGAACAACTTACACAAGTGTAGCTGTAGCTCACTAAAGATATTCTACTGGTAGAATGATGAATCCCCCGTGCCACGTCATATCCCCACTTTGTTATCAAACCGATTCATAGCAAGTCGAGTGTGTGTAAGATGTGCACACCCAACACCCATTGGATCGTTGATGGTTGCGCGTGACTGTAACACTCAACACAAACGAGACTGTATAGTAGGAAATCTTCATCCCATTAGTAAAACAACTTTCCCTGTCCTTGATTTATTTTATTAAATATTATTATTATTTATTGCTCTCCTTGAATTTAAAAAAAAAATCATTATCTCTTATCCATCTCTTCTTATAACTCTGCGCATCCCTATACACTCACGAAAGTGATTTGAAACAAAAAACTCATTTCCGTTATCGCGTATATTTTTGTCTCATACATTACATTTTATTGTAGTTGGTATTATTTTATATAGATGTATATTAAATTATTATATATTGTGTAATAATTTTAAATAAGAGATTATAATTAGTAATTAGCGTGTACTGATTTTTTAAATAAATAATTTGAATATACCGCGTTTTTAATTTCAAAAGAACATTTTTTTTGTTACCAATCGCTTTGGGGACTTATTTCAAAACTCAAAAATTGAAAAAATAATTTTTGAAGACTGAAAGGGCTTATTATCTCCCCTCCCCCCCTCATTTTATCTCAGAAATGACGTCTCGGACACGAAAATCCCAGCAAAAATATCGCGGAATTGAAATTTCTCAATATAAATGATATATTTTTTCATGAGATGTCATGTGGATGATATATTTTACCTGATATATTTTGACTGAGATGTTTTTGGCTGAGATGTAAAGATGAGTTACCGAATAATTTAAATGAAACGTCTTTTTGGCTATCAATTTTTAGCTTTGAATTAGGGTAGAAGTAGCATTTGTGGCCACTGTTCCATTTTTTGACATTTAATACTTTATTTTAATTAATGAAAAGTATAAAATAAAATTTTCATTTTAATCGTGAGATAAAAAGTATCTGAACACATTTTAAAAATGAATTGTCATTGCGTCTTTTAAAAATTATTTTATTTTAATTTTTCAAGTGTCAAAAACTGGCCAAAAACGGCAGCTCTACCCTAAGTTTACAAAACTATTGGCAATGAAAAAATAAGAATACGTCTGTTTGGTTTTAGAAAGTTCCCTGAAGCCAAAAAGGCGAATAAATAAGTAGTAATGCGATATATTAATTGTATTTTCCTTTAATTTACAACTGAAACATTCGTATTTTAAATTAAATAAAATAATGCGTATACTTAATGGTCTACTCTCGCTGACGAGCAAGTCAAGAATGTAATATCCCGTAGTCGATTTTGTCTTCGATCACACAAAATCTGATTCTCTCCTCTATGTACTTGAAGTAGGAACAGATTTCTTTTATGAAACCCCTCAGTATTTCCTTGCGTGTAGTCTAAGTTTCTGTCGATTTTTTCATTCTTAGATTGCGTAGAACCTGCTCCGTCTTCTGGCTGCATTTTATTAAATTGTAATAAAACAACATATTTATTTCTATTTTTATTTATCATCATATCATTATCATTAGTTAACATTACATTACATTAGCAACAAGTTGATGACGGATAAGAGCTTCCGCACGCAGATGACCACGGATGCACGGACGTTAAAAATAAAAAATGTAATTCTCGTATGAGGGTCTTTCTATCCCTTTCTATCCGGTGGCTCAAGGGTCTGATGCATATAAAATATAAATAGTTTATTTTTATTCATCAGTTGAGTTCATTATCCCATGCCATAAATGTATGGTAATCAATTAATTAATTACACTCTAGTACTATAAATAAAATAGTAATACCGAGCAATCTAAAGTCACTACGTCTCACAATTATATCGCGTTACTAATTCCAAAAGGACATATTTATATTCGCCCTTTTGGTTTTAGGGATTTTCCTAAAGCCAAAGGCGTATGATTTTTTTTTGCCAATCGTTTGGTAACTTATTTGTGAGTTAAAAATTAAAAAAAAAATTTGAAAGCCTAGTGCGCATGATTTAAATTTATGACCTTTTGGCTTTCAAAAATTTTTTTGAATTTTGAGCTTTGAAATAAGTATCCAAAACAATGAGTAATAAAAAAAAAATATGCGCCCTTTTGGCTCTAGGAAAATCTCAAGCCAAAAAGGCGCGTAATTTTTTTTTTATTGCCAATCGTTTTGTAGACTTATTTTATAGTTAAAAATTAAAAAAAATTTTGAAAGCCAAATGAGCAGTAGCCTAAATTATACGCCCGGCTTTCAAAAATTTTTTTTAAATTTCAACTATTAAATAAGTCTACAATATCATTAGCAATTAAAAAAAAATTATACGCCGTTTGGTTTTAAACTTAGTAACTAAAGTCAAAAGGACGTATAAAAATATAAGTCCTTTTGGAATTAGTAACACGATAGTCTGGAATAAAATCCTTATTCTCTTAATAATATAAATAATAATAATTATTATTTACAGCTCGCAACAGCAGTGAATGCAGTAGATCACAAAGGCCGGCGTGCTCTAGAAGTCGCTTTAAAATCCCGGCAACCTTCGCTGGCCCGTACTCTGGTGGAGCATCAAGCAGATTTAAGCGCCAAAGATTCCACTGGTTTGACGTTACTCCAGTCAGCAATTTTTAAAGGCGACTCATACGCCGCTGAGTTTATAATCGAGCAGCTGGAGAACAGCGGCGCTTGCCAGAGACTCTGTGATCCGCTGAGATTAAGCATCAACACTAAAGACAACGTTGACGAAACCTTGAAACAGTTCGAAGGATGTACTGTCCTTCACTTAGTGTCCAGACACAATGCACCAGACATGATAGCCATTGCAGCGAAGCTTCTTCAGGCGGGCATCGATGAAAATTTGCAAGACCATCGTGGCTGGACGGCTTTGCACTGGAGTATTTGGGAGAAACATGAGCCACTTTTTGAATTACTTTTAGATTCGAAAAATATTGATCTTGATGTAACAACTAAAGATGGACATTCGCCGCTGGCTTTTGCTTTGAGAGCAGATCCTTACCACAAGAGTTTTGCTGAAAAATTACTGTCACGTGGAGCGAAGTCAAATTTAATTTACAGTACGCGGGATACTTTGCTACATATTTTAGCTCAAGAGGGCAAAGAAGAAGCAGCTTTATTTTTACTCAGACATTCCAAAGATGATAATTTATCAAAGAAATTAAATGCTGATGGATTAACTGTACTGCATGAAGCGTGCAAAGCTGGACTACCAGAGTTGACTAAATTATTACTTGAGAAAGATGACTCGGGATTCTGTACAACCGCAATTACCAAGACAACTGAACAAGTACCGCTGCATTTAGCCGTAACAAATTTACATTATCCAGTGGTACAGATGCTGCTTGAGTTTTCAAAAAATAAAAAAGATCAGTTGGATTGCAAAGACAGAGACGGCGAGACTCCATTAAGTTTAGCAATCAAGGCCCCGCTTAAAAAAGGACGGGAAATTGTTGCGGCTTTAATAAATGCCGGCGCAAATATTAATGAAAAAAATGATAAAGGCTTGACGTTACTGCATCAAGCGATTCTCAAAGAAGACTCAGCAACGGCGATATTTTTATTGGAAAATGGAGCAGATATGAGCGCAAAGACGTCTGATGATGAGACACCTCTGCAGCTGAGTGTCCACTGTCGGTTGGGTGAAGTCGTCGAAGCTCTGTGTCGCCGTGGAGTCAACACGTCCGTTGGGTGTCCACTCTGGGACGCTTTGGACTCAGACCAAGAAGACACGGCCTCAATTTTAGTTACTCATGGCGCAGATACTGACTGCTGGGGACCAGGACCCGATGGCTGTCTTCAGACTCTTCTTCATCGCGCTATCGATGACAACAAAGAAGAAATAGCGCAGTTTTTGATACGCAGCGGCTGTGACTTAAATGCCACTAGAAAGCCAGGTCCCAATGGCGAGGGAGGGGACGAAGCGCGAGACAATTGCACTCCGCTGCATCTCTGCTGTCAGTGGGGACTAGAACAAGTGGTACAGACTCTCGTGGAGCATGGGGCCAACGTCAATGCTCGCGACGCTGAAGGAAAAACTCCAATACATATCGCTATTCAAAATCAACATGCAGAAATAATTTCTCTGCTGCTATGTCATCCGAGCCTGGATCTTTCATTGAGGGACAAAAAAGGACTGAGTCCATTTGCAACCGCCCTTACTGTCCGTAATAATAAAGCAGCTCAGGCGATTCTCGAGAAACTTCCAAGTGCTGCTGAGCAGTTTGACAACAAAGGAAGAAATTTTCTTCACATGGCGATTCAGAAAGGCGACATGGAGAGCATACTTTTCTTACTATCCATCCAGGTTGACGTTAACTCACGCGTACAAGACGTCACCCAAACACCTCCGCTGCACTTGGCCGTAGCTTCAGGCAACGAAATGCTCGTGCGCAGTTTAATTCTCGCTGGAGCCAGAATAAATGACACTGATGCCCACAGAAATACTGCTCTGCACGCTGCTGCGAAAGCTGGTCACGCCGCAGTCGTATCAGCTCTGCTGCAAAACAGCATAAACTTCGACGCGGTAAATACTGACGGTGATAATGCTCTTCATGTTGCCGTACGTGAAGGACACGTCTCCGTAGTGAGAACTCTGCTGACTGAGTGCACTCTCGACGCAGAGACGGTTAATCTTAAAGGCAGAAATCCTCTGCATGAGCTCGCGAGATGCGGTCGTGATAATGCCGCGACTATTTGCGAACTTTTCCTCGAATGTATGGCGCAGTATCCAATTAATAATGCAGGTAATTTAATTTATTTATGTAATAAAATATAAATAATAAATAAATTTCGCGTTACTAATTTCAAAAGAACTTATTTTTATACGTCCTTTTGACTTTAGTCACTAAGTTTAAAACCAAAAGGGCGTATCATTTTTTTTTTCATTACTAATCATATTGTAGACTTATTTTATAGTTGAAAATTTAAAAAAAAATTTTGAAAGCCGGACGTATAATTTAGGCTACTGCCCATTTGGTTTTCAAAATTTTTTTAAATTTTTAACTATAAAATAAGTCTACAAAATGATTGGTAATAAAAAAAAAATTACGCGCCTTTTTGGCTTGAGATTTTCCTAGAGCCAAAAGGGCACATATTTTTTTTTATTACTCATTGTTTTGGAGACTTATTTCAAAGCTCAAAATTCAAAAAATTTTTTGAAAGCCAAAAGGTCAGAAATTTAAATCATGCGCACTCTAGGCTTTCAAAATTTTTTTAAAATTTTTAGCTCAAAAATAAGTTACCAAACGATTGGCAAAAAAAAATCATACGCCCTCGGCTTTAGGAAAATTCCTAAAACCAAAAGGGCGAATACAAATATGTCCTTTTGGAATCAGTAACGCGATATAGTGATAAATTAAATATGAAAATAAATGAAATCTAGATGCTGATGGCAACACACCGCTGCTGATAGCCTACATGAAAGGAAATGGAAATCTCTGCAGAACTCTTGTCAAAGCTGGTGCATGTCTCGGTTCAATGAATAAAGACGGCGTTACAATATTTAATTACCAAGTCGCTACCAAGCAATTACTCTATCGATTACTTGATTCCTTGACTCAAGAGGCTCCTTGGGCCGACAAAGACATTTGTCTCGAATGTGGAACCAAATTTTCTTTAACTATGAGGAAGCATCACTGGTAAAAATATTTTATTTTTATTTATTTTACTATCATTAAAAATAATAATTATCATTAATTATTACAGTCGTCATTGTGGAAGAATATTATGCAGTAAATGTTCTGGTCAAGATGTACCAATAGTTAAATTTGGATTAAATAAACCCGTACGTGTTTGTGGAGTCTGCTTTGACGTATTGCAAATAGGAGCAGAATAAAAATATTAAAATATAAAATATAAATAATATTAATTAATAAATAAATAAATTAGTGATTTTTTTGTATAGATAAAAATTAAAGACTGGCAATTATGCTGCTATCGTATTGAAACGAATAAAAAAAAAAATAATTATAATTCCATTATATATCTTTATAAATAAATTTTAAATGTTATTATAACATAAATGTTTTAAATACAAATGTTAAATGAATCTTAGTTTAAGCATTGATTCGATTAATTATTTATTTCTATCATGAAGTTTTTATATACAACGAGGGTAAATAGAGCTAATAATTTTATTATTTCAATATCATCATGTTAATAATAATAATAATTCATCATTATGATTGTAATTATTTAAGCTTACTGAAGAGATCGTGAGATGCGCAGTGATCAACACAGCTCACGTAGTCAATCAATTCTTCAAGACAAGTTTCTTCAGTCTTTTTACGAGAATTAACTCGATCTGTGCATGTTGTCAATCTTTCTTGAAATTTCATGCATTTGGGTTGTTCTGAACACTTCTCCTACACAAAATAAAACAGATACTCAATTAAAAATACAAAATTTAAATTCATAATGCGAAAATAAAAATCACAGTAAGTAATTTACTGTCACAATATTTTTGAACGACAGATTTTTATTCAGGATACTCGAGATTTTTTACCGGACTCCGACATTTCCCGAAGTTGGTTTTTTGGTTTTAAAAAATAACGTTATTTATATCAGTAACTTAGGGCCAGTTTTTTAGACCAAGTTTATTTTTAATTTATATATTATTAGTGTACAGATATACTAGTATTAATTTAAACCTGGATAAAATAAACCCGGTTTGAAAAATTGGCACTCAATCTTAATTTTTGAATGGCACCACATGATGCTTCTTATAAAAATACAATTAGCAATTTTTGAATTTTTTTTCAACTAATTAATTGAGAAAAAAAAAATCTAAATAAATGCACATATAGAAAATTAAAAAAACTACAGGTGCAATTTTCTGAAGTATATTTTTTTTTTTTTTTTTTTTTCATTTAGGCGTAGGCTAATTTCAGTATCATCCTGGAGTTAGCAGACAATTAACAATTTTTGAATTTTTTTTCAACTAATTAATTGTGAAAAAAAAAAAATCTAGAGAAATGCACATGTAGAAAATTTAAAAAACTGTAAGTGCAATTATTTGAAATATTTTTTTTTTTTATAATTTATAGTTTTAATATAAATCCGATAATTATTAGACGTCGATTAAATGATATTGGAGTTAGCCGACGTCTAATAATTTTTGATTTTTTTTTCAAAACGATAAATTATAAAACAAAAAAAAACATTTTATAAAATTGCACCTGTAGTTCTTTTAATTTTCTACATGTGCATTTTTTTTTTTTAATGATTTTCCATAAAAAAATCCATAAATTTTTAATTGTCTACTACCTTCGGAATCATGACTAAATTCAATATCATCAATTTATTAAATGCTTTTAATAAAAGATAATTAGCTATTTGCTAAGTCGTAATATGAGAGCTCTAGTAAATAATTAAAAAAAAAATAAAATAAAAAGCTATTGCTAGATACAAGTACACGAGGTCTTACATGACATGCGGACTAATTATTGCGATAATGATCGAGTTACTGACGAAGAATCGATTCAATTATTAAAACTCCATTCATAAATTGGACCTCCACTGACCATAAATAAATAAGAGGATTATTTTAAATATAAAATAAATTATTTACATGAAGTTTTGCAACATGACAAGTTATCATTTTTTTCCACCCAGTAAAGATCCGTAATTCTCGTAACTTGTAATTTTTATACTACTATAATTTTTTTTCAACCCCCGCGAAAATGAATGGTCTTAAAAAATTCAAATATTTAAAAATTTTCCGGTGCTCAAAAATTCAGCATTTATAAAAATTTTAATTTAAAAAAAAAATTACGTAATGTTTATTAAGTATTTACTTACACGCAATACTTTTTGCGGGTCAACTAATTCGGCATCTTCATCATCAGCTTTAACTCTCGGTACAAAACGACCAACAAAATTTTGTAGGAATGACATTTTGCTGTGAAAAATATAAACCTATTTTATTTTTTTAATTTTCGTAACAATAAATAATTAATAATTAAAAAATATAATTAAGTAAAATCACCTCAGGTCTAGATCAGAATATTAAAGATGTCTCCAATAATCAGTCTCCCGTCATAGAGTAAAGCATTGAAGTTTCGCAATACAGACTACAGTGGGCGCTGTAAATAAAATTTAAAATCTTCTTTACCCAGTGATGAAACTGAAGTTAGCTGACGTCTAATAATTTTCGTTTTTTTTTTTTAAATGATAAATTTAGAAAAAAATGAGTGTGAATGTAACTGACAGGTGGGAATTTTTTAAATTTCATAAAAGATAAATAAAATGTAAATAGAGTAATAATTAAAAAATGCGTTAGTATTTAGATCAATGAAAAATCCGTACGCGCACTTTTTTAAATTTCACGAGTGTGTGTAGCAGACATCAGACAAATTTAAAATTATAAATAAATAGAGGAAATAATTTAAAAAATAATATTTATAAAAAATGCACTTAGTAATTTTAAAATTTTTTAAATGCGCGCTTTTTTTAAATTTAATTTTATTGATTATTTACGCTATTTATTTATAATTTTAAATTTGTTTGATGTCTGCTACATTCACTCTCATTAAATTTCATTATTTTAATTAATTAATTTATTTGTTTAAAATTTATAAAATATCTTATGTCAGCTATAATCAAAATCATTGAAAAAAATATTTTTAAAAAATTGCATCTACAGTTTTACGAGTGTAAATGTAGCAGACATACGACAATTTTTAAATGACATTTTAAGATATTAAATAATTAAAATAATAAAATTAAAAAAAATGCATGTACTAAAACTTGAATTGTCTAGACATGCATTTTTTTATTTTTATTTTATAAACATTTTAATTTATTATTTCAAAAGTTTTTAAAATTGTCAGATGTCTGCTAACTTTACTATCGTAGTTTTTTAAATTTTCTACATGTGCATATTTTTAGTTTTTTTTTTTAATTAAATTGAAAAAAAAAAATTCAAAAAATGTCAATTGTCTGCTAACTTCAGACTCAAACCCAGTGTCAGTAACTAAAAATATTTAAAATAAAAATCCCGATTTCATCAGATGGCAGCACGTGACTAAACCCACAGAAGTCAAAACCCCACTTGTCATTTACTGACAGTGGTGTGTAAGTGTGTAAAAAAAAGTACATATCCCATTTAAAACACATATATAAAAATATTTCCATGTAATAGTGCACCGTATTTATGCTGGCGTGTCGCCGCCTGCTGTTCATTTCATCAGAACCAGATTCAGAATGAAAACTACACGGCATTAAGTATTAAGTATATCTAAATAAATCTGCATCAAAGCAAAGCAAGAAGAGTGTTACTACTAAGTTTGTACATACTTATATATATATACATATATTTACAGCTTACAATTATCTCAGTGTATCCAAAGACAGCAGACTAACGAGATATATATTAACAGATAGCTGTACAATTGTGAAATAAAAAAAAACGTTTATATATTTAACAAGACCACGGGAGTAAAGAAAACCTCAGCCCGACCAAGTTTACCCATTATTATATTTTGGTACTTGGTGGGTTTTTATTATGGAATCTGACCGGAATCCTACTTGAGCATCTTCAAGGTTGATCATCAGTTTCTATTACCTGGTATCGTAGTCTAGAAATAAGATAATAGTTTATTATACGTAACTATATTTACTTGTAACAAACAACCTCTAGCTCTCAAATAGTCTCCGAGCTTGGAGGTTATGTTGTAAATATTAATCGTATATACAAATAAAACTAGGAGTAACATTATGATAATTGTCCGTATTAACATTAATTTTAATTATCAATTCAAATTATAAGTCTATTTTTTTGTCTTGATAATAAATTGCTGTCATTTTTCAGGTATCGGGTACACAGTTGTAATTTTACATGAATGGATGATGCCTGGAGGCAATGAACGGTATGGAGAGACATGGACATGGGCATAATCATTCCCATGCACATCCACATCATCACCATCATCATCATCACCATCCGCATCCGCATCATCATCACCACCATCATCCGCACCCACATCATGGGTCTTCGTCCTCGTCGTCTTCGAGCCAAAGTATTGGACAGACGACACCACAGGGCGGGATTATCCAGCAGCAAAAATACGCTCATGGTCATGCCTCTCATGCCAGGGAGTCGCCAGTGGTGCCTCCGTCGGTTGGACCTGGCGGAGGTACTGGCGGAGCTGGAGGACAACAGTTACCTCCACCGCCGCAGAAATTACGAAATTATAAATTGATAACTGACCCATTTCTTGTGAAAGGTGCGCAAAAATTGTATAGATATGACGGTGTGATACCTGGTGATCCGACTTGTCCAGTTGTACAGCCACGTGATCCTCGATCGCAGTTGACACGGATATGGACGCGTTTAGAGCAATTAGATTTACCAGTACCGCGTTTTAAAATAGATGCTAATTATTGCGGTGAACCACCGCCTCTTGAAGTGACGTTTTGTCATCTTAATGACAATATTGACCGTACATTTTTAGGTGACATGGTACAAAAATTTGGTGTTATTGAAGAACTGACTATTTATTACCATCCGATAACAAATAAACATCTTGGTATTGCACGTGTTGTTTTTGAAACAACAAAGGCTTCGAAGGGTTGTGTTGAAAAATTAAATAATACGTCTGTGATGGGTAAAGTTTTGAGAGTTTTTTTGGATGCATTTGGTGAAGAGTGTAAAAAAATTTATGCTGAATTAACAACGGAGAAAAAACCAGAGAAAAAAGTGGAAAAAGATGTTAAAGTTGAAGTTGAACCGGGAAAGCAGACGCCGATTGATAAATTACCCGAAGAACGTGATGACTATAGGAGTAAAAAAAATACTAGCTTAGATAAAAGTAGAACTAGTGACGGTACGTACATTGAAAATTCACGGTTCGGAAAGTATCGGGACTATCCAACACCCGGTGGTAGCACTAGCAGTGATATGGGTTACGGTACGACACCAAGTGACATGAATTATTCGGGTACATATTCACAGAGTTCGACCCCAGCTAGTTATGATTACTATTACTCGGGTTATCATCATCAGCCCAGTGGTTATGTGTCAGGAATACCAGCAGGTCCACCGTCACTTCCTCCGCCAGCGCCAGCGATGCCTACGCCGCCAATTCAGCCGGCTACTGGAGTTTGGTGGCCAGGTAACTCTGCCAGCTATGCACCGCCGACAATGTGGCCATCACATGTCCCACCACCTGGAACAGTTGAAACCACTCTGCCACCGTCGTCTTCAAAGCTCACGAACACTAAATCAGCCTCCCATCAGTCGAAAAAAGAAAAAGAAAGCCAGTCATCTACACCCAAAACAACACCACGTGATTCCCCAGAAGAATCGCGCAAGACTCTTGATTTAGACACGAGAATTGCGATGCTGCTGAAAGACAAAGCAGGTGGAATGGCCCCGCCTTTTTTGCAATTCGGCAGTGACTCAGAGGATGAAAAAAAATCACATAAAGCTGAGGAAGAGATGCTGTCAAATCCACCGAGTCCGTTTGTCTCGGAAGAGGTTTACAAAACGTGTTTTGACAAAAAGACTGAGCGCACTAAGGAACGTAGGAAACCACATGAAAATAACATCAACCAATTTTCCGTTGATGAAGATCTTGGTAGTGTCATAAGCTCAAGTGAAGATGAAGCCCTGCTGGGTAGTTACAGTCCAGCTGCAATTGATGCTGAACCGGAACCACCCAAAGATCCTCCACCCCCACCACCACCTGATGACGATCGTATGTCACTCAGTTCGCTTAGTTCGGGCGATGAAAAAATAGAAGAAGTTATAGCTCAAGCGGAACCACCAAATCATTTGTATCCTGGGGGTCATTATCCTGGTCATCTTGCACACTATCCGCCGTCTAATGATATGTACAATTGGCCAAGACCTGCGCAATACCCGTACCCGTACGGTACACCCTATATGCCAAGTCAGTATCATTCCTCGTCATCGATGCCCGGTGGTGTTGGATCCCAGGGTGCGAATTATTATCCAAACTTTCATTCAAGACTGGCGATGGCTAATCATAACATTACTAAAGACAATCCTCAAGGGCCGACGATAAATGGAGTGCTCGACCGTGTGGTGAATGAGTTGAAGCAAATATTGAAGAGGGATTTCAACAAAAAGATGGTCGAGAATACGGCATTCAAACAATTTGAGGTCTGGTGGGATGAGAAGAAGAATGAGAAGAGAGACACGAGTGGTGATACCACGACTGTTAACAACGCAGTAAAGGAGGAGCCAGCAAAACCACTCACGTCATTTCTGGAACAAGCAACACCACTTGGATTTAATTACGACAGCTTTAGTGGTCTGGGTATACGGGCAAGTATCCCGAAAATGCCGTCATTCAGACGTAAAGTTAAAGCACCAAGTCCGCCACCGCAAGACGAAGACAGCCGTCAGTCAGATCGTATGGATACTGAGCTGATTGATAGCGATAGTGATTTAGATTTTTCAACAGTTTCACCTTCGAAACCCAAAAGACCCACAACTCTGCCGACCAGTGCCTCGTCTATCTCTAGTTCTACTTCCACTGCAAGTTCAAGCTCCGGTAGCAGCAGCGACTCAAGTAGTTCTAGCGACAGTTCTGACGATGAAGCAGAAGCTGAGTCAGACAGCAGACTATCCGACCACCGGCCGCTGGCATGCAACAGCGAAGACCCGGAAATTTTAATGGAACTCGCGATACAGAGATCATTGAATTGTCCAACACCACGTGGTCGTGAAACGCCTATTCCTGATATTGATCTTGACGATCTTACCACGGACTTCCCGCAAATGAATAACGAGGCAAGTCTCCCGACATCTCCAGTCCGAATGAGTCCGAAACGAGAATGGCCAACTCTGCCGGAAGTGGCATTGCAAACATCAGAAGTTCCCGTACTGTCAGTCAAAGATGAGCCTCGAGATATACAGAAAATGGAGAATTCAGCAGCAGAAGCATTGATGACTCTCGCTGGGCAAGACAATATCATCAGACACAAAAGTCCAGGTCCTATCCAACCGAATATCATCAGAGCTATTGAAGACATGTCAACAAAATATATCAACAATGATCCAGTTATTCCCGAGTCTGATAAAATAGAAATGTTTAGCGAAATACCAACGACTGATTCTGAGGAAGAAAGTTTAGAAATACGAAGATTGAGGTATCAAGCTGAGTCAGAATTACGATTGAACGGTCAACGGAGTCCGAGCAGTAACTCTGGTTCTCAAGTATCGCAAGTATTTATGGAACACTCATACTCTCTTCCACCAGCGACCGTTGAACCTCCGACGGCTCCACCTTCAGCAGCACCCGCACATCCAGCTGCTAAAGTTAAACCACAGCCCCAACCATCACCAGCACTTACACTGTCGCCAGCGAAAGCTAAACCAGTAAAGACCGAGCCAGCAAGAGAGCCCACCGAGAAGAGGAAGTACAATAAGCACACGAAATTAGCCGTTCACAAAAATCATGAACGTGAAAAAGAAAACATCAACGAGTTTACCTATGGAAGGGCACCGAGGAAATTCCCAGAAGCTCCACCAGTCACTTACAAGGAACGTGACATCATGGCAGAGATGGGTGTTCTCTACGAGTTCCTTACTCGCGGAATAGACCACGAGGATATCGAGTACCTGCGTCGCAGCTACGAAGCACTTCTTGCTGATGACACCCAGGGCTACTGGCTCAATGATACCCACTGGGTGGATCATCCTGCAACGGATATTCCCAATCCGCCTAAAAGAAGAAAGCGGGACGAGATGAGACTACACGCGACAGGAAGCGCAAGGACTGAGGGCTATTACAAAGTTGATGTGCGTGAAAAAGCAAAACACAAGCATCACTACGCTCAGAGTATACAGCGTTCTAATGATGTTGAGTTGAACACAAGCGTTTATGCCAGCGGTGAAGGTATGGCCAATGGACCAAAAGTAAATACCAAAGCTCTTTCGGGTAAAATGCAAGCTCTGTCACGAGAAGCGCGCAGCAATCAACGTCGCTTACTTACTGCCTTTGGTATTGATACTGACAGTGATCTACTCAAGTTCAATCAACTGAAGGTATTTTTTATGATTATCAATATTACTCTTGCTCTAAAAAATCGTTTATTGCTTTTTTTAAATTTCAGTTCCGTAAGAAACAACTCAAGTTTGCTAAGTCTGGTATTCACGACTGGGGTCTTTTTGCTATGGAACCGATAGCTGCTGATGAGATGGTGATAGAGTATGTTGGGCAAATGATAAGACCTATTGTGGCTGATTTTCGCGAATCTCAGTACGAAGCGACTGGCATTGGAAGCTCATATTTATTTCGTATTGATCTAGACACAATTATTGATGCAACAAAGTGTGGAAATTTAGCGCGATTTATAAATCACAGTTGCAATGTAATTATTTATTTTAAAATAACTTATTTACTTATTAATTTATTAATTTTTCTCACCTCCGGGCGGAAAGCGTCAACTTTCGTCCCGCTGTGCAAAACGAAGTTGCCGCTTTCCGCCTCCGTCGAGGAGAAAAATAGTATACACACCTCGGGAAGTAAATAAGAAAGCCTCAGATCACATGTTTGTTGACCTCGGCTTCGCCTCGGCCAACAATTACATGCGATCTGAGACATTTCTTACTTTACTTCCCTAGGTGTGTAATATACTATTTCATGATACCAGCATCGAAAGATTCAGTGTCTACAGCCAGTTGAAAGAAGATTTCAGTCCAATGCCGCGAATTAATATTAGTGTATGCGTGCATTGCGAATGCCAGTCAGCGGACAGAAACTTTTTTGCACCACACCTGCATTGAAAGTTTAAATTCCTGCCCTGTTTAGAAGGAAGAAAGTCGTTATGTTCTTTTATGAGAGAACAAATGATAAAAATTAGCGCATGCGCCATTCTTCCCACAAACAGAGCCAAAAATTTAAACTTTCAAGTACAGATCTGGTGAAAAATAGTTTACACGTCACGGAGGAAGGTCGGACGTCCCGAACCGAGTGTTTGCCACCAGACAATTATACACGCGGGTTGGAATGTCCTACTTTCCTCCCCAGGTGTGTAATATACTAGTGTTTCGTCCCTTGAAAAGAAACAAATAATGTCTCTGCTCGCTGACTGAAGACATTCGCAATTTAAACTCTGATACTTGTCATTTGTTTAATAGTAATTTTATTTACGTAAATGACAGTTCTGACTCTGTGATTAAGTTTTATAAAAATTAGTGTGAATAATAAATAGTATTTATAGTCTCTGCTTAATTATAAATTACAAATGACAATTTACGCTTACGCTGATAGTTGATGACACCATTGGTCTTAAATTAACTTGTTTCTGACTGACTGCTGACACTGAAACTTTAAGTTCCAATGTAGGTAATCATGAAAAATATTGTGTGTAACTCGGCATGAAACTCGATTTCAGACTGTGGGTGATGTCAGCCTTCACCCGTACAGAATATACTATATAATAAATGTTTTTATTATTTTAGCCGAATTGTTATGCTAAAGTAATAACGATAGAGAGTCAAAAGAAAATAGTAATCTACAGTAAACAGCCGATTGGTGTTAATGAAGAGATAACATACGATTACAAGTTTCCACTGGAGGAAGATAAAATTCCTTGTTTGTGTGGTGCACCTCAGTGTCGTGGTACTCTGAACTAGAGAGCAAGATGTCAAGCAAAAAAAAAAATATTTTACAAGACTTGTTATTGTGCTTTGAATGATGATCGCTCGTCATCACTTCCACAACTCTTTACTGTATTTCTATTAACTCTTGCTCTAAATCATTATCATAATTATCGTTGTCGTCATCAGTAACATCATTATCAATCACAATCGTCATCAATCATATTTCCCTAATTAATCGTACATCCCAACTCATATTTTTGTAAATAAAAACCCCTATGTAAACATTTTTTAAAAATGCAATTTTGAAAATGCTAAGTGACGAATCAATTTAATTATAAAAGAGGATCCTTTATCCTTTGATAAATATATATACATATATATATATATATATATATTTATATATATATATATATAGATCTACATATATATAAATAAATAATTATTAAATAATATAACAAGGCGTATGATATTAGAAATATTTAATTTCAATGCTCAAGATATTATTTACATACTAAAATATTTTCGGAGTGAATGCAAATTAAATCCGGAGTGAATTCGGAGCGGACTAATTATATAATCCTCTTGGAGTAAAATTCACCCCTACAGGGAATTTATTTTAATTTTAAAACTAAATCGGAGTGAATGTGGATTTAAATAAAATCCAGATTCAAAATCACTCTGCTAAAAAAAATAAACTCCTTATTTACTGCATTTGCGGAGTGATTTTTTTTTAAAAACTCCGGAACTCCCAATCAGAGTGAATGCAAAATTGAGTAAAATCCGAATTCACTCTGGATTTTTTACAGTGCATTGAATTTAAATGATTTATTGATTGATTGTAGCTGATGATTGATCAGGCGTGAGAGTTGAATGTGAGTTAGTGTTACTGCTACCGGAAACAGAATTAACACTAAAAGTATCTTGAAATTGTTGTGTGACATTTAAATTTGTATTTAATGACGATGAAGTTGTGGCGGGTGCTATTGGATTTTGCATGTCTAGTTGACTTTGAGCAATATCCTGAAGTGCAGCTTGAATACGTTGTAATAGAGCTTCACCTTGGCGCACTACTTCCTCCAACTGCTCCCCGGCCTCCAGATTCTCTTGCTCTAGGCGACTGAGGCTGGCAATCTGGAGCTCGTGAGAAGATTCCTCACTGGGTAGACTTTCTATCAGCGTGTCAATGTCCTTTGCACATCTTGCTATCAGGGTAGCAAACAGAGCTGCGTAGTCTTCTTGGGGTTGATGGGGTTGAGGTGTTCCTATCCGATCAAAACCTGGGAATTTACTTGGCGTCGAGTACTGCTGGAGAATTCCCACGCTGTTACAAAAATGTTCTGCTTGCTAGAGAGTTAATAAATAAAGTGGTTTATTTATTTATGTACTGTAGGTTATAGTTATGGTTACTGATAAATTTTAAATCTTACCTGATTTATTGTATCTTGCAATTGTGTCAAACGATCCGCCATCTTTTATTATAAGTTTGTTATTAAAAAAACTTGATGCAATTATTTATTTATATTGTTATTTAATTTTTAATTTAACTGTCACCTGGATTATCCAACACTTGTTTGTATATTTTTTAGTCTATTATTTTTAAGGTTATGATGGGATAAATATAATAATGATGATAATAATAAATTAATTATTGCAGCGAGTGGCAGCATTGAATGTCAGTTGTGACGAATTATCACGTGGTGGATATTTTCAATTCAATAAATCGTCAAGATGAAATAAAATGTATGAGTTTGAATTTTTAAATTATAAAAATTTTAAATTCATTAAATGAATTTAAAAAAATGGAGACTGATCGTTGAAAAAAAATGGTAATTGCGTTTATGAACGATATTGGTTACTGAAAGTAGCAAACATTTAAACAAAAATTTGTTTTTCAAGGACATTCTCATGCACTGCGAGCAGCTGCAGCTCATCAGCAGACTCATTTTTTAAATATTTTATATATTTCTATCATATTCTGCCGTCATTTTATTTTGATTCACGATTTTTAATTTTTCTCCAATTTCTAATAATTTATTTTTGAAATATTCAAATTTACCGCGTAAGTAATGAGAATAATTAATAAATTATTGATGAAAATAAAAATTTTTGAGTATATTTTCTAGGCTAATTAATATAATTATTGATAAATATAAATTTTAATGAAATTATTGAATTTAAATTTTGAAAATTCGCGCCAAGGCGCTACTCCGCGTCATTGTATTCAGCGTTTAAATTTTTGCTAAAGTGGGGGGCGAGAGAATCGCAAAATCGATTGTTTTGTATCAACTGGCGGTCCAATAGCGGCAGTCAGTATCATCTCGACAACAGCAGCAGTAGCCTAGACTCTTCTTTACGTTTAAATTGAAGCAGTCTTGCAGTTAATTCGCGGAATTACGCATAAAATTTATTGCTCATAGTCTTTGTTTAATTAAAAAGTGCAGTGTTTGAAAATTTAAATTGTGCAAAGTGTCTGTGGTGTCGTTAAGTGTTAAGTGTTCAGTGCTAGTGTAAAGTCTTGCTGATGGCTGATGCTGATATCTTCCAAGTTCCTGCACAAAATCATCTGGCATCGTCTGGTGGGAAATAGCAGTTAAGTGACTTTTTTTAGCTGCAATACACTTGGAGCAATTTAATTCAAATCTCCAAGTGTATTAGGAAACCCTTCTGCATATTATTTCCCCACCAAGGTTTGTTCAAACACTCAAGTGTTTTTTTTTAAATTTTTTAAATATTTTTCTATCATATTCTGCCGCCATTTTATTTTAACGCACAATTTTTAGTTTTCTCTAATTTCTAAGAATTTAATTTTCAAATATACGCTACATGAAGCTGTAAGACAAAGATAGTTTTTTTTCAGAATACGTTTAGTATTAATTTCTACGAAACGAGTCTCGAATACTTTCTGCTACTTTTAAAATCAATAATTTTTTTTTATTTCATATTCTACTAGATTTTAAATATTATTTCAATATGAATTATCCGTGAGTTTTTTAAACTACTCGTTAATGACTTGTTTTTTTTTTAACCAAATAAATTTACATATTATGTGTTTTTAAATGATATTGTGAATAACTTCCTCCCTTTTTTTGTATAAAAATGGCCGAAACATAAAATAAATTTTAATACAATTATTAAATTTCAATTTTGAAATTTTGCGTCAAATTAGCGCTACTGCGCGTCATTATATTTGACATTCAAATTTTTGCTAAAGTGGGGGCGGTTCAATGAATCGCAAAGTTGATTGCTTTGTATCAACTGGCAGTAATAGTCTAGATCCTTTTCTACGTTTGAATTGCAATATTGCAGTTGTCGTGAAAAATTGTGCAGTGATAGTAAAATTTATCTTTTGTTAATTTAATGTGTGCAAAGTGTATGTGGTGTCGTTAAGTGTTGAGTGTTCAGTGCTAGTGTAAAATGTTGCGAATTTCTGATGCTGATAAATTCCAAGTTCCTGCACAAAACCATCTGACATCGTCTGGTGGGAAATAGCAGTTAAGTGACGTTTTTAGCTGCAATACACTTGGAGCAATTTAATTCAAATCTCCAAGTGTATTAGAACGTCCTTCTGCATATTATTTCCCCGCCAAGGTTTGTTCAAACACTTGCGTGTTTTTTTTTAATTTTTTAAATATTTTTCTATTATATCCCACCGCTTTTTTATTTTGACGTACAATTTTTAAAATTTCTCCAATTTCTAATAATTTATTTTTCAAATGTTTAAATTTACCGCGCAAGTAATAAGAATAATTAATAAGGGTGCATTCCGAAATTCGCTACGCTACAGCTGCTCGCAGCAAATTTTGAAATGCACTCTTTAATTCACTTATTTCAAAATTTTTTAAATTGACAATTGTCAGCTGCATTCATACTCATAAATTTTTTTTAATTTTAATTTTTCAATTTATTTATTTATTTATTTAAAATGTATAAAATGTCTCATGTCTGTCATTCACACTCATGAAATTGCCAATAAAAAATTTTCTGATTTTTTTTTTTCAACAAATCAATTCCCAAAGAAAAAAATAAAAATATGCACATTTAGAAAATTCAAAAAAATGTAGATGCAAATTTTCATGATCCTGAAGTTACCAGACAATTAGTAATTTTTGGATTTTTTTTTTCTACAAATTAATTACAAAAAAACAAAAACTAAAAATATGCACATGTAACAAAATTTTAAAAACTACAGGTGCAAATTTTTTAAATATTTTTTTTTTTATAATTTATTGTTTACAAAGAAATCAAAAAATTACTAATTGTCTGCTAACTTCAGGATCATCCATTTTTCCACATATTTTTTTTTTATAATTTATGGTTTTGAAAAATCATTCAAAAACTATTAGACGTCGGCTAACTTCAGTATCATTAATATTTAAGTGTCAAAAACTGGGTCACTGTATTGAGTTTTCAAATCAATCATTTTTTAAATTTTCGCGCTTACTAACCGACGGTAATGAATTTTATTTTTGAAGAATAAAAAAGCTCTAGAAGTTACTAAAAATTTCTAGTTATTTTAGTTATGATTCATGACATTAACTGATGTGTGTCCGATGTGTCTGATGTGGAGCACACACATTTCGGTAAAAAAAATATCAGTGTCATAGTCATTTGTATGTTAATAATGTTATATATATATGTATATATGTATATATATAACTAATTAATTAAAAGGAATGATAAATAATTATAAATGTTAAAATAAGTACTTGAATTTATTAATAAATAATAGTAATAACAAATAAAATAAATTGTTTAAAAAATTGTTATGTCAACCAGTTGGACTTGTATATTTGAATTGCTGTTGGAAACGGTTGAATAACCAACAAAAATTTTAAAAAACTGTTGGAACATAAGTGAAGAATAATTGACAAGTTGTTGTAAAAATAAATAAACAAAGTAATGATGCAGTTTTACAAAGAAAAAATACTATCACCTGGACAGTTAAAACGTTTATCAGAACATAAATACAGCTGCTCAAGTTCTAGTTTATTAGACAGTTATCTCCAACCCTGGTGGGACTGGTTAGTTAGTAAAGTGCCCCTTTGGCTAGCACCCAATCTTATAACAATTGTAGGACTTATTATAAATATTGCAACAACATTAATTCTTGTTTACTATAGTCCTGATGCCAAAGCTGAGGTATTTAATTTATTTACTATTTATATTATAATTGATGATACTGAATTTAGCCATGATGCTGAAATTAACTGACGTCTAATAATTATTTTATTTAAAAAAAAAAATTAGAAATTTAAAGAAATTGCACCTACAGTTTTTTTTATTTTCTACATGTGCATATTTTTAGATTTTTTTTTTTTTAAATTAATATGGAGAAAATAAAATTCGAAATTGTTAATTGTCTGCTAACTACAGGATCATAATTTAGTTGACGTCTAATAATTTTTGGATTTTTTTTTAAAGCAGTAAATTATAAAAAAAAATCATTTGAAAAAATTGCACTTATAGTTTTTTTAATTTTCTACATGTGCATATTTTTAGTTTTTATTTTTTTTTTTTTTTTTAATTGGAGGAAATAAAATTCTAAAATTGTTAATTGTCTGCTAAGTGCAGGATCATAATTTAGTTGACGTCTAATAATTTTTGGAATTTAAAAAAAAAAGTATTTAAAAAAATTGCACCTATAGTTTTTTCAATTTCTACATGTGCATATTTTTAGATATTTTTTTTTTTGTAATTAATTAGTTGAAAAAAGAATTTAAAAATTGTTAATTGTCTACTAACTTCAGGATCATTATAATTATTAATGATATTATTTATTTATTTATAATAAATAATTATAGCCACCAAGATGGGCATGCTTTTTATGTGCGCTGGGTTTATTTATTTACCAAAGTCTTGATTCGATAGACGGCAAACAAGCAAGAAGAACTGGTTCTTCTTCACCACTTGGTGAACTTTTTGATCATGGATGTGATTCTGTTTCTACTGGTAATTATTTTTTCATATTTAATTTCCGAGTTAATAAAATTCTATAAGTTCCCATTATGTAGAATTTTGAAAATTTTAAGTGTAGATTTTTTTTTCAACTTAAAAATTTTTTTTAAATAATGAGTTACATTTTAAGTTTAAATTTTATTACAACCAATTTTTTATAGTTTAATTTCTATAGACCATTAGAAATTTATTATCATAAATTTTTAATCTAAATTCGATTTTGAGGACAAAAGTTAATTGAATATTTTCTATATAATTAATAGAGTAATTATATTGTACATTATTTTAATTAAAAATACTTATGTCTTCACTAATTAGTTTTTCATTTTATTTATCGTACTTCGTATTAATGAATTACCTCAAGTTGAAAAGAAAAAAAAAACTTGTAATCCTACTCTGTATGTAATGATAAAAAGTAAATTAATTTTATCGATTGTATTGTTCAATTACTATATAAACTTAATATTTATGTTGATAAATAATCGCAGTATGCTGATTGTAATAAAGACAATAGAGAAATTCGATCCAAGTATTATAAGATAATATTTTTATTTGTTCTAGTTTTTGTTGCATTATCAGCATGTATAGCAGTACAATTAGGAAATTATCCAACTTGGATGTTTTTTCAATGTTTTTGTGCAATGACCCTATTTTATTGTGCACATTGGCAAAGTTATGTTTCAGGTAAATTTTTTAAAATAATTAAATCCTTTAATTATTTTTTTATCCGCACAGAAAAAATGAGTGTCAGTGTAACAGACATCAGACAAATTTAAAATTATAAATAAATAGAGTAAATAAAAAAAATAAAATTTATAAAAAATACACTTATTAATTTTTTAATTTTTTAAATGCGCATTTTTTCAAAACTTAATTTTATTAATTATTTACTCTATTTATTAATAATTTAAAATTTTTCCGATGTCTGCTACATTCACACATCAGAAAAAAAAGTCATCTTGAGTCAAGAAAATATTTTGTAAGACAAACGTCTTCGGGAATCAAGTCAAGATTTTTTTGAGTCAAGAATATTTACTTTCTGTCAAGAATTTTTTTTTTTCTGCGCGGTCACTATTTATTGGTATTACGATTTATTTAAATTTTTTAATGACGTCCATTATCAGGCCTCGTAATTATCATAGATTTCTTTTGTTTAATTTAAAAATTCCAGTAATTGTAATTTAATAATAATAATAATAATATAGAAAAAAAAATATCACTCGTTAGCAGCCGGAAGGAACGAGTAGAATAAATTATAATAAATTTAGAGTTACTTCTTAGTTTATTTATCAGTTAAATTATTTTTGTTTTAATCAGCAGATAATAAATTTAGTCTGTTATTTAAATTTTAAAATCGCTATTATTATTAAACAATTCGATTGACTATGCTTATATTTTAATTTGATCAAAGTATTTGTCTAAAGAGTACGTGTGCTAAATTGTCATTTCAATCCACTGGCAATTACGGGAATTATCGCGATGAGGTTTCGCGAAATCATACGAGTACTCATTTACATAAATGATACTTTTAAATTTATTTAGAGATAAATTTTTAAAAATTAATTGAATTTTTTGCGAATCAATTTTTTTCAATTGGGAGCTAAACAAAATTTGTTAAATAAATTTCAGCAAAATCTTTATGTCAATTTAATAATTTGAATTTTCAAATTTTGAAAATTCAAATTTATTCAAAAATTTTTTTCAACTCCTAATTGATAACAACTGAAAGTAATTTTTTTTTTTTAAATCTATATCAGCGGAATTTTTTTTTTTTCAATTAAAGTTTTAATTTTTCTTAATTAATTAATTAAATTGCAATACGCTTATGACAGTTGAGTTTTTTAAAATTTTTAAAAAGTGGGGGGCTTAAATAAATAAATTAAATGGGTAATTGTAATTTTTAGTCAGTTAATTTTACAGTTAAAATTCTAGGGCCTGATGATAATATGAACTCTTAAAATATTTGATAATGGGTAAAAATTTTTGATTAATTTGAAATTATATTGAAACAGGTTCGTTGAGATTTGGAAAAATAGATGTTACTGAAGCTCAATTTACAATAATATCAATTCACTTGACTTCTGCAATATTTGGTCCGAAAATTTGGATGACTGAGGTTGTATTTATTTTATTTTATACATATTTATATTTATTATTAAACTCGTATATTATTTGTTACTTTAAAAATTCAAATTTTTTCACAAATCAAACAATAAATAATAATTTAAGTAAATTTAAACGAAATAAAAAATAGAAAAAAGGCCGACAATGTACCAAGTGTATGAAATTTAATAGAGAAAAGTATTTTTTACAGATTCCCTATTTAACTGGTTTACAATTAAAATATTTAATTGGTGGTGTAACAACCATTTGTGCGTTATCAAGTTTTTATTCAATGTTTTCCGTTATTTTTACGGGTGGAGTTGGGAAAAATGGGTCAACTGTTGCTGTAAGTCAACGTTGATAAAAAAATTACATTTTATAAACTGAGTTTTAAACGAAAAAAAAACCATTATAATTGTTGGTTTATCATAAATGTTTGCTGTTGACTATTAATTTTATTTCCTCTATTGACAGGGAAATAGCATGGCATGAAAAAAAAATCTATCAATTCCATTACAATATTCTCATAAAAAAAAATTATACATTTTCATAAAATTTATTTCGTTACTAAATCCCCAGCCATTTCAATACTTAATATTTTTCTGAAAATTTCATACATCCATTAAGTATATAAATATATATATATAAACATATATTAAACTGATTCAAAAAAATCGACGCTTTTTATTTCAAAAATTATATGGAAAATTTTGTTCAAGATGATGAAAAAAAAATACTGTCAAAGTTTCTATTTTATTTCTCACAAAATTGCCGAAATTTTTTCAAGTTTTTTACTTATTTACATTTAAAATTAATTAATTTAAGTTGCCAGAATACGATTTCTTTAAACAAACTGACATTTAAATGCAAATAGCTAAAGAGCTTTCAAGAATTTTTGAAACTTTGTCAAAAATAAGTTGTAGGAAATTAAATAATCTACAAAAAATGTTCTATAGTATTTTACGATAAGTCTGATAATTTCCCCAGAAAACTTAAATAATAATAAAATTTACTATGAATTCAACTTTGACCTCAAATATTTTTTGAAAAATTAAATTTATCAAAAAACGATAGATCTTTTTTTTCAAACGTTCAATTTTCAACAGAAATATCTATTGATTTTTCTAATACTCTGTTTCCCTGATGAGTAGTAAAATTTTAAACTTTCAAAAAACTTTTCCATGTAATTTAAATGTGAAATCAAAAATCGCGATGAGCTGGATGTTGATTTTCATATTAAGAACTCAAACTTCCATAGTATTTTTTTTTTTCATTACCGAACTACTTTCCATACAATTTTTGAAAAAAAAAAAAAAAAAAAAAAGTCTATTTTTTGAATCAGTCTATTATTTTTATAATATACATTATATATTATATAAACATATATAATATATGTAAATATTGAAACATAATCAACTTGGTACCGTCGTTATTTTTTTTAATTTAAACAGGAATTGTCAAAGCGTATTGATACATTGATAATTATTATTTCTATTAATAGATAGCGTAAAAAAAAATAGTAATAGACATTAATATTAAAACAGCGTATGAAAAAAATTTGTTTAGATCCTCGGAATTGGTACTATGTCACAATTGATATCAGGAATTTTTTATAGCGGATTCTTGTTTATCTTCATTGAGTTTATAAAATCATTTTCGTCCGGTGGGATCGGCAAAAATGGTTCAACAATAGCAGTAAGTTTATTAAAAAAAGCAAAGACAAAAAATACCAATAAATTTTGCTATAGTCTACTAGTAATTGGCATATTTATTTATTTAATTACTATCTATAAATTCTTCATTTTATGTTTGAAATAAATGTTAATGTGATGCTTCTATTTATGGGTACGCTGTTTAAATTAAATATTAATAAACTTTGCTTCCCACCGGAATTTAATGAATTTAAAAATACTTAATATATTTTATGTATTTATTTAAATTTAAATTTTCAGCTTAGTTGTAATTAATTTATAATTTTAATAAAATAGTTTAAATAAATAATTATTTTTATGTTCAGTTGCCACTGGTTGGCATAGAGCTGAAGGTAGTTTCATTATGGTGCACTGTGGGAATTGCTATTTTACTTGCACAAAGCAGTTTATCTATTATTCTGGGTGGTGGTGTTGGAAAAAATGGTTCGACCGTCGCCGTAAGTCTTTAATTACAACGACAAAAAAAATCAAGAAAAGAGAGAGAAAGAAGCAAAAATTTATAAAAAAATTTCAAGCACTCAATGAAGAATTTTCATTAAAATTCTCAACTAAATTTTACTCTTCTATTTTATTTTAATTTAAATTTTCTAGCAAAACTAAATTATTTAAATTAATCACTTATACGCTACGACATTCCATCAGATTAAGCACAAATAACGTCACCACAATTTGATCATTTAATAATTAGTAAATAACAACCAATTGATTAATAACTTGTGATAAAAAAAAAAATATAAGTATTTGGCTGTGCTATTTAATTTAATTTGCTTATTTTTTTCTTTTTTCATTTCAGTTAAATCATTAAATATCATTACAATAATCATACATTGATTATGATAATTAATGCCTTGTTACTAATTAGAACTGAATGTACTGCACGCATTTGGACTTTTAATTATTAAACTTTCTAATTATAAATTTGAATATTTATATATTTATTAATCAAATTACTGTATTTTATCTAGGGAACATCTGTATTGTCGCCAATTATTCCCTTCAGTCTTGTTGTAGTACCTGCATATATTATTTATCGTAAAAGTGCACAACATGTTTATGAAAATCATCCAGCACTTTATATATTATCTTTTGGAATGGTCGCTGCCAAAGTTACTAATCGTTTAGTCGTAAGTACATTAAGTCACACTGAAGTTTTTTTCCTTTTTAAATTTTAATGCAAGCTCGTGATAAAAAAAAAATTTTAATATTTTCTGTACGAGGAATTTTTAAATTTGAAACCTGAGTTGACTTTTGTTTAAATTATAACTTAGTAACAATTGTCGGTTTCATATTTTTTACTTTTTCTAAAAAAGTATTTTTTTTTTTGTATATTGAAATATTTATATATTTACAAATATGAAATAAATGACTTTCTATCGTAATAAAAAAAATTAAATTAAAAAATCCCAACCCCGCTTGTCACAGTAAGCGACACCCTCTCCTCCTTTATATGAACGACCCGAAAAAGGAAAACTTAAAAATTATAAATTATTTGAAATTTGAAAATTCTTTATAAACAAAAATTTTTTAAACTTTTTTTTACCTGAAAATTTTTTAAATTAATTTATTAATGAAATTATTAAAATTTTTAGGTTGCTCACATGACAAAAAATGAAATGGAATATTTAGATACAGCATTGATTGGTCCCTGTATGTTATTCCTTAATCAATATTTCAATTTCTTCTTTGATGAATATTACGTACTGTGGCTGTGCTTCGTAAGTTATAATTAAATGATTTCTTAAAAAAATGAATTAATTAAAATAAAAATTAATTTTTTTATTATACAGATTTGGGTGACATTTGATTTTCTTAAATACAGTTCACAAGTTTGTCTTGAAATTTGTAATCATTTAAAGATAATGCTCTTTAGAATACCATATTCAAATGAACAATTAAATCTTGATAAAAATGGTACCACACGATTACAACGTTCTAAATCAACGAAAAAGTATCATTAATATATAAAGTTGAAGTTATAATAATTATAAAATACAATATAATAAAAAAAAAAAAAACTAGCAGGGAAGATAATAATTAAGAAATTAAATACTGATTAAATAAAATAAGACAAAAAGATGAGAGATCTGTGATCGTACGTAACAGGTGCGTTTCTATACTAAAAAAAACAATTAATAATTAATATAATGAAGAAATCAAATCATTTATATGCGTCAGTAATTATTTTGGATTAAATAAACAGTAATTTTATATTTGTACGGATACTCATAAGTTTTTTGAACTAGGAAATAAAAATAGTCATTTAGACTTTATTTATTTACATAACTCTATTTGATTGAATGAAATTTTTAAATTACAGATACTTCATTGTTAGATTTAAATTATTAATAATATTTAATTAATTTTTAATTATTTATAGAACTTTAAAATTTTTATTTTTCATTATTTTTTTTCTTTCAACTGCACAAGCGTACGAATTTATTTTTCAAAATTATTGTGTTTATTTGTTTATGTTCACTATAAATACTCTTGTAAAAAAAAAAAAAAAAAAAAAAAAAAAAAAAAAAATATTTGTATCTAATTTATTAAATAATAGAAATGAAATAATGAATTCTAGTATCGAGTGGTCAAATAAATTACTAAAATGTAATTTAAATAATTATAAAAAATATATAATATATATATTTCATATCTATTATCGAAATAAATTCAATAGACACGTTTAAAAATATTATGTACAAAATAAAAAATATTTTTTATTTGATTTGTTTATTTTTTTAATTAAAATTACCTTTCATCAATATGACGTTCCCCTTATATTTATATTAATTATTTCGTGAAATTATAACATTATTTTATATATATGAGACTTTATCCTGAAGTTAACCGACGTTTAATAATTTTTGGATTTGTTTAGAAAAGACAAATTATAAAAAAAAAAATATTTCATAAAATTGCACCTATAGCTTTTTTAATTTTCTACATGCCCATTTTTTTTTTTTTTTTTTTTTTTAAATAAATTGGAGAAAAAAAATTAGAAAATTGCTGATTGTCTTCTAACTTCAGGGTCAATGAGACTTTGGTTGCTTTGTTGAAGAATAAAATTCGTAACTCAAAGCCATCACCACTCCGGAGTCTAAACGGATGACGGAGCGGAGACACGGGCCTCGGTGACGTTCACTAGGGTACCCTGAGATGCAATGCTAACAATCTTTACTATTACAATTGTATAAAATTAGTACTCAGACCAATCAGTCCAGGGAGAGACCTGAAGACTGTACTCTACTCGAGCCAGGATTAACTTTGCTCTTGTTTCCGATTTCTTTTAATAAAATATATATCTACATATATTTCAAATGAATTTAAAATTAAAAGTTCAATGTCTCAGATAATTCCTTCCTTCAAATCTAATAATTTGCGACCAGGCCTCACCTGGGGTCTGCCGAGACCCAAATTAGGCCAAACCTGGATTTAAAAATTGAAATTAATTAGCTAATAAAATAAATAAATTTACAGAATATAAAAAGTAGTAAACTCAAAAAATAATCAATTGATAAATAAATGCCAATAGAAATAAAAATATATTTATTAAAAGCAATCATTTACATCAATTTCTTGGCTGTGATTTTTTATATACTCTTTAGCGACAATACATTTCGTGAAATGACAATTACACGGTAAATCGTGTTCAGTTTCATCAGGATTTAGAACGACAAGTTCTAAATTGTATTTACGCATATCATTACTATTACGATTCAACGTGATACGAAATGCAATAGGTTCACCTTGTTCAATTAATGAGTTTTCTGGCAGTGTAATCAACGTTTGTTTCCAATGAGTAGGAGAGTCATTAGGTCCAGTTGATAAAATTAAGTCATCGTGAAATTCAACGTCAAACCAAATACAGACACCTTCGAATTTACCACTTTTAGTACATGGAAATACTAAATCTTGACCGCCGATAATATTTAAATCATCTGAAGTCGCTGTTTTTAAATCAATCCACGCAAGTATTTTTTCTTCAGCCAAAATATCTTTTGAATTAACCAGCGTTATTTCCGGTTTAGATAATTTTTCTTCTCTGATAGCTTTACCAACACATCTGTTAATAAAATGTATCTTTTAATTTATTTTTAAATAAATAAATAAATAATAATAATAATTTTAAAAAACTATACTGAAGTTTGCCGACATTTAATAATTTTTTGATTTTTTTTAAAACAATAAATTACTAAGAAAAATTATTTTAAAAAATTGCACTTATAGTTTTTTAAATTTTCTACATGTGCATATTTTTAATTTTTTTTTTTTGTGATTTGTTGAAAAAAAATCCGAAAATTTCTGTCTGTTAACTTAAGAATCATAAAAACATAACTTACGACATTTTAACCCCGTAAACGTCGTCCCAAAATTCAAATAAATCAGGAACTTGACATGGTGCTGCATATAATTTAGCAATACAAGGAAATAAAATACCATTAGGTTTTAAATAACGATCACGAGCTTTCAAAATCGTATCCAACATTCCTTCGTGAACTAAATAAAATCCCATCCATTCTGACACAATAATATCAACTTTTTCATCTATTTCTGATTTAATATCTTCAAGCTTATGCGCTATTACTTTTATTACATTTTTGTAGTCATTTTCCTCAACAACTTTTTCTATTAGTTGTGATAATTTACTTGCTTCGACTGAATAAACTTTAGCAGCTCCAGCTTGCGCGCAAAAAATTGATAAAATTCCTTTAAGTAAAAATAAAAAAAATTCAAAATTTTATGATCAATAATTGGATTTTAATTAATAAATTAATTTTAAAAATAGCTGACATAAAAAAAAATGAATATTAGATGGGTGTGAATTGTAGCTGACAAATGTCAATTTAAAAATTTTAGAATAAATAAAAAAGATTTAAATATAAAAATTAAAACATTCAAATTTAGATAAATAAAAAATCAGTACCCGCATTTATTTAAATTTGTTTATTTAAAATTTATGAATTGTCTGATGCCTGCTAAATTCACACACATTTAAAATAAATATTTGTTTACATATTTACCGGTACCAGCTCCAATGTCTATAACTACTTTATTTAAAAATAATTCTTTATTATTTAAAATGGCATTTTTATAAGTTGTCATACGGGGATTGTCACTTAACATTAATCGATGTACCTGCAAAAATTAATAACAATAATAAATTTAAGCATGTGAACAATGTGACTAAATATTAAATGAGGTTAATTTACATTTAATATTAAATTAATTATTTTTTCTGTATACTTACATCAAGTTTTTCATAACTTTTGAAATAATCATCAGAATTATCCATTTTTTAAATTATTATTATTTATTTATTTATGTAAAAGATTTAAATTTGATGAATGTCCGGTAAAGCACATCTACGTTTGAATGAAATTTATACCGCGAAAAATACTATACACATTTATATATGTATACATATATAAATGTATACGTGTATATATGAAGACGTAATATAAATTTATCAATTATATAATTCGTTATTTTGAAATTGTCTCGGAAATTTTATTTATGACAATTTTATTTTTGTCATAATATATATTAATATATATATTTAATTATGATAGTAAATAAAATGAATTACATTTTAAATGTATACTAATTTATGATACTGAAAATAGCAGTCATTAAAAATTTATTTATTTTAAATACTGACAGATAAAAATTTAAAAAATTGCATGTGAAGAATTTTCAAAAATTTTATTGTTTATTTTTTTTTTTAAATTTCCATTGACAACTTGATAATTAAAAACATTAAAATTGTCAGATGTTAGATATCTTCAGCATCATTACATGAGTGTGGATGTAGACATGAGATAATTTATAAATTTGAATTAAATAAATTAAAGTATTGAAATTTAAAAAAATGCGCCTACGGATTTTGCTTTTATTTGAATATCCATTTTTTAATTATTACTCTACATTTTATTCATTGATTCTAAAATTTAAAAAATTGACAATTGTCTGCTACATTCACACTCATATCACTAGTAATTTAATAATATAATTTTCAAAAATAAATTACAAAAACTCATTATGTATTTGAAATTCAAATTCCTGACTGAAATTAGCAATTTTTTTTTTTAAATTTAAATAAACATTTATTTTTAAATTTCTAAACATAAACATTCTTAAGTATGCCCTTGAGTTTTATTGCCTGTCAACGACCACCAAAAATTTATGTTAATTAAAAAAAAAAAAAAACATAATTATCCAAAAACCAAACAATAGATTTTAATTAATGCAATAAATTAAAAATCCATACAAAAATATATAAATATCTAAGATGTATTGCAGTCACGTGCAAAACAAAAATAGCGTTTTGTTTTCTTCATTTTAAATATTCTTCTTGTATCCTCCGTCAACTGTTGATTCTTACAATAAATCTCACGTTGAATAGTAAATAATTAAAGAAAGAAAAACATAATAATGTAATTTTTACAACCAGGAATTCCGGTAAAATTCAAGGTCGATAGTTAAAATTTAAACATGCTGCCGATTTTTATCATTGAATGTACCGAGACTATAAAAACAAGCATTCGCTATTATTTTTTCTTCAGTTATCGGTCGATTGTCATCCAATCATATGAAAAATTATTCTTTATAATAAAACGCCTCACTCGGGAGTTCCGACATAATGGAAGCCCAAGTGGACGGTCGCTAATTATTATTTAATTTGTTTACTATTCACTTTTTCTTCAGCAAGAAAAAAAATCACTATTGTATGAACAATTACTTATAATAATCAGCTCAATGCTAACGTGTAGAATTATTTCGTCATAAGATTATCGCGTTAGCTGCAAGCGAAAATGTCAATTATGATGTGGGTGCAGTAAAAAAAATTTTATTTAAATTTAAATTTTAAATATTTAAAAAAATTTTAAATCTCGCGGTGATCTCAGTGGGAGTAAAAAATAAAATAAGTAAATGAAATTAATTAATTAATAAATAAATAATAAGCAATAAAAAAAAAAAAATTTGTTTTATTAATTTACTGAACTTTTAAATGAAATGAAGGATTTTGCGGGAAGAAAGGTCATAGGGAGATGAGTGAGATAAATAAATAAATAAAAAAAAACATTATAAGGATTTAAAAATATGATGATCAAGGTGGGGAAGGCAGCACCAAATAACTTTTTTATCTGTTTTAAGATGAAAAATAATAAGAAATAAAAATATCGATATCAAGTATCAGTCTTTTTCAACGTACGATTAAAGACGCACGTGATATTATTTCTTCTCATTTCATAATAATCTTGTGAGCTGAATAGACGCGCGTTAATGTCATTTTACATAAATTATTTATGGTGATTTTTAATTTAAAAAAAAATAGTAAATTCAAATTTTTTAAAAATGAAATACATTTCGTTATTTATCGCATGCATTTTACCGTCAAATGTACTGACATTTAGTTTGTTTCGTGAACTTTTTTTTCCAAGATATCCTGTGTTAAATCGTGTAAGGAAAATTGATTCTCATCAAGCGAGACTTATTGATGATACTGCGGTCTTAGACTTTGTAAGTATTTTTTTAAAAAAATCTATTTATTTATGTGTGAAAATAACAATTTTTTCAAATTGTTTACTATTTAAATGAGTAATTAATAACTAGTCATTATGTTACTGCAAATAAAAAAATAATAAATGAAATTATATCTACATACAGTTTAAATAATTAGCATCCTGTCAAAATAAATAACGCCTACTGTCTTTAGTGCTATCGTGTTATTTTTAAAATTATTAAAATAAATTCACTAAAAAATTTGGCCGATGTAAAAAAAAGTTTATAAATAATTTATAAAAACATTGATGTTGTGCAAGATTTTAAATACCGCGATAAATATTCATTTGAATATTGATATTTTTAATGCCAATAATAATAATTTACTAAAAAAATTACCTAGCGCATTAGCTTCATTCAAATACAATTTTTTTTTTTCACTTTTGTAATAAATAATAAACGCTACGCTACTTAATACCGATCAAGGATATTTTTTCCACTAATTATTTAATTTGCAATAAAATCATGGACTTTAATTATGGAAATATGCAATAGTTTAAAAATAACTTTATTTAAATTAAAGGTGGGACTGGTAGAAAAACACGGATATCCGGCAGAAGAGCACAATTTGAAAACAGAGGATGGGTATAAAATAATATTCCACAGGATACCTGGCAGTCCAAAGTCAAAGTCAAGTAAAAAAAAAAAAATAGTATTTCTTCAACACGGACTATTAGGGTCATCGGATTCATGGGTTCTCGTGGGACCTGATAACGACCTTGGTAATTATTTTATTTTCCATACTACGAGTCCTTAAAAATAAAACCAGTTTGTTATTGAAGTCATATATGCATACAAAAATAATTATTGGTATACAAATTTTTTTTTATTACGACTTTCTTCAATCGAAAGATGTATATTTTGTCGTGTAATTGCCAATCGTTTCCTGATTTAATAAAATAAAATGTTTTTTTTTGGCAATAAAGTCTCAATAGTACGGCCGAGACAGCGAAATTTCTTATTAAAATAAAATTGGCTGTACAACTTGGGTGGATTTCAAGGTAGACTAGTGTAGTAACGGCTTTGAATGTACGGCAAAAAAGCACCTACATCGTGTGTCATGTGTATTACACGACAAATATCACAAGTGTAATGAGAACACTTGAACCTTGAGTGTTTAATTTTTTCACTTTCATTTGCACAGCTTTTATCCTGGCAGACGAAGGATACGATGTCTGGCTTGGCAATGTCAGGGGTAACTCTTACTGTCGTTCACACGAAGAATTATTAACAACAAGTCGTGACTTCTGGAAATTCAGGTATTTATTAATAATTATTTAGAATTTAATTAACAATAAATCCAAAAATTTTATTTTATTATTATTATTGTTTTTTTTTTTAATGTGAGAAAATGTAAATTTTTTTATTAGGAATTTTAAATTTATAATAATAATAATAATAATATTTAGTATAAATTTATTACTCTTCTATTATATGATTCAATAAATTTGAATAAGTATAATATTTATTGCGAATCTAGAAAATAAATCTGTAATTTAAATTTAATTAATAGATAAATCGTAGACTTAAAAAAATGCGATAAATGTAATTTTTTTTTTTTTTTACTTTATAAAATAATAAATTACCTTAAGAAGACAATTCGTGACTTGATGACTATTATGTTAATTTATTTATTTATTTTTTAGTTTCCACGAGATCGCATTGTATGATATATCTGGAATGATAGATTATGCATTGAATGCAACTAACGAAAAAACAATTTATTATATCGGTCACTCAATGGGTTCGACCATGAGTTATGTACTTCTTTCAATTAGACCAGAGTACAATGACAAAATAAAATTGGCAATAAGCCTTGCACCAGTTGCTTACTGGAATGTTGTTTCTGAAACATCTATTTATAAAGTTCTTGAAAGGAATATTGATTATTTACAGGTAAATTAATTATATATCGTGTTATTAATTTCAGAAGGACTTACATTTTTCTCATCTTTTTGGCTTCAAGGAGCTTCCTAAAGTCAAATGGACTTATAATTTTTTTTATTGCCAATTGTTAACTAGACTTATTTTTAAGCTATAAATTTAAAAAAAATTACATGGAAAAAATTTCAGTTTCAAATAGCAGCAAAGTCCCTTTACTTTGAAATTGTAAAAATTATATTATTTTTGAGATGTAACAATTATTACAGTTTCATATAAAACTTTTTTCAGTCTTTAAAACCTGTAATTACTTTTATACAAGATGTAGTCTGGATTATTACTGTAAAAAATCGGGAGTGATTACGGATTTTATTTAAATTCAAATTTATTCCGTCACTCGGAGTTCCAGAGTTGGAGAAAAAAATCAGTTTGCATACGGAGTAAAAAGGGGAGTTTCTTTTTCCAGCAGAGTGATTTTGGAGTGAACTGGATTTTATTTGAATCCGCATTCACTCTGGATTTAATACGCGTTCACTTCGAAAATTTTTTACAGTGTACTGTGCAAATTATAATACTTTAAGTTTTTTATACGAGGAGTTTATTTTAATGTTAAAACTCCGAATTGGAGTGACTGCGGGTTGAAATAAAACCGATATGACTCCGCTGTATAAACAAACTCCTTATTGACTCCATATGCGCAGTGATTTTTTTCAAACTCCGGAACTCCAAGTGACGAAGTGAATTCGGATTTAAATAAAATCCGTAATCACTCCCGATTTTTTACAGAGGGATTTGCAATAAAAAAAAATTATACGTCCTATTGGCTCTAGGATTTTATGATTTTTATCAATAAATTTACTGTATTTATTTATTTAGTCATTTTTGGAATCAAATGGTATCTATGATATATTTCCGCAATCAACGAATAATGCAATAATTGCAAAGGAATTGTGCCGTGATAATGTTATTACACAGCCATTATGTATCGCATTACTCTTCTCTTTCGTTGGAGCAAACCCGTATCAATTTAATTCTGTATGTTTATTTAAATATTATTTATAATAATAATCAATACTAATTATTTAAATACATAAATTTTATATTTAATTGCAGACAATTTTGCCACATATTTTAAGTTACGTTCCCGCGGGAGGTTCAATTCGAATACTTCATCATTACGGACAAAATATGCGACAAAGTATGTTTTATTTTTCTTCAATTATTATTATTATTATTATTATTATTATTATTATTATTATTATTATTATTTTTATCGGATACTTTAGTAGCATTTTTTAGGAAGAAATATAAATTTTTATTTTGTCACAAAAAAATCTGAAATTTCAGTTTTGTTAAAGTCTGAGATAAGACTTTTGTTCGCAAGATTTCAGATGTCTTTTTCAAATCTGTTGCAAGAAATTCGGGTTAGACGCGTGAAGTCTGACTGCAAATTTGCTGCAGTCTTAAATTTTAAGTTTTTAAAATTACAATACCCTGTCGGATCCGGATTACAGTAATTAACCGCAGCTTGCTGTTCTTACAGTGCAATACTTCACTTGACGGTAAAATACCGCAAACTTGCCTCAATTTTACGGTAAATTCCCGACATCCACTACAAATTTGTGGTAAAAATACCACAATTTTTTGCTGTAAATTACCATACAATACCAAAATTTACCGTAATTTGGATCCGCCAGGGATAGTACTTACTTTTACTGATGGCGTAATAATTTGAATTTAATATATTTATGATAAATATCTTGGTTAAGAATTTCTGTAGAGACACTTACAGATTTTCGCATTTTTAAATAAGAAAATCATAAGCAAGATTTAACTTTTATCTGCATAAAGAATATTTTTTACACACATTTTTTTAAAATCTCATGCAAAGTACTTGAGAACGTTCGTGGACTAGTTTGCTCAAGACAATGCTACTAATTACATTCAATAAAATAATTATATTTTGATTATTAGAAAAACTGCCTACCGAAATAATTAAAAATTATCAGGAAAAAAATTATTACGTTCAATTACTATTTCTATTAATAATGAAATTTATTAATTACAGAAACATTTCGTCAGTATGATTACGGTTACGCCGACAATTTTAAAATTTACGGCAAAAAAAAACCGCCACTTTATGATTTGAAAAAAGTAACGACAAATTTTTCGTTAATTTACGCAAATAATGACATTCTTGTTCCTCAAGAGGTAATACTAATTAAATAATAAAAAGTCTACGGTTTCCGTGTTGCCGCCAAATGACTGCGAATTCTTGTAAAACTCAAAGAAATAAGACTTTTTTCGAATAGCTGTAACTTCTTCAAAAACGGACTAATTCATTCGTTTTTTTTTTTCAAAATTTTCGTCTTTAAATGTACTTTCCAGAAAAAAATACAAAAAAAAATTGAAGATATTAAAATATATGAAATATTTCACTTTTTTAAAAAAATCGCATTTTTCGCGAAAACTAAGCGAGATATCGAAAAATTTTATCCTTTAAAAAAGTCTTATCTTATTTTGTCGAGTTCAATAAGAAATCAGGGTAATTTAGCGGCGCCACAGAAACTGTAGAATCCCTTAAATAATTATTAATAAATAACTAATTATTTTATTTTTCCAACAGAATGTATTTGAGCTAAAAAAAAGATTGCCAAATATCGTGCACTTTGAAAAAATAAACTACGAAACTTTCAATCATCTTGATTACCTCTGGGCACGAGATGTTAAAGAACTTCTGTACAATAGAATAATAAAACTTTTTTCCCAGTATTAATTATAAGATAAAAAATAGGTTAATTAATTATGTTATGTGCGACAGCAGGAAAGATTGAACTGATTAATCATTTAATGAATCTGTTAATTTTTTTAAGTATTAGTTATAAGAAACTTGACTATGTAAGTTTTTTTGTATCCATAATACAGATTGACTGCATTAATTAAAAAAAACCGTTAAATTCCAATATAATCAGTCAAGTGTCCTTACGATATTTAATATAAATTATTACTTATCATTCTAGTACAAAGTACACTTTAATCCTATAATTTAATGATCATAAAAACATCATAAAACGCATAGAAGTAACAGACTTACTGTCTATTGCACAACCTAAATCACACTATCCATTTCACATCTCCAACTATCTTCTTACCAAGTGAAATCATTTCATGGGTTACTTTTAAGTGCATTAATACTATTTATCTATTGTACATACTCTTATTATTATTATTCTGTACACTATGAAAATAATAACTCTATTGTTAATAACACAATCAATAGAATTAGCGTCGAGTTTTGAATTATTGCCGCATGAAAAACTTATTAAAGTACAGACTCCCCAAGAAGCTAATGGTACCAAGTTTATATTAGACTTTGTAAGTGTACATAATATTTTTTTTTACTTTATAATTAATGCGTGTAATTTATTAATTTATGCAGTTTTTGAGTGACGTGAGATAAATTAATAAAATGATGATTTTAATTTAAGATTGGAATGGCTAGACAGTTTGGATATAAAGCGGAGCAGCATAATGTGACGACGAGTGATGGATATATATTACAGATATTCAGAATTCCTAATGGTAAAGAGTCGGTTGGAGTTGATAATAAACCGGCAATTTTAATCGAACATGGATTGATGGCTTCTGCGGATATTTGGGCGACGATGAAGAGATCGCTTGGTAAGTAATTCAATTTGGAAAAGTGAACTATCGTACTGACTGCAGACGAGAACGTGAGATGTGACGTAAATTTTATTTTGCAAAAAAAAATTTTTATTTTTGAATGATGTTTAGATCTGGTGTAAAGAAATCGGGGAAAAAAGTTGATTGTTCTGAACTTCAAAACGTGACATGACGAAATTTTTTTAACGTTTTTTAAACTTTTGAAAATTCAATAGGAAAATCAATAAATATCCTAATATTTTGAATATATGCTAAACAAGAACGTTTAGAAATAAATCAAAATTGCATTGAAAAAATTATGAATCCTATAAATTTTAATGGAGAGTCAAGAAAAGTTTACAAAAGAGTCTAACAACGTTCATTTATAATATTAAGTTAATTGGTTTTTTCTTTGTATCCCAAGTAGCACACTTTACTTTTTGACATCCATAAGATAGCAGTTTTGAAGCTGTTTTTTGATCAGGCATAAAAATTTTGACAAAACGATCAGAAAGTTGCCACCAAAAAAACATCTGCTTATAAGACTTGACAGAATTGACAACTAAAAGATAAATTACAAATAATTGTCAAAAAAGTCATCATCCAAACGATTTTTTATTTGAAATGACTCAAGATGGAAAAAAAACACAAATTTCTTATGACTCTTAGGACCAACATATGTACGTCTTATTTATTTAAGAAAACTTGGCCTTGAGACAAAATAAAATTCGTTTTGTCTTTTTAAAAGACATCTTGAAGTTGTGTCAGTGTTACTTGGGTATATTCATAAGTTTTAAAATAATTTAAAAAGTCTGTTATTGTGTCACGTTTTTCAATGATTTTTTTTTACACAGGATGTCAATTTAAATATAAATATTATTACTATCGCAATTTATAAAAAAAAATTAATCCAATGAATTGCAGCTTATTTTTTAGCTGACGCGGGCTATGATGTTTGGATAGGAAATGTAAGAGGCAATTCTTATGGTCGTGCTCATCAAACTTTATCACCTGATAATCCTCTATTTTGGAATTTCACGTAATTTTTTAAAAACAATTTTTTTCACAAACTTTTCCACGTTGAGTACGTTTGTGCTTCACTGCATATATCTTTTAAAATATTAACTCTACGACGTTTTTCAATCAGACCAAAGTTGTAAGAAATTTAATTTCCTACAACTTTTGTTTCATTGAAAAATATTGTAGAGTCGATAATTAAAAAGTTACAGTCATTTGAACGATTTAATATTTTATTACCGTGAACATTGATCTTAATTACATATATAAAAATTAGACTTAATTACATTTTAATTAGCACTACTCTACTCAGCGTGTAATCTTTGAAAAAAATGCTCTATTTCTAAAGCTAATTACAATTAATAATAAAAACTATTGAGTAATAATTATTTAAATTTACAGTTTTCATGAATTTGGAGTAATAGATTATGCAGAAACAATTGATTATGTACTTGAAACAATAAACCAAACATCATTAACATACATCGGTCATTCAATGGGAGGAACTTCTATTTTTATATTACTATCTGAAAAACCCGAGTACAATGAAAAATTAAAAGTGATAATCGCTTTATCACCATCCGCATACTGGAAAGAGAAAATTCCTACAAGACTATTTTCCCTGAGTTCATTTTATCACATTGGAGTATCTAAAATTATTGCAAACATCTCATCACATAATCAATAAAATTATAAAAATACTAAACAAAATTAATTTTTTCAACAGAAAGTTATTGACCCCACGGGTTTGTCGGAATTTATGCCACAGAGTGCTGTGTTTGGGGACTTATTCACGGATTTGTGTAAAAAAAATAATATTATGGATCTTTGTGTAGCTGCAGTGGAACTTTTAACTGGTTATGATTATGAACAGACTGATAATGTAACTAATTTTAATAAATTATTTATTTATTGTATCACGTTACTGATTCCAAAAGGGCGTATCACTTTTTTTTCATTGCCAAGTTTGATTTTCAAAAATTTTTTTTTAATTTCGAGCTTTAAAATAAGTCTCCAAAACGATTTGTAATAAAAATTTTTATGCCCTTTTGGCTCTACACTAAAAAATTGTGAGTAAATTCGGAGTGAGTACGGATTTTAATTCAATCAAAATTCACTCTGTCACTCAGAGTTCCGGAGTTTTCAAAAAAATCACTCCGCACACAGAGTAAGTAGGGAGTTTTTTTTCAGCAGAGTGATTTCGGAGTGATCTGAATTTTATTTAAAACCGCATTCACTCCGACCTGGAGTTTAAATATTAAATTAAACTCCTCTTCGGAGCTAATTGTAGAATTTGGTCTGATGCTGGTACATAGAACCAGCGAACTATTACCAATAAATTAATTTTTATTTTATAGAAATCGAATATGCCTTCAATTACATTCAAAATATTGATATTAATAACAATAATTTATATTTTAGGATGAAATGATATATTTATCTTATTATTATCCCGCTGGAACCTCAACAAAAACTGTATATCACTACTGTCAAAGTGCAATAAGTGGTAAAAATATGAAATTAATTTTTAAATTGTAAAAGTTAATTAATTATTAATTAATAAAATTAATTTAGGTGATTTTCGTCAATTTGATTATGAAGAGAATAATATCTATTTCTATGGGCAAGTAAAGCCGCCAGCTTATAACGTAAACAATATAGTAGCGCCGATGGTAATTATTTACGGTGAAAATGACCCACTGAGTACTTTAACCGACAATAAAGAATTGGCAAAACGTGTAATGCATAATGTGACACTTGTAAAGATTGATTATCCAAAATTTAGTCATTTGGATTTTGTGAAAGCTAAAGATGTCAAAAAATTACTTTACTCTAAACTGATGGCCGCTGTATCAAAGTATAACTAAAAATGTATATATTAATTAGTAGGAAATAAAATCTGTAAATAACTCGATAACTTGTAATGTACATTAGCTGTATTTTTAATTAAATCAAGCTACATTAATAATAAATTTAATATTAAAAGATATCTCTACAGTATATATATTTTAATGATCAATATCGAACTTTTTCTGAGCATCGGGGAATTGTTTATCGAAAAGTTTCATGTATTCGAGCTTACGTTTTTCTCTCAATGCAAAGTACTTTGGATACATGGCTTTTTCAGTTGGATGCCAGTAATCAAGCACCCAGTCTGGTGGTTCCACTTCACGTTCATAGGCAACTCCGTTTGGAGAATCAGCAAAGTACAGCGGTGATGGATGCATTATTTTTTCTAACTCTTCCTCTCCCTCTATTAATAATTTTTTGGCTAAACGCAAATCCTTTATATCTTTATTTTTATCAAATCGTGCACGTAAGAGTACTGCCTCGTATCTAAAAAATATTTTATTAATTATTAAAGTTGTGTAAAAATTTCACATTTAATTGTAAGATACAAACCCAATTATTGATAGGGTATCAATTATTACTTAAGTTGAAAAAAATTAATTTGATGGTGATATATTACCAGGATTTATATCACAGTTTAAGAGCATTCTCAGACAGGGCCTCCTACTTTTTAAAAATTTTCAGTGACTCAACTTTTATAAGTGTATTAAAATTTTATTAATTAATTTAAAAAAATTAAAACCTCAATTGAAAAAAGGGCAATTTCACTGGAATATAGAATTTAAAAAAAATTACTTGTAGTTGATATCAATTAGGAGTTAAACAAAATTTTTTGAGTAATTTAAGCCTACAAAATTTGAAAAATTTGAATTGTAAAATTGACATGAAGATTTTACTGAAATTTATTTTCCAAATTTCGTTTAACTCCCAATTGATGTCAACTGCAAATAATTTTTTTAAAATCCACACCTCTGCGAAATTGTCTTTTTTTAATAAATGCTTTAATTTTTTTTAAATTAATTGACAAAATTTTGACACACTTATGACAGATGTCATTGAAAATTTTTTAAAACTGGGGGTACTGTCTAAGAATTGCCCTAATTAAAGTAAATAATTTATGATCTTGAAGTTAGTAGACAATTAACAATTTTCAGATTTTTTTTTTAAATTAATTACAAAAAAAAAAGAACTAAACATATGCATATGGAAAAAATTCAAAAAACTATAGAGGAAATTTTTGAAATACTTTTTTTTGTAATTTAATTTATAAAAAAATTATTAGACGTCAGCTAATTTCAGTATCGTAATAATTTAAGATTTTACCTTACAGATAAATAAAATAAAAAAACCATACCTGTAATCAGTTTGCAAAAAAATCCAAGATTCATAATTACGAAGAGCGCGTTTGTAAAGACTGCATACTTTTTGAGCATGAGTTCTAATACCCGTTGGTACTGCGTGTGCCATTATTAACTAATTACTTAATTGTTCAATCCTTCCGATATTGATATCAATCAGCTGTAACCTACAACATATATTATGTAAATTAACACAAACCCAATCAAGATCAATACAACCAACTAAAAAATATTTAAAAATCATCAGCATTGAGGTTAGCCAACAGATTTTATTTTTAAATTACCTCCCATTATTTTACCTCGCAATCTTTATATTTTAATTTAAATTTCAGTTAAAAATCACTTACCATATAAATTATTTTTCTTTATTTTACTAGATAATTTAAATTTACGAATTCTCTTCCTGAAGCTGCGGTTCTCCTTAAAAATTTTTACGTTTGGAAACGGAATATGGACCGTTTCTAAAATCTAAAGCTAAAGTACACACACACAAATCTATATATATATGTATGTAATGTAGACATTGTATGCTTTCATGCCTTCAGTATAGAAATGCTGCTAAGCTGCAAAAATGGTGGATGAGCAGGTGAGTTTGTAATAAAAATAAAATGATAAATTAAATAATTTAATAAAACAAAATAAATAATAATATATATTTATAAATAATTAATAAACTATTTTATAACATAATCTATAACAATATATATATAATAATAATAATAATAAATAATATTAATTATTTATTAATAAATAAGCGGCGTAACCTTTGGATTCATCTGCCGGATCCGTAATCACTAGCGACTTTATGTTTTTATCTTAATGACAATCAAAACATAGATTGTTTACGTTATGCTTATATTATTTTTATTACAAATATTATATATATTAAAATTTTTACCACAAACTATTTAAAAAAACTAACAAATTTATGATTTTTAAAAAACGCGTTTTTAAATCCGGCTCCGATTTTTATTTAAATTTTTAAAAATTAATTTATTAATAATTACAATTATTATTTATTATTATTATTATAATTGAATTAAAATAAATGATATTGTTTACTTGATTATTATAAATATATATATATTTTTTTAATTTAGAAACAAATAATTACTGCGCGTTAAATATTTCTATGTACTGGTGTTGTCACAACAAATAAATTATTTTAGTTTATTTTGTGGGCTCAGTAATTATAAATAAATTAATTAAGTGATTTATGTGTTGTTTTATTTTTAAAATAATTATTGTTAATTAGTTTACTTTTATTATCTACTATTTATTATAATTATTGTTGTTATTTATGACATTAAAGTTGCCGCCCTTGAAAAAAATATTATAACCTATCATTTAAATGATGAATTAATAAATAAAAAATAAATTAACGTAAACAATTTTATCATTTATTTTTAATCTTATCATTTAGTATTTTAACATTAGAAAATATTTTATTTTTTTAAATTACAAACTAAATTTAAATTACTGTACAATAAATATTTACTTGAATTTATACATCATTGTGTTTAATTATTTTTTTTTGTACATGAACTTAATTTAAATAATTGCATTGATAGTAAAATTGCGGTAATAAATTATCAGGTTGTGATTTTTTTTTTAAATGAATGAATGAATTAATTGATTGCAATAAAAAAGATATTAAATGTATGATAAAATGCAGGAAGTACAGCAGCTTGAGTTGCTGTGCAAACAATTGTACGAGTCTCAAGATTCAGCACATCGTGCTGAAGCTGAAAAAGCACTTGTTGGTTTTCAAAATGCACCAGACACACTCACTAAATGTCAATTATTATTGGAAAGAGGGGATTCTGCTTATGCCCAATTATTGGCTGCTACAACATTAACTAAATTGGTATCAAGATCTGCACAGGGTTTGAGTTTGCAGCAAAGACTTGACATCAGTGAGTAGATTTTTAAAATAAAATATATATGATAGTAAAGTTAGCGGACATTTGACAATTTTTAAAACTTGAAATTCAAAATTCAGTACATGAATTTTTTAAAAATTTTATTATTTTAATTATTTAATGTTTTTATTTGTAATTTGAAAATTGTGTGTCTGCTACATTTACACGTAAAATATATACTGTAATTATAATAATAAAATAAATATGAAACTGGAGGTAACAGACATGAGAAATTTTTTAAATTTATCAGCGAGTTACTTGTGAATAAAATTTTATTTTTTATCATATGCATGGTAATTTCCTAAAGTTATTTATGTGCAATTTTTAGTTTTTTATATACATATTTTATATCATTATTTAGAAATAAACTTTCTTAATGTCTGCTACTTCCGGTATAAATGTGAGTGTAGCTGACAATTAGAAATTATTTAAATTTTCAAATAAATATAATCCAAGTAACACTTGACTTTATGACATCTATAAGATAGCAGTTTTGTTGACCTGTCAGACACCAAAATGTTGACAACAATCAGAAATTAACGTCACTGAAAAAATTTCTGGTTAAAAAACTTGACACAAGTGACGTAAAAAAGTAAATTACAAATAATTGTCAAATAAGTCATCATCTAAAACATTTATTAGTAGAAATAAATTTTTTAAGACGAAAAAAAAAACAAAAATTTCCTATGAATTCTAGAACCAACATCTGTATGTTTTATTTATTTAAAAAAATGACTTTGACAAAAAAAAACTTACCCTGTCCTTTTAAAGGACAAATTTATGACATCTTTAAGTTGTCTATGCTACGGTAACCCAAGTAACACACGGCTTGATGACATCTATAAGATGACAATTTTAAGCTTTTTTTTGACCTGTCAGGCACCAAAATGTTGACAACAATCAGAAATTTCTGTCACCTAAAAGATGTTTGCTTAAAAGACTTGACACAAGTGACGATAAAAAGTAAATAACAAATAAGTGTCAAATTAATGACATCTTAAAGTTGTCTCTGTGCTACTTGGTAAAAAACAAAAATTTTAAAATGCGTATTTAAATAATTCACAAATCAATACGCGCATTTTTTTAAATTCTATTATTTTAAATTTATAAACTGTCTCATGTCTGCTGCATTCACTCACTTCCAGTGTCATAAATAAATATCAATTAAAATATATAATTTGTTAATGTAATTTAGGGAATTATGTATTAAATTATTTGGCAACGAGGCCAAAATTACCGAGTTTTGTGATACAAGCACTAGTGACATTATTTGCAAGAATATCAAAATTGGGATGGTTTGATTCTGATAAAGATGAATATGTATTTAGAAATGTTGTTGGAGATATTTCAAAATTTCTTCAGGTACGTTAACTATTTTTATATTTAAGCCAAGTGTTTAAATAACTTATGCATTAATTTTTATAATTACTATTTTATTTTATAAATAACAAATTACATTTTTTGTAGGGATCTGTGGAGCATTGTATGATAGGAGTACAATTACTATCTCAATTGACCTGTGAGATGAACCAAATTTCTGAAGCAGATGCCAACAGATCGCTAACGAAGCACAGAAAAATAGCCGGTAGTTTTCGTGACATCCAATTGTTTGAAATATTTCGATTATCATGTTCCCTGCTCGGTACCGCGAGAGAAAATTGTAAAAATTTAAATTTTAATGATGAATCACAGGTAATTTTATTAAATTTTAATTATTAAATAATATTTATAATAATAATAATATAAATTATTATTATATTTAGCATGGACTAATGACGCAGTTGTTACGCCTTGCTCGTAATTGTTTAACATTTGATTTTATTGGTACGTCAACGGACGAAAGTTCTGACGATTTGTGTACAGTACAAATCCCAACAAGTTGGAGACCAGCATTCCTCGATTTTACGACATTAAAACTTTATTTTGACTTGTATCACAGTCTCCCCAATACACTGTCATCATTAGCATTATCATGTCTAGTTCAATTAGCTTCAGTAAGACGCAGCTTATTTTCAAACACCGAGAGAGCTAAATTTTTAACTCACTTAGTAAATGGTGTCAAGCACATACTGCAAAATCCTCAGGGTTTAAGTGATCCTGGTAATTACCATGAGTTTTGTCGTTTACTAGCCCGACTTAAAAGCAATTATCAGCTGGGTGAATTGGTAATGGTTGAAAATTATCCTGAGGCAATTCAATTAATTGCTAAATTCACAGTTCAGAGTTTGCAAATGTGGCAATTTGCTCCAAACAGCGTACACTATTTACTGAGTCTGTGGCAACGTATGGTCGCCTCGGTGCCATATGTAAAAGCGACCGAGCCCCATCTGCTGGAAACGTACACACCGGAAGTATCAAACGCGTACATAACATCACGCCTTGAATCAGTGGCTGTCGTAGTACGCGAAGGCTTAGAAGATCCTCTTGATGATCTTGGTATGGTACAGCAACAACTCGAGCAATTGTCTGTGATTGGTAGATGCGAGTACCAGAAAACTTGTACGTTACTGGTTCAGTTGTTCGATCAAGCGGCCCGGGCATACCAAGAACTTTTAGCACAAACGGGAAACAACAACCCGACTCATCAAATTGAAATAACAATCCAGGAAGGCCAATTAACGTGGCTTGTGTACATTATTGGCAGTGCGATTGGTGGCCGTGTGTCCTTCAACAGCAATGAAGAACACGACGCCATGGACGGCGAGCTTGTCTGCAGGGTATTGCAGCTGATGAATCTCACGGATTCCGGTTTGTCTCAGGGCGGATGTGAAAAACTCGAGCTTGCTATGCTGAGTTTTTTTGAACAGTTTCGAAAAATTTACGTCGGTGATCAGATACAAAAAAACTCTAAGGTCTATCGCAGACTTTCTGAAGTATTGGGTCTGAGTGATGAGGCCATGGTACTCAGTGTTTTCATTCGTAAAATGTATGGAATTATTTTGTTATTTAATTTAAGGGCATTTTCAGTCAGTGTCCACTTTTTAAAAATTTTCAGTGACAGCTGTCATAAGTGTTTTAAAATTTTATTATTTAATTTAAAAAAAATTAGAAAAAAGGACAATTTCACTGAGATAGAGAATAGAAAAATTTTTTGAATAAATTTTAGCCTACAAAATTTGAAAATTCAAATTATAAAATTGACATGAAGATTTTACTAAAATTAATATCAACTGTAATTAAAAAAAAAATCTTTATCACAGCGAAATTGTCCTTTTCTTAATTAAGGTTTTAATTTTTTTTTAATTAATTGATTAAATTTTTATATGCTGAGAGCTGAGTCATTGAAAATTTTTAAAAAGTAGGGGTCACTGTCTGAGAACGCCTTTAATTAAAGAAAATATTTATTTTTATTTTAATAATTACCTTTTTTTTTAGTATTACGAATTTAAAATACTGGGGACGTAGAGAACAAATTATTTCAAGGACACTTCAATTACTAACTGATTTATCTGTAGGGTACAGTTGTGTTCGTAAACTTGTAAAACTTGAAGAAGTACAATTCATGTTAAATAATCACACTGTACGTATTTATTATTTTTAATTAATTACAAAAATATAGACATTAAATATATAATATTTATGATATTATTGCAGAGTGAACATTTTCCATTCCTGGGTAACAATGTAGCAGTAACGGAAATGCGTTGCAGGTCAATGTTCTACACATCATTGGGCAGATTATTGATGGTAGATTTGGGTGAGGATGAGGAGAGATTTCACACATTCATGTTACCCCTCACAGGTACAGTACAACAATAATTTAAAATTTAATGCCCAGCGATAAGTGATGATGATCAACGTAAATTTGTTACTTATTTTTTTATAGCCGCTCTCGAGAGTCTGGGTCAGTTAATGGGCGCAGCTGATACCCCTCTATTTGCAGCAGAGGAAGCTAAAAAGGCTTTGATAGGAATAGCTCGTGACCTACGTGGTCTTGCGTATGCGTTTAATACAAAACCATCTTACATGATGTTGTTTGACTGGATGTATCCTTTTTATTTTTTGTAAATTGTTACTTTATTTTTTTTTTTATACAATTTCTTAACATTTTATTAGATATCCAAATTACACACCCATTTTATTGCACGCCATTGAATTGTGGCACCATGAGCCGCAAGTTACGACACCCGTATTAAAATTATTTGCCGAATTGGTACAAAATCGTAGCCAACGGCTTCAATTTGACGTATCGTCACCTAATGGAATACTATTATTCCGGGAAGCTAGTAAAGTAATATGTAGTTACGGCAATCATATATTAAATGTCGAAGTACCCAAGGATCAAATTTACCCGCTTAAACTTAAGGGAATAAGTATTTGCTTCAGTATGTTAAAAGCTGCGCTATGTGGGAGTTACGTTAATTTTGGTGTCTTTCGGCTGTACGGAGACGAAGCATTAGACAACGCACTAAATACATTTGTCAAATTACTGCTCAGTATACCTCAAAGTGACCTATTAGTAAGTAAATAATAATACGGAAGAACAAATCAATAAGAGTAAATACATCAATTAATTAATATGTCAATTAATTAACAAACTAACTAATTAATTAATTAATTGACTACGACAACAACAAATTTATTTAATTGTATTTTATTAATAGGACTATCCAAAATTATCAGCAACGTACTATGTGCTACTGGAGTGTTTAGCCCAAGACCACATGGCTTTTCTGTCAACCCTTGAGCCCCGAGTTTTTCTGTACATCCTCTCGAGTATCAGCGAAGGCCTAACGGCACTAGGTGCGCTTAAAGACTCCTATACAGGTCTGTGCGGCTGATTCTATCTTATGAATACTCTATATCCTCTTTGCCAACTATAAGTCGACATTTATTTCATCTACGATGCCTCAAAACCCCTACAGCTCGTGATACATGAACCTTTTTGAGTACACTGTTGATGCGAGTTATCATGGTGGTATTTAATCGATAACACACCATGGGCTTTGCTAAGTTAGTGCTTGGAATGTTTATAATTGCTCTATTGATAGCTCTCTAAATATAAAAATAATTTTGAACCCTCCGTCAGTCGCGAATTCTCGCCACCCTTTGTTCCGCCGCAATTTATTTAATATTTTGGTGTTGCCAAATATCATAACTGATTTTTATAAATTAAAACCACACGGGTTTTTACGTCAGGACAATTGTAATTTTTTTTTTTTTTTGAGAATTTTTTTGGTAAAATAAAGAGATTAATTAAATGAGGGAAATGAGTAGCTGGTACGCGGAAAAAAATGAACTATATAAATTGAGAACGACAAGTAATATAATGATAAAGTGATCAGTAAATACTGTCAATCTAAATAGTAATTTTTTCATTTACGATTAAAACGTGAATAATTACAGGATGAGTATGAAAATTTATTGTCTATGCAAGAAAAATTACTATTTGAACTTTAAAAATCGTAACTGATACTTAGAAAATTTACGACTCGTATTATAAAATTTATTACTTGGAATGTTAATTAAAATTCCCTATATTGACACCCGAGTTCCGGGTTAATTCACACACTAATTTTTAAAGTTTATTTTTTTCCGTGTGGTAACTGACAAGACTGCGCAAAAAATCCGAAGAAATTAAACGCCCGAGTTTACTTGCGTCAGCGGCAAATCGCCGCGTTTTTCAGGTATTTAAAATATCAGAAAAATAATTATCATTCATTGCTTCGATACTAAAAAATACAGTAGGAGAAGTCATAAAATTAAAAAAAAACTAGGAATTTTTTTTTTTTTTTTAAATCTTTTAATAAAAATTGCGGTGCTGCGCTCATAGCGCGACGGACGAAGGGTTAATGTTTTATAATAGTACTATGCACCTCGTTAGAATGAGTTTTCACTGTCAGATAAATTTAGAGACCAAGAGGATTGGAGTGCATAAGAATTACTAGTTCACCCGTAAATAAAAATCAAAACTATAATTTTTTTTAATTTTTTTTTATAATCCGGTTTACAAAAGCTTGTCTTCATTCATACTTTTGCCCACAAGTTTCCGGATTATATCCTATACTTCAAATATTGTCTTCAATTGTCGTAAATTACGGGTCTAGCACTTGCAATCAGCCGCACAGCTGGAACATTATTTAATTATTAACATGGTTGAATTACCACATTAGCGTAAGTTGGTCATCTACACTAATTTATTAATTAAACGCATGAATCTTTTATTAGTATGATTATTATTGTTATTATTATTACTGTTATTATTATTATTAATCTTGTAATAATGATGCCATCGATCGTAACATTATCATGTAGTCCCATCTAACGCTACTACGACCCACAAAATTATTATGCATATGTTTTTTTTTAAATTAATAAGTTTGCATGCAAAAAAAATAGCGGTTAATTTGCTTTCAGACACCATGGTCTGTACGGGCTGTTGTGCGACGTTGGATCATATTGTTACATATTTATTTAAACAGCTTTCACAAAAAGGTAACAAGACAATTTAACTTTTATATCATTTTCATGATACCAGCATCGAAAGTTTCAGTGCCTACAGCCAGTCGAAAGAAGAAGATTTCAGTCCAATGCCGCGAATTAATATTAGCGTATGTGTGAATTGCGAATGCCAGTCAGCGGACAGAAACATTTTTTCACCACACCTGCATTGAAAGTTTAAATTCCTGCCCTGTTTAGAGGGAAGAAAGTCGTTCTTTTCTTTTATGAGAGAACTAATGATAAAAATTAGCGCATGCGCCATTCTTCCCACAAACAGAGCCAAAAATTTAAACTTTCAAGTACAGATCTGGTGAAAAATAGTTTACACACCACGGAGGAAGGTCGGACGTCCCAATCCGAGTGTTTGCCACCGGGCAATTATACACGCGGGTTGGAATGTCCTACTTTCCTCCCAAGGTGTGTAATATACTAGTGTTCCGTCCCTTGGAAAGAAACAAATAATGTCTCTGCCCGCTGACTGAAGACAATCGCAATTTAAACTCTGATACTTGTCATTTGTTTAACAGTAATTTTATTTACGTAAATGACAGTTCTGACTGTGATTAAGTTTTATAAAAATTAGTGTGAATAATAAATAGTATTTATAGTTTCTGCTTAATTATAAATTACAAATGACAATTTACGCTTACGCTGATAGTTGATGCCACCATTGGTCTTAAATTAACTTGTTTCTGAGTGGCTGCTGACACTGAAACTTTAAGTTCCAATGCAGGTAATCATGAAAAATATTGTGTGTAACTCAGGATGAAACACGATTTCAGACTGCGGGTGTGTCAGCCTTCACCCTGGTCTGAAATCGTTTTATCTCATCCCTTGTCTCACAATACTATTAAATTTAATAAAATAAATAAATAAATAGTTTCAATATTTTATGTTCTTATTTATTCTAGCTGGAGTCTATCCAGGTAAAAAAAATGCTGCAGTAACAGCCGGGGGTGAATTATTTTTACAAGTACTCAAACAACATCCTGAAATATTGCAACAAATACTGAGCACTGTTTTAAATGTGATAATGTTTGAGGATTGTAGAAATCAATGGAGTATGTCAAGACCACTTTTAGGTCTCATATTACTTAACGAAGAGGTATTTTTACTCACTATCAAATATCAATTGTATCAGTAGAAAATCCTTCGACTCCACATGTTCAAATATTTAAAAAAAATTATTCTGACTGGTTTTTGCCGCCAGTAAAATTAAAAAAAATAAGTCAGGAAATTTTTCACTGCCTATGTTTAATTTATAATTACAATAATTTTATTATTAATTGCAGTATTTCGGTCAATTGCGTGAAAATATAATAAGAAGTCAGCCAGTAGATAAACAAGCGGCAATGGCGCAGTGGTTTGAAAACTTAATGGATGGTATAGAACCAAATTTGTTAACAAAAAATAGAGATAGGTAATTAAATTTTAATCAAATCATTTTTTATTAATTACTATAAGTACAAATTAATAAAGTTTATATATTTATGTCAATACAGGTTTACTCAAAATTTATCAATGTTCAGGAGAGATATCAATGATTCCCTTAAAGGTCCGAATATGTCTGCCAATTCAACCAACGATATGATGACTTCGTAGTGTTATTAAACAAAAAAAATGAAAAAGAAAAAGAAACTACGAATTCATTGTACCTTGATTTAAATAATATGACATTGCCTGCCGATAAATGAATCAAATGCACGTATGTGTGTATGTGAATGTACGAGTGATTAAGAAAGAAAGAAATGATTAAAGAAAAAAAAAGTTTTTGAATAAAAAAAAAAAAAAAAAATAATTAACGAGTGAAATTTATTAAATAAAATTAAATAATCACATTTTTTTTTCTAATTTAGCCACTGAGGGTGAAGCGAATGTGGACTGCGGCCTTAATGCTGTTTGTGATAGTGGATGCATCTTTCAATAAAACATTTTATTGATTGATATATATATTAGGGTGTCCGTTATTTCCCAAATTAAATTCTTTTACTTGGCCATGATATAAATCATTTATTTGTGATCCAAAAATAATAAAAAAGTCTATTCCAATGCCGTTTATCCTGCCTATGTAATGATTTCTATTTCAGTACAATGAGAAAAATTTTATTACTCGCTTACAAATAAGCTCACAGCTGTAACTTAGACATATTTTTGTAGGAAATTTACTGCTCTACAAAAAAGGTCTCTTATGTTTTTTTGATAAATTTAACCTTTTAAGAGATAGAAGCTCTAGTTGAAAAAAAGCTTTCACCAAATAACTTAGTTTTGCTGTCATGATACAAAAAATTATTTATATTTCGAGCGCAAATATCTCTTCAACGGTTCGGTTTATCAAAAAAATATAAGAGACCTTTTTTGTAGAGTGGTAAATTTCTGACAAATTAATGTATAGTGCATAAGTATATATTCTTTTTCTGAAGAGTAGTGGAATTTTAAACGATAAACATTATTTATTAAATATATCAAACTTTGACTTTCGATATCATCTAAATGGTTGGATTTACGAAAAAAATATAAGAGACCTTGGTAATTATTTGGAAGTGGGGTCAACAGGTATTTCGACAAGCAAAAATCCAAAACCTGGCAAATGGCTTAGGGACCGCGTTTAATCCCAAGCATTTGTCGGCGGATTGAAGTTGTTTCAGCTTAATTTGATGTTATATAAGCTTTGATACACACTTGGTATATAATTAAGGTATAAATTATGCTTAATTTCGAATTTATCTTTGAGATTTTTCAGTTCCGTGCTACACTGCACTATTTGACATATTTTTCTTTTCATTCTATGTATTGACTCTTAAGTCAACCACCAAAACTTAAGGTATATGCCTATTTGCCATAATGTTTGTAGTTTCGTCCTAAGTACGTTAACGGACTCGTCAGTAAGGCTATTTTAACGCACTCTTGCCTTAGACTACATCTCTTACTAGTACGGGCCGGCGTAAAACAGTGTTGTGGGTTTCTACCAGACACTATACTAGCGAGGGAAGGCAGATACCATCCAAACTACTTGCAACAAAATGTTATGTGAGCTGTTGTACACATTAAAATACTGAAATAACAAAAATATGCTGATTTTCACTATTACAAGAGTTCAAAAATTATTTGTAACTCTTAGATCGACCTTTCTATCACCACCGTCCATCTTACGGTATTATATAAAATTACTTATATTTATTAGAAAAAATTTATTTTTGAAAATTCACATGATTTTGTGTTATTTTTGACATTTTTTCACATTTCAATTGCAAGGTTCAGATAGATATCTGGTGTTAGAGACATAAACTCATACAGAAAACTTAATTCGCCGTGTAGCTGAACACGTGGAAAAAGTTTAATTATGGATCTTTAAGGTGTAAGCACTTGGAATTCTGAAAAATGTGGTTGACCCTGATTCCAAACAATTACCGAGACCTTTTAAGAAGAGCGGTAAATTTCCTACAAAAAAGTTTATATAGCGTTTAATTGTATGTCTATATGTTAAAGAGTAATAAAATTTCAAATAAAACCGCCAATTTTTTTAAACAAATTTAACTTTGAGCTGCAATATCTCTTGAATGGTTGGATTTATGTAAAAAACATAAGAGATGTTTTTTGAAGAGCGGTAAATTTCCTTTAAAAATATGTATTAGTTATAACTGTAAACTTATTTGTAAGCGAGTAATAAAGTTTTTCTCATTGTACTGAAGTGGGAAAGTATCATTACTTAGGCAGGATACTTTTTTATTATTTTTGGATCACAAATAAATGATTTATATCATGGCCAAGTAAAAAAATCTAATTAGGGAAATAACGGACACCCTAATATATAGATATATATCATTAATAGAAGTAATAATAAAGAAGAAATTAAATTAAAGCAAACAATATAAACTTACAGCCACCATAAAACGGACGTAAATCATGTCAATGGACATGAAGATAATAGCGCTCACTTCTTACCGTAATAAAAAAAAATAAAAATAAATTAATTAATAATTAAGAGAAAAAATAACAAGCAAATTTTAATTGTCGCTGATTGTTTTTGAAAAATATTTAAATTACGCGGTGATTTGCTTGCTGATTAATCAATAATTCATTTCTTTTTACCATTTTTTTAATTCACTTTTTTTTTTACTTACAAATATATAATAATAGTAATTAATTAAATAAAAATAACAATAAATTATGCGTCGTAATTATGAAGCCAATTTTTCACACTTTATTTCATCTTTTGCAATAAAATGCAGTAAAAGTCTCAAAGAGATTATTATTCACTCATTACATTCGATTTATTAATTTTGCTACAAGTTTACTAAGTAAGTAAAGCGCATACTCAAATAATTAGTGTGATATTTAAAGTGAAAGAAATAATTTTACTTACAGGAATTTTAAATAAATTCTCAGGCAGTTTTTTTGGGTACAAGTAAACTGGAGGGGAATCTGGGGTGTATTGGACATGATTGTATGATATCAAAATTATTTAGTTTTTTTTTTTAAACAAATAAATCAGTATTAAAAGATTCAAACTGTTGATTTTTATTTATACAACTCTATGGAACACAAAATCATATCTTGGGGGTGTAACTCAGTGGTAGAGTGCTCGCTTCGCATGCGAGAAGTCCAGGGTTCAAATCCCTGCTCCTCCAAATTAATTTATTTTTTTTTTTATTGAAAATTATGCAAACATTTTTAGTTACTTTTATAAACAATTTTTGTTAATTTTAAACGATTAAATTTTTTTTTATAACAAAATTATTTTACTCAAAATAATATCAAAAATATATAAACTTTGTAATAAATTCTATTATATGAACCCTGTAAAAAATTCGGATGTCAAGTGACGAAAAATCAAAAATTAAAATACACGTGCAATATTATTTAAAATACTCGCACTGTCAAAAATTTTAGGTGTAAATTGACGGTGTGAAATTTTTTTGGTGTAAAATATCAAGCCGTGTACATTGTAAAAAGAGCGGTGTTAAAAATAGACTTAATTTAACACCGCGCAGTGTTAGAATGAAATAATACCGGTGTAAGCGGTATAATTTTGCGGTGTTAAAATACCGGTGTTAAATCAGTGTAAAAAAAAATTCCACGTATAGAATGGCCGCCATTTTAATCACCAATAATTTAATTAATTAATTAACAAAAATTCTAATTAACTGTAATGATCGAGTAAGTAAAAATATTTACAAAGTTAAATACTTTTAACACCGGAAATTTTTTTTAACACCAGTAAAAAATATTTATATTGGCACAGGTGTTATTTTAACACCGCCTTCGATGTTGAAATTTAACACCGTCAATTTTAAAACCTACACCGTCTGGACTTACCCCGGTTTTTTTTAGTGTACTTTTAACACGGGAGTGTTTTCTTTTACACCATTCGGTGTTACTAGCTCAAATATTATCCAATCTCACAATCTATAGTTTAAAATTATCAAATAATCTATCAATTGCAGCACTAGTATATCATTATTATTATTGATGTAGATAATTTTAAAATAAAATTTAAATATCGTGTCGAAGTAATCGAGAGTTTTCAATAAATAACTTATACATTTACACCGTTGGTGGTGTGAACGTTATAATTCACATGGTCAAAAATTTAACACGTGCGTCGTGTATCTTTCACACCGGTGCTGAAAATTTTAACACCAAATCATTCACACCACCGCGGTAAAAATTTTTTACAGTGCTTAGGGTAGAAGTTGCATTTGTGGCCACTGCTTCATTTTTGGACATTTAATACTTTAGTTTAATTAATAAAAATATAAAAAATAAAATTTCAATCGTAACCGTGTGACAAAAGTATCATCATGTCACGTTTTTTAATTTGGAAGTCAATTTTTTTTTTTTAAGCCAATTGTGCAACTCGAGTTGAGACAAAATAAAATTTTTCTTATCTTTTTAAAGACAATTTTATGACATCTTAAAGTTGTCTCTATGCTACTTAGGTATATATGTAAATATAAAGTAAATACAATTTGATGGTATGAAAAAATTTTGTAGTCAAGGGAAAATTTTATTTTATTCTTTACTCCTGAGCTGTGTAATACAAATTAATCGTATGTCTTATCAATAAATTATAAATAATTTTGTCCCACACTTATTCCGACTAAATATTTAATAAATAAATTTTTATTTTACGGCTTTTTAAATCCCAGACATCGTTAACTTTATCTAAAGCTTTACTCACATAATTAAAATTCAAAAATTCTACCCAGCAGACAAATTTTTTAAATTCCATAAAAATCTCACCCACTAATTTCATTAATTACTGATTAATATTAGACGGTAATTAAAAAAAATAACTTTTATTTATTAACAAAAATGACCTAAAAAAATTTAAATTAATCGAGCAAAATAAAAAAATTTCTGTAAGTAAAATAAAAATTAATAAAATAAATAAAAGTACTTTATTTATCATCACAATACTTAGTCTTTACATACAATCCATAAATCCACAGATGTAAAAAAAAACCGACATTTGAGTTATGTTACTACCAGCCCAGTTACTTTATTTACGCATATATATATGTATATTTTTTTTTATCTTATTATTTATTTATTCAAAAATGTATATTTAGATTCGAGATTTAAAGATGTAAGTCCCGACCCATTGATAAGCACTTGAGCAGCAGGAGACACGGAAATTTCTAGCCCAGCCTAGTCACTCCTGCGGCACTAGTACTTAGGAACAGGACAGGATTATAAATACCTATTTTAACAATAATATTTACATTGATAAATAAAATCCTACTAGATCCGAAAAATTTATGGAGCCTAAGCCCCAGAGAAAAAATAAAATATTTCATTTAGTAAAATATATCCTATAGTAGGAACATCTGAAGCCGGAAGAGTAAACGAGATGGACAGTGCAAGCCCTCATTGAACCGACCTCGGCCAGTCATTGAAGCCGCCTACTCCTCATTCATTTCAACAAGTGCCCTCATATCTCTTTATACTGTCCAGTGTTCCTCTGAAAATAAAGAGTCAATTCAATTTAATATATTGTAATACATAAATTCATTCTACATACATTTAATACTTATTTTTTTTTTTAAATACTTAATACTTATGTCTATGGATTAGCAACAATTTATTTTATTTTTCAGCTGCACTTATTTTTTAGTGCCCAGTTAAAAGTGTGCGTGCACACTGCGACAAATGTCAGCATGTGGGATATGTGAGTGAATGAGCTCCTCTGTTGTCGCTGTACTGTCATCGTTGCCCAGTCTGACCTTCTTCATCTTCTTCTTCTTATTCATCATCATCATCATCATCATCATCATCATCTTCTTCTGTAAGTTTCATTCTCTACATATTCATCTACATTGGAGAAAAAAATATATTATATTAATTTAAATTATACTTTATTATTATTATTTTTCAATAGGAAGCTTTTATGACTCTGATATATGGAAATAATTTAATTTAATTTAATTTAATGATAATAAAATAAATAAATAAATATAAATATGGATAATAAATAAAAAAAATATAATAATAATAGAACAAGAGGATTATAAAACGGCAATTTAAATATACAAGTGTCGTCTGTGAGATATTTAACGTAGGGAGAGATGATAAAAAGAGAGAGTAATATAAAAGAAGAAACAAAACTCCAATTAACACTAATTCCCACTAATACAAACTTCCCAGCTGCAAAGCAGACAGTAACTCCAATTCTTTAAACTCTTATTCGTCTCAAGCTTAAATTTTTGAAAAAAAAAAAACGTTAATACAAAAAAAAATACTTATCTATAAACATCCGCGTGTCAAGGACATTAATAATTAATTTGATACTGGTCAGCTGACGTCTAATAATTTTTGGTTTTTTTTTTAACCATAAATTGAAAAAAAAAATATTTGAAAAAAATGCACCCATAGATTTTTTAATTTTCTACATGCGCATTTTTTTAGTTTTTTTTTTTTTTATAAATTGGTGTTGAAAAAAAATAGAAACATTTTAAATTGTCTGAGGGATCATATAATTAATGAAATAAAATTAATAATAATTTTTTTCTATGTCTAAGTAAAAAATTTTTCTCTTTCGCTCCCTTTTTCTCAATATATATTACTATCGTAAACACAAGGTCAGGAAGTCATTGAGATAACAAATCATCGGATATAGAAATACTTTAATATATGAAAAGATATTTTTGGAACAATATAAATATGTAATTTATTACTTTTGTTATTTAAAACAGTAATTAATAATAATAATTAAATACGTAAATAATTAAATATATAAATATACAATGAAATATAAATAAATATACTCACTGATGGTCAATTTACAAAAATAATAAAAAATTCTCAGCTTAAACAATCGCAGGAAATATCATGACCTATTGAACTGTAAATGTGTTACCTCGATCTCCACTTGTTGACATCGGCATTTCACAATTTTTAGAAACCGTATTTTTTTTTTATATATATTTTACTACAAATTAAACTACAAGCTACACGTGTACTCCAAAAAATTTATCTAGTAAAAAAAAATTACCAGAGTATTTAAATTTAAAAAATCAATTAAAATTAAAATTGAAATTAATATTATTATTAAAATGTATAAATTGCAACCGTGGAGTTTAAAAAATAAAAATACTCTGACAAGTATGACCACAATGAATCAACATCCAAAGAGCAACTGACTGAAACTCTCGGACCGGGATCTTGGATGCGGGATAAAATAAAATAAAATGAGTTTTTAAAAAGAGGATTTACGATAGGGGAGCCGAAGACAAGACTGGTAAAAGACCAAGTAGATTAATAATTACGGTATGTCACTAATGCCGGCGTATTAACGATTTAATAATTTATAAAATATTATTAATTTAAATTACAGCCAGACCCCAACACTCACGTTTGCAATCCAGTAATTAAATTATAAACCCATGGAAATTTTACTCCCATTTACTTAAAAAATAAAAAGAAGAAGAAAAAATGATGAGTATTTATTTAAAAATGTTGAGTTGAAATAATAAATTTTACTGGATCCAAGTTGACTATTAAGTAAAACGAAACGATCACGACCCGTACAGATCCTCGACTGAATGATAAACTAGTCTTGATTGGGTTAATATAGTCCGACAGTAACTCTAATTGGTCTCTCTTGGCTGCGGGGGAAATGATTGGTCAATTTAATCCTAGAACCGCGATGCATTAAGCATTCAACGGGCGTTCATTCCCTATTAACCAGCAGCTAAAATCATCTAACCAGCATCCACTGGTCCTGTTTCATTCCATGGGATGAGAGTCTCTTTAGTCTCTCCCGTGTCCAGCTACGAGATCACTATCATCTTCATCTTTCTCTTCGTCATCATCAGCATAAGAAAACTACAAACTGTACACAATACTTACCCTTATCATTTAAATCTCTTTCTTATATTTTTTATTTATATTTAAATTATTATTATTATTATTAGTTTTATTTATTCTACTACAACAACGTCCAAATCAATTTATCAATTGAAATCAGTGTCGGTTATGACTCCGGTTGAATGGCGAGCAAACGTCATACATTTGTCAAACGGTCATTCATACAGATGCTACATCACTTAAATTTACTTTTATATTCAATTAAATTCACTTATTTAATTATTCAATTATCCATATACTTTTTTTTTTTTAAATATATATTTAATCATAGTAATTTTGTTTTTATTACAATTATCATACTACAAATTACAACAAATTTTAAATTATTATTTTTTTAAATTATTTTGAATGCAGACGAACATCACCAGCATGTTAAGTAATTGCGCATAGGTGAATTATTTATTTAGGAATCACCTACGGCACTACTACTTAACACGCGGATATGTTTTAATACTGGAGTTAAAACCTAAACTGAGGTTTATTTTTAAATTACGAGAGAAAAAAAGAAAATTCGAATTTTTGAGTAATGGAAATACTTAATAATGTAATTAAGTTTTAATTATAATAGGAAACATTAAGATAAGATAATTTATATTTACTACTGAGTGATGACTCGGGTATTGGAAATTCAAAAAATAGATGTTTAAAATTTAAAATTAATAATTAATGTCATTAATGTTTAAGTTTTTGATTCTGAAATTAACAGACAGTTAACAATTTTCGGATTTTTTTTTTCAGCAAATTGATGATAAAAAAAAAAACTAAAAATATGCACATGTAGAAAATTAAAAAAACTAAAGGTGCAATTTTTCAAAATATTTTTTTTTTACGATTTATCGTTTTGAAAAAAATCCGAAAATTATTAAACGTCAGCTATGATTTTGAAGTCAGCAGACAATTGACAAATTTCAATTTTTCTTTTAAAATTAAAAAAAAAAAAGTAAAAATATACACATGTAGAAAATCAAAAAAACTAATGGTGCAATTTTTCAAAATATTTTTTTTTTACGATTTTTCGTTTTGAAAAAAATCCAAAAATTATTAAACGTCAGCTATGATTTTGAAGTCAACAGACAATTAACAAATTTCAATTTTTCTTTTAAAATTAAAAAAAAAAAAGTAAAAATATACACATGTAGAAAATTAAAAAAACTAAAGGTGCAATTTTTTTAAATGTTTTTTTTTTACGATTTATCGTTTTGAAAAAAATCCAAAAATTATTAAACGTCGGCTAACTTGAGTATCATTAAGTTTATATTCAAAATAACAAACCAATGAATCACGATGATGATCTTTATGTTGGCGAGGTGCAGGTTCAACTTGTGAACGTATCAGTGAGCGTTAACCACAATCGCCCATTGTTACGGTCACAAACCGAAACAACTCCAATATTTTTTTATCTATTAGTAATAAAAAAAACACTTAAATAATGATAACTTAATGATAAATGCAGGGTAATGGATTCATGAGCTAAGTAAAGATACTAAAAGAGATATTACTTCTTTGAATAATGATATATTCGGTGGTCAGTATACTCATTTGTTAACTAAATTATTATTTCTTGCAAACATTGCCAGCTTTTATCTAAGAAAATATATATTTACTGTACGATAGTGGTATATATAGTAAAAATTTATCAATTTATTATTCCGAGCCCTTATGCGGGTCCATTCTTAGCCGGTTATTCATGCGCCCTTGGTCCTTTTTTTAAATATATCATATATTTATTGAATTAGTTCCACTCAATTGTCATCTGTAAGATATTCATATTTTATTTATTTATTTATTTATTTATAATACTCAATACTTAAATATTTTTAAATATATGATAACATTTTATATACGTCATCAATTATAAAAAAAAAAAAAAAAAATTTCAAGATTATAATTTTAAATTACCATAAAAATAACTCACTCAGTAAAAATTTTAAATATTACGGTAAAACTTCACTTTGCACAATACGGTATTTAAATTTAAAAATATAAATTGTTTTTTTGTTGTAATTATTTATTAATATGTTTACATATACGTAAAAATTATATTATTTATTAAATATTACATATATCTATAAAAATGTATATGAGCATGTGGCAACTTGTGAAATGAAATGTGACGACGCGTCACAACTTTTAAAAGTTTAGTTCTCTTCTTGTACAATAAAAAATAAAGTTACACATGTACAGGTGTTTTTTTAGATGATCACGTGTGCTATCAGAGGCCTATCTAAAGACATAACACGTACACGGTGTATATCATATTTAATTTTTATTGAGTAGTTCTTTAAGTGACATTGACGCAGCTCTAGCTCTAGCTCTATTTAAACATCAATTATTGTTATTATAATTATGATTATTATTTTTCATTTTTAATTCTGATTAAATACTTATTAGCCATCACCATCATCATCATCATTACCACTATCGTAATTATTATTACTGAGTATACAGTAAAAAAGGATTTCTTGGCGCAAAAAATTTTTACGCGACCCAAGAAAATTTTTGTATACGAATTTAAAGCGAAACTTTTCTTAGGGCGATAAAAAATTTTCTTGATCCAAAAAAAACATTTTCTTGGGGCGAGTGAAAATTTTTTGCGCCAAGAAATCCTTTTTTTCTGTGTAGAAAAAATTTATTGGCGCAAGAAATTTTTTTTTCTTCGATCAAGAAAATTTTTATCGCCCTAAGAAAAGTTTCGTTTTCAATTCGCAATTCAAAAATTTTCTTGATCGAAGAAAAAAATTTTTTTGGGTGAGAAAAAATTTATTGCGCCACTAAATTTTCTTAGATCAAGAAAAAATTTTTTGAGCAAATAAATTTTTTATCGTCCATAGAAAATTTTTATTTTATAGTAAAAAAATTTCTTTTTTTGAACAGAAGAAATCTTTTTTTTTTCTGTAATATTTTTTAAGAGCTATGGAGATATTGGAGTAAAAATCTTTGGTGCGTAAATGAACCGGGGTCGCTGAGACCGCGAACCACGTTCTGTAATAAAACTAAGGGGACTTGTTCTAGAGAGTTTATTAAATTGGATAGAATGCGATGCGTAGGTCTATATGGCCGGATACACGGAGAATGAATCTCATCCAGTGGGAGGAAGTTTGAATTAACTTTATGCTTGTACGCTTTACTTCTCTCTGGTGCCAAAAGACTAAGCGATTATCATCGTATTATAAAATTGTATTTATTGCTCTTAAATTTCATGAATGATAAATTATTATTAATGTTCTATTATTGTTCAGTGAATAATTGTAATTATAATTATTTTATATATTTTTAATTACATTTGGATATCGTCAATGACGAATGGCATGACCCGAGCGCTTGGAGATCGGCATGTTATGTAGGGAGTTGAGAGCCGTTTAAATTGTTTGACCTAACGATTTATACCACGCGACGAAGGGTCACGACTCGTGGTACATGCTACTTAAAATACTACTATCCAATGACTGGACAAGGAATTATTATGATAAATTTAACAGCATATATATATATGCATATACTTATGATCTTTAGTTTATTATATGGAACATTTTTAAATAGAAACAGATAACATGAGGACTAAGTATTGATGACATGGAACCCTACGCAGAAAATAAGGATTTCTTGGTGCAAAAAAAAATTTTGGTGCAAGAAAAAATTTTTCAAAGGAATTTCTTCTAAAAATTTTTACGAAATGGAAGTTAGCCGACGTCTAATAATTTTTGGATTTTTTTTTTAAACAATAAATTATAAAAAAAAAAATATTTGAAAAAATTGCACTTGTAATTTTTTAAATTTTCTACATGTGCATATTTTTAGTTTTTTTTTTTTGTAGTTGATTTGTTGAAACCAAAATACGAAATTTGTTAACTGTATGCTAATTTCAGGATCATAAATTTTTTCTAGTTTAAAAAAATTTTTTTTTTTTTATTTATAATTCAAAATATTTCTCGCGCCAAAATATAAATTTTTTGGGGTGACAACGAATTTCCAGAAAAAATTCTGTCTAGAAATTTTTTTCTCTATATATGAAATTATAAAAACTTGAAAATTGTTTACATAAAAAAAAAAAAAATTTAATTAAAATTTTTTTAATAATACTAATTTTCTATAATTATATTTATTAATTTACAATTCAAATTTATTATAAATATCTAATTATATATTCATCCTCTTTCACAAATAATGTCAACAACACTGGGCTCCATGAGAACTGGTTCAAGGCACCTGTGGACCGCGCTACCCAAAATTTCATCCAGTAAAAAATGTACAAGACTGTAAGAAAAAAAAAATTAAATTACTAAATAATTAACAATTAAATAAAAATAAAAATAATTAACTAAATTTATTTATCTCACTTTTCATCAGCAACAAATCGCCACAAGTAGAGCTGAAGATAATGGGTGTCAACTTGGATCTGCTGGAGACCGTATTTACTAAAAGTCCGCAATCTTACGCACTCTAGAAAAGTCTAATAAATAACATACATTATTATAGTACTTGGCAATAAAATAAATAGTGATATTAAAGATAATCAGTAAATTTATGACTATTACGAGCGACAAAGTGAATAATGATGTTATTATGTCATTGTGTCATAAAGTGCACCTGCATTTATTATGACATTATTTAATACTTAAAAGTTTTTATTTTAAATAGAAGTTTTAAAAAAATGCATTTTAATATTTACTTTTAAACTTATTTTAATAATTCCAGTTAAAATAGATGCTTTGTTAAACAAAACTGGAGCGAATATTTCAATTCTTTCTGAGAAAAGTTTGTGGATATTACTGACGAGTGATGAATCAAGTTGACTTGGAGTGTATGATGACCAATTTGAGCGATATTGATGCCTTGAAACGCTGATACTAGAATAAAATAATAATATTTAACATTAAAAAAAAATAATAGTTGTAAATATTCTTTGAAATATTGATTCATTTTAAAATATTAATACTTTTCTTAAAATTTGTAGATTAGATTAAGGCCATTCTCAGACAGTGCCTCCTACTTTTTAAAAATTTTATAGATTTAAAAAAAAATTACTTACAGTTGATATCAATTAGGAGTTAAACGAAATTTGGAAAATAAATTTCAGTGAATTTCGTAATTAGAATTTTCAAATTTTGAAGGCTGAAATTTATTCTAAAAATTTTGTTCAACTCCTGATTAATAACAATTTTTTTTTAATTTTATATTTCGGTGAAATCCAACGACGTTGTACTTTTTTCAATTAAAATTGTATTTTTTTTTTGAGGCCGTTCTCAGACATCACCCACTTTTTACAAATTTTCAATTTTCATAAAAAGAACAATTTCGCTGAGATATAGATTTAAAAAAAATACTTGCAGTTGATATCAATTGGGAAAATAAATTTACGTAAAATCTTCATATCAATTTTATAATTAAAATTTACAAATTTTTTAAGCTGAAATTTAATCAAAACAATTTCGTTCAACTCCTAAATTATAAAATCTTTAATTAATTTTTTTTTAATCTATACCTCGGCGAAATTACGACTACGCTGTTTTTTTTTTTAATTAATGCTTTAATTTTTTTAAAATTAATTGATAAAATTCTAATACCGTTATGACAGTTGAGTCACTGAAAATTTTTAAAAAGTGGAGGCCCTGTCTGAGAATGTCCTTAAATAATTCTGTGTAATTTTATTTTTATAATACAGAAAAATAAAATAACCTGTGAGTTTTCCGACTGCTGTCACTACTTCTGTCAACCTGGCCATCATTATCATCATAGAGAACCGAAACTTGAGAATCAATAGCCGTGATATCTTCAACAACACGTTTCATAACAGCGCGGACTGTTCTTGGTTCGATAGTATGCAGCCAATCTCTCGTCTCAACAGATTTCCTCAGCATCTGCGACACAGCAAGACCTTGCAAACGTACATAGTGATTCAAAAGATCTTGTCCAGCTCGTGAAAATTCACTACAGATATCTTGTTCTGACGTAAGTGCGCCGACAGAAGTAGCGTAGGCTTCAACATTGAACATGTCATCGGTTGTTGAAATCAAATAACGAATACTAGTGTCTTTGAATTCAATGCACATTTTGCTCAACAGCAGTAGCAAAGTAGCCGGATACTTGGGTACGTCAGAGCGCGTACAGAATCCACCAGCGACAGCTGTCAAGTGATGCAGGAATCCGACGATCAAACCTTCTCGGACTTCTTCGACGCAAAAAGTCTCCGAGAATTGCGGCTTCAAGCTGAACGATAAATCTGATTGTAAAAAAGCTGATAAATCTTGAAGAATTCCTTTTATTTTTTCAATCGTCGGTATCAAAAGCATCGCCTGGAGTTCCGTTAACCCGCCATCATTGTCGGAAGTTATTTTAGCTGCCAATGTCTGTCTTACTTTGGCCAACGTTTCATTTAAATGCTGCTTCAAATTATTCAAATGACTGCGACACTGTTTTCTGCTAGCGTTTATCACTATTTCTATTCCCGTGTTGGCAAAATCAGCACCACTGCAGAGTATATTCATAGCTTGCAACCTGCGGTAAAATCTATCCAGTGCGCGTACGAGTATCGCAGTGTCCGATACACCCTCGACTCTTTTCTTCATCAGATCAAAATACTTGTTCATGTTACTCATTATAAAATTATCAAGACGTATCATAACATTGCTGTCCAAGTCATAAATTTCAATGTCATCATCACCAGCACGTGGTCTATTGACAAACATGTCATTGTAAGAGGCAACAATTAGACATAAGTCACTTAAATAACCCGAACTACCGGCGTCAACAAATTCAATTATATCATTCTCACACATGTCCTTCAAATTATCTAATTTTTCGGCCAAACGATTGTCGGCGTGATTCAAAAAATCTTCACACAATGAATCTGCTGGCTCTTTTAATCTTAACAATAAATCAACGCTCTCTGTTAATAATTTTGTTGTCGCATCTCGCCGATGAAATTGCATCCGTAATTGTGATTTTAATTCTTCTACTATTTCTTCACAATCTTTCTGTATGCCGTGAAAAGATGGCATATGACCGTATTTATTTAATACTCTTTGCGCACGTATGTAATCTTGTACGGCCTGGAAAAAAAATTATGATAATAAATCAAACTAAATAATTTTGAGTTTTTATTTTTGGAGCCGATTGCAAACAAATGCAATTTTCACAGAAATAAAATCAAGTTAAAATTTAATTTAACTGACAGGAGAGACATTTTTTCCTCTAGGACAAAATTGGTAATTTTAAATTAAATCGAAATTAGACATCTAATAATTTTTGAATTTTTTTTTAAAATTGCACCTATAGTTTTTAAAATTTTCTACATGTGCATATTTTTAGTTTTATTAAATAAAATTTTTGAAAGAAAAAAAATTCGAATATTGTCTACTAACTTCAGGATCGTGATTTTAAATTCACTAAATTTTATTTGTTTGAAATTCACTTGCTCTTACTCTAACAGGCATTGAAATTCGTAATTTTGATATAGAAAATTATGAAAAAAAAATTTATTTAAAGATGACATACCTGGGCATAATTTCCTTCATTCATTCGATCTTTTAAATTACTTGGTAACTTGAATAAAAATTGTAAACGTTTTAATAAAGCATGGACTGATGATAATCTCGATATTTGTTGCCTCGCATCCTGGAGCGTTGATGATATTTGATCTGAAAATGATGTTATGCGGTCCATATTTGTTGTCAATGAATCCATGCTCTCTTCCATTTCTTTAAAATCTGTTTTCATCTAAATAATTATTTTAAATTATTATTCTTTTTACTGATAATTTAATGATACTGAAGTTAGCCAAGATCCAATAATTCTTGAATTTTTTTAAAAACAATAAATCAAAAAAAATTTATTCTAGAAAATTGCACCTATAGTTTTTTAAATTTTCTACAAGTGCATATTTTTATTTTTCTTTTTTAAATTGAATTCTAATAACTTATGGATCATAACTCCAGGATCATATTATTTTTCATATAAATACCTTATGAGTGTAAATGTAGCAGACATAAGACAATTTTTAAATTACATATAAAAAAATTAAACAATTAAATTGATAGAATAAAAAAAAAGGCATGTACTGATTTTAGAATTTTTTAAAAGCCTATTTTTCAATTTATTTGTTAAAAAAATCTTATTTTATTATTTAAAAATTGTCAGATGTCCACCAACTTTACTGTCATAAATACCTTTCTAATTGTATCAGTAGCAGCAATAAATTTATTATAATTTTCATAAACTAAAGTTTGCATTTCAGAATGTAGTACTTGGGTATTTCTTCTTATTTCTTCTTCATGATCCATTATTTGTTTCAACCGATAGTCCTAAAAATAATTTGAAAAATTAACCAATTGCTAAGTAAATTCATAAATAAATAAATAAATAATTACTTTTGTTAATTTTGTTATGTACAAATCTGGTTCAAAATTAGCTCCATTTATGTCATAAGGATTATTCGTATTTTCAGCCATTTTTTATTATTCCTTATCACTTAATTAATTATTATTACTTCTATTTAATTAACTTTTAAACTTAATTTTTTATATTTTTCAATAATTTAAAAATAAAACACTAAAATGTTGTGACAGGTGACAAATCATCAATAATAATAACGTGTTTATTAATGTTGATAATGATAATGTGACTGTGCAGTGTCTCTACCTGGTGGAAAAAAAATAATAATGTCATTTGTTACTGACAGTTAATATTATCAGTATTCTATTTTATCTACTCGAAAAATAATTTAAAAACACGTGAGCAACATAACCTTTGATAAACAAAATCAGTAGGCACATGCTGCCTAATTTTTGAAATATATATTTTGATATATAAATAATCAGGTAATCATTTATTTATAATTATCATGTATTTGTTAAGTTAATTATAAATGTATCAGTAATTAATCATAGAGAAGTTAATAAAACATTGGAGTGATACTTAAGTTAGCTGACGTCTAATAATTTTTGAATTTTTTTAGAAATGATAAATTTAAAAAAAATAATATTTAAAAAAATTGCGCCTGTAGTTTTTTAAATTTTCTACATGTGCATATTTTTAGTTTTTTTTGTTGTAATTTATTTATTGAAAAACAATCCGATGATTGTTAATTGTTTTCTAACCAGGATCGAAAAATTTGATTTGAAAAAAATGATAGATGATTTTAGTGATAAATTGAAATATTTTAACATCTGTTTATTTTTTTTGAACTGAAAATTTTGATACTGAGTAGCAGACATTAAAATTTTTTTTTCTTTTTAATTAAATTACATGATACTTTAACCAAAGTCTAATTATATATAATATTATAATATATATTATAATATATAATATATAAAGTCTAATTATATATATATATATATATATATATATATATATATATATATATATATATATATATATATATAACAAATTATAAAAAAAAATTGCACTTGTAGTTTTTTAAATTTTCTACATGTGCATATTTTTAGTTTTTTTTAATTTTAGAAAAAAAAATTGAAAATTGTCTGCTAACTTCAGTAATTTAATTTATTATGATACTTAAATCAGCCGACGTGTAATAATTTTTTTAAAAACGATACATTTAAAAAAAAAAGTACTAAAAAAATTGCACCTGTAGTTTTTTAAATTTTCTACATGTGTATATTTTTACTTTTTTTTTTTTTGTAACTGATTTGTTGAAAAAAATTATCCTAAAATTTTAAATTGTCTGCTAACTTCAGGATCATTTATAAAAAATTCAAAATTTTCTGACTTCTGTGAACTTCAGTGTCATAAATTAATAATAATACTAAAATATGTATAAATGGATTAATAAACCGTAAATAATATTATTATAGAGATGGCAAAGTCATCAGCAATGGCGTCGAAGGCACCTCGTAAGCAGGGATTCAATCGATCAGGTCACAGCATGAATCCCGAGCGATCAACTGAAGGTTTAAAAGGTGTGGCTAAACCGCGTTCAAAGGGTACAATAAAACGTTTGCAGATGTATCGATGTCAAAAGGCAAAAAGAAACAGCGTTGGTAAAATATTAACACCAGCTCCATTCCAAGGCTGGCAACCATCAGGTACCATGTCGCGAGTCGAGCCATCGCCACGTTGGTTCGGAAATTCTCGTGTGATATCACAAAACGCCTTGCAAAAATTTCAAACTGAATTAGGAGCTGTTATGAAAAATCCCTATCAGGTTGTCATGAAGCCGACACAGTTGCCGATTACGCTGTTGGAACAAAAAGCCGCTCGAGAGCGCTGTCATATACTTGATACAGAAAGTTTTGATACTGTATTTGGTCCCAAGAAGCAGAGGAAACGCCCAAATTTACCTGTTTCATCGTATGATGAGATGCAGAAGTTAGTCGAGGAGAGGGAAGAAAAATATGACAAAGAAAAAGATGAGAAGGACTTTGACCTCATAAAACCAGATGACGGGGTTCGAAATGCACAGCGCGACTGGGTTATGGCTGCAGGTCAAAGTAAAAGAATTTGGAATGAATTATATAAAGTTATAGACTCATCTGATGTCATTTTACAAGTATTGGATGCACGTGATCCTCAAGGTACGCGGTCGCCACCTGTAGAAAAATTTCTCAAAACGGATAAGCCGCATAAACATTTGATTTTTATTCTCAACAAAGTAGACTTGGTGCCAACTTGGGTTACACAGAAGTGGGTTAAAATACTCAGCAAAGAGTATCCAACTGTTGCGTTCCATGCATCATTGACTCACCCCTTTGGCAAAGGTTCACTTATTAATTTACTCCGACAATTTTCAAAATTGCACATCGACAAGCAGCAAATAAGCGTTGGTTTCATCGGGTACCCAAACACCGGAAAGAGTTCGATTATTAATACACTGCGATCGAAAAATGTTTGCAAAGTAGCGCCGATTGCTGGCGAAACGAAAGTTTGGCAGTACATCACTCTTATGAAAAGTATTTATCTCATAGATTGTCCGGGTGTAGTTTATCCGTCTGCTGAAACGGACACGGAGAAGGTTTTGAAGGGTGTGGTGAGAGTTGAGTTGGTAAAAAACCCAGAAGATTATGTTGAGGCGGTTTTGGAAAGGGTGAAACCTGAGTACATGAAACGCACATACAAAATTGACGAGTGGACAGACTGTAATGATTTTTTGGAAAAGCTGGCACGACGAACTGGTAAATTACTTAGGAAAGGAGAGCCCGATGTTAATGCAGTTGCCCGCATGGTGTTGAACGATTGGCAGCGTGGCAAGTTGCCGTTCTTCGTTGCTCCCACGGTTATAAAAGAAGGAGAACCCGCTTCACAGCAGCAACAGCAGGAGAAAGAATTGGAGAAGGACCAGCCGCAGCAAACATCCAGTGAGGCGTCATGCGAGCCAATGACCGAAAAAAGTATGACAGAGGGTCAGATTAATGCTGATACTGAAAACAAATCGGATATTTCTTCGAAAACGTCAACGTCAGCAGAAAAAGATAAATTGCAGCCAAATGTTTTACAAGACTTTAGAAAAATTCGCGTGACGTTGAGTTACGTCGGCGATGATGTTAAAAAACTTGAAGCAAGTACACTAATTACAGGTGATTCAGTTAGTGAAATAAATTCAGATAATTTAAGTAGGACGGAAACTCCAGGCGGGTCTGAAGACGAAATTGAACATGAGGATGGAGATGAAGAAAAGTTAGATCCTAGTAGAGATGAAACAGTTGACATTAAAGATAGAGACGAGGATAAAATTCCTAAGATTGATGAGGGAAACCATGAGGTACATCAGCTAAACGAAGAGGCGGAGCATCTTGAGGCCAAAGACAATTTGATGCAGAGTGTTTTTGACGTACTCCCAGATGAATACGATTCGAGTGACAGCGAAAATCCACCAACTAAAACAACCAAGTATTTAACTAGCAGTGGAGCCTTCAAAGTTTCTCCGCTTAAAGGCGAAACCAAGAATTCAAATTTAACAAGCAAACAGCGACGTGGACTTGATCGTCAAAATAAACGCAAGAAAATTGGCAGTAATTTCTACGAGGTTTCCAACGTCAAAAATCGTAATCGCAACAGAAAAATTCCTAAGGTTTAGAAACTTTTAAATTGTATATGTAATTTTTTTTTTTTTATTTAAATAATAATAAAGCATTAGTAATAATAATGGTATTATTCTAGGCATGTTTATTTTAAAAATCGATTTCGGCAATAGTAATAACAGTAACAAAAAATATTAATCAAGAAATGGCGCAGTAACTTCCGTCACTTGTATGATATTTTCGTGGCCGTTAACGATTTCTCCCCTTTGCGTTTCCGCTATTAGAACCCTCTTACATTACGCTAGCCCCAATCGTGATGCCATCGCTCTTTTTGGAATTAGGTAACGAGGGGGTTGGCCAAAGCTAAACTACGACTCGTGGAAAAGAGCATACGCAGAGTAGAGGAAAAACTTGAACCCAAATATAAAACTGAACTTTGGGTCTCGCGAACGTCGAGGCGAATTGGCTTTTCGTGTGCACCCTCCATCAGCATACATATATATACACATGCGTGCATGGAAAAGCCATCTGGTCGATGCCGTATCCGGTTTGGCAAAGAGAAATAAAGAAAACCCTAGAAATAGTATAGAGGGAAAAATATATTTAGACCCAGGCAATTTTTCACAATCCCAAGTCCAGAATCTAAAAACTACACAATAAAATACTGAAACCTAAATTCACAAAAGCTGGGAAATACTTTTGCTAACCTCGGCCTGCTGCATCAATAAACCATCTCATAAAATGGATTAAAAAAAATTTTCCTAAAACTTTTTGCAAACCAACTGTCTGTCGGTATCGGGAATAGCTGTAATCCTTTTTGTTTTTTTTTTTTACGCTTTTTTACGACATCCCTCTATGTATACAGAGCAATAGTATTGAGGTAACAGGGGATGGAATATAAAAAAAATGGACAGTGACCCGTTACGCAGGTATACGAGGGAGTAACAACAACGGTGAGCATTTTTCGCCGGCGCCGAGTGTGGGAACACCGAAATTCCCCTTGCATCTGATTCTATCTTCTATCCTTTCTTCGCAAGCTATATATAATACAGCCATATATATATGTATATATATAAATATAAATTTATGTATAAGGGTGAGGCGCGCCCTCAGGCTTCAAGGACTTGACTAGCACATGTATAATACACCCATATGCTTTTTTGGCTTTTATCCGATATTTCGTGCTGCAGGTATGCGTTACTGCTATTCAACTTATTAATATTATAAATAATTGTCGACCTGCCCACGCATGATTTTTATCGTGAAAAAACAGACCTACTTTCTACTTTCCTTATAATACATTTATTATTATTATTATTATTATTATTGTTGTTTTTCCCGCAGCACTCACTTTGTAAATTACAAAAAAAAAAAAAAAAAGAAATAAACCAGAAAAGCCATCAGTAAACAAAGAAGAAAAGTAAAATATATTTGAATACATAATTCTTGCGCAATGACTTAAAAGTCAAAAAGCAATTTCTTTGTTCGAAAAAGTAATCCTGAGTAGCATAGAGGATTGCCGTTGCAGTGGGATCACGCAGAGATCGGATATCGTGAAGCACAAGTGGATGTCTGAAAGTATATAAGCGATTGGTGAAGCCAAAGTCATTTGGATTTGAATGAACCCGAGCGAGACAGAAGGATTTAGAGAGTAAAGGAAGGAATGGATGTAAAAAAAAAATATAAAAAAACGTGGGTAAGAAGTAGAAGAAGAAGAGTCCTCTCAGCTGCAAGTCGCTTGGTATGCTGGAAACAGAGGGTGACCTGTCCTTTTTTTTTCCCATAGTTCTGTCCTTGTTGGCCAACGGCGCGCTCGACCGCCTTCATGCCTTTACTTTAAAATAGCCGGTACTTTGCTATAAAAAAAACACAAAAAAAAAAATCATCAGCCCAAGAAGCAAAGATTGCCTACAATTTTTACGACGCACTGCGCTTTCCCGTTTCCCCCCTTTTTTATACTTTATTTTATTTCTTCTCCGTGACTAGTATATAGTGATAGTACACCCCAACCCAAGGTTAATCTTCCTCTCGCCTCTCACTTCCTCACTCAACTACTTTTTTAGTGGTTCCCTTTTTTTTGTAATATGTGTTGTAGCTCTTATTATATGCTGCGTTGTGCATCGGGATTTTTTCTACCGACCATGGCCTTACCATTAACAATACAACTTTTCGTTTTTAAACTACAAAAGGTTCAACAAAAAATAAAAAACTAATCCGAAATATCTAGCACCTGTTACCCTGATAGCTATTACATTACATTACATTATTAAGTATAATCGGTATTCTCTCTTTTGATCAATGCAAAACTTTCACCAATTGCGTAGTTACCCTTTTCAAATTGCGATCCCTTTACAAGAAAACTAAACAATAGAGCAAACAAATAATTAAGGATCAAATTCGCATAACGGTACATTGCACTTTAAAAACTCGGAGTGAATACGGATTTTATTTCAATTCGAATTCTCTCCGTCACTCGGAGTTCCGAATTTTTGAAAAAAGCATATGGAGTGAAAAGGGATTTTTTCATTTATTTCTAGTCTCCATCTACTCTGATCCGGAGTTTTGGGGCAAGAAAAATTTTGCATTAAGAAATGAAAATAAAAAATTTTCTTAGGACTATAAATTTTTTTTCTCCCTAAAGAAATTTTTTGTGTAAAATAAACTCCTCTATGGAGTTAATTTCACTCCGCAGGGGATTAAGTAAATAAAAAAAAATCTACTCCGCATTCAGTTTGAATTTAGTCCGCGTCTATTCCAAAAATTTTTTTAAATGTACACAGAAATAAAGGATTTTTTTGCGCGAAAAATTTTTACTTGTCCCAAGAAACTTTTTGCGTTACAAATTGAAAACAAAATTTTCTTGGGGCAGAAATAACTTTTCCTGCAAAAAAAAATTTTTTCAAGCGAAAACGTCAAGCGCCAATTTTTTTCTAGTCCTCATAAAATTTTTTGTTTTAAATTCCCAATGCAAAATTTTTTTCGCGCCAAAAAATTCCTTTTTTCCGGAGCATTTAAAAAAATTTATCATTTATTTTACATTGTAAATATTATTATTTAAATGAAAAATTTTACTGTGATATCCATAAAATTTATCAGGAAATGTAAAAAAAGTTTCATATTTTCCCTGGAGTTTCGAATCACGTCAGGGTCTTTGACTCTGGATTATAATTTTGAGTTTTGGGCGCGGTCGTGAGAGTTTGCCACGTGGAAAACTAAACCGTATATAGCAGAGAGCCATAAAGCCAATGCAGTTTTCAAGCGTAACATATGTTGTGCATGCGTGTGGCAACATCGCGGTATAGTCGTACACATTCCTATCCATGCGACTCGACTAGGACCGACAAGTAAGAGGGATATATTATTGGATAGAGACCGGTTTGCCTAGCCGAACTAATGCTCTTCTAACGCAGATAAGCCCACGCCCTTTCCTCCCGTCGCCGTCGCCGATGCTTCTTCATCCTCAACGTCTTTGGCTTCTTCTTGCTTTTTATTTCTGTTTTTTATTATTTTTTTTTTAAACCTCTCACTTCGTAACGTCTAATGTTAAGTCCATCCGGGCCAGAGTTTTCTATATCCCTTTTATTTTTTTATTGCAACCGGTTAAATGTGTTGTGTATGTGGCGCAACAACAATAGATGGAAGTCGAGGTTACTGGCCACGGTTTATTTTTGCTTTATTTCAACAGGAAACTGCTACGTAATTTAATTTATATATTTTTATAATTGTTTGTCGTAATTAAAAAAATATAATAAAATAAATGGGTATCTAAGAATAGTCATATTGTACTTTGATCCTCGTAAATAGAACCCGTTATTTTTAGGTCAATTTATCGATATTGCAGTAATACGTCGGGTGATAGTCTATTAGAAAATGTAATGGACAAAAAAAGGAGAAAAAAAACTAAATAATAGAAAAGCCTTAGGCCACCCTATTCTTATTATTGAAGACAGGTAGAACATTGATCGCGAGAACCTGTCGGTTGGTCATTGGCCTTCGAATGCAGTCAACTTGAAGAGGATTTTATTTAACCTAGAGAAGAAACACTTGGTCTTAGCCTCCCTGTGTAGTAGGATATAAAGATTTTTTGACTTAAGGAATATTGAGAAGAACCTGTTCCCTTTTTATCATAAAGAGGCCCATCCTCCCCCCGAAATGCTCCGTTCATCGGATTATAAATGACATACGGCTCTTAATTTTCTTTTCTCTTTTTTTTTCATATTTTTTTTTATTATTGTTATTATTTTCTTTATAATATACATACATATATGATATATCTATGCGTTTTATTTTAATGATACGCAGGTAAAAATATTTTGTAACACAAAATGATACACGTGTGCAGTCGTTGAACTTTGCGCCACTATCGTTTATATCCATGAAAAACAAATAGATATGAAAATCACATGAATATCAAAAATATGTTATCCAAAGTTTTTTTAAGATAGTGCAGAATGTTTTCTTTGTATTTAAAATAAAAATATTTTTTTAAATTTTTATTTTATTTTGTAAGAAAATTCTTTTTTATTTTACGTTTGTTGCCAGTTAATTTTTTTATTCTTTTGTATCGCAGAAGGCAATTTTTCTTGGCTATAAGTCATAGGAATTTCACGAGATAGAGAATAAGATAGAGGGAAAAAAGAAAATTTAAGATTATAGTTCAGGCCGTTATTATATATATATAAAAAGACTCGGGACTCAGGTGGTTCCCGTAGTTGCGAGGGTGAGAAAAAAAATTCACATCATGGGCATATTTTTTTTTCATCCCACCTGCCTTCATTTTATTCGTTTCTTCTTCATATTTATCAATTCAATTGAATGATTTATTGAATGTAGATTTTTTATATTAAAATTTATTATATTTTTTTTTTCTGAGCTTGTGAATTTTTATCAAGTGAAATTTTTTTCCTTTCAGTTGTAGATTAAATTTTAACATTACCATTTATTGACGTCATGTAAAAGTAATTAGAGACGGTACGCAAAAGACGATAAAAAAAATTATCAAAATTACTGTAATCTATAGATTTCGACATTTTAACGGCTATTGTCGAAATATATATTAGTATAAAAAATTTTTATTACTACATTCAACGAATTAAAAATTAATAAGAACATTAAACCTAAATAAATAAATAAAACGTGATATTTTAAATTAATCAATGTTTAATTATAAATTTCATTTTTTTTAACTGCATTTATTTTATTGATTTTAATTTAATTTTTTTAGTAGTAAAAATTTATTTAGAATTTATTATTATTAAAAGTTTTTTTTTTTTTTCAACAAATCAATTACAAAAAAAAAAAAGTGAAAAAATGCACATGTAGAAAATTAAAAAAACTTCATGTGCAATTTTTTTAAATGTATCGTTTTTAAAAACATCAGAAAATTATTAGATGTCAACTAATTTCAGTATCATAATAAATTAAATGACTGAAGTTAGCGGAGAGTTAACGATTTTTTATTTCTTTTTTCGACATTTTAATTACAGAAAAAAAAGTAAAAAAATGTACATGTAGAAAATTAAAAAAACTAAAGGTGCAATTTTTTAAAATACTATTTTTTTTAAATGTATTGTTTTTACAAACATTATTAGACGTTGGCTAATTTCAGTATTAGAATAAATTGAATAACTGACAATTAAGGATTTTTGAATATTTTTTCGATTATTTAGCTGCAAAAAAACTAAAAAGTAAAAATATGCACATGTAGAAATTTAAAAAAACTACAGGCGCAATTTTTTAAAATATTTTTTTTTTATAATTTATCGTATTAAAAAAAATTAAAAAATTATTAAACGACTAATTTCAATATCATAATAAATTAATGCATTAAAATTTTGAGGCTTTTTTTTATTATTTTCATAAGTGACTGTACAATCCTAAGATATTTATTATCAACGCACAAATATGAAAACCTCATTTTTATTTGTACAAAAAAAATATAAATCTATATTAACTCTAAAAAAAAGAAAGTTTTTTAGTCACAAATGCACAAAATTGATAAAAAAAATATTTTTTTATCTTTAGTAATTAACTTACAACAAATATTACTTTTGAAAAAACAAAAGTATTAAATTTTTTAATTGAAATGACAATAAAATTTAATAACATCAAAGTTCATTATTATTAATATCGTAAAACAAAAATATAAATAATAAACGAGGATTGATTTATTCTCCTAAAAAATTAATGACTTAAAATATTATTTTAAAAGCCAACTACCTGCAGTATTGTACATTAAATAGGTCAATAACATCTAACAGAATCATTGACTTTGTCGTGATAAAAATATTTTTTTATTTGAGTCAACAGGAAAGCCAAAATAATTAAAAATTTCAAATTAAAATTAAAATACCATTTTATTAAACAATTAAAAATCCATACTATTTTTATTATATTTATTAATATATATCCTCTCACATTCTCCTACCAAATACAAAAAAAAAATTTTAAAAAACAATTTATTTGACATAAAGAAAAACATAACAGCGAATTAAGTAGTTAGCGAAAATAATTCGCCAGACGCGCGAATTTTTTTTATATTTTTTGCGCGGGGCCGACTATTAAGCGGTTCCGCTACTGCTGGCCATGCATTTTCGTAGTCGTTATATGGTTTTAAAAAAATCTAACACGCATCAAGCGAAAAGAATGCTCGTTCTCTACATTCAACGTAGCGATTATCCCGTGCGATAAGGAAAAGTCTAATGTAGTAACTTTTATTATTTTATTAAATTTTTTTAAATTATAGTTATTTCAGAAACTCCAACTGAGTAAGCGAACCAAAAAGCAAAATAAAATAATAATTATTTTTTTTCTTTTTCATACATTATTATTAACCATACATACATTTATTGTACAATAACGTTTTATACATTTGTACAATAAGGCTTATAAATATATACGAATTTAAAAATATGTATACATAAAAATTAAATTACACACACAATGTTTGCATTCTCTATTATATTTATCTTATAAATTATAGCTCTATCTCTGTGAGATGATTACGCAATAAAACATATAGCGATTAGCGTGAACTTGAAACTTGGGCAAAATAAAAAAATAAAATATATTTGTATATATATATATGAAACAGCGATTATTAAAACCACGTAGAGAATATCGACGTGTGGGTAGCCAGGCTTTCAAAATAACATTCACCAGCAGACTTTTTAAATTCTTCGTAAGTATTATATATTTATATCTTTTGCGTATTCATATTAATACAAGCGAATTCCTAAAAATATAAAATAAAACTGTCCCTTCTTTTCCATCTCCATAATATGTATATATATTTTTATTTTTTTCCCATTTCTTTCTTTTCGTAGTGTAGTCGCCTGACGGGTTTTTACCAGCCTATTTCTATTCGACTCCCTCCACAAAACAGTTTCCCAAAGTCGCATCATATCATCGCACACACAAACACACACACACGCACACACGCTTGTGTAGATCAACATCATAGCGTACGAATGAAAAAGCAAAAAGCAAACTAAAGAATATAATAAGAAGTTACGGAATATAGAGAAAGGCAGGATAAAAAAAAGCCATAGAAAAAATAAAAAAAAAAAAAAGGTCGTAGGTGTAGGGTCCAATGGGGAGTTGAGTTTGTTTGTGATTATGATTACAAAGACTGGGATAAGATTTTAAAAATTTATAAGCATGTGAATTTTCCATAATGGAGAGGAGAGACATCAGTTGGCTGTTTGAGCGGCAAAATAACAACCAGCAGAAAGTAAGACGGAATAAAAGGGAATTTAAAATAAATGGGAAGAGAATAGATAGCAGTTAAATGTGATGAGGGAAACGCGGAGCAACAAAGTGTGGGGTAACGGGGGAGGAAAGGGGGAGAGACTAATGACGTAGGTTTGCTAGAAAACAGACTGTTTCAGCGTGCATCATAGACCATAGCCATCATGATGATCTAACACTATGAAAAACTGTATAAAAAACACCATATAGCATTGGAGCGAAGTCTAAGATTGGATCAGCAGAGGAAGAAGCGAGTCTGGTTGTTGAAGGGCAAATAGGGACGGATTATTGGGCTGAGGACTGCGTGGATTGGCTGATCGAAACGTGTCATTCGTCAGCTCTGTTAAGCATTTTTGTTTTGGAGATGGTAAATGATGAAGAAGCTATTAGCGTTTGCTGGCCTCAAGAGTGAGAAGAAAACCAATGAAATGATACGCGGTCGGTGAGAAGGAGAGGATCCGAGTTGCGGCGGCGGTCATCATGGTGGTGGTAAGCAACTTTAGATTTTAATGAAAAGGAAAAATATACGCAGTATGGGCGGGAGAGAGTGAGATTATTTTGGCCACCCCTACGGAAAAGCGGCAGTTCGTCGCACTCTCACGATCACGGGTTCGCTCGTTCTCTTTTAAATGTTTACCGCTGGTGCACTATACCAGACTATACATTTGCTGGTACCGATAACTTGTGGAAAACCCATGCCGCCGAAAAACGAAACCCTCTACACTGTACAATACATTTTACTAATGTAGATAGATAGAACCTAGAGCCCTAAATAGTAAGTGGGGATAGACTTTCCGTTCGACCTTCTTTCAGAATTCGTGCGGGTGTTTTGTACGAACGATAGACATAGACGACGTCGCTCACGTACTGAGTCTGTGTAAGTATACTTGGGTGCGTGCGTGAAAAAAAACGCGTGTGTTGTGTCTATTTCCCTCCCCCCTTACTGAAAATTCTTACTATAGGTACTACTATTAGTAACACATACATGTATACATATATATGTTTTTGGTCTTTTTCTAATGCACTTTTAAAAGTAGTACTGGCTATCTCGCTTGTGTTTTGTAGATTGCCATCCCCAAAAAATAACTCACGCGCAATGTCCCAGCCCTCTCTCTTTTAACATTTCCTCAATGTGGCATTTAAGTTTTAGACGTTATTCGCGTTAGTAGTCTATTTCTCTTGGTATTTTGTGTTGTAAGTTGTAACACACATGTCTAACGCGAGTTAGCTTGATAAAATATATATATGTATATGTATGTATATATATTTATTAAAAATACGGTGCACCGGTGATAGATATTTTGTAATAATTAAATGTGTTCTTATTATTTTATTAATTATTTTAAATTATATTCTTTAGCTAATTTATATATTTGTGTGTGTTAATTAGCGGTGCTTATAACATTGTTTACGTTTTTTATAACTTTTTATTGTTTTATTTTTATTTTATGTAATAATTGTAAAATAAGTTATTATTATTATCCACTTCCTGGTTTGTTCGCGCACTTGTTTGCTTGTTTTTAATCGCAACTGACGTCATCTTCAGTGTTTGGACCTTGAAATTTTTGGCTCGTGGAATTACGCATCGGGGACTTGCGGTTGGCATTGAATTATCACGTGAGTATAAAATACGCTTCTGCGCACAATAAAAACTACTAATTTTGCGGCATATTAAACTTATTAATACCCAATATTTAATCAATAGTTTATATATAATAGTCTAATTATTAATTTTACTTTTTTTTTATTTTTTTTTTTAACTTAATCATTGTTAAGATAATAATTTTAAAAGCTTATCTTAATGATTAATGCTAATATTCTTAATAGTACTCGGCGTTAATAATTTTTTATTTGATGTTAATTGTTAATGTCATTAAGCGTATCGCCAAATAATGGCCTTGATGACTCATAAATGTACTTGAAAAAAAAATTTAATGATCAACAATTAATTATTTTTCGATGCATCATGTCGCTCCTATCTATCCAACGTCCATTCAGCTAATTAACTAATTAGTGCTTTCAGCTTATCGATATTTTACAATTTTTTAAATTTTTTTTTTGTTTAATCTAGAGGTCCCGCCTTGCGGTAGCAATAATTGACAATGAGCACCTCGGAGCAGCATTACTGTCTAAGATGGAACAATCATCATGCAAACATGATAACGGTATTCCAAGAATTATATCAAAATGGATCACTGACTGATGTAACCATTGGACTTTCGGATGGTTTGCTGGTTGAATGTCACAAGCTGGTACTCGCTGCCTGTTCGTCATATTTTCGTAAAATATTACAAAATTTGAACCGACCACGTGCATTGATACTCGTCAATGTTAAATACTATCAGATGAAAGCGATACTTGAGTATATGTACCATGGCGAAGTCAGTGTCACTACTGAAGAACTCCCGGCACTGCTTGAAATAGCGAACTATTTGAAAATAAAAGGCCTGACTGATGTACCAGAGTTTCCTGACTCATCTTCACGGTCATCTTCGCCATGTGCGCAAACACGACAGTCGCAAACGCAATCTCAGTCACATTCGCAACAACAACAGCAGCAACAGCAACAACAACAACCGCAACATCAAAACAATCATCAGCAACGTCGTTCACGTCGTGACCAAGTCAGTCCGTCATCACCGTCACCGGCAATAACCACCAGTTGTATGAACTACTTGGCTGCTAATTCTGATAATATTGGCAATGGAAATGGTAATAAAGGAATTAATGATCATACGTCACCCCCACATTCAACTAGTTCACCATACTACAACAATTATCGTAAATCACCAGCTCGTGCTCACAGCGAATCACGTTTTCCGACAGCGCCTGGATGGAATTTACCGTTCGTTGGATCACACTTTGCATCGTCTCTCCATCAAGGGTCATCGATGTCTGCCCACCATGCGTCTCTGCTTGCTGCTCACTACGAGAACGATCTAAATACCCGTAAGAACAAATTACCAAATTATATGATGGGTCGTGATACACCTATACTAAGAACTGTTCTTGGACAAGGTAACGCTGATAGTTCCCAAGGAGCCGTACCACTTATTCACGCTGACAATCAAGAGTACCGTAGTCCCAGCAATCACTCGGCCAATGATAACACGGACAGCAGACGCAACAGCATGAGTCTTTCGCAAGGACGCAGCCCCTATGATAATGTCGTCAATGATAGCGAAAAAAAATTGTCACCACGTAAATATTTTTTTATTTTACAATCTATATTAATTTTAATTAATTTTTTTTTTTATTTAATGATTTATTGTCTGTTGGTAAATAGGCATGCGTTCAACCACTGAACCAAATCGTGAATGGAAACGTTATAAGCAGTACACTAAAGAAGATATAGCGTCAGCTATTGAAGCTGTGAGAAATGGTATGAGTGCACTCCAAGCTTCGCGTAAATTTCACGTACCATCGCGTACACTTTACGATAAAGTTAAAAAATTAGGTATCGCAAACACACGATCAATGCGCCGTAGTAGTAATAATAGCGGAGCCAGTTTTCCGTATGGTATTGGTGGTAATGTTAACGGTAGTATTTATGCATCGATGTCTGACAATGATTATGATAATAACGCCGGTGTTTTTGAGAGCCCGAGTGCGATTATTGAAGCAGCTTATGCCAAGAGTAGAGAAAATTCAAACGATCGTGATTCGGCAATGGAAATTTCCCGAGTTACTCCGGTTCCGACTCCAAGTCCTAGTCCGAATCGATCGATTCAAAGTGTCAGTCATAATCAGCAACAAGAAGTCGACGTAGAAGATCAAGTTGAAGACTTGTCGATGAGTAGTAGAAAGTCTGATGTACGTGTAATAGTATCGCCTGTTATCAAAGAAGAAAAACCTGACCCAGATAATTTTAATCACAAATGATTGTAATTAATTTTTTTTTTAATGAAGAATAGACTATCTGACGCGGGTTTATTATTAAAGAAAAAAAGCTTCGGCTTTCACTGAATAATTTTATCATCGTTAATTCCGTGATAAGACTGAGACCGCGTGCATACTTGTAATTTTAGAGACTGAGAAATATCTATCACCGTATCCTATTGCTTTTTTTTTTTTAATTATTATTTTTATTATTATTATTATTATTAAAAAATTTTTTTTCTTAAAGAAAAAAAAGCTCATAAATAATATCTCAGATCTAATTAATATCTTATATGTTTTTTCTTACGACTGAGCTTTAACTATTTAACGTATTGTTGACGTTAAAAAAAAATAATTAAAGAAGAAAGATTATATTTATAAATAATGTTAACACATTATTAGTGTACTAGATCATGTTATTGTGATTAATTATCAAACGTACTCTAGAGCAGATAACTTTATTGAGAAGTATATATTAAATGAGAATTTGAATATATGACAAAGAGTATAAAGATTAATCGCGTGAATGAAGATTTTATTAGAAGAAAAAATTGTATTTTGTTATAAAGCTATTTTTTTTTTTTTTTTTTTTCTTTAATCAACGACGATATTCGAGTACAATTAACTGTGGAATATTACTTCAGTAATGGAAAGTATAAAAAAAAAAATGATAATAATTCAGATAATTATAAGTATAGCATAAAATGCTAAATAATTAAAAGACAATTATACTAAAATGAGAAAAAGATTATTGAGCAAAATTGTAGCTATAAAAAATTTTTTTATCAACACTTACGTAAAAATAGAAAGAAAAAAATACTATCGTTAATGACTGAGTATAAGTGTTAATTTTTTTTTTTTTTGTTATTAAAGAAATACAAATTTAGAATAATTAATCGTTATCGTGAATTTAAAAAATATACAGAAAAAAAAGTATTTTTTGGCGCAAAAAATTTTTATTTGCCTGTAGAAAATTTTTTCATTACAAATTAAAATAAAAAATTTTCTGAGATCAGGAAAAAATTTCTTGAATCAGAAAAAAAAATTTCTTAGATCAAGAAAAAATTTTGTTGGATAAAAAAAAATTTCTTAGGATGAGAAAAAAATTTCTTGGATCAAGAAAACATTTTTTGGGAGAAGAAAAAAATTCTCGCGCCAAGAAATTCTTTTTTTTTGTGTAGGTAATAAATAGAAATTGATAATAAAAAAAAAAAAAAATAAAATAAAAAATAAGTAAATGACTAAATCACAGTTTTGGCTGGGATAGGTTGCAATAATGACTATAATATAATTCGCTCAAAGCATATCCACCGTATAGGATATCAATATGGGACCAATCTACCTCAAATAATTGTACAACGAACATAAGTTCATTTCCTACATATAAGACTGATATATAAATCCGCCTTACATATTTACATTAATTAAAATCACAGTCTATAATTGCTCTTCTATTATATTACAAACTCAAATTTATTTCACGTCCTAAAATGATATCTTCGAGAAATATCTTATTACCTTAAGGATTATTAAACAAAAAATTTTTTTTTTTATTATTATTTTATTATATATGACACACATGTGCTATATAAATATATAAATAAAAGTATATGAGTATATATAAATATATATATAAAGTTTTAAAAATTTAAAGAGAGAATAGATTAACGTAAAAATAAATTTAGTTACATTGATGAATAATTAAATTTATATATATATAAATATATATGTATATATATATATAAATATATGTTGCACTTATATATACCAAGTAGAAATATTTTTAACGACACACATTATTATGTTTTAAATAAGTTGCAAAAAAAATCGAGTGTAATATTTCGTAATAATTTGAGACAAATTATTTCATTTAATTATTATTAAAAAAAAAAAATTGTATCATTTTCGCACTTAGTATTTTATAATAATTTTTAAAAAAAATTATTCACTTAATATTAGTACGATATACCTCATAAATAATTGTTAATATTAGAATATAATGTATACTTAAGTTACAAATGTGTATTCTATATACATATACATATGTATGTATTAAAGTACAAAGAGTGCCTTGTTGCATTATCGCAGTTACCGCCAACTACCTCAAAAAGTTTTTATTTAGTTATTGTATTGTACAACAGTTACCCGAAGCAGAGATTTTTTTCTTTGCAATACTGCACGGGGCGAAAATTATGGCAACTTTTAGTACGTTTATGATATATCGATCCATAAGGTTACGGTAATAATTACTAAGAATGGTTTATGCCCATAATTTCTGGGAAAAGTTTCCATAACTATGAGAACAATTCCTATTATTATGGTAATAATTCCTGTATTGTGTGGTAATTATTACCGAGAAACCCTCATGGAAAAATGTAATGGCAATCGTTCCTTTATTATTATGGTAAACGTAACAATATATCATGGTAATAACTTCAGTCATTACCCATATTTAAAAGTTACCATATAATCCGCTCAAATGGGTTAAAATAATAATATATTGTAATCATTACCATAACATATGGTAATGGTTACCATAATATATGGTAATAATTACTATAATATTATAGTAATATTTATCGTAATACCCGATAATGATGACTGTAATTTCACAGTAATTATTAACATAGTATATGGTAATGGTTACTGTAATATTATAGTAATAATTATTATAATACATGGTTATGATGACTGTAATATTACAGTAATTATTACCATACTATATGGAGTAATTATTACTGTAATATTATGGTAATAATTATCCTAATACATGGTAATGATTACTATAATATTATATTATATTATATAGAACTATATATATTATATAGAACTATTCCCATATCGTATAAATATAAAAAATATATAGATGGTAATGATTATCATAACTTGTATAGATGCAATTCTTATAATCAATATTTCAAAAAAACTGTTACCATACGATATGGGAATTACTCCCACAATATACTGTAATTGTTACCATAAATTTCTCTCCGTGTACAAAATACAATGCGATTACTGTGCAGTTGTTATCATTATAAATCATAACTATTATTGTTGTAAAATATAAATAATTAATATCACAAAAAAAAAATCAAATTTTTGTACTGCAGTACATAATCGTCATTGTATTCACCTCAAATGAATGATGTAATATTATATATAATAACGTCAGATGCCTTAACAACTAACGTTGTATTAATTACTAAGACTGATTTTTCATTTTACTAATGTTGCAAGTGTATTAATAACAATCAATTTATATAAGTCGAATTTGTTCCTTTATAATTGTACGACGTTAATGCACCCGTACTCGTGTACGAGCACAAATTTATTATTTTTAAAAATAAAACGAAAAAAAAAAAACATCAATGTGCAGACATTTGTTAAAAAATAAAAATCACGTGCATTTAATTAAATCTATATATTTGTTACTCAATAAATTTAAAAATATTCTGTAATAAAATTTTATCTAGTTTATTATTATTGTTATTGCTTTTTTTTCTTTTTCTAATTTTAATTACCAAGTATTGTATTAAAAAACTTTTAATAACAGTTATATCTTTTAAATTACATTGTAATCTTATAAAATTGTCGGATAAAAAGTAAAACATCAGCAAGCACAGGATAACGAGGCATTGGAGAATTGCCCGTCGGCATTTAAAGATTCGATACAGCGAACCGGTGATCAGACTCTTTTACTCTACTTTTTATCTTCTACCTCAACCCCATCAGTTTTGACGGAGCATCCTATAACTGCACTACATACTGACTAGTATCATCCTTCTCTGTACTCTGTACTCTGTACTCTGTGCTTTAAACTCTCAACACTACACTGACATCGGCACGCGAATAGGGAGAATAATTATGAGCTTGCGCACAACCAACATTTAACGGGGGTAATAGAAGCTGAGCCCAGTTGTGAAGCTCCGAATGAAAGCTCAGTTTGAATCCTACGTACTTGTTAAAATCTCATACAATTGTGCAATTGCTTGTGCACTTTGTACTTGACAAGTCAGTGTGTCATACTATAAATATATACATATATAAATATATATATTGTATATTATATTTATCACCACAATTCTCAAGAGAACCAAATGTCAAAAGTTATTGACATATAAAATCACACGAGTCAATAGAATATAAAGTATTGTCGTAAAAAAAAATATATATATATATATATATATATAGATATATGTGCTTCCTATACTTGAAGTGAATTTTCAACCCGCCAAGTATGATATATTTTTACTGGTGACAAACCGGATTATCCTGGGACATATAACAGACGTGTGCTCCTGCACCCGACACCGCCTATCATCCTGATGCTAAGGCATGCGCTCTAAAAATAACGAGATTGATGTATTACGGAGCGCAGGTACTAATTTTAATTTAATATACTCACAGTATTTTATTACATATGTATATATATTCATAAAAAAATAAATTACGTGTGTAGGTTCCAAGCTTAGTGTTGCTATGGTTGACGGTGGCTATTTTCTGTCAAAATATAACAGCAGACGTAATAAGTTCGACGACCACGGAAAGTTTTTTGTGCCCGTCGGGATGCATATGTCTCTCCTCCAAACAGGTGAGATTAAGCTCGCAATTTATGTAAAATAAATATATATTCTATTAATTGATTGATTATTTATTTAAATCAGGTACTTTGCAACACCGGTGGATTAAAGGAAATTCCCACGTACCTTAATCAAGGAATCGAAGACTTATCATTGTCAAAAAATGATTTTTCGATAATTGAATCAGACGCATTCAAAGGGTTGCGTTACTTGCGTAAGCTGAGTTTGGACAGTAATAATATAACGGTAATTAAACCGTTTGCCTTTCGTGGATTGACGACGTTGACTGATCTGTCAATTCAATACACACCTCTGAGTTACATTGGACAATATTCCTTTGCGACTTTACACAACGTCACCCTTATTCTGCTTGCGCACAACAGAATAAAGTACATTGAAGAATTTTCATTTGCCGGAACTAGTAACATTAAGTTGATATTATTAACAAATAATCCGATAGTTACAATACAGAGTAAAGCGTTCTCGGGTCTGAATAACGTCGAACGTCTCATATTCCCGTCAGGAATCAGGACAATCGAACCTGATGCATTCAATGGACTGTCGAATGTTGGTCTGCTGAAGTTGACTTTCATGGATTTGACTAGTCTATTACCATTCACATTTCGTGGTCTAAGTCACGTTCAATTACTAAACATACAGGAAAGTGATCTCGGTACTATTAAACCGGACGCGTTTACTGACTCTGATCACATTGATAATTTATATATACTTAATAATAAAATAGACTTTATTGAAGAGCTTAAACTGACGAGTGATAATGCCATTGGGGTATTGAGGTTTCAAGGCAATCACGTGTTGCGTGCGCCGAGAGCTAAAGACACTTGGCTGAATGTACATTCAATTTCAGCTCAGAGCAATTACTTTTCTTGCGACTGTCTTATTCATGAATTATTCGACAGTGATTTTACAAACGGCTCCGTCCATGAGTTTCGTAAAAATAATTACTGCATATCACCGATGGAGTACAATGGCAGTCCGATGAGTGAAATTGATTTTGATCTGATAGCCAGGTGTCATGATAAAGTACTGCAAGATAATCTTGGCTCAAGTGCTCCATCTTTCATGCGACATTTTATAATTATCGTACTTTCCATCTTCTACGCCATCCAATAATTCGCTTTGCTTGATAACACCTAAAATTTATCATCAATCATCATCGTTGTCATTAAAATTAAGTTGTCATTATATATAATATATATTTGGATACATTTATAGTCTATTTATCTAATAATTATATTTGAATATCATTTTTTCGTACACTGTAAAAAATTTTTTGACTCGGTGTAGTGTAAATTACTCGGTGTAGAAATTTTTCTGTGAAAATTACACCAAATATTGGGTTAAGTTTACGCGGTGGGAATTAAAAATTTTTACACCGTCAAGTGTGTAAATGTAGAATTTATGGTAACTTTGCGTTAAGGGGCAAACGGGTCTGAGATACAAAAAAAAAGAGCATATTTTTGTGATTTTTTTTTCAGAGTACCGTCGTTATTAAAACTCTTAAAATTTGTGACATTATTAAGCATCATTTCAAGAATATTCTGCTAAATTTTCATAAAAAAATATTGAAAAACAAGCCAGTGGTAGTGGGGAGAGACGAGTCACCTTAAAAAAAAAGCTTCATGCCGTAGGCAGGTAACTCATGACTGCTTCATCTGAAATCAAAAAACCAAAAAGATTTCTCTAGTACATAAATTTATCTTAAATTTGAACGAAGGATTTTTTTTTTTCAGTAACTTCTTATTTTTTAATTAAACCAAAGGAAGAATTTTTGGTAAAAATCAGAATTTTTTGATTTCACCACTAAAAATTCAAAAATGAATATTTTCTTAATTTCTTCGTTCAAATCCAAGATAAATTTCTATTCTAAAGAAATCTTTTTGGTTTTTTGATTTCAGGTGAGACAGTCATGAATTATCCTGCCTACGGCATGGAACTTTTTTTTTGTGACTCGGCTCTCCCCACTACCACTGGCTTATTTTTCAATATTATTGACAGTGCATTTAGTGCTCATTAATTAAAATTATAGTAACACGGAATGGTGTAAAAAAAGTAGATTACACCGTTAAAATTACACGGATAATTTACACCGAAGATTTTCACACCATTATTTCAAACTACACGACCGTGTAAAGTTCTCGAGGGCTATTTTTACACAAAAATTTTTGACAGTGTATGATCATAAATTTTTTATTGATTTAGCGATACTATTAATAATAATTTTGTCAATTAAAATGAGTGACTTTAAAATTAATCATGTTAATAATTTTTGACATTAGAAATTTTTAGATTATTTATATTTAAATTTATTGTTAAAAATGGATATATATATTTTAAGTCTAGTCAATGTGTAAAAAAAAGTTATTTAAATTGTAAAGTAACTCATTTTAATAAATGTTAATTGTAAAGAAATTTAAAAAAATTATTTCTTCCAAGTATTGCTAATTCAATAATTATAATAATTAAATTTAGAGCTGCAAAGATAATTTTTTTTAATGTAATTTAAATATACAATGGCTTTAATTTAATGTAATATTATAAATATAAAGTAGAAGCTCGTGCTTTTTTGCGTAAGAAAAAATAATATAAAAAATTGTATTATAATCATGAGGATGGTCTAGAGGTACACATCAATATGCTTAGCTTTGCATTTGTATCTAAAGAACATTTTCATAATAGTTAAATCGAGGACCACAACTCTTTTTACAAAAAACAAAAATAAATGAAAAAAAAATCTAAATAAATAAATAAAATATATATAAACTATTAAAAATGCTCGTTTTCTCTTAAGAGATGCTACACAGTAAAAAATTTTTCGTATTTATGTAAAGAAAAGAGTCTGTGTTACTATTTACTGAGTATTACTGTACTAACAAATGTCAACACTTTTAAAATTTATACAAAATTTTTTTTACTGTGTAGATTGACGCTCATGCGTGTTAACAATTTTGTTACATGTAGTTATATAAATAAATAAATAAAACAATTAAAATTAATAATGATTGTTGTAATCTATTTTGTTTTAATTAAATATTATGAAAAATTTTCTTCAATCCATATTTTTTTTTATAGAAATGATTAAATTTCGTATCATTGGAAAAGTCTTGATTTGAATTTTCATTCAATACCCAAGCAGCATAGAGATATTTAAATTAAAGTTAATGCAATTAAATTCTATACTGTCTTAAAGTTAATTTTTTTAACCCGCTAAGAAAATTTAAATTTAAAAAAAAAGGGAAGTTATTGGTTTCGGTGCAATTTTTCAAAAATCGAGTTTTCATCAGATGCGACGTTTTGAGGTCCTAGGAATCTATTCTGACGAATTGTTGTACCCAAAAAGAGTCAAGTGCCGCTTTTAGCCATTTTACGATCAGTTTTGAATACTTGAAAAATTCATATAAAATAATTTGTAAAATACGCAATGACATAATTTATATCCGGCTTATATCTTTAGTATTGTCGTACGTATACTATTTTACCGGCATATATTCCCGGATATATATTTTTCCATGGGTGAGAAGATACTTTTATCACACTGTTCCAATGCAAGTTTTATTTTATACTTTTTCATAAATTTAAATGCTACTCCTACCCTAAATAAGACCCAAATATTGGTCCTAAGAGTCAAAAAATTATGAGCGTGAATATAGCAGACATGAGACAAATTATAAATTTTAAATAAATATATAAATTAATTACAATAATGAAATTTAAAAAAATGCGCGTAATGATTTTTTAAATATTCAAGTACGCATTTAAAAATTTTTATTCTACTTGTATTTTATTTGTTAATTTAAAAATTTAAAAAATTGACAATTGTCAGCTCATACTTAATAAAAAATTTGTCTCCTTTTCCTGTCTTAGAAAATTAATTTCAATTGTCAAGTTGACATGACATTTGAAAATGATTGTTAATTAATTTTTAACCGTTTGAATCAAATCTTCTCAGCAGACATTTATTCAGTGACATTAATTTCTGATTGTTCTGTCAACATTTTGCTGTCAATTGATAGCTCCGATTATATCCGAAATTTAAATCTGAAATATTTAAATCAAATTCAATCGTAAAATAACAATTTTTTCCGATCATTTTCCTTTTTGAATTCAATTATAGTAAAATAATTAAAATCATTACATAAAAAAAATAAAATTTGATACTTGCGCAGCCGCACATCTTCTGCAGTCTGGACCTGCTGGTTTATTTATTAACGAATAAATAATATATAAATATAAATGATATATATGCATGACATATTTATTTGTAATTTATTCCCGCGCAACAGCGACATCTACACAAATGACTTGTACTGAAAGCTTTCTCTCTTTTTTTTATTATTACTTTCTCTTTTTCTCTCTAGACGTCAGTAACAACAGCTGACACTAGAACCTTACTTTCCATATTTTAATAATTATTTCATCTACACAATAATGTTTATTATTTTTAATTAAAGTATTCAATATTTAACTTAATATATACCCAATAATTATTATTATATTAATATAATTAAAATGGGCAATCAATTAGTGGGTATTGCACCAAGTCAAATATTTCCTGTTGAACATTATTTGACAGATCACAGTGACCTATTGTTTGACATTAAGTAAGTACTTATTATATGTCTACTTATCTCTTGTAATATTTTTTATTTTAATGATTAATTAATTAATTAATTGAATTATTTAATTATTTAAATAGCTTAGGCAGCACGAGATTTTTCAAAGTTGCGCGAGCAAGAAGTCAAGAAGGTCTGATTGTTGTCAAAGTATTTGTTATTCATGACCCAACACTTCCTCTGTCAACTTACAATGATAAGTTAGAAGAAATAAGATCGAAGCTCGCGTCTGCTGTCAATTGTTTGCCCTTTCAAAGAACTATAGTTGGTACTATTAAATTAAAATTTTATTGTTATGTATTTATGTTTATTAATTAGTCTGTTTTTATTTTTTTTTAATAATTCAGCTGACAGAGAAGGCTGGATTTATTATGAGAGAGTATGTCAAGTATTCGCTGTATGATAGAATTAGCACGAGACCTTTTTTGTCGAATATTGAAAAAAAATGGATTACATTTCAAGTTCTTTATGCACTTCATCAAGCTCACAAGGTAAAAAACTATTTTTCATGATACCAGCATCGAAAATTTCAGTGTCTACAGCCAGTCAAAAAAAGATTTCAGTCCAATGCCGCGAATTAATATTAGCGTATGCGTAAATTGCGAATGCCTTCAGTTAGCAGCAGAAACATTTTTTCACCACACCTGCATTGAAAGTTTAAATTCCTGCCCTGTTTGGAGGGAAGAAAGTCGTTCTTTTCTTTTATGAGAGAACAAATTATAAAAATTAGCGCATGCGCCATTCTTCCCACAAACAGAGCCAAAAATTTAAACTTCCAAGCACAGATCTGGTGAAAAATAGTTTACACACCACGGAGGAAGGCAGGACGTCCCAATCCGAGTGTTTGCCACCGGGCAATTATACACACGGGTTGGAATGTCCTACTTTCCTCCCTAGGTGTGTAATATACTAGTGTTTCGTCCCTTGGAAAGAAACAAATAATGTCTCTGCCCGCTGACTGAAGACATTCGCAATTTAAACTCTGATACTTGTCATTTGTTTAATAGTAATTTTATTCACGTAAATGACAGTTCTGACTGTGATTAAGTTTTATAAAAATTAGTGTGAATAATAAATAGTATTTATAGTTTCTGCTTAATTATAAATTACAAATGACAATTTACGCTCACGCTGATAGTTGATGACATCATTGGTCTTAAATTAACTTGTTTCTGACTGGCTGCTGACACTGAAACTTTAAGTTCCAATGCAGGTAATCATGAAAAATATTGAGTGTAACTCTGGATGAAACACGATTTCAGACTGCGGGTGTGTCAGCCTTCACCCTGGTCTGAAATCGTTTTATTTCATCCCTTGTCACACAATATACCATTAATTTATTTTCGCAGACTTAATAAAATTTCATTACATTGTAATTACAGTTTGGAGTATGTCATGGTGATATTAAACTAGAAAATATAATGATAACAAGTTGGAACTGGGTTTTATTAACAGATTTCGCAAGTTTTAAGCCTACATATCTACCAGAAGACAATCCAGCAGATTTTTCTTATTTTTTCGACACATCAAGAAGAAGGTAATTATAAGCAACACAACTAATTGCTTATTCAAATTAATTTCCTATTTTTACTTACTTACAGAACATGTTACATCGCTCCCGAACGTTTTGTCAAAACTTTATCATCAGAATTAACCAGCACATTATTACTACCAGAGCAGGAATTAAAAACAGGTGACTTGCACCCAACTATGGACATATTTTCCGCAGGCTGTGCTTTGACAGAACTCTACAATGAAGGGCACCCGCCATTTGATTTTTCTCAGTTATTAGCCTACAGAAACAGCGAATACTCCGCAAGTAAACATCTAGACAAAATAGATGATTCAGGTATACGTGAATTGTTAGCCTCGATGTTGGAAAAAAATCCATCAAACAGAAAGAGCGCCGAGATTTATTTATCACAAGCTCGCGGAAAAATATTCCCCGAGTATTTTTATTCATTTTTGCAATCTTACATGCTGATATTTTCAGCAGCACCAATAATGTCACCAGATGAAAAAATAAATCGCTTGAAAAAAGACATCGGTAATATAATAAATATATTTAAAAGTGAAGAAGAGATCGTGTCGAGTCGTAAAAACAGCAATAATGACACTGATAAAAATGATTGTATTCAAAAAAGTATTAACGGAAGTAATATTGAGTTAAGCCGCGAAGATTCCGCGGAACCAAGCGAAGAAAACACGATCATTGAAGGTGACAGTGACCAAAGTTTCGACAAAAGTGAAACAAATAATGACATCAAATTGTCAAAAGCTAATGACATTGATAATAAAAAAGTCGAGCAGGATCACGTGGAAGAATCAGTCGGACAGTCGGAAAAAGATGAGACTGTGACTGATGCTGAAGAATTTAAATTAAAATCGGACAGACTCGAAGGACTGATTATCATAACTCAGCTCGTGACGTCTTGCATCCGCGGACTGCATCACTCGCAATCAAAATTACAGAGCCTGGAAATACTTCTAGAGTTGGCGGAAAATACATCAGACGAAACGATTCTAGACCGGATACTACCGTACATTTTTCATCTCGTCCATGATCCAGCGCCGCGTGTGCGGGTATCGGCAATTCATACTCTTACAAAGTGTCTGTATCTAGTTAAATCAATACCTCCGACAGACGTCAACATCTTCCCGGAGTACATTCTTCCAGGATTGGCCCACGTGACTCAAGACGAAGCGGTGATTGTAAGAGCAGCATACGCTGAAAATATTGCTCACTTGGCGCACATCGCGCTGCGTTATCTAGAAAATGCTCATTTAATAAACCTGGGTAATAAAGAAGGGCCTAAGCCAAGTTATGACAGTGAGCTACAGACATTACATGAAATGGTGCAGCAATCAGTGTCAATGTTGTTGACTGACTCGTCGAATCTGGTTAAGCAGACGTTGATGGAGAGTGGTATCAATAAACTGTGCGTGTTTTTTGGTAAACAAAAAGCCAATGACGTGTTGCTAAGTCATGTGATAACTTTCCTGAATGATAAGGAAGACAAACAATTACGTGGATCTTTTTTCGAGTGCATTGTCGGCGTGGCGGCTTACGTTGGCTGGCACAGCAGTCCAATACTGATGCCCCTTCTCCAACAAGGACTCACAGATCCTGAGGAATTCGTAACTAGAAAGGCGATAAATGCAATGGCGACACTCACCGAACTCGGCCTACTCCATAAGTCCGCTTTGTATCAATTGCTAGCAGAAACTGTCGTCTTTCTTGTTCATCCGAATTTGTGGATAAGGCACGCGACCGTCGGATTAATTTCAGCCGCTGCGCGGACATTGAATTTAGTCGACGTGCAGTGCAAAGTACAAACCATGATCCAGCCTTATCTCAAACATTCTCTTATACAGATCGAAAAGGAAGTGCTTGTTCTTGAAGCTCTGATACCAAGCATACCAAGAGTTGTCTATGACTCTGTCATAAAGTACCAGGATGTCGAAGAATTATTTCGCGCGTTCGAAGAACGAAAGTCTGCCCGTTCCAAAGCGATAACTGGTAGCGTACCGCAGTACAGTGAAACCTCAGTATCATTGCGTAATTTATTCCGGCGACTCAGTTCTGAATCAATGACTGAGACTGTTGAGGATCAATTACTTGCAATGAAATCCCACTTAATTAAAATAAATAAGTATCGTATTTCCGCTGATAGCAAACAGAATTCGATGAAGTTTGCCACTGAAGGTAAATTAGAATTAAACGCAATAAAAGACACGATACGTCATCATGTTGTTGTACTTTATTCCGATACCAAAAATGATATTGGAGTTACGAGTTACAAGAAATTTGATCGGCGAACCTCCGACAGTACTACGAATTACACGACAATGAATCAAGAATGGAGGACGATGTTTGCAGCTCAAGATACCAATAATTCCGTTGGTAAAATAACTGATTTGACTAATAGCGGTAGTAGTCCATCACCAACGATCCACAGCGGCGATATTCATCTATCACCGCAGCACAGTTTGACTGACATTAATAGTATGAATGATCATTCGTTGCACGAACGTTCCTATATACAGTATCGTTGCGCTCCATGTCGATTAGAATTACGACAGCTGACGTGTCGTAAACAAGAGCAGCATGCGGCGGCACTGAGAGCACAGCATTGGGCAGACAATATGGCCTGGCATGCTGGCACCAGATTATTATCAAGTAATTGGCGGCCAAGAGGTGTACCGGTGGCTTATCTGCACGAGCATCGAGCTGCAGTAAATAGATTAGTCTCGATTCCCGACTCCGGTTTGTTTGCCAGCAGTGCAGCTGATGGATGCATCAGAGTTTGGGACGCCAGCAAGATGGAGGGTAAAAATCTTGCCAATAGATCACGACAAACTTACGTACATCGCGGTGGTCCGCTGGTGGGGTTGGCAGTTTGTGACCAGGGGCAATCGCTTGCGAGTTCTGCTAGTCAATCGGGATCAGTATTTGTCTTGAGGCTTGACGCGGGTACCAGTAAAATGACCGTACTGTCTTCTAAACAATTAGACGTGACAAATGAAGGATGTGCTGTTGATCTTCAGTATCTAGATTCTGGTTCTCAGTCAGTACTCGTTTACGCAACACTGTACGGTTCATTAATAGGCTGGGATTTACGGTGTCCCGGAACAGCTTGGAGACTTGAGAACGATCTAAAACACGGTGTGATAACTTCTTTCTGCGTAAATAATTATCAGCAGTGGCTGGCACTCGGCACGAGTTCCGGCGCTCACATCTGCTGGGATCTCAGGTTTCAGTTACCAATCAGTAACATAAAACATCCGACTGGTGCACGTGTTAGAAAGGTTATTACCCATCCTACTGAACAGTCGTGGATTATTTCCGCTGTCCAAGGTAATAATGAAATTTCAATGTGGAATTTAGAGACTGGATTCCGTCAGATGGTACTCTGGGCCTCGAGCGCGCCGCCTTTGAGTCATTCACAAGAAGGTCATAGTATCTGTGGAATGTACGCGGGTTCTACTGACAGATCGGGCTTCCTATTGGCAGGTGGAACGGACATGAGATTGAGATATTGGGACTTGAATACACCAAATGAATCCTACGTGGCTTTACCAGCTGCCAGTGATACCATAACACCAAACTCTTTGGCTTACGAGCAGCGATTAATTGACGGTACGAATGTCGTACAGGAAGTACTCGCGGCGACAGGACCTATATCGTCCGCGGGTTCACGTGTGAGATCCTTTGACGAAGGGGTTGCGCCACCACTCGAAGCACCGAACCCCGGTCATCATGACACCATTTCCGCGGTGGCGATGTCCAACACGTGCATACTCACTGGCAGTACTGACGGATTGATACAAGTCTGGAAGTGACTTCCGATATTGTTTTCATCCTTATCATCAATGTCATTAAATAATTATCGTTTATTTTTTTTTTTTTTTTTATATATATAAACCATTACAAAACTGACTGTAAATCTCCTGTGACCTAGATACTCCGGTAAGATTTAAATAAATTATTTTTGTACATACGTAAGAGCGAGTTTGAGAATGAGTGAACTAAACAATAATAAAAACTATGATACTGAAATTAGCTGGTCTAATAATTTTTTAATTTTTTAAAAAATGATAAATTATAAAAAAAAAATATTTGAAAAAATTGCGCATATAGTTTTTAAAATTTTCTACATGTGCATATTTTTAGTTTTTTTTTTTTTTAAATTAAATCGTTGAAATAAAAATTACAAAAAATATGCACATGTAGAAAATTTTAAAAACTATAGGTGCAATTTTTCAGAATATTTTTTTTTCTAAATTAAATCGTTGAAAAAAAAATTTTAAAAAATATGCACATGTAGAAAATTTTAAAAACTATAGGTGCAATTTTTCAAATATTTTTTTTTTTATAATTTATCGTTTAAAAAAAAATCCAAAAATTATTAGACGTCGGCTAACCAGTATCATAAAAATAAAACAAATATGAGTGATCTTATATATAAATATATAAATAAAATATTAAAATTATAAAACAATTGTCTTTATTAGCGCAATAGAACTAACATATATATAAATATTATATGTACGTTTACAAAAGAACAATGCGAATGTACAAGTCAACTTTATATACATTTAAAAAAAGAAACAATAACATTCACATCGTGGTTTCGTTCGAGTCATTACATTTACAAAAAAAGAAATTCTTTTATTTTAATTAAAATTTGTTTGTATAATAAAAATAATAATATTTTGAACAATTTATTTATCACAATATATATATTAATAATTGTTATTTATATTATTATTTTTATTATTATTATCTAATTGGTTATTTTATTTAAATAATGATGAACCCGGTATGAACTTTCACCAGGGACAAGCGGCATAAGGCACTTGTCCAGGAAATGCAAAGCCAGTTGGATTTATTGTTCTGCAGACTTCCTTCCATCGTTCCTTACCGCCGCCTTTGCTCTTTCGTTTGGTTTCATGATTATTTGGGAGTGAAGACCGGTAACCAGCAAACAAACGATCAAACAGCGGGACTGCTGATCCACATGCTAGCAGAAACATCAGTACCAGGATCAACTTCATTTTTCTAACTATCGATACTCTATTTACCTAAAGGACAAAAAACATTTAATTTAATATATTAAGGACATTCTCGACAGTGTCCCACTTTTTAAAAATTTTGACTCAATCGTCAGCGAATCAAAATTTAATCAATTAGAGATATAGATTTTTAAAAAAAAGTCTTAGAGTTGATGCCAATTGGAAGTTGAACTAAATTTGAAAAATGAATTTCAGTAAAATCTTCATGTCAATTTTATCATTAAAATTTTCAAATTTTGTAGACTGAAATTTACTCAAAAAAATTTCGTTTAACTCCTAATTGATAACAACTGTAAGTAATTTTTTAAAAATTCTATATTTCGGTGAAATCGCAACGACGTTGAGCTTTTTTCAATTGAAGCTGTAATTTTTTTTGAGGCCATTCTCAGACACTGTCCCCCATTTTTTAAAAATTTTCAATGACTCGTCAGCGTATCAAAATTTAATCAATTAGACATATAGATTTAAAAAAAAATTAACTTGCAGTTGATATCAATTGGAAGTTAAACGAAATTTGAAAAATAAATTTCAGTAAAATCTTCATGTCAATTTTTCAATTAAAATTTTAAAATTTTCTTGACTAAAATTTATTCAAAAAATTTCTTTTAACTCCCAATTAATATCAACTCCAAGTAATTTTCTTAGTTAACTAATAAAATTTTAATACACTTATGACGTCATTGAAAATTTTAAAAAAGTGGGGGCACTGTGATAATTCCTTTAATTAATCAAACGTTTGTTACCATTATTAATTATAAATATGTTAAATTAAATAGTAATTAAAATCTTACTGAAATTGTCTGTCGTAGGAGGGTCTGGTATCTAATAATGACACAATTTCTTATGGATACTCGTTTTATACTTAAAGTTTCAGCCCTACCACCCGTTAAATTCACAAGAGTCGAATTGAACAATCCCGCGGATAAAATAAAATAAAATACTTATATATATCTATATAAATAAATAAACTACACGAAAGAGTCGCGTGAATCCCCTAGTGTCCTTGGAGTACTAATGGATATTTGAATGTGATATCTTAGTAACTTTAAATAATAAAATCTACAAATAATTCATGAATTTTTTAAAATTATAATTGCGACTTAGCCGGAAAATATTTATCAGGACGTTTTCTGTAATCACATCACGAAATCAGTGACGTGTTTATATTTATCAGAATCCTTTCTATCCTTTTTAATTATTATACCTACGTCATAGGTTTTGAATTTGTTTTTTTACGTACCGATGTACACATACGCCCATAAACTTGTCAATTATCACTTCCGTAGAGTTATAAATTAATTATAAACACGCCTGTAATTGTCGAGGTCAACGAGATATTAATTTCATAATAATTTACCTTTCCCGCCCTTCAAAATTTTTAAATTTCAAATACTAATTTATTCATATAAATCACAAGTTCAATAACTGTTTACTCAAAACTTTGAGCATTGCAGTATAAACTGAACCGTAATTATAAAATTATAGTTAGATTTAATTTCGGTCAGGGTCACTTACGACGTAGCTAAAGATAATCAATCAAGGGCTTGTAATCTATATTATTAAGAGAACAAGGAAACTTTTGTTCCAATCACATGTCAATTATAGAAATTATTAGTTAATGTTATTAGATTTGGTATCATCGTAAAAGTCTTGACCTGAATTTGTGCCTTTTAAAAATTTTTACTGCTTTTTTATTGCCAAGTATCCGGACAAATAAATTTATCGATGATTTGAAATATATTTAAATTACGCGGGAAAAAAGATGATCGGATTTATTTTCTTTAAATAAATTAATATTTTAATTTTTTTTTATCAATGACAGACAGCGGCTTTGGTAAACCCTCAAAATTTAATCAGTTTTTTTTATGTTTTATCGTACACTAAAAAAACGGGAGTGATTACGAATTTTTTTTAAATCGAAATTTATTCTATCGTTCGAAGTTTCGGAGTTTTTACAAAAAATAACTTTCGCCTACGGAGTAAATAGGAGTTTATTTTTCCAGCGAAGTAATTACGGAGTTTATTTAAATTCGAATTTACCCGCTCGGAGTTTCGGAGTTTTTACAAAAAATCACTTCGCATGAGGAGTAAATATGGAGTTTGTCTTTTCATCAGAGTGATTACGGATTTTATTCAATTCGAATTCACTTCGTAGCTCGGAGTTTGTACAAAAAATTATTTCGCATACGGAGTAAAAGGGAATTTGTTTTTCTAGCAAAGTGATTTTGGAGTCTGGATTTTATTTAAATTCGCATTTACTCCGATTCGGAGTTTTAATATTAAAATAAATTCCTCTTCGGAGTAAATTTCGCTCCGAGGGAATTAAATAATTAAAGTCATCCGCTTCGCATTCACTCCGGATTTAATCATGTATTTGTCTATATATATTTAGTAAATATATATATATATACAAATACAGGAGTGATCGGGTACTGGGTCTCTTACCATACTTGAGATATTTTACAAAAGAAATATATCAGGCTACTAAAAAAAAATTTGAATTTCAAAATTTTTTTTAAAAATCCCATGATTATAAAATTATCAAATTCATTAAGTTTGCAAATTAATGACAAGATTTGTCTTATTAAAATTTAATGATAATTAAAATAAACAAAATATCTGAGTTTCTCGATAAAGATTTAATTAACAATTAAATTTAATAAATTTGGTAGTGATACTCGTCATGTAGTGACTGCAGGTTTCTCGCATATATTATTATTATAAATTACGAGCTATTAATTTTTATTATCAGTATATAAATTTATTCTTACCAAAGTCTTTTTTGTAAAATATAAAATACGCAGGCGATAAAAAATATAAAGGCCAATGCTAGTAATGCTTTATCTGTTATTTCTCTTCTCCCGTATTTCCCTAAAAGTTTTCCTGATAATATTATTGCTTGTTGCTGTTGCTCCAATTCGTTTTTCGTTCCATTAACTTTGTCTGAAGAAATTACTGCAACATTTTTAAAAAAATGAATAAATAAATAAACAAACGACTTTCAACAAATGGATCAAGATCAATATATGAATTATTTATATAAATAAATATTAAATTACACAGAGTGTCCAAAGTATCAGCACTTCTTTGGCTCGTTTCGGCCAGCGTTCTTGAAATACTCATCAGTCTATCAGTAGCAAGACTCGCAGTATCAGCAAGACCTCTTTTATCTCGTCTTTTTCGTAACATTCTTTGCTGTTCCTCTGACGTGTTCATCAATTCGTCTTTTGACATTTTATCAATAACACAAGCGCCAACGATATTTGCTTTTTTAAAAGCCGCCAAGGCGAACACTAACTGACTTTTACGCTTTTCAACTTCTGACATCAACTCTGCTTTTTTTTTAATATTTATTTCAGTCTCTGCTAATTGTACTAATTTTTCAATGCTGTTACGTAGCTCGGATATTTTTGTTCTTCCTTCGGCATTCAATTCGTTTAATAATTCTAGTGGTCCAGTGCATTGTTGAATATCCTAAATTAAAAAAAAAAAAAACAAGTCAATCATGATCCTGATGTTGGAAAACAATTAACAATTTTTGAATTTTTTTTTTCTAATGCATCAATTTAAAAAAAAAAAGTATGCATGTGTAAAAAATTAAAAAAGCTATAGGTGCAATTTTTTTTCTTTATATTTATCATTTATAAAAAAATCCAAAGATCTGATTAAAAATTTCGATTAAAAAAAATTGAATCTGATTGAAACTCAATCGGATTTCTATCAGATTCAGTCAGAAACAAAAATTTCAAATGAATTTAATTGAAAAAATATATTTATTATTTTCCAATTAAATCTGATTTAAATTTTATGATCCTGGAGTTAGCAGACAATTAACAATTTTTGAATTTTTTGTTTTTTACAATTTAATAAAAAAAAAAAAAAAAAAAACTAAAAATATGCACATGCAGAAAATTTAAAAAACTGTAAGTGCAATTTTTTAAAATACTTTTTTTTTAATTTATCGTTTTGAAAAAAATTCAAAAATTATTAGACGTCAGCTAATTTCAGTATCATCGAAATTTTCCAATCAGATTCAATCGGAAAATAATAAATTTTTTTTTCGATTTCTGATTAATTTTCAATCGAATTAATTCGGAATTTTCCGATTAGAATTTTCTAATCAAAGTTTTCAATCAGGAAAATTATTAGACGTCGGCTAACTCAAGTGTCACATCAATTCTTGCATTAACCTACAACTTGTTTTTATAATTTTATTATTATCAAAATAAATATAAATACCTGGATAATTGCTGTTACTTGAAGATGATTTTTAACTATTTCTTGACGTATTAGAACCAATAAATGATCTTCAGTGTTCATTATTTATAAATAATAACTCGTAACAGTAAAAATACTTTTCATTTAAAATTTCAAATAATCACAGCAGCTTTTTTTTGACAGTTGCTTAAATTTAATTATTTCTAAATAGTTAACAATTAAAATACATATATAAATACTGTCAATATATTTTTTTGTCAATTACAACTGGAAAATTTATGACACCGACTGTATAAAATTTATGTGTCACCATACTGACATCTGCTGTCAAAATAACAAACTTTCAAACAATAAATATTATTTTAAAAATTATTTTTAAATCCACTTAATTTACTTAACATATTTATTAAACAATAATATTTATACAATTAAACTGAGACAATTTGAATTATAGTACAGCAAATAAATTTATTATTATTATTATCATACATTTATTTATCAGTAACAACTTATCACACAAAATGGCAATTTAAATAAATATTTAAATTAACTGTCACACTAAATGAGATTTTTAAGTTATAGATTTTAACAATTAACTAACAAACTCACGATTAATGTTAAATATCTAAATTATTATTTTTATTTATTATTAATTATGCTGTTAGGAAAGAGTCTCTATAATCTCCTACGCTCGTTCGTCGTCTTTTATTTACTTATTTATTTTTTTTTTTAACAAGCAATTCATCCGATTTAATAAATATTTTTTTTTTAAATAAATAATTTATTATTTGAATTAACGGAGAGCATTGATCACAGCATGAGTAAAGTCTGTTGTTGAACTTTGTCCACCTAGATCTTTTGTACGCACTTTGCCGTCATTCAATACGCGATTTAGTGCTTCGCGTATTTGTACAGCATAACGTTTTAAGTTAATGTGATTTAACAATTTAACACTACATAAAATTAAAGCTGTTGGATTGGCGACATTTTTACCAACTGCTTCGGAGTATGTATGTCTCGCACCCTAAATAGAAAAAATATATTTATTATATATATTTTAAATACTTAATTATAAATAATGACTTTCTCAGATAATACCCCTCCCCACACTTTTTAAAAATTTTTGAGAACATTCTCAGTCCCCTCCCACTTTTTAAAAATTTTCAATGACTTTTAACTCAGAAGCGCAATAAAATTTTATCAATTAATTAAAAAAAAAATTTTCTACTAGTGTATATTTTAATTTTTAATTTTTTCTAGTTGATTTGTTGAAAAAAAAATCCGAAAATTGTTAATTGTCTACTAACTTGGATCATAAAAAGACAACAGTTGCAATTTCACCGAGATGTAGAATTTTAAAAAATTACTTACAGTTGACATCAATTGGGAAAATAAATTTCAGTAAAATCTTCATGTCAATTTTATAATTTGAATTTTCAAATTTTGTAAGCTAACATTTATTCAAAAAAATTTCGTTTAGCTCCTAATTGACGACAACTGTAAGTAATTTTTTTTTAAATCTGTATCTAAGTGAAATTGTCATTTTTTAAAATTAATGCTTTAATTTTTTAGAAATTAATTAATAAAATTTTAATACGCTTATGACAGGAGTCAGTAAAAATTTTAAAAAAGTGGGGGGCAAGTGAAAAAAGACAACAGTTGCAATTTCGCCGAAATATAAATTTTTAAAATTTCTTACAGTTGTTATCAATTTGGAGTTTAAAGAAATTTGTTAAATAAATTTTAATGTCAATATTATAATTCGAATGTCAAATTTTGTAGGCTAAAATTTATGTACCAAATTTCATTTATCTCCTAATTGATGACAACTGTAAGTAATTTTTTTTTTAAATCTATATCCCGGCGAAATTAATTTAATATTAATACAGTTGACATTTGAGTCATTGAATATTTTTAAAAGGTGGGGGAGGGGGCACTCCCCGAGAATGCCTAATAAAATAATTGATAATAATAATAATTATTATTTACTGGTTCAAAAACGACGCATTCAGGACTATAACTTGCACCAGCAACAACTCCAGCACCGCCAACTAATCCAGATGCAATATTGTCAATAATGTTACCATATAAATTAGGTGTAACCATGACATCAAATTGATGAGGATTTGATACCATTTGCATTGTACAATTATCAACAATCATTGTTTCAAATTCGATTCTGTAAAACAAAATTAAAATACAGTTTTTTTTATCAAATTATCAACTAATTGATAAATTGATTGATGTAATTACCTAGGGTATAATTTAGCGATTTCCGAACAGGATTTTAAAAATAATCCATCACCAAGTTTCATAATATTCGCTTTGTGAACACAGGTCACCTTCTTGCGGTTATTTTTCACAGCATAATCAAACGCAAATTTAGCAATACGTTGAGACTTAGTAGCTGTTACTATTTTCAAACATTCGACAACTCCCGTTACTGATTCGTGTTCCAAAGCTGAATACTCTCCCTCAGTTTGTTCCCGTATTATAACACAGTCGACATTTTGGTGACGTGATTTAACTCCTGGCAGTGATTTCACATGAACGACATTTGAATATAGATCTAAATTTTTTCTTAGTTTCATATTTAACGTTTGCAATTCACCAGTATGAGAAAAATCAGGTGTTGCGAGAATTCCCTACAAAATAAAATGACATAAAGTAATATAATTATCGCAATAAATTAATATAATTTAATAAATTAATTAATTACCTTCAAACAGACTTTATTTCTTGCAATACTATTGGAGACTTGTTCAAGTGGAGCACTTAGTGTAGGATTAACTTCTGATAAAAAGTATGGTTCAAATTCGACTGGTACATTGGCAGCTTCAAATACTTGTTGGACAGATAATACTAATTCAGGACCAACACCATCACCAGGTATCAGCGTACACTTCGTTTTAACTGATCGCTCGACTGACTAGAGAAAAAACAAAATAAGTAATTATTAATTTATATTTTAAATTTTTAAATGGATTCAATAAGAACCCAAATAACAGACGGCTTTATCACAGCTATAAGATGACAGTTTTCTGACCTAGCAGCCACCAAAATATTGACAAAATAATTAGAAATTAATGTCACCGAAAAAATAAAAGTTTTCTATGACTCCTAGGACCAACATCTGTATGTCTTATTTGTAAAAAAAAATTTTTATGACAATTTATGACATCAAAAAGTTGTCTCTGTGCTACTTGGGTTGTTATTAATTAGGAGTTCCCAAGTAACACACTCGGCTTTATGACATCTATAAGATGCCAGTTTTTTTATTTAAAGATAAGGCACCAAAATGTTGACAAAATAATCAGAAAGTTATGGCACCGAAAAAATGTCTGCTTAAAAAACTTGACACCAGTGACGATAAAAAGTAAATTACAAATAGTTGTCAAATAAGTCATCTAAGCAAATTTTTAATTGAAATGAATTTTTTAAGACGAAAAAAAAACACAAATTTCCTATGACTTCTAGGACTAACATATGTACGTCTTCTATATTTAAGAAAACTTGGCTTTGAGATAAAAAAAAAAATTGTCTTGTCAAAAGACATATTTATGACATAAAAAGTTGTCTCTACTACGTGGGAGCCCAAGTAACACACTTGCCTTTGTGACATCTATAAGATGGCAGTTTTTTGACTTGTCAGACACCGAAATGTTGACAAAACAATTAGAAATTTATGTCACTGAAAAATATCTGCTTAAAAGAATTGACACAAGTGACGTTAAAAAGAAAATTACAAATAAGTCATCTAAGTGATTTTTTACTTGAAATGTCTTTTTTAAACTCGGAAAAACAAAAACTTCTGACTTCTAGGACCAACATCTGTCTTATTTATTTAAAAAAACGGCTTTGAGTCAAAATAGAAATTTGTCATGTCCTTTTAAATGACATCTTAAAGTTGTCTCTATGCTCCTTGTTAATCTTACGAACAAACGCTTTTAATAAATGAGTGATAATGTAGCAGATGCAAGACAATTTTTAAATTTTAAATAAATAAATTAAATTTTTAAAAATGCGCATACTAATTTTTCAATTATCTAAATACGCACTTTTTAATTTTTCTCCAACATAAATTTTATTTACTTACTCCAAAATTTAAAAAATTGACAATTGCCGTACATTCACACTCACTTTAATAATCAAGACTTTAGTCAGTGACATAATCTAACAATAGTAAAAAAATATAATATCTAATCTAATAAAATAATAAAACATACTGCTTCCTGACGATGTACTTTGCTGCTGCTAAAACTCCGTACCGCAGCATTTGGTGTTGTCTGTAAATAAAAAATTTTTTTAGTTAAAAAACAATCAAATAACATCTAATTAGTACATGCAGGTTGCATAAACAATTTATATTTGACTTTATCACATAAATAATACTGATGAATTATTACACGTTAATTTAATTATATTTTATATATTTAATTAAATAAATATGATATGTTTAAATAAAATGTTACCTTTGAAAGAACTTTGCAGGCATTTCTCATTAATAAAGCCATTTTTTAAAATAAATTTATCTCGATTAACTCGAGGAAAAAAGAGTACGCCTGAATTTTTTTTTTTATTGTAAAAAAAATGTTCAGCCAAATCAGTACCAGCAAGACGTCTGCGACTGCGGTGAGGATAAAAGTGTTTTAGTTATTTATTTATCCACCAGGTGATTTTACTAGACTAGGAATTTTATTTTTTAATTTCCTGTCAAATATTACAAACTAGAAATTACTAGGGAATTTTTTAAAATTTTGTTGGAGATATTGAATAAGAAAGAGATAAAATATGCGAATAAATTAAAAAAAAATAAATATCATTTACAGCTAAGGAAATTATAACATTAAATGATTTATTTTATTTTTTATAACTGTTAACAGTAGACATATTATATATTTATATATATATTTTATAAAGATTAAGATAAAATGTCTAAAGAACAAAGTAAGTATTGGAGATAAAATATTTTTAAAAAAATATTTATCGTTAATTTTATTTAAAATATTTATCTTAATTCATATTTACTTTATTTCAATTTTAAAAGCTGCTGGTAGTATGAGCAAACATAATTATCGTGATAAAATATGGAACTACATGATGGATAATGATTTAGTTAATTTTCCTTCTATTGTTTATCATCGCATACCAAATTTCAAGGGTGCGGATGAAGCTGCAAGACGTTTGTCTGAATTAAATGAATTTAAAAATGCGCGAGTTATGAAAGTAAATCCGGATAAACCACAAGAACCCGTGAGGTTGTCGGCATTAGAAGCTGGTAAGGAAATATTGGTACCGATACCCAGATTAAAAACGGGTTTATTTCTTCATGTTGTCCCTACGACACCTGCGGGCACAATAGCGAGCCGCGATGATTTAAAAGTCATGGCAACTCGTCATGGTATTCAGGAACATGGAAAACCCATAAGTGTTGATTCTGATATTAAAGTCAATTTGGTTGTCCTGGGCTCTGTCTGCGTGAGTCGCGATGGGTATAGGATTGGAAAAGGTGAAGGTTTTGCTGACTTAGAGTTCGCTATGATGATGAGAATGAACGCGGTTGATGATGAGACGGTTGTCGTTACAACTGTTCATGATTGCCAGCTGATTGATAAATTTGAAGATGGGTTATTTGAAAAGCATGATGTGCCTGTTGATATTATTGTCACTCCTACGCAGACTATTTTCGTTAATGAAAAATTGAAGAAACCTGTGGGTATTTTTTGGGATATATTGACTCCGAGGCGGGTAAAGGCGATGCAGATATTGCAGTTGTTGAAAAAAATTGATGAAAAGTATTTTGTTTTAATTTAATACAGTTTTTTTTATTACTTGCATTGAAATTACGAGTTTTAATTTTCATGATACCAGCATCGAAAGTTTCAGTGTCTACAGCCAGTCGAAAGAAGAAGATTTCAGTCCAATGCCGCGAATTAATATTAGCGTATGCGTGAATTGCGAATGCCAGTTAGCGGACAGAAACATTTTTGCACCACACCTGCATTGAAAGTTTAAATTCCTGCCCTGTTTAGAGGGAAGAAAGTCGTTATGTTCTTTTATGAGAGAACAAATGATAAAAATTAGCGCATGCGCCATTCTTCCCACAAACAGAGCCAAAAATTTAAACTTCCAAGCACAGATCTGGTGAAAAATAGTTTACACACCGCGGAGGAAGCTCGGACTTCCCAATCCGAGTGTTTGCCACCGGGCAATTATACACGCGGGTTGGAATGTCCTACTTTCCTCCCTAGGTGTGTAATATACTAGTGTTTCATCCCTTGGAAAGAAACAAATAATGTCTTTGCCCGCTGACTGAAGACATTCGCAATTTAAACTCTGATACTTGTCATTTGTTTAATAGTAATTTTATTCACGTAAATGACAGTTCTGACTGTGATTAAGTTTTATAAAAATTAGTGTGAATAATAAATAGTATTTATAGTTTCTGCTTAATTATAAATTACAAATGACAATTTACGCTTACGCTGATAGTTGATGACACCATTGGTCTTAAATTAACTTGATTCTGACTAGCTGCTGACACTGAAACTTTAAGTTCCAATGCAGGTACTCATGAAAAATATTGTGTGTAACTCTGGATGAAACACGATTTCAGACTGCGGGTGTGTCAGCCTTCACCCTGGTCTGAAATCGTTTTGTTTCATCCCTTGTCACACAATATACTATTACGAGTTTTGATTAATCAGTCGAAACTCTAACTTTCAGTGCTGGTAATTATAATAAATATGGTACGTGACACGTGATAAAATATTTACATTTTTTACTGTTTATTTTTAGAGAGGGAAAACAAGTTATTCTAAAAAAAGAAGATCCTAATAACGATAACATAAAACCAAAACGATTTGAAAAAAATTGGAAACGCACGAAAGGAAAAAAAAATGTTAAAGTTAAAGAGGAGTCAGCATCAGAATTAAAGTTAAAAAATGATAATAATGGGAATGAAAATAATAGCCCTAAAGAAAATGGCGACAGTGAAGTGAAGGAAGAGAAGAAAGAGAAACTGAAAAATCCAAGACGACGTCAGCCTCAAAGAAATAAAAAAATAGAAACTGATGCTCCAAATGAGGTAAAAAAAAATATCAATTATTTATAATTATAATTAAGTAAAATTTATTTTTCTTCGTAAAAATTTACAAGTTTAATAATCGTGGTATTTAAATAGTTTTAATTAATAGCTAATATTTGGTCAATTGAATATCATTTTTTTTTTTTTTTTATAAATTTAATTATCGCTCGTTATTTTTCATTTTACATCAATAATAAACAATAAAAATACAATATTAAATAGTAGGTTTATTAATAATTTTTGATTATTATTTTTTTACAGACAGAAAAAATAGACAAGCCAAAAGATCCAAACGTACGTCGTAAAGCTATGAAACTTAAATCAAAGCCTCATATTGATTTTTCATTAAAATTATCAAATATTGGTTCCGATGTACGTGTCAGAGATTTGAAAAACGCATTATCACAACGCGGAGTTAATCCGACGTCGATAACATGGCGCGGACAACGCGGATTTTGTTATCTTCACTTTGGTAAACTCCGAAATAAAAACTCCCAGCCGAATCAACCGGTTCAAGTTGACTCAATAGTCTCTAATTTACAACAATTATATGTCGGTGATGCTAATAGTAACGGCAATAGTAGTGGAGGTGATTCAAATATTACCGACGATAAATTTATAATCGTTGAACCGGCAAAACCTATTACTAGGATTGAAACAACTGACGTTACTGCCGTTTAATTGACTATTCGGTTCGTTATTTATATTATTTTGTACGAGAGTCTATTTTATATACGTATACATATATATATAAATACTCAATTATTACGTACTCTGCCTACGTGTGATACTTCATATATTAATTACGCGTTTTTTTTCTTCCGCTTTAATTTTTATATATATATGACGATGAAATGAATTTAATCTTTTCAAGAAGAAATAAATTGTTTGTCGGTGTTTGTGATAAATAACTGTAGTTAATTATCATAATAATCTAACTATTATTATTATTATTATATTATTATAGTAATATTTTCTTACAAACAATTGTGGTGGGTGAAACTCACGCTCAAAGACACTAATGATCGTCAGACTTTTATTAACAAATTTATATCAATCGGTAGTAAAAAAATTTTTAATATTTTGTTTGGAAAAAAAAATATATATATATTTTTTAATATTTTTTATATAATATATATATTTTTACATTGCTCTTTAACTCAGTTTGTGAGATTAAAATTATATATTTATATAAATATAATAATTAATAATATTATTTGTGATTAAATTGTGATCTTTAATTATCATGAATGGAAAAAAATATATCAAATATATCGGCTATATTAATATACTTGGCCAGCAATTTTTTGTGATATTATCAATTTTAAAAATGTCTAACTTTTTTTTTTTATAAATAAACTTGCGACTATTGAAAGTAAAAAAAATAATAATTGGATCCGCGTTATTGTTACATTTTTTTATCAAAATATCAAATGGATTAATAATAACTGAGTGAATCTACTATATTGTAATTAAACAAAAAAGCCTCAACGAAATCGGAGCGTGTACGTACATATTTTTTTAAAATAACAATTCAATAAAGCATTTATTATTTCTTAATTGTGGTTATTAAAATTGATTAATCCTCCATCAAATGGGTGTATATATATATATTTATATATCAATAAATATTTGTAAAATCAGACTGAATAATTTAAAAAATTTGACAATTTTTTTTTGGGTTTGAATGTTAAGAGGTAGACGTTTCAGGACCTGAATCGATAAAATCAATATCTAAAGAAGTTGCGATGCCGGATCTTTTATTCGAGCGTAACGAGGCACGTTCAGAACGTGAGTGAATGTTGGATGAGGAGATACTTAAACGACTGCTATTTCTTAAGTGTTGATTGTGTGATCGCTGTTTATCACGATCGCTAGGAATTCTGCTGATAAAAAGAAAAAATAATAATAAATAAAAAAATATTTAAAAAAATATTCGTATAGAAATCCACCGAGGGGACACAGATCGACTACGTGACTTGTAAATTTTACCTGAGGTGAAGTTTCTTTTCACTCTCAGCCATGGCAATGCGTAGTTCCTCCTCCCACTGTTTTTCTTTCTCTTCTCTTAGTCGTTGTTCCAGTTCACGTTCTCTATTGTATACCGGAAAATCCGGGATAAAAACAAGACCCGTAGGATCCTGAGTGAAAATACTCGAGGTTGGTCCATTAGCCATCATAGCCGGGGATTCAATCTGCTCCGCTAATTCTTGACTACGCAAAGATCTTTGTTTAGCAAGACGTTTTTTTTTTTTATGAAGTGGCCGTGCTTCGATTATCATTTCTTCCAACTCAAATGTGGGATCGCAATTTAAGTGATTTTTGGACGGTGTGAATTTAGGTTTTACTTTTTTGAGGTATATCTGATCAAAATCTAAATTAATCATTATTTCAAGTTGTTTCAATTGGCAAAGAGTGGTGAGACGTTGATTTGGATCGAGTGTAAGTAAACTATCGAGTAATTGTGACATTGGTTGGCTCCATTCTGTCGGCTGAACTGGTTTGCAGTCCTGAGAAGAATAAGATAAACATATATATGCTATGACCTATTGAATTTATTTGTAATCAATAGTTTTAAATGAAATGACACTCGCCTGCAGTATCCGATGCGCTTCTTTGTAGCTGGTGCCCGCGTGAATAGGAAATGGACGAACGCCTTCAAGTGTCTCCCAGGCTAGAATCCCAAGGCTCCACCAGTCGACTGAATACCCGTAACCTGGTTGGAAGACTCCGTGAACTTCACACGAGCACATGTAGATTTCTGGAGCTGATCAAGGAGTTGAGTTTTATTTAGTGCCACCACATAATTACTGCTCATATAATCTGCTACTTGCTTACGAATAATTCACCTATGTACGTAATCACCTATGTAGGGCTTTGTTCCTGATATCGATGTCGCCAACTGATCGTCCTCGAGCATCGTCGCCACGTTGAAGTCTGTCACGTGTGCGTGTCCTAGAAATTTAAATAAAATTTTATAATTTATTAATCAAACTCTTTATTATCCCAACTAATAAAATAATTACAGGTAATTAGTACTCTAATTACCTTCCTCATCCAACAGGATATTATCAGGTTTAATATCCCTGTGGATGATTCGTTTGCTCTTCAAATAGTCCAGTGCCAGAGCTATCTCCGCTATGAACAGAATGACGCTTTCTTCGGAAAACTGAACTTGCTGTTGGATGTGATACCGCAAATCACCGCCGAGTAAAAGATCCGTTACCATAAATAAATCTTCTTCGTCTAAAATAAATAATTGTTGAGGAAATTTAAATGTAAATTAATAATTAATGTTAATGAGACGGTAATTACCTTGAAAACTAAACCAAAGATTGACTAAAAATGGATGCTCTAATTTCGACATTATTTCAACTTCTCTTGTTACGTTTTTTAAAGCCCCTCTACTCGCACATTCAATTTTATGCACGTATTTCATAGCATACATCTTTCCGCTACGTTCGCCTTTTTCTACAATACACACTTTGCCGAAACTTCCTTTTCCAATTGCGCGAAGAACTTGGAAGTGATTGAAGTTTACTACGGGACAATTATTTTTTTTTAATGTTAGATAATTTATTTAAAAAAAAATTAATTAATTAAATGAGCACAATAGCGCTCGTTTAATTTAAATTAAATATACACTGAGATAAAGAAAACTTTTGGAAATATTTTATTTCTGACAGGAAATTGGGCACAGAAAAAAATAATTTCTTGGCGCAAAAAATTTTTACTTGTCCTACGAAATTTGAATTGAAATGACACTGAAGTTAGTGGACGTCTATTAATTTTTGGATTTTTTTTTAAAGCAATAAATTATAAAAAAAATATTTGAAAAAATTGCACCTATATTTTTTTGAATTTTCTACATGTGCATATTTTTAGTTTTTTTTTTTGCAATTGATTTAATGAAAAAAAAATCCGAAAATTGTTCTGTCAATTTCAGGATCATGAATTGAAAACGAAAATTTTCTTGCGTCAAGAAATTTTTTTTTCTATCTGCTATTGGAAATTTAAAATCTAATAAATTTTTGGTGAAAAAAATTGAAAATTTTATTCAAAATAATTTTTTTTATCGAAGAAATCTGGGCTTAGCTCTATGCGCTGAACTTTTTTTGTGTGTAAATAAATTTCTCTTTTCTTCTAACAAAATTATTCTTCAACTTTAATATCAAATTAATATCCAATAATTTTTATTGATCAACTACTGAAGAAAATATTGTTTTTACGTCATTTTTTTTGTCAGTAAACAAAAACAATTTTTAAAATAAATCAATACTCAATAGTAAATACTCAAAACTATATGTTATTTTAAAAATACAAAAATACATATTACACAATAAATATAAATAGTTTTACAAAAATATCTTAATGTTTATTTACCTTCCTCGCCAGGCGTAGGTAGACTTCTTGAGTGATGACCACCCATTCTTAGTATCAATAATACAAAAATCGTAAATATTATAAAATTTATAATTACCCGACATTACACCGTAAATTTATCTTACAACAATTACATTCAGTACAATAAGACACTAAGTAATTTATCTGGTCCCAAATCATAATTCATATAAATTTGTGTGTTTTTTTTTTTTATATATTGCGCATTAGATTGAGTCTAGTTCACGTGTTAAATTATTAAAACGCATAGATATATGGAGTGCAGTCTAGAAAAAAGTGGGATGAAGTAAAAAAAAATGAATTTGTTAATAAAAGTAAATTAAATTTTCCAACAAATTACATGTCACAATCATACCTTTAATGAAGTAATTGACCTATATACCAAGGCAAAGAAGTTTAAATTAGCTTGAGTTAAATCATCAGCAAAGCTCCCAACCAAGCAAGCGGCGAAATATATTTTACGTGTTATGATGAACACCAGTGCTTACTGCTTGTACTATACCAACAACAACCCCAACACCCAGCACCCACGCATGAAAAACCGCGCATCCTCCCACATACTCCTATTCGTTCGATGGCAATACACCCAACTCATGACCTAATAACATCATATATGTTATTTCAACGTTTAAGCTGGATAAAAGCTCTCATTTTATCCTTCTTTTCAATCTAATACAATACCTTTTATATATATATATTTTTTTTTATTTATTTATTTAGGCCGCATCGACTGCTTGCTTATTTGCGACCTCGATTTATTTGATAGAATACACAACTACATTACAGTACAAATATCAATTACAACTAAATTCCAAGTAATTACTTTTTTTTTTTAAATATTTGAAAAATTTTCACTCGTCTCAAAAACTTTTAGATACTGAAGTTAGCCAACTCATAATTTTTGGACTTTTGTCAAAACGATAAATTACAAAAAAAAAATATTTTAAAAAATTGCACTTGGAGTTTTTTAAATTTTCTACATGTGCGTATTTTTAGTTTTTGTTTTTTTAAATTTATTTGTTAAAAAAAAACCGAAAATCGTTAATTGTTAAATTAATTATTATGGTTTACAGACAATTAACTTTTGGATTTTTTTTACAACAAATCTATGATAAAAAAAAAAAAAAACTAAAAATATGCACATGTAGAAAATTAAAAAAACTACTAGTGCATTTTTTTACAATATTTTTTTTTATAATCTACCGTTTTGAAAAAAATTTTGAATTTAAATCTTTCCCTCATTTACATATTTCCGGTGCTAATTTAGATACCAAATAAATGTGCGTTAGATTATTGCCCAATTTTTAATCCTGTAAGGACAGATTTCATTTTTCTAGACTCCATACTAGACATTTAATATTAAAAATCCAACCCACAGGCATTTTATCTTTTGAGAACCTCTATATAGATTATTTTTCCCTGTATATTATTTTTCCTTTCTCTTTACTTCATCTCTCTAGTCCACGAATTGTCAATCTCCAATACAAGCATCTAATTCAACTCAAGTGTATCCTGTCTACAACACATTATATATTTTTTTATCCTCTTTGCTCCGTCATCCTGCTACAGTATAATAGATTTTCATACTTTTTTAGATCCTAAAAAAAATAAAAAAATTTATAGTTTTTATTACAAATAAAAGAGCAAATATTTTTCTAAGGATATTTAAATTGCCAATAAATAAAATTTAAAATATGCGAACCCACGTGTTTGCATTGGAGTTACAACAATAAAAAATTTCCTTAGCTATGGGGTATTTTAAAAGAGAATTAACAAAAACCTGTTTTATTTTTTAAGAAATGAGATTTTTAAAAAGAAAGCAGCCCGGCGTTTTGGAGATTCCTTACAAAACTAATGGAAGTTTTTTCTTCCAGCATTTGAGTTTAAGAAGACGGGACCCGGACAGGATAGGACTTGGAGAATAAAAGGAGAATAGGACATAAGACATAATAGAGCTGATGATCTTGGAAGCATTTGAATTTTAAGTTTAAGAGTAAAAATTTGAAAAGGAGTAGGGATAAGAGGGAAGTATGTGAGTCATGGGTGCTATGGTGCTGGTAAAACTGATGGTGGTGGTGGCGATGATGTGAGTTTCGACTGGGACTCAAAAGCAATTTAATATAATATGTAAGAGCAAGAGGGGATACGAACCATACTGTTGTTGTGTTGTATTATATTCAGTATTATGTTTTAAACCTCCACAAGTAAAGACAAAGACAGAAATATATATTGGAGGCATTGTACTCTACAGCCGTCGTCATGCCGCATGCGTTCCATGTTCCAGGTGCTGGTGGCCAGTGCTGGTTAATCAGTTGAGTCTTGCAACTCGTATTTTAACATCCAGTCCATCATATTTTTTAGTCATTTTTTTTTACCGCAAGTGTTCATCCTCATCTTAATTTAAAAAAATAAAAATCAAGACCAAGTGCAAGATCAAAATTACAAACAGTTTGTCTGGCTTATCTACTTGCACTATTTATATATTTATATATCAATTGTATATTTAAGTATTTGATAAGTCGACGATAAATATATCAAATGTTTACCGAATTTGAGGCTGCATTTTATTCATCGGAACAGCTGGTGATTTAATTGTTCGGTGACCGCTTATAATGGTATTGTTTTATTTTATATATTAATATATAATATATATCTATATATATATAAGTATATTAATTTTTTTTTGTATGCTAGTATTTATTTTATTTACAATTGAATCAATTTATATTTTGTAACAGAGTTTAATTGTTTGTTTCCATTTGTTATCGAATATTAAGTTATTATTATATATATGTATATATATATATATATATTTATAATTGAGTGGTAAAAAAATGATGTATAAGTTTGTAATGACATTTAACACATGTGGGTTGTGATAATGTAAAAATTTTGATAATATGTAGGATAATAGTTTTTTATGTTTAATATATATATGATAAATATATACATGTATATATATGTAGTAAATGGTGTGGGATGGAATATTAATATAACATGCGATGCGGTATTTTGGCGTCTTGGATAAATGTAACACGACGCTACTTTTATTACGCTTGTTGTATATATGTAGATATATATAAATATGTGTGTGTATTTTACATATATATGTATATATAAATTTTGCTTAAAATTTTTTTTTATTGAATGTGTAACACGTGTTGCAGAATATAAAGCTGATGTACTTGCAGAAATAGAATTTTCTTCTGAGAACTAGAGGTCGTGAATACTCCTATGGAAAGAAAAAAATATCAGTGAATTTTATATAATTAATGGTTGATAAATTAACTGAGTATTAGACGATTGTTATTAATTACTTTTAAATTATACATTATTTAAAAAAACAAGTGAGTATTTTATTTGTTACTTGCTGATAGTTGTGATTTATTGTTTAATAATAATAATTATTTTTTTAGAATGGCTGGACTAGGAGCCGCAATACCATCGGTTGCAGGAACAACGGCACCATTACCAATAACATCAATATCTCTTGGTAGTACACAAAAAAAAAGTTTGCTACGTAGAGTTGCTCCTTGCTTAGCATTTCTCGCGGCATTTTCATCTGCGATGGCTTTGCTGTTGATTTGGAGCGAAGCTGCTGCTCTCAGGTAAAATTTTTACGAATAAATTATATTTTTAGTCAAAGGTTTATTCTAGTAATAATACTTGTCAGGTGTCTTGTCAAAGCGATTTTTTTTTATTTTAAATTTTGAGTTAAAATTGAATTTTATTTATTGTGAGAAAATATTTTACCAGTAAAAAAAATTATTACTCATTTAGTGCTAATACTCTTATTTTAAAATATATTTTCCAGAAGACAAGCATTCGATGCTAATATGACGAAAGATTACGTACTGAGAAGTGTATCGATGGACAATCCTCAGTTAGTTGCCTATATACGTGAAGTACAATTAAAGAAAGCGACTCGTCAGTATAATTTTAACGTAACAGAAACACTAGAAGAGAAATCACTAGTTACTCTTCTTCAGGGTAAACGTAACGGTGTTTACCTCGAGTACATAAACCGGCCGGGTGCTGTGTTTACAACCTCCTGGCTCGAAGCCAAATATGGGTGGCGTGGTGTCCTTGTACTTACTGATTTTAGATCATTTTTTGAAACATGTAAAAGTAATAGAAATCAAGCAACTCGTGTTCTTCATGCTTGTTTGAGTACCGACAAAGACACCAAGGAGGTAATTATTTATTTTTATTATTATTTAATTATTTATTTGGCCATAGAGTCGAGACTCCTTGCCATCATTCAAAATATACACAATATCAATAATAGTATGGGATAGAGGTACCGTTTTTGAGATTTAATACTTTGTTTAAATTAATGAAAAAGTATAAAAAAACTTGCATTGTAAAATTTTGACAAAAGTGGCTTTGAAAAAATTAAAAAAATTAATTATGTCAGTGCATATTTAGCAAATTATATTATTCAAATTTTTTCAGTGTAAACTGGCCCTAAAGTGGCCAAAAACGGTACCTCTACTCTGTAATATTTAAATAATAGATTCAAAAATAATACTAGCAGTATAATTATTCTATTCATTATTTGAATTATCAACAATTTGATTTACGAAATAATCATAACAAGATTTTTGAAATAAAATAAATGTAGGCTGCTGTGTACAAGCACTAGGTAACTTATTCCATATTATAATTGCACTAATTAAAAACGATTTGTCGTATTTTATCTGGTAACATCAGATAATCTTGCTGGATATCACCTCGGCAAGACGAGGCTCCAACACAGAGCCCTGATTAAAAGAAACGATTCAATTTTACTGTTATATAAATTTATCATTAAGTGAATCGTTTTGTTTAATCAAAGAGAAATTTTTCAAAAATAGTAGCTTTTAATTTAAATTTGAATATAATATTTTGTAAACTACAACAAAGGAAAAATTCCCGCTTAAATTTTAAAGTTAGCAATCAAATTTAATTAGTATAATTTGTTCATATTTCGAAACTTTTAAAATATAACCGACTTCTGTTAAGGTAATTGACCTAGTACCTGATTAGGGAACTAGTACCCAATGTCCATGTATTTGTATATCTATATATAGTAAAATTTAGTAAATATAGATATAGAAATATATGAGTGATCGGGTACTAGTTCCTCGATCATGTACTGGGTCTCTTACCTTACGTTTAATTTTGAATTGTCTACAATTTTATAAATAGAATTCCTTTCACATCATTCTGTAGATAAACCTCTTACTTCAATCCCCTCTCGACTAAGGTTCCGTAGTGTAGTGGTTATCACGTCTGCTTTACACGCAGAAGGTCGCCAGTTCGATCCTGGCCGGAATCACATTTTTTTTTTTTTATCAAAAAAAAAAATTATTTATAGAAACTTACCAATGAAAATTTTTTTTTCTAATTATTAGATAACTTATCATCAAGAATCTGAAGTACGGGTTACCAAATTAGGCGAGGGACCAAACAGTATTATCTTCACTGATGAAGGTCTACCTACAATGAGACTTAAATGCTTCCCACTGTATAGTGTTCTTCTTGCATATAATCATACGACTATCGATTATTTAAATCTTGATAGCACTGACATATCTGATATTCAGGTGATTATTTAACCCATTTATTTATTTATTAATTATTTTATTTAATTAATAAACATTTTTACACCAGGTACTTGATACACTTCCATGGGACAAAGTTCAAATAAATTTCTTATCGATACGTTGGAGCGACCATCATACTGACGCTGAATTTAAAGCTCTTAGTGACAAATTAAAAGCTAGAAAGTACAGGTTTCTTCAACCAACAGACACGGGAAAATTAATATTTATGTATTCAAGAGTTAAAATTTAATTCATTTTTATTTATCAATTATCATGGAGTGATAAATGCCAGTGGTAGAATATAAGTAAATTCAATTACAGAATCATACCCTCGTAATTCGACAGTACGAGAAAATTTCAATCAATTATCAATTACTGTATTAATTTTTTTTTTTTATAAGTAATGTCTTAAGTTAGATTATTATTTTTTTAGTGATTACAAAATGGTGATAGAAAAAAAATTTTTTTTTTTTTTCAAATCCAGGCTGTAATAATCGTAAATTTTATTTAACTTAAAAGTCAATTTTTTCGATGATTTTTATTTTTAAATCTACTTAAATAATCAGTAATATAGTATTTCATATATTTTTGTGCATATATATATGTATATATATATATGAGGTAGAGCTTAGTAAAATTTTCATCACAGTTTTTTTTAAATTAAAATTGTGAGTTACCAGTGAGATGTTTAATTATAAATAGAAAAAAAAAAAAATTAATTAATGAAAGTAAATCCAAGGAATACTTAAGGGCCTTATTAGTATATAAGTTAATATTTTGATAAATAAAATATTAAAAGTACTAAAAAAAATTACCGTAAATAAAAATACTTTCAATATCAATAGAAGGGAATAAAAAAAAAGTAAAATGTGATTACGAGTACGTTAAAAAAAACGAAATTTAAATAAAATATTTACACTTATGGCAATTTTTGTTTACAATTTTTATAATAAAAAAAATAAATACGTTAAAAAAACAAGCAAGAGCAGAAAATTTTTGTCAAAACCCTCGTATATAAATACCAATAATTATCAGTGATTAATAGGAAATATATGAGCCAATAGCTTCAAGGAAGAATCGAGTCAACATGATTTTAGAGCACTCAGTAAACTTTACAAAGTACACTACGTTATTAACTTATAATTTTTTTATCAGATTTACTTTGTAAATAAGGAAGATAAAACGCCCAACTAATGGCTCGTTGCTCAATATCATTAATATTTTTTATAATTTACTATTTTTCAAGAGATTGAGGGCCGTACAAATTAGCTTTAGAATGACAAACTCAGAGCACTTGATAGTTATCACAGATGAAAGAGTGTGCATTACATTGACTTGGTATAGAATTTTTTTTAAATTCCTGCCATCAGTTCTGATAACTTTGATCGATGATAGCAGATCGATAGTCTCTATTTGAAGTCCGTGATATACGGATAATTCTGTTGCTTCTTTGATCATCCAATCAATCAATCGATACATGATAACATAAACAATAATATAAATTTAAAAAGAAATAAAAAACAAGTCTGGAGAAACTGGAGATTTGAATTTTATTTAAATATTTTTTGTAAAAGAGTTGCCAAGACTCTGAGAAATGGAGACGACGGGTATGATGATCGAATCTCCGCCTACTAATCAAGAGAGCAAAAAATTATGGCAATATTTGGCAGCATGTTCAGGTAAATTGAATATTTTAATTATTTAAATTAAATAAATAATTTTATTTGCTTATTTTTTGTCAGCTAGTATTTTAGCGATCGGCGTTGGCAGTTCATTGGCATGGACTTCGCCAGTGTTACCTAAACTCGCTGCGAAAGATTCGTGGTTTCCGGTTAGTGAAGATGAAGGCTCTTGGGTAAGTTCTCTGTTAGCTATTGGAGCAATAGCTGGAGCACTTCCTGCCGGTCCTCTAGCTGACAAACTTGGTCGTAAGAAAGCTCTCCTACTTCTCGCGGGACCGTTTCTGCTTTCCTGGGTGATGATAACTTTTGCAAGAAATGTTTGGGTTCTCTATACCGCTCGATTTACCGGTGGTATTTCTGTCGGGGCGTCTTGTGTCCTGGTGCCAACTTACATCGCCGAAATCGCGTCTCCATCAGCTCGTGGTACTCTTGGAGCAATGTTTCAATTATTTCTTGCTTTTGGAATTGTTTTAACTTTTGTACTGGGTTCGACAGTTTCTTACACTGTCCTGGGAATTATTTGCGGGCTTGTTGAAGTTATTTTCATCGCGACTTTCTTCTGGATGCCGGAATCGCCGATGTGGCTTGTGGTAATTTTATAAAACTAATTAATTAAATGATAAAATGATATATTTGTTTTATAATAAATATAATTGTCTTAGGGACAAGGAAGAAAACCTGAAGCCTCAATAGCCCTCGGAGTATTCAGAGGCGACGGCTATGATACCAGTGAAGAAATAACTGATATGCAGAAGGAAGCTGAAGAAAACGCCGCGAGAAAAAGTTCCGTGTTTGATTTAATTAAGACTTCCGGTGCTAGAAGAGCTGTCTTAGCTTCCTTTGGCACTATGGCATTTCAACAGCTATCTGGAGTAAATGCTGTCATTTTTTATACAGTCACAATCTTTAAAGCTGCTGGCAGCAGTTTGAACTCTGATGTCGCTGCTATTATTGTCGCTCTAGTCCAAGTAATTAATTTTTAAAATTTTTTATTTAAATTGTTTATTTTAATTTATTTGTATATTAACTAGGCGGTGATGGCTGGTGTCGCAGCTCTAATTGTTGATCGAGCGGGAAGAAAACCTCTTTTAATATTTTCTTCGTCTTTCATGTCCATTAGTCTTGTTGCTCTTGGATTGTATTTTAATCTGAAAGATAGCGGCAAAGATGTTTCTAATCTTGGCTGGTTACCTTTAGTGTCTTTGACTCTCTTCATGATTGCATTTTCTGTCGGGTAATTATGAGTTATTAACTTTTACTTTATGGGTGTGAGCGTACACTGTAAAAAATTTTCGGAGTGAACGTGGATTAAATCTGGAGTAAATGCGAAGGAGTAAAATTAAAAAATTTTAGAGTAAAATTCACTCCGAAGGAGAGTTTATTTTAATATTAAAACTCCGAATCGGAGTAAATGCAGATTTAAATAAAATAAAATCCAGTTCACTTGGCTGTAAAAACAAACTCCCCATTTACTCCGCATGCCGAGTGATTTTTTTTTTAAAACTCTGAAACTCCAAGTGACGGATTGAATTCAGATTTAAATAAAATTCATAATCACTCCGAATTCACTCCCGTTTTTTTTACAGTGTAGCAAATAAGAGGCAATTTATAAATTTTAAATAAATAAATTCATTAATTAAATTTAAAAAAAGGCTATTCGGTAGCCGAAATGGAAGTAGATTTCTCATTATTTCTTTATTTTGAAGTTTTAAGGTAAAATTTAATTAAAAATTAATTTTTCTTTTACATTTTTAATGAATTTTGTGCTCAAAAAACCGCCAAAAATAAAATAATTTGACAATTTAAATTGCCACCTTTTCCTATACAACCAATTTTTTTAATTTTTGAATTTTTTTGATAGGGTACGAATTTTAAAACTTTTATTCTATTACATTTTATTTATTTATTTAAAAATTTTAAAATTTAAAAAATTGTCATCTACGTTCTCACTCATCTTTACCTCAACAATTAAAATTAAAATTTAATAAGCATCAATTAATTAAAATGTTTTCACAGACTGGGACCGATTCCTTGGATGATTATGGGAGAATTATTTACAACAGAAACAAAAGCTATGGCTTCAGGATTGGCTGTAATGTTGAATTGGTTTTTAGTATTTTTAGTCACTAAAACATTTCCATCGATGAAAGAAGGAATAGGCGCTGCTGCAACTTTTTGGGTTTTCGCCGGCATAATGGCGGGTGCTACGGTCTTTGAATATTTATTTGTTCTTGAAACCAAAGGAAAAACATTACAAGAAATTCAAAATGAATTGAATGGAAATAATACCGAGAGACAAAGACGTTCTTAAACTTTTTTTCATACTAGTCCATTAATTATTTTTATTTATTCATATAACACATTATCATTTATTAGTTTTACGTGAGTATCATCAATGATAGCATAGATATTATATTTGATAAGGAATAAGCGACTACTGCAATGCATTTTTTATCGATTAAATCTAGGAAATTTTCGTACTAAGCAACTAAAAAAAAATTTACTAACTTGAGATTATTTATCAATAAAGTCTTTATCAATTGATAATTTTATTTTAAAAATTAAAAACAAATAAAATCACGGTCATCTATAAGTACATATATAAACTACTAGAATTTATATAAAAAAAAAAATGTAATTGCTTCTTGATCGATTTATTATCAATAAATTTTTACTATTAATTATTGACAATGTAATTTTATAAAAAAAATATATATATTCTATGAACAATAAATAAGAGTATTGAATAAAAAATATTTAAAAAGTAAAGTTCTCTCATAATATTTAAAATATATAAGATAATAGCTTATAAATTGATGTCGATTAAAAGAGATAAAAACGGAGTGTTATCAAGCGAAATAGCATAATTGTTAATTATTATCAAATGGCATCAGAATAGCCCATTGAAGATTCATATTCAATCCAGTTGTCGTTCCTGGCATTGCGTCACAGCTTCTTTCAAAATTAAACTCTTTATAATTGTTATTTAAAATATAACTATTTTTTAATGACAATTAAAAACTGACGGAACTGCAATTACACTTATCAGGTGATAGTTTTGTCTGTAACATTTATTTCGACGCAGATGTTCCCGGTGGTTAATTATAACTTCTTCTTCATCTGAAACTCATCGTAAATAATTTACGTTATTAATTTGAAATTAAATAGTGCACTGAAAAAATTTTCGGAGTGAATGTGGATTAAATCCGGAGTAAATTCGGAGTGGACTCACCTACAGGGAGTTTATTTTAATAATAAAACTCCGAATTAGAGTGAATGAGGTTTTGAATAAAATTTGTAATTACTCCGAATTCACTCCCGATTTTTTTCAGTGTAATTGAGTGATAGTTTGTTAAATTAAATAATAGTATTTATTACTTAATAGAAAAAGTATAAAAATATCAATCAGAGAGATTACAAGAACGTAAAAGTTGTAGATCACCGGCCCCCACTATGACCACTACGGAGGATTCGTCAATGATAGAGGGGCGATATAAAGAGTATCAATACGAAGCCGTGGCTACGAGTTTTCCTGTGTCACGTTCAGACTTTCACACTACCCTCGATACTAATCCAAACAATAATAATTATTCTGCAACCACTGATTTTCACGATAAACTTAAAACTGATAAAATATCAATCAACAGTAACAGAAAAATAAACATCATGAGCCACGAAAAAGGCTCGAAATTACTTCAATTTATTGCTGCCACTGCTGGTAATTAAAAAATTACAATCCGTAATAACAGTAATTAATTTTTCATCACTTTCATTAATTTTCTTTTTTTTTTTAATTTAAAAAAATAATTCAGCAAAAGTATTTTTAATTATAAATATGAGTGACAATAAAACGATACGAGTAATAAAAATTAACGAGGAAGTTTATTCAATTATTATACTTCATCTATTGAAACGTACAACGGAAATAAATCATTACTTGTTTCAAGTGTCTTGTGTTTATATGCTACGAAAATAATTTTCAGATTGATAAGTAATCGAATTTAATATCATTAACTGTGACGTTTGCATTACAATATTGTTTGTGCAACTGTTTCAAAGTTTATCATTTTATTATTCAAATACTGATCATTTATACCCACCCACTTGTGATTAATTTTTATCACTTGTCTTTAAACCAAACGACTACGAAAAAAAAAGTTATTGAAACTAGTAAAGTAGACAAGTAAAAAAAGATTAAGTAAAACGATAAATAATTAACAATCGCACTGCGAGTAATTACAGTGTTGATAGTACGGAGTCACTTGACTTTTTTTTTACCTCGTAGTGTAGCGATAAAATAATCAAAACGCGAATTTCAAAGCTCGATTATTGAACGTCAGATTTGTTTATCTTGACTTTTAAAATTATTCAATACCGCGCTCTTATTATACTTTAATATATATGATGTATGTATGTATGTAATCCCGATAGCAAACATCGCCGTGGTGGCTGGAGGCGCAATGCTGGGATGGACAAGTCCGATTCTGTTGATGCTCAAAGAAGACCCGCCGAATGAAGAAAATCCTTTGGGTCGAGCCATCAGTGAAGAAGAGGCATCATGGATTGGATCCCTTACTCCAGTGGGTGCATTGGTCGGCGGTTTTTTTGCTGGTTATTTAGCTGAAATGTAAAGAATTTGTTTCTTATTAACGATATTAATTACACTGTAAAAAATCCCGAGTGAATTCGGATTTTATTTAAATTCAAATTCACTCCGCGTACGGAAAAATCACTCAGCATATGGAGTAAATAAGGAGTTTGTCTTTTCAGTGGAGTGATTTTGTAGTGGTCGAAAATTTTTTGCAGTGCATATTTGTATGTATGAAGAAAATTATTTAGATTTACTGATAATTCCAGATGGGGAAGACGGACGACGTTATTGTCCAGCGTAATTCCCTCGATTCTGGGCTGGATTCTCATCGCCACGGGAGAAACTGTTGAAATTTTTTACGTCGCGAGGTTTATTTTTGGAGTTTCGTTGTCTATTTCTTTTACTGTTTTGCCGATGTACTGCGGCGAGATCGCAGAGACTTCGATTCGAGGGATACTTGGGTCCTTTTTGCAATTATTTATCACCGTAGGTTTATTATGGGCGTACAGTATCGGTCCTTATGTCTCGTACACGACTTTTTGGATCACTTGTGGTGCATTGCCGATTGCTTTCTTTGTTTTCTTCTTCACTATGCCAGAGTCCCCTTATTATCTGGCGGCGAAAGGTCGGAAGGAGGAAGTTATCAGTGCGCTGGCAAGATTACGGGGAAAGAGTAAAGATGCAGTACGGGTTGAGGCTGATGAAATAGAGGTAAGTAAAATAAATGATAATTTTTTTTTTAATTAGTTTGTATACTACAGTAGATCTGTTGGATTTTTAATTAGGCGACCGTCCAGGAAGCTTATAATAAAGAAGCGACAATAACGGACTTGTTCACGGTCAAAGCCAATTTCAAAGCACTTATTTTCACGTGTTTGCTTGTTATTTTTCAACAAATGACTGGGATTAATGTCGTTCTTTTTTACTCGGAGAATATTTTTGCGAGCGCTGGAAATTCTGGTATCAGCTCATCCATCGAAACAATTATTGTCGGAATAGTACAGCTGATTGCTTCCTGTGTCACGCCTCTGGTTGTCGACCGACTGGGACGGAGGATACTTTTGATAATATCTGGTACAGGCACCGCTCTAAGTCTCGTAGGTTTAATTTAAATTAATTTTTATTTAATTAAATTAATATGGTTTTAATGAAATTTTAAATTTTTAGGGAGTTCTTGGACTCTTCTTTTACCTCAAAGATTCAGCGAAGAGTGACGTTAGTAGTATCGGCTGGTTACCGATAGCTTCATTGATAATTTTCATAGCGACTTACAGTATTGGCTGGGGTCCACTTCCTTGGGCAGTTATGGGAGAGATGTTTAGCACGGAAGTTAAATCAAAAGCATCTGGAATAGTTGTTTTCGCTTGTTGGTTTTTAGCCTTTTTGATAACTAAATATTTTAGTAACATCGCGTTGGCTTTTGGTCAATACACAGCCTTCTGGTTATTTGGAGTTTTTTGCAACCTAAGTATTCTCTTTACTGTTTTTATTTTACCAGAGACAAAAGGAAAATCACTTCAAGAAATTCAAAATGAACTCAGTGGATCTAGTCATAAATAATTAATTTTATTTAAATAAATAATTGTACGAAAAAAAAAGAACTATTTATATTGAGAAACTCACTTATAGTTAAAACATGAATAATTATACACTGTAAAAAAAGCGTTGTTAAAAATGGGCTCAATTTAACACTGCGCGTTGTTAAAATGAAATAATACCGGTGTAGGCGGTGTAATTTGACGGTGTTAAAATACCGATGTTAAATCGGTGTAAAAAAAAATTCCGCGTATAGAAATTAGAAAAAAAAAAATGTATTACATATAAAAAATATTTAAAAATTTAACGAATATCATCTAGAGGACATTTCAATTTTGTTATGTACTTATTTAAATAATTATTTATGTTTTATGTAATTTATTTAAAAATTATACAGTTTTATGGCCACCATTTCAATCACCAATAATTTAATTAATTAATAAAACCACTAATTAATAGTAGTGATCGAGTAAGTAAAAAGTAAAATATTTTAACACCGGTAAAGAATATATACACCGATGGCGGTGTTATTTTAACACCGCTTTCAATGTTGAAATTTAACACCGAAAATTTTAACACCTACACCACTTGGACTTACCCCGGTTTTTTTTACAGTGTAGTATAAGTATTAAAATTTATTGTCTATGCTAGAAAAATTAATATTTTAACTTAAAAAATCGTAACTTAAAAAAATTAATGACACGTTTTAAAGTTTATTTTTTTCTGTTAATTTTTCTAGTAATAAATAGATATAAATTACTGCATTATTAATTTTATATCTATCGCGAAGAATTATTTTTTTGAGAGAAGAAAATCAGAATTTATTTACACTACTGCAAAAAAAAAAATAAGATCAAAATATCTTTTAATAAATTTAGATTTCTTCTATTGAGAAAATTATTTTGAATGAAATCTTCTAATTTTTGCACCTAAAATATATGACATTGAAAATCTTTAATAGCACAATTTATTGTGGCAAAAATATACAATGATTCGAAAGTATTTACAGTTTTTAACAAATAACTGTGATTTCCAACCTTGTGTCTCATTTAAAATAATAAATTCTATATCTTATCTATTTGAACGATTTCCACGATAGGGTATTAAAAAAAAGTATAATTTAATATTTAATGTTAAATAAATAATTTTATAAAATAATTAAATTATCTCTGCATTCTTTTATTTCTCTAGATTATCGAAAAAGGTAATCAATTAATCGATTTCGATTATAAGTAATATATAATAAAAATATTATCATGTGTATGCTCAGATTGATGATAATAAAAACCAGTAGAGCGTTAGAAGTGCGATTTATCAGAGAACTTATTTTAATGACAAATGTTTCCGACGTTTCAATTGGACTTTTTTCTTCACATGTAATAACTCATTGTAAAAAATTATTATCTATTCATCAAGATGGCAAATGATTATTGTAAAATTATTAAATTGCAGTAGCCTTCGTCTTCTAGCAATTAAAGGTTGACAACTTCCAATAGTAATGCGGATTCTAGTTATTTTTAAATTAATTACTTACCTTAATTTTTATTTATCAACGCAGTGTAGTTTAATATAACAGCGAAATATTTAACGAAAGAACAAGACCCAACGTCAACACAATGAAGGACAATGAAGGCTCAAAATTACTACAATTTGCTGCAGGCATTGCTGGTAATTTATCGTTATTATAAAACACTTTGTATATATTTATAATTATATTGTTGCGTTTAATGTTTTCCTGCTTTAAAAACTTTTTTTTTATTTTTATTAAAGAAAAAAAAATACTGAAACTTTGACATGAATGCGATAAAAAAAAACAAAGATAAATAATTATATTGCATAATGAAGACATTTGAGAGTAGTGGGGATCCGGTTATTTATTTAGCAAATTTTTTTTCAACTTCCCGCTGCGAAAATAGATTTTTTTTTTTTTTAAATTTAAATGACAGTAGGATGCAGAAGTTATTGCAGTTAAACTTCCATTTAATTGTACAATTAATTATTAAACACAAAATTTACTTGTCACGAGCTTCAAAATTATTAAGCATTCAATACTATATCGATTGATGATAAATATGTATATTGTTTCAGCAAATATTTGCATAATGGCGGGAAGCGCAGCAATGGCTTGGTCGAACCCGATTCTGTTGATGCTCAGAGAAGATCCGGTTAATGAAGAAAACCCACTGGGTCGGCCTATCAGTGAGGAAGAAGCCTCTTGGATCGGATCAATGGCGGCAGTGGGTACATTAATTATTTGTTTATTCCCGGGATATTTGGCTGAAAAGTAAGTACGATATTTAGAGTATTAATTAGAGTGACTAAGCCAGTAAATGACAGCTCAGCCAGTGAATGAACGATCGGGTTTTTAAATATTTTAATATAAAAGGATCCAAAAAATCAGAAGCGACGTTCTAGACTTCGTCAATTGAACAGCAATAAAGTATTTTTTTTTACAATTGTGATTAAAGTCGAAATTATGTAGGAAAAAACTAAATGATGTTCATTTACTGGTCGTGTTCATTCAATGGACCGATCATGCAATACTGATATAAGGTACAGAGAAAAAATGGATTTCTTGGCGCAAAAAATTTTTACTCGCCCCAAGAAAATTTTTTTATTATAAATTGAGGACTAAAATTCTCTTGGAGCGAAAAAAAATTTCTTGCTCCAATAACTGTTTCCTAATCATAAGAAAACTTTTATCTGCAATTAATAATGCAAAATATTTCTTGCGCCAAAAAATCATTTTTTTCTGTATTGAGATACCGTTTTTGGCCAGTTTTGAATACTTGAAAAATGTAAATAAAAGGATTTGTAAAAGACGCAAGGACATAATTAATATTTAAAATGAGTAAAAGAAAATTTTTATTACACTGTTATAATGTAAACTTTTTTTTATACTTTTTCATTATTTAAAATGAAGTTTTAAATGCCCAACAATGAAGCGGTTGTCAAAAATGGTACTTCTGACCTATTTGAAGATGATAAATATACATACCGGCGATTTCAGATGGGGAAGACGAGCAACTCTGTTATCTAGCGTCGTACCATATCTTCTTGGTTGGATAATCCTCGCCACAGGTAAAAGTATCGAAGCCCTGTATGTAGCAAGATTTATGTCAGGTCTAGGAATTGCTGTTGCATTCGCAATATTGCCAATGTATTGCGGCGAAATCGCTGAAACATCAATTCGAGGGATACTTGGTTCATTATTTCAAATATTTATCACTCTTGGTCAATTATGGGCGTATTGTATTGGTCCGTACGTTTCTTATACCCATTACTGGATCGCTTGTGCTGTTTTGCCGATAGCTTTCTTCATTCTCTTCTTACCTATGCCAGAGTCCCCGCACTACCTGGCAGCAAAAGGTCGGACAGAGGAAGTAATCAAAGTGCTAGCAAGGCTGCGCGGGAAAAGTGAAGATGCTGTTAGATACGAAGCGAATGAAATAGAGGTTTCAAATAAATTCATACTATCAATTTAAATGTTGATAATCTTATGAATCCATTCTATGTTTCATTAGGCAGCTGTTCGAGAAAATTTTAATAGAACAGCGACAATCATGGACTTGTTTAAGGTCAAGGCTAATTTAAAAGCGCTATTTATTACATGTGCATTAGTAACTTTTCAACAGATGAGTGGTATCGTTGTTGTTCTTCTTTACTCAGAGCTTATATTTGCAAGTGCTGGGAACGTTGGCATCAGCTCGTCGGTTGAAACTATTATTGTAGGACTAGTTCAGTTATTTGGTTCGTGTGTCAATCCGCTGGTTGTCGACCGATTGGGACGCAGGATACTTTTGATCATCTCTGGTACAGGCTCCGCTCTAAGTCTTGTAAGTTAATGGCTCAATTTATTCAATTCCATAACAATGAATATATAATTGTATTTTTTAGGCAGCGCTTGGACTCTTCTTTTATCTCAAAGATGCAGCAAAAAGTGATGTCAGTGGTATCGGTTGGTTACCATTAACTTCAATGATTATCTATATGTCAACATATAGCGTTGGATTGGGTCCTCTTCCTTGGACAATTATGGGGGAAATGTTTTCCCCAGAAATAAAAACCAAAGCCTCAGGAATTACTGTATTTATTTGTTGTTTTTTGGCATTTGTTGTTAGTAAATATTTTATAAGTATTGCAATATCATTTGGCCAATTCACTGCCTTTTGGTTTTTTGGAGTTTTTTGTATTCTGAGTGTTCTCTTTACGGTTTTCATTTTACCAGAAACAAAAGGAAAATCGCTGCAGGAAATTCAAAACGAACTTGCTAGAAAAGCTAGTAAATAATTAATTGTTGACTTACTTGGTATCTGTTTAAGTAAAAAAATTAAAATTTTACTTGGTTTTTGTTTAATTGTCTTAAATTAAATTGGCTTAAGTAAAAAAAGTAAAACTGTTATTTTTTTAAATTTGAGTAAAAAAAGTAAAAAGTTATTTTTTTGTCCTTGGCGTTTACGATTTCTTTTGTTAATAAATTCACAAAAATAAAACGTCCAATGCTAAGTAATTAATAAATCGATTTTGATCATAAACAATCACAAAAGTAGTATCATGTAACCGTAAATCTATTATTGATAATAGTAAAAACCAGTAGACAATCAAAATATGTTATTGACAAATGTATCCGAGGTGTTTGTTAAATGTCTTATTATTTTTTTATATTATACCTTACTGCTTAAAAATCTTATCTATTATGATTAAGATTAAAAAACTTATTACCGTAAAATTATAAAGTTAAAGCCGCTATAATAGTCGTATTTTTGTTTCAACTATTACAGTTTTAGCCTTTTTAAAAATTAGTCAAATAACAATCATTTTTTTTTAAATACTTTGATGCTTAACTCCAGCTCATTGTTACGGTAAAACATTAATTATTGCTAGTTAACATCAGCATAATGAAAAACAGTGGAGGTTCAAAACTACTCCAATTTGCTGCGGCTATTGCAGGTAATTTATTATTATTATTATCAACCCTTGATAGCCCGCACAAAAAAATATATATGTGCCATATAGCCAACGCATTGATGCATGTATGTCACATATATATTTTTTCGTATGGGAGATATTTATAATTATTTTGCTGTATAACATAAACTTTTTTTTTTTAATTTTTTAAAAATTTTTATTGTGAAAAAGAAACTGAAACTTTATATAACACGTATGTGATAGTAAAAATCGCGTTAGATAATAAACATATTCAAGAGTAATAATCCTACGGTAAGATTTATTTGTAGTTTCACTTTCATCAAATTCTTTTGTCAATTATCAAATACAAAATTTACTTGTCAGGAACTGTAAAAATATTAAGGGACACCACGTGTGAAATTTTATACCTCCAAAAATAACATATTACAATTTAAAGTGCGTATCTCAAATAGTTTTTCAGTTACAGCCATCGGAAGAGCAGCCACTAATCGGTTCTCAAAACTAATTTTCAAAAATTGCTGCAGTTACAACTCGAAGACAAATCATCTGATCGATTTGATTCTTATTGCAGTTTCTTTTAAATGTTTCTCCATGCCACGAACCTCCAGTTTTCCGATCGAATAGAAAATTTTATTTTGCCAGTCCAAAAATCATAAAATTTTCGCGCGAAATTTGAAACTTTTTTTAAAATCTCCGCCATTTAGTTGAATTTCAATTTTTTTTTATCGAGGGTCATGGTACGAGCAATACCTTTTAATTCAATAAAATTTTTGGTTTTTTTTATTTCATCCACTGCAAAGGTCGCTGTCACTGCAGCAGTGGGGAGACTTTTTTTAGAGCGGGAGATTGCGAATAACTCGCTGAATTTTCAATTTTTCAGTCCAAAAATTTAATCAAGTATTTATTATACATCCAGAAATATGTCCTTGCAACATTAAAACATTCCAAGCAGTAGTTTTCTTCAAAAAAATTCCCAAAATCACTTTTTTCAGGCGGCACACCAATGGTGCCCCTTGAATATTCAATGCCATACATCGATAATAAATTTTTATGATTCCAGCAAATATTTGCACAATGTCGGGTGGCGCAGTCTTGGTTTGGTCTAGTCCAACTTTGTTGATGCTCAGAGAAGATCCAGTAAATGAAGAAAATTCCCTGGGACGACCTATCAGCGCAGAAGAAGCATCTTGGGTTGAATCACTGGCGTCGATGGGTATATTGGCTGGTTCTTTATTGCCAGGATATCTGGCTGGAAAGTAAATATGAACCATCGACGCATTAACTCTATCGTTATATCCGGAGATCATAAATAACATAACGTTTATTGCAGATGGGGGAGACGCGCAACTCTGTTATCTAGCATTGTACCATATCTTCTTGGCTGGTCATTGGTTGGCGCAGGAAGAAGTATAGAAGTTCTGTATGCAGGGAGATTTATTTTAGGTCTTGCAACTTCTATCGCATTCGCTGTAATTTCGATCTACTGTGGCGAAATAGCTGAACCATCAATTCGAGGGATACTTTGCGCACTATTTCAAACATCTATTACTCTCGGTGAACTATGGGCATTTTGTATTGGTCCATACGTTTCGTATATAAGTTTATGTATCGCTTGTGCTGCACTGCCGATCGCTTTTTTTATTTCCTTCTACATAATGCCCGAATCTCCATATTATTTGGCGGCAAAAGCTCGCAATGAGGATGTTGTCAGAGTGCTGGCAAGTCTGCGAGGAAAGAGTGAAGATGACGTTCAAATTGAAGCGGACGAAATCGAGGTTCTAATTTAAACATTAAATTTCAATGTTTATAATCGTATGAATAAATTATATGTTTCATTAGATAGCGGTTCGGGTAAATCGTCATAAAAAGACGACAATGATGGACTTGTTTAAGGTCAAGGCAAACTTGAAAGCGCTATTTATTACGTGTACTTTAGTAACTTTTCAACAGATCAGTGGCATCGCTGTAGTTGTTAGTTACTTAGAAGTCATATTCGTAAGTGCTGGGAACACTGGTATGAGTTCAGCGCTGGAAGCCATCATCGTGGGAGTGGTTCAGTTATTGAGTTCATGTATCAATCCGCTACTTGTCGATCGATTGGGACGTAGGGTACTTTTGATTTTCTCTGGTATAGGCTCCGCTCTAAGTCTTGTAAGTTAATGACTCAAGTAATTCAATTCCGTATCAATGAAGATGATTGTATTTTTTCAGGGTGCGCTCGGACTCTTCTTTTATCTTAAAGATGCAGCAAAAAGTGATGTCAGTGGCCTTGGTTGGTTACCATTAACTGCACTGATTATTTATATGTCAACATATAGCGTTGGATTGGGTCCTCTTCCTTGGACAATTACGGGGGAAATGTTTTCCCCAGAAATAAAAACCAAAGCCTCAGGAATAACCGTCTTCACTTGTCTATTTTTCGCAGTTATGATGAATAAATATTTTATTGGTATTGCGGCAACATTTGGTCATTACACCGCATTTTGGTTTTTTGGAAGTTTTACTATGTTGAGTGTTTTTTTCACTGTTTTCATTTTACCAGAAACAAAAGGAAAATCACTTCAAGAAATTCAAAATGAACTTGCAGGAAAAGCTCATTTATAATTATTTGTTTTATAAATTATTTTTCAATAAAGCTTTAATTTTAAATATTAAAAAATTACATCACCACAATTTTATTTATAGTCAACAACTCTGCCATTATAACCCGATTTTGATAACTTTTTTTATTAGTTACAATTGTTAATATTTTGTTATTATTACAAATCGTTTTGGAGACTTAATTTAAAGCTCAAAATTTAAAAAAATTTTTGAAAGGGCATTAAAGTCCTGCGCCCTTTAGGTTTTTAAAATTTTTAAAAGCTTCTTAAAGACAAAAGATCTATAAAAATGTACACAAAAAAAAGATTTCTTATTAAATAATTTATTCAACAATTTTAATAAATTTATGTTTTATTTAATTGTTGAAGAAGATAATCAATAGATCGATTCTGATTAAAAGCAAAACAACCGCGTCATCAAGTGTAAATTCGATAATGTAAAAATTCGGCAGAGCAATCGAAAGGTAATTTATCAGATATTACTTATTAATGATATTCATATCGTAGCTGAATTTGTGCCAGAGGTTTCATTTAAATTATTTTTCGTCTGTGTTATCGCATCGTTAATTAATTCCATGGCATCCATACAGTTTTTGTGTGTCAATTCGTGATTTCTTCTTTACCCTGAACATTAATAATTTTACAATGAGTAATTTCATCGAACAGAGCTATGGGGATAAAAAAAAATCCCTCGCAAACAGCAATAAAGTCAAGATAATTAACGTCGAAAAGGGCTCCAAGGCACCCCAATTTATTGCAGCTATTGCTGGTAATTATTTTTTTATTTATAATCTAAATAATTTTTTTTTTTTAAAGAAGAAAATTATTACGTCTTGTAACAAAAAAAATTAAGTACAATAACTCGATTATTTCATGATAGAGTACGATATTAATCAGCGACATAAGTTGTTATTTTATAAAATCTTACGGCCGAGTATATGTTGAAAAAAAAGTTGCATGTCATACTTTGGTAATAATTCCAGCGAACATATGTGTGATGGCTGGTGGCGCGATGGTTGTCTGGTCAAATCCAATTCTTTTGATGCTTGGAGAAGATCCAGTGAATAAAGAAAATCCTCTGGGTCGGCCTATCAGCGCAGAAGAAGAATCTTGGATCGGATCACTGAATGTGATGGGTTCAATGATCGGAAGTCTTTTTCCAGGATATTTTGCTGAAAGGTAATAAAAATTTAGGGTCCGTTCATAAAATTAATCACAAAAAATTTTATCTTTTCAGACCCCCCCCCCTAGCAATATCGCGTCGCAAATGATATATCCCCCCACCCCCAAGAAAAATTTGTAACCTTGTCACAGTAAGCGACACCGTCTCCCCCCTAAGTGCGAACGTTTTTCATAAACGGCCCCTTATTAACGGGTCTTACTAAATTACTATATTTGTATATGATAAATATCGATATTGTTGATTGCAGATTTGGAAGACGTACAATTTTATTGGCCAGCGTGATACCGTCAATCTTAACTTGGATACTGATAGGCATAGGAAGAAGTATACAAGTCCTGTACATGGCAAGATTCATTTCAGGTGTAGCCGTTGCTATTGGATTTGCTGTGATTCCAATGTACTCTGGTGAAATTGCAGAGACATCAATTCGCGGAATGCTTGGTTCATTATTTCAAGTATCTGTTACCCTAGGTCAATTATGGGCATACTGTATCGGTCCGTATGTTTCTTACACAAATTACTGCATCGCTTGTGCTGTTTTGCCGATTGCGTTCTTCGTTCTCTTCTTACCCATGCCAGAGTCTCCGCACTACCTGGCAGCAAAAGGTCGGACAGAGGAAGTCATCAAAGTGCTGGCAAGGCTGCGCGGGAAGAGTGAAGATGCTGTTAGATACGAAGCGAATGAAATAGAGGTTTCAAATAAATTCATATTATCAATTTCAATAGCAATAATTATTATCATATGCATCTATTGTATGTTCCACTAGGCATATGTTCAAAAATCTTTCTACCAAAAAGCGACGATCATGGACTTGTTTAAGGTCAAGGCAAACTTTAAAGCTCTGGTTATAACATGTTTACTGGTGACTTTTCAACAGATGAGTGGCATCATTGTCGTTCTTCTTTACTCAGAACTTATACTTGCAAGTGCAGGAGACAGCGGCATCAGCTCGGCGCTTGAAACCATTATTGTAGGACTGGTCAAGCTGATCAGTACCTGCGCTAATCCACTGGTTGTTGACCGACTTGGACGTAATATACTTCTAATCATTTCCGGCATAGGCACTAGTTTAAGTCTCGTAAGTCAACGGTTCAATTTATTCAATTTCGTCATTATACATTGAAGAAATGATATTTTTTTAGGGAGCGCTTGGAATCTTCTTTTACCTCAAAGATGCAATTAGATGTGATGTCAGTGGTATTGGTTGGCTGCCAATATCTTCGCTGATTATGTACATGGCGACCTACAGCGTCGGATTGGGTCCCCTTCCTTGGACAATTATGGGGGAAATTTTCGCTCCGGAAGTGAAGTCCAGGTCAACAGCAATAACTGTCTTCCTTAGTTGTTTTTTAGCATTTGTTATCAGTAAATATTTTATAAATATTGCAACGACGTTTGGCCAATACATTGCCTTCATGTTCTTCAGTTTTTGTTGCATTCTAAGTGTCTTGTTTACTGTATTTGTGATGCCCGAAACAAAAGGAAAATCACTGCAAGAAATTCAAGACGAACTTGGCGGGAAATCTTTTAAATGAATAATTGTTGTCAAAATTATAAACTAAAATTTAAATGTTATTGTTTTTTTTTTTTTTTAACTTCAACTGTCGTCATTGATCAGTATCATGTGCAAGGTAACTTTTATTATTAGTTACGATAAATAAAAATATATAATACGATATGTTTATTATTCAAAAACTTACTCCACAGATTTAATAAATTTTTGTTTTATTTAATTACTGAAGATGATAATCGATAGATCGATTTCAATTAAAAGTAAAACAACAGTGTTATCAAGTGTCAATTTTATGATAAAGAATTCGGCGAGTAATCAAAACATAATTTATCAAATCATCCTGATTATTGATATTCATGTAGAAACTAAATATATGTCAGAGGTTTCATTTTGAACATTTTTTACTCGTAGTATCTTATCATTAATTAATTGCTCATTATCATCTCTAGAAATTCAAAAAGAACTCAGGGGAAAGCTTATAAATAATGAATTGTTTTATAAATTATTTTTAAAAAATTAAATCACCACAGTTTTATTTACACTCAATAACTGTGCCATTAATACCCGCTTGATTACTTTTCTCATTAATTACATTAAATTAAAATATTTAAATATTCATTATTTAATGATTTCTTTAACAATTTTAATAAATTTTTATTTTGTTTAAGAGGCCGTTCATAAAATATGTTCGCACTTATGGGGGTGGGGGGTGTCGCTTACTGTGACAAGGGGGTCGGGGGGTCTAAGGAAACGAGACGCTTGCAGTTCATATAACATTTTTTCAAATTTTTCTCACAGTATTTTGAAATTAAAGTTTTAATATTGAAAATAATAAATATTTTGAAATGCAGAAATTTTTGTACTAATAATTGTCATATGTCATGTGCGAGGGGGGGATTTAATTTATGACGTAATATTGATAGGGGGTAGCAAAAAATGTGACAGTGTGGCGAGGGGGGGGGGGGGGTGTAAAAGGGTAAAATTTTGCATGACATATTTTATGAACGACGCTAATTGTTGAATATGATAATCTATATATCGATCAGTGTCATCAAGTGTAGAATCGATAATATAAAAATTCAGCAGAGCAATCAAAGTATGATTGATCAGTTAACTCATTAATGATAATGATATTCATGTCGTAACTAAATGTGTGTCATAAGTTTTATTTGAATTAGTTTTCGTTCGCGGTATCTTATCTTAAAATAATTGCTTAGTGTCCGTGAAATCGTTGAATTCATTGCCATAAAATGAAAGCTGCTGACGAAAAAACCGTAATTACTAAAAGAATTATCAGTGAATTTCTACCGATTCGTTGCTTTGTTTGCGCGTCGATCCGTCATTTTTTTATACCTTTAATGCTATTATTCTACAATGACTAATTTGATCGAACAAAGTTATGATGATAAGAAAATATCCCTTACCAAGAACACCGAAATCGAGATAATCGATTACGAAAAAGGATCCAAGACACTTCAATTCCTCGCAGCTATTGCTGGTATTTAATTTTTTCGTTACAATCTACACTAAGCCTTACTTTTTTTGTATTCTAATAAAATAAACAAAGTTCAATAACTCTATTATGTTATGATAAAGTGCGAATGCTATCAGCGAGATAACAAGTTATCAAAATTGTTAATTTACTTAATCATATGGCAAAATATAATGAATTAACTATACAAATATCAAATTAATTTCTCATAAAATAAAAAAAATGATTGCATGTCATACTTTGGTATGAATTCCAGCAAACATATGTGTGATGACCGGCGGCGCAATGATTGTCTGGTCTAATCCAGTTCTGTTGATGCTCAGCGAAAATCCGGTGAATGACGAAAATCCTCTGGGTCGGCCTATCAGCGCGGAAGAGACATCTTGGATCGGAACACTGCCCGCGACTGGTGCAGTGGTCGGAAGTCTTTTTCCAGGATATTTTGCTGAAAGGTAATAATCATTTACTAATGTGTTTAATAAATTAATATATTTGTATATGATAAATAAAGAAACCGTCGATTGCAGATGGGGGAGACGGACGACTTTATTGGCCAGCATCATACCATCAATGATAAGTTGGACACTGATTGGTACAGGAAAAAGTATAGGAGTCCTCTATGCGGGAAGATTTATTTCAGGTCTAGTGGTTGCTATCGCATTTAACGTAACTCCGATGTACTGTGGGGAAATCGCAGAGACTTCGATTCGAGGGATACTTGGTGCATTTTTCCAAGTATCTATTACTCTTGGTCAGATATTTGCATATATTATTGGTTCGTGCGTTTCTTATACCCATTACTGGATCGCTTGTGCTGCATTACCAATAGTTTTCTTCGTTCTCTTCTTACCCATGCCAGAGTCTCCGCACTACCTCGCGGCAAAAGGTCGGACAGAAGACGTCATCAAGGTGCTAACAAGGCTGCGCGGAAAGAGCGCAGATGCTGTGCAAAACGAAGCGCATGAAATTAAGGTTTCTAACGAATTCAATCTGCCAATTTCAATACACAAGAAAAGAATTTCTTGCCGAAAATAAAATTTTGCATTTTAAAATAGAAAGAAAAATTTTTTTAATACTAGAAAGAATTACTCTACTGAAGGAAATTTCTTTTCGCCTCAATAAAACTTTCGTTTTCAATTCAAAAAAATCTTTTGCACCAAGAAATCATTTTTTTCCGTGTATAATAACAATGATTATTATAATATAAATTTATTGTATATTCCACTAGGCATTTGTTCAAAAATCTTACTATGAACAAGCGACGATCATGGACTTGTTTAAAGTCAAGGCTAATTTAAAAGCACTATTTATTACATGTGCATTAGTAACTTTTCAAGAGATCAGCGGAATCGGTGTAGTCATTTCTTACTCAGGACTTATATTTGCGAGTGCTGGGAATTTCAGTATCAGTTCGTCGCTGGAAACTATTATCGTAGGAGTAGTTCAACTTATTGGTTCGTGTGTTAACCCGCTGATTGTCGACCGATTGGGACGTAAGATCCTATTGATCATCTCTGGTACAGGATCCGCTCTAAGTCTTGTAAGTTAATAACTCAAGTAATTCAATTCCGTATCAATGAAGATGATTGTATTTTTTCAGGGAGCGCTTGGACTCTTCTTTTATCTTAAAGATGCAGCAAAAAGTGATGTCAGTGGCATTGGTTGGTTACCATTAACCGCACTGATTATGTACATCGCAACTTATAGTGTTGGATTAGGTCCTCTTCCTTGGACAATTACGGGCGAGATATTTTCCCCGGAAATAAAGTCCAAAGCATCAGGAATAACTGTATTTATTTGTTGTTTTTTGGCATTTGTTGTTAGTAAATATTTCATAAATATTGCTACGGCATTTGGTCATTACACAGCATTTTGGATTTTCAGCTGTTTTTGTATTCTCAGTATTTTTTTTACCATATTTGTTGTACCAGAAACCAAGGGAAAATCATTACCAGAAATTCAAAACGAACTTAGTGGCAAAGCTCAATAGTAAATAATTATTTTTTAAGAAAATTATTTTTAGATAGTTATTGCGTAGAACGATTTTTTAAAGAATTTTAACGAAACTTCTCTTGATTGTTATTTGATTAATTACAAATAACATGATCTTATTTCGATCAAAATTGACCACCTCAGTTTAGAAAAAGGTCAAGTACCTCAAAATCAGCGGGAAGTTTTGGAGCTGGCCCACAGGGCCAACCGTGCCTGGATTTTTTAAATTCAAAGATCCAAGGCATATTCACTGCCAAAAGTTGTCGACTAATGATGACAAATATTAAGAATTTTATTAAAAAATTAAGTAAAGAGGAAAAATTTTGTGTTACTTTAGAAACCTTCGCTAAATTACAATTTCATATACTTTTGTCTCCAATTGTACCTCCAAAACATTCTTAATGTATTGACAATAATAAAAACCAGTAGACAAATGTATCAGACGTGTTTGTAAAATGTCTTATTTTTTTTTATATTATACCTCGCTGCTAAAAAAATCTTATCTATTCATTAAGATTATAAAACTTATTACTGTAAAATTATAAAATTAAAGCTGCTATAATAGTCGCATTTTTGTTTCAACTATTACTGTTTCATACTTTCTAAAAGTAAGTCAAATGATAACAATTTTTTTTTTTTTTAACACTTTGATGCTCAACTCTAGCTCATTGTAACGGCAAGTATTAATTAGTACCAATTAACGTGAGCATAATGAAAAACAATGGAGGCTCAAAACAACTACAGTTTGCTGCGGCCATTACAGGTAATTTGTTATTATTATCAACATTTCATTGATACTTATAATTATTTTGCTGCTTACATAATCTCTTTTTTTTTTATTTTTACTGTGAAAAAAAACTGAAACTTTACATAACACGATAATAAAAAATGACATAAAAATTGCGTTACATTCTAAACATTTTAAAGAGTAATGATCCTACGGTAAGATTTAGATATTGTAATTTCATTTTCATCGAATTCTGCAGTCAATTATCAAATACAAAATTTGCTTGTCAAGAGCTTTAAAAATATTAAGGGGATATATCATTTGTGATGCAATATTGGTAGGGGAATAATAATATTCATGTCGAAACTAAATGTCTGTCAGAAGTTTTATTTGCACTATTTTTAATCCTCGGTATCTTATCTTAAAATAATTGCTTAGTGTCCGTGAAATCGTTGAATCCATTGCCATTTAATGAAAGCTGCTGACAAAAAAACCGTAATTACTAAAGGAATTATCAGTGAATTTCTACCGATTCGTTGTTTTGTTTGCGCGTTGACCCGTGATTTTCCTATACCATAGAATACGATTGTTCTACAATGACTAATTTAATTGAACAAAGTTATGATGATAAGAAAATATCCCTTACCGAGAACACCGAAATCGAGATAATCAGTTATGAAAAAGGATCCAAGAGACTTCAATTCCTCGCAGCTATTGCTGGTATTCAATTTTTCGTTATAATCTACACTAAGCGCTACTTTTTTTTTTTTAGGAAGTAAATTATTACGTAGTGTAATAAAATAAACAAAGTTCAATAACTCCATTATGTCATGATAAAGTCCGATAGCTTTAGTGAGATAACAAGTGATCAAATTTGTTTTATTACTTAATCATATGGCAAAATATAACAAATTAACTATACAAATATCAAATTAATTTCTCATAAATTAAAAAAAATTATTGCATGTCATACTTTGGTATGAATTTCAGCAAACATATGTGTGATGACCGGCGGCGCAATGATTGTCTGGTCTAATCCAGTTCTGATGATGCTCAGCGAAAATCCGGTGAATGACGAAAATCCTCTGGGTCGGCCTGTCAGCGCGGAAGAGACATCTTGGATCGGAACACTTCCTGTGACTGGTGCACTGATTGGAAGTCTTTTTCCAGGATATTTTGCTGAAAGGTTATAATCATTTATTAATGTGTTTGATAAATTAAAATATTTGTATATAATAAATAAAGAAACCGTCGATTGCAGATGGGGGAGACGGAAGACTTTATTGGCCAGCATCATACCATCAATGATAAGTTGGACACTGATTGGTACAGGAAAAAGTATAGGAGTCCTCTATGCGGGAAGATTTATTTCAGGTCTAGTGGTTGCTATTGCATTAAACGTAACTCCGATGTACTGTGGGGAAATCGCAGAGACTTCAATTCGAGGGATACTTGGTGCAGTATTTCAAGTATCTATTACTCTTGGTCAATTATTCGCATTCATTGTTGGTCCGTACGTTTCATATACAAATTACTGGATCGCTTGTGCCGCATTACCGGTTGTGTTCTTCGTCCTCTTCTTACCCATGCCAGAGTCACCGCACTACCTGGCAGCAAAAGGTCGGACAGAGGAAGTCATCAAAGTGCTGGCAAGGCTGCGCGGAATGAGCGCAGATGCTGTGCAAAATGAAGCTCTTGAAATCAAGGTTTTCAACCATGAAATCAAACTATCAATTTCAACACACCGAAAAAAACGATTTTTTGGCGCAAAAACAATTTTTTATTTTAAAATGGAAACAAAAATTTTCTTAGGATTAGAAAAAATTTCTTGCATCAAGAAATTATTTTTTTTCGTGTAACGATAATTATTATCATATGCATCTATTGTATATCCCACCAGGCATATGTTCAAAAATCTCACTATCAAAAAGCGACGATCAAGGACTTGTTGAAGGTCAAGGCTAACTTAAGAGCACTATTTATTACATGTTCATTACTAACTTTTCAAGGGCTGAGCGGCATCGGTGTAGTCGATAATTACTCAGGACTTATATTTGCGAGTGCTGGAAATTTCGGTATCAGCTTGTCAGTAGAAACTATTATTATAGGAGTAGTTCAACTATTTGGTTCGTGTGTTAACCCGCTGATTGTCGACCGATTGGGACGTAAGATCCTATTGATCATCTCCGGTACAGGATCCGCTCTAAGTCTTGTAAGTTAATGACTCAAGTAATTCAATTCCGTATCAATGAAGATGATTGTATTTTTTCAGGGAGCGCTTGGACTCTTCTTTTATCTTAAAGATGCAGCAAAAAGTGATGTCAGTGGCATTGGTTGGTTACCATTAACTGCACTGATTATATTCATCGCCACTTATAGTGTTGGATGGGGTCCCCTTCCTTGGACAATTGCAGGCGAAATATTTTCTCCAGAAATAAAGTCCAAAGCATCGGGAATAAATGTTTTTACTTGTTGTTTTATGGCAGTTGTTGTTAGTAAATGTTTTATAAATATTGCTACGGCATTTGGTCATCACACAGCATTTTGGATTTTCAGCTGTTTTTGCATTCTCAGTATTTTTTTTACCATATTTGTTGTACCAGAAACCAAGGGAAAATCATTACAAGAAATTCAAAACGAACTTAGTGGCAAAACTCAGTAATAAATAATTATTTTTTAAGAAAATTATCTTCAGATAGTTGTTGCATAGAAAGATTTTTCGAAGGATTTTAACGAAACTCCTATTGATTGTTATTTGATTAATTACAAACAATATGAGCTTACTTCGATTAAAATTGACCACCTCAGTTTTCAGAAACACGGTGTCAAAATTTTGATATTTTAACGTGGCTCTTATGGAAATTAGAGATTCGCGTGTAAGTTTTGTAAAATAAAATCGCAACGTTCCTGTAAATTTAATAAATATTTTACGTATTGCAGAAACTGAAATTACAAATGGACTAAAAAAAAAATTAAGAATTATTGTCCAACTGGTTTTACAAAAATATTTACAAAGTTAAATTTGACTTTTATTTACTTAAGTGGATACTAAGGAAGTCAATTGATACTAAAGCAGTTCAAAGATAAATAAAAACCGCATTTTATTTTTACTTGTTTTTGGATGAGTTGACTTACTTGGTATTCCTTAAAAAGTAAAAGGATGTTTGGGAGACATATTAAAATATTCAGTATTTATTTAAAAAATTACAGATTATTCTGTGAAGTTTCCCAAAGCTCCTCAAAGAATTTGTAATTTTTTACTAAGCCGTTCAAAAGTTATACCAGTTTTTATTAACAACAAATTTACCATCGAGCTACTTCAAGTAGAAAAATAGTATTGAAAAAATAGTAAGAATAATTTGAGAATTTGTAAACTAGTAGATTAAGTATGTAAGGAACGCATGGGCAAATAATATACAGCATTTACAAAATTGTTTATGGAAAAAAAATTAAAATCAAAGAATTTAACGCTAATATTGAAGCCAGGATGTCATCTACTGTGAAAATGTGACAAAATCGCAACCATTACGGAGAAAATAAACTAAAGATAACTATAGCGTAATTAAAATTTTATATAAGTTACCGCGTAAATTTAAATATCGAAAAATCCGTCCGAAGCACTGAACTTATTATTAATAATTGATACATAATTATAATATTTTACTAACTATTAACACTTTGCGATATTGTCACGTTACACTATATAAAAATAACACTTGTTTAATTCAAATAATTTATAAAAGAAAAATAAGTATCGCTATCCAGGCCAATGTTTATTTTATAATTTTTTATGAAATATTGTAAAATATTTTACATCGTTTATTTCAGATAAAAAAAAGTTATGTATTTTTTTTATTTCAATAAAAATGATTGCAAATAATAAGAATTTTGAAAAATTAAGTAGACGAAAAATTTTGTGTTATTTTAAAAACTTGATAATAAATGATAATTTATAAAGATATTCGTTAAATTACAATTTCATATACTTTTGTACCTCCAAAACATCCTTAATGTATTGACAATAATAAAAACCAGTAGACAAATGTATCAGACGTGTTTGTAAAATGTCTTTTTTTTTATATTATACCTCGCTGCTAAAAAAATCTTATCTATTTATTAAGATTAAAAAATTTATTACAGTAAAATTATAAAGTTAAAGCCGCTATAATAGTCGCATTTTTGTTTAAACTATTACTGTTTCAGACTTTCTAAAAGTAAGTCAAATGATAATCATTTTTTTTTTTAAACACTTTGATGCTCAACTCCAGCTTATTGTAACGGCAAGTATTAATTAGTACCAATTAACGTGAGCATAATGAAAAACGATGGAGGCTCAAAACAACTACAGTATGCTGCGGCCATTGCAGGTAATTTATTATTATTATCAACCCTTGATAGATACTTATAATTATTTTGCTGTATATCATAATCTCTTTTTTTTTAATTTTTACTGTGGAAAAAGAACTGAAACTTTACATAACACGATAATAAAAAATGACATAAAAAATTTAGATATTATAATTTCATTTTCATTGAATTCTGCAGTCAATTATCAAATACAAAATTTGCTTGTCAGGAGCTTTAAAAATATTAAGGGGATATATCATTTGTGACGCAATATTGGTAGGGGGGTAATGATATACGTGTCGAAACTAAATGTGTGTCAAAAAATATCCCTTACCGTGAATACTGAATTCGAGATAATCAGTTACGAAAAAGGATCCAAGGGACTTCAATTCCTCGCAGCTTTTGCTGGTATTCAATTTTTCGTTATAATCTACACTAAGCGATACTGTTTTTTTTTTTAGGAAGTAAATTATTACGTAGTGTAATAAAATAAACAAAGTTCAATAACTCCATTATGTCATTAGTAAGTCCGATAGCTTTAGTGAGATAACAAGTTATCAAATTTGTTATTTTACTTAGTCATATGGCAAAATATAACGAATTAACTATACAAATATCAAATTAATTTCTCATAAATTAAAAAAAATGATTGCATGTCATACTTTGGTATGAATTCCAGCAAACATATGTGTGATGACCGGCGGCGCAATGATTGTCTGGTCTAATCCAGTTCTGATGATGCTCAGCGAAAATCCGGTGAATGACGAAAATCCTCTGGGTCGGCCTATCAGCGCGGAAGAGACATCTTGGATCGGAACACTTCCTGTGACTGGTGCACTGATTGGTAGTCTTTTTCCAGGATATTTTGCTGAAAGGTAATAATCATTTACTAATGTGTTTAATAAATTAAAATATTTGTATATAATAAATAAAGAAACCGTCGATTGCAGATGGGGGAGACGGAAGACTTTATTGGCCAGCATCATACCATCAATGATAAGTTGGACACTGATTGGTACAGGAAAAAGTATAGGAGTCCTCTATGCGGGAAGATTTATTTCAGGTCTAGTGGTTGCTATCGCATTTAACGTAACTCCGATGTACTGTGGGGAAATTGCGGAGACTTCAATTCGAGGGATACTTGGTGCATTATTTCAAGTATCTATTACTCTTGGTCAATTATTCGCATTCATTGTTGGTCCGTACGTTTCTTATACCCATTACTGGATCGCTTGTGCCGCATTACCAGTTGCTTTCTTCATCCTTTTCATCCCTATGCCAGAGTCACCGCATTACCTGGCGGCGAAAGGTCGGACAGAGGACGTCATCAAAGTTCTGGCAAGGCTGCGCGGAAAGAGCGCAGATGCTGTGCAAAATGAAGCGCATGAAATCAAGGTTTTCAACCATGAAATCAAACTATCAATTTCAACACACAGAAAAAAACGATTTCTTGGCGCAGAAACAATTTTTCATTTTAAAATGGAAACAAAAATTCTCTTAGGACTAGAAAAAATTTCTTACATCAAGAAATCATTTTTTTTCGTGTAACGATAATTATTATCATATGCATATTTTGTATATTCCACTAGGCATATATTCAAAAATCTTACTATGAGAAAGCGACGATTATGGACTTGTTTAAGGTCAAGGCTAACTTAAAAGCACTATTTATCACATGTACATTACTAACTTTTCAAGGGCTGAGCGGCATCGGTGTAGTCTCTAGTTACTCCGGACTTATACTTGCAAGTGCTGGAAATTTCGGTATCAGCTCGTCACTGGAAACTATTATCGTAGGAGTAGTTCAACTAATTGGTTCGTGTGTTAACCCGCTGATTGTCGACCGATTGGGACGTAGGATCCTATTGATCATCTCCGGTACAGGATCCGCTCTAAGTCTTGTAAGTTAATGACTCAAGTAATTCAATTCCGTATCAATGAAGATGATTGTATTTTTTCAGGGAGCGCTTGGACTCTTCTTTTATCTTAAAGATGCAGCAAAAAGTGATGTCAGTGGCATTGGCTGGTTACCATTAACTGCACTGATTATATACATCGCAACTTATAGTGTTGGATTGGGTCCCCTTCCTTGGGTAATTTCGGGTGAAATATTTTCCCCGGAAATAAAGTCCGAAGCATCAGGAATAACTGTTTTTACTTGTTCTTTCATGGCAGTTGTTGTGATTAAATATTTTATAAATATTGCTACGACATTTGGTCATTACACAGCATTTTGGATTTTCAGCTGTTTTTGCACTCTCAGTATTTTTTTTACTATATTTGTTGTACCAGAAACAAAAGGAAAATCATTACAAGAAATTCAAAAGGAACTTAGAGGCAAAGCTCATTAAAAAATAATTATTTTTTAAGATAATTGTCTTGAGGTAGTTGTTGCGTAGAAAGATTTTAACGAAACTTCTCTTGATTGTTATTTGATTAATTACAAATAAGGTAAAAGACCTAGTCCCCGATCAAGGAACTAGTACTCGATCTCTCCATGTATTTACATATCTATAGTTAGTAAAATTGAATAAATACAAGTTGTAGTTTCCTTTCTAAGGGAGTAGGGGCATCCATTACTTGGAAATTTCAATAAATTTCCGCTCTTCCGTAGATTAACTATCCGAGTTAATGGAATTCGACTGTATAGACATACAAATACATGAGTAATCGGGTACTAGGGCTCTTACCTTATACATACATAAGGTTTTTTACGTGTAACAGATCTATTGGTAAAGGCTCAGACAATATTTTCGCCCGAAAAACTTTTGAATCGGACTATCACAGAACTGCCTCAAATAAAACAATAAATTTAAATCTAAAAAAAATTATGATAAACAATTCATTTAATTAGTTAAAGTTTTGCGTATTTATTAAACTTTAATGCTAGTGGACTAGCAGAAGCGTGTGTGCTTCATACAACGGCAAATATAATTATCTCACTTTTTTTTGTTTGTTTGTCTGTGTGAGAGTTAGAGATAATTTAAAAGAAATTTTATTTAGTTAAACTTTTTGTTTAGTATTACTTATTAATTTATATTTATGACTTATTAAACGAATATAAATTGCACGAAAGTATAATAAATTTATGCAAATTCATATGATATGCGATGATCTTACTGCAACTACAAATATGACAACATTATTTATTATTTGTATGTTTGTTTTTTTGTATTAATGTTTAAGAGTGAGGGTTTTTTTTTATGTCAATTGACATTTATCAATAGGCACATGACTCAAGGTAAAATGCAATGTCTTTGTAACAATTAAATACATAAAAGTCATCCTAATGCCTAAAAGTACGTGTACATAAAATTTAAATTATGTTTTATAAGCTACCATTTGTTTATTTGCATTTTTATTTCGTTTATTTATTATTATTATTATTATTATTATAATTATTATAACTACTGGCAGTATTAATTAGTTGCCAAAAAATGACGGTAAGTATTTACTTTAAGTTAAAATTTAACGAAAAAAAAATAATAATTAAAAAAAAAATTAAAACTTCCTAATTATTAAAAAATTCCATCAAATTTTTTTAGTTTACTTACAAAACTAATAATTGACAAGTAAAAAAATAAAATCAGTTTATTACTGAGTAAATACTTGAAATTTAAATAATAATTTTTTAAAAAATATTTTAAATCCGCTTAAAAATAATTAAAATTATAATTAACTGATTTTATTTCATTTACCCGCCAAATTTAAATGAAAAAAAAGCTGTAACGCTTACAATAATGAATAATACGTGACGGCAGCTCTTATGTGGCTAAGTCGCGAAGGATTACATTACAATAACGACTAAGCAAATTTAATAATAATAATTATCAATGCAATAATAATAATAATAATAATAAAATAAAATGATTTACGGATATATTCTTTGCACATTTATATAATTTTACATCCATAATCATTAATAATCTAAATGTAGCGGACATTATTTAATGACTCATGAAATCACTACTCTATTTTTAAAATAAAATTATTTGATATTTTAAAATGAAAAATAACTAAGCAATGAAAGCGACACCGTCAAATCTATTAAATTGACATAATGTTTTTTGCACCAGTGATAAAACGAAAAAAACCAACGGACAATTATCGGATTGCATTGAATGCAGGTTTGAACGATAGAATTCGTTTGTTCTTTTTTTTTTCATAGAAAGAATTTAAATTTCAATTAATGTAATAGGAATGTGCACTCGGCACTTATGTCAGAGTAATTTTAAAACTACAATAGAGTAATTAAAAGAGTCGAGCGCGCCGTTTTATTTCATTCCGGCGCCATTGGGGCAGTCGATAAAACTCAGAGCGGTTGCATTGTAGTATTGCTTCAAATTCAGCGTCCGATAAATGTCGCTGTAACAAATAATTCATTTATTATTTTATGAAAGTAATGTATTGTACAAATGAAAGAACGACTTTCTTCCCGCTAAACAGGGCAGAAATTTAAACTTCGGGTCCAAGAATCCCAAGTAGCAGAGACAACTTTTAGATGTCATAAAGATGTCTTTTGAAAGGACAAGATAAATTTTTTTTCGTGTCGCCAAGTTTTTTTTCTTGCTCCCTAAGTTGAAAGTACGGTCTTTCTGGTCGTGTTACACTTCAGAAAGTGCCACTTTTGTGGCCAGCTCGCAGTATAGAAAACTGTAACTAGAGTACGCTTATTTTGTATGACTGGGTTATGTAGCAAATATACAGAGATTTTTCAATTACAAACAAATAATTTAAGAATTAAAAAAAATCAAAATTTAAAAAAACGCACATACAGATCTATACATTTTTTATGGATTTTCTTAGACGATGACAAACCCTGTTTTTCTATAGGATTTCCATGAATTTTCTATAGATTTTTTATGGATTTCGGCTTCACCTCAGTTTTGCAAAAGTCGGGCAGGCCTCACCCCCTTCCTCTCGCTGATCGACTTCGCCTTATAATGTTAATTAATTCAACGTACTTTCAGCTAGGGAACAAGAAAAATAGTATTCGACCCTCGGCCAGAAAGCTGAATGCCCTGACTTATGTGAAATGAAAGCCTCGGCTTTTATATGACATCCACCAAGAAATTCAACTTTCTGGCCTAGTGTCGTAATATACTATTTGTATAAGTACGAGATACAGATATTGGTCCTAGGAGTTATACACGCTTAAAAAAAAGTGGTAATACTTGCCATCTTAACGAAGTAACTTTCTCATCCTTACATTTTAATGATTCTCATTCTTTTATGTTAACTTTTCCTATCGGAGATGGTAAGCATTCGTATCTAGATAGTAACCATTCTCATCTGTGATGATAATCATTACTATCTTAGAAGGCAAAATTAAAAAATTTTCAGACATAAGAAATATTACAATCTAGATGATAACTATTACTATCGGCAATAGTAATTATTGCTATAAAAGAAACGAGTAGTTAACATAAACGCATGATAATGATTATCACATATGGATGGTAATCATTCCCTATCGCAAGATGGTAATAGTTAGCATTTTTTTTTAGCGTGTAGGAAATTTGTCTTCTTTTTTCCGTCTTAAAAAAGTCATTTCAATTTAAAAAATCGTTTAGATTTGTGTCACACTTGTGTCAAGTCTTTTAATAATAACTCAAAAAACAGCCTCAAAACTTCTTATAGACGTCACAAAGCCAAGTGTGCTACTTGGGATGGTGAAAAATTATTTACCTCAAGGTTACAGCGATCAACGTCAACCGGCAGCCTATAATTCGTAATAAGAAGCAAATGATATGGGTAAAGCTTTGGTGGTTCTGAAGGTGCTGCTCCCATGTCTGGTAATGAACGTCTTATATGATGACCATGAGTTCCAGAACCAACTGTTCCTAGTCCGCCAGTGTACGTTGTCGATGAGGGAAGAATACCACCATCATTCTATATTTCATTAAATTTAAATTATTAATTAACAATTAGCACTATTTTACTTACTTAATTAAAAAATATTAAACTTAATATTATACAAGAGCCCGTAGTAAAAGTGCACATGCAATATGTACACACATTTGTTTATTATTATCGTGCACTAATTTTATTACTTTTACCAAGATTTCAGTATACATTTAACAGCAAGTACATACAAATATATATAAACATCCATATAATGTAAATAGTATTTTTAAATTAAATACATGCAACTGTACCCTAGCAGCATTACCTTAAACAAATTACTTGACTTCTTACGGAAGATTTAAACAAGACTTGAAGAAGATGGATTTCATAAGCAAACTTGCCAAAGATTTCATCAAGTATCGCTTAAAATTCTTCTTAATGACTTACGGAAATCTGTAGAAACAGTCTGCAGCAGTTCTTAAGCAGTATACCTTCTATAGAACAATATTAGGTCAGAGTTGTTGCAGAATTTCCCTGTAGACCTGTAGCAAACTTAGTGGTCCGCATTTAAATTTCAAATGCTACAAATTAAGCATATCATCGATGAAATTACATCGAACATATGTGAGCATCACTGAATTTACTGTACTAATGCTCGCGAAGTAACGATGAGGGTGGATATGTCCAGGTATCGAGCAATTCTGCAGCAAGTCTGAGCCAATACTGAGCAAGTATCTTCTTAAGGAGTGTCTATAGTAATTCTCTAAGCTTTCAAACAAAACCTGTAAATACAAAATGAAGATCGAAGCCCGATGCATTACTCTATAAACTAAAAATCTACGTTATCATTTTTAAAAAATGTTAATTGTTTTAAGACTGGCTAAAAACTGATGATGCAGACTTACTGAAGACTGAAGATACTGATTTACGTAAGACTTTCTTAAAAATGCTACTAGTGTATGCATGTTTAAGTAGTAAATAGTATATTACACACCTAGAGAGGAAAGTAAGAATCGGGTTGAAGTGTCTTACTTTCCTCTCTAGGTGTATAATATTCTAATTATTTAGAGAATGTAAATAAAATAAATACAGAAAATTAATAAATTAATAAGAGAATAGATAAACAATAAACAAATATTTAAAATCATACGGCAAATAATAAAATGCAACATCAAGTGCTACAAACCATGCTTGTTCGACGTGAGTAGTACGGGGCTGATGTACATACCAGTGCTCGTCTGTCCACATCCGTAATGCTGCCTGTTGATACTAAAATTTTATGGGAAACGCAAATGAAAATATTCCATAAGACAAATTATTATTATTTATACCATCGATTTTTCTTTTTTTTTTTATCACAGTTTGTTTTAAGACATTAAATTAAATTATAAATAAAATATACAAATAAAGAGGATTTGACATGCTGGTATTAAAAGATTATTATTAATAATGAATTAATATATGTGTATATTAATTATGAATATCGTTTTATAATTTAAAAAAATTTATACAAATTTAGGACTTTAAAAAAATAATATATGAATTTAAATACTCACTATCTGATTTGCCAGATGAAAAATCAGTGCTGTGGGTTTTGTCTCCCATGCCGCTGAATGAATAATCACCCTGACCAAATAAAATAAATTAATTTTCAAAATAATAATAATTGTAAAATAAATAAAATTAATTTTTTTTTGTTGTAAACAATAATAATAATACACGGTAGTGTATGTAAATAATTATTTTAAAAATAAACGCGGCGCAATAAGACTTACAGGGAGAGCAGATACAGAACCACCAGTAGACGAGAAGGTGTGACTTCGCGGTGCCAGACCGTATCCCGGCTTCGGGATGTGTCGAAGGGAGCTCACAACTGGTTTCAAATATCAATCGAACAATGATAATAATGATAATAATAATAAATGTAAATGAATAAATAAATAAATAAATTTTATTAACTTTCTTTCTAATCAACAACTCACGCCTTCATTCCCATACGAATGCCCAACGTTCGCAGCATTTATTTTAACAAACTTGTTGAAGATAGTCGCGTATTGCAAATAATAATAATAATAGTGTAATAACGGTAATAATAAATATATATATAACAAGCAAAGCTCTTCACTACTTAATCTTAGCTTAAAAAATAATAAACTTGGCTGTTTAAATAATTTTAATTTATAGTAAATAATAAATTTTATTAAATTTATAAAAATAAGCTGTAAATTTTAATACCTGCGTGGTAGCAAAACAAACTCTGGATTATTTATTATTTGTTGATAATTTCCCGCTATGAAAATGTAAAATTTTCAAAAAAACAGCGCGTGTCAGATGTCTAATAATGGTCTAGATTTTTCAAATTTTTTTCAACAGAGCACGTGTGCGTCGTAGGTCTAATAATGGTCTGTTTGTTTAAGAAGTGTCCACACTGTAAAAAGAGCGGTGTTAAAATGAAATAACACCAGTGTAGGTGGTGTTAAAATATCGGTGTTAAATAGGTGTAAAAAAAAATTCCAGGCATAGAAATTAGAAAAAAAAATGTATTGGATATAAAAAAAAATAAAAATTTAATGAATATTATCTAGAGGAAATTTAAATTTTGCTGTGTATTAATTTAAATAATTATTTATGTTATACGTAATTTATTTAAAAATTACAAATTTTACGCCCATCATTTTAATTACCAATAATTTAATTAATTAATAAAAAGACTAATTAACTGTGATCGAGTATGCAAAAATATTTACAAAGTAAAAATATTTTAACACCGGTAAAAAATATTTACACCTTCGGCGGTGTTATTTTAACACCGCTTTCGGTGTTGAAATTTAACACCGAAAATTTTAACACCTATACCACCGGGACTTACCCCGGTTTTTTTTTACAGTGTAATAATGGTTGAGATTTTCTTCATTTTTTTTAATAGAGCACATGTGCGTTAGATTTCTAATAATTGTCTGTATGTCTGAAAAGTATCTAATAATGGTCGAGATTTGTCTAGTTATTTTCAACAGACTAAACATCTCTCTGAGCTCGAAATCAGCGGAAAGTTCTGCGGATGGCCCACAGAGTCAACCGTTTTTCAGATTTTCTTGTTTAGATTTTGTGTAAAAGTTAATTTAAATAATTAATAAAAAATGAATCGAGTTTGAATTGCATTACCACAAATGTGCAAGCGTGATTGCTAAAAGACTCACCGACTGATAGTGCCTAGCAGCGTTTGGAAGTGTGAAGGCGCGTTGATTACCGAGAGGTGGATAGTTTCTGGGTGCCGGGGAACGAGCCGATGATCTTCCGACTGGTCAGCCAGGTATAAAAACACACGACACAAACACAAAACACACAAGTATAGAGATACGATAGATAAAAAAGATTGATGCAGTAATAAAAATATAATAATTAAATCGAATTTGCATATATTTGTATATATAAATTTAATATATTAAATAATAATTGTTAAAGTGCATGATAAATTTTTTTTCGTGACGCGAGATATTTAATGAAGTGATGACATGAAAGGAAGAAAAGCATGTACGTGTTTGTGTGGTGATTTTTAGTGGCATAAAATTCATGCAAAAAAAAATAAATAAAATTATAATTAGATATTACCAAACAGCAAAAATTTATGATAAGCGGAGAACTAAAAGTAGTATACTCGGTATTGAAGATTTACAGACGACCGTTGCTCTGGTCTTTTATTTATTTTTTTATTATACTATTTTTTTTTTTTTTTTGTTATTTAAATTACTCTACTGGTGAGTGATTTTGAAACCGAGTTTCAAAATTAAATAGTATAAAGAGTGACATAGTTTATAAAATAATGACTTACTGCATGCGAATTGAGGCTGACATCATCTTCATACTGAAAACTATCACCTCAGCGGTAATTTTCTTGCGTTCAATGTTGACTATTGTTTGCAGATATTTATTCAAAAGTTTACTAATCTAATCAATTGTATGTATTCATAGTCTCATTCCTCATTATTATTATTGTATATATTTTAAATTGTTAAGAGAAAAATAAATATTATTTTCGCAGCCGTTTTTTTAAATTTAAAATAATTAAACTCTATAGTAATTATTAATCGTGAAGAAGCTCAGCCGTTGAGTGATAAATGTTAGTGTAGAATGTGCGAACGTGTGGACATGTATGAGATGACGGACTCTTAGTTAATGACTGATAATGTAATTCGCTAGCGATTCTATATGATTATAAATAATTATTATTTTATAAAATTACCATTGTAACTTGGAGCGGTACTGGATTTGTAACTAACGCCGTCATCGTCTTCCCATGGTCTTGCATGATCAATATTTCTTGATGGAGCTAAAAAATATTTCATATATTTATTAGGGTGTCATTTTAGGGCAACTTTTTTTTTCAATGCACCGATAGCTTTTATTCCTGCAGGAAGTGAAAATAAGATGACCATAAAATTTCCCATTTAAAGAACATGGGAAAAAAAATTTTAAGTTTGGAATTTTATACCTCGGCAATGGCTCATTGTACAGATAAGCCCAGGTTATGTTTTTGTAGAGAATTTAACGCTCTACAAAAAAAATCTCTTATCATTTTTTGATAAATTCATCTGTTCAAAAGTTATTGGAGCTTGAAGTCAAATTTCCAGTAAATTTCGAGATCTTTTCACTTTTTCAGCGAAACTATCCGACTTATCACAAAACGTCATAAGACCTTTTTTGTAGAAAATTTTATTTCTAACAAATTATTTCTGATAAAGTTTTTTAAAATTCTGCATTATTTTCTAGTTATTTCCATTTAAATGCCGATCTCTTGAAATCAATCAGAACACTATTTTTTTTTAAGAGCTTGACATTAAAATGAAAATAACTAGAAAATTATGCGGAATTTTAAAAAACTTTATCAGAGATAATTTGTAGGGAATAAAATTGTCTACAAAAAAGATTCTATGACATTTTGTGATAAGTCTAATAGTTTCGCTGGAAAAGTAAAAAGATCTCGAAATTTACTAAAAATTTGACTTCAAGCGACCTCTAAATATTAATATTAAGAACTCATCTTTTAACAGACATATTCCTGCAAGTATAGAAGCGATTGGTGCTAATAATTTAATTACATCCTAGTTTACAAATAAATAAACAGATAAACTTACAAGCACCAACGGGGCTTTCATATCGTAATCTGTAAGTCGGTTCTCTAGCTGCCGATGGAGTTCTCGAAGCGTTTCGCGGATCGACATTCGCGGCGCGATGCCGTAAATTTTCACGGTCTTTTTCTATATCATGAAGAAATACTTTAGCAATTCCGGTGTCAATTTTACTCAATTCGTCTTGTTCTTTTTTTAATTTCTGTTCAACTTCTTTGATATAATTTTTACGCTCGCCGTCTAATCTATCTGAGCGATCGGTACCGTCTGTAACAGCGTCGTCTTCATCATCTGACACTCCCTAAAAATTTTAAATTTAATTATACAATAAATTCACAGTCTATTAAATAATCACAAGTAATTAATTTTTATAAGTACCTTGTAAGTATCAGACCATCGCCGACGTCTCTCCGGATCAGTATAAGGATACGGCGGTGCTGGAAAATCATCTCGCTCAATCGGTGGTTTAGCTCCAGGTGGACGTTTCATAGCATCTGGATAATGAGCGAGTTCAATTGGCTCATCATTGTCCACTTGACTACCAGCTGCTGGAGATTTTGGTCTTGTCTCACTCAGTGCATCTACTAGTGCTCGCATTCCTGAGCGACTGCTTCGACCTCCGCTGCTTCTTATCGAACGTGATGCTACAGAATAATAAATAAAAATATTTTAAATTATCTACTGCATACCATTCATTTAAAAAAAAAATGATACTTACAATTCGGTCGATGAAAATGTGGACTAGTCGGTGGTTTATCGTAAGGCTGAATCGGGCGTCTCAAGTATCCTTGACTCGGTACTTCTGTTAGATAAGAATACGTACAAATTCTAGAAACATCTTCCGCATTACCGCGTCCATATTCTCTCAAAATTAATCCAGGGCTTCCGGTTCGTGCTGGATAATACTGTGACATTTTATAAAAACAAATAAATAATATTTAAAAAAAAAAAAACAATAATAAGTTACCGTTTTGTAATAAACTTTAATAATTGCTAGTGATTTGTAGTACAGAGGGACAACAAAAAAACGTGATAAAAATGAATGGATGGTGATAAAAAATACCTTGCGACTCAAGCTGCTGTATGGACTGCATATTGACCCGTTGAGACTTGGGGTGCGAGATCTCAATGAAAACTAGAGTTATGTAAAAAAAAAATAATAAAAAAAACCAACGTAAAATAAAATAACGTAAACATAAAGAAATAAAAATAATAACAGGGAAAAAGTGTAAGGTGCAATTGAGAAAAATTATATGTTAAAATAATTCACCTGCATCTCAGATGCGCTACTAGATATACGTTCCGATTCTCTGTGCTGAGGTGTATGTACGTCTCTAGTTCCATGCCCATTGACAATTCCATTGGTTCCAGTAGGTCCTGGACCACACCGTGGATGCCATATAGCAGTACCCTGCAAGTACATTTCTTCTCCATCCCCAAAAGGATCTCCGCACTTGGTACAGCGGGCGCAAGTCGGATGAAAGTGATGATTCTCACCAGCCTGAAGAACTTTGCCGCTTATATAGCGACTGCAGTAAGCGCACTTGACTCCAAATTGTTTTTGATAATCTTTCTCACAATACGGGACACCATCTCTGTAAATAAATAAAAAGTTAATCGTCATTGTAAATAAATAAATAAAAAGTAAATGTTGATGAAATGATCAAGTCATACTTTCCCATGTACTCGCCATGCAGTACACTGTCGCAGCTGTGGCATTTGAAACACCAAACATGCCACTGACGATCCAATGCAACCAGGGCTTGTCCCTCTTGTAGTTTTTCACTGCACCCAGCGCAGGCACCAGCATCATTACTGCTGTCTCGAGCAGTCGCGGTTTTTGATCGGCTGTCATGAGTTTTACTTCCAATTGGCGTTGATGCTTCACGTACTGGTATACTGACGCACCGATGACACAGAGCTTGACCTACCAGACGTACAGTAAAAAAATATTAAAGTAAATGAGGATGAGACAGTAGACCGGTTTTAAGAGTACGCCAGTACATATATCAAAAGTACCTTGAACCAGAGTAACTTTAGTTCCTTGACCTAACAGCGGTTGTCTACACCTCTGGCAATGAAAACAGTTGGGATGAAAAGCGTGTTTCTCGCCAGCAGTCACCACGTCACCCTCAACGTATTCACCGCATCCAGCACACCTAGTACCCCAGCGCTCGCGATAATCCTGATGAGATGAAATGAAAGAACAGAAGAAAAAAAAAATGTATTATATTATCATACATTAATATGAATATTTTATTAGTGGGCTTGACAGTTAAATTGAGTGATGCTAAGTAATCTTTCACCTTTGTACAGTAATACGATCCTTCGCGAGCAAAAAATCCGCCTTGAGCAAGACTGGCGCTGCATTGCGCACACTTGAAACACCCGATATGAAAGTACTTGTCTTGAACTCGCAGCACCTCACCACTACATTTCTTTTTACACGATTGGCAATAAGTTTTACCTGTAAAAAAATTTTTATAATTATAATAATAATTAAATTTATAGTAATATATAACCAATAAAATAATCGGGCGAGCATCAATGAGCATAATGAACATTGCATTAATATTCTATGACCTCTGTAAACTGTTATTCCACTAATATCGCCGCGTTAATGTCATTCATAAGTGGACTAAATAGGATGTCACAAAGTGGGGTCAAACGTTAAACGTCAAACTCTCAACTAATCGGGCAATATATGACATTCCCTCTAAATAATCTTATTCAATTTTATCTCTTATTATCATTTTTTTTTCTTTCATAATTATTATTCATTAATTGATAAATTACAAGTAAATAAGTATTCACTATTGGTCGGCGATAATGAAATTTTATTTTTAATTTTAAAATAATAATGATGATGTCATAATTATTATTATTATTAATAGTAGTAGTAAAAGTAGTAGTACACAGAAAGAAATTTATGGTAACAATTACAATATATTATGGGAATAGTTCTCATAGCGAATGGTAAATGAATTTTTTGGAATATCGATTATGGGAACGGCGCCCATGTGATAATAATTATTCCTATAAATATGGGTATAATTTCTATAGGATATCGGAATAGTTCCTATGGAATTATGGTAATCGTTACTATGTCACTATAGTAATTGTTACTGTAGTAGTATGTCAACTCTTACTATAATATTACGGTAATCGTTACCATAAATTACATGCAAATAAATTTTTATTTTAAATTACCCAAAAAGTTTGATACTGAGGACATGTGGTAAATATTTAAATTTTTACCATGCACATTGTAAAATATACTACTCGATAGCATGTAAATGAAGTGCAATTTCTAATAACACCATAGTAAAAATTTAGTTTACTGACTAGATGTCCTTACAGTACCAAACTTTATGGGTAATTTTTACTCAAAAATCATCTGCGTATATGGTAATAATTCCCATAATATATGGGAATATTTACTATAATATTATGGTAACGATTACCATAGTATTATAGTAATTATTACCATAAATTATGGGATATATTCCCACATGTACTTAAGAACCGTTATAATGTTATAGGATTTGTTCCTATTTGTTTATGGGAACTATTCCTATGAGTATGGTAATCATTACAATAATTATATTACCATGCGGTATGAAAACTATCACCATAATAATGGGAATTGTTCCCAAAGTTAATATAGAAATTTTTCCCAGAAAGTATGGGTTACATTTATATCCCATAATTTCAAGTAATTATTACCATAACAGTAACGAATGATATTTGATAAACGTACTAGAAACTACTATAAATTTCTCTCCTTGTAGTAATAGTAGTAGTGGCAGAAGTATGATTACTATTATTATTGCTGTTAAAAAATAAAATAAAAATAAATATTATAATTTCATCATCATAGTAACGCTAATAACATTAGATAGTACGAGCCAATATTAGAATGACGATTGTAAGAATCATTCTCTTGTTATCACAAGAATGCCGGCCGGCTAATTTAAGAATAAACTTATATAGTATATAAAGTTCACCTGCGACTTAAAACCAACTACGATAAGATTATCTACACTACAATAATTCTTTTAATTTTTTTTTTTCATTTGATTAACTACATCAATATAAAATTTACGACATTAAAAAATATTGAAAATAAATTTAAATTAATGATAAAAAAAAAATAATGACAATCTACGTGATAACCCAAATATTACAAACAATATAATGCGCTACATATTTTAGGTAATTATACAATCTATTTCGACAATAAAAAGCATCATCATCATGATCATCCTCCCCCTCTTTATTTAACAATCTCTCAGATATGACGTCATGTCTAATAAAAATTCCAGCGATAAATCTGTAAACCTGGCGCTGTTTATTTTAAACTTAAATTTTTATTATACTCAATTACAAATAATAATTTATTTAAATTTTATATTTTAAAAAATATATGTCTCGATATTTACTTTCTTTTATAAATTTTACTCTCGTTCCCACTTAATTAAACGACTAATTATCCAGTATAATTAAACTCAATACAGGATACGCGTTATGTACATTTGCAGATTGACTTACGTAATTTAAAATTATTATTATTATTCCAGCCAAAGGTATATTATTTCAACTTCAAACAAAGTTATATATAAATCAATTATAAATATACATTTAACCATAACTTTTTTTACTCTTTGCAAAGGTAATCAAGTGTAATTGAGCTCATTAATTTATTCCTTAGAGTTATAGTTCCAAGCAAGTAAAGAAAATCGATATCAAATGAAAAAGGTTTCCGTCTCTATCAATTTTTATCCATCAAATCCTTGGGTCTCTATCAGTTTTATCAGCCCCCATACTTCAAAATTTTTACCTCTAAAAATATAAAAATTTTTCAACGCACTGATGTAAATTTTTATTTATTTACAAGGTGTGGCATCTAAGTGTAACAATAGGATGCCTAGAGAGTCTAGTGGAGAGAAAGGACGGAAATGCTGGATTTGTCCTAGAAAATATAAAACTAATTTTAGCTGTAGGGCAACATAAGCATAAGTGTCTCTATGAGAAGTCAACATTTTCTGAAAACATCATACTCATACACATATTAAAAACTTTAGTATATTATATATGTACTAAAATATATACCAGTTTCATAGTATAGGTCACCAGTGAAAATAAAGAGGGTGAACGAACATGAAAATAAATTTTCAAAATAATAATCAACATCATCACTATAAATGCCATTAAATATAGGGCGTAACACCCACACTCGGAAATTCTTGAGTCTCTCCTTCTTTTTTCTCATACATTACAGCATTTACTCATGTGCGGCATACAAATTTATGTAGTAAATAATTATTGTACGTTGATTGGCTTTTAAATTATTTAATATACCCGAGTAATGTACACGCCGTACAGGTGGATGTCATAATATTTAATTAGTATAAACACGTATATGTATATTTATATATATATGTTTTATGAGTTGTGATAAATGATTGCCGGTGATAAAATAATAAAACGAATGTTTACTCACCCATTGTCACTGGATAACTTTTAAAAAGCTGGTAATCACGATCACTTGTTTTTTTATGATTATTGATAATTAATTGCTGGGTCACACGGGTTCCAGTAATAAAACAATTTAAGATACGGCGTTAAGTATCTTGATAAAGTTGGTATGGTCCAACTTTTAGGATCTTGGAATCACTATAATTTAATGTCGATGTCGATGTAGTTGAAAGTAGAATAATAATACTAATGACAACTAGCAGCTTATTTTTTTCACTACTCCCAACCTTTTGGACGTACTCATACTGAAACTGTATGATACTGTACACTGATGGACTGGTACTCAGCTTTCTGTCGTCTATAACTACGAAATAATTAGCTGTTACGAGAGAGGAGAGAGAGAGAGATTATACACTGGATTCTACGTACTGTATTAATTTTTTTTGTCTCTCTTGCTCTTGTTATTTTATTTAGCACTGGCACTGCCACGAAGCGCTGACTTTGGAATCATTGGATGGATTTTGCCAGCCACCGATTGAGAGAAGTTACTTTTTTAGTTTTACTAGTAACTATTATTGCCATAACATGTGGATTGGCGCCTGTGTTGGAGATGCTAGAGATTTATCTCAGGGACGTAATAAATGTTTTCCTTGCCCCAGATAATACTTTTTTATCTTATCTAAAAAATATTTATCTGGAATTTAAATATGATTCTGATAGTAGCTGAGGTTTAATAATTTTTGGATTTAAAAAAAAAAATATTTATTTCTTTTTTTTAAATTAAATAGGAAAAAAAATTCGAAAGATGATACTGACGTTAGCCGACATCTAATAATTTTTTGGTTTTTTTCAAAACGATAAATTATTTTTTTAAAAAATATTTAAACAAAATGCACTTATAGATTTTTAAATTTTCTACATGTGCATATTTTTTGTTTTTTTTTTAATTAAGTTGTAAAAAAAAATTCAAAAATTTCTAAGTGTCTGCCAACTTCAGGATCATTTGAAAAAATTGCACCCATAGTTTTTTAAAATTTTCTACATATGCATTTTTTTTGCAAGTAATTGATTTGTTGAAAAAAAAAAACAGAAAATTTTTAATTGTCTGTTGACTGCAGGATCATTCGAAAATTGTTAATTGTTTTTTACATTCAGGATCATATTAATTTTAATTTAAATAATCATTGCATTGAATTTTAAAACATTTTGATTAATTAAATTAGTAATTACTATTTCAATAGAAAATGTAATTAAATTTTTGAAAAATTTAGGCGGTATTTATTTGAAATTTAAAAATTTTTTACAGTTCAAGCCTAAGAACCAAAGACACTAGACATAAGAGCTTGAAGAAGATTGCATACAAAAACAAAATTCAAAATTCCAATCATCAAGAAATAACGTAAATATTTTACTACTAAAAAAAATGATCTACTAAATTTATAAAAATACGAAGAAGTTATACTGCAGTACAAAACACAAGGTAAAGAAATGAATAATTTTCAAAACTAATTTGAGAAGTTAAATTATAAAATATATACCTGTATGACCTATGCATATACTTTTTTACAAAGATACTTTATCACTGTAGTAGATGTCGCTGCCAGTAGCGCGTCTCACAAGTCGTAATAAAACTCAGTTAAGCAGCATGGAGATGGAGACTACTTTAGTCTTTATGAAAATTACAATCAAATTTTAAGTCTGACCACTAGTCGATGAAGAACTGGAAATTTCTGGGAAATTCAAGCTTATCAAATGCACTTTCTCCTTTAAAAAGTAATCTACAACGCATGCGCTGTTGCATCACACAAATGATCCATTTGGTATATATACAATTGGCGCCATTAATTTATACCAGGTCGTATTGTCCTTGGCTCGTTGGTTCCAAAGAAGATCCAATAAAATCATCAAGCCGAGGTCAAGGAACACGACCCGGAACAAATTAATGTCACTGTCAGGGGCTATTGGAGAAAAATTTTTTGGTAATAACTTTCCCCTACTAATTATCTTTTACTCAGCAATCGCTTGATTTTCTGCGTATGTGTCGTGTTTGTTTTGTACCTGCGGTCCTGTTATAATTTAGTTGACATCTGTCATTTATTTACGTACATACTTGATTAACTTATAAAAGGACTGCAGAAACAATCGCGACAACAGAAAAATTTAATTAGTGGAACTGGAGTAGGGATACCATTTCAAGAGCAAAAAATACAGGAAGTAACTTATAGCCAGGTTGTACTGTATTAGAATCTGACTGTACCTTTACGTCCTCTACCCTCCATACTCCATAGTATTGTCGTACCTCAACAATTGAATGATTGTCCCACTACCATCACTTAGCACGTACTTCCTACACCTTGGGACTACTTTACATTTCAATAGGTACTGGCACATCATCAATAATATCTGAATGTCGCTACTTGTCATCATCACAGTAAAGTGCGTGAGAAAAAAGACGCTCATAATTATCAAATTAAGTTTATTTGTAATTTGAAATTAAAATTCTAGGCTTGCTAACTTGAAAATCCTAGTGGTTTCCCTAAAACATTACACGTGTCCAATTATACCATAGAATGTGTGTTGATTAAACTCGCAAACCCAACACGCAGTTTTCTGACATTGGTGATTAGTTTGCATTTTCACGTTACCAAAAATAATATTTTGAAAACTATATCGAGTTGATATCAAATATAAAAAAAGGTGTCTAGTTTTTATTCGAAACAAGAAGACTATAATGATGAAGATCGAACGCGGTTACACGAACATAAAGAAGCACGTGGTTTTGTACGAATGGAAAATAAATGAAATAAGTTCATATATTGAAAAATCTGATGACCATTCTGACCAAAATATTTCAATAAAATCGCCATCATTTTCAGCAGGAAGTGACTCGGAAAAAAAATGGAGTCTTGAATTTAAATCGAGCCCTGCAGAATTATCAGAAGGTACTGAAAAAAAATGGCTGTCAGTATTTTTAATGCACACTACAGACTCTGATGCTGAAGTTAAAACAAAATATTTGTGCTTCATTTTAGATAATAATAATGAGAGAGTTAAAATAAAAAAGTTCAGCAAAACCTTCAAAGGTAAAGGCGGCTGGGGAAATCGTAGATTTCTTGACAAAAATGAGTTACTGGAAAGAAAAGATGAACTCACTCCAAATAATACACTGACAGTTTGTATTGAGCTCAATGTATTTGATGACTTGACGATGATGTCCAATGACTTGAGTATATTGCGAAAGTCTAAATTCCGTATGGCTGATGACTTTAAGAAAATTTTCGACAGCAAGATAGGCAACGACATCATTTTAAAAGTAAAAGACCAAGTCTTTGAAGCTCATAAAATAGTTTTGATGGCTCGCAGTCCAGTTTTCTTGACGATGTTTAGTTCTGAGATGATAGAAAATAAAGAGTACAAAGTTAACATACCAGACATTGATCCTGATATCTTCAAATATCTGTTAGAATTCATTTACACTGACGATGTTTCAAATTTAGATGCTGTTGCTGAAGAACTGCTTGAAGTTGCTGATAGATATATGTTAGATTCACTGAAAGACAGATGTGCAGAATCACTTTGTCATTCTTTGACGGTTGACAACGCTGTCAAATTACTAATTTTAGCAGACAGATATTGTGCCGAAGAAATGCTCGAACATGTTTCCAATTTTATATTAACGAACGCTGAAAATGTCGTGGAAACTCCCGAGTATGAACTGATGGAAAAAACAAATCCGTCTTTGGGTCTGGTTTTATTTAAAAAATTCGCAGCCTCTAAATCTAATAGGGCATTTTAAATTATTCATTTTTAATGATAGCAAGTATTTTATTTTTCATGATCCTGAAGTCCACAGACAATTAACAATTTTTGGATTTTTTTTTCATCAAATCGTTTACAAAAAAAAAGAAACTAAAAATATGCACATGTAAAAAATCAAAAAAACTGTAGATGCAATTTTTTTTTTAATTTATCGTTTTGAAAAAAATTCAAAAATTATTAAACGTGTGCTGACTAGCATCATTATTTTATTTTTATTTATAATTGTTATTATTTAGTTATAATAACACTTTGTTTTTATTACAGGGAACTAATCGACGATTATGGAGTCATGTTCATTGAAATTTAAATAAATGGCCTTCATATATTTTTTTATAAAAGAAATATCGTGATAATGATTAAGTACACAACGTTTTGCCTAATGGCAAATAATGAATATTAAATAAATAATAACAAGTTGTTCTGTATATAAATATATAAGTACGTGATCCATACCAACATAGGTTGTAAATATATAGATATATTAAATTGATTCGTTGTATTGAATATGAAAAAATTGCAGTACTAAATCAGGCTTTTATAATTTGAAAAATAATATGTTATACTACACTATACCACTACTTTATAACTAGTTTTAATTGTTAACTAATGATATGATAAATTACTCATTGTGATAAGCTTGAAAAATTATATAAAATTTTATTTATTTAATAAAAATATTTTGCAATAAATTAAAAGCTGATTATTTTTGAAACTATCGAATAAATTTAAATTAATTTTTGTAAAATTAATAAAAACTGATTCTTTTTTATAAACAAGTTAGCTGACGTCTAATAATTATTGAATTTCTTAAAAAAATGATAAATGATTTAAAAATTCAACCTATAGTTTTTTTGCAATTTTCTGCACCTGCATTTTTTTTTTTTTTTTTTTTTTTTTTTTTGCATTTGATTGGTGGAAAAAAAATCCGAAAATTGTTAAATTGTCTGCTAACTTCAAGATCATCTAAAAAATGCATACTTAGATAATTAAAAAATCAGTACGCACCTTTTTTTAAATTTCCTTATTTCAATCAATTCATTTATTTATTTGAAATTTATAAATTTTCTCATATCTGCTACATTCATACTCATAAAAAATTTTTAACCATCAGGAAGTCGCAGTCAAAATGACTTAAGACCATGGTGAGGGTCGCTCATGGTGACTAGTACTCTGGTGATGTTTGAGTTATCGTTCAAATCAAGACCTTTTTTCAAAATGAATAAAAATATTTGAAATATATGTGAAACCTTTTTTTAAATGCTTGATTAATCAAACCAGATAATTAACAGAGTAATAAATTTTAAAATATCCATTGAAGATAGACGTGGTTGCGCGCGCAGTCTAAACACCCGACATACTTCAAGCATATGAAGGACGCTAAAAAAAAACATGGTGACTGTTTAGTACGAACACAACACAGATTATTTTATTTTATTTACACCTGATTACATTTATATTCAAATATTAGCGCCATTAATATATAGAGTTACCAGTTTGGCATAAAGTGAACATTAATTGCAAGTTTTTATCGGTATAAAAAAAGTAATTATTTAATTTATAAAAATGAAAAGAGGTTATACAGTTGAAAACATACATACAGTAACGTATGAATGGAAAATAAAAAATATAAGTTTATATTTACAATCTGAAAGTAATTATGAGGGTAAAAATATAAAATTAAAATCTTCTTCATTTTCAACAAGTGCTGGTGTAAAAGACTTATGGAAGTTACATCTAAAATTTAATCACACAATACAATCAATAAATAAAAATTTCGTGTCAATATATCTACAATCTTTGATAAATGATTGTAAAATTCAAACAGAATTTACATTTTATGTTTTGAATAATAAAGGAGAAAGAACTAATGCTGAAACTTTGAAACTGGTATTTGAAAGCAATAAAACTTGCCACGGGATTCCGGATTTTATAGTAAAACAAGAGCTATTGTTGAATAAAAGATTACTTGCACCTCATGACACCTTAACAGTTGGTGTTGAATTGATAATATTTGATAATACCCCCGATATTCCAATAAAGAAATCAACGAATCTAATGGCTCAGGATTATAAGCAGCTTCTTGACAGTAAAACCGGCAGTGACATTGTCCTAGCAGTGGGTGACCAAAAGTTCGAAGCTCATAAGTCGATTTTAATGGCCCGTAGTCCAGTTTTTTTAGCAATGTTCACCAATAACATGAAAGAAAGTAGAGAAAGTGAAATAACTATACCAGATATTGAGCCTCATATATTTAAAAAAATATTATATTCAATTTACACTGATGAAGTGACTGAATTGGATGAAAATGCTGAGGATTTGCTTGAAGCTGCTGATCGTTTTCACTTACTGTCACTTAAAGAAATGTGCGAAGAATCTCTTTGTAAGTCTGTGACTGTTGAAAGAGCGATTACGATTCTGACATTAGCAGAACGACACAACGCAAAGCAGTTGATAGATTTTGTAGCTGATTTTATAGTAAATAATGGTGAAAAAATTGTCGAAACTCCTGAGTATAATATAATGGAAGAGTCACATCCATTATTAGCATCGATTTTGTTCAGAAAATCTGTTTCGATGAAAAGAAAAAAATTTTAACTATGGTACTCTACCTTTATTAAATTTTTTTAGATTTTAAATTACTTGTAATATTAATTCATCGATTATTATTCAGATACTTGGTAATTAATCATTGGTGGGTAATTTTTTTATAGAAGATTTGATTCATAAACTAAAAAGATGGACTGGAAATTACATCTTCCAATTAATTAAAAAATAATTTAAGTATTAATTGAAGAAAAGACGACGTAGTTGCGGTTTCGCCAAGATGTAGAATTTAAAAAAAAAAGAACTGACAATTGTTATCAGTTAAAATTCAAAGGAAATTTTTTGAATTAATTTTTTTTAATCAAAATTTCATATATATGTAGTTTTTTTATATTCATTGAAACAAACAAATATACTATTACTCATTTATTCTAGTGCAATATATTTCTTTAGAAGTGATATCATAAATCGTATATTTTTATTAATGACATGACACTTGCATACTTTAACTACTATTTTGTAATCATTTATAAGAGTTAATAAGAAAATATTGCTGTTAAAAATATTTTGTATTTTTCGAAAATATTAATTATATTTTTATGTCCTGAAAATAGAAGGCAGTAATTTAATAAAAATTTACTTACAACAAACTATAAACCGATTTCAAATTTTTAAAAAGATGTATTTTGAAATTAAATTATAAAAAAAAAAAGTTAATGTGATAAAAAAAAAAATACTATTTTTTATTCCGAAAAATCGATCCGACTATTGATATCATCAAAATGATACTGAAGTTGGCCGACGCCAAATAATTTTTGAATTTTTTAAAAAACAATAAATTATAAAAAAAAATTTCGAAAATTGCACCATACCTTATGAATTTTTTACATGTGTATATACATTTTTTTTTTTTTTTTCTAATTTATTTCTTAAAAAAAAGAATCTAATTGTCAATTGTCTACTAACCTCAAGATCACGATTTATTAATTATTTTTAATTTTAATTTTGAACCAATTGATAAAATATTCAGGAACCAGTTTTTCAAACCGGGTTTATTTTTAATCCGGGTTTTAATTATGATTGCTGGTCTATATATTATTGATGTATAAATATACTAGCAATATTAATTTAAACTCTGATCAAAGATTCCGGTTTGAAAAACTGGTGCTTAGATAATTAAAAAATTAGTACGCGCATTTTTTTTAAATTTCCTTTTTTCAATCAATTCATTTATTTATTTTAAATTTATAAATTTTCTCATATCTGCTACATTCATACTCATAAAAAATTTTTAACCATCTGAAAGTTGCAGTCAAAATGACTTGAGACCTTGATGAGGGTCGCTCATGGTGACTAGTACTCTGGTGATGTTTGAGTTATCGTTCAAATCAAGATCTTTTTTCAAAATGAATAAAAATATTTGAAATATATGTGAAACCTTTTTCTAAATGCTTGATTAATCAAACCAGATAATTAACAGAGTAATAAATTTTAAAATATCCATTGAAGATAGACGTGGTTGCGTGCGCAGTCTAAACACCCGACATACTTCAAGCATATGAAGGACGCTAAAAAAAAATATGGTGACTGTTTAGTACGAACACAACACAGATTATTTTATTGTATTTACACCTGATTACATTTATATTAAAATATTAGCGCCATTGATATATAGAGTCACCACGTTGGCATAAAGTGAATATAAATCGCAAGGTTTATCGGTAAAAAAAAGTAATTGTTTAATTTATAAAAATGAAAAGAGGTTCTATAGTCGAAAATAAACATATAGTAACGTATGAATGGAAAATAAAAAATATAAGGTCACATTTAATATCTAGAAGTAACGATGAGGGTGAAAATATAAAATTAAAATCTTCTTCATTTTCAACAAGTGCTGGTGTAAAAGACTTATGGAAGTTACATCTAAAATTGAATCACACAATACAATCAATAAATAAAAATTTCGTGTCAATATATCTGCAATCTTTGATAAATGATTGTAAAATTCAAACAGAATTTACATTTTATGTTTTGAATAATAATGGAGAAAAAACTAATGCTGAAACTTTGAAACTGGTATTTGAAAGCAATAAAACTTGCCACGGGATTCCGGATTTTATAGTAAAACAAGAGCTATTGTTGAATAAAAGATTACTTGCACCTGATGACACCTTAACAGTTGGTGTTGAATTGATAATATTTGATAATACCCCCGATATTCCCATAAAGAAATCAACGAATCTAATGGCTCAGGATTATAAGCAGCTTCTTGACAATAAAACCGGTAGTGACATTGTCCTAGCAGTGGGTGACCAAAAGTTCGAAGCTCATAAGTCGATTTTAATGGCCCGTAGTCCAGTTTTTTTAGCAATCTTCACCAATAACATGAAAGAAAGTAGAGAAAGTGAAATAACTATACCAGATATCAAGCCTCATATATTTAAAAAAATATTATATTTTATTTACACTGATGAGTTGACTGAATTGGATGAAAATGCTGAGGATTTGCTTGAAGCTGCTGATCGTTTTCACTTACTGTCACTTAAAGAAATGTGCGAAGAATCTCTGTGCAAGTCTGTGACTATTGAAAGAGCAATTACAATTCTAATATTGGCAGAACGACACAACGCAAGGCAGTTGATAGATTTTATAGCTGAGTTTATAGTGAGCAATGCCGACAAAGTTACTGAAACTCCTGAGTATGCTATAATAGTAAAATCACATCCATCATTAGTATCAATTTTGTTTAAAAAATTTGTTTTACTGAATCAATAGCTACATAAAGATATGGTGATGAAATATAATTCTGAAGAAGAGATATCATAAATCATAAATTTTTATTAATGACATTACAATTGCAAACTTTAAATACTTTTTTTAATCATTCATAAGAGTTAATTAGAAAATATTGTAGTTAAAAATATTTTGTATTTTTTGAAAATACTAATTATATTTTTATGTACTGAAAAATAAAAGACAGTAATTCAATAAAACTTTAATTGCAACAAACTATAGATCGATTTAAAATTTTTTAAAACACGCAGTTTGAAATTTATCTAAAAAAAAAATAATTTGATGTCATAAAATAAAAAGTGCTATAATTCAAAAACCACTCATCCGATTCGCCTCAAAATGCAATCAATTCTCAGTCTTAGTAAGCTGTTTTGATTGCTACCAAGAATGTTCGAATCGGTCGATTCGTTCCAAAGATATCGTCGGAAAAATTTATTTTTTTTCAACGAAATTAGGTTCTATCGTGTCTAAGTTTTTTGAGCTCGAAAAAAAGAAATTATTTTTTTTTTCGTTCTATGTGCTAGCGTTTTTCCAGAAGACTTGACTGATACCCCCGAGGCTTTCAAGCATCCATCAGATGCCTTAATTTTGGTCAGGATCATCGTCTAAGAAATTCTATAGAAAATCCAAACCATCAGCTCCCTGATTTTGAAAACAATGGAAAGTGTTGGAGTTTTCTCGCAGGGTCAACCGTTTTTCAGATTTTTTATCCAAAAAATTGCTCCGAATATTTTATTCAAAGTTCCCGCTATTAGGGAGCGCTTCTGTCGCGCACATTTTGAAAAAGTTCCAAGCTTTCAAACAAACGCAACAATCGTGAGCAAAGTATTTCACGGTTAACACGTGTCTGTATACTTGTACTCATTCTCCTCAAATTTATTTATAAAATTTTCAGTATTTATTTGTCAAATTTTTATAAAAAAAATTTTATTCTTAATTACCAACAAACAAGTGCTGTTTTTAAAATAAGTAAATAAATAAATAAATTATTTAAATATATAACAATAAAAATGGCAGAAGCAATTAAGAAGAAACGAGGTTACACAATCGTAAAAAAGCACACTATTGTATATGAGTGGATGATAAACGAAATAAGTTCATACATTAAATCTTCTTATAGTGCTAAAAGAAGTATATCACTTTATTCTCCAGAATTTCGTACAGACTCTGGTGTAAAAGATTCATGGCGACTTCATTTAAAATTCAATTCTCCACAATCTTCAGGACACAAAGACTATATTTCAATATTTTTACGGTCTTTGAATTCAAACCGAGTTATAAAAACAAAAGTTGTGCACTTTATTTTAAATAAGAAAAGAGAAAAAGTTTTCGTACAGAAACACAGTCAGGAGTTTGAAATCGAGCAAAGCTTAGGCTATCAGAAGTTTTTGAAAAAAAATGAGTTACTGGAAAAGAAAGATGTGTTGATTCCGTACGATACATTGACACTAGGAGTTGAGCTCAGTGTCTTTGATGATTATTGGACGATTTCAACTTCTGCTCCATTCAATGAATCAAAACGTCTGATGACTTGCGACTATGAAGAACTATATCGCAGCAAAATAGGCACTGACATATCTCTAATTGTACAAGACAAAAAATTTGAGGCACATAAATTGATACTGATGGTACGCAGTCCAGTGTTCCATGGGATGCTGACTACGGAAATGAAAGACACGATCACTATACAAGACGTAAAACCAGAAATATTTAATCACGTATTAGAATTTATTTATACTGATAAAGTTACTGGACTGAATGACATTGCGGAGGATCTGCTTACAGCAGCTGACAAGTATCAGATACAAACACTCAAGCAAATGTGTGTTGAGTCGCTCTGTTTGTCTCTAAATATTGAAAATGCCGCGAAATTGCTCCTTCTTGCGGATCGTCATAAAGCGAAATTAATGCTAAAATATGTTGCGGAATTTATGACAATAAATGCTGAGAACGTCACGCAAACAGAGGAGTATAAATCTATGGAATCAGTAAAACCGGATTTAGCACTATCGGTATTTAAAAATTTTTCGGCGCTGAAAATTAATGGTAATTTTACTCACTGATTTACTTTGCTAGTAATTATAATTTATTTGAAATTAATTAATTGTCTTTGCGTTTCCAGATAAATAAATTTACGGAAGGATATATTGCGCTGTCTGTATTAAATTTGAAAGTCATATTTGATTATTAAATGTAATTTAAAAAAGTATGGTTTTAACTTTACTATGTAAAAGTAGTTACATAGATACTAGAATATAGCGATTTATAAATTATTTAAAAGTAATTTATGGTTTAATTTTTATAAATAAATCTGGTCATTTATATAAATAATTATGACTAAATAGTATGTAGTTTATTATAATTAAGAAAATTAATTTGTAAAGAATAATTTTTTTTATGTTGATTCTTCAAAACTTCATATTAATTTTATAAAAAAGATTATTTAAATATATCATCAATTGATAAGATTTTTTGATTCTTTAAAATTTTTTACAAGACCCAGTACCTGATCACGGAACTAGTATCCGATCACTCATATATTTGTATATCTATATATAGTAAAATTTAATAAATATAGATATACAAATACATGGAGTAATCGAGTACTAGTTTACTGGTCGAGAACTAGGTCTTTGACTTTACTAAATATTGATTGCCTGTATTATTTATAAGATGATTCATTTACATCATGACAGTATTTATACTTCGTAAAAATTTTTGCATACTACTGTCCGTTCGTGATCGTGATCAAAGACATAATGATGTATTCTTTCAACCTACATGTAGAGCAGTGATTTACAAAAAGTCAAATCAAAATTTTGAATCGATTACCTTCAGACTTTTTTGCATCACGCACATCTATGATTTAGATCTAGCTGTTTTTCATTATGTCTTGAGAACGATCATGTATAAATTTAGATTCATTATTAACTGATATTTAATATTTTTAAATGTAGTTGCATAGAGTCAATATCTGTATAATAATTGTGCTTTTTTTACGATACTGAAGTTAGCCGACGTCTAATAATTTTTGAAATTCATTTGAAATGATAAATAATAAAAAAAAAAATATTTCAACAAATTGCACTTATAGTTTTTTAAATTTTCTACATGTGCATATTTTTAGTTTTGGTTTTTTTGTAATCGGTTTGTTTAAAAAGAAATCCAAAAATAATTTATTGTCTGCTACTTTCAGTATCATCTATTTTTTAAGATTTTATATTAATACTTTAATATTTTTATGTATACAATAATTTATATAAATTGCGCTATTTGTATTTACGTCCCTAAGGGGACAGAAGTTTCCAAGTTTATTTTTTATTGAATAATATTTTCCACTATTATTATTATTATTATTATTATTATTTATTTTATCAGTAAGATAAGGGCCCGCAATAAAATCCATGGATTCGTGATACAATAATTAAAAATATTTAACACTAAGGAGATAATTATGTTTCTTAATTTGATCAATTAATGAATTGGTTAATTAAATATGTTAATGAGACGTGATCACGTTAATTATTAATGATCCGAAAGTTAACAGACAATTAAAAAATTTTGGATTTTTTTTCAACAATTAAATTTGAAGGGAAAAAAAAAATATGCACATGTAGAGAATTTAAAAGACTACAAGTGCAATTTTTTGAAATATTTTTTTTTTATAATTTATCGTTTTTTAAAAAATCCAAAAATTATTATAAGTCGGCTAATTTCAGTATTATAATTATTTGCAATGGAGTGCATGCGTGTCATTAATTTCCGCGATTTTGGGAACAATTTCGCTGTCAACTGGTTGGGTCACTGCGTCAGCAGAAGTCGATGGAAATATTGAAAATGTTCAAGACTTCGACAATTAATTACTGATTGTTTACTGCGACAATTAATAAGGAGAATACTGGCCAGCCCTCTTAATATTACCTAATAATTTTTGAATATTTTTTAAAACAATAAATTAAAAAAAAATTAAATATTCAAAAAATTGCACCTGTAGCTTCTTTAATTTTCTACAAGTGTGTATTTTTAGTTTTTTTTTTGTAATTTATTTTTTGAAAAAAAAAATCTGGAAATTTTTAATTGTCTGCTAACTTCAGGATCACAGAAAAAAATAATAAAATGCGTGTAAAAATACTGAAAATACGAATATATTCCCGGTTCTAAAAATTTCTTAAATCGTTTTTTCGCAGAGATATCGACTGTTGAATTTTTCGATTGTCGTATGCTACATTTACACTCTCTCGCTACCAGAAGATGGCGCTACTGCGACTTTCTTAAATTTTACAAAAACTTGTTTTATTTATCCCAGTGCTGCCAGAACGTGCGATATTTTTACCCCCTCCTGAGGTGAAATAGCATTGAGTGTAATGGCAGGAGGGGGTAAAAATATCGCACGTTCTGGCAGCACTGATCCTAACTTTAATTGTAAGATACCCACTTTGGTTGTAGCCGGTTTATATATGTAAATAATTTACTCTAACTAGTTTTTTAATATATTCCGTCTATAAAAATCTCACTTGGATCCAACACGAGGACTATATAATTTTTTCAAGTGAATGCTGTGTAGTAAAATATTTTTCTCAGTTTAATTGTGAAGTAATTAATATTTTCCACCAAGTGGCTCGTGCATAAAAACATATTTTTATTTGTGTGTAATTTAGTATTTTGTTACTTGCAATATTGATAAATTATATCAGAATATTTATAATTTTATTTAGATAAAAAAAGAAGTTTAATTTTTTAAATTATTAACAAAAATATTGGAGTATAAATTTTATTTTTTGGTGACCACGTGGAAATTTTGTATTTAAATTACAAAAAATTCCTCAAGTATCCAGGTATCAATTGTACCTAATTGATTTTTAATTTATTACTGACAAACTCAATCTGTGAATACGAAAATTTGAAAGTTTTAAAGTTCTTCTGGATCTTGAACTTGACGTGATAACTTGCAGTATTTACTCCAATTATAATTTAATTGCTAATTAGTGTTCAGTAATTATTAAATAATTAAGTGACAATGAGGATCGCTGTCGAAGGTTGCGCACATGGAGAGTTGGAAATTATTTATGACACTCTAATAGACACTGAAAAAACAACTGGTAAAAAAATAGATCTTCTAATATGCTGTGGAGATTTTCAAGCGGTCAGAAATAATGAGGATTTGAATTCTATGGCTGTGCCAAATAAATACAAAGAATTATGTTCATTCCACAAGTAAGTATTTTTATTTTAAATATTTATTGACACAATTTTAAAATGCCGACTGTAAATAAATGGATTTTTTTATTTTACTAGATATTATTCTGGAGAAAAAGTCGCTCCAGTACTGACTATATTTATTGGAGGCAATCATGAAGCGTCAAATTATCTGCAGGAGTTGCCTTACGGTGGATGGGTAGCACCCAATATTTATTACATGGGCTATGCTAGTGTACTTAATTTCGGTGGAGTCAGAATTGCTGGAATTTCGGGAATTTTCAAAGCTCAAGATCTACTGTCTGGACATTTCGAGCGACCGCCATATAATCCTTCGACTATGCGAAGTGTTTATCATATTAGAAATTTAGAAGTTTTTAAATTGAAACAGGTATTTATTTTTTTAGATATTTAAATATTTTAAAATTCCCGCCAAACAGTAATATTTGAATTAACTTTTATTTTTATTTATAGCTGAGTGGAAAAATTGATATTTTTCTGTCCCATGATTGGCCTTGTGGTATTACCAAGTATGGTGATGAGCAAAAATTATTAAAAAACAAGCCATTTTTCCAGTAAGTATTAATTTTATTAAAAATAAATTTTAAGCTTCAATGTATTTCAATAGAAATTTATTTATGTATTTATTTTTTTTTACAGAAATGATATTGAAAATAATGTACTGGGTAGTCCTCCATGTATGGAACTTCTAGAACTTCATTACCCATCTTATTGGTTCTCAGCGCACCTGCACTGCAAATTTGCTGCATTGGTACCCAAAGAAAACTGTGATAAAGTTACGAAATTCTTAGCTTTAGATAAATGTCTTCCTAAACGTAAATTTTTACAACTTTTGGACATACCACACGATGAAAATATACCATTGTCACTTTCGTATGATTTAGAATGGCTGACAATATTGTATTTAACAAATTACTTGTTAAGTGTTAAAAATACCCCGACATATATGCCGGGACCTGGTGGTGTCGGACGTTGGAATTTTACTCCAACAGAAATTGAAAAAAATATAGTTATTAAGAAATTTGATAACAATTTGATGGTTCCCCTTAACTTTAATAAAAAAGTTGTAATGCAATCTAGTAATGTAAATTTACCTGTAAATAATCAAACGACTGAATTCTGTGAGAAACTTGGGATCGATGATCCTTGTGTTCTGTTACAGCTTCAGCAAAGTAGATATTAAATTAATCATTTATGTATATTTATAATGAATTCCAAAAACGTTAATTGTTAATAGCAATAATAAGTAATCGATTGTATATTTATTGACAAATAAATAAAATAATTTTTATAAAATACTTGATTATATGATTATTATTAATAATAAGTACATTACGTGGAATATTAAATTTTTAATACAAATAATAAGGGATTTAATTTCATACTAGACCTACTGATTAAATGTACGGTAATTGTTTAGACTCCTGGTTTGTTTTCATTTCAGTTTTAAAAGAACTGGTAGCTTTTTATTTTTTATTACTAATTTATCAGTCTCGAAGGATTGAATAAATAATTAGTGTATGCAATTATTTGAAATTCCTAAGAGCAGTAACCATTTTGAACAATTACTGAATATTTAATTTATTAGTTTCTAAATCCAATTCCTAATATTTTAAATGCTCAAGTGCTCTGATAAATTTTATGATTTGTTTTGTTTGTAATTTATGTGAATATTTTAAATAATTCGAGTGCAACAAAGAGTTTTATTCATGTCTTTTAGTATTAGAAAAAAAATAGGTGACGTTTGCTTAAGAACCTGTTCAAGCTGACAGCCGATACAAAAGGCTTTTTTTTTTAATGGTGCCACTAGCTGATTATTATGAAGTCCTCCCAGAAAGTCACCGTCGGTTTTTACTCCCACTCCTAGAAAACAGACCTATTCTCATTACAAACCGAAAACCCCCGATGTCAATTTACTTTCTTTACAAACAAAAAGGTTGTTACTAAAACCATAAGTGTATCAATTACAAACTCTCTACAAATTTGTATTTGTTTACCTTCTGAAATGGTAAGAATGAACATTACTGACTTTTTTCTAGTTAAAAGTTACTTCTAAATTCAGCAAAAATTAACCCAAATTTTTCTTTCCAACTTTTGCTACCTACCAGGAACATCACGAACGGTTGAACGCGATCTAGTGGCGAGCAACGAACTACTCCAGCTGCTACTGCCGAGCACTGATGACTTCCTCCATATATATCTTTTCTACCAATAAATTTTTTCTAGTATTAATTAATTAAATAATGCTGCTAAGGAGGAAAATATGTGTTTACACACATACGGAACTATATACCCTATTCAAAAATTCCTATAGAATCCACTCAACTGCGACAAAAACCGCATAGAAACCAATACAGTCTATAGGATTCTGTGCGGTTTTTGTCGCAGTTGAGTGGATTCTATGGGAATTTTTGGATAGGGTACGTCAAGCGTCCACACTTTTTGTATTATGAAGAAAGAAAATGAGGATAAGAGGGTATTGGGTAGTCACTATCGACATGTTTTTTCTTTTTTTATAATTTTTGAATCATACACTTGTCAATTGTTTTTTTTTTTTTTTAAACAATGTATGATTGAAAATATTAATAAACAATTATTTCAAAATGAACAAAATTTTTCAAAAGACTGCGCCACTCGTTTGTGTCAATGATAAAAAATATCTCAACCCTTTATAAGTGAAAGTAAACCACAAGCCGGTGAGATATTTCCTGTTTTATTTGCAAACTTATACATTTTAATTTCTGAGTATAAAATTGTCAATATTTGTTATAAATAAATATTAGTAGTTCTGTAAAATACCGTAATCAAACGAGTGTATTTTGAAATATTAAATTTAAAAGTTCTTTAAAACCTTTTTTTAAAATTTAAGTTTAAAATTATACTCACCATGAATAGAGGTTATACTACTGTTAAAAAACATAAAATTGTTTACGAATGGACCATTTCAGAGGTTAACTTTTATATGGAATTGGCCAAAACCGCCACAAAAGATATAGAACTATTTTCACCAGAATTTTCAACAGCATCTTCAACAAAATATTCATGGAATTTAAATTTAATGTTCAATCCATCAGAGAGTCCTGGAGGTAAAGATTGGATTTCATTATTTCTTGCTTCGTTGAATGACAAACGTGAGATAAAAACAACATTTTCATTTTTTATAATAAATGACAAAAAACAAAAAGTCAATGTGATGACTGGTACGTATATTTTTGAAAACGCCGTAGGCAATGGCTTTGCACAGTTTATAAAAAAAACAGAGCTACTAGAAAAGAAAAATGAATTAATGCCAGATGACACTTTGACAGTTGGAGTAGAACTTACTATATATGATGATCATTCTTCAACTCTCATGAGTTTGCCGCTAAAAAAAACAAAGCATTTGATGGCTGATGATTACAAAAAACTTTTTCAAACTAAAGCGGGCAGTGATGTCGTCATAAATGTTAAAAATGTATATTTTGAAGCTCATAAATCCATTTTAATAGCGCGCAGTCCTGTTTTTTTTACGATGTTTTATACCGACATGAAAGAGAGTAAAGAAAACGCAGCAAATATACCAGATATGGATCCTGATATCTTCCAGTGTATGTTGGAATTTATTTACACCGATCAAGTAACTGAATTGGATGACGTTGCTGAAGATTTAATTGAAGCTGCAGAACGGTTCCAGCTGCAGACACTCAAAGAAATGTGCATAGAGTCATTATGTCGGTCTGTGAGCATTGATAATTCTTCTAGGATGCTCGTTTTAGCCGATCGCTATAATGCGGAAGATATGGTAGAATTTATTGCCGGGTATATTGGTTCTAATGCAGAATATGTTGTGAAAACGGATGAATATACGAAGATGAAGAAGTCAAATCCGTCTTTAGCAGTGATGTTGTTTGAAAAATTTGCCGCATTGAAATTCGATCAATTTATATTATTGTAATTAATTTATGTGTAAAAATGGTACATATATTTTTTATTACTTTCATTTTTTTTAACTGGAACTGTATAAATACTTTTTTTTTTCAGACTTATTTTTGAAAACGAAATATAAGACTTGTTTTTGTTCAACGTCACGGAATTTTTACAAAGGAATATTCTTTTGATGTTTAAAAAAAAAAAAAATGGATTTTTTTATCCGACAAATGAAAAAAAAATATGATAACAGTGTAAATGTATACTAAGTATATTACGTGAATATTAAATTTTTAATACAAATAATACAGAATTTAATTTCATACAATATCATAATGAATCATACTAGACCTACTGAATGTTCGGTAATTGTTTAGACTTCTGATTGGTTTTCATTTCAGTTTTGAAAGAACTCGTAGCTTTTGATTTTTTATTACTAATTTATCAGTCTAAGGATTAAAAAATAATCTGTGTATTCATTTGCTAAGAGTGGTCACAGTTTTAAACAATTATTGAATATTTAATTTATTAGAGTTTCTAAATCCAATTCCTAATCTTTTAAATGCTCAAGTGCTCTGATAAATTTTATGATTTGTTTTATTTGTAATTTATATGAATATTTTAAATAATTCGAGTGCGACAAAGAGTTTTATTCATGTCTTTTAGTATTAGAAAAAAAATAGGTGACGTTTGCTTAAGAACCTGTTCAAGCTGACAGCCGATACAACAGGCTTTTTTTTTAAATGGCGCCACTAGTTGATTATTATGAAGTCCTAGAAAGTCACCGTCGGTCTTTACTCCCACTCCTAGAAAACAGACCTATTCTCATTACTAAAAGGTTATTACTAACAACAGTAAGTGGCACGTGGTCCTATCGGGACGATAGCCAAAAAGGAACCAAAAAAAAAAAAAAAAGGTTATTACTAAAACAATAAGTGTATCAATTAATTTAAAAGAGTAAAAGACACAATATCATTCAACTAGATCAACAATAGGTATATAATTCAAAAAAAAAAAACTAAGAGAGTAATTATTCACCAGTGTTATTAATTTTTTTGGACAGGATAAAATTCGAAATAACCATAACAAAATGGAAACGAGTTATACATTAGACAAAAGGAATACTATAACACACGAATGGAAAATTAAAGAAATGAGTTCGTTTATTAAAGCTTCCAATACTTCTGATAAAATCATTACACTTAAATCATCTAAGTTCTCGACAAGAGCTGAAATACACGATTTTTGGAATCTGCAGTTAAAGTTATATGATGCTAAGTCAGAACACAAAGATGACGTTGGTCTATATTTATCTTCGTTGAATGGAAACCGCCAAGTAAAAACGGAGTATTCATGGTTTATTTTAAATAATGAGAAAAAACAAGTGAATAAACAAGAACTAATTCAAACTTTTAATTCCACTGAGGACTGGGGCCGCCTGCCATTTATAAAGAAAGAAGATTTATTAAAAAAAAAAGATGAGTTGATGCCGCATAATATCTTAACAATAGGTATTGAGCTTACGGTGTTTGATGATTCTGTTGTGATTTCTAACAATGTATCCTTTAATGAATCAAAGTCTTTTATGGCTCATGACTATAAAGAGCTTTATGAGAGTAAGATGGATTCCGATGTTGAGTTAATGGTACAAGAAAAAAAATTTCAGGCGCATAAATTGGTTTTGATGGTACGCAGTCCTGTGTTAAGAGCAATGCTGACCACCGACATGAAGGAAAACCGAGAAAAAACGATCACTATAAAAGATATGGACTCTGAAGTATTCAAGAGCATGCTAGAATTTATTTACACTGATCAAGTCAATGATTTAGAAAATGTTGCGGAACAATTGTTTCAAGCTGCAGATAAATATCAAATTCACACGCTCAAAGAAATATGTGCAGAATCACTTTGTAAGTCTGTGGACATCGATAATGCCTCCAGATTACTCGTTTTAGCTTATCTGCATAATGCAAAAGAAATGTTAGAGTTTATTCTAAATTTTATTGTGAAAAATGCAAGCCATGTGATAAAAACAGAAGAGTACAAGATGATGATAGGATTGCATCCGTTCTTAGTGTCTCCTTTATTTGCTAAATTTTCCGCTTCTTTTGAAAATAAATAATTCACAACTTTTTTTAATTTTTATTTAAAAATTTACGGTATTGTTATTTTTACTTTACTTTAATTTTATCAATTTATAATTTTTTTTTAATGCTTTTTCTTATTTTCAGCATGAAGAAGGAAGATTTATGTCATAAAAAAAATACAGTGAAGTTTATGAACATCTAAAGTTAATGATGATATGTACTTTAAGTATAAGTTTTTTTTAATATGACATTTCTATATTTATTAATTGTTTACTTAATTTTATAAACTTGCATTATACATTTTAAATCAACGTTAATTAATAATTACTGAAACAAAAGTATTTTTCACTAGATTTGAGTAAGAAAATTACTCGAAATAAATAATTAAGTTCTTTTATATTCATTATAATTACTCAGTAAACAAATTCGTAACTTAAATTATAATTTCTAATTATTAATTATTTTTTTGTTTGAATTATAATACATGTCAGTGTCAATTTAAAATATATGTCCATAGTAATCAATTATTTATTTATAATCCATGCAATTTATATGATACTGAAGTTAGTCCTCGTCTAATAATTTTTTTAATTTATTCAAAACGATAAATTCTTAAAAAAAGAAATGTTTTGAAAAATCGCACTTATAGTTTTTTTAATTTCATACATGTGCATTTCTTTTCTTTTTTTTTTTTTTTTGGGCAATTGAGAACCAGGTTTATTTTTAATCCTGGTTTAAATTATTATTGCTGGTATAACTATTTATTTATTTATTTATTTATTGTACAGACGCCAATCGGCAATATACATCATATATCAGTAAGATATGTACATCAAGAGATAGATATATGTATAGATATAGAGGTTCTAAATATTACTTTTCATTACCATGTTTACAGTATAGCTAATTTACAATCTAAATAGTTAATGGGTGAATTATGCGGTTTGTCGGTGATGTGTTAGGATTATACTTTTGATGGTTGATAGAAAGTTGCAGTAGGTGCCACCGTAGAAGTCTACACGATCGTGCAAGGAGTTAACAGTATTAGCAATGCAGTTTCTCGGACCGTTTATAATATAATTTTTGGAAGACTTCGTTGTTTTCAAAAGGCGATGGTGCCTTAAGGCAAGATTTCTGGGTACGAATTCAAAACAACTTTGGATGTCTTGTGCGTCGATTAAGCCATTTGATACTTTAAAAAAGAAAGACAAATCTGCAACCCGGCGACGTTCCTGCAGGCTGTTTATTTTGAAACGGTTACGTATATCCAAGGTGGAGTATGCTTGGCTGTTGGGAACGTGTCGGACAGCTAAAGTTTTGCAAAGTATATGTTGTACTTTTTCGATCCTTTTTATTTGGATATCAGTGGATGGTGACCAGACCACTGAACCGTATTCTAGTATAGGCTGAACAAGAGAAGAGTATAGTTTTAACAGAGAACAAGGGTTTGTGAAGTCTCTGCTTGCTCTCGTGACAAATCCAAAGACCTTGAATGATTGCTGAGTGACTTTATCAATATGCTTGGTAAACGTCAGCTTGTTGTCCATTAAGATACCAAGGTCTTTGATTTCGTCAACCTCTTTTATTTGTATGCCTTGAAGCTTGTAGTTGGTTGGTTCCGGATGGTGTAACCGTGAAAATGATACAGTTGCACACTTACTTAGGTTTAAATCGAGTTTGTTCAATGTGCACCATGCTGACAGTTCATCAATATCTTGCTGTAAGATTCTAATATCATCCTCAGTGGTAATTGCTCTAAAGATTTTTAGGTCATCGGCAAATAGTAAGAAGTCAGAATTGAGTTTGCCTCCGATGTCATTGATGAAGATGTTGAAGAGGACAGGGCCCAAATGGGAACCTTGAGGCACCCCAGATGTCACGTCAAACGAGTCTGACAAGTAGCCATCTACCTTGACCTGTAGTTTCCTGTCAGTGAGGTACGACTGGAGCCATTTCAACGCATTGCCTTGGATACCATACATACGAAGCTTATTAACCAGGATGCTATGATCCACCCTATCAAACGCTTTACTGAAATCAGTGTACACAGAGTGAACTGCATAGCCGTTATTTATTGCATTATGTAAATAGTTTACATAAATGAATAGGTTCGAGGTTGTGGATCTTCCTCCTATGAATCCGTGTTGTTTATGGGTGAATATATTGGCAAAGTATATTGTGAGCTGAGGAAGTATTAGTTTCTCGAAGAGTTTGGCCAAGGCTGCTTGTATGCAAATCGGCCTGTAGTTCGTGACGTGGTTCTTCGGCCCGCTCTTGTGGATTGGAGTAATGAAGGATTGTTTCCAAACAGTGGGAAAAGTGCCCTGCTGAAGTGAAGTGATAAATATGTGTGTAAGTGGTGCACAGAGGCTAGACGCACAGCTTTCTAAGAATACATTTGGAAGGCCATCAGGACCTGCACCCTTTTTCGGGTTCAGGGCCCCTAAAGTCTTGTAAACTTTATCCATACTTAAACTGAATTCTCTGAGTTCCATGTCCGACGCACAGTCGTTAACTATATGTTATTAATTTATAGTTTACTTTTTAAGGGAGAAAGGACATCCGTTAACCCGGAAATTCTAAGAAATTTCCGCTTCTCCATAGACTAACTGTCCGAATTAATGGAGTTCGATTGTAAATCTGGTTTGAAAAACTAACTCTTAAGGCGGAAATATGTCTTAGGGCTTTGATAAATTTAATGATTTGTTTTGTCTATAATTTATATAAATATCTTGAATACATTGAGTGCAACAGAGAGTTTTATTCATGTCTTTAAGTGCTAATAAAGAGATTCCTTAAAAAATATAGTGCCACTAGCAGACTATAGAGTTGTCGGACCGGAAGTGGGTACCTAGAACGAATAGTGGGGGTATAGGAAAGCAATCTAAAGTGCTGGTGGTGGGACGGATACCTTCTTTTTGGGACTACTATACTGTGATCCCAATAAGAGATGACCGGGTCATACTGGACAAAAATACAGAATACACTACAGTACCAAACGTGCGAGTGAGGAAACACCCACGCTTCAAAAATCTATCTATCTCGTATATACACTAAATACAGCAATAAGTAATACGTGACAGGCAGCATTAAGTGGTACGTGGCAATAGGGACGATAGCCAAGAAGGAGGAAAAAAAAAGTAACACGTGGCCCAACAAGGACAATATTCAAGAAGCAAAAAAAACAAGTAAGTACTATATACATTATTTATTAAATACAAAACTTGTTACTAAAACAATAAGTCTCGTATCAATTAATTTGAAAGAGTACAAGACATAATATCATTTGACTAGATCAACAATAGATATATAATTCAAAAAAAAAACTAAGTGAGCAATTAATGACCAGTGTTATTATTTCTTTTGGACAGGATAGAATTCGAAATAACCATAACAAAATGGAAACAAGTTGTAGATTAATCAAAAGGAAAAAAATATACCAATGGGAAATCCAAGAGATGAGTTCATTTATCAAAGCTTCCAATACTTCTGACACAATCATTACACTACAATCACCTAAGTTCTCGACAAGAGGGAAAATAAAAGATTTTTGGAATCTGCAAATACAGTCACATGATAGAAACTCAGAAGACAAAGATGGAATTAGCCTATTCTTAAATTCATTTTTTAACCGTGAAGTGAAAACTAAATTTTCATTATTTATTGTTAATAATGAGAAAAAAAGAGTGAACAATATAAATCTATTTAGAACTTTCAAAGCTCACAACAGCTGGGGTCTGTCATTTATAAAGAGAGAAGATTTATTAAAAAAAAAAGATGAGTTGATGCCGTATGATATCTTGACAATAGGTGTTGAGATTACGGTCTTTGATTATCCTGTTGTGATTTCTACCAAATTGCCAATTAATAATTCGATGAGTCCAATGGCTCATGACTTTGAAAAGTTATATAAAAGTAAACGGCACTCCGATGTTGAGTTTATAGTGCAAGAAAAAAAATTTCAAGCACACAAATTGATTTTGATGGTACGCAGTCCTGTGTTTCGAGAAATGCTGACCACGGACATGAGAGAAAACAGTCAAAGACCGATCACTATAGAAGATATGGACTCTGAGGTGTTCGAGAAGATGTTAGAGTACCTTTACTTTGATAAAGTCAGTGACTTAGATACTGTTGCTGGACAACTGTTTGAAGCAGCAGATAGATTTCAAATTCACAAGCTCAAAAAAATATGTGCAGAATTACTTTGTAAGTCTGTGGACATCGATAATGTCTCCAGATTACTCGCTTTAACTTACTTGCATGATGAAAAAGAAATGTAGTATATTTCAAATTTTATTGTAATTAATAAATTCTATGTAGTAAAAACAGAAGAGTACAAAATGATGACAGAATCGCATCCGTCCTTGGGATCTAATTTATCCGCCAAATTTGGCACTTTTTTTAAAAACATAAAATTCATCTTTTTTTTAATTTTTATTTAAAAATTCAAGATATTGTTATTTTTACTTTATTTTAATTTTATCAATTTATAATTTTTTAAAATATTTTTTAGTCTTATTTTCAGCATGAAGAAGGAAAATTTATGTTACAAGAAAAATACAGTGAAAATTGTGAATATTTTTAGTGAATGATAACGTATTTACTGTAATTAATTATAAGTTTATAAATTATTGCGTCACTATGATTAAGAGAAATGATTTAATCCATGCTAAGTGTATTTCTATATATTGTAGATTCAAATTGTTGTAAATGAAATATTATAAATAAATATAAAATTAAGTTTATTTGTGTTCATTATAATTACTTAGTAAATCAAGTCCTAACTTCAATTGTAACTTATTATCTAATTAATAGTTCTCCATTAAGCAAAATATGAAAGTTAATTTATAACACAATTCTGATTCAAGTAATAAAATACATATTTATCATCAAATGTTTACAGTATTTGTTGTTTTTCTTTCATTTAAATTGCAAAACGTTTCCAAATATAAATTTAAAACTAGGTCCTACTCAACGAATTCTTAAATTCTCGATTTCTAGTAATTTATTTATTGATTTTCAAAACAGCGATTTTTCATCTTTCGGATGCATAAGATTTTCATCATTCGAGTCTCATAAATATTTAAAACGTAATTAGAAATCTAAAATCCAGAAATTCGGTTAATGCTGCCGACCCTTAAAAATATTTTGTATAAAATCATAAATTTCCCCAACAAAAAAGTTTTACTAAACGAATAGTAGAGGAATTATAAAAATATTTAAATCTAATAAAATATATGTAATAAATTGTAATTAAACTTATAAAATATCAACAAAGATTATTTGAAATTGAAAAAAAAAAAATTGAGTGGACATAAAGGTTCCACTTTTTCAAAATTCAAAGTGCACATGTTGAAAGTTGGCGCGAGATAGAGTAAATAAAACTTTTAATATTCAAATATTTATATTATTTAAATATTGAAATTGAAGAATAAGTATAACATAAAATTTAAAAAAATTTGATTAAATTGAATTGAAAATACAACTTAATTATTTATCAAATTAATATCAACATGGACGAAAGTTATAAACGGATAGTAAGACATACGATAACTCATGAATAGAAAATTTCAAATGTAAGGTCACGTGTTTTATCTTCACAAACTTCGAAAAAAGACATTGATATTTATTCACCTTCATTTTCAACAAGTTCAAAGATAAAAACTTATTGGAAACTTAAATTAACTTTCAACGGCACGAACTCAGAACACAAAGATTGGATATCTTTGGAACTGCAATCTCTAAAATTTAATAATGCAAAAATAAAAACAATATTTTCATTCTTTATTCAGGATAATTACATGAGAAAGTTGAAAGCTGAAAGATTAATCAGTAAAGTATTTAAAGATCTCCGTGACAGTTACGCGCTTCTAAATTTTTACATTAAACATAATTTATTAGAAAATGATGACAATATTGTATTCAATGATTCAATCACTGTAGGAGTTCAGCTCATTGTATTTGATGAAGAACAGGTTGAGAGTAGTGACCACGTTAAAGGAGATTGCTTTGGTAGTGATGATGATGATAATGATAGAGATGATGATGATGATAGTGATTCGTCATCGAATCCCCCGCCATTGAAAAAAGCAAAGCATTCAATAAGTCACGACTACAAAGAACTTTTTAAAAGTAAAATCGGTAGTGACGTTGTACTCACTGTGCAAAACAATCAATACAAGGCTCATAAATTGATATTAACAGTTCGTAGTCCTGTATTTAAAAAAATGTTCAGCAGTATTTCAAAATAAAAAAAAATTATACCCATACAAGATATCGAATCCGAAATATTTGAAAGTATTTTAGAATTTATTTATACTGACAAAGTTCCTGATGTAATTACTGAAGATCTATTGAAAGCTGCGCATAAATTTCAGCTAGAATTGTTGAAAGAAGTATGCGAAAAATTCTTTTGCAAATCTATAACTACTAAAACTGCTGTTTCAATGTTCATGTTGGCTAACAAATATAATTCTAATCCGATGCTAGATTACATTGCGGAATTTATTGTAAAAAATGCTAAGAGTATTAGAGCAACACCTGAATACAATGCAATAAAGAAATCAAATCCATCTTTGATGTCATTGCTCTTTGAAAAATCTTTAGATTTTAAATTTGAATAAATATTAACGGGTTAGTTATTTAAATAAAGTAAGTTTAATATCGTATACCATTTGAATCATTTTTAATTTATTCTATTTTATAGATAAATACTGCTTGCAGAGTTGCAGGATTTTTAAAAATGACAATAGGATTGTCATGACATGCATCATTAAAAGTAATTTAAATAACGTACTAATAAATAAATCGGGTGTAACAAAGAGAATTTTATTCTTGTCTGAGTATTTAAAAAAAGATAAATGACGTTTTCCTTAAAAAATAGCCCCACTAACGCATTATATTTAAAGTTCTAGCACGGAGCAAGTCGGCGGTTTTCACTTCAATGCCGGTATTCATATTCAGGACTTACAGCTTGAGATTACCTTAAATAACATGGGTAAGCTGGTCTTAAGGCTGGGCCGTACTAACCGAATTTTTAAATTTACTTTTCTTTTGATTTATTATTATATATTATTTTCATCATTCAAGTGACGTCATTATTCAACTCGTAATAGAAAAGTAAAATTTGAAAATTCGGTTAGTACTGACCCACTCTTGAGCTTTAATCCTGACTTGAATACCGGCCCAACTCTTAGAAAACGAGTCTAGTCTGACGCCATTACAATACATTAATATTACAAACCGAAAATTTCCGGAAACTCCTAACAGCAATACTCTAGAAAGACTTGATCATCGTTTATCAAATGTTCAAAGCTTGCTAGTAAAACAATCAGTTTATCAATTAATTTACAAGAATACAAAGCATAATATCAGTCAACTAGATTAACAATAGATATAAGTACTTGAAAAATAATAAAAACTAATTAAATAATTATTCACCAGTGTAATTAATTATTTTAAATCTAATAAAATTTAAAATAATCATAATACAAAATGGAAACAAGTTATACATTAGTGAAAAGGAATACTATAACACACGAATGGAAAATTCAAGAAATGAGTTCGTTCATTGAAGCTTCTAATACTGCTGGAAAAACCATTTCACTTATTTCATCTAAGTTTTCGACAAGAGCTGAAATATATGATTTTTGGAATCTGCAGTTAGAGTTATATGATGCTAAGTCAAAACACAAAGATGACGTTGGTCTATATTTAATAAAAATAAATGGTAACCGCAAAGTGGAAACAGAATATTCATTGTTTATTTTAAATAATGAGAAAAACAGAGTGAACAAACGCAAATGTGTTAGAACTTTCAAAATTAATGACGGCTATGGCCACCTGCCATTTATAAAGAAAGAAGATTTATTAAAAAAAAGAGATGAGTTGTTGCCGTATGATATCTTAACAATAGGTATTGAGCTTACGGTCTTTGATGATCCTGTTGTGATTTCTAACAATGTACCCTTTAATGAATCAAAGTCTTTTATGGCTCATGACTATAAAGAGCTTTATGAGAGTAAGATGGATTCCGATGTTGAGTTAATTGTACAAGAAAAAAAATTCCAGGCACACAAATTTGTTTTGATGGTACGCAGTCCTGTATTTCGAGCAATGCTGACCACCGGCATGAGAGAAAACAGGGAAAAAACGATCACCATAAACGATATGGACTCTGAAGTATTCAAGAGCATGCTAGAATTTATTTACACTGATCAAGTCAATGATTTAGAAAATGTTGCGGAACAATTGTTTCAAGCTGCAGATAAATATCAAATTCACACGCTCAAAGAAATATGTGCAGAATCACTTTGTAAATCTTTGACCATCGATAACGCCTCCAGATTACTTGTATTCGCATACCTACATAATGCTCAAGAAATGTTGGAGTATGTTTCAAATTTTATTATAATTAATGCAATCCATGTGGTAGAAACAGAAGAGTATAAGATGATGATAGGATCGCATCCGTCCATAGGGACTATTTTTTTTTCTAAATTTTCCGCTTCTTTTGAAAATAAATAATTCACAACTTTTTTTAATTTTTATTTAAAAATTTACGGTATTGTTATTTTTACTTTACTTTAATTTTATCAATTTATATTTTTTTTTTAATGCTTTTTCTTATTTTCAGCATGAAGAAGGAAGATTTATGTCATAAAAAAAATACAGTGAAGTTTATGAACGTCTAAAGTTAATGATGATATGTACTTTAAGTATAAGTTTATTTTAATATGACATTTCTATATTTATTAATTGTTTACTTAATTTTATAAACTCGCGTTATACATTTTAAATCAACGTTAATTAATAATTACTTAAATAAAAGTATTTTTCACTAGATTTGAGTAAGAAAATTACTCGAAATAAAAAATTAAGTTCTTTTATATTCATTATAATTACTCAGTAAACAAATTCGTAACTTAAATTATAATTTCTAATTATTAATTATTTTTTTGTTTGAATTATAATACATGTCAGTGTCAATTTAAAATATATGTCCATAGTAATCAATTATTTATTTATAATCAATGCAATTTATATGATACTGAAGTTAGCCCTCGTCTAATAATTTTTTTAATTTATTCAAAACTATAAATTATTAAAAAAAGAAATGTTTTGAAAAATTGCACTTATAGTTTTTTTAATTTCATGCATATTCATTTCCTTTTTTGTTGTAATTGAAGGCCAGTTTTACAAACCGGGTTTATTTTTGATTTGGATTTAAATTATATTGCTGGTATATCTATATGTTATTAATGTATAGATATAATAGCAAAATTAATTCAAACCAGGATAAGCCAAATCCGGTTTAAAAAACTAGCCTTTAGAGCTCTACTAAATTCAATGATTTGTTTTATTTGAAATTTTTATAAATATTTTAAATAAATTGAGTGCAACAAAGACAGTTTCATTCGCATGTCTTTGAGTATTAGAAAGAAGATAGGTATAGTTTTCGTAGAGAAGCCGCTAAAACTGATTGCCGATACAACAGACATTTTTTTTTTTTTTAAAACAGCGGCACTAGCTGATTAAATATAGTCCTCCCAGAGAGTAAGTTGCCTTAACACTTAGTACTGGACATTAGCATTGCAAACCGGAAATTTACGAACACTCCCGACCGCTTCCGACATAAACTTTCTAGGATGACTTGATATCATTTATCAAATATACAAAGCTTGCTACTAAAACAGTAAGTGTGACAATTAATTGCAAAGAGTAAAAGTCAAAATTATTCGACTAGATCAACAATAGATATATGCTTGGAAAAAAAAAAAAAAAACTAAGCGAATAATAATTCAACAGCGTAATTAATTTTTTTGGACAGGAAAATATTCAAACTAACCATAACAAAATGGAAGCAGGTTATACATTAGTAAAAAGGAATACTATTACATACGAATGGCAAATTCAAGAAATTAATTCATTTATTAATGCTTCCAATTCTTCTAAAACAGACATTGTACTAGAATCATCAGAGTTCTCAACAAGAGCTAAAATAAAAGATTTTTGGAATCTGCAGGTACAGTTTTATGGTACAAAGTCAGAACACAAAGATGGAGTTGGCCTATTTTTAAGTTCTCGGAATAATGACCGCGAAGTGAAAACGAAATATTCATTGTTTATTTTAGATAATGAGAAAAAACAAGTAAATAAAAAAAAACTAACTAAAACTTTTGGAGCTGATAGTGATTTGGGTAATCTGCTATTTATAACGAAAGAAGATTTATTAGAAAAAGAAGATGAAATGTTGCCAGGTGACATCTTAACGATAGGTATCGAGCTTACGGTCTTTGATGATCCTGCTGTGATTTCTACCAATGTGCCATTTAATGAATCAAAGGCTTCAATGGCTCATGACTATGAAGAGCTTTATGAAAGTAAAATGGTATCCGATATTGAGTTAATTGTACAAGAAAAAAAATTTCAGGCGCATAAATTGGTTTTGATGGTACGCAGTCCTGTGTTTCGAGCAATGCTGACCACCGATATGAGAGAAAACAGAGAAAAAACGATCACTATAAAAGATATGGACTTTGAAGTATTCAAAAAGATGCTAGAATTTATTTACACTGATAAAGTCAATGATATAGATAATGTTGCGGAACAATTGCTTGAAGCCGCAGATAAATATCAAATTCACACGCTCAAAGAAATATGTGCAGAATCACTTTGTAAATCTGTGACTATCGATAATGCAGCCAGATTACTTGTATTAGCTTACCTGCATAATGCAAAGGAAATGTTGCAGTATATTTCAAATTTTATCGTAATTAATGCGAACCATGTGGTAAAAACAGAAGAGAACAAGATGATGACAGTATCGCATCCGTCCTTGGGATCTATTTTATTCGCTAAATTTGCCGCTTCTTTCGAAAATAAATAACTTAAAAATTTTTATTTAAAAGTTCACGGTATTGTTATTTTTTCCTTTATCTTAAATTTATTAATTTACAATTTTTAAAAATGTTTTTTGTCTTATTTTCAGCATGAAGAAGGAATATTTATGTTACAAGAAAAATACAGAAGTTTATTAAGACTTGAAGTTTATGATATCATATATTCTATAATTAATGATAAGTTTATTTTCATTATATATTATATTTTATTGTTATATATTAATCATTTACATAAATTTATAACATTGCGTCATACATATTAAACCAATGTTAATTAATAATTACTTAAATTCAAATATTTTTCTCTATATTCGAGTTAGAAAATTACTCGAAATAAAAAAATAAATTTATTTATATCTCTTATAATTAGTCAGTAAATAAATCCGTAATTTAAATTATAATTTTCCACCTAATTATTAGATTTTCTTTCATTTAAACTACAATCCACATTGAAGAGTCAATTTGAATATTTATATCCATAGTAGTCAATTATTTACTGTCAATTATGTAGTAACTTATGAGCGTGAATGTAGCAGACATAAGACAATTTATAAATTCAAAATAAATAAATTAAAATAATAAAATTTTAAAAAAAGCGCGTACCAATTTGTCAACTATCTAATTACGAATTTTAAAATTTTTATTGTACTTATTTTTTATTTATTTATTCAAAAATTTTAAAAATTGTCACTTGTCAGTTACATTCACACTCGTACTAACTTCAGGATCATACAGTTTACATATGTATATCCATAGTAGTATTAGTAATTATTCTATTTAAAATTATGAGTGTGAATGTAACTGACAAGTGTCAAGTTTTAAATTTTTGAAAAAATAAATCAAATGTAAGTTGAATAAAAATTAAAAAATTCGTATTTAGATCAATGAAAAGTACGCATGAGTGTGAATGTAGCAGACACCAGACAAATTTAAAATTATTAGTAACTAGAGTAAATAATTAATAAAATTCAATTTTTAAAAAATGGGCATTTAAAAAATTTTTAAATCAGTAAGTGCATTTTTTATAAATATTTTTTAAATTATTTACTCTAATTATTTATATTTTAAAATTTGTCTGTCTGCTACATTCACACTCGAAAGTACGCGCATTTTTTTAAATTCCATTGTTATAATTAATTAATTTATTGCTTATTTAAAATTAATAAGCTGTCTCATGCCTGCTATATTCACACGCATTTAAATTTTCAAATTTAATTAAAATGAAAAAAAGTTTCATTGCATTTAAATTGTAATTCAAAATTTTAAAAGTTGACATTTTTTATACAAGACAGCAGCACTTGTCAGTGTAGTGAAACAAAAGAAATATATTACATATATATGTATATATATAAAACGGTTGAAGTCCGTTGCACAATTAATTAACAAGTACTGATTGTTGCAAGTTGAATCTTACAATCAATAACAATATAAGATACTATTTACATATATGTAATTATTGAAGAATTACAATCGAGGTGAATTTTTGATCCATTGACTATTTTTTTATTTGGCAAATTTCAAATTAATCAAAATGAATAGAGGTTATTCGCAGCTGAGTGTTTCTCTGATGAAGCATACGATTGTGTTCGAATGGAAAATTGACAACATCAAGACATACATCGAAATGTTTAAAAATTCAAACGAGTGCTTTCAAATATATTCACCAGAGTTTTCAGCAGGTGCCAAGATGAATGATCTGTGGCAACTCAAGTTGGTACTGAATGATCAATCAGATGATGATTATTGCATATCATTGTATCTGATTCCCCTGAACCGATGCAATGATCAGCATAAAATAAAAACCGCATTTTCATTTTTTATCATCGATGACAAGGGAATTAAAGTTGAGATTGTAAAATTCAACAGAGTTTTTGATAAATATGAAGGCTGGGGTCTGCCGATTTATAAGAAAGAGGATTTGATTAAAGATGAAAGCACTTTCATTTGGGATCCATTTACTGTAGGTATCGAGCTGACTGTATTTGATTCTGACATGCCTTTTACTGTTGAATCATTGAAAAAATTAAAACATTCAATGGTTTATGATTACAATCAACTGTTTCTAAGTAAACAAGACAGTGATGTTGTACTCGTGGTTCGGGATGAAGAGTTTCAGGCTCACCAATCAATTTTGAAAGTTCGTAGTCCAGTTTTCCACGCGATGCTTACCGCCAACATAAAACCAAACAAAAAAGACCGACTAAATTTGCCTGACATGGATCCAGTCATTTTTAACAGCATCCTCGAATTTATCTACACAGACAAAGTACCTGACGTAATTACAGAAGAATTACTTGACGCTGCAGAGAAATTCCAGCTTGAATTACTGAAGAAAATTTGCGAAGAATTTTTTTGCGATTCTGTATCTGCGGAAAATGTTGTCTCCATGCTCATTTTAGCAGATAAATACAATGCGAAGCGACTGTTGGAATACTCGACAGAGTTTATTGTCAGTAATGCTAAAAGTGTCATCGATACTCCAGCGTACAATGTCATGAAGAAATCATATCCATCTTTAATGATATTGCTGTTTGAAAAGTTTGCAGATTCGAAATAACGTCATTAGAATACTTGATATATATTTATTTTAATATGTAAGCATGATAAATATCAGTCGTATTTAACTCAGTCAGTTTTAATTTATTTTAATTATTCTTTTAACTTTATTACAGATGAATAAGTGAACAGATGAGTAGCAGGTCGTACTTAAGTTTTGTTGGATATAAATATGAAGAAAGATAAAAAAAAAACTTTATTACTCAGACTTTTTGGGTTTGATAAATTTTTTAACTATTTATTATTATGTTTGAAAAATTTTAATTTGTCTGGATTTTTTTTGCTTTTGAAAGTTTCAATAGAAAGTGAAAAACAGATAATTTTCACGACTAGTTTACTCATGTCACTCTTGCCATAATTTTTTAATACTTAGAGATATTTAAATAATTATAGACTACATAAAAAAAAGGATTTCTTGGTGCAAGGAATTTTTCGTTTTATAAATTGAAGACAAAAATTTTCTAAGGATTAGAGAAAACTTTTCCTTGACCTAAGAAGATTTTTATTTTTAATTTATAATGCAAAAAGTTAAGGAATGAGTGGAAATTTTTTTCAAATAAATCCTTTTTTACTGTGTATAAGTTATTTGTTAGATTAATTATTTAAATTAAATAATAATCAATAAGTTATATAATACTTACAAGACTTTATAATCTCAAATAATTTTTTGTCATATCAATTATTAATTTAATTTGTTCATTTTAATTGACGTTCAAAAGAAAATTTAATTTTTTAAATCTTGTTTAGTTTAAATGTTAAAAAAAATTTTAATATGCCGCGAATTTTTTTGCGTTTAAAAGTTTAAAAAGAATGCACATCACTCTTGCCATTATTTTCAATACTTTGAAATATTTAAATAATTATATACAAGAAAAAAATTTTCTCTTGACCTAAGAAAATTTTGACTTGATTTATACTGAAAAAAATTTTCTTAAATTGATTAAAAATTTCTCTCGCCAATAAATTAATTTATTTGTGTATAAATTATTTATCAGATTAATTATTTGAGTTGAATAATAATTAATAATTTTAAAAACGCTTACAAGCCTTCATAATCTTAAATTATTTTTTGTAATGTCAATTGTTAATTTAATTTGTTTATTACAATTGACGTTAAAAAGTAAATTTATTATTTTCAAAATCTTGTTCAGTTTAAATGAAGATAATTATTATTAAGATTTTTGTCAATTATTACTTACAAGTTGAGTAAATAAAATAATTGTGGTGAAAAATTACGTACCAGTAGTTCCTGAGGTATTTTTTTAAAAATGACGCGCAATTATGTCCCAAGGTATGATAATTTTTTTTATAAGCATTAATGAAGACGTTGACTTTGGATACGTGTATCGAACCCATTACTCCCAGTGACGAGTTGATAAATTTAACGTCAACCTGGAATTAATGAGTTCCAATGTGTATTTAACAGTACAAATATTTATTATTAATTAATTGGTGATGATAAAACGTCGCAGATTATACGAAATTAGAACTGTGATATAATTTCCAAGTCATATATCACCGCACTAGTTTCTTTTAATCAACGACTTAGTCTTCTTTAAATATAAAATACAAATAACTCGTAGGCTGATTATCTCGTTGAATATTTTGCGGAGAAATTTCTGCCTTGCTGATCTAGCTTTGTGTGTATAAATATAACCATATAGTTAGATCACCAAAGGAAAATTAATCCGATAAATTGAAAATAAGTAAAATCGGCTGAAAATAATAAAATATTATTAACGATGATATTTAAAAACCAAAATACGTAGTCTACAATCTAGTCACAATATTTAAATCTGTGACTAAATTGACACTGCGTTTTTAGATTTACCAAAATTATTATAGTAAATCACTCGAACAATACTCGGTATATTTGATGGTGTCAGAAATTATTACGAGGAGCATAAGACCCGGTGAGAATTAAAACCTCTCGACCGCAGTAAATACTCCTAGAGTAACTTGTGATTTTTTTTAATTTTTGAGAACGCACTGAAACATTCAGTTGCCATGTCGGTATTCAAATAATTTGAATACTGACTGAGGTCCCTTGGAATCTTATTGTCAATTTATAACACACTAGTATTCCCACTCCTTCTAGGCCCTGCTTAATTACTTTTCACCTAATGACACTTTTCATTGGTTCAAAAATTCTAATTACCTGAAGGGCATTCTCAGAAAGTATCCCCACTTTTTAAAAATTATCAATGACTTTCAACTCTGGCGTATCAAAATTTAATCAATTAATTTTATAAAAGTTGATATCAATTGGGAGTAAAACGAAATTTTAAATAAATTTCAGTAAAATTTTCATGTCAATTTCATAATTTAAATTTTTTAATTTTGTAGGTTTAAATTTATTCAAAAAATTTCCTTTAACTCCTAATTGATGACAACTGTAAGTTAATTTTTTTTAATTTATATCCTAGTGAAATTGTTTTTTTTTTCAATTAATGTTTTAATTATTTTGTAATTAATTAACAAAATTTTACTACGGTCATGCCAGTTCGTCATTGAATATTTAAAAAAAGTGGGGGCACTGCCTGAAAATGCCCGTGAAGACAAAAATGATTTTTACTCCCTACCACTTTTTGCTACCGCCCTTCTCCCACTTAAATTACTATTTATTTTTAATCATTAAATATACAAGTCAATGAAGTTCTTCATTTTTCAATTAACTTTGTCTAATTATTAATCAAATACTTGTACACTGTATTAAATAATGAGAAAATTTAATAAAAATTTTTTTCTACGAGTCTACTCCTTAATTTTAGAGTAATTGCGGTAACATAAAAGTAAATTTTATGACAGAAAATCTATGAAATAATTTCCAAGTTGCGTAAAATATAATATTTCTTACTATAAAAGATATCATTGGTTATGATAAAGCAGCAATTAAACTAATGACCATTAAAAATTACACTGTACTAAAACTCTGACGCACTTCAATGCTTATACTTAGAAATTCATTAAAATATAATTATCTAAAATGAAGAAATAATTGAAAAAATTTTAACTGAAAAAGTGAAATTGTAAAGTATTCAGAAATTCGTTTCGCTAAATATTATTTTATATTTATCTTCAAGTAATTATTTTTCGTTTACTATAGACATGGAAACTCTGTCTATTGTAATTTAAAAGTAATTTATACCTGAATGCCATTTCAGCTGCCACTAAAATTACGTCTGCTTAAAACTAACATTTTATTTAAATAAGTCACTCATTTATTTCAAAATGCACAAATAAATTTATTTTAAAAATATGTTGCATTTTAAATAATAAAAACTTGTGACTGATTGCATGATGACGCGAGTCTACTCGTTTTGCTGATAATTGTTGATTCGACATTTTTTAAATTTGCATATTCTGTAAATTTAATACCAATGACCATATAACTGACTATCTATATATATTTATATTTATTCACAACTATATTTTTCATAAAACGTAAATTTTTTTAAATTTTATGCTGAAATTACGTCTCATAGTTTTTAGATTTTTTCAATAACGATAAATTATAAAAAAAAAAATTATTTCAAAAATTGCACCTATGACTTTTTTAATTTTTCACATGCGCATTTTTTTTTTTAAATGATTTGTTGAAAAAAAAATATTAAAAAACTGTTAATTGTCTACAAACTTCAGGATCATAATAATTTAATTGCATAAAAATCGACCGTTACATGAAAATTTCATTTTTAAATAAATTTTGAGACCTGAAGTAAAAATTTGAATAATTTTTGTAGATGTTACTACTGTGATGAAATATTTATGAAAAATAATTATATTTTAAAAAATTATTAATGAATCATTCATTTTAATGATTGTGTCAGTTGTTAATTATTATTTTATTTTTTTTTTAGAGTTAAGAAGTAGATAAGAATTGAAGTATTTTGCCGCTGGCTTTCGTTTGGAACACAGTATAATTATTATTATTATACGTAGACATGTTGAAATATTACTCTGATTACAATCAGCGTACTATAGCTATATTTTCAACATTCTAACACGTGTATCAAAACTTCATAGTCAAAGAATGCATGAGTGTGAATGTTGTAGACAACTGTCAATTTTTTAAATTTTAGAATAAATGAATAAAACTCAAGTAGAGTAAAAATAAAAAAATGCATATTTAGATAAATTCAAAATCTGTCCGCGCAATTTTTCAATTTCATTATTTTAATTAATATTAATTCATTTATTTCAAATTTTCAAATTGTCTTATGTCTGCTACATTCACACTCGAAAGAATGCATATGAAATTAAAAAAAATTTCAATTACCAAAAATTAATTTTCAAAATTAAAACTAATCAGTTGCAGCCTTCTCCGAAAAAAAATTATCAATTCTTTTTTGAAAGACTAAAAAAAAAATTTGTTTGCCTTTAGTATAATTGCTCAATAATTATAATAAAAATAACATTTTTCCTAAACATATTTTTAGTAATAACATAATTACAAAAACAATAATAATAAGGAAAAATCCGTCATTAAAATCTATTAGTACAAACTACGTCGTATTTTAAAAGAAAGCGACAACAGAAAAAATTTCAAGTGATAAAATATTTCAAGCTCTGAAAATTTCTTGATGCCAATATCTGATAATATTGAAATAAATACTAAATGTATATATTACATATTAACGTAGAAAAATTTATCATTCTTAGTTAAAATAATTTCTCTACACGTATTTATGAATATTTTCTACAAGGATTTAATATTTTTCATTTAAATTGTAAAATTCTCTGAAAATAATTTTACCATCACGTAAATTAAAATTCCTCATCAACTATATTTACTTTTCTATTTATAATTTAAACTCATGAACTTATTTTATAATAATCTGCCTGTCTAGATCCTTAATCTTCTTAAGTACTTACAGAAAAAAAAAAAAAACACTCAAATAATTATTTTTACAACCCCAGTTCTTGGATTAAATTTCGTCTATACAATTTTACATTTTTCTTCAAATTTCATTGAGATCCCGCTAAAAAAAATTATATTTAGTAAGTTAACAAATCATTGTTCATTACTTCGATACAAACGCATTGCATGTAAAGATACTGAATTGGAAATCCCATTTCAGATAAATAGAATTTATTCCTTACGCTGCTGTCGGTGTTTCCAGAGGCTGCGATAAAAAACTTTTAGCTACTGACGATAAAATTTAAAATTATTACTAGTCGCTGGTGTTTAAAACCCAGCAGTAACGTACCCAGGGTTTTATGCACCCAATGTTTTTTTTAATTTTATTTTTTAGTATTTACTTGAGTTATCTAGATAAATTAAAATGAGGAGGTCATGTAACAGTTATGTACAATGTAAACTTGATCATTCCACTTTCTACTGGTGTACGTGACACGTAGATTGTCAGTCATGGCAGGTAAGTTCTTTAAAAAATTTATTATTTATAAAATATGTTTAGTTAATAAATTATTATTTTATCAGAATTATTCAAATAATTCTGATAATTCATAAATTCAAAATGTAATGTCATTATTGTGACGTTTTTAGAGTAAACAAATTTTTTGTTATGGTTTTTATAATAAAATCTTTTTTTTTTCTTTCAGTGCCAAATCCTTATGATAATCTTCTTAAATCAGTTGTAATAAATAGTAAAGAGCGTAATTATTATGATGTCTCATCATTTGGAAAAAAATATGGTGGGTAATTTATGACCTCTTGACTCTATTTAACATCTTTGAATTTTTTATCATATCATTATGATATGAGTGTGAATTTGGCTGACAATTGTCAGTTTTTTTAATTTTTTAACAAATAAATTAAATTTTAAAATAATTAAAATTATGAAATTCTTAATTGGATTGAAAAACCAGTTCGCGCATTTTTTTAAATTTCATTTTTAAAATTTATTTATTTTAAATTTATAAATTGTCCATATCTGGTTCATTCACACTCATAATGTCATAAATAATATGATTTTGTCGTATAATAAATTTATATGATACTGAAAGTAGTAGTCATTATAAAAATTTATTTATTTTTAATAAACAAAGTGAATACTGGCAGGCAAAAATTTTTTTTAATTTTTTGGAGCAAGAAAAAATTTTATAATCCAGAAATTAGGAGACCATTAAATATACGGTTTTTTTTTTCAAAAAGTCAATTACAAAAAAAAAACTAAAAATATGCACATGTAAAAAATTAAAAAATTTATAAGTGCAATTTTTTAAATATTTTATTTTTTTTTAATTTATCGTTTTTTGAAAAATCTAAAAATTATTAAACGTCAGGTAACTTTGATATCATAAAATTATTTGAGGCGTGAAAAAAATTTTTGTCTTCAACTCATAGTGAAAAATATTTCTTGCGCCAAGAAATATTTTTTTTCTGTGTGATGATAATTAACTTGTTAATTAAAAACACTAAAATTGTTAGATGTCGGCTACTTTTAGTATCATTTAATTTATGTGATAATAATAAAATAATAAAATATTTAAATAAACAGATCGTTTGCCGTTTTCAATAAAAATATTACTAGAAAGCGCTGTAAGAAATTGCGATGGATTTCAAGTTAAAGATAATGATGTCAAAAAAATTCTTGATTGGGAAATAAATCAAGCGAGTGATGACGTCGAAGTTGCATTTAAACCAGCGAGAGTTATTTTACAAGACTTGACTGGTGTTCCGGCAGTTGTTGATTTTGCTGCAATGAGAGATTGCGTTAAAAGATTGAATGGAGACCCGAATAAAATAAATCCAATATGTCCTTCAGACTTGGTAATCGACCATTCAATTCAAGTCGACTTTGTACGGAGGTAAATAAATCAAGGATATTAATTTCATGAATCATTTAAATACTTATAAATAATTATAATTAATTACAGCGGAGATGCACTGAAAAAAAATGAAGACTTGGAGTTTGAACGTAATAAGGAAAGGTTTATATTTTTAAAATGGGGAGCTAAGGCTTTGAAAAACATGTTGATTGTACCACCAGGAAGTGGGATTGTTCATCAAGTTAACTTAGAGTACTTGGCACGTGTTGTATTTGATTCGGACGATTTACTTTACCCCGACAGTGTTGTTGGTACTGATTCTCATACCACTATGATAAATGGATTAGGAATACTTGGATGGGGTGTAGGTGGAATTGAAGCTGAGGCGGTCATGCTTGGACAAGCTGTATCAATGCTATTACCCAAAGTTATTGGATACAAACTCGTGGGGACACTTAATCAATACGTCACTTCCACGGATCTTGTATTGACTATTACCAAAGTATATATCATTTATTAATTAAATACTTAAGGCCTTTCTCAGACAGTGTCTCCACTTTAAAAAATTTTTTTAATGACTCAAGTGCCATAAGTATCAAATTTTAATCGATTAATTAAAATAAAATTGAAGCATCAGCTGAAAAAAGACAATTTCGCTAGAATATGATTTTTAAAAAAATTCATGTCAGTTTTATAATTTGAATTTTCAAATTTGGTAGGCTTCAATTTATTCAACAAATTTTTTTTAAACTTATAATTGATGACGACTATAATTAATTTTTTTTAAATTCTATATCTCCGCGAAATTGTGCTTTTTTTAATTAAGTTTTTAATTATTTTGTAATTAATTGATAAAATTTTAATACGGTTATGAAAATTGAGTTGTTGCATATTTATAAAAATTGCGGTACTGTCTGAGAATTCTTGCAATTACATTAAATATTTATCTATTTTTTATTTTATACAGAATTTACGTCAATTAGGAGTTGTAGGAAAATTTGTTGAATTTTATGGACCAGGAGTATCAGAGTTAAGTATCGCGGATCGCGCAACTATTTCCAATATGTGTCCAGAGTACGGTGCGACCGTTGGTTTCTTTCCCGTCGACCAACAGAGTTTGAATTATTTACGACAAACTGGTAAATATTAAAATTGCAAATCGCGGGAAATTTTTAAATTTTTAATTTTCAAATAATAATTATTTGCTAGGTCGCTCTGAGGAACATATCGAGCGCATAGAAAAATATTTACGAGCCGTTAAAATGCTGAGAGATTATAATATCGAGTCACAAGATCCCGTATTTTCTGAAACAGTTACGTTGGATTTAGCGACGGTCGTATCAAGTGTAAGTGGCCCAAAGCGACCTCATGATCGTGTCTCTGTATCAGATATGAAACTTGATTTTAATCAGTGTCTCACAAACAAGGTAATTACTAAATCACTATAAATAAATAATTAAAATTATTTCACAAATTTAATAATCGATGATTTTCGATACATTTATCGGACCCATTACTCCCAGTGACGAATTTATTTATAACGTCGTTCTAGGTATAATGAGCTCAATTGTGTATCCTAATTACAAATTGAACATTTCAATTATTTATGTAAATACAATTCATAAATAATATCGATGGTAAATAATCGAAGATTACGGAGAACTAGGGCTGTGATGTGTTATCATAGCGACATATCACTTCCTTAGTTCCCTGCAATCCAAAAGATTGTTTTTTACAAGCTGAAAAAAAATTAACAAATTAGTCAGTATAATTAATTAACTTACAAGTTTTACTTCTTTGTTATTCAGATGAATCTTAATTTTGGTAGATTCACTATATGGAATCAAGTACTACATATAGCTAATCCACCAAAGGAAAATTCACAGGAAATGTAAAACTTAATTTCCTGAATAATAATATACCAAATATTTAACGCTGATATTTATACACTTAATTACGAGTATAACATCTAGTCACAGATTTTCAAAATCACTGAGACTAGATGCATACTACGTATTCAAATGTTAAATTATTTTAAGTAGCTTCAGGTCCTGTAAAAATTTAAACGTTAAGACTAGAGACCAAGTTCGGATCATGAAGACTAGAGTAGACTAGAGTATCTGTCTAGTCTGGATGATCCGAAGATTTTAAGCTATAGTCGACAACTGATTTTCCATTGAAGAACATGCCAATTTATAACTTTTTCTTGCTCCCACTGCTTGGAAGCCCTTCCTAATTTCTCATTACCTGTTTGCACCCTCTATTGGTTAAGGGACTTAAATTTACCTGGCAATTGGACATGAAAATGACAAACTCATCCCTTCTTTTTTAGGTCACCGCCTTTTCCCCTACCCGAATTTGCAATTTACTTTTACTCATACAATATTTTTATCAGAAAATTAATTAACTTTTTTTTCTTTTTTACAGATTGGATTTAAGGGTTACGGATTGTCGGCTGATAAAATAAAAACTGAGGGTAAATTTATGTTTGAAGGCCAAGAATATACATTGAAACATGGTTCAGTAGTAATAGCAGCAATTACTAGCTGTACCAACACAAGCAATCCGAGTGTGATGCTCGGTGCAGGTAAATTTATATTACACAGAAAAAATGCATTTTTTGGCGCATGAAAAATGTTTTATTATGAAATGAAAGCAAAAATTTTCTTAGGACTAGAAAAAATTTTTTGCTGCAAGAAATTATTTATCACTTAAAAAAAAATTTTTCTTATTCCAAAAAATTTTCATTTTCAATTTTTAATGCAAAGAATTTCTCAGGACAAAAGTTTTGAAAAAAATACGAGTTCATTTTATAAAATTCGGCCTCGTTTCTTGTAGCAAATTTTTAAAAATTATTTTTTTCTGTGTACAGAAAAAAAAATTGAATAAATAATTAATTTATAAATAAATAAATAAAATTTACGACAGGTCTTCTTGCTAAAAATGCCATCGACGCAGGATTGACTGTTGCCCCATACATAAAAACATCTTTGTCACCTGGCTCTGGAGTAGTCACATATTATTTACGCGAAAGTGGAGTCATTCCAGCTCTCACTCAGCTCGGGTTCGACATCGTGGGGTACGGATGTATGACATGTATCGGCAACAGCGGTCCCCTTGAAGACTCAATCGCCGAGACAATTGAAAAAAAAGAATTAGTATGCTGCGGAGTTTTGTCAGGAAATCGTAACTTCGAGGGTAGAATTCACCCAAGTACCCGAGCTAATTATTTAGCGTCGCCTTTACTCGTCATCGCGTATGCGATCGCGGGTACAGTTGACATTGACTTTGAAACGGAGCCTCTAGGACGTCGTGCCGACGGCAAAGATATTTATTTACGCGACATTTGGCCGACACGTGCGGAGATTCAAGCTGTCGAGCAAAAGTACGTAATACCTGCGATGTTCAAAAGCGTTTACGATAAAATTGAGAAAGGCAGCAATCGCTGGGCGAGTCTCGTTGCACCAGAAGGCCAACTTTACCCATGGAACGAAGACTCTACATACATAAAACATCCTCCTTACTTTGAAACCCTTGAAAAGGTACAATACAGAATTTCCTTGAAGCTCGAGTTTGCTTTTGAATGTCATGTCATAAAATAAATTTACTGTGTACTTGATATTTTATAATTTACAATATTTTAAATTTTTATTTCTAAGGAATTGCCGGAAATAAAACCTATTCGTAAAGCTCGAGTTCTATTGAATCTTGGTGACTCAGTTACTACCGACCATATAAGTCCTGCTGGAAGTATAGCTCGTAATTCTCCGGCTGCAAGATACCTGGCTAAGCGAGGGTACAATTACTTACTTACTTACTTACTTATTTTACTTTTCTATTTTAAGCTCGAAACATTACAAATCTATTGTACGTATTCAAATATTTCAGTTTAACACCCAGAGAATTTAATTCCTATGGAGCTCGACGTGGCAACGATGCAGTAATGGTTCGAGGAACTTTTGCTAATATCCGTTTACTTAATAAATTTGTTGGAAAACCCGGCCCAAAAACACTATACTTACCTACTAATGAAGAGGTATATATATATGTTCCTTACATATATTTTAAAGAAAATTTAATTACTGTAAATTTTGAATATTTCTACAGATGGACATTTTTGACGCTGCGGAACGATACGGAAAAGATAAAGTTCCATTGATAGCTTTAGTTGGGAAAGAATATGGGTCAGGATCGTCGAGAGATTGGGCAGCCAAAGGCCCGTATCTTCTGGGGATCCGTGCGATAATTGCTGAGTCTTATGAAAGAATCCATAGATCAAATTTAGTTGGAATGGGAATTGTTCCGCTGCAATATTTACCTGGACAGACAGCCGATACATTGGGTCTTACTGGGGTTGAATTATTTGATATTGACATACCAGCTGATTGTCAGCCGCATCAGCAAATTACTGTGCGTACTGACACGGGAAAAGAATTTACTGTTATTGTAAGATTTGATACGGAAGTTGATTTAACATATTTCCGACACGGTGGGATCCTTAATTACATGATCAGAACTATGATATAAATTTTTTTTTTTTTTTTTTTTTCAATTTATAAATTAGTCAAAGTTTTAAAATCGAGATCTCGGAAATTTAAATTATAACATTCGTTAGATAAAAATTATATTTTAAATTTTTATCCCAAGTTAATAATTATGACCCTGAAGTTAGCAGGCAATTTAAATTTTTCAAATTTTTTTTTTTCAACAATTCGTTTACAAGAAAAAAAAAAAAAAAAAAAATGCACATGTAGAAAATTAATAAATCTGTAAGTGCAATTTTTTCAAATATTTTTTTTTATAATTTATCGTATTGAAAAAAACATACAAAAATTATGACGTCGGCTAACTTCAGTATCATAATTAATTTCTAATCATTTATTTTAATTTAAATAAATTTAATTAATGCTCGTTATGAACAATTACGTCGCTTAATGTTGTTATCATTGCTTTTGTTAAGAGATAATCTTGTAAAATTTAAAAATAAAATAATTAGCGTAAAATTTAAATCAAAATAATTGATTTAAAGAAAAATTAAATAAAATTAAAAATTTTAATTTAAATCAATTACTAGAAAATTTATAAAAATTTACAAGATATCTCGATTTATTATAGCGGGTGGGTTTAAATTCATTATTATTTATCTTATTTAATTACTTTATACTGTTATTACATTCTAAGAACTTTTGTTATGGGATTTTTTTTAAATTTAATTAAATAAAATATTTTAGCTCATGATTTTTATCAATGAAATATTAATTTTTAATTAAATACTATAGTTCTTGTACAATAAATATTAATATTATAAAAATAAAATGTAAAAAAAAATTAATTATTTTATATATTAAAGAAGTTATTGTTGATTTACAAATGCTTCATATTTTTCAGTAAAAACCTGGTTAACATGATCACAAACTTCATCTAAATCCTTGAGACCGCGTCTTAGTGCATCTATAGCACGTCCGTTTTTTTTCATTTGAATTCGAAAATGCATTTTAGCTTCTGCCGGATGTGGTACCGTGTAACCACAAAAATCAACGTCAGGGCTGTAATTAAAAGCAAGCAAATTATTTTATCAGCAACTTCCTCAGTAAAAAAAAACAATAATTATATCATTAAAGTAAATAATTTATGATCTTGAAGTTAGCAGACAATTGACAGAAAAAATAAAAATATGCACATGTAGAAAATTTAAAAAAATAAAGGTGCAATTTTTTTTTTTTTTTAATTATCGTTTTTGAAAAAATTAAAAAATTATTAGACGACTAATTTCAGTATCATAATTTTTAAAATGATAAATTTTTAGGAAATTGGCGGCAAATTAAAGTTTACAATTTAATTTTGACCATAAATTGGATATTTCGTCCCTTCATTGAGACATATTATGGTGAAAATTAAATTACAATTTTTAATTTACTGTCCACATGATAAATCTATGACTTTAGTAAATTGATCTAGACATGATTTTAAATAAAATGTAAATATCATTTTTTTAAATTTAAAATACGTACTAGTGTGCAATTATACTCCGAAGTGCGTTCCCTAATGTATGTCCTTCGTCCTGAAAGACGAACGTCCGTGACTGTTCACCAGATGATTCATCACCAGCTAACTAGAGCACGATATATTAATAAAATTAAATAATTCTAATAATAATTACTTGCAATGAAATTTGAATTTTATGAGAAAATTAAATAGATTTCTTACCTCTGCAAGTCGGACCATTTTACACGTGGTTAGTTTTTATTATTCTGTTACACTGTATCATAAAATGATAAACAATTGCACTTACTGTAGATATTTATATTTTAGCGCCTCTTGTGTCAGAAATTTGAAGCTCGTTTTTAAATCAAATAATTTTATATTTTTAATTTAAATAATAAAACTAAAATTATTCAGTAATTAAATTATTAAAAAATGTAATTATTAATTTCTTTGATATCTTAATAGTAATTACTAATATTTTTAATTACAATTATTTAAAATTAATTTTCATTATTATTAAATTTTTCTCTTGTCTTAAAATTAAAATTTCAAATTTTTGTAATAAAAATAATAGGCGCCAAATATTCAATTTATTTAAAGAAATAAAATGATTACAGAAAAAACTTTTTGTGTTTAGTCTTTAAATTGTACTTACAAATAATTGGTTTAAAAAATGTAAAAAATCGTCTGTCTGCAACTTTCAGTATCCCATTAAATATCAGAAATTTTATTTTTTATCAACTTAAATCAGGTAATTATACTAAAGGATTAAATTAAAATATAAAATAATAAAAAAGTCAAATTATCCAGTTGAAGAATTTTATTTTCAGACACATACATAATTAAATGTATATACGAGAAAAAAATAGCTTACGAATTTTAAAATTAATCGGCTTCTTCTTCATCATCGTCTTCTTGGCTCGTAATTTGGAAGTAACGGAGCTCGTAAGTGTTTTTGTCTTTAGATACAACACGGAGCCAGTCACGAAGTTTGTTCTTCTTCAAGTATTTTTTCGTCAAGTACTTGAGGTACCTAATAAATTAATCAAACAAAGTATTCGAATTAATGCAAATATCGGTTCCATTGTAGCTTAATAGCCATCGGGCGTAAACTAAATAATTATGATCCTTAAGATAAAAGCGATAAATTTAAAATAAAAATATTTGAATAAATTGCACCCATAGATTTTTAAATTTTCTACATGTGCATTTTCTTAATTAAATTTTTTTATAATTTGTTGAAAAAAAAAATCTAAAAATAGTTCACTGCCTGTTGACTTTGTGATCATTCCTGAAGTTCGCAGACAATTAAAAATTTCCGGTCTTCTTTCATCAATTTAAAAAAAAAAAAAAATATGCACATGTAGAAAATTAAAAAAACTACAGGTGCAATTTATCAAAATATTTTTTTTTATGTATCGTTTTTAAAAAATCAAAAAATAATTAGACGTCAGCTAATTTCAGTATCATGAGTAATTGCTTATGCTGTTATAAATTAAATTAATTATTCTAGATCATTATTACACACCTTTTAGACAAGTCAATGTCACTGTTGATGATGAGCTTGTTCTTGCTGCGTTCAATGTTGACAGCATTTCCCAAGTTTCCGGTTTTGCCATTGACCTTGATACGTTCTTGCATGTATTTATCCTGCAATACACCAAATAATTAATTACCAATTATCCAGCAATGAATACAAATTAAATAAAATACTGTAATAAAACTTACGAAGCTAGCAACGTCCATAATATTGTCTTCAACTGGATGGGTACAGTCGATGGTGAATGAAAGTGAGACCTTCTTTTTTTGGGCTTTACCGCGAAGTTGGGCCTTTTTTGGTCCACCGGTCGCCTTTTTGGCTGCTGGTTTTTTGGTTGTCACTTTCGCTTGCTGAAAAATATTATTAATTATTAAATTATCATTCACGATTCCACATGTCACTCAGCATCTCCAACCACAAGCGACGTAACCTCAATAATTATCCGTTCAATTTAACGGCATCACAATAATTATCAAAATACTAATTATTTAATATTATTAATTAAAAGTTGGAGTTTATGAATTTAGTTTAATTTTTTAATTTATAAAAATTAAAAAATGATATTTTTATATTTATTAGGAAAATAAAACTTACGGGTGCCATGATGGTGACGACAGGATCTCAAAAGAAAAGAGAAAGAAAAATTTTTCAAGTCCAGCAATGGGAACCCTACATGCGCACTTGATGTGCGCACAAAAAATTAGCGGGAATATTTAAAATACTTTTGTTTAATACTTTTATTGAAATAATTTTAATACAATTATTTATAAAAATAGTATGAAATTTTTTTCCATCTTATATAATATTTATTACTGTAAAAATAATTTTCTAATTAAATTTTCTATTAGACTTAACATAAGTCTTTAAATAATTAATTTTTAATTTAATTAATTTCAGCAGTATCACAATAATCAATAGCATCTTGAGGACTTTTCCACTGAACATTATCATTACTCCTGTCATTTTTAGTCTTAGGCATCCCATCTTTCAGAATAGTCATGAATAAAATTAAATATATAATCGCAGTTACAATAGCGAGTAAAGAAAATAAGCGTAAAGTCATCTGTCCTCCAATTATTTTATACAAAATTCCGCCAACTAAACTGCCCACCGCGAAACCTAAATAATTTATATTAATTAATGCCTTAATTAATTGATCATAAATAAATATGTCTATACAGCAGTACCTAATCCGTCATCCATTCCTGCAACGAGACCTTGAACGGTAGCAGAAGTACCAGGTGGTGCTACAATACTCGCAAAACCAACAATTATCGTGTAGCACAAAGCATAAGATGGTCCTTGCATAAATAATTCAATTAATACAATCCACCAAGGATTTGGCGCCAGCGAAATTAATCCCAGACGTAACGAATAACAAACAAAGCAGAATGTCAAAGTATATCCGTAGCCAAATTTTTTAAGAATTTTTCCTATAAATTAAATAAAAAATTAACATTTTAGTTTGTAAAATTTTTTATTTATTACACTGAGAAAAAATTTCTCTTCGGACAATTAAATTGGTTTTGTTAAATTCTGTTAAACTAATATTTAATTGGGACAACTAAATTTTATGACGTCCACATAATCTATTTTGTTATTTTTAACAAATGATTTAATAGACTATTTGGTCAACATAAAAAAATATATTCATTTAGAATAAATATATATATTTGTTCGAGGTTAATAAATATATATTTAAACCTAATGATTATTGATTTAAAAAGTTATGGTGCTAGGCAGTAGTAGCGGGAGTAGTTCGGTGCTCGCCACTAGATCGCGCCCACCACTTGTAGTGTCCATGGTAAGAAACTTATTTCAGAATTATTATATTTGCAATTTGATTTAGAGACATGTTTCCCTGAACAATTTTTGTCACAGTACAAAAAAAAAAAAGTATGTGACAAGGAAATCATTTTACTTTATATTTTATAGAGTAATAATTTGTTTCGTCGGTGGATTATAAAATATTTAGTTAAAACAACCAAATTTATGATTGGCAATGGTCAATCAAATCATTTTGTTGTCATAACTAAAATTTAGTTGTCAGAAGAAAATTTTTTCCTCAGTGTAATTTTAATTTACCTGACAGTAAAAAAGCAATAACTTCACCGCCAAGTGTTTGAGCAGCGATAACAAGACCCTCTATTAATTTTATTTGGCTCATGAAATCTGTTTGCTCAGCAAGATCTTCAATGTACCAAAATAAAAAATAAATTAAGTAGCTGTCAATTATACCAGCAATTGTCGCAAATATTAAAAAAATAGCGATCGTCTTAATTTTCAAAAGTTTCCAAACATCTTTGGCAATATTATCTGACCCAGTCATTATTGGTAACTAAAAAAAATATATTTTTCATTAAAAATAAAAAATGAATGAAAATAATAACAGTAACGAACCTCGAGTTTTGTACAGCTGAGAACATCAAAGAAAGTAAAGATGATAACAAGAATGAAAGCTGGTGTATAAGATTTATAATGATCATCTTCAGACACTAGATCCATAGCATAACCAGCTGACAGTGCAGTGACACCCCATCCAATAGAGCCCCATACTCTCTGTCGTCCATATCCCATATGACCGCCTTCACCTATTGTCAAAATCACAATGAGCTCGTAGGTCAGCTTATTTTTCTGTACACATATAATTGTATTTGAATTTTTTTATTTCATAATTAATAAAACTATTAATTATTTATTTGAATATTTGAACTGTACCTAGGACATCAAAGCAAATAGCGTCGCTAATAGAATTCGCGACATTGAAACAAATACATCCGATGGACATCAAGATAACGAATCCCCAAAATTTAATACTGTAGTACAGGTGATCTTGGTTTATTTCTATTTCATTAATCAAGCATGTTAAATTACATGGTAATAAATTACTGTCATTACTGTAACATGTTTTGTTATAATCAACTACATCATCAATGCAAATCGGTACCAATTCCCCAGAGCTACCTGCTAATATCGCAGATACTTTGATACTTTTTTTTTCTTTATGACAATTCCATGCGCACGTAACACCAGCGCGATAACTTATCTCATTATTATTTGTTTCTCTACTAATTACAGTATATTTACACGGCTCTCTATCACAATACAGAGAAGGCGTAACATTAAAACTAGAATTTAAAAATTTTTTGAATTCTCCCACTGGTGACTGAGGTAGAAAATAAAGTAATACAAGTGACAATGATCCGATAACAATAACTCCGATAAAAATAATTTTACGTCGATTACGAAAATAATCGACTATAAATCCGAATATCGGTTTTGATATTAAATAAAGTGCTGGTAAAATTCCCGTAACTGTTCCCATTATCAGCGGAGAGACTCCAATTTGTTTACCGTAAACTGACAGGTACGGCAGGATGGGCCCCATTGCTAAAAATTTATTTAAAAAATGTATTTATTATATAATTATTAGTTAGTAATTACGAATTATCTATTATCAATTGTCGAATTTATCATACCTGCCATGAAGAAGAAATAATGAGCTTTGATAGGCAATTGCTGTAAATTTATTTTAAACTTCCCCGCCATCCTGATAATTAATTTAAAAGACCAGGTCTACTTAAACTCTCAGTAGTTACTGATTAAATATCTGCTGCTAAGACATTAAATCTTTAATTAAATTGTTGAGAAAAAAAAAATCTTATCGTTGACGTTTCACAGCACATGAACAATTTGCTGTTTTTTTTTATTTTTAGCTTTGCTTCACTCCGACGCATTTAGAGCTTGAAAAAAAATATTTTATGACTTTATAAATATAGATATTTTGATAAATAGTATCAGGAGAACATGCAAGCGAGTTACTATAATATATATGAATGTATACAATATATATATATATAAATTTATATACATATATGTATACATACAAACTGTTGAATGATTCTTTTACGTACAAAAAATGTTTATAAGTAAAAACTTTTACCTGTGACGTCATCGGGTAAAATAAAAAAATAAAATAAAGAAGTCGCATTTGAATTTAATGATAAAAAAAACCTTGGAAATTAATCTTATTCATCTCACATTAACAAAGAGGCTGGATGCGGAAACACTTGATGTTTGTATACATATATGTTTATATATGTATATACTTTCAAATACGTTTACGCATGTCACGATGTTGTGGCGGGGCGTGATCATGATTGCAATTGTAATATATATGTAAGTAACCCGCGTGTTTATGCTGAGTTGAAATTTTTCTCATTCAGTCACCGGCTACTGTAATAACAGCATTTATAATTGAATTCTGTATGCTGATTACTGGATTTAGTATAAGTTGATTTTTTAAAAATGATAGTTTGTAAGTTCGTCTGTAAGATGACCTTGATCTTTGTGATCTGCTTGCTATCTGGAATTTCTCAAATTACTGCGGATAAATGTAAATTTGAGCATACATTTTTTTTATTTAAAAAGTTTGTTTAAAATTTGAATTGTTTAATTTTTTTTTAAGTGAGATTTTGTGCTGCGAGAAATGTTCCCGAGTCTCAAAATATTGGAATGACTTTAGGGGAACTGATTCATCAAAATGACAGCGATGGGGTTGATTGTATTTTTGTTAATGAAAGGCAAGATTTTATTGGCTGTATTTTTATTTTTTTTATATTTAATTATTTTATTTATCGTTTAGATCCAATTGTTTGAGACGAATAGAAAACGGAGACGCTGATTTTGCGGTATTTGAACCGGAAGATCTTGTCACCTATTCAAGTATCGATGGCGGAGAGACTCCGATTTTAATAACTCATGAATTACGATTATCTAAAAATGGTTTTTATTAATTAAAATTTAAATTAAATTAGCAATTAATTAATTATTAATTAAATTACTTTTAATTTTAGACAAATCACGCTTCGACATGGTGCTGCTGGTATCAAATAAAATAAAAAGTTTTTCTGACATAAAAGATAAGAAGTTTTGTCACCCGGGACTTGACTCAGAACTGATTGACTGGACCCGTGTGTTCGCTAATGTTTGTACTGTTTTTTTTTTAAATTCTCGTAATTAATAATTAAAAATAAATGAAACGTAATTACAGTTTTTTCAAACATGGGTGATACCAAGCGAATGCGAACAGAACAAAACGTTATTTGAAAATAATATCTCATCATTATCAAAATTTTTCGAAGCCGCCTGCATCGCCGGCCCTTGGACATTTGATACTCACGAAGACAGTCGTCTGAGTATGTAATTAATTTTTTAAAATTACTGGCATCAATTACCCTAATAAATTTTATTCATAGAATTAAAGTACCGGAATTTATGTTCACTCTGTGATAATCCAAATGGTTGCTACGCTGGCGATAAATACCACGGACGAGAAGGAGCATTGCTATGTCTGACAGATAACGTCGGTGATATCGCATGGGTCCGTTTAGATGACGCTCATCGTCATTTTATAAATCAAAAAATAGACAATAGTAGTTATAGTTATTTATGTCCGTATGGAGAAACAATAAGACCGATGAATCGCGGCAGACCGTGTACTTGGATCGCTAAACCATTTCCTGTTATTGTTTCTCGCAGGTAATGTCATTTAAATACATAGTATATTTATTTATTAATAATTAATTATAATTATGCCAAAGATGCCGATTTGATTAATTTTTAATGAGTTGTAAAGTTCATAATACAAAAAAAAAAGGATTTCTTGACACAAGAAATATTTTGCACTATAAATTAAAGACAATTTTCTTATAACTGGAAAAAATTTCTTGGCTCAAGAATTTATTTCTCACCTCGACTTTTTTTCGTTCATTAAGTGCAAAACTACAATCTGTTTAACGATAATAAACAATTGCGATAGATTACAAGGTGTAGAATTTTACCCATTGGCAAAATACTCTAGTGCGGATGAAATATTAAAAGCGCTGTGGAAAGTCCAGGGTTTTGATACGCCTGTGGGTTCACTTCTGGGCTCTAGGAAGTCTTTTACTCGAGGATTTGGATGTTTGTGGAGTCCTGGGTATTTTGTGCTCGCCCCGATAAATTTTTTTAAATTTATAATGCAAGAAATTCTTAGGTCAAGTAAATATATTTTGCAGCAAGAAATCCTTTTTTTCTGTGCAATTGAATATTTATTGCGTAGTACTTATGATAAATAATTAAATTATTTATTACAGAGATGCTGCTGAAAAAGTTTCTGAGTTGATAAGAAATTTAACTTACAAAGTTTCATACTCACAGAAAAATTTTATGGAGTTGTTAGAAAATTATCATGTTGTCCCTGTGGCAACAGACGTTTTACAAACACCCGTTGATTATTTGAATCAATGTAAGATAATTTATATATGTATTTATTAAAATTTTTAATTATTAATTAATTTTTTAATTAGTTACGGGATTCAGAGGAGCATACACAAGAATGCCTTGTAAGCCTTCGCGACGAATTAAATGGTGTGTCGCGTCTAATCTTGAAGACAGTAAATGTCAGTGGATACGTGATGCTGCATTTTCTCATGGAATTGACCCCGCGATATCGTGCTATCAACAACCAGGACGTGAAGCTTGTATTGACGCGGTTCAACGTAACGAATGTGATTTCTTTGTCATTAGACCGGAAGAGATGACAAAGACTTATGAGTATTTTTATCACTTACGTTTTTTTCTATCAATTAAATAAAATTTAAAAATATATTTGTAATTTTTTATTTAGAAAAAATTTAGTATCACTTCTTCAAGTTGTCTCGAAAAAAAATGATGATTTAAATATAATTGGAATTTTAGTTAGAAATAATTCAAATTTAAATAGTGTCAAAGATCTCGAAGGAACACGTGCGTGTTTTACTAGACATCAAAGTATAGGTAATTGAATTTATTTTAAAATATTATCTAGTCAATTTTATTTGAAATTTATTGTGATTATTATTATTTTTTTTTAGGATGGAACGCATTTGTCGCTGTAATGAGAAATCGTACAAACAATCCAATATGGAATTGCTCAGACGACCGAGCAATCACTCACTATTTTCAAAATATTTATTTAAATAATGTGTCCTTAGATAGTAATGACAAAAAATCAGAAGTTGACAGAACGTATGAGTGTTTAATTACAGGAAGAGGCGATGTCGCATTTGTTGATCTTCATTTTAAAAACGACTCATACAAGAAAATGAATAATTTAAAAAGTATATGCGTTGATAAACCCAAATATATTAATGACGAGTGTATTTTAACATGGACGTCTTTGGGTTCGGTGAGTAAATATTTAATTATAAATAGGGTAGAAGTAGCATTTGTGGCCAGTGCTCTTTGGACCTTTAATAATTTATTTTAATTAATGGAAAAGAATAAAAAAATTTTCATTTTCATACAGTAATCAGATTGTCTTTGAACAAATTAAAAAAATTAATTATGTCATTGCGTACATTACAAATTATTTTATTAAAATTTTCTAAGTGGCTACAAATGGTATTTTTGCGCTGTATATCATTAATAATATAATGCCTAAGCTCGTTATAAGCAACTTCTCTTATCGACTTTGAAGCTCCCCACTCCTTCGGCCGCTCAAATTTCATGTCGACACTCGTTATAAGCATCATTAACGATACAAGTTTTTTAATTTGAATTTATTTTGTATACAATCTATCGCAAATCATGTAATTGGTGTAGCTTTTTACGCGACTTTGTTTCTTATAACAACCGACTTGCGAGGATTCATATACGCGACTCAATCTCGGATTTTCTCAATAACTTTTTTTTCTACACAGAAAAAAAAGGATTTTTTGGCGCAAGAATTTTTTTCTCGTCTCAAAATTTTTTTTTCAATTTATAATGCAAAAAAAATTTTTCGCACCAAGAAGTCCTTTTTTTTTGTACAACCTCTGACGATTGCTTATAACGAGCTTGTACTGAATACGAAAATTTTTCAAAATTAGATAATTGTAAATTCAAATATGACGGAATTAAGGAAGAATGAAATAAAAAGTTTGCTAATGCAATTGAATGCTTGGTTTGGTTCAAAATTTATTGGCCAAGCACCTGCAGTATCACTTTACGGACTATTTGACACTTATTCAGATGTTATCTTTCCTGTAAGTAATTTACGAACTACGTACTTACTTTTTTGTAATTAAATTATAAATACTTGTAGGAAAAAAGTCACAGTTTGCAAGCAGACGATGCTCACATTCGATTACCGAGGAACTATAGAGATATTTTATATCAACTCAATAAAACTAAAAATGATTACTCCACTTGTGGTAGTAATTACATATGTCCTGTAAAAAGTACCGCGCTTTTAGTTATTTTAATACTTTTTAAAAATTTATTGTGATAATTATTTTATTTAAAATGCCAAAAATATTTTTGTATAAAAGAAAAATGTATTTTTATTATTTTAATATATAGTTTATTAAATATTTAGTATACAAAGTAATTAAGTAAATTCTATAATATATATAATATATATATTCTACATAATTACAGTGCGAATCTTTTGTAATTTAAAAATTGCAGTAATAATTAAATTTAAAAAATTTTCAGTCTATCACTGATGACAATTCAAGTCTTTGGTGCCAAAAAAAATTAACTCTTAAATATCGGACGGAGTTTAGTGATAATTTTAAAATTAAAAAAATAATTATTTAACAAATAGATAAATAATTAATGAGTACTTTTAATTCCGTTGAAATTTCATTTTTATCAGAGTACTGAAATTCTTTATTAAATTTATGAATCTCTACGTTACCGTTATTTAAACCAAGAGCCATATATTGATTTATAAAGTCATTATTACTTTTACAAGGAGACAATTCCATGCTGTCGACATGGGAATATTTTCCAGGAGATATACTATGCGTGGGAAAAATATCACTTTTACTCAGATCCCAGACGTGAATGCTAAAAAATAAAGAAAAAATTAATCAATTATTATATTTATAATAATAATAAAAATAATAATAATAGTAGTAAATAAAAATACCATGAATCATTATCTAGTATAAAAATAGTCAGTGGTTTAGATCGTGACCACTGAATAATTTTAATTGCGGCAGTGGTATTTAAATTTTTAAATTTCAGTAGTGGTCTCTCTATTGTCGATGAATAGAGACAGACAGTACCATCTTCACATCCCGCTAAGAAAAATGGTAAATTAAAAGGACAATTTTCAATACACGTCATACCTCCAGTGCAATCTAAAAAAACAAACAAAACTCTAATTATTGTACTCTGTGATAATTAATGCTTATGTAAGACTACATGATTTTTTTTCTAATTTAAAAAAATACCGTTTCCATTGTAAGCGAATGGCTGAGGCTTCTTTCCGATGCGTGTTGCATGCAACACTTTGTTGACATTGGAAGCAACGTACAAACTATTGACATTAACGCTATCAATCTTTATATCTCTGAATCCCCGGATGTTATTTAACTTGAAATGTTTTTCTAAGTGAAGCGGTATCTCGTGACTTTTAACGAGCCGGAGTTTTCCCCACCAAGACTGGCCCAAATCATTTGACGCTGCGCCTTGGAAATTTTTAAAAACACTCCAGACAACGCAACTTCCGTCTTCATCCAGACTGCAGATTTGTATCGGCATAAATTTTCTGACGTCCGTTGAATCCGACTCGACTTTTGACAAAATTGACAGAGCTACGATCTTTGAAGACGATGACGTTCGATCATCAAAATTACCGCCCGTGTTAAATGTCGGGCTGCGGACAATCCAGCCGAGTTTATTGTCGCTGTCAAAAATTTTTCTATGATAATATTCGTCTTCTCCGAGGTCCCACAGGCTCATGGAGCCGTCCTCGAGTCCAGCAAAAATAATATTATTATTCGTTGGATGAAAGCAACACGCGCTGATGTTACTAGATGAATAAAAAATTTTAGTTGGTCTTGATGGTTCCCCGATATTCCACTGGCACCCAATGCAGCAGTCAGTGACATACTCATTGGCCGCTGTCTCAATGTCTTCATCAGCTGGCTCGTGGATCGTTATTAAAATTCTACTTGAAATATCGGAGTAACGGATCATCGTAACCGGTCTGTTCGACAAAAATGTAACATTTGCAACAGACAATTTAATTGTTGCATCGCTAAATGGCATTGGAATTTCATTACTGTCCAAGCTGCTGACGTAAGAAGATTTTCCCTCGAGCAGAGCAAGCATCAGTTTGCCAGCGTTGCTGAGAAACTCATTCAGCTGCAAGATATCATGGTGAGGGCGTTCAGTCAACTCGTCATCATCACCACCGACTCCAATTAATTCTCTGGTAAATAATTTAATGTCTTCACTAGTCTTCAATTGACTTCTACAAACAACAGGAAACTGTGTCCACATATTTCTACATTCGATGTCATCAGTTTGAACATCAACACTCAGACTATCTTCGTTAGTTTGCGTTGAAATTTGCCGCGTGTTTATTTTACCGTAAATTCTTATAAATTCTTCATAAGCTATCGGAGTGCATTCAAACAACGACCATTCAACAACATCCAGTTTAATCATCTGCAATATCTCTTTGCCTCGTGCTAAGCGCCGTGAAATAGTTTTTTTTTTATCACTTTGGTTGCCGGATTCAAAACTACCAGGAATCAATGGGGACTTAGCAAAGTCACCAGAACGTCCGTCTTCGAATCCTTCATCAGCTGACGAAGGCAATGACTTTATTTCCGATGGTTTTTCGTCGCTATAAATAATCGGCCGTTGGATAACTTGCGGATTATTTACTAAATTTATTGAACGGTTTCCAGACATTAAGTCTATTCGCGCGGCTCTTCTTCGCGCTTCCTGTAGTTCATAATGTCCTGAATCAAGCATGTGCTCTTCCTCAACATACTTACGTGGTAGAATAACATTCGCTACTAATTTATCGTTTTTCTGCGCTGGCTGCAGCTCCACTGGCTCTTCTTCATCCAGACTCGCACTTTCTGATTCGTCACTAACTTGAGATGCCTCTGAATCAGTACACTCTTGAAAATCCGATTCATAATCTTCGAAATCATCTTCATACTCATACTCTGGTGATGGCTCACGTTTAGATGCTACCGGACCAGAAATATCTAAATTAACATTTCTATTTAACATTTTAACTTCACTAGGACTGAGAGTACGTGACTTTTTTCGTTCTCTCGAGGGCATTCTCGTTTTACTGGTATTTAATTTGGTACCAGTACCAGTACTATCTTTATTTGTAACATTTGATTTATTACTATACTCACTATTTTGTTTGGAAGTACTATGAATTTTTTTACTGGGCATATAAATCGTACTCAGACCTCTTTTTTCATCATTACTATGTTTTATCAATTTACTTTTAACTCCATTGGCAATCGTTCCTTGTGTCTTAGACGAACTTGATTTATGCAGATTCAAATTTTTAGAACTCGTGGGATTTAAATTTTTGTTGATCGAACGTTCAGCTCGACCTGAATTACCTGAAGAAGATTTAATTGGATCTTTAATTACAGTACTTTCAATTTTTTTTTTACTCGACGTTCCGTTTGATTTTTTTTCATCTTCTTTTTTCGACGTCGACGTTCTTTTACGATCATCGCGACTTCTCGTTGACGTTTCTTGTGATAAATTACTTTTACGTGACACATTTGCTTTGTTACTCATAATAAAATTAATCAATTAGTTAATTAACTAATAAATAATAATTATTAATATAAACTTATTTCAAAAATTAATTATTTGAATATCTAGTTTCATATATCATCGTAACTATATGACATTATATATAAAAATCGATTAATTTCAAGTGAATATTTTAAATTTTAATGACTTATTATGACATTACGTGGTCTTTACACTCTATTACTTGCACATTACAATAAATTTAACAATTACTAAGTTATAACTTGCATTGAAATAAAATACTCATATTTGCGCGCGCATTGATATGCGCTCGGTTGCTAGGCAACTTATAGTTTTTTTAAATCCATTTCAAAATTAAAAAATTTTAATTATTCAAATATCTCTACATGCAGTAAATTATTATCATTAAATTAACGTAATTAATGCAATTACATTAATTACTTTATATATTTTTTATTGATAAAATAAAAAAAAAATTATGGAGTAATTTTTAGTGGAAAAAAAAAGTTACTAGAATTTGTTTTGAATTCTAAGAAATGTAAACAGAGGAGCCGATAAATTTAAAGAGACGACACGTGCGATACAACAATGGAAGATTTTTTAAAAATTGATTGGTAAGAATTGTTAATTATATTTGTAATTAATGTCAAGTAAATAGTAAATACTTTTTTTTATTTTAAAGGAATCCGCCGACAAGTGACGTAATTGACAATGAATTTATTAATCCCGATAGGTTAGAAAATACTAGTGTTATGTATAAACTTCTTCAGGGAACATTCACGGATCCTATGAAAGATGCTCACAAATATTACATGAAAGATGTGACACTTGAAGAAATGAATTCTTTGAAAGCTCTGAAAGTAAAACAAAGTGTTGAGAGAAAATTGCAGTCACGTAAAAATCAATCAGAAGAAACTTCCTGTGACCGTGATGATAAGAATTTGACTAAGAAATATGAAAAATATGTACCTGGAGCAAAAAGACCAAATATTATATTCCCAAGACCTTCAAGTCTGACAGCTGAGCAACATGCACTTTGTGTACGAGTTTATAAAACTCTATCATCACCTGGGACATCTGAACAATCTGGCGGGTTAAAAAGTCAAGAGTTGCAGACGATTGTAGTACGTATTTTAAATATGTAATATTTGTTTTATTGATTGGTTTTAGTAATTAATTTTTAATTTATATTTATTAAAGAGTCTTAAAAGTTTGATTGATGAAGAGCAGAAAATTTACTTGGATTTATGTAAGCAAAATTGGAAACCAACATACATTAGATTAACACGTGAAGATCTTATTAATTACAAATGGAATATTAAATTAAAAACAGCTCGTCAACTTCATAGATATTATTTAGAAGCTGGAAACATTCCATTTACTTCGGAATTGAATATTACTACTGCTTTTAATTCAACTGTAGCTGATGTGGTGAGTTGATAGTTTATTTTTATTGATATTATAGTATATTGTGTGACAAGGGATGAAACAAAACGATTTCAAACCAGGGCGAAGGCAGACACACCTGCAGCCTGAAATCGTGTTTCATTCTGAGTTACACACAATATTTTTCATGATTACCTGCATTGGAACTTAAAGTTTCAGTGTCAGCAGCCAGTCAGAAACAAGTTAATTTAAGACCAATGATGTCATCAACTATCAGCGTATGCGTAAATTGTCATTTGTAATTTATAATTAAGCAGAAGCTATAAATACTATTTATTATTCACACTAATTTTTATAAAACTTAATCACAAAGTCAGAACTGTCATTTACGTAAATTAAAATTACTATTAAACAAATGACAAGTATCAGAGTTTAAATTGCGAATGTCTTCAGTCAGCGGGCAGAGACATTATTTGTTTCTTTCCAAGGGACGAAACACTAGTATATTACACACCTAGGGAGGAAAGTAGGACATTCCAACCCGCGTGTGTAATTGCCCGGTGGCAAACACTCGGATTGGGACGTCCGACCTTCCTCCGTGGTGTGTAAACTATTTTTCACCAGATCTGTACTTGAAAGTTTAAATTTTTGGCTCTGTTTGTGGGAAGAACGGCGCATGCGCTAATTTTTATCATTTGTTCTCTCATAAAAGAACAGAACGACTTTCTTCCCTCTAAACAGGGCAGGAATTTAAACTTTCAATGCAGGTGTGGTGAAAAAATGTTTCTGCTGCTGACTGAAGACATTCGCAATTCACGCATACGCTAATATTAATTCGCGGCATTGGACTGAAATCAGCTTCTTTCGACTGGCTGTAGAGACACTGAAACTTCAAGTTTCGATGCTGGTATCACAAAAAATATTTTAGTCTTAATAAAATGATCTGATTGCAGGAAAACTTGCCAGTGCTATTGCTACCAAATCCAGACCGTCGTTATGTATTTGATACTCAGTCAAAACTCATCGAATCAAGATATTTAAAAATTAAAAAGTCACATTCAGTATTTTTAGGAGATATCGATAGTAATTTTGAACAATTAGCACAGACTCATGATGTCGATTTAGTTATAACATCATCTGGATTAAATTGTCTGGCTACAAATATTGATCCATCTTATTCACATAATTGGATCCTCCCGGTCGAAGTCAAAGAATTGAATAATAAAAATGTTGTTTTTATCGGCAAACCTTTCCCACCAACAGCTAAAAATGCTTTACAAAAAAATACATGGATTTTTAAGTACATTCTCAGGAGTTCATTGCTGGTTGTTGACAATTCGTTGCTTAATTCACAAGACCCAGTATTAGAGTCTGCACCCCCGAACTATCAGGATCCTGATAATAATTATAAGACCAATGAAGATGAAGGTGATCAATCATGGCATAATTATCAGTATAATATTTTTACAATCGGCGCTTGTGGTTCGTCACAAAATGAACTGCTAAAAAGTAAAATTGAAAAGGATTATAAAATATTAGTGCGGTCAAAAATTGATGGGATCGAGGTAAATTAATATATTTTTTATTTCTTTAAATGAGATATCAATTAGACTAATAATTTTTATTAATTTAGAGATTAAAAAATGGTGAAATCAATCGAATTAAGATCGCACCTAAATTAGAACATCAAGTGGCATTGGGTGCTGAGGCTGTAACACTAGAGGAAGCATCAAAACAATGGATTTCGTTGGCATTCACACCTGACACAACTCTTGTGCGAGGTATAGATTAATAAATATTTTAATTATTACTTATTAATTACTGATTCAAATTTTGAAAATATTAATTTATTGAATGAATCTTTCAGTTCGTGCATCAGCATTCAACGCCGAGTACATCCAACTAGAAAGACGTTCAGCAAATGCTATAAACAATGAAATTAATCGTCTTTACAACGTAAAAGGCGAAGATTCTTATTCTATAATATATAATATCGTTGAACATATGACTAAAATGTCACCAGGACGTTATGTTTTGAGACATACTGCTCGTCATGGAGCATTCGTTAATATTTACAAAGAAACTCCAAAACCTGGGTAAATTTTGATATCTACTACTACTATTTAATTAAACATATTTTTTTAAAAATAATTTGATTATTTTACTTTATTATTTTTACAGAAAAAATACAATTGATCTAGAAGCTGTTTTTTGTGACGATGAATTCCAAACAATTCCTAATCCCCCTTGGCCGTTGATTGACAAACTCGTACTGACACCAGCATTAATTTGTTTCCAACGTATGCCAGCGATGTTTTATCCGTCAAAATTCACACCAAAGCCTCCACAAAAAAAGAGCGCGCGTGGACGGAAGAAGAAAAATAATTGATCTAATTATTACATCACAAAATTATTACTTTGAATATTGACTTCAATTAATTTATTTAAAAAAAAAAATAAAAGACTTAATTATTGGCAGTTGAAAAATTATATACACGTTCATATAATTTGGAATACATAAAATGTATATGATATGTCAGTAATTGGGACTGTTACTTAATCAAAAACTTTAATTAATTTAAAATTGTTAATATTTTTATGATTTATAAAATTTAAATAAAAAATATTTTTATTTAAAGTAGATGACTGATGACAAGTTCCCAAGTAATACACTTGACTTTTGACATCTATAAGATGGCAGTTTTTTGATATATGAGGCATCAAAATATTGACAAAGCGATCAGAAATTTATGTCACCGAAAAAATGTCTGCTTAAAAAACTTGCCACAAGTGACGTCTAAAAGTAAATTACAAATAGATGTCAAATAAGAAGTTGAAACGATTTTTTAATTGAAATGAATTTTTTAAAGCGGGAAAAAGAAGACAAACTTCCTATGACTCCTAGAACCAACATCTGTATGTCTTATTTTACATAAAAAAACTGAACTTTGAGACAAAAACAATTTGTCTTGTCCTTTTAAAAGACATCTTAAAGTTGTCTCTGTGCTACTTGGTCTTTTTTCACCTAAACGCTAGAATATTTGAATTTAAATTTACGATATCGAAGTTAGCCGACGTCTAATAATTTTTGTTTTTTTTTTTAAATTAATTTGTTGAAAAAAATAATATGATCCTGAAGTAAGCAGACAATCAATAATTTTTTAATTTTCTTTTAAACAAATAAATCATAAAAAAACAAAAACTAAAAATATGCACATGTAGGAAATTTAAAAAACTACAAGTGCAATTTTTTCAAATGTCATTTTTTTAATAACTTATCATTTTAAAAAAAATCCATGAACTTTTAGACGTCGGCTAACTTCAGTATCATAAAAATAATTCGAAAATTTTAAATTGTTACTTCAGGATCATTTTAAATTTCGCGGGTTAAAATTTGTATAGTCTAGGGATTTTAACGAATAGAAAAAAATATATTGCCACCCTTGTCATGTGCGCATCTGATTATCATTATAACCCAGACTGACACAGTAGTTTTTTTTTAGTACTATATATGTTATTTCGTGGAGCGTGAGTTACTCTTGTTATCATAAATTGTTTTTTATCATTAATCATTTGGTAGGTGGATTCTATTAAGCGAATATTTAAGTAATATAATGGCAGATACAACTGTGGACGCAACAAGACGATTAAATGTCAAAAAACAAACACTTGATGATGCATACGCTGCACCAGCTAATTTTTTAGAAATCGACGTGATCAATCCGATCACTCATGGTGTCGGCAAAAAGAGATATACCGATTACGAAGTTCGTATGAGGGTAAGATTATCATTTCAAAATTATACAGCCTTCGTAAATAAATTCAATTATCATTTTTTTATCACCGCAAAAAATCACAATCTCTGGTATTTAGTTTTCGGAGCTCAGTCATTATCATCATTATTTAATCATTAAATTTATTTAGATGTAATAAGTTTTATTTTATTCAGCCTTCACCTATTGCTTGTGACATTTATCATCACTGTAAGTGATTCATATAATTTGCTGTCAAAGAATTACTTTTTTTTTTAATTATTATTTATCTTTCTCGCGTCATTGACATTTTCATTGTCTTTTTTTAAATTATATAAATAGATAACTAATAATATTAATATACTTTATATTCATATGGCTTTAATATATATATGTATATATACTTGTGACTATACTTTATTAAAATAAAAGTATTAATATTTATATGTATTTATTTACAGACAAATTTACCAGTTTTCAAAGTTAAAGATTCGAGTGTAAGAAGAAGATACAGCGATTTTGAATGGTTAAGAAATGAATTAGAAAGAGATAGTAAGGTAATTAATTTTTAAAAATGTAATTTTAATTAGAAAATTACTGTTGTTATTATTTAATAATGATAATTGTTATTATTATTATTTAATTAAAGATTGTAGTACCTCCATTACCCGGCAAGGCGTGGAAACGTCAGATGCCTTTTCGTGGAGACGATGGTATTTTTGAAGATGATTTTATTGAAGATCGTAGAAAGGGATTAGAAGTATTTGTTAACAAGTAAGTTATTATTATTGGTTATTAATAATTAAAGTAGTGATAAAATTTATCGTAACTATTATATTTTTTAATCAAATTAAATTTACTAAAATAATTTTAAGATAATTTACTGAATCACTTTTGCCAGTAGATAGTAATTATCTAAGTGATAATAATTAATAGATATGGATTTTATTATTTTATTTGAAATAATTTTAAGTATTTTTCTAATGAAATAGTAAACGTTTTATTATTATTATTATTATTATTATTATTATTATTATTATTATTATTATTATTATTATTATTGTTATTATTATTATTATACTTCAAAATTGAAGGACGTGTGCAATATTAGGCGTAAATAAATATACAAGTGTAGTTAAAATGTTAGATGCATTAGATTGGTTATCAATCAGACAAAAAATAATGTATAATACTTGTTTGTTTATATATAAAATGAAAAATAAACTTCTACCCAATTATTTAAATAGTTTTAAGAAATTAAATGATAATATAATACTAGAAATTGTTTAAATCTCAAAATTGCACATGCACAGAAAAGAACACATACAGCAGAAAAGTAAATTGTGTATAAGGGATTCAAATGGTTTCATAGTTTAAATAATTAATTGACAAGTTAAAATGGGATTAAAATTTTAAAAATGGAGTTAAAAAATTATATGAAAGTAAATATTGGCTACAGTGAAAAATTATTATAAATAAATAAATAAAAATTGCAGAAATCTTCAAAATTTTAAGAACAATTTAAAACAGTATTTACTCATTTAATAAACTACATTATAGCGTTATTATTATTACTACTATTACTATTATTGTTATTATTATTATTATTATTATTAGTATTATTACTACTACTACCATTAATATTATTAGTACAGTACCACCTCGTTATAAGACTATTAGTTTCTCTCTTAAACTATCTCGATACCTGATTTATAAAAATAGACAGCAAATAGTCTTATAAAAAAGTCTGATTGCATGATTATTATTATTATTATTATTATTATTATTATTATTACAATTAAAAATATATATTTGATTACAGGATTGCAGGACATCCTTTAGCACAAAATGAACGATGTTTACATATGTTTCTACAAGAACAAGTTATAGATAAAAACTATGTTCCTGGTAAAATACGAAATACGTAGATATTTTATAAAAATGCCTTTAAAATTAATAACTATTAATAATTTTTGAATTGAGAACACAACACAACAGTATATAATATTAATAATGTTATCTAAGTATTTTTCTTGTACTTGTACTTGTTTTCTTTTTCCTTTTTTTTTCATATTTTTTTCTTTTTTTCAATTACGTAATTATTATTTTAAATATTTTATATAATCTTGTAATAAATTATTTAAATTGTATAATTTCACCAACATCTTCATCTTCAGGTGCTACTCATTTTTAAAAAAATTAAAAGGCGTTAAACATTTACTTTATTTCAGTCACAATAAACTCGTGACTTTAAATAATTATAAATTTTTGCATAAAGTATTTGAAAATTATATTTAAAATAAGTAATACATGACGTATTGTTAAGATGGTGAATGAAACCATGACAAATTGACTTTTTCTCGATAATCATTGTTTAAATAAATATTGAATTTCCTGTATTTTAATAAATATTAGAAACATAAATATACATATATATATATATATATATAAAAAATATATATATAATTTTAAATAAATAATTCAATATTTTACATGGAATAAAAATTGTAATTTTTTAAATTATTTATTTAATGTGAATTTAATTATTTTATTTTTAACTGCGCAGGATTTTGTGTCATTTTATTTGAATAAGTTTGCAGATTAATGCTCACTAGTATTTTATTTAATTGTTTAATAAATATTACACAGTAATTTATAATAAAGTAATTGATGTTTTTTTTAATGCCTTGGAAATAAAAGTTTGAATGAAATGCAAGTAATGATTAATAAAGTACGTATGAAATATTATTTTATGGTGTCCATGGATTAAAATTAAGTAATTTGTACATTAAGTATCATTGAGATTTTATTATAAATTGGAGTAACAGACGTGGAAGATTTTATCCCACTTCCAGGTTCTGTGATTATCTAAAAAGATAGTCGCTGTTTGTTATTTTCCACCTCAAAAATATTATAAACTATATTTATAAATCAAACATTGAAACATTTGTACTCGTTACAATATTTTTTTATTGGGCTGGACAGTATCGATTATATTCCAATTGATTGATTGTCCATAAAAAAAAAATTAATTGTTGGAAACTTGAAGAAATTTTTCTGTTTAAATTAATAATTAAAAATAAAATCTATTATATTATTAATAGTTATGAGTAAAATATTTATTATTTATATTTATTACAAAATAAATAAATTTTATTGTAACTAAAAAGTCAAATTTTATTGATAAAAATCCTTGACTATGTCAGCTACTTTCGATGGTGATAAAAATGATTCTCTGTGTAAAAAAAATTCGCTCCAAAGAAATTCCATAAAAGTTCTACATGTGGAACTTCTAAACGAGACAGATTAGAACTTCCAATGGAACTTTCGTAATTTTGATAGTAAAAAAAAAAGTATATCTGAAAAATTTCTCATTACAAACCAACAGCTCCATAAGAATCAAAAAATTTTTATAAAAAATTACGAATTTAAAGTTCTTGAACTTTTTTGAAACGAAGGTAAAATGGAGTAGAAATATGTTTCAAAAACGTTCTTTTTTCACTCAAAATTCGCTCATATAAAGTCTTACCCATAGCAGACTTTGTCTTGTCCTTTTAAAGAACATCTTTATGACATCTTAAAGTTATCTCTAAACTACTTGGGTAAATAAACTTTTTTTTCTACTGTCAAAGTTACAAAAGTTCAAAAAAAAATCCACTCGAAGTTCTAATCTGTCTCAAGTTTATAAGTTCCACATGTCGAACTTTTTTGAAATTTTTTATACACGGACTACTACCAGCAGAATAAGCAGCTCTACTTTCTGGTGATTGAATCTCATAAATTTTAAATATTAATTGTCATATGTAAACAAATAAAACTAGAGTTGAAAAGTTTTAAATTTTACTTTTCAAAATTTCAAAAATTATGACCAATATTCTTATAATTCACTATCTCACGGTATAAATTTTGGTAATGTTGATGTTTGTTTACTTAAAATTATAACGCGCATGTGATCCCTAAATTTAAAAGTTACCAAATATCATTTCTTACGCAAAGATATGTCATTATCTTAATTACATACTTTACTTGGGATTACATATTTTTATGGGTGGATGAATACTAAAGATAATTAAAACTAAAATTATTAGTGTAGTAGAATATAAAAAAAAAATAAAATAAAATTACACAATCATAATCTATAAGTATATAAATATATAAGATCTATAACATAAATATGAAAAAAAAATAATTAATTTTCAAAAATGTTCTTTTTATTATTGCTACATATTTTTCTATATTTATTTTATTTCTATTGTACAATTAAAAAAAAAAACAAGGTAGTGTAGAAAAAAAAATAATAAAATTTTTAATAATTTTATGTTATTGATTTATATTACAATTATAAGTGTTACATACATGATTTATTTAACTTAGTGAAAATACTATAGTACGGCATCGCTAATAAATTTAATTTGCCGTAAAAAATATTTTTTTTTTTATTTTATGTTTTCGTCAATTATTTATAACAGCGCAGAGAATTTATTTAATTCCCTAATTTTTATTTTCAATTATTATCATCACGAGATTATGGCGATATAACAAATTATGTTCAATTACTTTTAATTTTATTTTAGTTTTTCCAATAAACTATAAAATTTGTTTATTCCGAAGAATATTACAATTAATAATTTTAATTATTATTTTTAATCTAAATACACAAAAGGTATACAATGTATTTTAATGTCTGTTATAATTTTCACAGCAATTAAGAATTTATGTACAAAAGATCGGACATTAAAAAAAAAAAAAAACAAGTAATAATAATAATTATTAATTAAAGAAAAAGTTTCACCGGCTGCCTTTGGTACAAAATATAAAGTACGCATTGAAATAATTATTCAAACAATATCGGATCTGGAGACTGCAATTGATCATTTATATTTAGCTAATTAAAAAAAAAAAAAGATTAATTACCAAATCTCTGAGTGAAGGTATCACAAGACACATCTAGTCTTTCGGATCTATACGATTAATTGTTTAAATTTATTGATTTTTTTCCTTTATATTTACTCCTAATTATTTACAGATATTAAATGTTTCGATTAGAAACTAAATGTATGTATACATATATATATTTATAAATATATAATAGAAACGGGCTAGTGATATTGCAAATGAGAAAAAAATTTATTAGGTCAGTAAATTATTTTTAAGACCGTATTGCAATAGCAATATTTTAAGGACATTCTCAGACAGTGTCACTTTTTGAAAATTTTCAATGACAGCTGTCATAAGAGTATCAAAATTTTAACGATTAACTTGAAAAAAAATTGAAGCATTAATTGAAAAAAGGACAATTTCGCTGAGATATAGATTTTTAAAAAATTACTTAGTTGATATTAATTGGGATTTAAACGAAATTTTTTGAATAAATTTCGGCCTAAAAAATTTGAAAATTCGAATTACAAAATTGATAGAAAAATTTTACTGAAGTTTTGCAAATTTCGTTCAACTTTTAATTGACATCAACTGTGTCAAGTCATTCCAATTAACGAATCTTTTCGATGACATTTTTAATTTACTTTTTGACGTCACTTGTGTCGAGTTTTTGAAGCAGATATTTTTTAGGTGACATAAATTTCTGATCGCTTTGTCAACATTTTGATGCCTCATAGATAAATAACTGCCATCTTATAGATGTCAAAAGTCAAGTGTGCGACTTGGGAAGTAATTTTTTGAAAATTCTATATCCCGTCAATCGCAACTACGTCGCCCTTTTCAATTAATGCTTTAATTTTTTTTTTAATTAATTAATAAAATTTACATACTAACTGTCATAATTTGACAGCTGAAAATTGACGAATATTTTTTAAAAGAGGGCACTGTCTGAGCATGCCCTTAAGAATGAAAAAAAAATGATTAGTAATTTTCAAGCTCACCTTTAACACATCAAATTGTTTAAATTAATTAATAATACAAATTAAAGTATATATATATTCATATGTATAATAATTAAATATTGTTTAATTCCAATATGCTAATTTTAAAATGTAGACGTGATTGTTTGAACGATGTGATATAGATTATTAAATCGCGTAATAATTATTTATAAGGAAGAAGTGCTGATAAGTGGATTTATATTTATAACTCCACTCGATGGAATTTTATTAAATATGCATTAAATTTACGCGTAATTCGTTATTTGTACATCAAGTCAATTTAATTGACTTATGTTATTTTCTTTTTTTTATCAACAAAAATATATCGTATTCCAATAATTCAACTTTTATAAATCCATGCTGTTAATTTTTTCAAAAATATTATTATCGCAAAATGTCCATTGAAATTATTTTCAACTTCAACTTTTTTTTTTGTCTAAATAAAAAATTTATACTGACGACTGAGAAAGTCAAAGCATCACATGTCTCCGACCTTTGATACGATTAACTAAATTACAAATTTTTAATGCAGGTCCCAATTTCAAACCCATGTACTTCATCATCATGTCCGAGTTAAGAAGCAGCAAAGCTTTGCCATCAATTTCCTGTTTGAAACAAAAAATAAATAAGTAAATTATGAAGGAACTTATTTACTGTTTTGATAAATAAATAATTTACTGACATGTTTACGAAAAAGATCAGCGTGCTGGCCAAGAACAGGATCAATAACTCCGATATAATGAATGACATCTTCAATGGTCCATTCAGCAGGTTCCGTTGAAGAGATACGCGTCGCTGAACTTTCAGATTGCGTAGTCGAAGTCGCTGCTTCTAGTTCTAAAATATTAGACAAAATATTTAATTTATCAGAATTATAAATATAAGAAACAAAAAAATAAAAATGAAAACATACCGAGCACTGATTTCCTCGGCTGCTTAGCTGGCGGAGGTGTCGGCTGAGTAGAATCAATGCTGGTAGTGCCAGGCGTTGTGACAATGGTTTGATTTTTTTGTTGAGGCGGCTGCTGCTGAGGTTGCGACGGTTGTTGCTGAGGTGCAGTAGAAGTCTGTGACTTGTCAGCAGACCATCGACGTTTTTCAGCAGTAGGATTACTATTTTCTTCTCTTTTAATGATAATCGACTGCTGTGAGCTGAGACATTTTTCGCAGGTCTCTTGTCTTTTGAATAACAAGTGCTCACATGCACACAAATCTTCCAGCTGCCGCCTTATGTAGGAGTAAAAATCTTCTTCGTCAAGAAATACCGGCAGTCTTATAGACGTTGTTTTGGCTTCGAGTATAAGACTTACGCAGTCACCTTCCCCACGCTTAAATAGACTCAACATTTGTCTTGGGCTCATCGCTGCCATTAAAAATGTTTGAAACACATCTCTGATGACATTTAAAATGGTATCACTTCCGAATTTCGACGGTATAGCTTTTACTTTTTTGGGATCAAAGTACGGCCCGCATGAACAATTGTGATTGACATATAGAGTAACATTGTCCAGTACATGGGGTTTGTTGTTAGCAGTACTTGTGTCTGGTTCAGTAGCAGGCTGCGGTGGTGCACTAGAACCGGCAGGACTGACCAGAGCAACAGCTGGTTCTCCGCTTGCTCCATTACCAGACACAGCCATCACTGGAAGCACATTACTGGTCCGCGATTTAAACCTGTTTTGTCCAGTGGCTTTCTGCCGAGGTGGTTGCAGTGGATGGCCGCTCTTGAAACACCAACCGACCGGAAATATATCTCTCGAGTCATACTTACACCAGTAATCAAATGCGCCTCGCCATCCATCAAATGTTATGTGAATCATTTCGTCTTTGACAGCTCCAACAGTCGCCGTACAAATGAGCTGTGGATTTTTTTTATCAATCGCTTCAAGTTTGTGACCCACTTCAAACAGATTTGTCTTGGGTGTTTTTGGTTCGCGTTTGAATACTTTAGCTGGCGCCATTTCAGCTCCGTTCAAAGTTTTCAGTAAAAACATCGGCCAGCTAGAAGCATTCATGCGGAAGCCCAGTGGGGGTTGGAGCATGCCACCAGATTTTTCACAGTGACCTATCGGGTGGATCTCATTGCTGTCAACTAACCGCCAAAAGTCATTTTTATTATCAGACCCATCCAACCGTAGTCTTAATCTGGGTCCCAATACACCAACTACTGTTGCTATACACGTTGACGTTAAATTTCTCGGGTCCAGTGCTTCGAGTTTCATTCCTATTTTAAAATCATTTACCGAAGGTGTCACATGCTGCTTGAAACATTCTGCGGGTGCTGCTGAACTATTTGTTTCCTTGAGGTAAAGATCCCAGTCAAATGTTTGGTAAGTTTCATATTGAAATGGACCTGTAGACGTTGATGGTGCATGCGATATGCTCGCTGGATTATTATTATTACTATTATTATTACTAACAGTACTATTATTATTATTATTAGTATTATTATTATTATTGTTATTTGTTGAACTATTTGCGCCATTATTTGTTGTAAATGACTGTGGTATCGTACCACTACTACTGGGTAATCCAGACGGAGCAGGTGATGCTGCTGGTGACGGTTGATCACTTGTGTCTAAAAAATATAAATGTGTTAATAAAAATAAAAATTAACCCTAATCTCTTGAACATGGGTCGTTTGTGTCCATGAATTTTTAAATATTCTACTGTAAGCAACCTACATGCCTCCGAATTTTGATTAAAACGTTTATTGAAAAAGGGATTTTCGGAGCTGGCAACAACTCTATCGCATAGTCAGGAGCAAAGAAGATCTACGAATTTTTTAAGACTTTTCCTAACAGAATATCATAATTAAATGAGCGGTGGACACTTATGACCCATGTTTAAGGTTTACGGATACTGAAAACAGTGACATGGCCCTGATAGCAACACTTTGCTCAGCAAGTTTCTGCAGTTAAACTGGCATAGTACTTGCGTGCAAGTTGATGTAAATCTGCGGCCGTAAACTGAATGTAATTTTACAGAAAAACTAGCCGTCAATTTGACGTTAAGCTTTAAAATCAACGTAACGTCATTATCTGAGAGTAACATTTGAATTTAAATTGAATCTACTGTCAACTTAACCGCAACCTTTAGCTCTACAACTTTTGCTGTTGACCAGATTCCAGCCGTAGCTTGAAGTTAACTTGCGGTCACGGTGGCTATCAGGGGTAATTAGGATTAAAAAAAAAAAGCTTCATACTTTTTTTAGCTTCAGCTTGAATTTCCTTCGTCTTGTGTTTGTTTAAACAAAACGGAGAACAAAAGTCTTTGGTTGGGCCATCTTTTTGCTCCAATCTAATTGGCGAACCTCGGATGACATTATCACAACGTACACAAGCTCCTCTGACATAAGCTTTCCTAAATGCCGATAAACATGACTCTGAACAAAACTCTTTCTTTCCATGTTGAGTTGGTAGAACATATTTCAAAGGCTGTTTAGTTTCATTGCACCACGTACAGGAGTTCTTTGATTTCGGAGGCCGACCTTAAAAATTTAAATTTAAATTTATTTTAAAAATAATAATAATTACCCGCTTACAAATATTCATTAAATAAAATATAAAATATCAAAAAATAATTTAGGTTAACCCATTATCTAATGAAATATTTTACCTCGCATTTTACTCTGTATCGACGACATTATTTGTCAAATCAATAAAAAAATATCAGACAAATATTTTCACGACGCAAAACATAACATCTTTATTTTAACTGAATGATTTAAAATTAAAACCATGTTTGCATTTATAATTTATATTAAAACACATATATGTATTTTTCCAGATTTATACACATATATACATGTATCACACACATATATATATATATTTCGGGTGAATTTGCGATGGTAAAAATTCAAACTCGTCACGTATACAAATTCACATTTAAATATCACTTAAGTAAAATAAACAATTACTTATTTAAAATATCAAAATAATAATTTATCAACGTAATAATATAATATTTATCAAATATACTACTTTTAAAATACAATAATTATATACTTTTTTTTTTCAACATTGACTCTGGCAGACAAGAGATTATTTGTCACGCCGCCATGTTGGCTCTGGCGTCTCGCTCAGATCCCAACGGCGGGAGATGATGCCATTCGTTGTTTCATTTTTTTTTTATTATTCGTCATCGATTATTATTAACAATACATTATATTATATATATATATACATCATATATATATCGATTATCAGTAATTATAAATATCCTTTTATTTATTTACTTATATAATTTAATTGCCAGTAAATTATTTCAGGTTAAAAAAAGATGGGAAGTAAAGTTGCGTCGTTGAAAATCCGGCATCTCTTCTATTGTTCATTTCTATATTAAACATACATATATATATGTATATGTATGTGTGTAAATACATTGGTTACACCTGTAAATGTGTGTGAGTAATATGCGTACTCGACAAAGTTCGTAAAATTAATTTCATTGGTCACCGCATGATGTTATCGCAATCTCTCAACCCGCTGATGATGTTTTAACCTAAAAAATGGTGGGGAACGGACTTACTTAATATAATAACTTTTCAGTGGGTCATTACAATTTTAAACAGACAATTTATCTCTCACTAATCACGAAATATTTTACTTCTGATAGTCATACATAAACTTGGACACGTACGTGGCGGGTAATTACGACGAGTATTTTTTTTTATTTAAAATATTTAAACAATGAATAATTAAATACTGTGTAAGACGATCAACTTCCCGCTAATTTTTTTTTAATTATTTTACTGTAGAAAAATGTGCTGACGAAGTTTATTTTTGAATTTTATTTTATTTGCGCCTTGTGTTAAATAAGTTTTGCTGCTGCTGATAATTAATATAATTAAAATGGCTGGTACATATAAACAGAGAGATTTTAGAGCTGGAATTGAAGACCAGAGTCTTATCAATGAATTGACTGCACGAAAAATAGTAGTAAGGGGTAAGTTTTTTATTTTTTTAATTAATTAATTTTAAATATTATTTCATTTATCTCAACTGCACGTTACTCGGAACCTCGTGGTCAAAAGAATGCATCTATAGTCTTTTCAAACTACATTGGATGCTTGGTCTGCATTCTTTTTATTCTCAAAACGAGTCTGAGTTGTAACATTTTTTTTATTTTTAATTCAGTGCCAAGTTGGCTTCTCCTTATTCTTCTTCTTTAGTATTTTATATTATTTTACACCCCTTCAGTTCTAAATATATTTGTCGTAAGGTATGTAGTTAAATACATTTTATCTTATCACTCATATTTATGTCCTCTTATTATCATTTATGATAATTACAGTCTAAGTACTTTTCAACTGAACTTTTCATATTTTTTTTAACGTAACGCCAAAAAATGTATAAAATTTTTCCTTAAAAGAAGTAATTATTTAGATAAAAAAATTTTTTATTAATAATGAGTTGAAATTAAAAATTTTTTTAAATATATTGATAATATTTTTGATAAATAAATAAATTAATTGAATAATACTCGTAACCTTTGATATTGTTATATTGTAAGGTCAATTATTTTAGTCAGAGTTACTTAAACTCGCTCTGTATTTTATTGTGAGCATTTAATTTACAAATTGATTTCGATTGATCTCACCACGTGATTTAATATTTTACTATTGTTATTTAATTTGAAATTATTTATTTTAATTATTGAGGGGCACCACTAGTATGACCGCCTGAAAAAAAAGGTGATTTTTGGTAATTTTTTTAAAGAAAACTACTGCATTAAATATTTTAATGTTTTAAGGACATATTTGTAGATATATAATAAATATATGATTAAATTTTTGGGCAAAAAAAATTGTAAATTCAACGAGTTATTCGCAATCCCCCGCTCCAAAAAAAGTATCCTCACTGCTGCAGTGACGGTGACCTTTGCAGTGGATGAAATAAACAAAAAACCAAAAAGTTTATTAAAGTAGAAGGTATTGTCTGTACCATGGCCCTCGATCGAAAAAAAAATTGAAATTTAACGAAATGGCGGAGATTTTAAAAAAAGTTTCAAATTTCGCGCGAAAATTTGATTATTTTTGGCCTGGCAAAATGAAATTTTCTATTCGATCGGAAAACTGGAGGTTCGTGGTATGGAGAAACATTTAAAAGAAGCTGCAATAAGAATCAAATCGATCGGATGATTTGTCTTCGAGTTATAACTGCAGCAATTTTTAAAAATGTATTTTTGAAAACCGATTAGCGGCTGCAACTCAAAAACTATTTGAGATACGCACTTTAAATTTTAGTGCGTTATTTTTGAAGGTAAAGTAAAAGATCCAATACCCGATCGCTCCATATATTTGTATATATATTTAGTAAATATAAATATACAAATACATGAGTGATCAGGTTCTAGTTCCCTCGTCGGGTACTGGGTCTCTTACCTTATAGACTATAAGCAAAAAAAAAAAATTGATTTTTTTAACATTTCACACTAGTGGTGTCCCATAAAGAATTTAAAATTAAGCTGATTGTCAAAGAATAAAAATGTTATTTTTTTTTGTACAGAACCAGTTAGACTATCTCCTGGTTGGGAAGGCACAGATAAACCAGACGACGAGTTAAATTTTCGAAGTCTGACAATGGACCAAGTTGACCTGGAATTAAATCCTCCGAAGGATAGACTTAATATAGTATTTATTATTATGGTACTTCATGGTATTGGAACCCTTATGCCTTGGAATATGTTTATCACTGCTAGGAATGTAAGTTAATAATTAGATAAAATTTTATCTTATCATTTAATGAAAATAAACCAATTAAATAATTATTTATTTTACAGTACTTTGAAAATTATAAATTTTCAACCAATTACACGAGTGTTAATACAACATATGGAGGAAAATATGTATCTAGTGTTAGCTTTGCAGCCCAAGTTCCCAATGTTATTTTTAACTGGATTAATATTTTTATGCCCCTAGGGTAATTATCAGTCAAATTATCACGATACTGAAGTTAGCCGACGTCTAATAATTTTCGGATTCTTTTAGAAACGATAAATTATAAAATAAAAATTTTTTAAAAAATTGCACCTATAGCTTTTTAAATTTTCTACATGTGCATATTTTTAGTTTTTTTTCTTTGTAATTAATTTAAAAAAAAAAAAAATCTGAAAATTATCTGCTAACTTCAGGATCATTAAATTATCATATTAATTCTTCAAAAAATTTTTTTTTAAATAATAAAATTTATTACAGGGGAGATTTGACCACTAGAATTGTATGGGGAATTTTTATGCAAGTATTAATATTTGTTGAAACAATTGTAATGGCTATGATTGATACATCCGGTTGGCCAGGAGTTTTCTTTTGGATTACCATGTTTTCAGTTGTTGTTTTAAATAGTAAGCAACAAAAAATAATTACGCCAATTAATTTAAATAATTATTGTAAATAATATTTTTAATTTACTTATTTTTTCGATAGCTTTCAATGGTATTTATCAGAACTCAGTGTATGGTATGGCAGCAAAATTACCTGGAAAATATACCGGTGCTGTTGTATTGGGATCCGTAAGTTGATTAACTTCCCAATTGCCGTAATTAATTACAAGTATTTAATAAACGCATATTTTTCAGAATATTAGTGGAACTTTTACGGCAGTAATTGATCTTGTCTCTATATTGTCGACGCCAAGTCTCAGAACTGCAGCTATTTACTACTTTCTGACGGCACTTTTCGTTCTATTGGCGTGTTTCGATACTTATTTTGCGTTACCGATCAATGTAAGTTTTAATAATTTTATTATAAACGTTCTCTTAATTTTATTGATAAACACAAATTTAATTATTGCAGAGATTTTATAGATACCATGAAATGTTGTATCAAAAAGAAAAACAAAAAAGAGAGTTAGAAACAAAATCAAAAATTCATGGGAAAACGCCATACTGGACAATATTCAAACAATGTTTTCCACAATTGTTTAATATATTTTTCATTTTCTTCATTACTTTGAGTCTGTTTCCGGCAGTTCATTCTAGTATTAAAAAATCAGATCCAAAGTTTTTTGTAGACGATAAAATTTACATGAGTGTCATGTGTTTTATGACCTTCAATATAACTGCTATGCTTGGTAGCTCCATCGCTTCTTACGTGCAATGGGTACATTTTTTTTTTTTAATTTTTTTTTTCATGATATCAGCATCGAAACTTGAAGTTTCAGTGTCTCTACAGCCAGTCGAAAGAAGCTGATTTCAGTCCAATGCCGCGAATTAATATTAGCGTATGCGTGAATTGCGAATGTCTTCAGTCAGCAGCAGAAACATTTTTTCACCACACCTGCATTGAAAGTTTAAATTCCTGCCCTGTTTAGAGGGAAGAAAGTCGTTCTGTTCTTTTATGAGTGAACAAATGATAAAAATTAGCGCATGCGCCATTCTTCCCACAAACAGAGCCAAAAATTTAAATTTTCAAGTACAGATCTGGTGAAAAATAGTTTACACACCACGGAGGAAGGTCGGACATCCCAATCCGAGTGTTTGTCACCGGGCAATTACACACGCGGGTTGGAATGTCCTACTTTCCTCTCTAGGTGTGTAATATACTAGTGTTTCGTCCCTTGGAAAGAAACAAATAATGTCTCTGCCCGCTGACTGAAGACATTCGCAATTTAAACTCTGATACTTGTCATTTGTTTAATAGTAATTTTATTCACGTAAATGGCAGTTCTGACTGTGATTAAGTTTTATAAAAATTAGTGTGAATAATAAATAGTATTTATAGATTCTGCTTAATTATAAATTACAAATGATAATCTACGCTTACGCTAATAGTTGATGACATCATTGGTCTTAAATTAACTTGTTTCTGACTGGTTGCTGACACTGAACTTTAAGTTCCAATGCAGGTAATCATGAAAAATATTGTGTGTAACTCAGAATGAAACACGAATTCAAACTGCGGGTGTGTCAGCCTTCACTCTGGTCTGAAATCATTTTGTTTCATCTCTTGTCACACAATTTACTATTACACAACAAATAAGAAAAAATAATTTTAAAAAAAAATTTTGTTTTTTTAGCCAAAGAAAGAGTGGCTGGTAGTTCCAGTTGTGATGCGCGTATTGTTTATTCCCCTATTTTTATTATGTAATTATCAGCCATCGAAAGAATTTGTAAGAACTTTACCAGTCTACATAGACAACGACTGGATTTATTTCATAATCGCAGTGATAATGGGCCTCAGCAGCGGTTATCTTTCGTCTCTCGGTATGATGTACTGCCCATCGTAAGTATCCACACAAAAGAGTACATTGTACTTGACTATTAAATTAAAGATACTTTTATTAGCGACAGGAAATACTTAACGACATATTTATTTATAGAATGGTCGATTCTCGATATGCATCTACTGCGGGAATGTTTGCCGCCGCGTTTCTCATCACTGGAATTTTTACTGGTGTTCTTTTCGCCATGGCCATGCCGTCAGTAGTATCATTGTCTTTGTGGGGATGATTGAAAGTTCTTTACACTTTTGTATTGAAATTAATACTCACTAGATTTGCTGATGGATGACTGAAGTAAGAAATTTAATGAGTAATCATGACAGTACACGGTGTTCATATAATAATAATAATAATAATAATTAACTACATTATTTTATTTTATATCAATAATTAATTTCAGTGGCATTCATTATGTAATTATATACTGTAATAATTATTTAGTAATCGACACATTGACCCTTTGATTTATTTTTTTAATTTTTTCAGTAAATATACATATACTTTTTTTTTATTTTTAATTATAGAAATTTTTATATTTATAAAAATATTTAGACAAAAATCAGAGGGTCAGTAATTAATTAATTTCAATAATTGTATACAGAATTGACTTTGGAAAATCAATGAAATGATAAAAAGCTCAGTAGTGCAAAAAAAAATTTCAAGGTTCGTTTTCAGCAAAAATCTTATGTCTGAATTTACCAAAATGCCTTTTTAAAATACCGTTTATATTAAAATGGCTTAGTAATAATAATAATGATAATAATATTATTTACTTGCCATACGGTTAATTATGCCACCGTTACAACACATTTTATCGGACCAATAAGCCTTAAGTAAATACTGAGTACTCTTTATAAATTAAACTAAAGCCGCTTTAAATTCAAGCACACGCTTTTTTAAATAATTGTAATTAAACATTTTTTATCTAATCAATTTTTTTATGTAAACATTAATGAGAAAAAAGGCTACAATTATTTTAAGTTAATTTTTTTTTTATCTACGCTCATATAAATAATTTTTATTTTATATTAATTTTAATACGTTTACGTAATTAAATGCAAATATTCAATGTTATACAGTAATTATGATATAAAATTTTTTTATCATCTATATAATTATTAATTTATTGTTAATTAAATATTAAAGATGTATTTTTTCTATATAAAAAAAAAAGTGTTGAGCAATTGAAGACTTAATCAAGTAATCAAAATGATTTTTATACTTTTTTTTATTGTCATTACGATTAAACTCGCAGATTATTGAGGTTTAAAATAAACTCAAATGCTGGCTCATACTTTTATTATAATTAATTTTAAGTTTTAAAAATAAATTTATTGATAATGTACAAAGGATTTTCTCTGACGGAAATCTTATTTAAATAGATACTTTTTTTATATTATTGAGTAGCTTTTACATACATACATACATATATATTTATTATTTAATGCGTATATTTATATGTATTTTTATTTATACAAGTTAGTTAATTTTAGTAATTAATTATATTTATTTATTTTACGTGACAAAATATGTGTTGAGGACATTGTCAGACAGTTTTCTACTTTTTAAAAATATTCAATGACAGCTGTCATAACTGTGTGGAAATTTTATTAATTAATAATTAAAACAAGTCAACCTGATTAAAATTTTGCCAAGATGTAGATTTGAAAAAAAAAAAAAAAAATTGTAGTTGTTATCAATTAGGAGTCAAACAAAATTTGGTAATTAAATTTTACCCACAAAATTTGACTTTTGAATTATAGAGACATGAAAATTTTACTGAAATTTATTTATCTAATTTCGGTAATTCCTTTGTAATTTTTGTTTAATTAATTAATATTTGAATACTATGATAGTTTACACTGTAAAAAATTTACGGTGAACGCCGATAACATCCGGAGTTAATGCGGAGCAGATGACAGTTTATTTAATCCCTTAAGAGTGACATTTACGCCAAAGGGAATTTATTTTAATATTAAAACTCTGAATCGGAGTAAATGCGGATTTAAATAAAATCCAGACTCCGAAATCACGCTAGAAAAACAAACTCCGAATTTACTCCATGTATGGAGTAATTTTTTTTTAAACTCCATTACTCCGAGTGAATTTACATTGAAATAAAATCCGTGATCACTTCAAATTACTCCTGATTTTTTCGAGTGTAAGATCATTGAATATTTTAAAAAATGGGGGGAGAGGATATTGTCTAAGAATTTCTTTAATAGAAAAAAAGACGTAGTTGATATTGCTGGGAAATATATTTTTAAAAAAATTACTTATACTCATTATCATTTAAAAGTTAAACAAAAATTGGTAATTAAATTTTACTTCAAATTCGACTTTTGAATTAAACTGACATTAAAATTTTACTGAAATTTATTTTCCGAATTTCGGTAACTCCTAACTGATAACGATTGTAAGTAATTTTTTTTTAAATTCACGTATCGGTGAAATCTGACATAAAAAATTTAGCTGTTGAAATATAATACAAAATTTTATCTAATTCATGCCACAAAAAAAAACTTCCATAAATCTATCACATTTAAATACATAAATATATATATTACACTAAATCTTTTTTAAAAATTACTCTTACTAATTACATATCTATGACTCTTTAAATATGCTACATAAATACAACATATATACTTGTTGATAATTAATAATTAAAGTCACAATATAAGTCCGAATTTATCTAGTATCATTGGACAATCCTCGTAACAAGCAATGCCGACAATAATTAATAAAATTCATGTAATAATTCACTAATTAAAAAAAAAACTTGTTAACCCTTTATACGATAGATAGGATATTTTTGTAACAACCCATTTGTGAATATTTTTATTTAAATAATTATCTTTCGCATGTTATATAATAATTAAAATAAATTGAAGTTACTAGATGTCTGTTAAGAAATAATTAAGAAAATAATTACAAGTCTTTGTAGTGAAAAAAAAAGCCCATAATACACTTGGTCACAATTTAAACAAATTACTGTTGAAATAAATCGATGTCACAATTCATTATTACAATAAATATTTAATAGAATTACATTACCGTAAATATTTAGTGTTTTGAAAATCTACACGGAAAAAAAGGAACTGTATAAATTTATAATTAAAACAAATATAACTATAGAATAAATATTAAAGTTTTCTATGCAGGAAAAATTAATATTTGAACTTTAAAAATCATAATGAATGAGTGTGAATGTAGCAGACATCAGAATTTAAAATTATAAATAAATAGAGTAAATAATTAAAAAAATATTTATAAAAAATGCACTTATTAATTTCAAAATTTTTTAAACGCGCATTTTTTAAAAACTTTATTTTTTAATTATTTACTCTATTTATTAGTAATTTTAAATTCTGATGTCTTCTAGATTCACACTCATCATAACGAACTTAAAAAATTAATGACGTATTCTAGAATTTATTGTTTGGAATTTAAAATTCCCTGTATTGACATCCAGGTTCTGTGTTATAATTCTTTAAGTTTCTTTTTTTCCGTGTACGATTTTATTCTAGATAAATATTTAAAAAAAAATCACTCAATGAATTTAAAATTATTTTTTATTGTATTTTAAAACAATAATATTAATTGTCACGTAAAAACGAAAAAAATAAACTTCCTTAAAAAATATATATATATATATATTGTATTATTTTACAACTTACATATTAGTTAAGATTGAATTAATATTATTAATTAATTATTGATAGTAATTATTAAAGAAGTTATTACATAATAGTGATATTGCGCAATTAAATTCAGTTGTTATTTTATATTACATAACATAAATTTTTTCAATTTTTTTAAATGGAAATACTTCTTTGGTTTTAGGGCAAATAACTGCTCCGTTATTTTCTTGTGCCATTTTTTCAAGCGCCTGTAATTAAATATCATTATCATTATTTAATAAATTTATTTAATTTTAATATTGCGTCCCTATCAAAAAAAATCCATGTGGGATTGCATGGGAATCCATATAGGAAAGTATGGATTTATAGAAGAATCCATGTAGAAAATCATGGGTATCTGTATTTCTATATGGGAACCTATGTAAAAAATGGTGTGCCGTCAACTGATCCCCACAATTTTATACCACAAGTGATCCCTACAAATTGATCCCACCGACATCTGATCCCATTGACATTCGGTTGAAAATGAAGATGAAGGTTTTGGAAATGATGATAATAAAAGTTATGAAAATCTTGACGAAACTGAATAATTAGAAGATCAGTTGTCAGTTGGATCTAGTCTGTGAGATCAATTGTCGTGTGATCATTTGTCTAGGATCAGTTTTTATGGAACCATAGAAAACTATGAGTACCTGGATTCCCATATGGAAAATCCACATAGAAAACTGTGGGTATCTGGATTCCTATATAGGAACTTGGATATATGGATTCCTTTATGGGAAATTTATATGGGAATCTGAGTTTCTATATAAGTAATTTCTATAGGATCCGGGGTATCTCATTTCTATGTCTATCGTCTATTGATACGAGTACATAAATAATGTGTGGATTTCCATAGGAATCCATGTGGATTTTTTTGATACGAGTATTGTAAATTACTATATTAACCTTTTCACCATAAACGTATCCATTGGGCATCATCATGGGTTGATTGTATTCATTAAGCGGTTCTCCACTAATACTGCATACAAGTCTCGACTGTGAGCAATGAGCAAAAGGTAAAGGTGTTGCCAATTCATTGAGTGTTTCATTACAAACAGGGCAACTTGGATTTTTGCATTCTTTATTAGCACCATAACACTGAAGAGTTTTCAATGCCGATAAACCAGCTTGAAGTGCAACTGTAAATACACTTTGACTTGCTAATTGAAACAATCTGTAATTTTCATGACGAAATTGTTCAATAAGTCGATCCCATCTTTTTTCATCCAACAAATCTTTGTAAGGACTAAGGTAAGGATTTGCTGGAAACGCCAGTTGTCCCATACAACTTTGTATCTCTTGTAATTGATACTCATCATAATTAGCAAAACATTTACGCGCATGTTTGACAGCATCCAATCTACGATCAGCGCGTACTAGTTCAATAAACTCTTGAACCCGTAAATTAAATTCCATTGTACTTCCTAATTTTCTTAGCTTTGATTTATTGTCATGGCACCATCCTAAACATCTTGCTGTTTCATGATTAGCTAATGATATTTCAACTTCTCTTGACACCATAAAGACATCTGTAAAATAATAAATTAAATTACTTATCAACAGGTCCAGGTACTTCATATGGAAGGGGAGATACTAATGCATGTAGAAAAAAACAGTAGACACTAGATCGGCGATCGGTGATGTTCAAGTCGCAGATCAACAAAATTTAAACAACAACGTGAACTGCCAACATTTCGTACAAAATCGACAGGTTACGCGGTCATTTAAATTTTGTTAGTCTAGAACTTTAACATCACGAATTGTCAAATACTACCGATCCCTATCAAAAAAATTCATATGGGAATCTAGCCTAGATTCCTATGGGTTCCCGCATGACGTTTTCAGATGGATTCTTATACGGGTTCCTATAGGAATCCACACCATGCCAAATCCATATGGGAATTTAGTATGGATTTTTACGAAGATTTCCCATGGAAATCTGCATCACGTCAAAATGGGAATCCAGATACCCAGTTTCCTATATGAAGTTTTTACATGAGAATCCAGGTACCCATGATTTCCTACATGGATTCTTACGCAAATCCATACTTTCCTACATGGATTTCTATGGGTTCCCATGTAATCCATGGACTTCCAACCGAAGTAACTGGTCCTGCTTATCAATAATTCCAATAAATAAATAAATAAATATATAAAAACAATTACCAATGTTTGTTAAATCACGTAGCTCAGTAGTGTCAGCAAGTTTCATAGCTGTTTTGTAATATCCCTTTCTTAAAAAATATTCAACAAGCATCCTGTCAAGTCTCTGTCTTCGCCATTGATTGACAACACTTGGTGATGAACTACCATGATCTTTTAAATGGTCTAAACGTCTTTTACAAACCATACCAGTTTGTAATTCTTCAGAAATAGATTCCTCCGCCTTTCTCTTCAATGCCTGCAATTTAGCCACGACACCACCTAATAAACGACTTATCTCTCCAGTTGTTGCATGTCCATTATTATTATTTATTCCTTTCTCCAACTCATTAGCAGCTGTCTGTACATGCGATACTTCTCGATCCAAAGCTTTTTGCGTTGAACGAAATTTTTTATTCAGTAATTCGTACGGCACCTCAAGAATAAACAAAAAACAAAGAAAACAAATGACACAACATTAAATAATCATAATTTAAATTATTTATTTTACCACGCACTCATACGTCAATTAATTATTCAATACTTCTGACGTAATTTAAATAATTAAATAATTATTTCATATATTTTTACCTTCAAAGTCGGGTGCTCCATACTTTTTATGTCCGACATTTTCGACGTTCTGATGACAGTACTTAAAAAAAAAAAAATTTGAAGGAAAAAAAAAGTATCGTCTTACTAAAAAAATCCTAAATCACCATCTTCAGGATAATCTGGTCATTATAAAAAATGAATTATTCAATAAAATTGATATCTAGAAATAGAAAAAGAATAATAAGGATTTAAAACTCAATAGAATGTAAAGCCAGTACAGATAAAGAAATAATAAATAGGCCTTGAAGCTCAAAAGTCTACACACACATAAATATAAATATACACGTACGTCTACAATATGTGTGCCACTACGTCTTACAATAATAGCCAGTGTGAGAGCTAGCAAGCAACTGTTTTGATGAATTTATCCTAATCCCAATAGTTAGTACCAGCACATACAGTACATCAGCTGGTTTCAAAATAAGTGGTGGTAAATAATACTAGATAATCAGTACGACATTTGGGATGGAAACCAAGATTTTTTTAAACGAAGTTGGTATGCTGCAACACGTGCACATGTGTAATTGTAATGTAGCAGATATGAGAGCATTTAGAAATTTTGAATAAATAAATAAATTAAAAATAAGGAAATTTTAAAAAATGCGCGCGGATTTTTAAAATATTCAAATACGTATTTTAAAATTTTTCTACTTTTATTTTAATGAAAAATTTTTAAAATTACCAATTGACAGCTACATTCACATATGTAACAAATATGAGAATATTTGTAAATTTTAAATAAATAATGAAATTTAAAAAAATACGCGCGGATTTTTAAAACATCCAAACAAACATTTAAAAATTTTCCTACTTTTATTTTAATTTTAATTATTTAATAAAAAATTTAAAAAATTACCAACTGACAGCTACATTCACACATGTAACGAATATGAGACAATTTGAAAATTTTATGAGCGTGAATGTAGCAGACATCAGATAAATTTAAAATTATAAATAAATAGAATAAATAATTAATAAAATAAAATTTTTTAAAAATTTCAAAATTAATAAGTGCATTTTTTATAAATATTATTTTTTTTTTAAATTATTTAATCTATTTGTTTATAATTTTAAATTTGTCTAGTGTCTGCTACATTCACTCTCATGCAAATTTTAAATAAATAAATAAATTTAAAAAAATGCGCGCGGATTTTTAAAATATCCAAAAACGCATTTTAAAAACTATCGATTTATATTTAAATTAATTAAGAAAAATTAAAAGAAATTACCAATTGACAGCTAAATTCACACATGTAACAGATGTAGGTACAGATGTAGTTACTAGTGATAAAGTACTTGCATAAAATAACAGTAACCTCGCAAGCATAAAAACAATCGATACAATTATCAAATCGATATCTTATAGAAGAGAAAAATCTCGTTTGTACTCGCGATTGTCGTCTATCGACTATGGACTCCATTAATCATCGAGACATTTTATTGTCCGGCTGTGAATGTACACTTACTAACCGCAGATTATAGACTTAAATAAAAATAAATAATAAAGTCAAGTGCACCAGCGATAATTCTTCAATTAAAATTTAAGTATAAACAATAAAATAATAATATTATTAAGTAATTGTCGGTTTTATTCGGCAATAATCGGTGTGTGTCGGGGAGAGACGGATAAAGTCGGTGGCGCGCGCGAGTCACTCGGGCGTCCGGGGGCCGCCATTTTCCTCCAGTGAGGGAGAGAGTCGCGAGGCATCAGTCGTTGGAGAATCTAACGCGTTTTTTTCTCGCATATCGTTTACGTTTTAAGGTGTTTTAGGGTGTCGGGCGGATGCACGACAGCCCAGAACCCATAGCTATCAACTATTTCCAACACCGTTTATCTAATAAACAAACATTTATTAGATTGTTAATAAAGTCTGGTGAGGTGTATCCAGCAGCAAGGCGGCTAATTTTACAAGAGTAAGACAGAGATAGAAAACTAGTGGCGGCGGCTTTATACGCCGGGAGGGAAGAACGCCGTGTGAGTGAATATTGTGATATTGTAAGTGACGCGGTGTTGGAAGATAATTCAAGATTCGTGTGGACTCTAAATCAACGGTCTAATAAATTCCCGACAGGTTTGTAAATTTATTATATAAATATTTATTTATTTATAAAATCTAAATACTCATCATGATAATACTGAGCTGGATGTTTTATCTTGGATCCATTGTAAATGTGAATATGTACAGGCATTCTTCTATAGTTTCTGTACGATATTAATGTGTCGGTCATATATATCTATATATATATACATTTCCAGCTCAGGTTTTTTATCATCATTTTATATATTTATAGGTACGTATATATGGGTGGATGTATGTGTGTATATTTAATATATATTGGATGTGAAAAAAGTCCATAGACCGAGCGCGAAAAATTCCGCGCGCCTTTCTCCGCGATACGATGAAAACGACGATGAGTACGAATAATACGACAACGAGCACGACCACGATAATAATGTGAGAGAGAGTTAATATATGCGTGTGTATATTATATGCGTGTGCACGCGTGTTTAGTGCGCGTGCCCCTGTGTGGTATATACATCACGACATTTGAACGTAACGATGGAGATTGTAAGATCGTGACCACACGGTATGAGAGAGTGTGGGAGAGAGGAGAGACAGAGAGAGAGAAAAAATAAGTGCTGTAGAGTTGGTTGTTGTATTGGAGATGGAGAGAATCAAGAGAATGGAACGAAATGAAAGAGAACAAGAGAAGAGTAGACAAGTCAGGAGTTAAGACGAAGCGCGAGTGTGGCTTTGCTTTAAAATATATGATACTTACAATATACATATATATGTACACTACACTAGACATATGTGTAATGCGTGTGCATGAATATGTGGAAGAAGAAGTGAAGAATGAGCGAGAGGGTATAACTTATATGTATTTATTTATTGTATGTATACATTTATACACACATTTATATAAATATATACATATGTGGTCTAATGTAAAGAACGGGAGGGAGTCTTTGGTTTTGTGTAGTCAGTCGGGAGACGCCAAGCGCGTCGAGAGGCCTTTCTTTTTTATTCTTCTTTCGAATTGCACGCGGACGGGCGGTCACTAAGCCTCCATTATCCCGTCACTGTTTTTCACCTGTCCCTGAAAAACCCTACGTTATATATCCCCGCTTCTTTGTCCTCAATATTTATTTATTTTATATATTTTTTATTATACCTCTATATGTATGTATGTATATATGTATGCATATATTTTAAGTAATTGACGATTTACCAATTGATAAATTGTGCCACGTCATCAATATTGTTTTTAAAACTTTAAATGCAAACAATTTTTGTTTTTATTATCATTTTTTTTTTCTTTGTTTTGATAACAATTATCAGTTTTGAAATTTTATCGTCAGGACAAATTGTTATATTCATGACTAAAATAATAATAATTACGATAATTATAATTATAATGACATAGAAACGTTTTTCGAGTTTTTATCGTGCAAATGCCGAAGGCGAATTGCGAGATACTGTAGATATTTATGTATATATGTATATACATTTTACGATGACATGTGACAATCCATTGCGTTAATTACACACACCGACAATGACGCTCTTGAATATGTCACGTCAAGAGTAAAGAGACCAAAGCTACAGTGACGTGACTCACTGGCCTAGCAATTTATCTCTTCAAGTAAATGGTGACCAATGAACTCGCAGGGACGCTTCTAGAACATGCGTCATTTCGATCAACATCCAGAGTCTGTGTTAATATTTTTTTTCTTGATACATATAATTTATAATTTCAGTACAAAGCACAAAGTGCGAACTGAAAAGAAAAAAAAAAATTTAATACATAAATAAAAAGTTTATTCTACTAAACCATAAATCTATTATAAAAATAAAAATGATATATTGGAAATTTATTACTCCGGTATTTAGTGCACATGAACTCATGTCATGTACATATATGTATAAATAAAAAATATATATATATTTATTGAAAATGTAAAGGTTAAAGGTCAAAGCAACGTTGATCGTTAAAAAGATTGCTCTATACACAGCGAAGTAGCCTAGATCTCATTTAAACTCGAAACTGGATAATGGTGACCTCGGATAAATCTTTGCGTAACTTTCGCCAAACTAAACGCAAAATAAACGCCACTTGAGTGGCACAATGTCGCACTCGCTTTACCCTTCATTGAATCTCCCCCACTATAAAACCAAGTTTCAAGTTTGTTCCTCTCTTCTCTTCACTTGCTTCAGTATCAACTACTGTTATATATATATAATAATAATATGTATATATGTGTACATTTACTGCTATACATGTACACACTGTGTTGCGTGTACCCGCGCATTTATAAATGTGTTTAGATCAGCATGTACATATATTATATAGCATACCCAGCATACTCTTATTGCAACCCAGTGAAACACTAGTGGCTAAAACGAGGAAAGCCTTTAGTATTCAAACAAGCTCTTGTTCTATACTACACTGGCCTTACGTAATTTACTCAACGTAGACGACGACGTTGACGACAACGACAACAACAACGGGTGACAACGGTAACTGCTTATTCAGCAGTGAACTGACCTGTATTTGCTACGCAACATTTTTTTTTTTTCTTCATACTTATCATTTTATTTTAATACTTTTTTATATATGACACATTTTATATTTTACTCATTAATATTTTTTTAAAGAAAAATATCAGCGTAACAATGGACATTAAAACTTTATACAATAACAATAATACGGTAAAAAAGTTGGTCAATCGATAATAAAAAAGAAAAAAAAGTTTGTATAATAAATTTTAAAAAAAAGTATCTAACCCTTAGGAATTATATTGATATAAAAAAAAAGGACAAGTAATAGCCTTATTGAGATGGTGTATAAATTTTATCAGAACAGCTTCCGGAGGTTATATCAGAGAGTAAGCATTAACGAGAAAGAGATAGAGTTTGAATATATCCGGCGGAGATAATGCTTCCGGAACTGTTTTAACGTTTCTTTATAAACGATTTAAGTTGTAACAGGTGCCCTCGCCCTTTATAATTTTAAATTAATCATCAATATCTTTACTCAATTCATATCCTCTCAGAGTACTTGTGATAATGTAATTACCTGATATCATTTTTATTATGTACCTGAAGATCGAAAAGTTTTTCGCGCAACGAAAATTTAAAAAACTTATGTAATTTTACTGCTTAAAGGTGACAAGGGGTAATTTTGAGTGGCTGCAATTTTCGGCTGACATACTAGCACCCATGAGAGACATTTCGGAAATCTAGATTCAGTAAATTTTTTATTTTTCATTTCGTTTTTTTATTTTCTGTTTCGCGAAAAACGTTCCGATCTTCTGGTACATATTTTCATTTATACATTTCGATTGACATTAACTCATTTTTCCATCCTCTATTATAAAGAAAAAAGAAAAATGATTTTTTTTGCTACTGATGCGTGCTCTTTCAGTTTCTTTTATGCAGGCTAACTGACCTGAGACAACCTCTCAAAGACATTAAACCACGGATAGTCATCACCATCACTATTATTCACCTCCCTACGGCTATTTGGTCGCCGTTATATACTTAATCCTCAGTTCTGTGCTTACCTACTTTCCCGTCTTTACGTAAACTCAGTTGAGATGAGAGAGAGAGAGAGTGCAGCTACATGAGAGGAGCATAAATGCGAATGGAATGGCACATTGTATGTACATGTATATATGAGTTATATGTAATGGAAGGGTAGCGCATCCATTGTAAACAGAATCGAGCGGTAAGCAGCTCTCCGGGATTTCGCGGAAGAGTCTGGGTGAGGAGGGGTCGATGGCGGAACAGGCTAGGATGTGAGAAGGGCGAAGAGCGATGAGAGAAGAGTGAAGAGTATAAAGAGAGAGTGAGTGAGAGGGAAATAGTAGAGAGTAGAAGAGGGAGAGACTACGACGACGACGACGACGAGCTACACCGACTGTCGAGGGTGGGAAGTTGCCGGGACATCGATCGGGCCGGCCATTGCTTGCCACACTCAACTATACTATGAGTCAAGATGCCATTCCACCACGAGAAACTCCATCAAAGTATCAGGCTTTACTATGTATATGTACTACTCTCAACGCGTTACACTACCGTCTATTCTTTACTCCCAAATACAACCTTTTATGTTTTTCACACTTAATCTCACCCCGCTGTATATGTTATGTCCCGCTACGTTATTATATATTTATATACTAGTCTTTGTTTAAACACTCCGTCATTATGTCGGGGACATTGTAATTGAGAATTAAAAAAAAAAAAAAAAAAAAAAAAACAAAGACATATATCCCGTGACGTGTCTCTATAACGGCTAGAGAATTACGCTTTCGATTTAGAAAAGAGTCATGAGGAAAGAGAGTGGGAGAAGTAAAGTTTTGCTTTAGCGAGAGAACTCAACTGAGTTAACTTTGCTGCCAAACTAAACTTTCCGCAAACTTTAAGTAGTCGGTACCCTTCCTCTTTACCTTACCTTAGTTTATTTCATTTTATTTTTTCGTTAACTACTACTACTATCACTACTTCTCGTTTAAAGTCTTTCGCTTTATCCAGTTGTCCAGCCAGCGGGTCCGTGTCAGTGATATTAATCTACAAGTACCGTATAAAGTTTATCCTGAAAAGTTTAAAGAAAATATTATTGTTGATTTAATTGATGAAATATTGTTTATGTCACCTGGTAGAATGTAACGAAACAAGTACCGGGAACAAACTTTTAGTTTATTGCCGCTACAGGGGTGGCAGAATGCTGATGACGGTATAGTAGGGGTAAAATCTCTCCTCATGCCCTCTAACTAGCGAGTGGGCTCCCTCTCTTACTCTCTCCCTTTACTTTCTCACTCTCTCAGTTGGTGAAGCAAAGTTGCTCCCTGGTTAGACAATAATTGGATAACTTCGCCCTCGTACTGGACGGCCATCTCCCCTCTTAATTCCAAGCTTGATGCTTTACCTCTCAGCCCTCACCCCTGTAAACCTGGAAAAACTCTCCTGCTACACCTAGATCAAGAGTACGAGTTGAATTGAAACTTGTATTGAGTGCCGGAACATTTACTACTGTTTGCTCCAAGGGTATTTAATAGATATACCTGCAGTTTATATATTTATGCTACTCCACAATTGAGTTTCAATTTTATAATGCCAGATGAACTTATATTCATTAACACACTTCCGGATAATTAACTATTTTCTCACTTGTCATTGCAAGAATTTAATCTCCGGTTATTTTTGTATACTCTAATCCTTCCTCATCTTTATCTCTCTTTATCTTCTCTCGTTTATTTTCTTTATCGTTTTTTTTTATTCATACGGATGCTTGCGTTTTCCCTGACTTGGCACAACATGTGCCCGAGTCAAGTCAAAGTGCTTGAGTTTGCACACTCTGCGTTAGTATCGAGTTCTGCAGATCTCGCTGAGTCAACCACCAATCACATTTTATAGTTCCTGTAGAATATATCTTTACATTACATATGTTTTGTATAAAAAAAAATATATATATAAAGATAACAATATATATATATATATATATATATATATATATATATATATATATATATATATATATTTTTTTTTTTTTTTTTAAATAAAATCCAACATTAGCTAATGGTAGTAGTTAGCGGTCATCTGACAATTTTTAAAAATTTTGAAATAATAAATTAAAATGTTTATAAAATAAAAATTAAAAAATGCACATTGAGATGATTCAAAATTCAGTACATGTATTTTTTTTAATTTTATTATTTTAATTATTTAATTTTTTTTATATGGAATTTAAAAATTGTCACTCATTATGAGTGTGAATGTAGCAGACATCAGACAAATTTAAAATTATAAATAATAAAAAAAATAATATTTATAAAAAACGCACTTATTAATTTTTAAATTTTTTAAATGCGCATTTTTTTGAAATTTTATTTTATCAATTCTTTACTTCATTTATTAATACTTTTAAATTAATTTGATGTCTGTTACATTCACTCATTTTATTTAATCACAAAAATTCCTGTAGATTTCAAATTTTTTTTTTATTTGTAAGCTTATTAAATTATTTTTATATATTAGCTCATTCATAAGACATCCTATCGATAATATCCGTTACATTTTTAAGTAACTCATCGGATTATATTGATAAGAAGATTAAAGTCGATAGAGGATTGACATTTTAGTTTGTCGCCATTTTATTTTTATCAATTTAAATTTATTAATTACTTTTAATAAATTCATTTATTTCAAATCATAAACTTATCAATAGATTTAGTATTCTCTGAAAAAAAACAAAAAAATAAATAAAATAAAATAAAATAATTTGAATTGCCACGTAATTGTCGTTTAAGTCGCTTGTAATACATTATCATTTAATCGCTTAATGGGATCGTCTGTTGCTGGATCCAACCCAGCGGCATTCAAACCATCTGAAAAAAAAAAAAATAAAAAATAAATAATTATAATAATAAGTAAATAAATACAAAAATAATACCTCGAAGTAAACGAAAATATTAATGAAATAAAGTAATGAATGTATCATATACACATACTAAATAAATGCGTATAGGATGGCGCCACGTGTCAGCAAATCCGGCATTTTCCGATGAGCAAAAGCGCGCACGGGTTTACAATCTCGAATAAAATATCATAAATAAAAAGATAAAGGTACATACATACATATTTTATATAAATAATTTAAATTTTAAACTCAATGCAATATTGCCGCGAAATTATTTTTAAAAATATTCATTTGAAACAAAAATTTGGTTTTTTCCATAATTATTAATTTTTAATTAATTGATTGCTTATCACATTAAGTGTAAAAGGGATATCGAACATGAGTTAATAATTGTAACATTACCTAAAAACATTGATCTCAACGTTGACCAACGCCAGTCTTGTATACGTGTAATTCAAAAAACATCAGCCCCAGCCAGTAGCCTCTGGATACGGAACAGTGAGTGTGTGACGTCTTACCGGTATTACTATTGTAATTAAACAACTTATTTAATAATATTACTAATTAATTAATGATTTAATAATTTTTAAATAATTAGTTTTATTAAATGAGCGGCAGTTGATTAATTAAATAATTAAATTTAGTTTGTCAGAAGCCGGCGCGCTTGAGGTAACCTCAAATCTGTTTTACTTCTCACTTCTCACTTTCACCACTGGTTAAAAATTCTAGCATCTTAAAATATTCAATTGTCGTGTCCTGTTATGTTTTTTTTTTTTTTTTAATTTAATTGTTAGTTTTAATAATTAATTATATGTACATTCATTTATTTGTAAATATTACGAGTGATTATTAAATGTTATTATTTTTTTGAATTGTTACAGGAGTCGGTAAACAAAAATTCGTGATGTATTGGAGATTAGACGGTTCACCTTCGCAAATATACAATACATTGGTGCTGAAGAAACAATCTGTGTGACAAAGCATATAAACTAATAAGTGTGGAATTAAATAATTTGTTAGTGTTTTTTTTTTATTTTTTTTTTTTTTTTTTTATTTATTTAATAATAATTGTCAACCCAAGTGTTTTATGACGACTTAACCAATAGAGTTTTGGTTTTTTTTTTTTTTTTTTTAAATCAAGACAATTATTATTGTTTGGATTTGTGGACGTAGTTTTTTTTTCTTATTATTTTATATTTTAAATAAATATAATTGTAAAAGTGAGAGATTTTAAAATAGGGGGGGCTGTTTGACCGATGGACAAACGAAAGATGTTGACGAAACGCCCTCGAATGGATACTATGAGGGGCCCAATTGCCAATGGGCCCATCCAAACTCGCCCGTTGGTTGCTCTACTTGACGGTCGAGATTGTTCCATTGAGATGCCTATTTTAAAAGACGTTGCTACTGTTGCATTTTGTGATGCACAATCCACATCTGAGATACACGAAAAGGTATTTTACTAATTAATTTTATCAATAATAATAATAATTATGCAATTATTGTCGGATAGTAACGTGATTAATTGTTTTTATCAGGTACTAAATGAAGCTGTTGGAGCTTTGATGTGGCACACAATTATTTTGACAAAAGAAGATCTGGAGAAATTTAAAGCTTTAAGAATAATTGTGAGAATTGGATCTGGCGTTGACAATATTGATGTAAAAGCTGCTGGTGAATTGGGTATCGCGGTTTGTAATGTACCCGGTTATGGAGTTGAAGAAGTTGCCGATACGACACTTTGTCTTATTTTGAACCTCTATCGACGTACGTACTGGCTAGCGAACATGGTCCGAGAGGGAAAAAAATTTACCGGTCCTGAACAGGTAATTTGAATAATTTAAAAATTTAAATATTAAGTGATAATGATAATGATAATCATGATGTATGACAGGTGCGAGAAGCAGCACAAGGATGCGCCAGGATACGAGGAGATACTCTCGGCATTGTAGGCTTAGGGAGAATCGGATCAGCAGTCGCCTTGCGCGCCAAAGCCTTTGGATTTATCGTCATGTTTTATGACCCATATCTTCCAGATGGTATTGAAAAATCGCTTGGTCTTACTAGAGTTTATACACTACAAGATTTGCTTTATCAATCCGATTGTGTATCTCTACACTGTACCTTGAATGAACACAATCATCACTTAATTAACGAATTCACTATCAAACAGGTAGATAATTAATTAATTAATTAATTAACTTATTTTATTTGAATAATGATATGGTTTACTAATTGTTGGATTTATTTTAGATGAGACCTGGGGCATTTTTAGTAAACACAGCCCGAGGAGGTCTGGTTGATGATGATGCGTTGGCGGCTGCACTGAAACAGGGAAGAATTCGTGCGGCAGCCCTTGACGTTCATGAAAATGAACCGTACAATGTCTTTCAGGGTCAGTCCAATGCGCAATGTGAGTCTTATCTGGCCTAGCCTAACGGTCCTACATACATTTGACTAATTTATTTCCTCATTCACTTTCCATTTATCTCCTTGCCGTAACGCTTTCATTAAAATGACCACGAGCGTAGTATAAAGAACAAAAATATTATTTTTAATGGATAAATTAATTATTAATCAATTATTTATTTATAATTTATATTCAGGTCCGTTGAAGGATGCCCCCAATTTATTATGTACACCACATGCGGCATTTTACAGTGATGCAAGCTGCTCGGAACTTCGTGAAATGGCTGCGAGTGAGATAAGACGAGCTATCGTTGGACGTATTCCCGACTGCTTGAGAAACTGCGTGAATAAGGAATATTTCCACTGTGCCACCGGGTAAGACTTTTAAGACGAGTTAAATGACGATGAAAAACAAAAATAAATATACATATATTTATATATTAAAAAAAAAAAAACAATCGTACTCAATCAAACAAGCCGAAAGTAAGACGTAGGATCACTAAGGACCCAATTTTTAAATTACGCTTATGTGGCTTTGCTTGCATTGGGATTTTTAAAGTTTAAAAAAAAAAAAAAAAAACAAAAACAAAAAAAAATATTGATGTGATAAATTTTTTTTCTTGAGAGACAAGTCGTTTGTAAGAAAAAGTAAAAATAGAGATAAAATATTAACATATTTGCCGTTGAATTTTTTTTTTTAAAAAATCGATTGGGCACTTAGTAATAAGCGATTTATCGAAGTGGCCGATTTGTTTTGACTTTCTCCAGCAGCTACCCTGAGGCAATCAACGGTGGATACTATGCGGGAACATTACCAATTCAACAGGCACATTCGACGACGCCCCACGATTCAGCACCTCCACCACCTGGAAGTCATTCCGCCGTTGGCGTTGCTAGTAGTGCTGGTCCAAATTCTTCGGCGGGAGGTGGCAATGCCGGTCCTACCGGTCCCGCGGGCCCAACGGTAGGCGGTACCGGTGCCGGGGGTCCAGCATCAGCCCCACCTACTGCTGGATTACCTGGTCTACCACACAGCATAGTGAGCGAGCCTGACCCCCGGCCAAGTCCACCTGCTCCGAGTCCTCGTTGACCTTGAACCCCCCAACGATATCAACAACTTTCAGCACCACCACCTCCATCATCCTCCGACCTAATCTCCTCCCTTAACCATCCATATACATCATGAGTTATAAGAAATCACCCACAGTGCACCGGGACTGTCGACCGTGACCAACATCACCCTCTATCTGACACTCGACGATCGACAGAACTAACAACAACAACAACTACAACAACAAATGGAAAAATTTAATATTTAAATAAATATAAAAAAAAGTAAATAAATAAATAAAACAAAATGTTCATGAGGTAATAAATTATGACACTTTAATTAAACTAAAACTAAAAATAAAAAAAAAACCGCCAACATCATTTACAATTGACAGTGCATTATTGTGAAGAAATGTATTCCAAAATCTGTCTACTGCTTCCGAGATATAAGTTTAAGGAAAGTAAGAACGAGAGCGGAGATGAGAGAATGAAAGAGTGCGAGAGTAAGAATTGAAATTAAAGAGAGCAAGAGAGATTTTAAGTATGACCTAATAGTGTGTAAGACAGTGGAAATAAAAAAAATAATAAAATAAATTTAAAAAAAAAAAATAAAAATAAAAAAAAAAAAAAAACAGAGATGTTAAGAAATGATTGAATTGTATGCGAGGATTTAAAAAATAAGAGAGAGTGCGTTTGCTTTTGCGTTCGTGAATCTCTGGCAGTAATGTTGTGTATTTTTTTTTTTTCTTCTAGTAATTAAATTGTGGAAATTAATTACGGCACAAAATTAAAGCGATTCCCTCTTGATTCTGCGGCATCGCCTATCGACAACTTGTGTAAATTGGCATATAAAATACACATTGTCTATATATATATATATTAATTATCATTAATTTTTTTCTTTAATTATTAATTATATTATTATTATTATTATTATAATTTTAGTAATAAAAAGCTTCCTCGCCGTTTTTAATTTCATAAATCGACAATGTTGGTTCACCCATATCAATATAAATTAATTATTTTTTATTTTTTATTGTATAATTAATATACGATTATCATGCACTAACATTTTGTTTTTATTTTTTTTTTTTTTTCGGCCATACTATTCACTAGTGGGAGGAGGTGGGATCGATTCTAATGGAAGTAAATAAAATAAAATAAAATAATTAGAAATGCTAAGCGATAATATTTAAGATAGTGATGTGAAAAAAAAAAAAAAAGAAATTAAGAGAATTAAAAAATGAAGAAACATGATGGGAATATATAATAATATAAAATTTGAATGTTTGAAAGAATCGTACAATTAAATATTAAAACTTATATTAATGTTAATTCTATATATATATAAATATAAATATATAAATAATATCAATGAGCAAGTGATATGCGTGAGTAAAAAAATTTAATTTTTTTTTCCCGCGTATAATAAGTTGTCTTGAGACATTTAAAAAAAATATTATTTTAATTTTAAATTGTTATATATTCGCAAATGTGATTAATTAGTGAATAATGTAATTAATTATTACAATTCACACAATGTACAGTTGAAATTCATTTTAAGTATTTGTAGTTATCACAATTGCGAATGTAAAACTGTATTATTATTAACTTTAACTTTATTATTTAAATAGATCTCTTATTTTTATCGATCTAATCCTATACTTCCTCCCATGGTTTTCATGCATCAATTAATCTGTTATTGGGAAGAAAAAAAATAATTATTTGTGGGTTACCGCGATGGTAGACAGCGACACCCAATAGTATAATAAATTTTTGTCCTTTTCAATTATAAAAAAAGAAAAAAAAAATGATAAGAAAATTATTTGTATTGATTATTAAAATAATTTTTGTGTGCGTGACGTAGTAATAAACAATTGCTGGGAAAAAATATGAAAAAAACGTTTAACGATGCAAAAGTGTGACAGTATGAGCGTGTAAGAATGCTATTAAATGCAAGTTTTAATAATTGATAGTTATAACTATGAGTAATTATTATATTAAGTAAATTTAATGCGATATTACAACTTAAATATATTATTAACATGATGATTATTATATATCACTGATATAAACGTCATTATGATAGACAATTTTTCGATGATGAATAAATTTACTAATTAATAATTGATAATAAAAAAAAAAAAAGTACTTTTAAAAAAATTTATTTTAGAGACCGACATCTTTTTTTAGTGTACTATTTTTTTTGTTTTTTTCAAACTTTTAATTTTAATTTAATGATTTATTATTATAATTATAATGGATTTGCGACTACCATCGCGGCTTTAGTGCCAACGGTATCCATAAAAAAATTTTATTTAATAAATAAACAGGAAATTATAAAAATTAAGCGATGCCAGCAGCAAGAAATCGTGATTGGTAAAATAAAAAAATTTTTTTCTTCAAGATTTTATGGATCAACTCCATAATCTGTAAGGGAGAGACCCAGTGATCAGTGATCGGGTACTAGATCTTTTACCTTAATTATTATTTTTGTTTTTTGCAAACATTAATCTGTCGGCGATCGATTGTCTCTTGGTAAAAATATATCCGATTTACTATTCAATTATTTTATTGATTTATCAAAGTAATTGCAGAGTAAATAAACAATTATTGCGATAAATCACTTAGATAATTTTTCAAACCACCTGTTGTGCACAATAAATTAATAATTCCAACACTTAATGCTACTGAGAGTAAGAAGCTTTGATCGTTAACGAGATAGTTATTACATGAGAAATTATTTAAAAAAATTAATAAGGAATATTTAATTGAAACATTAAACATCACAGACACACGTACATGTACACGTAATAAATAAATTTATATATAGCTCTGATAAATTTTTAAAAGTCGCCTTGTACGAACACTTGGATTTTAATATTTTTTTAATATATATCAACAATTGATTAACATCTACGAGTTAACTCGCAGTAAACTCCTAGTAAGTACGTAAGCTTACATTTTTTTCTTCAAGAATTTAAATCCTGTATTTACTCATACAATTACATCATTAAAGATTTAGTTGACGGCGTAAGATAATGCGAGGTGTGTAAATGAGTTTGAAAATATCGAGACTAGAAAAGTCATGATACTGAAGTTAGCCGAGGTCTAATTTTTGATTTTTTTAAAAAAAATGAAATTTAAAAAATTGCACCCATAATTTTTTAAATTTTCCACATATGCATATTTTTAGTTTATCTTTTTTTTTTTTTTTTTTAATTGGTTTGTTGAAAAAAAATAAAAAATTTTTAGTGGTCTACTAACTTCAGAATCGTAAATTAAAAAAAAAATTGTGTTTATAATTTAAAATTTAGTGAAAAAAAAAGAGGCAAATTAATGTGTGAAATAATTTTTACAACAAACTAAATTAACAATTAAAAATCTATCACAAGAGGCCTCATTCCTTCTTCCTGAAACTTTGATGTTGGGTTACAAATAAAGAAGCAGAAGAACATAAACGTAATTCCCAATAATGTACCAAATTTGTTACTTTTTTTTTTATCAATTGTATATTTCTTTTTGTTTTTAAAATTTTTTTTCTATCAACACAATTTAATGCATATATATAATATATGTTCGCATGACTTATATACACGTATTTGTTCCGAAGAATGTGGTGATGAAAAAAATAATTTAAATTAAAGAAACGAGGGAGAGACTCGAGGAGAGCCATAAGAGAAAAGGAAAATAATTGCAATGGAAATCGATGGGGAAGAAATAAAAATATAATATAATGATAAATAAATAAGACAAGATATGAACATGGTGAAAACCGCAACATTAATATTAATTATAATTAATAATATCTATTATAATAAATACAATATTTGTACAATAATCAACGGTGCTGTGGTGAATGTTGCGGGCTTCTGCAGCCGATACCGTTTCCTTTTTTTTTGACCCTCTACTTCGACCAGCGCAACTTTTTTTTTATCTTACAAATTATTTAAAAATTTATTTTCCGCTAATTAAGCATGACTGTAAATTATAACAATAAGTTACACAATAATTTAATTAACTAGATCACTTTAGTTTTTATAAATTTAAGATTAAGACTAATCCATTCTCCAGACGCCAGTTGAAGCAGCAGCAGCAACATTGAGATCAATGCGTTATTTAATTTATCATTTCGTTGACGCGAGTTGATTAATTTCTTTTATTTTATTTAATTTAATTTAGTATTTATTTCGTTGTGTATTCGATCCTAGTCGGATCACAGTAGGGACCCGACTACCGTACTCTGTATTAATGTTATTGTTATTATTATAATTATTATTATTATTATTATTATTAAGTTTACCAAATAACGAGCAGTCTGTGGTATGTCACGTTAAAGAGCCACCGTGGACCCTCATATGCCTATTGAGATTTCCACTCTGGCTGAACCTTAGTAAGCACAATTTACACTGATACGGCTTCTCCCCGGAATGAATTCTCAGATGTTTCGTCAATGTCGAGCTATCCGAGAACGCCTTCTTACAAAATCTACACCTAAAGTATTTTTTAAATTTAAATAGTCAGTGGTGAGTATTTATTTTAGTGACAATAAATATTTACCGATAAGGACGTTCACCAGAATGAGTTCTCATGTGCGTCGTAACTGAACTACTTTGGGAAAATCTTCTATCACACACTGGACATCGGAATGGTTTTTCTCCAGAGTGGGTTCTGGCATGTGCTGTTAAATTTGCCGCTTGACTGAATGCTTTTGAACAGGCATGACATCTGTAACATCATCATTATTATCAAGCTGTTGTTTAATTAAGCATCTAAATATTTTGAGTTTTTACTTGAGAGGAAACGTCAGTTTTTTTCTTTGCTCAGAGAAATTGAAATAAAACTTTTTTGGGTGCCCGTGCAAAATAAATGAGAATTTAAAAGAATTTTTTATTAAGACCAATAAGAATTTTTGAAAAAATAAATTTCTATCCTTTGATTTTTTTTGCCCAACAAAATGAATATGAAACTTCTTTGGATGCCCGTCAAAAATAAATGAGAAGAGAATTTAAAAAAATTTTTTATCAAGACCAACAAGAATTTTTGAAAAAAATAAATTTCTAATCATTTAGACCTGAAATTTTGTTGGTTGATAGAATAAATTTAAAAATCAGTTTCCGTGACCCCTTAAAAAATATAAAATTTTTTTACCGAAAAGGTTTTTCCCCAGAATGAGTTCTCAGGTGTGTCTTCAAAGTACTAGGTCGCGCATAAGTTTTACCACAAATTCTACATAAATTCGGTCTGCCATTGTCATCGCTGGAATTGGATACAGCTCCCGAGGCAACACAGAGCGCGTGCTCGTTTGTCGGTTGGAGCCGCGCATGAGGGTGAGAATGAGGGGTGTGTGATCCAATGATTCCATTGGCTGGTACTTGGTTCACCCTCGTCTGCGGCTCAGGCACGGGGTTATATTGAGGGGCGGGACTCAGCAGCGGCTCCACGCCCCACGCGGATGCATAACTCTGCTCATACCTGTCAGGATGATAAAATATTTTACTCCTATCCAAATTTATCAACACTAAAATTAATAACAATCTAATGATGCTTTTAAAATAATTTAAATAATTACCCGGGATGCATGTTCATATTCATGGTCATGTTCATCGAAACATTAACAGACATAGCAGGCCCGGTGGCGTAATGACTTGGAGGAACTGGAGGTGGTGCTAAATTTTGTCCGTAATCTTGCGAATAATGATGACTTGTATTAGGCGGGCTGTAGTATCCACTAGTGGGACTTCCAGGATGTACAACAGCATGCTTCAGGGAAAGAAGAACATCCGCAACACCTTCGCCATTGGGATTCCCCGGTCTCGGTACGCAATCTGATCTCGTGCATCCCCAGCTTCATTTTACATTTAAAAAAATTCCATTGGTATAATTTATTTAAAACTTACAATCGAATAAAAATGTAAAACTCACTTGTAAGTTGCCGAGCAGGGACTGAATAATCCCGGGGGTAAAGGATCTAAGTCAAGAGGCGGCAAAGGAAAACCAGCCATGTCGTCGACCCAAAAATTAGCACCAAACTCCCCGACAACCTGAGCTTGGGCGGAATTTTGTATATGATGCGTCTGGTCGTTTATGTCGTCACTCGGGCTAGCTTGTAGCTCCTGCAGAGTTCCTAGTGCAATAGCCGCGGCAGTCGCGTCTTCATGATGATGATGATGATGATGATCTTCAGTCAAAGTATCCTCACTACCGAGAACACCCAAGGAATTGGCACAAAGACCACTCGGAATAGTCGCCTCGATACCAACCGATCCTGAAGATGAATATAATCCGAGAGCTGTTGAACACACACACTGACACTGATCATTGATACAACGGGTTTTATTTATACTTAGATTATTTATAATAAACTCACCTGTACCAAGTGTATAACTCGGTTCCGAGCTGTTTGCTGAATGGTGGTTTTGCAGAAACTCCATCTCTGTTAAATTTCAGGATCGTTTATTACCCCGGAAGCACCCCCTCGCCTCTCAATCCTCTACCACCCCTGTACCAAAAGCTCTACACTCTTCAGTATAAATTTGTATTCAGCCTCCCTTCTGCTGTAGCTCATGGATGCGTGGTCCAGCCCCTTGTCGTCGTCCTGGCAACGGTAACAGCAACTCCAATCCCACTAAGATTCCGGGGTTTCGTTGTATTTTATTTTTTATATTTTTTTATACTTTATAAATAACCACACTATTGAGCTACACTACATTGTTTCGTTTTCATACCGATATCATACACTTTTTTTTTTAATACTTCATACTCATAAAAAAATAAACCCCGACTTTAATTTAACAATAGAAATAAAATTATAAATAAAATAATGAAAATAAATAATATCAGCACATGGATTCTTGATGTTGCTGTCGAGAAAAGTACCAGTGTGTCAAGGGCTTCGCGGGAAACCCGCGCGTTGTTTCACCCGTTCAAAACCCATGCGTTTTCCACGTGCACTCCTCTTACAATTAACATCAAAACTGTTTCACTTGATATTTATCTTATCCATCTGTGGGCATGATTTAAATTGATCACATGCTATCACAATTTTAACAAACAATTAACAATATAATTCAAATATATAAACTGTATATAAAATATATAAAAAAAATTTAAACCGCCGCGTTAAATCCATGGAATCCTATGGAGAACTGTCGGCTCAGTGATAATAATAACAACAAATTGTCTAAGAAAAGTCCACCACTTCAATCGTACTCATTCGCACCCCTTGACTGACTGACAAGCCTAACTTGACTACCTATCGTCCAGTCCGAACCCCACTACAACTCCTAACAACGTCGCACCCGCTTCTCCAATGACGCTTCTTCTTTCTTTGTCTTTAACACAAATATCCAAGTGACACTTAATATTTTTTTTCTCAGTTACTTATTTTTAATATTCGAAAACTCGGCCCTCCGTCCTCGTCTCGACAATACCGGGCGCAATGTGTGAGATGGATCAGCAACACGCGTCCCAGCTCGTCCTCGTCCTCGAGGACGAAACAGGACACAGGATAATCGATAGCTGGACGATCAACACAACGATCCCAGGAAGATCCATAGGGATATAGCATTACGACACCCGGCGATCATGGTGGTCCTGCCTCATCGTAACAAGTCAACATCAGGATCATTCGCTCGTAATGCCTTCCCTTGGCCAATAACTTTCGCAAAGTTTAACACCGATAATTGTGCCATCAGGTGGATCAAGAACTCAGTACGCAAGATAGTAACACCTTTTAATAATTTTAACCGCACAAACGGGTGAAAAAAAAAAATATTGTGGGTCATCTCTTATCTATGGTCTTTTTGTCAGTGGGTAATTAATTGAGAATGGAGATAAGAAGTGAGGAATTTTAGTGTGCTACCCATTTGTCATCTATGCTCCTATCATATTACATGTGTTTTAGGATCACATCCAACTGGACATAAGCCGGACACCTGACTGTAGTTCCGATGAGGACATTACCAGTTGACAGGAAGAGGAAGTCGACCACATCAAGCTATACCAGGATCAAGTTGACCAATTTTAGTTGTACGTATTATATATAGAGTCATTGACGCGGCATTATTGGGCCCTTTTTATAATATATATATGTATATATGTATGTATATATAACGTTCTCTCGATAGCTTGCAGTCTAACGGCTAGCTCCCACGACCGAGTATAAGTTTACACTTACAGTCCATTGGATTCACGGTATTTACATAAAGGCCCAGACTCATATACTCATTCTCATCATCCTTTTTAATAATAATCAAGGTTAGCTTTCAACACTATCGCGTACCCGAATTGAAACTTGAATCGTGTATTGAACTTACTTTGCTAATAAAATTATTTTAAATCGTTTCATTGAGAGTAAAAACTGTCTAAAAGCTAAAGTCGATTTTAAAAAATTCTTAGCCGCGGTAAAAAATTTAGCTGACCTAGATATGAATCTTCTTGATAATTTCCGGGTCGTTTTTTCACAACTGATGATTTTTGTATCTCTTCTTGCTTCTAGATGGTCTGTAAAACCCAAGCATGGGGAACTAACACTAGAGGATTTATTTTTAGTCTTTAACTTCTGACTTTTAGAAAATTTTACTAGCAATTTTATTACTTTGTTTTGAGTTTAAATAAATTCTGTCTTACAACTCGGCTCAATATACACAGAAAAAAAATATTTCTTGATGAAAAAAATTTTTATTTTTTCAAAGAAATTTTTGGTGTTATAAATTGAGGACAAAAATTTTCTTGACCCAAGAAATCTTTTTTTCCTGTTTAAAATTTAAATTTCGACGCAGAATTTTATTTATTTTAGTATTAATATACACTGCAAAAAATTTGCGGAGTAAATGCGGATTAATTTCGAAGTGAGTGCGGAGTGGATGACTAATTATTTATTTAGTCCCCTCGGAGTGAAATTTACTCCGAGGGGGAGTTTATTTTAATATTGAAACTCCAATTCGGAGTAAATACGGATTTAAAATCCAGACCACTCCGAAATTACTCCGCAGAAAAGACAAACTTCCTATTTTCCCCGTAAGCGGAGTGATTTTTTTTAAAAGCTCCGAAACCCCAAGTGAATCCGAGTTTAAATAAAATTCGTAATCACCCCAAATTTACTAATGATACTGAAATTAGCCAACTTCTAATAATTTTCGATTTTTTAAAAAACGATAAATTATAAAAAAAAAAATATTTCAAAAAATTGCACTTGCAGTCTTTTAAATTTTCTACATGTGCATATTTCTATTTTTTTTTTTTCTTCAAATTTAAATGTTCAAAAAAAATCTAAAAATGTTTAATTGTCTGCTAGCTTCAGGATCGTAATTTACTATCAGTTTTCAATCAAATTTTTAATTACATCAAATATATATCCAACAGGATAATGTGGTTGAGTGACTGCGAATTTATGTAAGATGCTGTAATAGGGGTTGATAAATAGTGGTTTAGTACCACCTGTGTTTACTCGCACCTGAAATCAAAGGGCGATAACGGGAGCTAAGCAAATATATATGAGATGAGCGAGTGAAACTGTAACGATTGTTTGCGTAATATTGTACCAGGGGTAGTGTACTGGTGGGCGTAATATTGTAGCTTAAGATAAACAATAAATAATAATTAAAATTGTTGAATGATTGGCTGGTAAAAGCGGATGACAGTGATATTGTCTGGCAGCAGAGTAACCGCTAGCTAAGTGATTGCTTTTGGGATAATCCTGGCACGTGAAGTCCCCGCGAAATCTATACGAACTGTGTGCTGTAACAAAATCAGTAGTATCTCTATTAACATATATGTGTGCTATGAAAATTTATATAAAAGACTACTCATCCCTATTTCAGGATTTGCCCGATGATTAAATGATAGATTATATCTTGTCAACGTTAATCGAGTGACGCCATCGTGTGCTATCCCTATTGATTGTAATGAAAAGATTACAGTTGCTAGGTATATTATACTTTTTGATCGGTGTGCTGGACTCGTTGATCCGTAGCCAGACGCGGGTTGAGAACAACACGAGCGCTTTGCTGGTAGACCCGGCTTGGCACGCGCCCCATGTAATTTAATCGGGTATTTCTTTTTAAGACGACCAAGACCAAGACACATTGCGACTACTTGCTTTAAATTACGATGAGAAAATAATCCTATACTTTAGTAGTTAAAAAAATATATATATATGTATATGTTATATTATATTATTTATTTAGTAATTCGGAGTGTTACTTTTTGGGGCAGATGCGCGTTTCATTTTTCACTTTAAAACCCTTTTTCACGGTAATGTGATATTTTTAAATAATATACTTTATTATTTAATGGGAGTTTGTATCTCTTGTTTAGAGAGTTTATTAATTAATTTTTAGTTTCGTTTGAATGCTTACGCACTGAAAGTTGAAATAACTTTTACACAGAAAAAAATTATTTCTTGACGCAAGAAAAATTTTGTGTTGCGAAATGAAAACAGAAATTTTCTTGGAGCGAGTTAAAATTTTTTGCGCATACACAAAATTATGCTTTTGGAAATTTTCAGTGTAATGTATTTATAGTGAAAAAATTTTAAGGTTTCATTAAAAATCATTTTCTTAATCGACGAAATCTGAGTTTAGCTCAAAAATTTTGATCTGCTTTTTTCGAAATAATGTAAATAAGCTTCGATTTTTTTCTATCAATAGGATTCTTAAATTTATATATGAAATTAGAAATAATTTATATTAGTTTACTACTTGAAGGTATTTTCTACCAGTGTCCACCCCCACTTTTTAAAAATTTTCAATAACTTTCGACTGTCATCATCGTATTAAATTTTTATTAATCAATCAATTAAGCAATTAAAGCAATTTATTGAAAAAGGGACAACGTAATTATAATTTTTCAGAGAAATAAATTTTTACAAATTAGGAGTTACCGAAATTTGTTAAATAAATTCCAGTAAAATTTTCATGTCTCCATAATTCAAAATTCAAATTTCCTGGGTAAAATTTACTGGCCAAATTTAACTCTAAATTGATAACGACTGTAAGCAATTTTTTTTTTATCTACTTTGCAAAATTTTAATTACGCTCCAATTTTTTTTTTAATTAATTAATAAAATTTAAGTGCCGTTATGGCAGTTGAGTCATTGAATATTTTCAAAAAGTGGGGGGAGGGGGTTTTGTTTGAAAATTCCCTTAAAAAAAATTGTTTTTACAAAAGCTATTTTTTTTCAGTGCATTCATTTATTTGGATGATTGAAAAATAGTAATTTGTATCAATATATATATATATATATATATATATATATGTAAGATATTTAAATCAATGATGTAACAATCTTGGATGTATGTATGGTGTATAATAGATATAGAATTGCATTAGTGTAGTTTAAAAGTTGAACGAAGAGCGAAACAACCCCCAAGATGGCTGCTACTGCTACCGCCCGTATCGACGTTTTGACTTTGGAGGGTTTCTCGGAGGTAAGCTCATCGGGAATTGCGGGTCTTCCCTCCCCTAAAAATGCCCCTCTTGGTTCTTTTGGCCTTTGAAAACAAAGAATTTCACGTAATTAAATTTTTTTTACTTTTATTTTTAAACTACACGCATCATTAAATCATTTCTTCCCAAATAATCCTGTCATTGTTTCACTTTCTTCTCAGCTCTGACCTTCGTAAAATTAAATAATAAAAACTTGCATTTTTAAATATAAATTAATATTCATGTAATGAAACATTAAGTGTATATAATTATTTCAAGGATTTATTTGTTACAATAATGCACTTACGTAACACAATCTCATTGTTATTGAATGTGCGGCGTAAAAATTGCGTACTCTATTGCTTTCTTCAGTACAGTTTATTGATAATAAAAATAGATAGTGAATTTTTATTATTTTTAAATAAAATTTATACAAGTGGGAAAAAAATTAAGTCCTCATTTTTTTATTAAAATCTTTTTTTTTATTCATATTTAAATAACAATTTATTCGACAGTATTTAAAAGCTTGTCATATTTTTTTTATATGCTACGATACTGTCCGGTAGTGAAAATATTTATCTAATTATTTGTCTACCAGATAATAAAATTTAAAATTTATTTATTTTTATAAAATCACAATATTTTTATCGCTTCACAATTAATTAATGTAAAAAAATAATCCCTTATATTAATAATAATAATAAAAATATAATATTCGCAGGTAATATTTAAATATCGCAGGAGTAATCAATATAATTTATTTATTTCAACTGATACCAACATGTTGCGTATCTTCGCTGACCAAGTCTCGGATTTCCTTAAACAAACATATTAATTCGTAAACATGAAACATTCAAATGAATGAATATTGAATTAAGCTGAGTAAATATTATCAAGTAATTAAAAATAAATACCTGAAGTCTTTGACTGTGTGCTTCTCTAACATCCTTTCCATTATCCTGATTAGATAAAATCGCGGTGTCATTTGAATCAAGTAAACCAAATGTCCATCCGCCATCGCCATCGAACCGTAATACAAACCGATGGTATTTAGATAATGAGGATATTCGATGTGTTATTGTTAATAATGTGATACCACGTTGCTTAGCAGTCTCATACATGGATCCTTCAACTTCTAAACTAACTGCACTGGTGCACTCGTCCAGCAGTGCATAGTGCGGGGCATGATAAAATAATCTGGTCATAGCGAGTCTTTGTTTCTCACCGCCAGATAACGTCGAGTCCCAGTCACCCATCGCATCAAGACCATCGGGTTCACGCTCAGCAAGTGATCGTAAATCTACAAGATCTAAAAGTGCTAGAAGTTGGTCATCTGAAAATGTATTACTTTTGCTGTCCGCTGGGTATGTTATTTGTTCACGAAGACAGCCAACAGTCATGTAAGGTTTTTGTGGAATATAAAACATTGACGGTCTACCAGTTCGTATTGACCATGAGTCTGCTGGTCTTGTCAGTGTACCTGCGTACACTGGCCATAATCCTGAGATAATACGGAAAAGTGAACTTTTACCACAACCATTGGGTCCAGTTATCAATAAATGATGTCCCGGTTTAATCTTTTAAATAAGATAACAATAATAATAATAAGAAGAAAAAAAAGAAGGAGTCATTCATAAAATACGTCACGCAAAATTTTACATTTTTAGACCCCCACCCATCAATTTTACGTTACAAATGATAGATCCGCCTCCCCATAAATGATATGTGACAATTAATAGTACATAAATTTCTATATTTTTAAATATTTACTCTTTGTAATTATAAAATTAAAATTTTAAAAAACTTAGAGAAAAATTTTAAAAATTATTTGATGAGCTGTGAAAGTCTCGTGTTCGATCCCCTTGTCACAGTAAGCGACCCCACCCCCAAAGTGCGAAAGTATTTTATGAACGGCCCCTACTAATGATTTAGTATTTAAATGAATAATAAATAATTAAAATTGATTACTTACTTGTATAGTCAAACTAGAGACAATTACTTCACAATTGGGCGTTACAATTGGAACATCCGTGAGAGCAATACTGCCATCAAGACTTTCACGTACAATACCCTTAATAATTGGCGAACCGTCTTTAAATTCAAGTAATGACTTTGGTGATGAATTAACACTACCATTAGTACCACGGTACTGCTGATTTACTACAACAGTACGCTGATATTTACATAATGCCGCGTCCTTGAATATGTCAAGCATCTCACTGACTCTATTAGCATATCCAGCTAATGCTACTAATTCCTGTTAACGTAAACATTAATACTAATATTAGTAATTGTATTTATAACAATACATAATAATATTAATAAATATATATATAAAATAAACTAAATTTATTCATAGAGAAACTTGACCTTGTAGGATGACATAAGACGTTCAACAGCGTCAGCACCAGAACTCAGAAGATTTTTAGACGTCGTCAAGTAACGCGTCCGTTCACTTACAACTCCTAAAATTTTGGATTAAACAATTAAAGAATAATATTAATTACCAGCGTAATTAAATTTAAATTTAAATTTAAATTAACATACCATCAGTATCTTTATTGTCCGATGGTTTTAGAGTTGTATAGAGCAACGGCATCGCAATCACCAACAATCCCGTACCAGACCATACATATTTCATCAAAAATTGCTCCAACATAATGTACCATAACTTTAATGCCAAAACTTTTCTTAAATGTACATTTAATGATCTGTATGCGGTACTCAAATAACGATGCTCAGTATTATGACCGCCATAAAATGCTATTTCCTCGGCGTGCGCGCTAATACGAGCGTGCGCTTCACGTAGTCGTCCACGACGTGAGGCTTCTTCAGCAACTAGGTGACCAAATCGCGGTGATGTAAGTCGAAGTACTTGTCCGGTTACCGCAATAACCACTGCTGCTAGTAATGGACCTATATTATAAAACAAAAAATATATATAAATATATACATATATATGTACATAATTATCAGTAATATAATAATTACTTAATTTTTTATTACTAATAACTAATCAATTTTTTTAATTCTCTTTATTATTATGAGCTATGGGTTACGACATGTGATTCATAAATTCTTTTTATTGACAACGTTAATGATTTTTTTTTTTATTAATAGTACCCGCGAGTCATGAGATAGGGAATTACAGTGATAAGATAAAAATGTTTTTGTTAATGGATAAAGAATAAAGTGCACAGAATGTAGGATTTGTGATAAAAAATTAATTACTTAATTATGCATGGAGATAAATAAGACATTATTTGAATAATAAATAGTAAAAATGAATATATATTTGTAATTAAAAATTACCTGGTACTGTTCTAGCACCCATGCGTGATGAAAATGACATAAGTGCGATTCCAACTAATGAACAATCAAGAAGTGGTTTTGTTAAACTCGAGTATAAATGAGCGACAGAACTTGCTAATTCGGATAAATCATCAGTCAGTCTTTGTTCAGCACCACCCAGTCGATTGTCCAAAGCAGATACTCTGTAATAAGTCTGCTGACTCAAGTACATTTTGTACGCATACTGGACAAGTCTTTCTCTGTAAATTTAATTATTATTTTAAATATTAATTTACACACGATTCTGAAATTTATGATACTGAAGTCAGCCGACGTCTAATAATTTTTGGATTTTTCTCAAAGCGATGAATTGTAGAAAAAAAATATTTGAAAAAAATGCACTTATAGTTTTTTAAATTTTGTACATGTGCATTTTTTAGTTTTTTTTTTTTTGTAATTGATTTGTTGAAAAAAAAATCCGAAAATTTTTTATTGTCTGTCAATGTCAGGATCATTGAAATTTCTAGACAATTAACAATTTTCGGATTTTTTTTTTTCGAAAAATAAATTACAAGAAAAAAAAAATATACACATGAAGAAAATTGAAAAATGTACAGGTGCAATTTTTTGAAATATTTTTTTTCTACAATTTATCGCTTTGAAAAAAATCCAAAAATTCTACATGATCCTGAAGTTAGAAGACAATTAATTTTTTTTTTTCAAAAAAATCAATTACAAAAATAAAAAAAAATTATGCATATGTAGCTGAGTGTGAATGTATCAGACATAAAACAATTTATAAATTCAAAATAAATAAATGAACGAACTAAAATTGAAAAAATGCGCGTACAGATTTTTCATTGATCTAAATACGAATTTTTAAATTTTCATCTTAGTTACATTTTATGAGTGTGAATGTAGGAGACATCAAATTATAAATAAAGAGAGTAAATAATTAAAAAAATAATATTTATAAAAAATGCACTTAATAATTTCAAAATTTTCTAAATGCGCATTTTTAAAAAATTTTATTTTATTAATTATTTACTCTATTTATTAATAATTTTAAATTTGTCTGATGTCTGCTACATTTACACTCATTTACATTTTACTTATTTATTCAAAACTTTTTAAAATTTCCACATTCACACTCATATATGTGAAAAATCAAAAAAGCTAAAGGCGCAATTTTTTGAAATGTGTTTTTTTTACAATTCATAATTTCTAAAAAAATCCAAAGATTATAAGACGTCGCTAACTTGAGTATCATAAGTTACACAATAATTATTTGAAATTACACAGTTGGATCGTATAAATTACCTGAAAGAAAGCGCAAGTCTGCCTTCAAGATAGCGGATGGCAGAATTGACAAAGGTTGCCGGAAATGCAATAGCGAACCAACGTGCAAGCATTAAAAAAAAACCACGAACATCTTTTAAGACAATTCTCTTAACAATTTGACCTTCAAGTGTGGCAACGTAAACAGACAAAAACGTTCTTGCGAGCAGAGTTATCGTAGCACAAGTTAGCAGACCAGCTTCTTTGGACCGCCATCCAGGTACCATTATTCTCAACAATTGCAATAATTGTTTGATAAATGCTTTGTCTAGCCCCGCATTACAAACTTTATTATTCTTATTATTATTTTTATTTTTACTAACAGATTTATTATTGCAGCATTTATTATTCTGACATTTATCAACTCCATTTTCTTTGCTTTTATTATTGTTACTGTTATTACTGTCATTATTATTATTTTCTAGTTTACGTTTAACTCGGACTAAATGGGGATAAGTTAATTTTAGTAAATATAGTGTTGTGACAACACCAACAACACCACGAGTCAGTGTCTCCTGTCTTATTCCACATGTAGATGAAGTTTTATTTATAAGTTTTGAAAATACTGACGACATTATTTTAAATTAATTAAATGTCATCTGACATCTGGACAGTACAGACAATTACAACTTAAAAACTTCTTTATGTTTCAGTGATTTTGCACTTATGAGTCATCAAGTAATCAATAATTTTTATTATTTTTTAAAAAACAATATTATTTATAAATATAATATGATATTTATTCCGGTAAACTCATGTGGCAAGAGCATGACTCTATCAAAGCTGTTGATATAAACACATTTAAAACGACACACACGAATCGGCAACCAGCTGGCAACTGTACTAGTCTTCTCTTACTTAAACTTTTATTCCCACTCTTCTCATACTACAAGTGATTCTCCTCTTACTCCACCAAACCTCTCAACAATCCTATCCTATCCTCTATGCTTTTTACCAACGATAATATCCAACACTTACATCCATCCTCTGACTCTACTCCGATTCTGATACAATTTATGCTCCATTCTCTGCACTATTGATACTAGTATATATATAACATTACTGTTACTTTTTTATCTTTATACATATTTATATATATAACGTAGTCATAAGTTTTTATACTGGACTTGGATCTGTGGTACCGTCATTGCACTCGCCCTTGCCCTCTTATCTTTATAACATGTGATCTTTATTTGTTTTGTAGTTATCATCATCATCATCATCATCATCAGAATATTGAAGAAGAAACGACGATCATTCTTTGATAATATTTTAAAAATAAATAATAAACATATGAGTGTGAATGTGGCAGACATTTGTCAATTGTTGCAATTTTTAAACAAATGAACAGAATAAAAATTTTAAAATGCGCTAAAAATTTAAAAATCAGCGCGCGCTTTTTTAAAGTTTTATCTTTATAATTGTTTAATTCAGTTATTTGTAATTTGAAATTTGTCGGGTGTCTTCTACATACACACATCTAAATGTATCAGATATGAAACAATTTATAAATTTTTAAACAAATGAACAGAATAAAATTTTAAAATGCGCTAAAAATTTAAAAATCAGCGCGCGCTTTTTTTAAAATTTTATCTTTATAATTGTTTAATTCAGTTATTTGTAATTTGAAATTTGTCGGGTGTCTTCTACATACACACATCTAAATGTATCAGATATGAATCAATTTATAAATTTTAAATAAATGAATTTATTTATTAAAATAATGACATTTAAAAAAAAGCGCGTACTGATTTAATAATAATTTAAAAAATTGATTTAATAATAATTTAAAAAATTATCTAAATACGAATTTTTAAATTTTATTTTACTTACATTTTATTTATTTATTCAAAAATTTAAAAAACTGCCAAATGTCAGGTACATTCACACTCATATTAAACTTTATTATAATATCAATAAAATATATAAGAACGCATACAGCAGAGGAATGAATTGCATTACATACAAAGGATTTAATTGGTGCCATGAGTTTCCTGAAACAATAAAAAAAAAGCAGACAAAAATCTCAAAAGACTGAAGGACACTTAAAAAAATTATAGCAATGAAATGGTGAAAATATAATTGGATTAAATAAAATAATTAATGTACTTAAAATAGCCAAGTTAAATAAACAATATTAATACTTAATGTAAACATATATACAAGAAAAAGTATAATGTTATATACTTTGGGCTGGTTATCTGTAGAGCATGATATAGAGGATGATATATAATACGTGTATATTGATTTATAAAATGATTCATGAACTTGTCTCATAGTATTTATGCAGTCAAATAAAACTAATAAGTGAAAAAAATAATTACTACACGTCATAGCTCACTTTTGAATATTAATTGAACAAAAATATATACGGCAGAAATATCTTTAGTATATATAGGCTTCAAGTGGGACAATCGATCACCGAATATAATAAAAAATGAAAAATTATATAAAAAGGAATATTGATATAAATTAACAATAAATAAAAAAAAAATAAAACTCTCGACTATTTTGAAATTACTCTCAAGTAAAATTGATCTGATGACTCTGTCACTGTCCATCATTATCTAATCAGCTCGTGTATGTAACTTTTATTACATATACATATTTAAATAATACCAAGAATATTACGTCTATATTTTTTGTTTTAATTTTTTAATAAATTCATCGATTTGTAATATTGTAATTGCAAAAAATATTTTTAAAAAAAATTAAAAGACATCGGTGATATTACATCGATGATTTATAATTTATTAAATAATAAATTTAATGTTTGGTAATAAAATATCAGGGAAAGTATAAACGGCTTTCGGCAAAATGCACTTCTGATCACACACGATCACCATCACTTAAAACTTGTAGTTATTTGTATTTAGTATATCTATATATGTAACTGAGAAAGTAAAAGTCGTTCAATGAGTGAAAGAGTAAATGAGAAAATGAAACAAGACTTTTTTTTTTTAACTCGGGTACTTGTAATCATCGACACTTTCATTTCTCTTGTGTTACGGAATTACTTAATACTTTTTTTTTTTTTTTAAATAACTGTGTAAATAATTTATTTAAATACTTAAGACTCTAAAAAAATGATAATGAGCGTTGATGTTATTGTTTGTAGTGATTACGAGAAATTATTAGAAGTATTGATATCAGCGGGATGTCAATTCGTAGAATGACCGTTCGATATTAAAAATCCATAAATTTATATGGCTTAAAATATATATATGATTGCGGCTGATCATTTTCTCGAATAGTCATGCAGCCGTGAACGGACGTAAGACACCAGGAAGTCGGTTGTCATAGAGACACGCGAGCTTCTTTCAACCGCAGTTGAAGAAACGGTTTAACTACATCAGTAAAACTCAATAAATTTCTCATTTTTATTTATTTATTTTCTTCCTTATCTTTTTTTTTTATCATCGCAAATCTCTCAGCAATATATTGTAATTTTTTTTTTATTATTATTATTTTACACTCAGTAATTACAACGTTATGTACACACTTTCTCTTTTTTTTTGTGTTAAATACAATAGAATATCATACAGTTTACAATAAAAAAAATTTGAACGGCTAATTTACATAATCAGTATTCACATCTCGCCAACAAAACGTCAATGGTAATGTACATTTTTATTAACAATTCAAAAAAAAATTTTTTCTTTTTGTCAATACATATTTATTGTATGTACAAACTTTACAATAACGCGGTAATTGAAACTTTTTGCGTGATTATAAAATAATAATCATACCAGTACGGTAAATTAATGCAATAAAATGATATGTTAAAACGTTTTTTATAAAAACAAAAAATAAAAATAATCATACTGATAAAAATTAAGTGAACTTGATGACCTCTTCAATTACCTAAGATCCTAAGAAATATCATGATGATGATGATATTCTTTGATGATGAAGCAATGTAATAAAATATGCATAAAATTTAATACTGCTTTTTGCATTATGTAAAAAAAAAAAAAAAAAATAATTAATTACACAAATAAATAAATTTATAAAAACTATTATGAGGTACGAGCGTTGGTATTTAATACGAAATGTAAAAATTTATAAGACTCTGATTGTAATGCAATGTCTCGTCAAGACGACAATCGTGTGTCGGTCGAGTCTAGTGGATACGATGGAAGTGCTTCGAGTATACGAGGTGGTGGATTTTTCCTTAGTGACGTCAGCCCAGCTGGAGGAGATTTCCCGGGGTTGTCTTGGACTAGCCAGGCATTGAAAGCTCCAACAGGTCTAACGGTTTTAATTGCTATTGGTTGGATTGGTATTTTTCCCGGGATATCACTAATGATAGGAGCACTGCCCTGCAAATTGAGGGCATTCAACTGGAGATATCCACTCCCAGAGTCATCAGATCCACCTGATTTACTCAGACGTCCACTCGTCTCTATAGTAATACGAAAAAAAAAAATACATACATACATATTTAAATAAATAAATTTTAAATCACGAAACCATGAATAATTAATTAATATTGATGTTGAATTTATTCGGCTATGAATTAATTGACAGTGATAATAATAATAATAATAATTAGCTGAATTACCAAATGTTTTAGCCTCACGGGCACGTGCAAGTAACTCATCGATTCTGTTTCTGCGAAAGTAAGTCCCTGCAATGTCTCGCCATTTGGAGCTCTTGGCCTCATTTACACGAGACTGATCATCACTTGTGTGCTCATCGTCATTGTGGTTGTTTTTGTTGTTGTTGTTGTTGTTATTCCTGTTGTCATTGTTGTTGTTGTTATTATGATCCGGTTTAAGCCGCAAATTATTGTCACGTGTTAGAGGCGGTGGTGGGGGCAAAGGTATCCTAGAAGAAGCATCAGGTAATCTCCAGCGATTTAGATCATCGCTCCAAGTAGCTGCTGACCGAATCGCCATGAGGTCACGGAACGGACAACCGGGACGTAAATGCGGTACCATAGCTTCACATATCTGTGTTGCTAGCAATTCACGGCGCAGGAGTTCACGTCGTTCCGCGTCCCAGGATGCCTGAAAAAAAAATCATCAACTAAAGGATATAACGGTATAAATATTTTAATGCGTCTGTGTTCTACTATAAGTATACAAGCTAGTTTAATCTATCATAACGGTTTATTTTTCTCAACATATATATATGTGTATAAATATATACGTATATATACTACCTGTAGATCAAGTGCCTCTGCTTCAAGTTGCTTTGTGCGCTTGGCCATTCTCTTCAATGCATCCTCGGTAGTCCTCAATTGCCCGTAAACTTCAAATGCACTTCCGCTCCCATCTTGCGCACTGGTTTCAAGGGCCTTTGCTAAAATTTCTAACCGTCTGCGTCTTCTTTCCCGGCGTTTTCTTAATTCATCATTACTTAGAGCTTCACCGCCAATTGTTAAACGTTCTAATCTTCTCATAACTTCTCTTTGTGCGGCCTCACGTTTTTTACGACGACGCTCATCAACTTCTCGGCTAGTCATCGGCCACAAGTTATTATCCACAGACTCAGCGGTATCTTTGCTATTTTCATAACGACTTCTCAAAGCATCCAATTCATCACGAAGTTTTTGTGCAGACATACTTGTATCTTCGCACTCTCTCCTCAATCTCTCGACCTCGGATCCACCAGTAATTTCTTCACGTTCATCGTAATCTTCATCATAATCACCCGTCTTTGGTGAACTCTCCAATAACTTTCGTAAACGCTGCAATTCAAGTTGGTATTGCCGTAAAAGAGCATCTTTTGGATCTTCATTAACTACCGGTTTATTTTTAATACACCTCGCTCGTGCTGCATACCTTAGTGTACTCAATGTTTCTTCAGCATCAACATCAGCCGGACTAATGCAAGCAATCATCAGTGTACGTGCATTCCCGCCCAAACTATCTCTCAGTAACCTTGTGAGTTTGCTATCTCTGTACGGAACATGTCTGCCATTACCAGCAGCTAAAGCGCTTATCACATTACCCAGCGCTGATAAGCTCAAATTTATACTAGCTGCTTCTTTTAATCGATCCCCTGTTGCTCCAGTTCTCGCTTGTCTTTCAGATCCAGCTAAATCAACTAGATGTAACTGACCCCTTCTTACAGCACCATCACCACCCTGCTTGCCATTGTTTTCACCCATCGCCAAAGCCTCCAGGGAAATCGTCAGGACAGCATGACTTCGTGAACTTGAAGCATTCATTTTAGTAAAGGCAGCGACACGTCTTCGGTCACCCTGTTCTACTAATTTAGCGCATTCGGCGGCATCTTTGACAGTAACTTCACGCAACCCACCGGCAACATAAGTACCACGTTGAGGATCTTCCTTAAGCTGAAGAGCGCCGTCCACTAGGTTGTCCTGGAGCAAATCTCTAAGCCGTTCGTTGTAAATTTCCAGATAACTCAGCAGTGCCAAATAACGCGTATCAGAGCTAGATGTTGATGTCGCCTCAAATATATGCTCCAAAGTCCGCTCAATGAACCCTTGCATCGTGTGGGATTTTCCGCAACCAGTTTGACCATAAGCGAACACCGTTCCATTGTATCCTTCGAGCACAGCTTCAACAATAACAGAGCCGACGTCTTCGTAAACTTTTTCCGTCGAACTTTCGGGTCCAAACGTCGCGTCAAATTGATAAACTTTCCCAGCACCGCCTCCTGTACCTTCCAGTGTACAATTTTTCGAAATCGGATCGATGGTAACGGCATTCTAAAAGAGAAATATTAAATTATTTTTTTCTTATCACCCAGCAAATCTAGAACGTCAACCGTCAATTAATCGATCCGACACCCACGTTTCTTCAACTCCCAGAGACAAACACGCCGTGCATCTTTACAAGCCATCGATTACCGTCAGTATTTTATGACATTTCATTTATAAAACTTTAACGAAAACTTTTAAACAGAATGTAAAATATATACATCGATCTTTACATACATATACTATATGACTAACTAATTAATTATTAGAGTTTTCTAGAGTTTGCAAGTTCACAATCGTTGCGACCCTGATATGCTCACAAGGACAACTGACATAATGTTTTAAGTCTAGACAAAAAATTTCATACTTTAGCATCAGCAAAAAAAAGTAATTTAAGCAGTAGCTTATTATACATCGATTTAGTTGCGTTGTTTTAAACCAAGGATCAATATATTTATATATCTTATTGTAAACATATGAGAAAACAAGTTAACAGCCTACAATATAGTTAATGACAACAGATAAAAATGCAACGTCGTTCTTCATAATACATTTGCGTGTTTTGACCATTAGGTCGCTAGGTTACACCGCTCGATAACGATGACGATTTTACCATAATTATTTACTAAAGGTATTCAATAAAAAAAAAAATGTGTATATTTAATGGAATAATAAAGAATACTATTATCGTAATTGACATCTCGTTTACCTGACACCCAGCTGACAGCTCTTTTTGAGACATTGGCCTACATCTTACTGCCACCTTTACTGACTCACTCATCTAAAATATTAAATAACTATAAGTGCCGATTCAATAGAACATTTACAATTGTTATTTTTTTTTTTAAACATTCAATAGGCGTATTGACATCTGTAATTAAAAATTTTTTTTAAACTGGTCTATTTAGAACAGTCAAATATTAAAGTTGATTCGGTTGATGGCGACCTTGAACTACTAAGACATTGAACCAGCCGCGAATGGGTTTTATTTACAAATCACCCGCCAAATCCAGAAAAGACGTGAAGATAATAAAAGGGTAAGTAAATATGAAGAATTATATATACATGAAGTATTTTAATAGTTAAATTTATTTACTCACTTTATTATTCTGTTGTTATCAAGATACCGAGGGTAGATAGAACACGCTGACCGCGTGACCGAGTCTTTGTGCAGGAGTTTATGACCTAAATATTTTTAAATATGTCCATCACTTTTCAAATATTAATCCATTGTCTCTCTTGTAATTATTGCTCATTAATAAATTATTCTGTAACAAAAAAAAATAATTAATTTGTCTTTTTAAAAAAAAAAAAACAATTTTTTATTCTAAAAGGAGTTTATTTGCTGAGGTAATTTTTAAAAAATTTAAATAAATTAAAATACTTGACAGGTAATTTTATAAATTATCATGAAAAATTTACCGTGAAATTTGATGAAATCTTAAGTGGTTGCATTGTATTTTGAAACAAAGCGAAGTGTATAATTGAGAGGGAACTGAAAAAATTTTCAAGGATCAATTATTCAACGTCAATGTTTCTAAAGACTAAAGTAGAGCAAAACTGCACTGACAGTATACATACTAAAACTATCCTTTATTATTGTGTTAAATCCTCCTACTCTTTATTCTCCGTTAAACAGATGCGCGCGTTTTTTAAACAATTAGCGCGCATGCTTTGAATTATTTTTTTGGAAGTGGCTATAGGAACGGCTGACCCTGACGTCCTCCAGTGGAAAATAGACTGTAATGAAATTTATTAAACTAGTAATAAAAATAATTAGATGTCAAAAGATAAAAATAAATTTTAGTTTAAATCAATTTATTTTCAAGCCCTCCTCAGTAAATACAGCAGTTAGTTAGAAAAAAAAGTAAGGAGTGGAAATTCGTACGAAAATAAATTTGTTCGAAAAAAAAAACTATAGTAAAGGTATGTTACCCAGTGAAAAGTAACTAGACGGTATTGTCGATAATGTTGGTTTCACAAAAAATATGTGAGTAAAACAGTGAACTACTTACAAAACAGGATTGAATTTTTAAATTCTAATATTGTATATTTAAATATTTATATCTTTGAAATATTTTTAATTATCGGATAGTTAGATTTTATTATAATTTTACTACTTATTATTATTGTGATTTTACTTTACTGTTACCATTTTTTTAATGTTTAATTGTTATTAAAACCAATATTAACAGTAACTATACATCAGCGCCGTGTCGTCAAGTTATCGTTCCTATAGCCACTTCCTTTATATTTATAGTAAATAGTAAATATACTCCATTTATTTAAGTACTGCGACTATTAAATTTATTTTGTGACGCTTTATTTTTGTCTGATATATTTTTCTGTTATTAGTCAGAGATAAAAAAAAACTCATAAAAATATTGAGAGGCAAAAAATATATTACACTAGACTAGTATGACGTATTTTTATTTTTTTTTATACCACTGTCAGTGGTATCGATATGAGTTAAAGTGTCAATTAAAATAATTAATTGTGTCGGGGTAAAAAAAAAATAAAATAATAAAAAAATATTGTGCGTTATTTGATTACAAGTTTTTTTTTATGACCCTGAAGTTAGCTCTCAGCGCTTAAAAAAAAAGTTTAGTCAAAGTTATATAAAGATATTTTGTATTCAAAAAATTACTAATCATAATTATAATAAATAGTTCATTAAAAATTAAATGAATTTAAAAAATCCCGCGAAAAAATTCAAATTGCTATAAATTATTTTTGAACGGAATAGTTTAGGAAAAAATAAAATTCAATTGATATATTTGTCATCATATATAATTATTTTCTTATTCAAAAAATTACTAATCATAATTAAAATAAATAGTTCATTAAAAATTAAATGAATTTAAAAACCCGCTAAAAAAATTCAAATTTCTAAGAACTAGTTCTAGAGGAATTATTTCCGAATGGAATAGAATTAGGGAAAAACTAAAATTAAATAAATAAATTTTTTCTATTTTATTCAACTGTCGAAATTCCAATCTAAAATTTCATTCTGTGTGGATATTGACTACTTCTGAGTCCGAACATTGCTGACAAATAAGTAAACAACATTTTTTTATCTGGGTGTGCCTTAATCGCTGTTATGACCATCTTATCCACGATCTTTTGATCAGCTTTTCGCTCATCACTGGCTGTGTATTCTACAGCCTTTTTGGTGAAGATGTCACCCTCTTCTTTCTTAGCACGTTTTTCGCGCTTTCTCTTGAAATAATCATCATTATATTTATCCAGATTCTGTACAGCACTCATATCTATGCGAGTTGATGTAGCGATCACGTAGTTCTGGCTGACGCGTCGCATTGGACAAGCGTTGATTAGGAATGGTCCTAGAAAAACGATAATTAAGTAATTAAATTAACAATAACAATTACTACACCTGTAAAACATCTGAGTATTGACTCAATTAAATAAAAAATAAAAATGAAAATTTAAACTTACCCGTAACCAAAAGTAATCCACTTTTCAACACCTTCAGAAGGACAACTCTCTTGCCCTTATGTCGCCCAGCAAGAAGAATCAAAACGGTACCAGGTACCAAGGATGGGCGTACGTATCGAGTATGATCCCGAAAGCATTTTTTTGAATGATGAACTGTGATTGGATCGATAGTTGGATAATTGGCTCGGCGTTTTAATAAACGCACAGTTCTCGTGCCTCCATTTTTTTCACCATTGATTTTCTTTTCAATGGTTACTGGTTTTTTGGGTTTTACCTGTAATTTAAAATTATCAATACATAAATTTATATTCAAATAATACATATGTATATATACTTTTTAAATAAAGACAAGTGAAATTAATTGAACTTACGGTTTTAGGTGTTTTCTTGTCTAAAAATTTATAGACAGCCTTCTTGTGGTACATACGGGTTCGACTGAATCGGTAAACGCCATTACCAAGATCGTAATTCCTGGGTTTTCCTGCTTTTTTTGCTGGGGTAGCAGAAGCCGCTGGCTTCGCTGGTGTTTTTGCTTTGGCGTCTGCCATCTAAAAAAAAATAAAAATAATTATCAATCAATCAGTGTTTACTCACTTAACCCTTCTGTCCAACATTAAATGAAGGTTAGGATAATTATGTTAATTAAAAAACAAAATAAATTACAACTAATTATCACAAGTAATAAATAACAAACAGTGATGAGTATTTTTAGACAAAGTTAAATTATTTTAAATGAAAAATATTCAAATAAACAAAAAAAAAAGTCAGTGTCATTCCAACAATCGCGTTGTCGTAAAATCACTCAGAGCAAATAAATTAACAATAAAACACAAAAATATTATAAAATAACTATTTATGTTTAAATATCAATATTTTTTTTTATTTTTATTAATTTATTTAGTCAAGGATTCGTTGGATTATTTAATAAAAATAATCACGAGGTTTGCTTACCACGAGTGTACTAGTGATGCAAGGATATCATTGCTTTCGCATAAGCGCCACTTCTCGATTCGTCATAGAACCGAAAAGACAAAATCCGCATCGCCATCTATGGAAAACGACTTGAATCCTCCTCGTCAAGTACGGAAAACGAATCGAATCCTCCTCGTCATTTCTGGAAAACAAATTTTCACTTGTCTTTATTTAAAAAATATATATACATATGTATTATTTGAATATAAATTTATGTATTGGTAATTTCAAATTACAGGTCAAACCCAAAAAACCAGTAACCATTGAAAAGAAAATCAATGGTGATAAGAACGGAGGTAAAAGAGTTGTACGTCTTTTAAAACGTCGTGCAAATCATCCTACTATAGATCCAATCACGGTCCACCATGCAAAAAATCTTTCCGGGATCATACGAGGTATGTTCGACCATGATTGGTCCCCGGTACCATTTTGATACTTCTTGCTGGACGTCATAAGGACAAGCGACTGTTTCTCTTAAAAGTATTAAAGAGTTGACTACTATTAGTTACCGCTAAGTTCCTCATCAACGCTTGTCCCATGTGAAGGGTGAGCCAGAATTATGTTATCACCACGTCAACGCGCCTGGGCATGGGGGCTGCCCAAAACCTGGACAAATTTGATGATGACAATTTCAAAAGAAAGCGCGAAAAAAGCGCTAAGAAAGAAGACGGTTCTATTTTCACTAAAGAGGATGCGGGATACACAGCCAGAGATCAGCGCAAAGCACATCAAAAGGTCGTCGACATAATGGTCATTCATGCGACCAAGGCACATCCTGAAGAAAAAATTCTTCTTATTAACTTGTTAGCTATGTTTGGTTATAGATGTAGTCAATATCTTTACAGTAAAGTTTTAGGTTGATATTTTTTCACTTAAATAAAATATACAAAAACATATTAAATGAATTTAATTTTTTCCGAAACTGTATTCCATTGAGAAATAATTTATCTTTAAATAGTTTATAGAAAATAGCTTAACTTGGCGCGAGACACTACCGTGTCTCCTGATTCATTTAATTTCCCGCATAAAAAAAAATCACGATTAGCAATTTTTTAATTAAAAAGTATAATTTTATAGGAAGTGGCTGTAGAAACTATAACTTGACGACACGGCGCCGTATGATATCCTGTTTGAGAACGGCGGGTTAAAATTGAAGTCACGCGGCAATGCTGTATGCATACGACGATTTTTAAAATTTTAAATATGGCGGGCCCGTATTCATACAGCGCTGTAACTATACCACTTACTTTTTTTTGAATAACTTGCCGCTCTATTTTGCGGTAATGTAGAAATTGAACTAAGGATCCGCATGCTCATGCGCATGCGCATCTCACATGCACTTGCATGCAAGTGTGACGATTGTTTTAGAGGTTAAAAAATATTTTTTAAATAATATTTACATGAAAATAAAGTAATTAATTATGGCATTTAATTTTAAAAATGAAGAAGATGTCAGAGCATATTTGAAAAATATTTATACTGAGTACAGATTTGGATGTGATAGTGAAAAAAGTGGAAATGGTATTTCATAATTTTGTGCAATTATTTATGATCATGAAGTTAACAGACAACAATTTTCGGTTTTTTTTTCCACACAATCACAAAAAAAAAAAAAAATACGCGTAGAAAATTGAATAAATTAAAGGTGGAATTTTTAAAAATCATACGTCAGCTAACTTCAGTATTATAATTATTGTGACTTATATTTAAATATGAGTGTGAATCTAGCTGAAAATTTGAATTTTCTTAAATTTTTGTATAATCAAAGAAAATTTAAAAAATACGTATTTAAATATTTGAAAAATTAATACGCGCATTTTTTAAAAATTCATTATTTCAATTAAATTTATTTATTTATTTAAAATTTATAAATTGTCTTGTCTGCTCCATTGACACTCATATTTAAATTTAAATTCAAATTTTATAGATGATTTTTTTTTCAGCTTGTCACCTCCTGGGAGATTATATGGAAAGTATTAGCGGAGATTTTGAAAAAGCTGGTGAAATTTATAAAAGTAATTGCGATGAAAGAAATTGGGCTAGAAGTTGCGCTAAGTATGGAGGATATCTAGGTGTTGGTAAGGAAGATTTTATTTTTGTTCAAATAATTATAAATTTTTTCAATTTATTTAAAATTAAATTGCCAGTAAAATCTATTGTTGATTTTTTTTTTATAAAATAATTTTTAGGAAGAGGCTGCGAACAAAATATGAATGAAGCATTCAAATATCTGAAAAAAGGATGTGAACTAGGCGATGGTATTGCTTGTGTACGCGCTGGAGCATTGGCGTCATCAGCAAATCAGAAATTGATGGATAGTAGAGCGGATCAACTTGCTTTGGGGATGAGCATGTTGTCTAGAGCCTGTTATGAGCATAACAAGGAAGAAGGCTGCTTTTATTTGTCTAGTATTTATCTAGGAGGATTAAAGGGTGAAGTTGAGCCGAATCTTACAGAGGCTTACAAATTATCGATAAAATCTTGCGAAGCGGGTAATCCTTACGCGTGTGCTAATTTATCACAAATGCATACCCGTGGAGAAGGTGCAGAAAAAAATGAATCATTAGCTGAAGCATTTAGAGAACGATCACGCGTACTTCATCGTGAACTTAAAAAAGCCCAAAAACAAATTGAATTTGGGCAGGGTATCCAAGTGTAAATATCATTAATCATGTAGAAGTATCATTTTTATGATATCAGCATTAAAACCTAAAGCTTCAGTGTCTTTACAATCAGTCGAAATAAGTTAATTTCAGACTAATATTTGTGTTTCTGTCCGCTGACTGAAGACATTCGCAATTTAAATTCTGATACTTGTCATTTGTTTAATAATTTTATTTACGTAAATGACAGTTCTGACTTTGTGATTAAGTTTTATAAAAATTAGTGTAAATAATAAATAATATTTATAGTTTCTGCTTGATTATAAATTAAAAATGACAATTCTCACTGACTACTGACACTGAAACTTCCAATGCAGATAATCATGAAAAATATTGTGTGTAACTCAGGACAAAACTCGATTTCAAATTGTGGGTACTATTTTTATAGTATATTGTGTAACAAGGGATGAAACCAAACGATTTCAGATCAGGGTGAAGGCTGACATCACCCAGAGTCTGAAATTGTGTTTCATTCTGAGTTACATACAATATTTTCATGATTACTTGGAACTTAAAGCTTCAATGTCAGCAGCCAGTCAAAAATAAGTTAATTTAAGACCAACTATTAACATAAGCGTAAATTATCAATTGTAATTTATGATTAAGCAGAAACTATAAATACTATTTATTATTCACACTAATTTTTATAAAACTTAATCACAAAATCAGAACTCATTTACGTAAATAAAATTACTATTAAAAAATTGACGTATCAGAGTTTAAATTGCAAAAACCTTCAGTCAGCGGGCAGAAACACAAATATTTCTGCCGCTGATTGAAGGCATTCATAATTTACGCGTTTGCTAAAATTAATTCGCGGCATTGGACTGAAATTCGCTTGTTTCTACTGATTGTAGAGACACTGAAACTTGTAGTTTCAATGCAGGTATCATGAAAAATAATTTTATTGTGTTATAATTATTTTAAAAGCATTAATATTTAATGTTATACTAGATTGTTAATAAATTATCAAAGAAAATATTCAATTAAAGTGTCTAGAGATATTATTATTATTTTTATTTTATCGCGATATTATTTTAAGTACTGATTTTTTATCAGCAGATAATTTATGAGTCTAGAGAATAATATTTTAAAATTAAGTCACCTACGAGTTTGGTATACAGGTAAAATTTAATGGAATAAAACCGGTCTAGCATCATCAATCATCCCATCTACAGTGAACAATGAACCTTGGGTAAACCAATACCTAAAGTAGTGATTGTCTCATTTTTTTCCCCTCTCTAAGTTTATCCCTTCCAAGTTTTTAGCTCACCTTCTCCCACTATAATCAGCATAAAAAAAAAGAAAAAGGAATACACTGTGCAGCTCACATACGAGAGAAAGTACACCGCGGTTTTACATCGATCACAAGAGGACATTCTGTAGGATCGTAGTAATCATGTGTTCATCACTAGTGTCTGCCTTTGTCGCTTGCTGCATAATTTTGTCTTATATATCTGTAAGTATTTTATTTTTACGAATAATCAGATAATTTTATTGAATAAAAATTAATCATTTACTTTTTTATCAGGCCACTGAAGCTGCTTGCAAAGCAAAATCATGTTTAGGTGTAACGATTTACTATGAATCTCTCTGCGGTGATAGCAGAAGATTCATAAGCGGCCAATTAGTGCCGACTTATCCGGAGCTCAAGGACTACTTGGACATCTTCTTTGTCCCGTACGGCAAGGCCTCGGTAATCATCTAGTTTTATATAAAAATTTCTAATCAATCATAGATAAAATTAAATAATTATCTTATCATATTATCAAGCATGAACGTGATGGAGCTAGAGGAGAATGGACATTTTCATGCCAACATGGACCACCTGAATGTGATGGAAACAAAGCCCAGGCATGTGGACTACATGCAATCAAAGCTGAAGAAAAGTCTTATGACCAGCAGCGTCTATCAGTCGAATTCGTCGGTTGCGTAATGGCTAAAAGCGACCCAGCTGGAGCAGTTCGACGGGTTCGTTTTATTTAATCATCATTTAAATAGATCATTTATTTATTAATTTACTAATTACTGTAATTTTTTTTCTATTTATTTTAATAGTGCGCTGAGTTAGTGGGATTCAAAAATTCAACGCAATTAATATTGGAGGATTGTCAGCAGTCAAGTTTAGCTGATACATTACTTGTAAATTACGGAGAAATTACACACAGCTTTAAACCACCGATATCATTTGTACCTACCATTGTTATCAATGATAAATATTCATGGGAAGATCAAATGATGGCATTAACAAATTTCAAAAAACTCATCTGTAATTATTTGCCTCAGAATGATAAACCTTCAACTTGTCAGGGATAATAATTATAATAATAATAATAATAATAATTACTTATATATATATATATATATTTTTTTTTTTTTTCATTGATATTATCCTTAAAATATATACATTTTTATGTACAAAAATAAATGGATTCGTAATTTTAAAAAGTATAAATGTAAAAAAATGGAATTATTTATATTTATTTTAAGAAAGTAAATTAATATATATTTTTAATAAACTCATTAATATATAAATTAATATATGAGGTCATTAAAAATACTTGATAATTAATCAATGATTATTATCCGTCAATAAATTCAGTTTCATCAAAGTTACTTAAATCTAAAAACTGCTGCTCAATTTCTGGATTCAAATCTTGACATTCAGCGATACCGTTATCGTAAGCTGAAAAAAAAAAGTAAAGTAGAAAATAGTTGATAATAATATATGTTAAATATAAAAAGTATAATAAGTATGTGTATAAAAAATATAAGACAATGAACTTATGTAGATTAATCATGCGAGCGCGTGCGACACACGTGGTTACAGTCATACAATCATGTATCTAAACCGGCGCGTGCGTTTGTACACGAGAGTTAAAATTATAAAAATAAAAAAGTAATGGATGCTAGTACTACACATTGACTCCAAAAAAGTAACTAATATTATTTTAAGACTCGGTGTGTGGTAAGTGAGCATGAGTCGCGAGCAAACCTCCTCTGAGATTGGAGTAAATTAACGCCAGTACAATCACATTAATATTATTATTGTCGGCAGTCAACAGAACGAGCATGAAAATCAACTAAAATAACTTGGTACTGATGGCAAATACAAGGACAAGGACGACATAATTTTATATGACAATTATATATATTTATAAAATAAATTATTACCTATACTATCTAGAGCAATGCAATTTTCTTCATCTCCAAGTAGTCTTCCTACGGTTTCAAAAGGAACGAACTCTGGTTCATCATCAATGACATCGAGACCAGACCACTTACTACCAATAGTCATCTCATCTTGACAATTTACTTTAGACAGATTACTCGGTACATTTCTCAGTGACAGTGAATTATTTACTGACCCAGGTATCTCTGTATGATTCTTCACATGCTTACGAAGACTTGATGGATCTGTGTATCTTTTACCGCAGCCAGTTACTTGGCAGGCGTAAGGTTTCTGTTTGTAAAATAGCATCGATGTTGATTGATTTATCATACATAAGATTAAATATATATGTATATAATGATAAATATCATACATTGCGTGACTAATATCAAATAGTGTAACAAGTAAAGTAGTAAAGAGGCCAATTTAAAATGTATGTAGCACATGAATAATTATATTTTTGTCGTAAGGAAATTTACTCTTTCCGGTTTATGACACAATTTTTTTTTTTTAATTATATATTTATATATAATTTTTTTTACTAGATTAGTTTTTAAAAAAATATTTGTTGTAATTAAAATGAGAATTTTTTTTTACTGAAGAAAAAATTTAAAATTTTCTAGTAGAAAATTTTGGTTCCCTAATTAAGGATGACAAGGGAGACAGATTGAAAAATAGTTAAATTTTGACATGGGCCTTTTTTCCATTTTTTTAAAATCAAATGCTGACATAAGTAAAACATGTGTTGGATTTTTAAAATGCAATTAAAATTATATTTTAAAAATCTTGAGATTTTAAAGAGAGAAAAAAAATAACTAAAAATATTTGAATTTTTTCTTACAAAAAATTATGATATTGAAATTTTTAGTGTGAAAATTTGAAGATTTTATTAGAAATCATTTTCTTATTCGGAGAAATTTCTCAGCTTGAGATGCTGCCTTTCTTTCTTTTTTCTTTTTTTTTTACAGTACCGTAAATAAATTTTGATTTTCTTCAAGAAAATTATTTTTCAACTTGAATATGAAGTTAAGAAAATGTTTTTACAAAAGTTAATTTTTTTTCATTGCAAAAAAATTAATGGATACCAGTCACGCAATATTTAAAAAAAAAAAAAGTAAATTTTCTTTACCGTATCGAAGTGAGTTCTTTGATGTTTAGCACGATCGCTGCTGTTGCTAAAAGCTTTGGTGCATCCGCGGTGCGGACACGCATACGGCCGTTCCCCAGTGTGGGATCTCTGGTGAATTTTAAGATTCTCCAGCCGGGAAAAAGCTTTCTTGCATCCTGCGAACTGCAAAAGTTCATCATCACTAAAGTTCATATCCATAAGAAAAATAATTATCAGCAGATATTCAAATACTTACCGGACATTTGTTGGGTTTTTCCCCGCTGTGGACTCTCATGTGAATGAGTAGTTTATATCTCGCGTTAAAAGGGCGCATTCTCGGACAATCTTGCCACATGCATGCAAATTCATCGCTCGAAGAATTTGACCCCGCTTCTTTATCTTTATCTTTGTGGGATCTCCTTCCGCCGTGGCCGTTATTAGCAGAAGACTCAATATGAAGTTTCACTATATGCCTTACCAAGCCATCGAGATTATCGAACACACACCCGCAATTAATCCAAAGACATTTATGAATTTTATTTCCTGTAAAATAATAAATATATTTAATTTATCAATATTTAAGATAAATATAAAATAACATAAATTATAAATAAATACCTTTGGTCTGAGTGTTGCGTTTGTCCAGTATCAGTCCTTCATTCTGTGTGACAATAACCTGATTGTCATTTTGTTCCTGCTGAGGTTTAAAATCCATAAAATTATTATTTAAAGTCTGATTATTCATCAAGTGACCAATAGGGTAACGATCAAATGTCGAAGTAGCAACAGAATTATCAATACGATCATTTGTAAAAGACGATAAAGTTCCAGCTGAAGTGTCATTTGGCAAAAGTGTCGTTGGATCTCCGCGAATAAGACTCAGGTCAAATTCATCAACAGCCTGAAGGCAACTAAAATCCTGTGATTCTTCTAGATAAGATGCCGATCCAATGGGCATGCCCGGTAATTCAAGACGTAATTCTTCAGCATACATGCTGTCTTGATACTCATGACAGTCATTTAAATCTTGGTACTGAGTCTGATCATGTTCATCAAAAAAATTGTTACCATTTGAAAAATTACGTGAGAATGAAAACGCTGTGCTGACAGACGGCAATCGTTGACTTGCCCAAGTGTTGTCATTTGTCTCATCATTGGATTGCTCACCGTAATCACTTCCTGGGAATCCCCCGGTCCAGGATGTCGGAGTATTTACTTCACTTCCAGTGCTACCGGGTGAATTTATTCCAATAGTTAATGCAGTGGCGCGATTACTGGGTGGATATTCAAATATTGTCGTCGATGACAAGTGGTCCCAATCATTGGCACTTGGACTCGAGGTTGACAGAGGCGAAGACATGTTCCAAGAAAACCTCCCGTCAACAATCGTCGGAGTATTTTGATCAATTTCAAAGTTACGCTCAAATTCCTGAGTATTTTCGATAATTGACAACCGATTGATGTCTAATGTATGATCAAAATATTTATCTGCGTGCATATCGATGGATAAATAATTAGTGTTTGTTGTTAAATTTATGTAAACACTTGCTCACGTGGAGTCATAAAGTTTTTACTTGACAGGACTATTACTGGCCTGATCCAGAGATGCGAGTATACTGACTCGAGATAAGTCGGCGACGTTAGAATAAATTTAAAAGACGAATCCAAAGATATTCATCCCCACCAGCCCTTCAGCGAAGTTCGAAGGCCCAAAGGGAATGCAGGACCAAGTCTCTGCGCCGCCCACTCGCGTGGCTTACAGCCTATTGATGAAGAACTTTACGTTACTTATCATATCAGAGGAGAGACATCATAAAGCTGAGAGCTAAACGGATAACTCAGAACTTTAAACTCTGTAACTCTGTATGCACTTGGAGTTACTTGGAACTCAACTAGGGGTCCAAAATGCTCATGTGGGGACTAAGGGTGCTACCAAACATCTGTGTGATCGTTCGTCATCTTCATCTCATTCCAGTCCCTTTATAAAATTCACTACTCGGTTTTTATATTTTTTTTTTCGAGCTTTATCGTTCTTGCAACTCTTACTTGCTTACAAGTTAATGACTCAAGTGCGTTGTCCTCTTGTAAGTTATAAGTATTAGTACAAATTGTATGGACTCTTGAGTTTTATTTACCATAAGTTATAATATTTAATTCTAAATAATATTAACATCAAGATAAAATTATTACATTACAGTCGCCGTTGCTCAGTTTACAATAAATATTTAGCACTAAGATTAGAGTAAGAAAAAAATTTATACAATGGGTTTAGTGTGATTTTTTTTTACTCAGTGATTGATATTAACAGAAGCGATAGTTAATTTTTTTTCTTTGACAGATTTGGGAAGACGAAAAATAATAATTTTTAACCATTGGGGGCAAAAGTAAAAGACTTTTTTCGACCTGTCGGCCTTTCGTCACTCGAGTACTCGAAAAATTTTCAATGCACTTGAGACTTTAGGTCGAAAAAAATTTTAAAAACCAGCTGTCGTACACGCGTCACTTATTAACAACAGTTTCTTACTACTCTCATCAAATAATTTTTTATATCACTTTTATAATCCTTTATTTTTTATCTTATTTCATTTTTTTTTTTATTAAAATCGTTTTTATATATTCTGCCTAATTCTACACTTGTCATTTTTATTTATCAACGTTTTCATTCATTCGTGTTATAAATTCGCCTAACGGCTACCAGATTACGAACCAAAAAAATTTTAAGATATAAAAAAAAAAATACATATTTAATTATAATATAAACAATTATAAGCAAATGTAAGTATATTAAAATATCACGCCACTAATTCCTAAAGGGCTTATATTTTTACAGGCCCTAAATTTAAAACCAAAAGGGCGTATAATTTTTTTTAAACTGCTGATGTAAATTTATTCTAAAGCTGAAATTTAAAAAAAATTTTGAACGCCAAAAGGGCGTAGAAATTAAACTATAGGGTAAAAGTATCATTTATGGCCACTTTAGGGCCAGTTTTGGCCACTTAAAAATGACATAATTAAATTTTTTAGTTCGTTAAAAGACAATTTTTTTACTGTATTAGAATGAAAATTTTTTTTTTACTTTTTCATTAATTAAATAAAATATGAAAGGTTCAAAAATAGACAACTGACCACAAGTGGTACTTTTACCCTATACCCTTTGGGCTTTCATAATTTTTTTTCCATTTTTAAATCCATTTTAAAATGATAGGTAATGAAAAAAAAAAATATACGCCCTCGGGAATTAGACTGTAAAAAATTTATGGAGTGAACGCAATTTAAATCCGGAGTAAATGCGGAGCAGGTGACTGCGTATATATTTAATCCCTGGAGTAAAATTCACTCCTACAGGAATTTATTTTTCTATTAAAATTCTAAATCGGAATGCGGATTTAAATAAAATTCAAATTTCGAAATCACCTGGAAAAAAATTCCCTATTTTCTCCATATGCGGATTGATTTTTTCAAAAACTCCGGAACTCCGAGTGAATTTGAATTTAAATAAAATCCGAATTCACTCCCGATTTTTTACAGCGTAGTCACGCGATGTTTTAAAAAAAACATACATATTATTTTTAGTGTTTGTAAACGTCAATGACCACAAACATAATGACATGTGAAAAATGTTGGACCAACATCTCATGTTCCCTGGTATGGGTATAGGTCTTGAATGCACTTGCTTTCCCTTATTTTTAAAAATACATACACAAGAAGACAACCCCCATAAAACATGTGAACATGTTCTTACGAGATAGTTCAATACAACACATGCTTTACTCGCTACGGACGGTTGTACGTCACATTACGGGTAGTTAAGTGATAGAGTAGCACATGTGGTCTGCCAGCCCTCTCTGCTTACATTATATTTTACATACATGTATTATAGACTACACCAAGTCGGGGTCGTCCCAACTTTTTGTCGAGGCACCTGTCAACCTCGTTCATACCATAGTCTCCGCATGTGTATCTTGCTCGTTGAAATAATATACTGATTCTGATCGTTTTACACATGCGGGTGAGAATGCAATATAAAAAACTTGGTATATATGTTATATATATATATATTAAAAAGAAGAAAAAGAAAAAAGAAACGATACAGAAACAGAAGAGCAAGAGAAAGATAAAATAAAAAAAAATTTGATCTCGCATATTACGATGTTTGGCGAGTTATTAAGCTAAAAAAAGTTAATGTCTATACTAGTTACGATCTAGTAAAAAAATTTAAAAATAAAAAAAAAATTTAAGATGATATACATTTGTATTTGAAAGAGTACAACACGCGCGTCAACGTTTAGCTTACGGTCAAGTGGCGTAAAAATAGAAAGTCGTGCGCTCTGCATGTGACTTTGTATAATTAGATACCAAGTTGTGAAGACATATCGTTTCTTTCTTGTATATTATGATAAACTCATACTTATGAGTGTTAAATATCCAGAAAAAAAAATTTTTAAATATAACTTATCAAAATTGTTTCGCTTGCTACTATAATAATATTTATATGACAGTTATTTATATTAATTGAACAAAGAATTGAGTACATTGACTTTAAGTTAATTGTGTTAAGTTATTTATAATATTAATTTTATTTTGTTAATAACATTTTATGGGAGACTGTGATTTTTCGACGATGGGAAACTGCTGAACACGGCCGCTTGTCCAGGCAATTGTCAGACAGGCTTTCTGTTGATCGCTGTCCAAATATTGATGAAACTGCAGACAATTTGGATATTCACCAGGAAATCCAGTGATTAAACAACCTGGTGAAATTTGTGTTACACGTGAAATGGTGCCAACTGATGTTCTAAACAAAGCAACTAATGGACTGTCTTGAAATAATATTGCAAGATATTTCCCAGATGGATCCCAATCCATAGCGACTACACGTCCGCCTACGACAGTGCCTTCATTGCCGTCCTCATCATCGTTGTTTGAGCTAAATAACACTTTTGTTAAATCAATAAGAGGTATTGCAATTTTAGTATCGCTAAATGACGTCACACCACGTGCATCAAAAATATTATCTTGCAGTGGTAGAGAAAATAGTGTGGCTGGATCTTCTGTTGATGTAAATAAAAGTGTCTGATGAGGCCCGAAACAGGCAACGGCAACACGACCATTAGGAACCGTCCATCGTTCAGCTGTCCAGGGTCTTCCAGTTCCCGTATCCCAGACCCTAGAATTTTTTCCCAACGATATTAGTGATTATTAATGTTACTTTTTTTTATTTTTTTTTCTCACTTAATCTTTTCTATGTAAATAGAAAAAAATAAAATGAAGAAAAAAGGAAAAAAATAAATAATTCCCATACCTGAATACTGTGCGACATGTGGCAGCAAGAAGTTTAGCGCCACATGAAGACCATCGAAGGATACATTGACCTCCACCCCCTAGTCTCTTTAAGGGTATCCCTATTTCTCTCGCCACATCCCAAACGATAATATTGAGATCGTTGGGCGAACATGATACTAATAAATCACCCTGTGGATGCCAGGCAACTCCTGTAACCGGAGCATGGTTTCTCTGACGTAGAAAAGTGGCGTGACTCAGAGAATAACTGGCAGCTCCAAGTTCAATGGTCCATACAAGTACTCCGCCACAACAAGCGGCTGCTAATTCACGACCTGCATGAGGTCTCCAGCTCATTGAGCACACGGATTTTTGACCACCGTGTCGGAGTACTGCGACACTTTGAGTCCCGCTGGAAAATATTCTGATACGGTCATCACGTGTCGCCAGAGCTAATCTGGAGCAGTGCGGATGCCAGGCCAAGCAACGAATCAAGGCTGTGTTCCAGTCACGGGTCGCGGCGATATCAGCAACTGAACCAGATCCAATAGAAGGTAACCCGTCACAAGATGACGTCTTCCTCTCAATAAAATCTAACACCGTCGTGATCCTGAATTCACAATGACAATTAGCACAAATTTCATCAGCACATACCCAGTTAATTATTAATAAATAAAACAAACCTTGTGGCAATCCAATGAACGATTGCCGTAACTCGTCTCGGATCTTCACCAGCAGCAACACGAATCGCTTCGACTAAACCTTTCTCCCGCCAAACACTTGCTATTTTTTTCAAAGCGCTGTCCTCAACTGGTAAAAACAAATCACCAGCTCCAATTGTCCGTGCAGATTCCCGCGTTGCCAGCATATCAGGCGTAAGATTTACTTCTGGATAATGTCGCGTATATTTAGCAAACGGTTGAGTTTCATCATAAAGATTTTTTTTATCACAATACACTGGTCTGTCATCAATAAGCCCGACTGTTGCCTTATAATTAAGCTCCGGTGCTTCGCAGTCACCCAATGAAATTATTTTCAGCATTTTATCTGTCAGATTCACTATTTTCTCGCTGAAAAAAAATATTTATTTGGAGGTTAGAATTATTTGTAACTCGATTGTGTCAGAAATAACTGAGTTGTAATTAAAAGTAACAGGAAATAAATAAAACCATACATTTGCAGGGTTTGTTGCAATGAAATGATAATTAAAATTTTTAAAAAACTCTATAAATACCTTGATAAATAAACTGATAACTTTTCATTACTCTAGTATACATTAACTCAGACTGTATCCAACCGGCTTTTGATTACCGGGCGGGAGTTTCTTTGCGAATTTAAAAATATTTGTTGTCATAGAAACGGCGCCACTTTACTCTACGGGCGCATGCGCATGAGTGTAAATATAGCAGACAAGACGATTTTTTAATTGCATATAAAAAAATTAAATAATTAAAATAATAAAATTTGAAAAAATGCAGGAGCTGATTTTTGAATCTTGTAAACGCGCATTTTTTAATTTTTATTTTACAAATATTTAATTTTATTACTAAATGTTTTTAAAATTGTCAATGTCCGCTAACTTTACTTCTTCGCATGCGCAACTAAATAGCCAACAAAAATTCAAAATCTTCGCAATAAAATAAAAAAATAAAAATTATATAATTATTTACGTCATTATATAATTCCAAAAAAAAAAAAATAATTGAATTTAATTAAATAAATAAAATAAATCAAATTTTGTAGACATGCGCAAATAAATTTAATTAATAAATTTATTCGTAAACCAAAAAGTGACAGATATTTAATTTTTCTACATAATTGATAAAATAAGTAAGTAATTAAAATTTTATTTAAGTAAAATAATTAAATTTATAAATTAAAATATTTTGTTATCAGAACAGCGCCATTTGCAAATGAGCATGCGTTAAATTTGACCGTTGGATAAAAATTTGAAAATTTTTATTTACATGAGTATTGAAGATAAGAAAAAAAAAATGAAGTGGATTTAAAAAATTAGCTCGTAAACACATCGAAGGAGATATGAAAGGTCAAAGGTATTAAATGATAAAGAATATAATGAATTATTATAGTGTATGATATGGCATTTAGCAAGTACAAGTAGTGAAACTGTTACGTCACAATGTCTAGAGTGTAGCTCGCGCATTTAAAGTGGGGAGAAGGCAACTCGCGAATGGTGGGGAGTTTAGTATGTGATCGCGATTCGCTTAACACGGGTGCACAGCTTGCAACGTCGCCGTGGTGTACTTGGTGAGGACACCAAACTGCCCGATAGATATATTGAGGTAGAGGCAAAGAGGTATTTTGTTGGAAAGAGAACGAGAAAGCTGTAGTAGGAAGGTATCAAGACAGAGAACACCAGCGTTGTTTAAATAATTTAAACTGTTTAATTAATTCAGTAATTGCATTAAGCAACAACAGGTACATTAATAATAATAATAGTAATAATAATAATAATAATAATAATCATGATAAAAGCGAGATAGTGTGTGATTATAATGACGATGTACAACGTAGGGCTGCCGCCCTGGTAAAAATCTCCCCTTGATAAAGCTGGTCATCGTGAAGGACCTTGTGACAAAGGAGAGAGACCAGCCCGGTCTCAATCTCCACCACGAGACATGGGCAAAGGTTACAAACGTAAAACACGATGGAGAACATTGAACATCGCTGGTGAGTTCCTTCACTCATAAATAAATAAATAAATAAATAAATATTAAATTTCTAGGAAATAATCCGCTCACACATTAATTTATAAAATTTTTTAAAACGTTGTATCATTAACGACATAAATTAAGTTGTTACGTTTCGGATTATGAACGTTTGTCCCACTTGCTCGTATCGTTGGTCTTCTCAGTGAGTAGTGTGTTGTAGTAATAATACAATGTTACGATTCGCTCGTTAAAATTACGTCAGAAGAAGTGTAATATAACCTGGTGAATATATCATCTGGGTATCAATATATTATCCGTAGATAAGCGATTCCGTTTTATTTAACTTTATTTTATTTTGTAAGATCAGATCAGATCTGATGAAATGAAATTTTTTTATTTTTTTTTATCATGTCTCCTTTTTTTTAGCCGAGCATGCTTAGTGCAGCACTGGTGAAGATGATTCTCCAACCCTCATAGCCTCCTCACGGTTGCCATGTCCGCGTGAATATCAGACGAGAGAGGGACTCAGGAGCGTACAAATAAATTTTAGTAAAAAATAATAGTGTCGTACTTGATGTCATTGCTCAACAATACGCTATTATTATTATTATTGTCGTTATTATTATCAACGTTTCTACATACATTCGATCGTGTGTAAAACTTTATTACAAGTCTCTTCTTCCTCTTGTCTCTCTTCAACTCATATTTCTTCCGGAACAACGAGCTGAGACATCGATCCAAACTCTCGACCCCCCAACTGATTTTTCCTCTGCTACGTCGCCTTCTGATAGCTCTTAAAATATGTATATAATAATATACAGCACTTATATATATGTACATATCTAATAATATACAAATACATCTTCAGATTTTGTTGACAAAGATACCACCATAGATAACAGTCTCCCGATTGTACATCATTATTATTTCTGGATGATAATTTTTTAAATTACAATTCTATTTGAGTATTTTTATTTTTATACTCCGCTCCATTGAAAATTAATTGGCAATATTGTTTTCCAGGTCTTTTATGACTTCAGTGTTGAATTAAAAATATAAAATTTCTATATAAATGTATATGTATATAGAATATCGTTCGAAGCAAACTGGAGTCACGAGGGCGAATCGATACGCGTTGAGTTCGAGACTGCTGTGAAAGTCTTATAGAATAGTTAATCAAATGGGAAATGAAGAAATATATATTAAATATGTAGTGCCAATGGACTCCTGTGACTATCAGTTAACATTTAACATTTTCTTGTAATGTCTTTAAATTTATACACATGCGCGCATATACATATATAAATAACTACACACAAATAAATTCATATCTCGACAGTATATATCTATGAATGTCACAGACGGCGGAGACGACAAGATTGCGTAACATTTGTTAATTTTTATTTTCCCATTCCAGCAGGGTGCCGTGAATATAAATATATTCTTACATTATTTGGAGATAGTAAATTTATATAATTTGTTTTTTTGCAGATACGGAGTAAAGAATTCGAGATTATGTAAAATTTATTGTTTAAACTCGGACATAATAATAGGGTGTGCCTCATCATCAGTGCATGTTCAAGCGGTCTCGTGACGTATTCATAGTCCGAAACTTAGATGGGACATGTGATGAACCTCGTGGTCGCGTTCACGTGCTATTCATAACTGTCGTAGGTTATGCGTACGGGCAAAAATTTTGTACCGGCAATTTGGCTGAAGTATATAGGCTATAAACCAATGATGAATGTGTGTAGTAATGATAGATCTGTGTGAATAACCACGTAATCTACTCAAGACTTGCATAATTCTTATTGTTTTTTTTCTTACTCAGTAATGGCTGTACGTATGTTTACATTTATTTTTATATTTTGCATATGTAAGAGCGTATGCAATAGAATTGCAGCCGAGGTTTGGGTCAAGAACCCAAGTGAAAATTAAAGAAAGAAAGAAGATGAGTGTAGAGGCAGAACTAGGATTCGTCAAGGGCATTACCGTGTTTCTGGTACACGCATACACCCAATCTTAGACATTAAAATCTCATTTAAGACTGCACGTTTTGGACAACGACGGTCTTAAGTGTTCTATAACGGTCTAGAGACGTTCCAAATTGGTCGCCTCAACAAACACATCCGAGGGAATGGAGAGACATGCGTCTTTACTCATTTTATTTAGCACCATCCATCTTGTTTAAATTTAATTTTAAAAAGAGTAAATAAAATTTACAAGAGTTAGAGTGCCTACTCCAATTGATTTGTCTGGGTCTTATTTTTTTTACTCAGATATTATAGGCAGTTGCCGAGCTAAAGAGGTTTTTATGAGGCGCAGTCGCAGTCTTCTCCCACTTCTGCTCGATATTCGCGTATAATAATGCCGGTGGTTGCGAAAGAACGATAAAGAGAGAACGAGTGAGAGATGATGATAAAAGATAGAAGGGTGTGTTGGTGGAACCCGGTAGCCAGTCATCCCTAGGTGAAAATCGAAGCGGTTCTCTAAGACAGTAGTTACTACAGCTCATGTTGTTTTCATTAGATTTGAATTAGTGATGATTAGTGCCTAGTCGCTAGATGCTGCAGGTTTGGTCGTTCACCTTTTTAACTCAATATACATTTTTTTTTATTTGTTGAATTGTCAATACACATACTAATATAATATATATATATATATATATATATATGCAGAGATCGGCAAAAAATAAATTCTCATTTGCCATTTTTTAAAGATTTTAGTCAGCATAATATTAACTAAAAAATTTTTGATTAATCAAAAATAAAAAAATCATAATTTTTTATTTTTTATTTGTTTATTAATTAAAAATTATTATAATTTAATTTTTAATAACTTAAAAAATAAAATTTTTTTCCAAAAGTAATTTTCATTAATAAAATAATTTGAAAATTGTAGCAGTGCAAAGTAATTATTATTAAAAATGAAAATTTCTTCAATTACCAATTATTCATTATTTAAAGAATAAAAATTATTTTACCTAAAAATACTAACTATGAAAAAAATTTCAAACTATTTTTAGTTAACAAAACAATGAAAAATAAAAAATCCCAATTTTTTTATTCTTGATCAATTAAAAATTTCTCAATTAATATTATGGTGACTGAAATAATTAAAAAATGGCAAATGAAAAATTTTTTTTTGCCGATCTCTGTATATATGTATATATAAAAATTTGACAGTGTTTGTTGTCGGTCTGGTTGTGCCGATCAATGAAATCCATTAAATTTCCAGTCGTAACCGGGTAAATGGAGTTTGGTTCAAAAGTAACATGTGTGCTCCTATCCACGGTACCCACCAGCACGAGAAGATTAATAAATTAAACTCGACGCGACGTTTCTTCCTCCACCGGGTGTGCTATTCTCATTCTAGGACTATTCTAGTCTCGGCACGTCCCAAGCTCCTTCTCGCGCAGTCTTGTTTCGCGCATTGCCCACGGCAGATTGTATTGCTCTTACTTTATAAACTTGTCGTCTATTCTATTCTACCTTCTTACACAGAAACACACAGACTCTTTAACTTGCACACACTGACAACACGACTCTTTGCCCCCTTACTTACGGCTTCCTGTCATTCCACATTGGACATTTCATGCTGCTCGTCAAGTCCGTTCAACTCACCGGCGTCCAGTATTTTCCGTTTGGACTTTGCAAACAAGAGTAGAGAGTGGGAGGAGTAAAACTTAAATTTAAAATAAATAAATAAACTAGTGAAAAGATGCAGTGGCGCCGACAGAAGAAAATCAACCATGTGATTGGCTCAGCCCATCACGTTCTTCTAATAGCGAGGTACCAATATGGTACGACTGTTCTTCAACATCCAATATCCTTAACATAAACTCTTATCAAAGAGATTCCCCACTATAAATATATATAGTTTGCTTACATTAGTTTTACATTGAACGTCATCTTTTATTTTTAGATCCTTAGTTTTTATTTTTTACTACATTTATTTGAGGGACACCACTAGTGTGATATTTTTAAAAAATTATTTTTTTTTGCCTTCAAAAATAACATACTAAAATTTAAAGTGCATATCTCAAATAGTTTTTGAGTTGCAGCCGCTAATCGGTTTTCAAAACTAAATTTTTTAAAATTGCTGCAGTTATAACTTGAAGACAAATCATCCGATCGATTTGATTCTTATTAGGGCTTCTTTTAAATGCTTCTTCATACCACGAACCTCCAGTTTTCCGATCGAATAAAAAATGTAATTTTGCCAGGCCAAAAATCATCAAATTTTCGCGCGAAATTTGAAACTTTCTTTAAAAACTCCGCCATTTTGTTAAATTTCAATTTTTTTTTTCATCCACTTTTGGTTTTTTTTTATTTCATCCACTGCAAAGGTCGCTGACACTGCAGCAGCGGGGACTTTTTTTTGGAGCCTTGAGAGATTGCGAATAACTCGCTGAATTTTCAATTTTTTCGTCCAAAAATTTAATCACGTATTTATTATATATCCACAAATATGTCCTTAAAACATTAAAAGATTCAATGCAGTAGTTTTCTTTAAAAAAATTCTCAAAAATCACCTTTTTTTTCAGGCGGTCACACTAGTGCTGCCCCTAAATGAAGCTTTTCTAAGTAATGTCCATAATTAAGCGCGTTCATATATAAATATTAATGTTTAACTTTTCCATGTTATTATCAGACTGTCCATCAGCACCACCGGGTGACGATGACGATGAAGATGGAATACGAAAGGCCCGCGACAGCAGTACCAGAAATACTCAAAGTACCCACAAGTCATCTCACCCGAGGTCTTCGGAGCAAAAAAACAGAACCGAAAACGGAGTTGCGAACGGCGACTCTGCAGGCGCATCACCCTCAAGATCATCTCAACCTAAAATTATTTTCGATGAAAACGAGTACACCCGTATCACAACACCACGACAAGATGTACTTTTCAAAAAAGGTTACCTTGCACGTAAAAAAGTTTGGTCGGGTAATAATGCCAGTACAAGTGCAACACCGTCGACTACAGAAAGTCAGTCGGCCTCTCACTCCACTGCTGGTATGTAAATTCCATGCTAATTGTTGACTTTATGTTAACTTACATACAAGTTAAATTATTATATTTAATACTCGTAGATGGTAGTGAGACAACCGAGGATCCCCAGTTACTTGATTACCGTGAAAACGGCCTTGAAGAATTTTCAAATGCCGAACCACCGGCACAGATGAGCTACGGAACATTTTATGATCACGCTAGTGGTTATTATTATGAGTATCCTGTGATGGTCGTCGGACCACCGATGCCAGGTCCACCAATGCACAATCTTCTAGCCGCTATGCCCTGTGACGCAGTACCACTTCGACCAATTGAGTGGGTAAATCCTGCTTTTGTGACCAAATACGAGCAGCCGTACTGCCTTGTCGATTATCAGGTTTATTTTTTATTATTTCCTTGCTTATATTAATTAACAACATACTTTTTTTTTTTTATTATTAAACCAATAACTTAATTACAGAATCCCCAGGTAGATCAACAATTGCCACCGACGATTCATGAGAACGGAGTGGCTCCAACAGAACCAGAGGCTACCAATGGGGATGAACCTGTGGAGAATGGAAACGGCAGTACAAGTTGGACAGGAAGTGTCGCTGGAGAAGAGCCAGTGAATGGAGATGAGCAACAGCAAAGCTCATCAGCAGAACCACAAACTCAGCAGGATCCTCAGGCAAACTTCGACGAAGTGATAGTGGACAGTAGCTTCCCTAGCGAACCATGTCTCGAAACTGTCCTTGCTCAGCAGCTGCATGTGTCACATGTGGGGCCGCCCGTACCTCAGCCTTACATGTATCCCGGTCACTATATGTTTGGTCCAGCGCTCATTAATGTCAACGGTTTGTTATCAATTTCATAATTTACAATTCAATTTCTTTAAAATACTTAACTTAAGATTAAATGTATAATTAGTTATTATTGATTGCGCACTTTAGAAAAAAAAAATATATAAAAAAAAACACGTCTATTAATTCGATAAGAGACATTGCATACGTGAGAAGTACAAACTCGGCCGCAGAGCTTTCGCAATGTGCGTTATTTACTTGTCATTGTATAATGATTATTTGTCAGTTGGATTGTTGAATATAAAAAAAGAAAATTGACGAGGACGCTGGTGCTCGTCGTCAGTAGTAATGTAGATGCGATCGTATATAACGGCCCCGTTAAATTATTCGCACGTTGCTCAAGCGATGGACAAATGCGTCCGCGGCCGTTCCTTCTCCCGTTGCAATGTCGAAACGGTCCAATCTGCTTGATTGTACCTCTTTCTAATGTTAAACGAGAGCAGCAACGTGCGGACGCGATGCAAGGGGAAAGGGGTATGTCCAGATTCACAACTGCTGTCCCGTTCATCGTCGTCCTTGCCGTTTTATAGCCGTCTCACCTCAACTTCGGTCAAGGTAAAAAAGTCATCGACAAGTCGACGTGAGACCTGTCGTTTTTGATACAGTTCGTATCTATATGCCACCACGTGCATTCACGATTGCACATGTGTTTTAATATATACTTTAATATATCAACTATTTATGTATATATATATATCTACATAAATATTAATGGCGAACACGTTATCACTCTAATCAAAATTCTTCGTATCGCAACAAGACATTGACTGATTAACTCTAATCTTTTTTTTTTTTTTTTTTATTTAATATCTCTCAAATATGTGATCTTAACTTGATATTATCTTTAGTTATATAATCATTTAAATTCATTTATATATATTTTATTTTCGCTAAAATAGTTATTTATATATTTGTTGTAGAGTTATGTTTTTAGCACTGCATATTAATCATTAGCACGAATATCGGGCTCATTGACTTGAACAAACGACACTTAATTCCGACATTTGAATGTTTAAAATATTCCATTGGCCATCCGAGGCCGAAAACTGCTTGGCAAGAGGCGCGAATTGCTGTGTTCCTAAATAGAGATCAGTAAAAATAACTAGAGGGAGTGAGAAAGATAGAGAGAAGAGTTTAAACTCTTTAGAGATATAATTCTTTCATCACCTTCAATTTTTTTTTTGTTATTTTTATTTATTTAATTTTTTTTTATTTTTCATCTCCTAACAATTTTATTCATAGATAATAATATACATATATATATATTTTTAGTAGATCTAATTATACGTATATTTAATTTTATTTCTTAAAGGTATGACTATTCAGAGCGGACCAATGATGAGGACGAACGACATGAATGCTACAACAACGGCATTTACCAGACGCAGAAAGAAGAAAAAGTTGAGCAGAAGAAAACTAAGACGACCTCTTGGTCTGGTAAGTTCCATTGATGAAAATAAAATAAATGATTTAAAATAAATAAAAAACGATTGAGTAGAATGAATAAAAATAAATGAGTGATTAACAGAAAGTATTTATAAACTCTAGGATAACAGTGAGTATTGCGGACAAGAAGAAGAAGACTACAGTTCAGAAGCTGATAATAATGGAGTTCAAACTTCAAGTTGTATAAACAACAGCTTCGTTCCAACGAGCAGTCGTCCGTTAAACCCAAACTGTAAAGAATTTGAATTTAAGCCAAGTAAAATTATTTCACAAACTTCAAATGATACTGTTGTAAATTCAGTATCAATATCTAAAGTCGTATCAGAAAATCACAGCAATGATTTACAGCCTTCCGATTTTAAAATTAAAAATTCTATAGATTTATCAAGTAGTAAACCAACTACTCCAGATGCTCACAGTACCCCGACTGAATCACCGGCGATTGTTACAAACATCGAGTACGCAACAGAGGCAATTGCAAACGAGTCCAGCCAAATGAATGGCCTTGCTAATGGTAACGGCAGTAATGAAACTCAAGAAACTGAAATCGGTGTAGACGTCACGTGCGCTGACTTTAATGACATAATTGATAAGCTCGAAGACAATTCCACGGATATACTAATTCAAAATCCAGTGGATACGATTGTGCCAAACGGAAATGAAGACTGTGATCGACTGTCCAATGGTACTGTTAAGTCTGTAGGAACAAACGATTCACGTGATACGCCTTTGATTCAGCGGTTACCGAACAAAGAAATTTTACCTAAAAACAACGTGCCTAAGAAGAAGTACAAAAGTACAAAACTGGTCCGTGAACCGACCCCTGGTCCAGAATGTGAGGAGCAGCATCCAAGTACATCTGAACTTGAAACAGACCTTGAGACTCACGTCGAGGGTGTGCCCATGGGTATTGACGCTATTCAAGCTCAGCTGAATGCTGACACATCCAACGAAGATTCGGGATTCGAAAGTCAAACGCGTTTTTCCAGCAACCGACCAATAACAGATGCCGTGACACAGTGGCTTCGACGTGCCAACTCGCCAGAATTATTTGTCACGACAATAAATAATAACAATAATGAAGATAGTGAAACGGAGGATGACGAGTTGGAAGACAGCGAGCCGCCAAAAAACTTGCAGGGCAACCCCATGCCTGCACTATCTGCTAATAGCAGCGCGCACGACGTAACAACGTCGTCGCGTCCGGCTAGCTGCGGCGAATTCGCAAGAACCGACTCCCCTCGAGATGGCAATGCATCATCATCACGTAAAAAATTGCGCTCGAGGGGTAATAAAAAAAAATTACCAAAGAACAAGACTGCGGTTACGACAAATAACGATGATAATAATAATTCTGAAGGAGTTACTTTGACTAATCGTCAACAACGAAAGAAAAGTCGTGCTGCCGCAAGGCTTAAAAATAAACAATTAAATGGTAATTGCGAATTCACGGAGAAGGATAGCGATGCGGGTATGAGGGTTGCCAATAACTCTCGGATAACAAAAATGGATAAAATTGAGTCAATAACGAATCGTTCTGAAGAATCTGTTGAATCTAGTCGTAAGATTGAGAGGATCAACATTGATCAGGTTAAAACATATGAACAGGGAGAGATTGTTGTGTCTATTGATGGTAAATTAATATCCACAACTATTTGTGGTACTACCGTACAATTAGAAAATAATATTAATATTAATAATAATAATAATATTGATCAAGAAGGAATAAATTATGAAGAATCGGTCAATAGAAGTGCGAAAAATTCAATTGGAAGTATCGAGGAGCCAGACATGCTCGAATACTGGGAGTCTGAAAACATTGAACCATTTAATAATAATAATATGAAGCCGGTACTTCAAACGCATGATGAAAATTCCCAATCAGATGAAATTGATAACGATAATAATAAGTCTTGCATTAAAGTCGATCCAGTAAGCTTAGATATTGTTAGAAAGTATTATAGACTAGCACGTGGAAGTGTACAGAGTATTTCGAGCATTGAAGACGGTATTTATGATTTAAAACAGTCTGATAATGAATCCAAATCAAGATTGGTAACTCCAGAGCGCAGTACTGCAGCACATGTGTGTGGCAATAAGATTCCTGTGATTTTATCATCTAATCAGCAATATAAAAAACTGCCAATAGACGAAGCTATTGAAGTTTACGAAAGTTGTTACACTGGTAAACCACCAGGATTAATATTTCATTCAAATTTATACAAAACCCATTCACTTTATGGCTACGACCGACATGAAGGACCGATTCCGTGCAGAACTACGTGTTGTATTGTTCAGTAACAAGCTTACTTACCGTCCTTAGACACTCATCACTAAACTCAATCATCATCATCATCATCATCATGTTCACTAATCTACTTCGCCATTGCTCATCCCACCGACACTTAAATATAAATAAATAAATAAACACCATGCATGTGAGCAATGCAATCAATCAGAGAGCTTTCACATTAAATATTTAATGTTTTTTCTTGTAAATAGCTGTTAAGTTGTTATTTTACGACGTATATTGTAATATACGTCGAGCAATGCGTTTTTCAAATGCAACGTTATATTGTTAAAGTCTCGAGGTGCAAATATTATAGATAAAAAAAAAAAAAAAAAAAAAAAAAATGTGACACTAAAAAAATTTAAGCAACATGAAATTTATGTCATTTATTAATCATGGTTGGTTGTTATACCATTGTTATTATTATTTTTATTACCATTATTATTATTATTATTATTACGATTATTATTACTTATATTTTATTTTTTAAATGTGTAAGTCACTTGATAAAGACAAAAGGGCGAGTAACACCAAAATATAATATTAATTAAATCGATTTACGTTACACCGGAAACATTTACATGCACAGAAAAAAAAGTATTTTCTTGGCACTAAAAATTTCTACTTCAAAAAAATTTCTACTTGCCCTAGAAATTTTTCGTATCATAAATTTTAAAAAAAAATTTCCTTGGGGCGGGAAAACTTTTTTTGACGTGAGAAAAAAATTCTTGCGCCTATAAATTTTTTCCAGTCCTAAGAAAAAATTTTTTCTTCAATTTACAATGAAAAAAATTTCTTGTTGCAAATAAAAATTTTCTTGAGGCGAGAAAACTTTTCTTGAAATAAGAAAAAAATTTTCGCGCCAATAAATTTTTTCCAGTCTTAAGAAAATTTTTTTCTTAAATTCAAAGTCAATTCAGTGCATAATATATCTTGCGCCAAGAAATTATTTTTTTCTGTGTACATATAAATAAATATACATATATATAAATATATATATCGTCCTATGCATTGTTATTATCATTATAATATCATCTCCATCGTCATTAATTATGGGTAATATTATTTTTTAAGATATATATTCATTGAATGATTAATTAAGAGAGTTAACGGTGAAGTATGATGTCAATACATCAATTGTTATCATGGCATATTTTTTACTTGAAAATGGCCGTTGCTCAGGAATGATTTGATGAGTGCTCACAAAAAACATAAGATCATAACAATTTACAGATTTATCATTATTATTGATTATTAATTATTCGGGTTATTGTTGTTACGAGTATAATAATAAACGAAAAAAAAGTTGTAAAACCGGAAGTAGATAATAGACGCTCTTATCTAATATATGTTTTTCGACGCACACGTCGATGCTAATGAATAGATTTCTTTCTTTTTACTTAACGCAAATAGAATTGTAGTTTATTATATTTGATAATTGAACGTAAAGATGGAGATGAGGCAAAGAAAAAAATTTAATTGAATAAATAAACTGAAGCAAGTGTAACTTCGCAAGCTGCGTAGTTTATGATAGCTGGTTACGACAATGTAATGAGTCACTAATAGGCGAGCAGAGCTTGATAAATCATCAGTGGGAAAGCTAAATAATTTATTTAAACAATAATAATCATTAGGGATGAATGATTCAAACAAATGTTATACAATGTTATATATATATATTAAATATTAAAAAATAAACAAAAAACAAATACAAACATTAAATATATAGAGCGATGATTATTAATTACTGTAGATTAATAAAAAAAAACACTTGTGTTGATTCGGAATTACATCTTGCCATTGATGGCTTTTTTGAATTAAGCGCCAGTTTTTAAAACCGGGTTTATTTTATAATCATGGTTCAAACTATTGTTGCTGGTATATCTAATATATTATTAATATATGACAGCATTAATTTAAACCCGGATAAAAATTAATCCGGTTTGAAAAACTGGCGCTAAATCTTTTCAAATTATACTAGATATTAATCCATATCTTGAAATAAAATAAAAATAAAAATGAAATCCCATATCGACATCAACAAAACAAACGCATACCTCATATAGGAATATGTAAATAATTAATCACACATTGTTATTATTATTTCTATATAATACAAGTTTCATGTAAGAGTAATTAATATTCAAATGAAAATGTTTGCGGCCATTGATATTTTAATTTTTTTTATTTACTTCGGGTGCTTTTTATTATTTTATTTACAATAATACTTTTTTTTGTTTAAATTAAAAATTAAATGTGTGCCATTAGTTGTTTAATAAAATACAATGTTCGATTTGATGATAATATAAAAGAAAGGTTCATAAAAAATGGCACATCGAATTATTGGCATTGAAAATATGAAATACTGTGTATGTTTATTATTATTAAATGTATGATATATCGCTATTATGAAGTGCGCGTTGCATCAATTGTGTGCCTTATTATGTGGCGGCCATTTTCGTGAAATAATAAACAATAACCGAACAAAAACTTATTTAACAAAACCAATAAAATGAAAAAAAAGGAGCTAAAGATCAACGTGACAAGAGAGTGAACATAACAAAGATTAAAAGACATTTAAAAAACTTATCATCGTAATTATTATTTTATTTAACTTGCAATATTTACCACTTGATAAATAATACTTTACTTACATTCATTGGATACCTTGTAATTAAAAAAAAAAATTGAAGAGAACACGTACACTAAATTTAATTTTAAAAACAATTTAAATTAAAAACGCGATGAGCATAATTATTTCTGAGTCACGTTCAATGTAAGATTACACTCTAGATGTATGGGTACAAATACGCATAATTGTACTTGGACTTGACCGTGTTATTGCTTTAAAATATAAGAATAATAAAATTAGGTTCGATTTAAAATAATTATTTATTATTCAAATTTCCCACCCCATCCTTTAATTGCCTCACAAATTTTTATTTTTCAATTTAATTTAACTTTACTTTGCGCGCATTTCAAAATTTAATTTTACCGCTTAATTTTAAAATTCAAACTTAAATAATTTATTTGTTTACATAAAAAAGTTTTCAAATTTTTAAATTCTGTGCCACGTTACCACCACAGTATTTTTATAATCCTGAAACTAGCAATCAATTAACAATTCTCGGATTTTTGTTTAAATAAATAAAAAAAAAAATAAAAATATGCACATGTAGAAAATTTCAAAAACTACATGTGCAATTTTTTCAAACATTTTTTTTATTATAATTTATCGTTTAAAAAAAAATTCAAAAATTATTAGACGGCTAACTTCAGTTCCATGTATTTTTTAAGAATTTAAAAACAGCCATAATTTGGCGCCAAAACTAAACACAAGCAGAATTACAAAGCAGCGACACCCAGTACCCAAACCAGGAACCAGCCGTCGAGAAAACAAATTCCTTTCACAGACGATAACGCGCAAAAAACAAAGAGCCAGTTACCAAAAAACAAAACGTCAAAGTGAGACAGAAAAATGTCAGAAATGTATGTCGGGTTTGCGTGATTGGCTGGATTGTAACCGTAGAATTTGCGGATGTCATGTACATGATTGCGTGTGTCGTGACGGGGCCGGGGGTGATAAAAAATTGGTGAAGGGCAAAGCCTGAGCTAGTGTATAGAGTACAATAACGAGATCGGTGGGACCTGGGACGCGATACGTGCTGGTGTACGGAGAGAAGAAGAAAGAAGAAAAAGTATATACATATATGTGTATGTGATGTACAGTGTGTTAAATAGTGTGGTGTAGTGTTAGCTAACGGGTGTACTGTGTATAGTAGTCCAAGTCGAGCAGACGACAGAGGAATCGTCAGTTGAGTCGGAGCAGAACGAGCGTGGAGAGAGAGAGCAAGGTGGTGAGGGTGACGACTTGGTGCCGTGGATGGTCGGCGGGTCGGACGGCCGTGGTGGAGTGTAGCTACGAAAAATTTTAAAAAGTCTGTGGGTTTGGTTTTGTCGTTTTAAATCCTATCCCGTTAATCCAGTAAGTATACGCTGACAAATCCCACCATCATGGAGTAATTTTTAAATTTTTTAAAAAATAACTTGGTGTTAATTATAAAACCTTTGTAGAGAAACAAGAAAAGGAGCCAGAGTACACAGTTACATATATATAAAATATAGATACATATATTTATTGGTATATATGTATTATATATACACGTATATACAAGATTGACAGAAGTGAGAGAGCGTGATAGAAACGACGAAGAGGGAGAGAATAAAGAGGGAGCGAACTGGGTGTCGAAGTTGGTGAGCGCGGAGGACAAGTGCCGGGAGCTCTTTCGGAGCTCCTCTTGTGTTGTGACGTTGGTAACGTAGGTGAAGAAAGGCTCGAGAAGAAGACAAGAAGCTGCTGCTGGTGATCGCGAAAATAAACCTGGAACAATCATGTCTGACAGGGAGAGCTTGGACGACCAACCGCAAAGTAAGCAAGAGACACATAGTCCTATTGAGAGATTGAGATAGATAGAGATAGCGTAGCCCGTGTCACCAAAATATATAACATACTGCCGACATCTTTTTTGGAGTGCGGACTATCCTTGGTACTAATCGCGGAATATTTTTTTTAACTTTTTTTGCTTTGAGCTTTTGAATTTAAAAAACGTCTAGTTTTTTTTTTCAGACATTATTTATATTTAAATGACGTGCGTCGACGAGCGCTCGAAATTGTTTCGTGGTCCTCGTGGCGTTCTGTCAGACGCCGAAAAAAATTTCTATTTTTCAACGACTCGAGATCCAAGATGGCTGTCGACGTCGGCCAAGAGAGCCCTCTCTATCTTTGGACTCTTGTCCATCTCTTTTTATGCTCCTTTGCACCATTCTGTTCTCTGTGTATTCTACACATACTTTTTTATTCATCATCACCCTGGGGTGTTACTCTTACATGCAATTATTATTATTATAATTCATCATATTCTATTTAATTTATAGCACACGATATATATGTAAGTGTACATAACGCTATTCAATATCGTTTTATTATATATGTACATATATATATTGTTGTGATGTATGTCGGTGTGTTAAACTGTTTTGTCAAGGTCGTAAATGAGTTTAGCTTCCTTGACGAGTTTACCTCGTACAGGCAACGCGCTTATGATGTAATCGATTTGATTATATGACTACATACTAAGCCGGACAATTCAACATAACCTTTTTTTTTTTTTTTTTTTTAATATTTATTATCATAGTTATGGCTTCTCAGTATTTATCTCGAGGTTTTTAAATATTTTCACTCCAAAGTTAGCATTCCATTTATCTAGTTAATTAGATTATGTATAGAGAAAAATTTTTCAATATGAAATGAAAAAAAAAGAATTTTCTTAGAACTAGAAAAAATTTCTTAGTGCAATAAATTTTTTCTCGCCCCAATAAAATTTTCACGAGTGTGAGTGTAGCAGACATCAGACAAATTTAAAATTATAAATAAATAATTAAAAAAACAATGTTTATAAAAAATGCACTTAATAATTTTCAAATTTTTTAAAAGGGCATTTTTTTTAAATTTTATATTATCAATTATTCACTCCATTTATTGATAATTTTAAATTTTATGTCTGCTACATTCCCACATAAATTTTCAGTTTTAATTCATAATGCAAAAAATTTATTGCCAAGTAAAAATTATCTTGGGTGGAATAAACTTTTTACTCCAAAAATAATTTTTTTACGTGTATTTTTCCATTGCTATCATTCTTAAATAAATTTAATCGTAGAGATTAATTTTTTCTGCATACTGTTATCAAAAAAATATGACGTCCGGAATTGATAAATTTAATGTAAAAAAAATTAAATAATAATTATGAAACGATAATTGTAAAAATGAGAATGTTCTTGATAGTACAGATTATCAGTTTAGCTTTAGAGTAATTCATTTAAATTTACATTTTATTTATTTATTTTAACTTTTTTTTAGAGTATGGAAATTCCGGAGGCATGGATGCTGGAGGAGCTGACTTTGATGCTGGTAAGTTAAATTTTCAAATATTTATTTGTATTATTATATTGGAGTAAGAATACGTCAAAGAAAGTAAACTGATAGTGTTATGAAACATGATAATGAATCGTATATCGATTTAAAAGTTTGTAAATGTATATGCTAATTAATCAATGAAGACAATCGCAAGGCTAAGTAGTAATTTATTATTACAAAAGTCGGGTTTGAATAACGCGCCCACTTTAAAACGTCACCGAGTGAGTCTGCGCCGAAGTTTACGTCAATTTTTATTTATTTTCTACGAGTTCTTAAAATAGAAACTCATCATCAGATAATCATCAGCATATTAACTGCTGCGTAAACTCTTCAAGTAGACAAATATTAAAATTAATTCGAAAAAATAATTTTTTACTCCATCTTTTAATTACTGCAATAATTTTTCTGATGATAAAATTTTAGTTAAACTTTAAGCAGAACAGGAAAGTTGAAGAATACTGATGATGTTGATGATGATGATGATGGACAGAAGAATGTAAAGAAGATAATTAAAAAAAATAATGGAGTAGAAGTCGATCGTACCGGTTGGTATGGAGGAAAATCTCTAAAAGACGTATCCCAGATCGTCAGCTGTCTACGTGACGTCACAGCATTGGATCAAAGTGGGGATGCGGTCACATGGCTCAAACAGTGGGATGTCACGTGGCTGCACAAGAGGATAGACGACTATGTACATCAAACAGGAGCACATGAAAGCGCATGACGATTCGCGCGCTTGATATGTAATCGGCGATTCGCGCGATCTACGCATTCCACAGGGATGACGATGGACTCGATGAATGACCGGTACGTCATCGGTACCATTTAATATTTTTACTACACTTGGTATGCTGAGTATGGTTTATATTATTACACTTTTATCGTACCGTGTCAATAAGAGTCATCAACATTTAAATTATATGTAATATTATATGACTTAAGTCTGGCACCCGGCTACAAAACAACAAGAAGAGAGAGACAGAAATACTGTAAGTGTTTTTACCGCAAACCCGATGTGTCATCGCTGACTACACGGCCACGCTTCATCACTCACTTCTCGATTAGTATTCCCGCTAACGTCTTGGTGACTGTGTCATTTTTTTATTGTAAATTTTGGCCACCGGCATCGCGCGCTTTGATACTTTTTTTAAATATTCGCTTAAATTAAACGAGCCCGGAGTTTTGTTTATTTTTATGAATTTAACCAGTCATATGGAGCTGAGAGATATTGAAAAAAAAAATCACATGTCCAATGGCTGGGAAGTAGACAATACCATGGATAAGATCCAGTATTGGCATCCAGAAGGTTAAGTTTATTGTTAATTAATTAATTAATTTTTTTTATGTACATGGATATTTATAATATCGCTGGCGCTGCTACTGCTACTGCTGTTAATATTGTTATTATTATTGAATGATTAAGATGCGGTCGAATAGAACAGAATGAGTCGACAGAATAAAGATGTATGTTATTGGGTGGATAAACGTTTGACGGGAGACTCGTGGTCTTGTTGTCGCGTGGTGGCGTCGGCGCATCCGCGATGCAATAAAACTAACAGTGGCGGCTCTTGGAACCAAGAGAGCTTTCTTCTCTGGGATGCAGTTGTCATTGAGGCAGGTCACGGTGCAGCTAAATCGCGCAGCGCTGTTGGATCAATGCACTCATACGATTATTCCTACGGGTGTCAACATTTGTCTCTTTGACACAGTTTTCATTTTTGGTCTATTACTTTTTTGTACTCAAGCAAAATAAATTTTTAAATTAATTCAGAAAATTTGGAGATAAAAAAAATAGGGCCAGTGTGAAAGTTATGTAACAAAAAATGTCCGAGGCCGGTTGACTGGATAAATATCTTCAGGGAAGAAGAATAGAAAGCATGTTTTTGTTTGTCAAGACCAATGGGTTACGATGGTGACCCTGGGAATCCAGACAAGAGGATGCCTGAAGGGTCATTTGAGGATGAACTGCGGAAGGAAGTGTTCGAAACTTGACACAGATGATGATGATCAGTATGGGAAGAAAGCACATACGTGAAAAGTGATACTTAGTAGAGAAGTTACATATTATCTAAGGATGTTGATGGTGAAACATCTAAAATACGACGAGCAGTTGGTTGAAGCCAGTATCTAACAGATTATTTGTGCTACATCGTAAAAAGATATACAAAGATGTTCAAGAGCCGGATATTCCAGGGCGATCTCAGTCCCGTTCCCATTCCCGGCGGCATCCAGCAAACTAGTACGTAGTGCGGTTTATATATTTAAAGTTTGAGGGGTTTAAATTAGCAAGATGGTGGTCTCAGCAACGAGCCAAAGGATGAAAAGGAAATAGTGGGCCAAAAGAGGGTGGTGCAGAGATCCCGGAGGGTCATTGACCCCAGGCCGCAGCTGTTATTGATCGTTACCAAGACTAGCAACATTACTCTATTCGCCTTACTGAGATGCCTGTCCTACCCCAACTAATCTTTCTAGTCTACTTATTTTATAGGCCACTTTTAATGCCAATAAAAATTTTAAATTTTTTATTTCATTTTAAATATTTTTATTTATTTATTTATTATTTTTTTTTTTGTAGGTCAGCATGGTCAACAGAGTGAACAAGAACTGGCGACTAAGATGCTTCAAATACAAAGCAAGCGATTCTACCTCGATGTCAAACAAAATAGACGCGGGAGATTTATCAAAGTTGCAGAGGTAGATAATTTAAAAAACTAATTTATTATTAATTTATTAAATGCATAATATTTTGATGTTTAATTTACCAAGATCGGAGCAGATGGCAGGCGTAGTCAAATATTTCTAGCCTTAAGTACAGCCTCAGAATTCCGTGATCATCTTTCGACGTTCAGTGATTTTTACGCGTCGCTAGGTAGGTTTTAATTTGAATAATAATAATAATAATAGCTAGCTGCAATATAATTTGCTATTCAAATATAATTATGTTAAATAGGTCCACCGAACCCAGAGAATGTACCAGAGGATGGAAAACTTAAATCAGAAATGATGGTAAAAGACAATAGGCGGTATTATTTGGATCTTAAGGAAAATTCCCGTGGCCGTTTCCTGCGGGTGAGTCACACTGTATGTACCAGCACTTGTATACATCATTTAATTTTTTTTTTTAATTTTTTTATTATCGCCAATTAAAATCGCTATACCAAAGAGGTAACAGACACTTGATTAGTTTGATTACCTACACTATAATTTAATTAGTTTAATTAATTAAGGGCCAGCACTAGTGTGACCGCCTGAAAAAAAAGGTGATTTTCGGGAATTTTTTTAAAGAAAACTACTGCATTGAATGTTTTAATGTTTTAAGGATATATTTGTGGATATATAATAAATACATGATTAAATTTTTGGACAAAAAAGTTGAAAATTCAGCGAGTTATTCGCAATCTCTCAAGGTTCCAAAAAAAAGTCCCCACTGCTGCAGTGACAGCGACCTTTGCAGTGGATGAAATAAAAAAAAAACCAAAAGTGTATGAAAAAGAAAATTGAAATTTAACAAAATGGCGGAGTTTTAAAAAAAAGTTTCAAATTTCGCGCGAAAATTTGATGATTTTTGGCCTGGCAAAATTACATTTTTTATTCGATCGGAAAACTGGAGGTTCGTGATATGGAGAAACATTTAAAAGAAGCCCCAATAAGAATCAAATCGATCGGATTATTTGTCTTCGAGTTATAACTGCAGCAATTTTTAAAAATGTAGTTTTGAAAACCGATTAGCGGCTGCAACTCAAAAACTGTAAAAAAAATAATTTTTTAAAAATTTCACACTAGTGGTGCCCCTTAAATGTTAATTGTATATAAACATTTATCTATTCTCTTTACAAAGGTATCTCAAACGATAACACGAGGCGGTCCAAGAACACAGATAGCTATACCCGCACAGGGAATGATTGAATTTCGTGATGCACTCACGGATCTTTTAGAAGAATTCGGTGTCGACGATGGTGGATTCAAAGGCGATTTACCTGAGGGTCGTTATATGCGCGTTGACAACAAAAACTTTTATTTCGATATCGGACAAAACAATCGTGGTATTTACATGAGAATTTCCGAGGTAAGTTAATTAATTTATTATTAATTTCGTTTGTTTGTTTGTTTTTTTGTTTTTCTTTTGTTCAATTATTGTAAATAATAAATTAAATTTTACAAGCAATAAATGTATTGTAGGTCAAAACAAACTTCAGAACGGCCATAACCGTGCCGGAAAAATCTTGGTCACGGTTTCGTGATATATTTGCGGATTACTGTGAGAAAATGAAAGAAGGCGGTGGAGGTGTCAGCTCTAGTGGAATTGGATCAACTAGTTTATCCGATAGCAAGGGCGCTGTAGGATCCGGAGCCCAAGTATCACCCTCTACCACTTCGCCTAATCCAAATCCAAATTTAGACTCAAACCTCATCAAGTGAACAAGGTTTTAAAAAATTAAAACTCGAACAACAATTAAAACAACAACAACAACAACAATAACAACAACTTTAACTCGTTTTAACGTCGCTGAGCGTATTTAAATACAACTTGTCAGAGCATATATATATTTTCATCATCATCATTATCATCATCATCGCGCCGGCGCTATCGTCACCGTCATTTAAAAGCCATCGTCATTGCCATCGATATCGTTCCCGTCGTACCATTATCGTCATCACACAACACAAGACACTTAATATATATACATCTATATGACACGTACGCAATCGTACGTACCATTAAATTTATATTGACAAGTTAAATTTATTATCTGTTTATTTTTCAGTTATTATGATCGTTAATTTTTTTTTCGTTATTAAAACTAATTATGTTTATGTATAAGTTTGCCTCAAGGCCCAAACAATTATTATTATTTTGTTTACTTTGTTCTATTTTTTTTTAACTTGTCTTGTATGTTTACAATGGGATTTTTTTTTTTTACGACATACTTGTACGTAAAAAATGTTAATTATTATTTAAAATTTATATTGCAACAGAGGTAAAGCAAACAAATTGTTTAATATTTTAATGTAAGTCGGCTTTGCCTCAACTAATTAATTCTAGCAAAAAAAAAAAAATATTTTGTTATGTTATAATTGAATTTGATTGTTCAGAATTTATGGATACATTATTATGTAAGTAAGCAAAAGACAAAATTAATATTCGCGTCTCGTTTCTTTCTGTTCATTATTATTATTATTATTATTATTATTGTTAATAATTTTTTTTTCTTTCTTAATAACGGCAACTTTGAAAACAAAGAAAAGGAGGACACACGACGGTTGCTCTATTAAACGGGCATCTTTCTACCTCGAGAAATTACATTCAGTAGGGACTATTGTCTTCGTCAGAGTAACGATGACAGGTCGCCTCAGCCTTTGTACTTCGAAAAATGATATTTTAGTTTTATTTTATTAAAACTTTACTTCTTTAATTATATTGATAATTATTTCGGTGACTGTCGTTCTTCCGCAATTAAAAATATTGAAATTAATAATAATAATAATAATAATAGAAGATTGTCATTGCGAACCGCGACATCACTCGTTGAGTAAATAAATATTAAAATAATAACAAATTGATAAATAAATATATACATAATTATATGTAATTAAATGAAATAAAATTATCGTAGGTCAAAGTGTTAGCCGCATTTAAATCTGTGTAATGTGTAATTTATATCATGTTAAATTATAATGAGTTTAATTTAATTAAACGAAATTGTAGAAAAAAAAAAAAAAAAAACTTTTTTTCGCGTACTTGTATCGGATACAAAAAAATGAAATTAATTTAAAATATTTTGAGAAATATAAAATGTATCTAGTACTTGATATATGAAATTTAAATTACGCGGTTCGCGTATTTAATTATAATTATAATTGAGCGACGGCCGATTAAAAAAGATATCATTGCATCTTAGGCATGTAATATACAAAATGCATAATAGATATTTATATAGAAATTATAAATATATATAAATATGTCTGTATAATTGTAATAAAATGCCAGTGTCCATGGGACTCAACCGCCTGCACAAATAATTAAATATAAAAAATTATTGAGTGTTTAAAAATGATGAATAAATATTTAAATTTAATTATAAAAAAAAAACAGTTATTATAAAATGTGCAGTCAATTGAGTCCTTTTTTGTTGGCGTAGGAAGCGACGTAGGGAAATAATGATAATGGCAAGAAGATACATTAAAACACACGAGTTATAATACATAATAAATTATATATTTAGATCGTGAAGTATATATTTATATATACATATATGTGTTACACATTTAACACACACACGAGTTCGAGTTTATTTCCCAAGCCCGTGAATCTTGATACGCTTTCATTCTGCAACGCTGTGCTAATATCAATTTCAATAATACAATTGAAAAAAAAAAAAATAATTATAATAAATATGTATTTGCGTTTATCTTCTATTTAAAATGGAATAACGCGTTACTGTATTTCGCGCTGGTGCGGAATATAATCATTATATTGAATAGCTAGAGGTGATTGTAATGCATAATTAAAAAAAAGTAAAGAAAAAAAAAGTGCTATTTAATTAATGAGACAGACCTAGAGTCATGCGTCTCAACACCTCGTGTCACTTTAAATAAAATCAAGATGAAAAATATTAATTATTATTATAATTAAAAAAAAAAAAAAACAGACGATAAAAAAAATGAAATTATTTATATTTTAGTGATGTTCAATTATATTGCCTATTCCAATTAGATATTCAATTTTAAAAATTATTTTTTTTCTAAATCAACAATTTCGGCTGGTCTGAATTTATCTAGTATATATAGTTATTCAATAATTATTAAATCTCAGTAGAAAAAAATAAAATAAAAGTTTAATTACGCGTGTATAGGCTTTATGAGAACACAAATAATGATAAATATATATATAAAAAAAAAGTGGAATTTAAAATTATTCCTTCCGGGCTCTGAACAAACAAACAAAATAATTAAATAAATGTCCTATATATTAACGAATAATAATAATTATAAATTAATAAATGAGCCTGTTTATTTGGTTTTAAGAATAATCCAGCTCATTATCTCTTATCTATTAAAATTTCCAGCTATTATATATATATATAAATATAAAATAAATAACCCGGGTTTTATTTTACATTCCCGGCTCTACATTTTAAATAAATAAATATAAATATAATAATTGGATCAAAATAAAAATATATTCAAAATAATAAAAAAATATATGGAAAAATAAAAAAATATATAATAAAGCCGAGAGACGCTCGAGAGTTATAAAATAGAAAGGAAATATGTAAGGATAAATAACGCGAGACATTAAAAAATGGTATAGAGATAATAAATATGAAAAAATTGTTTACTGGCGCAGATGGTATGACACATTGTGATCTATATAAATTACAAAAATAAAAAAAAAATAAAACATCAACAAGTAGTAAATATTTAAGGTATATAAATATATAAATATAAATATATATATGTTATTACTAATAATAAATGATAAATGAATTTAAAAAATAACAATTAATTAATTAATTTAAAAAGAAAAAAAACACCGAGCGACACACAATTACACACACACGCGGTCTAGGGATCTCGCTGATTACACGATAATTATTAATTATTATGATTACACAATTACACGTAATTGCGTCTAGAATATACGTACCTACACTTATGTTTAGCCCTGTTATATATATTTATTATTAACAGTATAAATGTACGCGAGTATAATTGTAACACGTACTAGCACACGGGTAAATTACTACAGACGTACCTTTAATGTTAATTTGAATAAAATAAAAAGGGCTTAAGAAAGTTTACTGCGTAAATCAGACTCGACATGTGGACAAAGAAATTCGCGCCAAAAACTTTCATGAGTGAACTTTAAAAATTGAGACAATTCTGGATTTTAAGTTGAGGATTTTTGGAACTTTGAAAAAATTATGAAGTGAAAAATTTTCAACTGGTGTAGACTTTACCTACGCATTTTTTTATTTTTTGAGCTAAAATAATTTTTTGGGTTTGATGAACATTGAAATTAAAAAGAAATTTATTAAAAATTATGGAAATTTTTGACTCTTACCAGAATTATTTACGTATGAGCAAAAAAAAATTTGAAAAATTTTTTTGACTCATTAGAACTTCTTAAGATGCTCTGTTTTTTTTTAATTGTTCAAAAATAGTAAAAAAAAATGAAGCATTGGAATTAAAAATTTTTGATTCAAATTATTTTGGCTTAAAAAATTTACAGAACAATAAAAAAAAAGTACTGACTAGTAGAAAATTTTTCACACTTTTAATTATTTTAAAATTCCAAAAATGTTCAACTCAAAGTTCAGAGTTTTCAATTTTGAAAGTTCAACCAGGAACGTTTTTGTAACGAATTTTCTTTACACGTGACTATTAAAAAAAAAAGTCTATATTAATTAATTAAATAAAATAAAAAAATTATTATTTTAAATAAATAACAAATCTTAAAGATTTAAAAAATTATAAATACACGACACTCCTGCCACGCAGCGAGTTCTTAGACAGCTTTAAGATAAATAATTATTATTAAATAATAAATTATAAATAAATAAATAAACATTTATTTAAAATAACGATAAACTTTCTATATGTTGAATCGTGTCTAGAAAAAATACAACAAAAAAAAAATTATTAAAATAAAAATATTTCAAATTTATTGTGACGACTCACTAATTATTACAATTTAAAAAATAAATAAATACAATTTATATTTAATTAATTATTATCTTTATTTATTGTCATTATTTTAGTTTTGAAAAAAAAAATATAACGAAAATTGAAACGATCGTTAGGTAAATAAATAAAAATTTAGAAAAATAAATGAATAATAATTAAAATATTGAAATTAATGCTCGATGTTTCGTTGGCTGTTTTACATAATGTTGTAATGGTTGTAATTAACAACCGTATCCGTTATTAATCAATTTAATTAAACGTTAAAAAAAAAAAAAACTTCATGTGAATGAAATTAGCTGATTAAAAAGTAAATTTATTATAATATTACATAGTATCTTTTTTCACACGCGTGGGATTTAATTAATTATTCTCATAAAAAAATTTAAAAAAAAAAAAAAACATTTTTCTCTTTACTGTATTCCTTAAAAAAAAAAAAATTACTGCTACTGTCGCCAACGAAATAAATAATTCTGCGTGTACAATTATCTATTTAATAATGTGTAATATAATAAAAGAAACATGTATTGAAATTATATATATATAAATTAAAAAAAATTAATAATAATTAACAAAAATAAAAAAAATAAACAAATACGAGAGCCGTCGATTGTTAATTAAAAAAAAAAGCACTTACTGTTTTTTGATATTAAATTTAAAAAAAAAAAAAAATATATTTACCTTAAAAGTAATTTCAACCTCACGCGTGCTTATTAAAAAAAAATTAATTAGTTTTATTAATTACTGTATTTAATGTTGCGTTGGCTCTCATTGCCTACTTTTTTTGCTGTATGAATTCCACGAGTACTCTGCGATTTATTATTATTATCTATTGTCATTAATTATATTACAATTTATTATTGTTACTAATTAATTAATCAACTAATTATAGATATTAATTATTATTATTACAAAGTTATCTTTAATTAATTAATTAATTAATCACTTTTAAGTATAATTTATATTACCGTGATCTGCTTCTTCTTTTTTTTGAATTCTACTCTTCTAGTCCTGAGTGAATTGATCCTTAATTATATTTGCAGTCACATGCTGATTATTTTTTACTTTGTTATTATAGATATTTTTTTTTATTTGCTCTGATGTTTTTTAAAAATTTCTAATTTTTAGTCAAGACATGCACTCATTTTTTTCTTATATAATTTATGTAAAATCCAAGTTAATGTAAAATATATTACAAATTTAGTGGAATACAATGAATTATTAAATAAAAATGTACGTGTTTGTGAGTATATATTTTATGGAAGTATTTATTTAAATATTAATACTTTCATATTAAATATACACATAATCACATTTTTCTTTCTTTTATTAATTATAATTAATTATTATTATTATTTATATTTTACAACTTTATGGTTGATATAGTGAACGCTAGTACGTAAGAGAAAAATTAATAATGTTATCTTGGCACTTGAAAAATACAAAAATATTTTACTGTTTTTAAGTTTAATAGAAAAGAAATTCACTAAAAAAATTATATATATATTTTAATATAATTTAATAGCCTCAATTATGTACGTAAGACACAAGACATTTTCCAAAAAACCAGCATTTTATTTTATAACTCTTTTGCTTGTCTATTATCTTCCTCATCATTAACAAAAAATTTCTAATTAATTTTAATATGATAAAAAAAATTTTACTTTAATTAAATTCCCGTTTTTTTTTATTTTTGTCTAAAATTGTTTTATTAAAATAAATTAAATTCTTATAACTTTTTATTTCTTTGAATATTTAAATATTAATTTTTAAAGAAACATTAAATTTATTTAATTATTTAAATTAAATACAATCGTTAAATTATTTAATTAAATAAATTGCATATACAGAAAAAAGGATTTCTCAGAGTAAAAAATTTTTACTCGTCCCAAGAAAATTTGTATTTTTAATTTATAATTAAAAAAACTTCTTAGAGTAAATGAAAATTTTCTTGGGGCGCGAAAAAATTTTTTGCACCAAGAAATTATTTTTCTGTGTAAAAAAATTTTGGTCATCGGTTCAAAATGAAAAATATTTCTTGCGCCAAGAAATCCTTTTTTTCTGTACAGCAATGTGTCATTACATTTAAAAAAAATATATATATATTATATATGAACGTTTGGTAAGAATTAATTTTTGGATTAATGGATTAACAATTAAAATGTGTAATCGGGTTGATTAAAAAAACTAATTACATGCGCAAGGAACATGTGGAATGTAGACAAGTGAAGCAAATCACTGCCATGTTATTAATTCAAAATAAATGCCCGATTTAAGATAAAGAAAAATTTATTTTAAATTACACTCGTTGCAACGAGTTGAATTATAAACGTCATACAATTTATTAACTCGAAATATTATTAAATTTAATTAAATAATTTAATCTATGCATATTATATATGTAAAAAAAATAATTATTGATTTAATTTGTAGCATTAGTACGAGTTAAAGTTAAAAATATTTAATAATATTAAAAAAAAATAAATTATAATAATTACGCTATAATTTATTTAATTTAATTAATAAATAATTATAGCACATGGTTGAAATTACAGTAATTACATTATGGCGATGGTAGCTACAGGCCTGAACTGTTGTTTAAATAAATATAATAAATATGAAAAGTGAAAAATATATTTAACAAAATAATAATTTTTAGTGGAAATTCTCATGTCTTTTATTATTATAATTCTTTATGGTAATTGCACATTTAATTAAGTACATGAGAGAGCGTTATTGCATAATAATTAAATTAAATTTAAATAAAAAAAAATAAATAAATGTATTTAAAAAAAAAATTTTTGGGTGAAATAAAAGGCAGATTCAATGGTTTTAGACAATTGTTTCTTATATTTACGATACTGATATAATAACTCATGTAGTTGTACACAGAAAAAAAATTTTTACTTGTTTTAAGAAATTTTCCCCATTATAAATTAAAAAGAAAAATTTTCTTGGGACGAGAAAAAATTTTTTCCCGTCCTAAGAAATTTTTTTTTTTATTTCGTAATGAAAACTTTTTTCTGTGTAGCAGATTTGAGAGAATTTACAAATTTTAAATAAATAATGAAATTTAAAAAAGCGCGCGTAATTTTTAAATTATTTAAATACGAATTTTTAAATTTCTATTCTACTTACATTTGATTTATTTATTAAAATATTTTTTAAATTCTCAATTGTCAGCTACATTACACTCACAATAAATTATTATTTATTCTATAATTATTTACAATTCGTTTAAAAATAATGATAATTCATTCAGCCACTTAGGAAAGTGGGTAATTAGTATTAGAACTTTATCTTTATCTTCGGTATAAATATTTTTCAAACATTGCAATAAATATTTTTTAGAATTAACTGAACAGTGACACGGATCGATTCTCAAAAGAACAACATAAGATTGTAAATCTACCGGATATAAACTTAGTAAATTATTTTCTTCGTTATCACGTATCGCGATTATTTTACTCAAAATATATTCTATAAATGATAGTACTAATGGCGAAAATTCTAAGCGTATAAAAAGTTTACCTAATAAATTACTTATGACTATAAATATTTTTTGTGAAAACGCAGTCTTGTTTATTAACTTATCAAATTTATCTGTTGTGGAGTACGAGCCTTGACAATTAATATTTGAAATAAAACAATCAATTATCGGTTCTTCAATAATTTTATCCGATTGACAGACATAAAATTTATCAACAACGGAAGCTTCTAATTCTATTTCTTTTTCGTTATCCAAAATAAATTTAACGAGCTTGTAATTTGATGAGACTTCTAGTTCGGTTATTTTATCAACGACAAGTTTTAAATACGCGCCATAAACTGGATTGATACTTCTGACATTAATTAATGCTCTTATTAATAAAATTAATTGATCTGCGGAGACATTTTCATCGCATACTTTTTTTTTTAATAAATATTTATTTATGACGGTCTTGCAAAGCTCTTGGATTTTTTCACTTTGACAGAATGTCCGATAATTTGACAGTCCAAGGGGTGGATTAATCCATTCCCGAAGAATTCCCTGGTAAATAAAATATTTTTATTGATGATGATAAAGATTAAAAAATTTTTTTGTTTTGTCAGTAAAAAAAAAAATACTTACGATTAATTGGAGCCGAACTGAATATTTAAGATGAGCTTCAGGTGAAATTTTATAAGAAATAGCATCAGCTAGAGATTTTGAAAGTGCAGTGACTGTTCGTGAATCAACAGCAGGTACTTTTTCAATTAATTCATCTAACTCTTCATTATTTTTAATTGTTTCTATGAATTTACCACTGCTACGTAAAATAGCACGAACGAAATCTGGATCCATTGGTAAAAATTTTTTTATTCAAAAATTGACACATTTTTTTTATTTTGTTTATCGTAAATATTTATAAAATATATCAGACATGATATATTTTTTTAAATTATAGGTTAATAAATTCCCGGTAAAATGTCAACTGACATGAGTGTGAATGTAGCAGACAGTAAATTTAAAACTATAAATAAATAGAATAAATAATTAATAAAATAAGTTTTAAAAAATGCGCATTTAAAAAATTTTGAAATTAATAAGAGAATTTTTTATAAATATCATTTTTTTTATTATTTACTCTACTTATTTATAATTTCAAATTTGTCTGATGTCTGCTACATTCACACTCGTCAAAGAAAACCATAAGTGTGAATGTAGCTGACAGCTGTCAATTTTAAAAATTTTGAAATAAATGAATTAAATTTGAATCGAATAAAATTAAAAAAATGCGCATTTATAGAATTTAAAAATCAGCATATGCATTTTTTTAATTTCTATATTTTTAATTCTTAATTCGTTTATTTGTAATTTAAAATTTGTTACATATCTGCTACATTCACATAAAAAAAAAATATTTTGAATTTGTCATTTATTTTATTTTATTTAAATAATTAATTCATTAAATTATTTAATACAAATATTAATTAGTAATTACTTATTCTCATTAATAAAAACAACATGCATATATATATTATATTTATTTTTTTTTCGCAGCAAAGATGGCGGCCGTAGTCTTTTTCTGATTTGATGATTTACTGCGCAACAGATTGTAAAATGAAAAAATATTTATAAAATTATAAAATGATAATAAACTCAACTTGTAATTATTAAAGTTTTAATTTAATTAATTATTTAATTAATGTAATGAAGATTAAAATGGTTGACATTGCGGGAAATTTGAATTTTGTTAGAGAGAAAATATCCTTAGCATGTTCTCGACGTCCATCAGTAAGTAAATAATTATTATATTTAATATATAAATATATTTATACATATATATTAAGTTAAAATTTATTTTAGGAATTTGGTAATTCAATACCACGTTTAGTTGCTGTCAGTAAAACAAAACCGGCAAATTTGGTAATAGATGCCTATGACGCTGGGCAAAAACACTTTGGCGAAAATTACGTAAATGAATTGATTGAAAAATCTGGTCATCCTGAAATTTTAAAACGTGATATCCGCTGGCATTTTATTGGCCACTTACAGAGAAATAAAATAAACAAAGTATTGGCAGTACCAAATCTTTGGATTATTGAAACAGTTGATTCAAGTAAATTGGCATCGGCACTGGATACTGCGTGGCCAAAGTATAGAAAGAATGATGATAATAAACTTAATATTATGGTACAAGTAAATACAAGCAAAGAAGAAGGTATTTAAAATTTAAAAAATTTAAATACAGAATTATATCAACAATGCGCGGGTCTAAAATTAAACATTGAGTTTAAGATCACGGGTATTTGGACCAAAAGACGATAATAAAACTGTTATTTATGCATGACGTTTCGTCTCTCATTTAGTGAGATTGTCACGTACTTGAAATGTCAGATTGTATGTCAATATTACATAAGTGTACTTTTAGTATGATGCTGATAATAGCAGTCATTAAAAAAATTTATTTATCTTTAATAGACAAAGTAAATACTGACAGGAAAAATTTTAAAAAAGCATGTGAAGATTTTACAAAAATTTTCTTTTGGATGTTTTTAAAAAATTTTATAATGATGTCTGCTACTTTCAGGATCATCTTGTATTTATGTATAATAAAGTCCACGTAATTTAAAAAAATAACGTGGAAATCGTGTGTTCAAAATACACGTGATCTTGAACAAAATATTTCAATGTAATTTATTTACACACAATATTTAATAAACTTTTGTTTCAGAAAAAAGTGGATGTGAAATTTCAGAAGCATCATCGTTAGTAAAACATGTAATTGAAAATTGCAAAAATTTAAAATTCATTGGAATAATGACGATAGGTGCTTATGGTTACGATCCATCAAATGGTCCCAATCCAGATTTTATTTCTTTGAGGCAGTGCCGCGATGATATTTGCAAAGAATTAAATCTCCTTGGAGATCAAGTCGAATTATCAATGGGAATGTCTACCGACTACGAGCATGCCGTTAGTATTCTCATAATTTATATAAATAATAACAATAATTAGTATATATTTATAATAAATATTAATACTAATTTTCAGATTGAACTTGGCAGTACAAATGTTAGAGTTGGAAGCGCGATATTTGGAGAGCGGCCACCAAAAAACTCTTAATAACTAAATTTAAATATACAAATATAACTTTTAAATACCAAGACTTTCATATAGATATTTTCTTTTCGTTAAATTAAATATATATATCTATATTTTAATTTAATTATTGTACTAATGTTAATTGTACAAAGTGAAGGCTTATATATTTATATATATGTCGAATAATAATTGCTGCAAAGATCCTCAGGAAGATACTAAATATATAAATAATTATTTGAATCAACGACAAATTTAAAATAGAGTTATTTTCTTATTGATATATTTAATAAATATATTATATACTTATTTATGATTGATGAGAAATGTTAACCAGAGGTGTTAAAAATTAATATTAACATTATTTCGAAATAATTTTATTTTATCAACGATAGTTTAAGATCGCAAAACCTCCTGACGGTAGACCCGTCTCTTGTTCATTATTATTATTATTATTATATATTATTATTCATATTATTATAAATTATTTATTTATTACGAAAATGAATAATGAAGGATATATATGAGGGAATTATATCTTTTACGTCGTACATATGCTACAATTTTCAATAAGTACAGCACACGTTTACATAAATTATTATCATTATTATTATTATTATTAATATTAATATTATAATTATTATTATTATTATTATAATTATTATTATATACACGAACAGATGCCCCCGAGTGAAGAAATTAATTAAATATAAATAAGTAACTTTAGTTTTATTTAAAATAAATAAAATAAATCAGGGCTCAGCTAATCGCGTGTGTAAGTCCGCAAGATATTAGACAATTATGCCTGCCGTTAAATGGCTCAGCTTTTAATTAAGTAACATAATTTATATTTTTCATAATTTCATTATTTAAATTTTTGAAAAGTCAATGACGATGGACCAGCTTATTGTTATTATCATTATTGTCATTATTTATTTATTTATTTATTCGTCATCTTCTTCGCCAGCACCAGTCAGCATGGCAATGAGACTCTGGGTGTCGATATTTCCTTTCTCATCAATGTACATGTTGTCAAAGGCGTCATTTACTTCAGCGACAGTAAATTTGTCACCGAAGGTCAACAGAGCGTGCCTCAGCCTAAAAATAAGTTTATCATTTTTAATTTTAAATAAATTTATACATATATTTCGCGACTAATTACAAAAAGACATATTTTTGTGCGCCCTTTTGGTTTTAGTCACTAAGTTCAAAACCAAAAGGACGTATAATTTTTTTTTCTGTTGCTGATCATATTGCAGACTCATTCTAAAGCTAAAAAATTTTTTTTTTCAATTTTCAGGTACAAAATAAATCTACAAAACGAGTGGGAATGAAAAAAAAATTATGGGTCCTTTTGACTGAAGCCAAAAGGACGTAAAAATAAAATTTTGAAATTAGTAACGCGATTTATTAAAATAATTATTCCATACCTATCCCCTTTGATTTTTCCATTCTGGTCAAAGGTGCTGAAGGCCTCGATGATAACAGAGTCCTCATCCGATCCTGCTGTAACATCGCCAACGAGGCATAGTGAGTCTCAATGAACGGGTAAGGGCCACACAGGAAAGTACAGGAATACACATAGAGCAAGACCAGGATGCGGGGGCGAAACACGTTCGCACACACGCTTATTGTTGGTGGAGAACACGATTAATTACAATTTCATTTTTAATATTCCACGGATTTAAACACGATTAAGTACAATTACAATTTAACGGACCAATAACTCACGAGAGAAGACGGGTCAATTTAAAATTAATCAGACAAATATTTTTGTAAAAAAAAAAAAAAACAATGGGTTTGACATTCAATTGAGGATTCAAAAAAAGATTCAATGGGTTTTCAATTTCGGATCAAGACAAAGGTCAATTTAAAATTTAAAAAAAAAAAAAGAAAAAAAAACATGGATTGGTTTCAAGACAAATTTTAAAGGTGGGAAAAAATACGAAGAGATTCAAAAACACGATACATTTAGACACGAATATAAATTTAAAAAAAGGTGACATTGACACTGAACACAAACTTTAAATCTAATTAAATTCTAATTATAAATTATCCTTCTGCGATTATTTAAATAAATATGTTTTGTAGATTTCCGTGAGATACCGTGATACGGAGGGCAGCTGGCTCGCCAATCCTACAGTTTCCTCTACCCCTGTGTGACCCTTACCCGTCACGTAGTTTTAAGTGGTAAGATTGTCTCGTACGAACCTCCCGACATCCGGTTGGCAAACAGAGTGAGAAGCTGAGTGAAGTTGATGGGTCCAGGTACTTCTTCCATCATTGCGTCTAATTCTTTGTCAGTGGCAAGACGACCGACAGAGTCGAAGGTCTGACGTAGATCCTCTTTGCCGATGATGCCGTCTTTGTCGTGATCCATCATCTGGAAGGCCTGTCAAAAAAAATTTATTGTTTATTTATTTAATATTCAATATCATTTATATTTTTAAACAACATATATGTTACCTCCTTGAACTCAGCGACTTGTTTCTGTGTGAACAGAGAGAACACACTGGAACCAGCGCGCTTAGCTCGTTTAGACCCACGACTGCTCGCTCTCTGGGATCCACTGGGAGTTCCTGATGGACTCTTTGGTTTTTCCTTTGGAGACTCTGGTGGAGGTGTTGGTGATGCGGCAGTTGCAGCAGGGGCTGGTGTAGGCGATGCTTCTTCCTTCTTTTTGGTCTTCTTCTTCTTTTCCTTATCCGCCTAAATTTAAAAATTCAAATTTTATTTTTAAATTACAGATTAATATTTTCTACGACCAATTCATTTAAAATTAAAAGAAGAATTCACTGACCATTATTTAAATAAATAAACAGTTACAATTTGACAAATAAAGTCACTAATGACCAGTAAGAGTGTCAAAGAACGAGTGAGTAAAATATTATCAGTGGCAATGGACTAGCGTAAGAGCCGTAGGAGTTGGCTGAAATAATGAACGCGGATACTGAGACGCTGGGGGAAAATTGGTAAGGCGTCTTCACCGAGCTTGGGCCTAATAATAGGCCTCTACCTCTACCTCTGCTACACAATCCCCTTTGCTGTAATCATCCGAACCCGCCTAGTCGGGACGTATATAGACCGCCTCACTTCTGCCTCTCGAGTTACTCGGTCTTACGTAACTCAAGATATTTATTTTTACAACAATAATTGTGTACGACTCAACACGGTCACCAACCAGCCAGATCAGATTTATCCGAATAGAAGACGGAGACGGAGACGAATACGAATCAGAAGCTAAAGTAGATGAGGAAGATGATGATGATGATGATGATGATGATGATGATTTGCGGGATTATACTGATGAGAGTTTCAAGATGGAGAAGAAATACGAGGAAGAAGAAGACATTAATTCGCACTTTACACCTTCACCATCATCTTCATCTAATCACTCTTGGCACTCAATTCAATATTCATTTAAAATACGATAATAAAAACAAAAAAAAATCTCGTCTCACTGTTTTAAAACCGGCGGAAGTAATTATGCTGTGTACTGATATCGTCTTCACTTATTACACGGGTTAAAATTATTTAAAATTCAGTATTTAATATACTTACCATGTTCACAGTTGGTATCTAAAGGTCGATGGTGCGAGATGGTTACTACGAACCAACTGTCCAAGTGATAGAGCTGAACTTGTCTAAGTAACTTTCGGTAGTTATGCCCCCACTATGTATATCAAGACAAACAGGGGATGCTCCGCCTGGTTTTCTTCAACCCGCACTCACCCATCTGACCATATTTAGTGCGAGCTGACTCAAAATAGCGTACTTACACGACGTTTCGTTAAAACTAAAACGGTATGCTGGGGAGGTTGTGAGTATAACAACGATGAGGGCCGGACTCTCCCGATTATCCGACGTTATTCTTCTTCTTTATTTTTTTTATCTTAACAAGCCTCGATATATAAGTCAAGGGTGCACTGAAAGAAAGCCGTTCCGACTCCCAGCTCCAACCATCAGCGTGCTCTTATTCTTGGTCTTCATCTTCTTCATCCGCATCTTCATCTTTGTCTTATTCCATCAGAACTCTGTACCAGTCCTTCTAAAGAGACTAGAAATGAATCCCACCCAAGACCAAGGGGATAATGTCAACCATAATCAGACAACAGTTTGACTCAAACGTTCTTGTAACACTACCCTATTTCATAATACTAAAAAAAACACATGCTGAGAAGACAGATATAGATCGCTGCATATTTTAAAAGATCCAAAGTTCACTAGGAAGTAGCGCTTAAGTTCAAAAGAAAAAATAATAAATTTATCACGTGAAATTTACATTTATTTTTTAAAAAACGATTCCTACAAAAATTTCTGATAAATTTTGCTCATAAAAATACTCAATAATAAGCGGACTGATGTTTAATTTTTTTCGAAGACTTGGACACGATCCTCGAGCACTTGACGCAGTTACTGAACCTGTCGGTTGCATGGCTGGTGGTTCTGCAAACAGGTCGTTCCTTATTCTCAATCCTGTCCTGTCTGCTGGCTATAATTTTAAGTTCTCTCAATTTTTCTGAGTTTGGCTGATAGCCCAACGGCATCGACGGACTTCTTGCCGGTGACTTGTCTCTACGTGATGACAACCGTGATTATTTATTCCTACTGGACATATCACTAGATAAACTTACTCAGTTTCAAATACTCCGTTTATCTTTTGATCTGATTTTGATTTTCCCTTAAGGTGATAACGAGGTGAGTTTTTGCATGACCTACAATCAATCAGCTATAAATTAACATTGAAATTAACTTATTTACTATTAATGTCCTCATCAACATCAGTATTTATTATGAAATATTTTTTACTGGTAGTCAGAGTCATTGAAAATGACCGAAGAACTTGGGGACAAAGGATACTCTGGTGTATCTGGACGAGCAGTTTTAAATCCGGAGCTTGTTGATGAACATTCAGACCTAGTTGGCTTTGACGATAGCTCCTGTAGCATCAGCGGAGGCATATAAACTCGATGAGTCATGTCAGTCCACCAGGCTCGCTCGGTATAATCCGTTTGTTGCCTTAGAATAATTCAACCACTTATTTCTGTACCTCAAATATTAACAGAACAGAGAACAACAAAACACATCACGCGTGTAATATATATATATACATGTACATATAAATTTATATATATACATCTACAAAACCACACACGTAACAGTCAACATTTTATTCTTGTTCGTTGCAAGAGACCCGGGTATCGGCATTTAAAGAGACAACTGCCGTTGAAAATAAATTTAATCGACAGAAATGTTACGCAGGTGATTAAAATATATAATATAAATATTGCCAAGTACAATTTTCGAAAATCCTCAGGATGCTGATGCTGGTTCTGGTTCTGGTGATGATCATCCTGGACTTTATCAAGTTTCTTTACTTTGTTATCATCCTTAGCTTGCAATTTACTTATAAAATTATCATCAGCAGTTGGATTATTTTCTTTCTGCTGATATCCCATGTTCGCTACCAGCAAACTTGGCTCCGTCTTCTTCTTGTGTTTACGCCGTCTATTATTACCGTACATTAACACAAATATTTAAAATATCAAGAGCTTAATATAAATAATAATAATAATAATAATAATAATAATAATAATAATAATAATTAATTATAAAGACTTACGTGCATTTAGTGCAGCCGCATTTACCAGAGCGTTTCGTCATTTCAGAAGAATTACGTCGACGATTTTCCCGATTGCTCAGACGTTTTACAGTAACCGCTCGTTTATTATTATTTCTATATATAAATTATTTAATAGTAAATAAGTTTATTTATTTGTTAATTCAACTGGGCGAATTTTTTAAATATTTATTTTAAAAAAAGAAAAAAAAATATTTATAAGTCTAGTATTTTAAATCATTACGCTGCTCTTCCCACCCAACCATTGAAACCGTTCATAATCTTGTAGGTCGTCTGGGTAAATTTAGACATGCTTTCCATCAAAACAAATGATCTCAAGGAATGTATAAATGTTTCAACATGTCTCAGGAAGAAGACCATGATTTTAAAAGATACTGGAATAACAATTTTTATAAAATACTAGATATTATAACAAAAAGAAAAAAAAAAGAAATTTTTGTATTTTAAACTACATGACTGTCATGTGTTTGTATTTACTGACATTCAAAATAAGTTCATACAAAATATATATGTGTATGGTACTGAAGTTAGCCGACGATTAATAATTTTTTTATTTTTTTCAAAACGATAAATTATTTTAAAAAATCTGAAAATCGGTTGACTCGAAAACTTTCCGCCGTTTTTTAGCTGAGCTCAAAAACGTTATTATTGGTGGACTTTTGAGCTCGAGGACGGTTGGACCAATGAAATATACATTTAGTTGAAAAACATTAATTTTTGACCGACGATATTTTTGGAAGAAATCGACCGATTCACGACAATCGAAAGAAGTTGAAATTTAGATTTGATCAAACTTAAGAAAAAATCGGTCAAGCGATTCACGAGCTCACTAAATCTACTCAAATCGGTCAAAAGTCGCATAGAAGCCAATACGTCTATTGGATTCTATGGAAACTTTTGAATAGGAATAGCTTTCTAATCAAGATCAAATGCACTGTAAAAAATTGGGAGAGAATTCGGAGTGATTATGGATTTTATTTAAATCTGCATTTACTCCGATTCAGAATTTGAATATTCAAATAAACTTCCCTTCGGAGTGATTTTTACAAGGGATTAAATAAATAAACAGTCGCGTTCACTCCTCAAATTTTTTACAGTGGGAAAACTCGATTTTTGAAAATCGGACTGAAACCAATACCTTCCCTGTTTTTGAAAATTTTCAATTTTCACAGCGGGAAGTTAAAGATATTTTTAAAAATTACACCTGCAGTTTTTAAAATTTCCCACGCGTGGATATTTTTCTTGTAATCAAATTGTCAAAAAAAAAATCCGAAAATTCTTAATTCTCTCTTAACTTTAGGATCATATATATATATATAATTGAAAGTCTTGAAGAAATAACGGAATCACTTCAAGGCTCCTTCTCTTCTCCCACTACTCACAAAGTATGATCAGGATTCATAAGTCCCCTTGTGTTGGAGAAAGTTGTCAGTAGAAAATAAACAACTAAGGCCCCATGGTTATTAATTTTGCTGTTAATTTAATGACATAGTTTAAAATGTATATGAAATGTGGTTAATTTTATTATTCATTTTTGGTAATTTCTTAAAAATAATCAATTTCTTTTTTTTTATACTTGGGTATTTTAATTTTAATTGTCTATACAATAGTGAGCAGCGTAAATGGACTACGACTAGCAGCTTACATATCATCAGGTGGCCTCCATGGAGAAATACGTTTTGAAAAAATATCAGAAGACAAAATTAAAATTAGGACGGCATTGCATGCAACTCTTCAGTATCCGGATCAACAATGGCTCTGGTCGGTGACAAGATTTCCAGTTGATTACACAAAAATTGAGGACCGATGCGCTGACCAACATCTGGGAGAGTCGTAAGAAATTATAATTTGCATTAAAAAGTAAATAAATAATCAAATGTCTTTTGATTGCTGGCAGATTGATTGACTTGACGGAATTGGTGGGCCCGCTGACGTTGCCAGGAAACGAGTCAATGATTGTTGAGCTTCCAAGTGTAAGTTTGACAGGTGAAAAAGGTCTCTGGAGCAAGGGATTGGTATTGCGAGACACTTACTCTCCTCGCACTATTTGCACATCGATAAACGTCTTGGAGAGAAACGCTGAAAAAAATGCAGAAGCTCGTTTCCATGGTCCGGTTGCGGGTACAGTCTGGTTTAAATGGCTAGGCGGTACTGCTGGAGATTCAACCACAGACACTATTATCTATACGGACTTACATCACACCTCGGAACAAAAACTCCAGAGTGTTGATTTCACAGAACATAATTGGAAAATTTATGTCACGGATATTTTTGATACGGGAAAAGAAAGAAGTGACTGCGATATTCTTCAGACAGTTTTTGATCCAGATGATCTAGGTGTTGGGAAAGCTATCGGAGATATCGATTCTCGGCTGGGTAAAATAAAAGTTGCTGTTGACGCAAATAAGAAATCAAAATCTGCTTATAAAGATCAAGTGATATCTCTATTACCAGCAGATCTTCTTGGAACTCATCGTTCACTTTATTTAGTCATATTTCATCCAACTCACAGTGATTCATTTCTTGCTTGTGCTAAAATTAAGAACCAAAAATTTATCATAGCAAAGTAATTTTATTATTTAAATTTTTAAAAATTTATTATTATTATCATTGTTATTATTAATGGATTTATTATTTAGGAGTCTGATAAACTCACGTGGAATAAAAGGTGAAGTGACGTTCACTCAAGAAACTCGATTCCATCCAACCTGGGTGAATGTTTCTCTCACTCCAATAAACGATTTGGAAACAAGACTAAGATATGAAACCAAAACAGCGGCATACAAAATTCACGAGCTGCCTTATCAGCCTTTGGTGCTCAACGACGGAGTTAAAAATGAGTGCAAAAGTACCAAGTCTATGTACAATCCGTCTAAAATTGATGAAAAAAATATACCACCAGCTGGTCTAGGTACTCAAGACCAATATGGGATTGGAGATCTGTCTGGAAAACTTGAGGGCAGGAAAGAAGGCTCACATCACGATGACATTTTACCTGGAAGCGCTAAATTAAACGGCGTGTACTGGGATACCTTTCTACCTTTGTCTGGAGCTAATAGTATTTTGCACAGATCTCTAGTGTTGTACAAGTATGTTAAATATATATAAATAATAATAATAGTATGTTGTTACATGTTAATATTTATTAAAATAATTGCAGATATAATGAGACTGATAATAAAGGTATCATTCCTTGGGTTTGCGGTACCATATCACAACATATTTCTCAAACCGCTGGACAGATGCCAATGCTGACTGCTCAAGCTGTCTTTAGGTACCCAATTGTTGGTAGAATAATCTTTCGACAGCCTCAAAATGAACCGGAGATGGACACTACTATTATTATTGAAAATTTAATTCATTCTGATGGCAGCGCGCTTAATAATACTGCCGATCATAGGTGAGTAAATTTATGTGTTCATTTAATTATTTATAATACTGAAGTTAGCCGATGTCTTATAATTTTTAAATTATTTTTTAAAATTCCACCTGTAGTTTTTTTTAATTTTCACCATACCCGCGCCGAAAGTTTAAATTCCTGCCCTGTTAAGAGGAAAGAAAGTCGTTTTTTTCTTTTATGAGAGAAATGATAAAAATTAGCGCATGCGCCATTCTTCCCATAAACAGAGGCAGTAGTATATTACACACCTAGGGAGGAAAGTAGAATATTCCAACCCGAATGTATAATTGCCTAATTTTTCTCCAGATCTGTACCTGAAAGTTTAAATTTTCACCTCAGTTTGTGCGTGCGCTAATTTTTATCATTTGTTTCCAGATAAAAGATGAGAACTACTTTCTTTCCTCTAAACAGGGCAAGAATTCAAAGTTTCAGCGCGGACATGGTGAAAAAATTTAAACTTCCAGGTGCAGATCTGGTGAAAAATCGTCTTTGGTTCGGGTAGTCAATTAAATACCCGGGTTGGAATGGTTTACTTTTGAAAAAAAAATCCAAAAATTGTCTGTTAACTTCAGCATCGAAATTATTTTAATAACTTACTTATTTTTTTTTTTAAAGATGGATGATCCATGACAACCCACCAGGTCGTGATTATTATAATTGGACAGCGCGATGTTTAAGCGCTGGAAATCCATACAATCCTCATAAAATAGAATGGGATTCAAATCATCCGGAGCGTTGCTCCACTAATGAAATAACTCTCTGTCGTCTTGGTGATTTAACAAGACACGGAATGCTGAATATTGCTGGTAGAAAACGTGACGGTCCTCATTTAACTCGTAAACTTCTAACTGATATGTCATTACCACTATCGGGGCCGCATAGTATTTTAGGTAAAAGTTTAGTAATTTATGATGACCATGGACCAGTTGCTCGAGGGGAGAGACTCGGCTGTACGATGTAAGAATTTAATTAACTTGTAGGAATTATTATTTTATTTATTTATTTTTTATTTTCAGAATCAGCCGAGTGTACAGAAGAAAGGCAGTAGCTAAAGATTGGTTCGGTAATGGAGAAGAAGCGACTGTCAAAGGTAAATTTGAGTTCATTCAGCAGACTGAGTATGATGTAACAGATGTCGAAGTGACGATGGAAGGATTGAACGGTCAAACAAGTGGTTATCACATTCACATGACTCCTATTGAAATGGATTTAGAATTTCCATGCGAAGCAACGTCTCTGTATGAGATTTTCAATCCATTGAATGTAAATAAATCTACAAATGAACCGGGAGAAGGGACAGTGGATCAATATGGGATAGGTGATTTAAGTGGTAAATTTGGGACACTTGATAACAGAAGAAAGTACTCGGGTGCTTTCAACGATACGATGCTTCCGCTATTTGGGTATGAGGGAATCATAGGAAGAAGTTTGGTGATTCATAAAAAAGATAGAGACGTCAGGTGGACTTGCTCGACGATTGAGAGAGGATACGCTCCGTCAGAAGCTCGGGAGCTGAGAGCTATCGCGTCATTCCATCATCCACAGGGTTACGCTTACGGATACATTAGAATGGTTTGTATTTTTAAAATGTAATTAATTAATTATTTGAAATTTTAATTAATAATTATTATTTTTAGACACAGCTGATATATAAAGATCACAGCCAGAGTGAGACAATCATTGAAGTAAAACTCCGACATCCAGGGGAACGCGATCGGAATATTGTGAGCGCGGAATTTTGTTTATTAAAAATATATTAGATAAGTGTGTTAGAACAACTTAACATATATTTATATATTTTTAGACACGAAATCACAACTGGGCGATTTACGTCAATCCCGTTGGAGTGGATGCCACCGTTAAAACCAAGGACACGCGATGCGTCGCTGGTGGATACGTTTGGAATCCTTATTTTACCCAATTAGCTGATCCACTCAATGTAAATCTTTATATTATTATAAATAATATAAATTTATTGACTTTAAAATAATAGTAATAGTCAAAAAATCTGAAAAACACTTGACCCTGCGGGAAAACTCCCAAACTTCCTGCTGTTTTTGAGCTCAAGGAGTTAAGTCTAGATTTTCTATAGAATTTCTTAGATGGCGATCCTGATCATAATTAAGGCGTCCGTTGGATTTTAAAAGGCCTCGGGATGTCACTGAATATGACTAAATATATATAACTATTATATATACGAATAAGAGAATAGTATATTACATACCTAGGCCAGTAAAATAAGAAAAGTCTCAGAGCACATGTAATTGTTGGCCGAGGCTGACAAACATGTGGTCTGAGGCTTTCTTTTATACTGGCCAAGGTGCGTATACTATTTTTCTGCTCGACGGAGCCGGAAAGTTGCAACTTCGTTCAGGGCAGCGGCCCGAAAGTTGCCACTTTCCGGCCGGAGGGCAGAAAAAAAATTTAGCCTACGCCATGTCTCTATGATAATAAAAAAAAACAAAAGATTCTAGAGTAAATTTTAGAGTAGAGATCTCAATAAACAATCAAATTCAAATCACATTTAATAACTTCGGCAGTAATACTCGGGCAGTTACGTAGTGATTACAAGTTGCTCGTAATAATAATAATTAAAATTGCAGGAAGAACTTTACAGACAAGAATGTGGACCCGATCAGCCATTTCGCTGTCATGTTGGTGACCTTTCAGCTCGTCTTGGACCCATTGACATCGGACTAGAACGCAAAGTTTTTGTAGACGGCAACTTTCCTCTAGAAGGAACAGTTTCCGCTCTAGGGAAATCAATCGTCATCTTGGATCAAGATTTCGGGTCTCAGAGATTTGCTTGCGCTAATATTGAACCTGATAACGATATTGTTAAGTACGCAAACATTCGACGACCACCACGATTTGTTGTGTAAGCCCATAATTTTTAATTACTATTTAAATTACAATATAATTAATTTACAATAATTATTTTTATTTAAATTCCAGAGCTCAATTTTTAGAGGATGTAAGAAAGGTAATGGGGATTCCCGAATGGATGCTGTCTATTGACAGCAGAAAAACTAAAATACTTCACAATGGAGCTTGTATACAATTTTTATTACATTTCCGTGGACCAATAGCCAATCGTTTAGAAATAGATTTCAGTAAATTAATATCAACGGGTAAATTAAATGAGCCTAGCTTATCAATACCTGGTTATGTACATACGAAGCGAAAAAAAACACTAGGTCACCGTCAATGTGGGACACGCGATCCCAATGAGAAAAGTTACAGTACGAAATTTTATACAAGTAAAACAATTATAATTTTGCCATCATACTTATTAATTATTTGCACTCTAATTTATCAGGTAATTTAGTTACATATATATTTTTTTCTTTTATCTAATAATATTTTAAGTATTATATTTTATATTCTGTTATTTACTATAAATATACATATGTATTATTAATTGATTATTATCAATACAATTATTATTTTATTAAATTTTAATTATTGCGACATCGTCAAGATCATCAGCTTTATAAATCTTAAATATAAACTATTTCTAAACTATTATATTTTAATTACCTATCTACCTTCGATATCAACGGATTCGTGTTTTAATAAACGATTTAATTAAATGAGATTTTTAAAAATATATATAAAGTACTGACACGATTCCACAGGCACTTAAGCCACGAGTTTAAGTCTGAAAAAAATTCTAAACTTTTTTTAAAATGGAGCCAAAAATATCAACGACGCGTACGAATTTTTTGTTCAAAAAAATTTAAGCGGTAAAATAAAAAATTAATTCGAAGCGGCAGTGGCAGTTGCTGCTGGCGTATTTGAACTCACGGAATCCTCAGTAACAACACGTCGATTTTTTTTAATTCTTTTCCACTCGCCGTTGGTATAATTCATTTGGAAATGAGTTTCAACGAGCATCGATACTGTTGTGCCGTCAGGCTGTACCACGTCTTCAACATTTTCGGACAACATCACGGTTACAATGTTACCTAATTTCGGACAAGGGTTTGTTCTCGCGCCAGCCATGAATCCCAATATGAGAGCTTTTTCGGGCCTCGTAACTTTGTTTGCTGTCCGGAACATTTCTTGTGCTTCCAACATTTGTTCTCGCTGTAATTAAATGATTAATTATTAATAATTACAATTAGTCTTCTCAAAATATTTACAATTACAGTAAAAATACTAACAGTAAGCGATAATCCTTTTCTTGTATTAGCAGTAGCATTGGCAGGTTGTGCTGTAGTTTGAATACGAATTTGTGTGACTGTTGGTGCGGGTCTGACAGTTTGTACGCTGACTGGAGCCGCTTCTGCGGTAACAATTGTAGGTGGAGCTGGTACGGGTACACTTGTGCTGGGTGCTGCTGGTATTGTTGGAGTCGTTGCTAAAAAAAATTAATTAACATCAATATTAATATTATAAGATTAATTATTTAAATTAATTAATTAACACTTACGGGTGGTAGGAGTAGTTGGTGCTGGAACAGCAACTGGAGTAGTAGGAGGTGCGTAAGATTGGGTAGTAGTTGTAGTGGCAGCTGGAGTAGCTGGTGGGTTTATTGGAGCAAGACCCTGAGCATACTCTGGCGTCGTCGGGGTTTCTGCAGGTGCTGGAGTTGCTGCAGCCACCGCTGCAGTTTGTGCCTCTGCAACTTTTTTCTGTTGCTCTTCGAGTTCTAGCATTCGCTTGCGTTTTTTAGCCTGCGCGTAACCCAGAGGCTGTTCGTTTATATCCAGCAGCTTGATACCACCGTCTTTGCGGATCCTACTGCTGATAGGTGTCCTGGTGTACATTGAGGAAGGTGTCAATGCTGGAGATCTGAACCCACCTGATGGTACTCGACTTGGAATTCCTTTAAGAGGAGTTGTGTCTGTCATTTTTCTTGGCATTCCTCGACTGCGCACTGGTACCGTTGGTGCTGTACTTTTTTTCATGTTATTCGCGGCATCGACACTCTTCTGTACCAGTTCAGCTCTCAATGCAGCACTTTTAGGTTTTCTTTTTAATGTGAAATGTTTTGTTGGCGCTGGTTGCTGACCGACTACTGATATCAAAGCCGTTTTGTTGAGATAATGACATTCCAATGGTAGCATAGTCAAGTCATTTTGTTTTTTCAATAACTTTCTGAGATCGTTTACCAGTTCACCAAATATAGGACGATGTTCATCCAAGTCTGATATATCTGTATTCAATGATCCAGTCGCCGGCAACGTTTTCATCGCTTCGGATAACATTGAAACCCACAAGTCGCTGTCCACCGATGCAATTTCGATAACTTCCTCCAATTCATTTCTCCACTAAAATTTAAAAAATCGTAATATTTAAATAAATTAAGTAGTAATTTTTTTTTACAACCCAAGTGACACACTTGGCTTGTGACATCAATGATGGCAGTTTTTTGACTTATCAGACACCAAAATGTTGACAAAATAATCAGGAATTTCTGTCACTGAAAAAATGTCTGTTTAAAAAAACTTGACACAAGTGACAACACAAAATAAGTTACAAATAATTTTTAACTAAGTCATCTAAACTCTTTTTCATTTGAAATGACTTTTCTAAGACAAATTTCCCATGACTTCTAGGATCAACACCTGTACGTTTTATTTATTTAAAAAAAACTTGACTTTGCAACTAAATAAAATTTATCTCGTCCTTGTAAGACAAAAATTTAACAAAGTTGTTCTGTGCTACATTCAATATTTATTAAAAAAAAGCCCGCCACTAGTAGATGGCGTTAACGTCAATGTTTTTAAAGCAATTATTATTCATTCCACATAATTTACTTATCTACACATTATTACCTACGCGATTTAAATTAATTACTAAATTAATTAATTAATTAATTAATTAACAAATAACAATAAATTGAAATAATTAAATTACCATAAATAATTTTAAAAAAAAGTAAACTATTGATAAAAAAATCTTACCTCTTCAACATTGCGTCTTGGTATGTGAAAAAACGAAAGCAATAATTTAAGTTTTACTTGGGTTTGTAACTCAGCAAAACATTCCTTTATGTTACGTAAAACTTCAGCGTTTAATTGAGAACAAATAGAACTTCCAGTCCAACTATCGTTTGATATTCCCAATTTGTTATGAAGCCACAACGACGTATCACTGTCCCTTACATTCGCCATATTGGAGTCGTGTCAGAGTTACCACGATGCTAAGTTAAAAAAAAATGTTTATTGTTATTGCGTTCTCTCTTTACAGCATGGAGACTTCTAAAGACTTCTAAAGTCTCCATGCTTTACAGTTAAAAATTTACCATTTACTATTGGGTACAAGCAGTGCTGCCAGAACGTGCGATATTTTTACCCCCTCCTGCCATTGCACTCAATGCTATTTCACCTCAGGAGGGGGTAAAAATATCGCAAGTTCTGGCAGCACTGGGTACAAGGGAATTCTTCATAAGTGTGAATGTAGCAGATAAATGTAACTTTTTTGACATTTTTAAATAAATAAAATAAAAATTAAAAAATTCGTATTTAAATAATTTAAAAATCAGTACGCGCTTTTTTTATAATTTCATTATTTATTTATTTTTAAAAATTTATAAATTTTGTCTCATCTGCTATATTCACTCCGAAATTCTTCAGTTTTTAGAGAAAAATAAATTATCTAGGAAATACACAGGACGTCACCGCTCCCATGATTTCTTTATTACCGACACCTATAGGGACTTAAATTTTTTTTCAGTCCTAAAGCTGGTGTAATTTTATAACCAAACGTACGTCCGATCTCTCTTTTCATCGGTATACTCGTGGTAAGCAAAGCCCGCGATATTTTTATTTAATAATCCAACGAATCCTTTACTAAATTAATTAATAAAAATAAAAAAAACTATTTATAATTAAACATAAATAATTATTTTACAATATGATTCAAATATTTTTATGTTTTATTGCTAATTTATTTGCACTGAGTGATTTTACGACACCGCGATTGTTGGAATGACACTGACTTTTTTTGTTTATTTGAATATTATTCATTTAAAATAATTTAACTTTGTCTAAAAATACTCATCACTGTTTGTTATTTATTACTTGTGATAATTAGTTGTAATTTATTTTATTTTTTAATTAACATAATTATCCTAACCTTCATTCAATGTTGGACAGAAGGGTTAAGTGAGTAAACACTGATTGATTGATTGATAATTATTTTAATTTTTTTTTAGATGGCAGACGCTAAAGTAAAAACACCAGCGAAGCCAGCGGCTTCTGCTACCCCAGCAAAAAAAGCAGGAAAACCCAGGAATTACGATCTTGGTAATGGCGTTTACCGATTCAGTCGAACCCGTATGTACCACAAAAAGGCTGTCTATAAATTTTTAGACAAGAAAACACCTAAAACCGTAAGTTCAATTAATTTCACTTGTCTTTATTTAAAAAGTATATATACATATGTATTATTTGAATATAAATTTATGTATTGGTAATTTTAAATTACAGGTTAAACCCAAAAAACCAGTAACCATTGAAAAGAAAATCAATGGTGACAAAAATGGAGGCACGAGAACTGTGCGTTTATTAAAACGCCGAGCCAATTATCCAACTATCGATCCAATCACAGTTCATCATTCAAAAAAATGCTTTCGGGATCATACTCGATACGTACGCCCATCCTTGGTACCTGGTACCGTTTTGATTCTTCTCGCTGGGCGACATAAGGGCAAGAGAGTTGTCCTTCTGAAGGTGTTGAAAAGTGGATTACTTTTGGTTACGGGTAAGTTTGAATTTCATTTTTATTTTTTATTTAATTGAGTCAATACTCGGATGTTTTACAGGTGTAGTAATTGTTATTGTTAATTTAATTACTTAATTATCGTTTTTCTAGGACCATTCCTAATCAACGCTTGTCCAATGCGACGCGTCAGCCAGAACTACGTGATCGCTACATCAACTCGCATAGATATGAGTGCTGTACAGAATCTGGATAAATATAATGATGATTATTTCAAGAGAAAGCGCGAAAAACGTGCTAAGAAAGAAGAGGGTGACATCTTCACCAAAAAGGCTGTAGAATACACAGCCAGTGATGAGCGAAAAGCTGATCAAAAGATCGTGGATAAGATGGTCATAACAGCGATTAAGGCACACCCTGATAAAAAAATGTTGTTCACTTATTTGTCAGCAATGTTCGGACTCAGAAGTAGTCAATATCCACACAGAATGAAATTTTAGATTGGGATTTCGACAGTTTAATAAAATAAACAAAAAATTTATTTATTGAATTTTATTTTTTCCTAAACTCTATTCCATTCAGAAATCATTCCTCTAGAAGTCGTCCTTAGAAATTTGAATTTTTTTAGCGGGTTTTTAAATTGATTCAATTTTTAATGAATTATTTATTATAATTATGAATAGTAATTTTTTGAATAAGAAAGTAATTATATATGATGACAAATATATCAATTGAATTTTATTTTTTCCTAAACTATTCCGTTCAAAAGTAATTTATAGAAATTTGAATTTTTTTAGCGGGCTTTTTTAAATTCATTTTAAATCCCGCTAAAAAATTCGTTATAATTATGATTAGTAATTTTTTGAATACAAAGTATTTTTATATGACAATAATAAAATTTTTTTTTGAAATCTGTTTTACCGATGAAAAAAAAAAAATTGTCAACAGACAGTCGTGAGAAAAGTTTTATGTGTACGTCAAATGCACAAATATAATAAAGTTTAATTGACATTAATTTAATAATTCCATACTTTACTAATTATAAATAATTATTTGACATTTATTTAAATAAAAGTAAAATAATTAATCAAGTAATCAATTGTTTGAATAATTTACATGTCAACGTAACCTATCGAGATTCAATAATATCGTGTCATTTTAATAAATAATAACAATAATGGATAAAGATAAAGACAGCATACCGTCAAATGAAGCGATCATTGATGAATTGACAAAAGATTTAGAAACTTCATGCATCAGAGCTGAAGAAAATGATAAAAGTAATCAAGGAGCTGGTCTTGATAACACGGAATCAAATCCTGGTTCAAAGGATCACGACTCTGATTCTGAAGACAAGTGCGGCGCAAAACCTCCGGAAAAAGATTTCGTTGACGAGGAAAGATTGAAAGATCGTGAGATTGATCTAACAGATGAAGAGAAAGAGGTAATTAGTTTTTGTGTTTAATTATTTGCTTGTAATTTAATTGTTAAATTTATTAAATTAATTAATTGATTGTTTTTGATGTTTGTAGAACTTGAAAGCTGAAGCTGAAGCTTTGAAAAATGAAGGCAATAATTTATTCAAGTCATCTAATTATAATGATGCTATGGTAAAATACACACAAGCTCTTCAAACTTGTCCACTAGCTTATCCAGAGGATCGTGCTATTCTGTATGCTAATAGAGCAGCAGCAAAAGCAAAAGATGATGTAATATTTTATTGTTTTTAATCTCCTGATAGCTACACTTTATTTTCAAAAACTTGTCGGTTAGATTAACGTCAAGTTTTGACTAATATGAATACGATTCAAACTACAAGTTGACGTAAATTTACAGCCGTAATAGAAACGTAAATTGAATCAGAAAATTGCGGGAAAAAATTTGAATAAGCGAAATTTAAATTCCAAAATTATTACAAATTACCGTCAGCTATTTTCCTGATTAAAAACTCCGATTGAATCTCATTGAAAAATTTTAATCGGAACGTTTTGAACGAATCCGATTTAAAGTTTATCAGAAATTGAAAAGTTGATTGGAAAAAAAAAAAAATTATTACTTTCCAATAAAGTTCGATTCATATTATATCGGAAACTTGTAACGTTCCCGAGCAATTTCGATTGATTCTGAAAAAAATACGATTGAGTTTCAATTCGATTCAATCGGAGTTTTTAATCAGGGACTGCACCATTTTTTTTGCAGTCAACTTGACATTTTATTTCGGTTGTAAATTTCCGTCCTTGTCATCAAAATAATTATCAGGATAGTAATGTATAGCAAAAGATAAAACGAAATGATTTCAGACGAGGATGAGGTTGACTGGTATCACATGAAGTTTGAAATTGTGTTTTATCCCGCGCCATTTAATATTTTTCATAATTGCCTGGATTTAAACTTTGAATTCAAATTCAGTTTTAATGCAGGATACGAAAAATTTATTTAATTATTTATCTGTACTGTAACCATTACAGTTTTAATAATAAATTTTTTTTGAATCAGGACAAAGAATCAGCAATAAAAGACTGCAGCAAAGCTATTGAGCTGAATCCTTCTTATCTCAAAGCTTATTTGAGACGTGCACAGTTGTATGAACAAACAGACAATCTAGACCAATCACTAGCTGATTACAAAAAAATAATAGAACTTGATCCCGAGAACTCCGAAGCACAACATGCAGTTCGAGTAATTATTTTAGTTAGACATTTAAATTTAATTTTTTACCAAATAAAATAATTATTTATGTTCTTTTTATTTAAATTTACAGAGATTACCTCCGTTGATTGAAGAGAAGAACGAAAAATTAAAAGAAGAAATGCTTGGCAAGCTCAAGGACCTCGGGAACATGATTTTGAAACCTTTCGGATTGTCAACAAATAATTTTCAATTAGACAAAGATCCATCAACTGGTGGTTATTCCGTTAAATTTAATCAGGGTAACAGTTAGTTTATGTCTGAGATAATAATTAAATTTATATAATTATTGATAATAATTTAATTTATAAATAATAATAATATGTATTATGTAAAATTATTACGTTGATATAAATTTTTTTCTTCAAGGTACTTGAGTATCTTTTTTATCATCATGAAGTCAGTAATCCTTATTTCGCGTTATCTTTTTTTTTTTATTACGACAGTATAAATAAAATATCAATTGCATGTGCGCGTAAAAGCTTCTGTTTTGTCAAAGAAATAATCTCAAAAAAAAATACATGGCTGTCATTGATAAAAATAATATAAAATATCCGGAGATTAATTATTGGTAAGCCGATTAGTCTCGTATTCATATATATATTTATAGTAAATATACTCCATTTATTTCAGTACTGCGACTATTAAATTTATTTTGACGCTTTATTTTTATGTCTGATATATTTTTTTATTATTAGTCAGAAATAAAAAAAACTCATCAAAATATTGAGAGGCAAAAAAAATATTACACTAGACTAGTATAACGTATTTTTATTTTTTTTACACGACTGTCAGTGGTATTGATATGAGTTAAAGTGTCAATTAAAATAATTAATTGTGTCGGGGTGAAAAAAAAAAAAAAATAAAAAAAAATACTGTGCGTAATTTTATTACGAGTTTTTTTTTATGTGACTCATTGAGGTACAAATCGAGTGATAGTAAATCCTCGTGAGCTTAGTGAGATAAAAAAATGAGTATTATTATTATTATAGTATATATTGTAGAGGGATGAAGATAATAAAAAAAAAAGTAAATAAAAATATAAAGAATGAGAGAAAGAGAGTAAAGAATTGAAAGGGATATATTGTAGTACGTAAAGTTAGAGTGGGTCAGAGCAAATGAAATAGAGGGTTGGGGTGTTGGGTGAACCAACGATGTTCTCCAATACTAAAACTCAAAGCTTCAACCCTATTCTATGACACGCGCAAGCGTCCTGATAACTAAAAGCTCCATTATAATCGTGAACGAAACGTAGGCGTATGAGAACCGGCCGCGAGCTCGGGCGGCTCTCTGTAATACTCCGCGGCCTAGAACACTTCTATTCATCAGTTTAAAAAAATAATAATAGTAATACTAATTAAAAAAAATTTTTTAGTTACAAATATAACTAATTCAAAAAATTTCAAATACAAATGCACGCGCATTAGCTTTTTTTCAAATTTTGATAGTTGTGACTAGTGGATGAATAATTTTTAAAAATCTTACCGCTGGTATCAAAACGTTTCGCGTTCTCCGAAAGACCGTTACCAGTACCAAAGAAACCGGAAGTAAGACTAAGACTAAGACTAATTCTAAATCCAAGAAGACTAAGACTAGACTTAGACTAAACCCGAGATCAAGACCAAGACAGAGCCAGGAAGCAAAATATAATAGGGAGTTAAATAAAAGACCGAGTGTAATAGTAAAAAAATAAGCTAAGTACATGTGACATGTGAGCCACTTGTACATAAGATTAATTTTAAAGCGATAAATAGACAAGGAAGTGAATAAAGTATTCACGGAAATGTCACCTGCTACCGTAAGTAAGGTAAGTTGAGTGTGTTAATAATATCATACACTTGAGAATTATTACCGTAGGTCTCAGAGCCGCTGATTAAGATGGCCCGGGATGGGCTTTATGTAAATCAATAATTTCACCATGTTACCGACAACTTGACATGACCTAAAAATTAATATTTAGCCCATTTTTTAACGATAATTTTTTATATATTCAATTATTTTTAGCTGTCACTCGCCTAGGCCCTGGACACATATATGTATATACATAATATATAAATATATCTATACCTTCACCCGCGACTTAAATCGACTTGTGCTGGGTATTGTAGTAGCAGTAGTAGTAGTAGTAATTGTGTATGTAATAGTGGATCTATAATTCAATTGCCACCTTATAGATTCTTAGATGCTTGACATCTATGCTACGATATTTGCGTTATAATGCCGCTGATGCATTTACTATCGACACGTAATCGAGAACTCGAGTGATTTACAATTTAAATGGTAATTTTATTTCTTCACTGAATAAGAGGCGTTTGTTCAAATCCGTCTTTTAAGTGGGTAATTATTTCAGTCATTGCTGTCATATTTAAAAAAAAAAACAGAAATATATATATGGACATATATATGTCTATTTATTTATTTATTTATTTACTTATTTATTTATTTATTTAATTTAGTTGTTGGTTTATCGAAGGACGTAAGAAAAGTTTGTTTCCCAGTTCGCCGGAAGTTGTAGCTACTACTTATCGGTGTTATTGCGCAACTTGTGTTTGATGTAATTATAGTTACTGATTTAAACAATGGAGTAATATAATTTGATTATAAGCAACGTGAGAATTTTTTAATTTATTAAAAAAAATAATAAATAAATGGATTGATTTTAAGAAATGATCCTGGAGCTAACAGGCAATTTATAATTTTCAGATTTTTTTTTTGAATAATTTAATTTAAAAAAAAAAAAACTAAAAATATGCACATGTAGGAAATTTAAAAAACTATAAGTGCAATTTTCTAAAATAATTTTTTTTTTAAATTCATCATTTTTAACGAATTTCAAAAATTATGAAACGTCAGCTAATTTCAGTATCATCTGAATTTCATATAAAATTACCAATTTTCGAATTTTTTTTTCAACAAGTAAATCAAAAAAAAAAAAAACTAAAAATATGCACATGTAGAAAATTAAAAAAACTATAGGTGCAATTTTTTCAAATATTTTTTTTTTATAACTTGTCGTTTTTTAAAGAATCTAAAAATTATAAGACGTCGACTCTTCAGTATCATTAATAAGGATACTTCTTAATTGAACATGAAGATTACTGTGATGACTGTTTGGTTTTATAGATATTTTGTTTTATATCTGATAGCCTTTGAAAATATTGAATTGGTTCCTCAGACACTAAAAGTGCCATAGAATTTTATCAGGATAAAACGAGGGTGACTTAATAAGGACTGCTCGTTTTCACAAACTCTGAGATCTGATCCCTCGTTTATTTTTCCCCTATTCCTATCATTTCAGCCCTCAGATTATAGTCTGGAGTTTTAGTCTAGTCTGCTGAGTAAAAAAATAACATACAAAAAAAAGTGATAAATAAAACTCGAGGTCATTTTCTTCATAAAAGATCTTTATGAATTTTTTAATTATATCCATGTTTATTTAAAGAGATGATCTTTAGGTAAAAAAAGAGATAAAGTGAAAGAGCTAAAAGATGGTAGAAAAATGGGTTTATTTGGTCAGAGTTAAATCGATGATACTTTGGCTGAGATTCAAAGTACAATGAATATTATTATTATTAATATAAATAAAAATATTTAACTTGTGTAATATATTTTATTTAAATATTATTGTTTTCCTTTTTTTTTTCATTAAGAGCAAACTTTAAACACGATTTCATAAGTTAGTAATGGGTTGAGTAATTGCTGAGATTTATAAATTAAATCAGGAAGATTTTAATTGACTATTACTCGGTAATAAAACAATTATAGAACGGGTGTAGTACTGGAGACAATTAAATAGGAACGAGAGAAGGAGAGAGAGAAAGAGATGAAGTGTACGGTCGATATGTAGTGAATAGCTAAATCCGATATATATTTGACAGATATATAAAGAGACTTTTCCGATGCTTTACAAAACGTTGACTCATCTGTTTTCCTCCACTGAATAAAACAATTCAAGTTTTCTTGTGTACTTCTCATCTGTGACCCGCTGCCCGATCGATCTGCTTCGTGTAATACTTTTAGTCCCAATAATTAAATTTGCTGTGACAATATTCAAATTTTTAATAAAATTCAACACTTTTTTTTTTATTTTTTTAAATACACGTAAAAAATCGGGAGTGAATTCGGAGTGAATACAGATTTTATTTAAATCTGCTCCGCGTTTACTCCGCAAATTTTCTACAGAGTACAATTTTTAATTTTTTTTGCAGACTCCAAACATGCGGAGACGATTATCACGTCGAGAAAAATGGCCTTTGCATTTGGGATTATTTTTTACATACATCCTTATCCAATTAGCAACGTCATCAAACTCAGCATCGACGTCGCCTCCTGTAGACTCAACGCCAGCTTCTACGACACAATATATTTCTACATCAACTTTTAAATCAACAACAGCAGCAGCAGCAGCTGAACAGAAGAAAGAAGTAACCCAGGATCCCAAAGTCGTTGAGCCAGCGAAGGAGAAGCCCAAAGTTGAAACGACGTCGGTGCCTAAGACAAAAGAGCCCACTAAGAACAAATCAAATGAGCGGGAGCCGGTGGTTAAAAAAGAAATCGACGGCACAACGAATACGGTAAATAAAACTGTAATTAATTAATTAACTGATTAATGAATGATAAAATAAATTTAATTTAACAGACTCAAGCTCATACCACCGTTTCTCCAAAGTCAGTCAACCCCACATGGAGACCTAAGCGTGATAATTGCAGCGCACCTGCTATCGAACAATTTCCCCGACCGCTGATGGGTCCTGGTGCTAGAAAACACGGTGGACTTATCATTCATATCCTCGTGGCAGTTTATACATTTTTCGGACTCGCGATTGTCTGCGATGATTATTTTGTCGCGAGTTTGGATCGCATTTGTGAAGAATTGAGACTAACACCAGATGTTGCGGGCGCGACATTTATGGCAGCTGGTTCATCAGCTCCAGAATTAGCGACCGTTATTATCGGTGTATTTTTTGCAAAAGATGACATTGGTGTCAGTGGAGTAATTGGTAGCGCGGTATTTAATATAATGTTCGTTATATCAGTTTGCGGTTTGTGCACATCGACGGTGTCGAAACTCAACTGGTGGCCGCTTTGCCGTGACAGTTTCTTTTACTTCATCTCTATTCTTATAATGCTCGGAACTATTTACAATGAAATAATATCTTGGTATTGTATAATAATATATATGACAGTAGTAGTAATCAGGATAAAAAAAAATACTTAGATAAAATTCAAACTGTTATTTTTTAGGCCAGAGTCACTTTTTATGCTCATCATGTACGGAGTTTATTGCGTCGTTTTGTCGTACAACAGTCGTCTTGAACGTTGGGCCAAGTCTTACAATTTGCCATTTCTTCCCAAAGACGATGAGCCTGCAGAAGAAAGTGCACTGGTTAGTTATAGATCTCTTCAAGAAGACAGAACGTCTTACACGGGACCTAATTCTCCTGTCACTGAACAAGTCGCAGCACAGGGTGGTCAGTAATTTTTTTTATTTAATCGCAAAATTTTACCTTTTTAGTTCCCCCTCCCCCATTATGACGAAAATATATACATAGAAATATTTATATATTAACAAATATGAAACTATTGACTTTCTATCGTAACAAAAAAATAAAATTTAAAAAAACAGAGGGAAAAATTTGAAAAATTGTTTGTTGAGCTGCGGACGTCACGTTTCCTTAGACCCTCGACCTCCCTTGTCATAGTAAGCGACCCTTTCCCTATATTATTATTATTAATATTTAAATACATAAATTTCCAGGTGTAGGGTTTGAATCAATACAACAACAACAGCAGCAGCAGCAGCAACAACAAGCGCCTCCAGCACCAAAACAACCAGAATATTACAAAGCGAAAGAACCAGATCCAAATGAAGTATCGCCTCTAGAGCGACCTACTGAAGGTGGACAGTGGGCTTTGTTCAAATGGGGCCTGGTTTATCCAATTCATTACACATGTCGCGCAACGATGCCTGATTGCCGACAGGAAAAGTGGCGTAGCTGGTATCCATTTACATTCTGTATCTCTATGATATGGATTAGCTTCTACAGTTACATAATGGTCTGGATGATAACGATAATTGGCAAGTCAAAATGACTAATAAATTACCATCACGATGATAGGATTATTGTCGTTAATAAATTAATATTAATTAATTCAATAGGAAGCACATTGGGAATTCCGGATACGGTAATGGGCTTAACGTTTGTGGCCGCCGGTGTGAGTGTCCCTGACGCTCTATCCTCTTTGGCTGTCATCAAAGAGGGACTCGGTGATATGGCTGTTAGTAACGCAGTCGGTAGCAATGTCTTTGATATCCTCGTGTGTCTTGGACTACCCTGGTTCATCCAAACTGCCATGATTCAACCCGGTTCTCATGTCAATGTCACCAGTAGAGGTAAATATCCCTGGAAAAATTTAAATACAGACCAGCTATCTATCTATCTATTAATTTATTGTTATTATTTAATATAACAGGTCTTACATACTCAACTCTGTCGCTATTATCAACTGTTGTCTTTCTCGTGGTCGCGACTCATTTGAACGGTTGGAAATTAGATCGAAGATACGGCGTGATCTTGATGATATGGTATCTTATTTTCATAATATTCGCTTCACTATACGAGCTCAATGTCTTCGGTCAAATGAATCCACCAGTTTGTCCCAGCGTATTTTAATTATTTTACTAATTAGACACGTCGTTATCATCATCATTATCATTACCATTATCATTACTATCTCCAGATTAACTAGCAGTTATGAGTTTTAAACAAGTGCCCCTCGAAATTGATAGTTAAATTTAATTAAATGGAGATGGGTGTAATTTAAATACGTAAAACTATTACAGTCTAGAAAAGACTTAACATTTTATCAGTATTAAGTTGTCTTGATTATTTAATTTTATTAATTATTATTATTATTTAATAAAAAAAAAAGCCTATATGGAGGTCACACGGAGAAAAATGAATGTAAAAAATGTAGGAATTTTTATTCTGCTGTCGAGAAAACTTGAAAACGGAAGTTGAGTCGTAAAAAATTATTATACTGCACTAAAAAAAATATTATAGACTTAAAATTTACACTGGAAGAAATTGGGAGTAAATTCGAAGTGATGATGGATTTTAATTCGCTCGGAGTCCCGGAGTTTGGAAAAAAATTACTCTGCATACGGAGTAAATAAGGACTTTGTTTTTTCAGCGGAGAGATTTGGATTTCTTTTCAATTCGCATCCACTTTCATTCGGAGATTTAGTATTAAAATAAACTTCTTTTAGAAGTGAATTTCACTCCGACCCGGAGTATTATCAAAATTTCATTCCAAGGGTATTAAATAAATAAGCATTCACTCCAGATTTACTCAGCTAATTTTTTACAGTGAATTGATAAATTAAAATTAAAATTCGTAAATTTTTTATCTCAATTTTTCTCGTACAAATGTTTAATCAGTCAATAGTAAATGCATTATGTTGCAATTGTTAATAATAGCTAATTACTAAAAAAAAAAAAAAATGAAATTAAAAATATATAAAAAATAAATAAATAACGATTGATAGTCTTGATATCGTCCTGTATATGACATTTGAGATGTTGCTATGAGTGTGAAAACATCGAAAATAATATTTAAGGCCATTCTCACAGTGCCCCCACTTTTGAAAAATTTCCCATGACTTCGAACTGTCGTAAGCGTGTCGAAATTTTATCAATTAATTAAAAAAAAGGGCAACGCAGTTGCAATTTCGTCAAGATATAAATTTTTAAAGAACTTGTTTACAGTTGATATCATTTAGGAGTTAAACGAAATTCGGAAAATAAATTTGAGTAAAATCTTCACGTCAATTTTATAACTAGAATTTTCAAATTTCGTAGACTAAAATTTATTTACCAAATTTCGTTTTACTCCTAATTGATAACAACTGCAGTAATTTTTTTTAAATTCTATATTTTGGCAAAATTGTCCTTTTTCCAATTAATGCTTTAATTTTTTTGAAATTAATTAATAAAATTTAAATACTTTTATGACAGTTCGAATTGAAAATTTAAAAAAAGTGGGAGGCACTGTCAGAAAATACCCTTAATAATTAAACGTATATATATTTACAAAAGCTTTATAGCCTAATTTTTTAAATACAGCTTTTTGTCAATAATTTAAATAATCACAAATAAATATATAAACGCATAGGCCTAAAACGCGTGAATTCAAGTTAATGTTTTATATAAAATTTATAAAAAATAAAATAAAAAAAAAATTATTAAAGTTATTTACGACATATATACGACGGATGGTGAGTGCACGATAGTAAATTTGCTTCTTCCTCATTACTATAACCATTAAATGCTGATATTAATAATTAATTATGTATATTCTTCCTTATCATTGCATGTTTCTTCCTTAAAAACTAATAAAATACTTAAATAAATAATTGTTAAATTTTCAAATTAAATTGCTCACACCACCCGCTCGTTAGCCGGCATTTAAATTTAAATAATTAATCACATAAGTGTATTAATAAATAATTAAATTAATTAATTATTATAATTATTATTAGCGTAGTTTAATAAAATCCCGCGTTGGCACGGCCGCTCAAAGATAACTTTGGTGATTGAGATCAAAGAGATTCCTCGTTGGATGGCGAGTAGGTTTAACTTGTGGGTGTATGTGTGAAAAGGCATCCTGTCTTCATTTGCATCGGCACCCACAAATTAACTCCGTTAAATGGAATGGAGGAAAAAAAAATGACAAGACGATGAGATGAAATGAGAGGACAGGAGAAGAACTATGAGAAAATAAAAAAGATAAGATTTAAATAATAAAATAAAATAATGATTTAAGTAAGCGAAAAATAATTAAATATAAGAACTTTAAATATGAGAAGAAATATATGAAGAAAAATCTGTTGCTGAAATATAAATAAAGAGCGACCTTATTATAAATGCCCTATCAAAAAAATTCACATGGGAATCCAGCGTAGATCCCGATATAGATTCTCGCATGGGTTCCTATGGTAATCCACACCTTGAAAAATTCATATGGGAATCTAGTATGGATTCCCATGTGAATTTTTACGAAAACTTCCTACAGGAATATGGACCATGTCAAAATTTGAATCCAGACATCCACAGATTTCTATGTGGATTTTCCATATGGGGATCCAGGTACCCATAGTTTCTCATATGGGAATTCGGACACCCATGGTTTCCTTTATGGATTTCTCATATAAATTCATACACTTCTATATTTATTTCTATGGATTCTTATATAAATCCGTACTTTTCTATATGGATTCCTATAGGTTCCCACATGGATTTTTTTGACGGGGTAAAGAAAAGACAATAATTGAAGCAGCCTTATCCAATGAAAGTATCTACACGATTGAAAACTCTGCGCGTTCCTTGGATATGTTCGAAACTTTTCGCTTACAGCAGGATCCTTTGATCTTTCGACTGACTATTTTCTTCGAAATCAGGGATCAGTCTCGTTATTAAATAGTCCTGGCGTCCTATCATACTTGAATTCACTCGGCCGGTGCCACGTTATTTATTTATTTTAGTAATTAAATATTTAAGTAAAGACACAAGACCAATTACAAGCTTTATTCATTTTATTTTATTTATTATTGTAGTTGTTAGATGTTTAGATAGTATATACATATATATTTAAATATTATACATATATATCCTGTGTAAAAAAACGTTAACTATTCCAAAGTTCGAAACAAAACAACAGAGAACTTTTTTAAAAAATTTTCTAAGCTTGTAAAAATTCAAGAGGGAAATAAATGGGCATAATTTTGAAATATGGTTAAAATTTTCATAAATAATTCAAATCAGCTTTTTCTGAGCATTTTTTGCAGGGATAAAAAATTATAAAATTTGACTTTTAATACAGAGTAAAAAAGTTTATAAGAAAAGTTAAGAAATGTTCATTTCTAATGATAATTAAATCAATACCTTTCTTCTTTATGTTTTCAGAAATTTAAAAATCATTTTAAAAAAGTTGGCCATTGTGGCGCGTTTTTAAATTTTGAATAATAAACATTTTTTAAACACAGGATATATACACAGAAAAAAATGATTACTTGTCTCAAAGAAAGATTTTCTCTCCCCAAGAACTGCAAAAAATTTCTGGGGGCAAATAAAAATTTTCTTGATGCGAGTAAAAATTTTTTTCTGTATATGTATATATAAATAAATATAAATACATTTATGGCTGTTGTTGAACGTTTTAATGTTGTGTCCCTGTCATTATTAAAATTACATAAAAAAAAAAAATCCCCGTGGAACCATTAGCGAGTGAGTGAGATTTAATAAAGGATGACGGGATATGTAATCTTGCGATCGCAAGGATCGCGCAGTGAATATTTTAACGTACTTATTATATAAATATATACATGAAGATATTTATTATTTATAATAAATTAAAAAAAAAACAAATGTATTATATAAGCATTATATGCTTAGATTGGTTGAAAGTTTGACGTTTAATCACTGTGTTAATCTTTTAGCGTTAGACAGATGCATTGTTATATTATAATATACACAATTGTAATTAATATACTGTATTTATTATTATTAAATAATTATTTATATTATTATTGATCATAAAAAAAATATATATATATTTATTGTATGAAATGACTTTTTTTTTTCGATAAAAAGCCCAATTGTTAGACCGGCTTATGGTGTTTTTACGATACCAGGGAAGAAATAGAACAATAATAGTTTTAATTATAAATAAAAATATATATAATTAATTATATAATTAGCGATTGATATTTTATTAAATAATTGTTGTTAATAAATAATTACACTTGGGCTATTTATCTTTTGACCATTAAAATAATTATTGTTTTTTAAAAAATGTATAATAAATTATTATTGCGAAATAAAATATTTACGTTTGTGTTTAAGAAAATAATAATATTTGTATATATATATAATTATTACTTGTATTATTGTATGTATTTATATTATATTTTATTATTAATAATGTTTATCAGAATAATAATTAAATTAATAATATAAAAATAATGTGCTCAGGCTATCAACGAAAAATTGTATCTTCCCTCAGAGTCAAATTGTTTTTATCTTATCTGGCTTTAGTTTATTTTTTTTGTCGATAAATATTATTTATTATTTATCTTTATAATATATATACATATATATGATGAATGAATTTAAGGAATTGGTAAAAGGGTCAATATAGAATTGTAGATGTTGTGATAATATATAAGTAATAGTTTTGCAATATTATTCATTACAGTAGACTATTTATTTATTAAATAATTAATAATAAAAAATAGTCATATTATGAAATTAAAAAAAAAAACATACATTTTCATTCTAGTGTATTTTAATTTTATGTATAATTTGTCTTTGCTATATAAAATTTATTTAGAAAAAGAATTAACTGGTAATTTTATTGCTTAATAGAGTAATTGATCTTATAATTAAATTATGATCCTGCAGTCAGTAGACGATTAAGAATTTTCGGATTTTTTTTTTAAGTTAATTAAGCAAAAAAATCTGAACATCGGTTGAGACTGCGGCCAAGCCCCAAAACTTTCCGCTAATTTCGAGCTCCTTGAAATTTTGATACTCAAAATTGAATTATATCACATGTGTATATAATATTAGTAGTGTAGTAGTAGTAGTAGTAATAGTAGTAGTAGTAGTAGTAGTGGCCCTTTAACACACAGTTGATATAATAGGCAATCTACAATTTTTGTATTTTTTTTTCAACAAATAAATTAAAAAAAAAAAAAAAAAAAAAAAAAACTAAAAATATGCACATTTAGAAAATTTAAAAAACTGAAAGCGCAATTTTTTCAAATATTTTTTTTCATAATTTACCATTTTGAAAAATAATCAAAAAAAATTTGGAAAATCCAAAAGTGCACACCTCGAACACTCATATAATATTATGAATATGTAATCATTTTAATTTTTATTAATTTTTTATCCGAATATTTTTTTTAGATGTTGAAAAATTTTGTGACAGTAGAGCACTACCTCTCCGCTTCGCGTTCGAGGTATGCAATATCAAATTATGAAGTTATAGGGCGACAACTGCTCAGGCGCGTCGAGGCGAACTTCAACATATAGATTTTTAATTGTGATCCTGTAAACATTTTTATAAGATTCATTTATTATTATTATTATTGGAATTGTAAATATTCATTTAAATTTACTTATCCTGAAAAATAAATATCCGGAAAAATGCATGATACTGAAGTTAGCCGACGTCTAATAATTTTTAGATTTTTTTAAAAATAATAAATTATGAAAAAAAAAATATTTGAAAAAATTGCACCTATAGCTTTTTTAATTTTGTACATGTGCATATTTTTAGTTTTTCTTATTTTTGTAATTAAATTCGAAAAAAAAAATTAAAAAATTGTTAATTGTCTGCTAACTTCAGGATCATAAAAATGCTTATTTTTAAATTCAAAAATTTGTATCATTGTGTTAGTTATGGATCAATATTAAATATTGATTTACAGCAGCTCAAAAATAGTAAACTCATAATTTGTAAGTATTACTTTAAAAAATACTATTATTTGTATTTAATAAATTGGTCTCTCAATAAATAGTTCAAATTTCGCGCTCATGAAGCCGCCATTTTTTCTCGAGTAAAATGGGAAAACGTGTCCGTTTAAAAACAAAGACAGATGACTAATTATAAAATTAAAAAATTAATATTTAAAAACCGTGTGACAAATCTATCAGAAACATTTGAATTATGCGCTTAAGGTTTCAAATTATCTAATAAAAAGTTTTTTTTGTAGGTCAAATTTTTGAATTATTTACAAATCATCAATTTCTGGTTAAATTGACCAATTAGTGTCAAGAGCTTTCACAAGTGACCGCAAGTGTCGCTAGTATGCGGGAGGTTGTGGGGTTAAGAACTGTCAAAAAATTTAACACAAATTAATTCCACATGAGTATGACATCTGTTTATTGTTATCATATATTTTTTCATTAGTTAATTAATTTTTTAATTATATTAACATTTTATTTAAATAAGTTTTAGTGTGAAGTATTCAAAAAATATAATTTTAATTTAATAATGAAGGGTCTTTTAATTTTTGATCATCTCAACGATGTATTGTTTACAAAATGTAATAAGAAATTTACAAATCATATGGAAAATTTGGCTAAATTACAAGGACTGATAACTGAAGATGTGGTAATTAATTAATTATTAATTATAGTTTATAATAAATACTCCAATTAGCCGGCACCTAATAATTTTGGAATTTTTTAAATACTAAATTTTTAAAAAATTGGACCTATAGTTTTTTTAATTCTCTACATGTGCATATTTTTAGTTTTTTTTTTTTTTTTTTTTTAATTAAATTGAAAAAAAAAAAAGGAAAATTTTTAATTGTTAACCTAAGGATCATTATGAAAATTTTTATAACTTTTTTTTGTATTTTTCTAGGACGAAAATTCAAAACAATTAAGTGCAAATATACTTATGCAATTATTTTCACCAATAGTGACATCTCAACAGATAATGACAACACAGTTTGGTAATTCCTATACGTCAATGAAGTGTCAGGATGGAATTAATATGGCATTTGATGATTTCATGGGCTACACATTTATTTATGTCGCTACTGATGATATTGAACTGATGAAAAGAACTCTTGGTGTTTGTATATCAATAGTAGGACATATATGTGGTCCTGATGTTGCTGTGTATGTATTAACTACCCTGATAGCAAGACTTTCTGGTTAGACAGTTGGTGTCAATTAGTTGCGATCATGTTGACGACAACTTTCAGCTTTTTCAACTGTTGACTACAAGTTGTTGCCAACTTTCTAAGAAAATTGAAGGCAAATCCATCAACTAATGGAATGTCAACTTTTTTAGAAAGCTGGCGACCAGTTGCTGTCAACTTAAGCAAGACTTTCTAGTCAGAAAGTTGGTTGCCGCAATCTGCTGCTAACTTTCTAAGAAAATTGAAGGCAACTTCGTCAACTAATGGGATGTCAACTTTTGCCACCAACTTTCTCAGAAAGTTAGTGAGCAGTTGTCATCAACTTATGGAAATCCCAATTTTTGCGACCAACTTGATGACAAGTTGCTGCAGTAAGTTATCACTAACTTGCTGCCAGCTTGGCTGTCAGGGATAAATCTCTTCATCTGTCAGTAATCAGTAAAAATAATTGTTTCAGCTTAAAGTCAAGTAAACAAAAAGCTCTGCTGGTTTCATCACTTCTGGATGCTTGGAAAGACCTACGAGATGAGGAGCAAAGTTTGCTGACTGAAACTGTCGAGCAGTTGAGCGTAAATGCCGAGCTGGCGTCATCAACATTAAAAATTTTACATGACGCGGTTGATAAACTAAAAGCTCAGTCAGATTTTCCTAATGTCCACGTTCTAGTATTGGTAGAACATAAATTTTTATCATTATACTCGAGTAAAAATGCTCAAGACCTAAACGCTGCTGATATTTTACTGATGGTACTGATGTGTAAAGCAGTAAGTGCTGAAGAAGATGATAGAAAAAAATTAACAGAAGATGCTGATGTATTATGGAGTCAAAATAATTTATTAAATGAAGAAGAACCACTGAGTATTGGTAGCAAGCTAGCAAACCCAACATCAGCAGACATCATGCATTTATTTAATGACTCAAGAGAGTCATCAGTTAATGAAGGTCTTTGTTCCCTAGCTGAAGACAGTTTGTACAGTCAGCTCGTTCTTCTAGGCTCTGATCAATCACGAACAGCAAATGTTGTTCATATATTTGAATTATCTCCTGGTATTAATTTATTGACTATCATGGAGATAACAAACTTATCAATATCATCAGGACTTTATGATAGTTTTCATTACTTAAATATTATGAATTCCTTGCAATCGCAGCGTGACTTTGACGAATTGAAACCGACATTTGATTCCTTTGATTCGTCAATTAAAAAAACAGTCGATGGTATTAAGAAATATCGCGCTCACGTTAATAATGATGTCGATATGTGCCAACGTAGATTGCAAGTCAAGTGGGAATTTTTAAGACGAAAGTACATGGATTTTTTTAAACAGCGCGATGCTGAATCAATATTACAAATAGAATCAAACATGTCAGGATTAATTGACACGATGATTGAATTATTTCGGTTGACTTGCTTCGACAGAAGTGTTTTAAAAATAGGCTGTGATGTTATTTTGACTGTCTGTAGATTAGTGAGACAAAAGTTCAATGACTTTAGCGATTTTCTTAAAGTCAAAGCACTGAAGAATTTTTCACTTGGATCATATCCTTTTTGAATACTGTTTTTTTTTTTATTTACTTTAATTAAATGTATCTGCTTACTGTATTTTATGGCGCAATGCTTGTGGTATTATTCCTTAATGTTTTGTCTGTAATATTCACGAGAACTTCCCTAACAATCAACAAATATCTAGAAGAATTCCCTGGTCTAGTTCATTTTATTTACATCGACCGAACAACTCATCGAATCACTGCGCCCACTCTAGACTTTACTAATTTAGAAACTTTGGCGTTGACTAAAAAAAAAATATGGGCGATGGTTGATCACAGCAGGAATCATCTCCAAGAAGGACAATTTTCAGTCATGTGGAAAGACACGACATTTAATTACGCTTACTTTTTGTGGTTTGAAGATAGTTCTGTAAGTATTTTTATTTTAAACAAATTGCCATCACTGAGGGCCCGTTTTTAAAATACGTTCGCATTTATGGGGGCAGGGTGTCGTTGACTGTGACAAGGGGGGTTGGGGGCCTAAGAAAACCTGAGGTTATTACAGATTTTATTAAATTGTCAGTTTTATTATTACACTCGAACTCCATTAAGGGGGGAACTGGTCTGAGAAATAAAAAAAAAATAGCATATTTTTGTGATTTTTTTTCCAGAGTGGCTTCGTTATTAAAATTCTTAAAATTTGTGACATTATTAAGCATCATTCCAAGAATGTTCTGTTAAATTTTTATGAAAAAATATTTAAAAATAAGCCAGTGGTAGTGGGGAGAGACGAGTCACCTCAAAAAAAGTCTTCATGCCGAGATAATGGAATCCGAGTTAGACTGTACAAATAATAAATTTTTTTAAATATAGAAATCTGTGTACTAGTAATTAGAGGGGTGTCTAAAAAAGTAAAATTTTGCATGACGTATTTTATGAACGGTTCCTAATTGCAATAACTAATTAATTAATAAAATTAAATTTTTAAGGGCTCGCCGCTTAAATGCAAGACGTATTTAAATCCGCAAAATAAAAATTTACCAGTACCAGGAATACTCTGCGGCGATTACTATAAAAAATTATCCCAAATATACTTCCCAAAAATTTCTCCCAATAAAATAAGAATGTATGAGTTATATTGTGTTCATCTAGGTCTTGCGACTTCCTCTTGTGTCTTAGAACACTCGAGAAGACTCGCAGCTACGATATGGGAAATCACTGGTCTTCCTAATAATCCAGCTGATATTTTATAAAAATGTGATTTTATCTTAATTAGTTATTATATTTTATATTATTTAAACAGTATTTATAATATAAAAAAATATATAGTCGAACTTCACTAACTCAGACAATCTACGGAGGAGTGGAAATTTCGACTTATCGAATGTCCCTTCTTCTTTAAAGAGTAAACTACACGCATGCGTTCTTACACCACATAAATGAGGCATACTTAAATATATATTCACACGTATAAATGTATAACATCGGTTGGAAGACAGCGTAGCCCGTAGTGGGAGTCAAGATTAAGGGGAAGTTCCGAGTTAATGGAATTTGACTGCATAAATTTATGTGATTAATTTTGTTTTTTAAAAATAAAATCTTTATTAAAGTATTAAAAGAAAATACTAGACTTAATTATTTTATTTAAACGTAAGAAATATTTACAATCCTTACACGTTTTAATATTTTCTTTTTTTGTTAGTTATCTTCTTTGGATAATAGTAAAGTATTTTTATCTTTAAACGTTAACTTTAAACTTTGAATTTTTAAATTATTATAATATCAATAAGCAGGAACAAAATATTAAATGAAAAATATAATAATTTTTGAAAATCTTAAGTACTATGAGGTGTCAGATCTGTCCACTGATTTTCTAGCCGCTTGACTGTACGATCTTGGACCTGAAGATGGAGATTTTCTGTTCTCATTTTTTAAACACTTATTATTAATACCCAAAGATACTGATGGGTTGGACAATGAGTTCTCTTTAGATTTACTCTGCACCACTTTAGTAATCGTTAGCTCATCAGATATTTGAATAATATTATTATCATCTGAGTCATCAAAATCTTTTTTAATCAAGTCTACAATAGTTTCACCACTAGAATTATCAATTCTCAACGGCTCTGTGTTTTCTAAACGTTTCGCTTCGATTTCCTTCTGCAGATTTTTTATTTCATTTTCTAATTCCTTTAGTTCACGATCTGATTGTAGTACCGCTGAAACTAAATTATCAAGATGACGTTCTGCTGCTTTATTTATTTTTACTATAGAGTCAATTGCTGGAGATCTTTCAAAATCAATCCTGTAAAAAAATACTCACGATTAATTTAAAATTATAATAGATTTATAAATAAATAATTTAAATATTTCTTACTGTAATGTATCAACAAATTTACTGAAATTATCTTTTGTAGAATTTCGCTGTTTAATTGGCGTTGGTTTGTAGTCAGATCCATCAAGTCTTGAAGCATCTGCTCCTAGATTATTAATTTTTAACTGAATTGGGTGATGAATTCTGTAAACAATTTTAAATACTCAATTCACAATCAAACATTACACTTAGGAATGAGTGTAAATGTAGCGAACATAAGACAATTTATAAATTATAAATAAATAAATCAATTAATTAAAATAATGAAATTTAAAAAAATACGCGTACTGATTTTTCATTGATCTAAAAATGCATTTTTTAATTTTTATTCTACTAATATATTATTTAAATATTTTAAAAATTGCCAGTTGTCAGTTACATTTACACTCATCACAGGGCCAGTTTTTCAAACTGGGTTTAAATTATTATTGCTGGTACCCGGATAGAAATTTATGGTAACAATTATATTAGGAATATTAATTTAAACCCGATTTGGAAAACTGGAGCTCAATAATTAAATAAAATAACATACCCGTCTTTGTTCTGTGAAAGTACGAGCCTCAATTTATGAGTATTTTTCTTTTCAGTGACAGAATAACTCAACATACCAGCAACAAAATACTGCTTATCATTATTATTAGCACCAGAAAATATATTTTCAAATTGTTTATGTAATAATTTGTCTCTTAAAGTTGGAAATAATGAATTATTTAATCTAAATCGATACCATCCAACGATTTCTTTATCATTATTATTTACAAAGTCTTTAAGTTTTGATTTATCAATTTTTCCTACTGAGTTGTAAAATGAACATGTTGGCGGCAACGGCATACTTCCTCTAATATCTTAAATAAAATTAATTATAATTATAATTATCAGTTCACTGCATATTTTTTATCAATAAATTTATCAGTAAAAAAAATAGATAAAATTCAAATAATTAAAACTTACTAATATGTATTTCTGTAGAATCAACTTGTCTGTCAGCATCAGTTACTTTTTTTGTAACATACCTCAAGACTTCACCGAGAAAAAATCCCATCTAAAAAATACAATTGTCTGTAATTAATAATCACACTTTGTATATTAATTACGTATTAATTTTAAAAACAATAAACGCCGCCGATTTAAATTTAAATTTTAGGTTAAGCATCAGCGGAAGGATTTTGAATTTTTAAATATAATTTTAAAAAAATAAATGAAAGTAATTATAGTAAATTATTATAAATAATATTAATTACTATAAATTTATTTACCTGATCGCCGACATTTCGAACATTTTCATAAATTAATAACGAAAGTGCAGCACCAGAAATCGTAACAAATGATTTATCATCCGCCATTTTTGACAGACTAATAATTTTGCATTGCAGAATTTCGCGGTTATTATTTATTACCTGTAAATAAATTCAAATAAAATATTATTTTTAAAAAGTGCTGTAATTATTATTCTAAACAATATAAATTAAATCAATAAACAATTAGTATACAAACCTCTAGGAGTTATCAGAAATAATAACAAAATTTATTTATCGCTTGAGTTTTTTTTGTGTCGGTAAAATCTACGGGTGTTTTTTTTTATTAGTCGATAAAGACGTAATTATAAATAAATGACAGTCGTGATTGTTGTTGGTGATTTATTTAAATGAAATTTGAGTAAAAATTGTAAGTTGTCAGAAGTGGGATTCGAACCCACGCCCACAATGTGGACTGCGACCTGAACGCAGCGCCTTGGTCCGCTCGGCCATCCTGACAGTGGCGGGTGGAAAAGTTAAATAAATATAAGGCCTGCGGGTACTTTTTTTTCTTTTAAAAATGATACTGAAGTTAGCAGACGTTTGATAACTTTTTGATTTTTCCAAAACAATAAACTAAAAAAAAGTATTTGAAAAATTGCACCGGTAGTTTTTTTTGAATTTAGTAATTGAAAATAAATCGAAAAACTTTTAATTGTCTGTTAACTTCAGGACCATTTTTAAAATATTTAAAAAAAATAAAAATAAATCATGATTATAATTTACGTTGTGAATTGATGAATGTTGGAACAAAATTTATTAAAAGATTTATTTGATGTCTTGATAACTGAGACGTTAATAATTTTTAAATTTATGTTCAAAGGAAAGTCAATGTAATTCATTTTTCCCGCGAAGATACAAATATAGAATAGATGAGATGAAATTTCCAAAAATAACTGACTGATGTATTTCTAGACTAAGAACGAGAGAACTAACAATGATCTTGATTGTGATGTAAGCATCAGAAAACCGCCATTCAGTTGACGTGCAAATCGTCAGGGTGATTGTATCTAGGGTTCAAATTTAAATAATTTTAGTAGTGGACATTATTTTTAAAATTATTTATTTTTCTTTTGGTAATTATTTGTTATGGCTGAAGAAACCTGGGACTATTTGGGTGAAAAATGGGAAGATATTTCACAACCGGTAAGTTTATTATTTTAAAATAATAAATTTAAAACTCTATTTTGTTGTGAAAAAGTTCAAGGATCGAGGTGTAATGACACTCTTAATTACCTCATGTTTATTCTACATTAAAATTACACCGAAATAATTATCATACATTTATTTTATACACTACACATATGATGATTTCTTTAACGCTGAATGCGTAAAGACTTTAAATAGAAATAATAATAATTATTATTATTATCGTAATAATAATTATAGTAATGCACGTTGAAGAATACAGACAAAATGAAAGTGGGACACGAGAATTTCATTGATAAATCTTTCAATAGGATTCTGGAGGATAAAATATTAATAATTGCAACAGAGTACTCATATAAATTTATGATAATAAATAAGTAAATATTAATTATCAAAATTAATTAGTTAAGAATAATTAGAGACGTAATGCAATCCTCGAACTCTTGGCAACAAATTATAGCCAAGACTAATTCTTCACTATTGCAATAGCAATATGGCGATCAAGGGTAAAGATGATCAAAAAAATTAAGATATTAAAAAAAAAAGTATAATTTTTTATAAATATTTAATAATCTATGAGCCGTCGACGCAACAATAAAATAAATAATCTCCGGTTATTCTTATCTTTATATGTACGTCAGCTTCGGTTTTTATTTTTGTTTATTTATTTATTTATTATTATTTTTATTTAAAAGGAAATACAATTTCCGATATTATAGATGATTGGATGTACAATTATCAGTTATTGCGGTTGATATTTAAGCATACAGTTGTTACGCAATAAGACTCGGAAGGTCAACAAATATACGAAAAAAAAAGGTTGACAAAATTTATTATTATTTTTAATTTAAATTTTATCTATGCGTGAACGTCAATTTGATTCGCTTCCTCTGTAATATATTTTTTCTATCATCTTGTTCAGCATCAACACGAGGACAATTAGCACGTAATTTAGTGTCAGATGTAAAACGTCACAGCAACGCTACAGTAGACTAATTAGAGCGCAGCATTTAATGAAATGACACTGATCTTTTTTACGTGTAAATCAACAAGATATTTCTTTACTTGTCAGTTTACTTTTATATGCTAAAAGTTTTATTGCGATCTATGAAATAAGATCCTTTTATTTAACAATTTAAGTCAAAAGTCTCAAGTCTCGTATTATTGTTACTTGACTTTTATTTTAAAATTTATACCGAGTCATTAAAATTTTTTCTTTGACCTTCGGCATCATCAAAGATGTTGTTCTTTATAAATTATCATCACTAGTCTTCTTAATTCGCTGGATTAAATGATGCAGGATAACGTCAGTGTTGTAAAACTATAAAGATGGATTATCTAGAATACTAGATAATATATATGTATTTATTTATATACAGGATTTATATTAAATACATATATGTATTGATATAGAATGTAAGTTTTTTTCTAAATAATTTATTATATATAATTTATTAAAGTGACCTTATAGATATGAACTTGAAATGGAAAATGCTTCGGCGCATTGATTCGTGCCCGTGAACTAGTGACCGAAGTTCCATACGCGCAAGAACCCTATAAAGAAGATCCGTACGACGTGCTAAGAACTTTCATTCTACGGAATCTAGAAGAGAGTTGATCTATCAAGTACCACCGGAAGTGTATACTTATATACATATATATCTTTCTTTATCGTACCTGCAATTTAAAATTACAAAATTAAAATAAAATAATTAACGAAAATTAGTAGCAGTAAAATTTGATTATACAGGAGTGATATGAAGACTAAAAATTTATCACTTTTTGATAAAATCTGCAAGTGTTACAGGGAAGATAAATCCCAAGACGAAGATGACTCATTAGAAATGTCTTTGGACGTCACACCTCAGGTATAAAATTTTTAAAAATTTACAGAGGGAGAAAAACCTGTAGGTTTTAAAAAGCTTGACTTTCTTACTAATGACTCCGGTATTTGGAAAAACGTTTGTTTATTTTATGCCATTAGTCTAATTTAGTCAATGAATTTGCGTTTTGGTTGAGTTTTTAAACAGGATGGGGTCGACGATAAGTAAACGAAGTTTTTACATTACATCGTTTGATTATAGTCTTAAAAAATCGCGTGTACGTATAAAAAAGTGAATGAATCGAGACGCAAAAGATTTTGTAAGTCGATCGGGGCGAGGTCGAGCTCGATGGATATGTCAAGTATATATGTATCCTCAACACGTCGAACTGGCTACGTAACAAATCACGCGAGTCCGAGCGTTGCCGAGTAAAATCAACTTGGTATTGACCTAGCAACTCGCGCGTGCGCTTTTTTTTTCTTTTTGAAATTTACTAAACTTTTTCTTCATTTAAAATAAAATTTATCAAAATAAATGATGTACTCTGAAGTAAAAGAGAAAGTCCGGTCAAAAAATTTCGATTTCGCGCGCAATCGATTTATGATCATTAGATATTATTGCAGAATAATTATTCAAGTATTTAAATTTTCTATCATTTATGACAATTAAAGCATGAAAGAATATTTTATGATAATTTGATTACAAATGACGTGTAAAGAAACTGATAGGCGATAAATCCTATTATGTATGCAATAAACAAATAATGATAATTTTTTACCAGTAAATACTTAGATATTAATTAGAATTAAGTATAAGAATTTACAAGCTATAAAAAGTTTTACGCGTCACTTAAAGTATTGTTAAATTTACCATCACATATATTGAATGTGCCGTTATAAATTAAATTATTTTCTTGGTAAGACATCAGCAAACCGGATCGGCTTGTTCGCGTATCAAATTTTTTTATTTATCCATACAATTTTATTCGCTTGGATTAAATATTTAAATGGAAAGTATATCAGTAGTATATAAACGGCTGGCCAATGTACACAGCATACAGTCCAGTTGAATTTATCATTGATTAGAGTTTTATCTGGACACTTGGCTTTAATCAGCGTAGTATGTAAATAAATAAACATACCAGGAAATAATAAAAAATCAAAAGTCCAACGGCCGAACAATATGTGATTCATAAATATGTAATCATTTAAATGTATACTTAAACATCCATCTTAATTATTTTATCTGAAAGAGTAGATTAGATTTATGATTAATGATTTTTAAAAATAATTTTTGTAGACTTTTGACGTGATACAGTCACCGTAAAGCGTTTATAATTATTACATCTATTATTAGATATTGGAAAGTGTTTAAAGTTCAAAGAACTTTAAGTTCAATCAATGATCTTACTATTGTCACATATGAATCCACGTGCGCGTAACACTTATGTGCTGTTCTCTCCACATCATTAATTCCAAGTCATGGATTAGTTCCACGTCTACGTTGATAAATCGTTCTTTTAACTTCTCTTCTTCTTAGTTTTTTTTTCCATTATAATATAACCCAAACCTTCTCATGGTCCGTTTTTTTTATTCTCCACCATCTTCACCGTGAACGTAAACTATTTTTGTTAAAAGCTGTTCGGGAGATTTATATCTTCAAAGTACTTGTATCGATGGATTTATATTTAGACAGCCCTTCACCTTGAATATAAAACTGCCTAAAAAAAAGAAAATTCTACAATATAATTATTTAAAAAATTTTGATTTGCCAAAAAAAATTATTTACTCCATCCAGAAAAAAAATATTTTTTGGCGCAAAAAATTTTACTCGCCCTAAGAAAATTTTTATTTGCCTCAAGAAATTATTTGCATTATGAATTGAAAACGAAAAATTTCTTGGCGCAAGAAAATTTTTCTTTTTATTTCATAATTCAAAATTTTTTTTGCGCCAGTAAATATTTTTTTGTGCACTATCGCATTAATGTTAATATTTATTTCTCAAAATTACAATTATAATTGATGTCTTATGAATCGATGCATGAGTTTTACATTTCCTTATCTCAATTATTTTTTTTTTTTCACTGAAGTTCTTACGTAACTTAAACGTTCTACGTAAAAGAACTTAACTCGTTAGCTGCACGCGTTCACGTATATTTACATGTATAATGTAATGCATGTACACATATGCAGGTGTATAAAGACGTAATAAGATAGGAGTAATGACTACAAAGTTACTTAGTTTGATTTAACAACGTATTCAAGTTCATTTCCCAGTAAAGTTCACTGATTAAAAAAAAAAAAAGAAAGAAAGAAAATCACGTGGCTTTTAAATTTCTTTACCTTACTAGAGTTTCGCGCGCGTATGAGGAGAAACTTATATGAGGGGGGATTAAAAATGAGATATGCGCAGGTGTGAATCAATCGATCGTTCGATGTTTCCTTTTGCTATTTCCTTATTTTATTTGCATTTGTAATTATAATTTACACTAAATTATTAAGGAAAATTATCATCGACACTAGATTATTGAGAAAAAAAAAATGATTATTAGACAATTTAAAAAAATGATATAGACAAAAAATATTTCTCATTAGTAATGTAGTACCTGGATATTTGAATGTTAAATTATTGCATCAGATAATTTACTCGTGTATAAATTTTGATTAATAAATAAAATTAATTATCAACTTGATTTTGCTTGAATAAATAGACTTTGATATTAAAAATAAATAACTCAGGGAATCCCTTATCAATTTTAAATTCAAAGTCAATTAATACTTCGGCTGAGAAAAAAAATCTTTTATTATATTCCATAATGTCAGATAACGATTATGTTAAATGTGAAATAAAATAAGTTTATAAATAATCTTGCTCGTGATAATTTAAGTTTTATTACCAGGTCAAGAGATTATCGCTGTCAAATTAAATTATACTAATAAAAATTAACGAATATCAATTAGAAAAAATTAAATATTACATAATTTGAGGTAGGTCGTAATCTCTGCTTATTAATTTCATTAAATTATATTTTATTTAAAATTTTTTTTAATAATATCCGACTCTTATCTCAATTTAAAAATAATTTTCATAACAATATCGATAGCTTTAATCATTTATTACTAATTTATTACTAATTTCTTGTATTTAAAATAAAATTATGCTCTTCCTTAGATAAAAAATTAATTATGTCTTAATTTCTACGTCAGTTAATTCATAGAAAAGTTCGTGATCAAGTAAACATGATCTTGAAACAGATAAATAATTAAATATGACGTATTAAATTTATCATGATGTAATTACTAATAATAGATTTTTTTTTTAATTATTTTAATTTAAAAAAAATTGACATCAATCAAGGACATTAGGCATTGCCCTGAAGTGAATCAATGGCATTGACGTAATTTCTGATTTAAAAAAATAACAAAACAAATATTAACAAAGATTGCATGAGAAAGTTAATTTTAAATGAACATAAATTATAAATTGATTAGATATAATCAATAATGGAAGTACTTAACGTCAAAAGAAAGTATGAATGGTACGTGACGTTTAACACGTACAGTGACGAGCCTCCAGTTTAATAATGCTTATTCAACATAGCAATCCTTAACATAATCCTCATGCGTATACTACAAATATATATAGAAAGAGAAGCAAAGTAATACCCAAGGACCTTTGCATCATACGCAGAAATACTTTCGTTCTGTTGCGCGATGAGGATCAAATTACCCCCGTCTTTTCAGGTTGATGCAATCCGTTGTCTGAAAATCGACACCGTAAAAAATAGTTCAGTAATAAACTAATGTATGTTTGAAAAAAATATATAACATCCATACTTAATATTGATTATTGTAATGCAAATTAGCATAAATAATTAATGAGATAAATTACCAAACCCATTAATACATTCACTGCCTATATAATTAAAGAAAAAAGAAATACAATAAAGCTTGATGATGTAACATTTGGTATTTCCCGCGATAGAGGGTGGTCTTGTGACCTTATTTGCCCTTGAAAGCGGACGAGCCTCCAGCAGTGTGTTGCTTCTGCGCAGAATGGACCCATATTATGAAGACCAGAGTGCACACAAGAGTACAATATGTGTAGTTATGATGTATTGGTGTAATTGTCATACGTACACAGGACTGTAAATATAAAGAGGAGAAGAAACTTGTCCAAGTAAAGTGGGGAAATAATTTTCTGTGCTCGTGTGCTGGTATATCACGACATATATTAATACTAACATATATGTGCTGGCTAAAATACTACTGTGAACTGGTAGTAATGCCACTGGTATGTCGATAGCTTTACTTTGCTTGGATCTATGCCCCCACTTGATATATTTCTCCTCTTTTCATGGAAGAGAATTTTAACTGGAGGTGGTTAGGTAGAGCAGGCGCCTTTTAGCTTCACACATCGCAGTCACCGTTGGTCTTTCTAGATATTTACCTCGTATCGAGAATTTAAAATCGAGATTTATTAAAATTATTTAAAATATCTATTTTTCTTTATATTTACCTGAGTCATATTGACTAATTATAAATAAATTACTTACTGTTATAATTGGCGGTGATTATTTTTAAAAATTTGAATTAATTATTGCACCATTGTGTGGGTATCGAACGACTGCCGGCTTCTGTAAAAAAAATCGAGCGCTTAATTATTTATTTAATTAACTTGTATTGTTAATTAACGATACAAATACGGATTTACTGTTGAATTAATTTATTTAAATAAATAATTATTATTAAATAAAATAAGTGCTGATGAAGATGAAGACTTCGCCGACAAATCTGGAGAGTTTAGTGAAGCCAGAGGTAAGATGTCAATATTTCGTTGTCTGTAAAAGAGAAAGTGTCAAATTTAAATATTTATAAAATTATTTTATTTTCGCAGGTGTAATTATTTTTTTTTTAATTTCTACTATTGTATTTTTTTATCTATTTACTAAAACAATTAATTATTACGTAGCACATGAGTTCTGTCTTATCGATCCATTAAAGTCGTGAGCAAGTTTTCCTTTACTCCAAATAAAACTAAATTTAAAAATTCATTGGCTGGTTTTTCCTTTTCTTGACGCATTTTCCCCTTTTTTTTTTTTAAAATCAATATTTTTATTTTAAAATAATTTTTTTTTTTTACACTTTACTATAAATTTGAGAAATAAACTTTCATTCTTTCATCATCCATTATTCAGAATGTTAATTAATTGCCGGCTTCCGGATTAATGGTAATTTTATTTAATCGCTTTGAATATTTAATAATTACATAAAATAATATTCTAACTTCATAATAATGAAGGAATTAAATTTATAAATTAATGCGTGACCTCATTAAAGTTTTTAATCTCTAGATCCACGTGTTCGCGGGTTATAACGTCAAGTAAAAATAAATTTATTTTATTTAAACAGCCATCAATTAGCATTTATTACTTATTAATTATCAATAACTAGTATATTAAATCGCTATATATATTTATTAAATATAAAATTATTAAAACAGCTGACATATTTTATTTTCCACGTGTCTCACCGGCAGGATGTGTCGGATAAAAAACATGTGTTTAATCAGTATCGATACCGGTCCTCTGTACTAAACTTTTTATTTTTCTATATATATGTATATATATGTGTATATATATATATATATATATATATATATATATTTAATATTCATTGTATATAGATATGATATGAAGGATAAATTAATCCACATGTGTATAAATATTTAATATTCATTAATATTATTATTGTGACAACCCTATTGGCTGATATGCGGGTGTGTCGATGACGTAAGAGATGGATCAATGTGGGAAATACTGAGAAAGAGTAAACGGATGTCCGTAGTAAAAGCGCGCGAGAATATCAAAGATACTGCACTTTATAACATTGACATTCAAATTAGACTTTATATATATATGTATACTGAAAAAAAGATTTGGCGCAAGAAAAATTTATGATACTCAAGTTAACTGACGTCTACTAATTTTTGGACTTTTTTCAAAACGATAAATTACAAAAAAAAAAAAATATTTGAAAAAATTGCATCTATAGATTTTTAAATTTTCTACATGCGCATATTTTTAGTTTTTTTTTTTCGGGTAAATGATTTAGTGAAAAAAAAATTTGAAAATTGTTAATTGTCTGCTAACTTTATGATACTCAAGTTAGCCGGCGTCTAATAATTTTTAGATTTTTTTAGAAACGATAAATTATATATAGAAAAAAAAAATATTCAAAAAAATTGCACCTATAGTTTTTTTAATTTTCTACATATGCATTTTTTTTTAGCATCATAAAAATTTTGCATTGTGAAATGAAAAAAAAAAAATTGTCTTTGGACTAGAAGAAATTTTTTGGTGTAAGAAATTTTTTCTCGCTTCAAAAAATTTTTACTTGGCTCAAGAAAATTTTCCTTTTCAATTATATATATATATATATATATATATATATATATATATATATATCTTCTATGTTTTTATTTACTATATTAGTCATTCGTCATAATTATTATTATTGTTATTATTTATTTCAAATTTAGACCTTTGGATATAGACTTGGTCTTTAAATCTATTCAAAAAAATTATTAAGTAATTTTTCTTCCTTAGAACATTGTCTATTTATATTTTTAATTTATCTAAAACATAAATTATTAAAACTGCGTCGTTTTTATGACGTCTGTAAATTTAAATAGATTAGTTGGACACGTGCTTATGAAAATGTTCCACGTAATTTACTAAAATTGAAAATAGTCAAATGATTAAATACCTATTTTTTTTTTTTTATCATCGACAATTGAAATTAAAAATACACATTTTTTTTTTAATTGTGATTGTAATTGATTTTTTATCAGTTAAATTGATGAAGTAATTACTGAAATTATTAACGTTAAAGGTTGAATTGAATAAAAATTTCAATGTCAAAAAAGTACTTAAGTTTAATTTTTGTGATTTAAAGTTGTTTGTTTTTTTTTCTTTCCTCATATGACAATAATAATCTTGCAATAAATATAATGATTTTTATGCAGAAAAAAATTACGTAATTCGCAAGAGTTACGATAAGCAATATTTCAATTTTAGTGATGAGAATAAGCTTTGGAAATTCAAAAATGACAATAAAGATAATAAAATACTCTCAAGTGATTTGTTGATAGAAACATTTGCATATTAATTCGAATTAAGACCAATGTAATTTACAACTTAAGACGGGATTAATTATTAAATAATAATGATATTTACTAATGGATTTACTTAATTTATTTTTTATAGATAAAAGATGCCTGCAAGGATCTTGTTCTTTCGGATGAACAATTGCGCATGCTGATGACAAGTCTTACTCATGAAATAAAACGTGGGTTATCTAAAGAAACTCATGAGGAGGCTATCGTTAGATGCTACACGACTTATGTTCAAGATCTTCCCAATGGAACTGGTAATAAACTTTTAAATTTGATCATTTTTAATGTTTTTAAAATATGCAATGTCTTTTGATTGTAATGATCGTATTAAAATTTTGATAATTAATAAAAAAAAAGTTACAGTATTAATTGAAAAAAGGGCAACGCAGTTACAATTTTGTCGAGAAATAAATTTAAAAAAAAAATTATTTACAGATGATATCAATTAGGAGTTAAATGAAATTTGGAAAATAAATTTTAGCAAAAACTTCATGTCAATTTTATAATTCGAATTTTCAAATTTTGTTTAACTCCTGATTGATAACTACTGACAGTAATTATTTTAAAAATCTATATCTCGGCGTAATTGTAACTGTTGTCTTTTTTTAAATTAATGCTTTAATTTTTTTTAAATTAATTAATAAAATTTTAATACTCTTATGACAGTTCAAGGTCATTGGATATTTTTAAAAAGTGGGGGGCACTGGCTAAATGTCTTTAATAAAAAAATTTTTTTTTGTTTGTAGAAAAAGGAAATTTCTTGGCGCTTGATCTCGGCGGCACTAATTTTCGGGTCTTGCTTATAACATTAGACCACACGAATTTTGATATGAAAAGTAAAATATACGCAATACCTCAGACACTTATGTTGGGTTCAGGTACACAATTATTTGATCATATTGCTCAGTGTCTCGCGCTCTTTGTCAAGGACTTGAAATTAGAGAAAGAAGTTTTACCGCTTGGTTTTACGTTCAGTTTTCCCTGTACTCAGCATGGTTTGACTAAGGGTATATTAGTACGATGGACAAAAGGATTTAATTGCAGTGGAGTCGTCAGTGAGGATGTTGTTGCTCTACTTGAGGCTGCTATTGCTAAAAGAAATGTAATTATTATTTATATTTGTCATATTATTTTTAAAAAAATTATAAATGTATGTTATTAAATTTAAATAAATTAATGTTATTTAGGATGTCAGAATTGATGTCTGTGGAATCTTGAATGATACCACAGGAACACTCATGTCTTGTGCATGGAAGAATCACAACTGTAAAATCGGTTTAATTGTCGGCACAGGAAGCAATGCTTGTTATGTTGAAAAAACTAAAAATGTTGAGTGTGCAATCCCTGGCAATTACAATCCAAACAAAGAGCATATGCTAATTAATACTGAGTGGGGCGCAATGGGTGAACGCGGTACTTTAGACTTTGTTGTCACTGAATTTGACAGAATCATTGACGAAAATTCAATAAATCCTGGAACACAAATATTTGAAAAGATGATTTCCGGTATGTACATGGGTGAATTGGCCAGGCTTGTACTGGAGAAGCTCGTTGACGCTGGTCTTCTGTTCAACGGCAAATGTCCTCCGGATCTAAAAAAGCGAGGAAAATTTTTCACGAAATATGTCTCGGAAATTGAAGCGTAAGTTATAAATAAATATTTATATCCGTTGATAAAATATATATTCACCCAAATCCATATGGGAATCCAGCCTAGATTCTTATGTGGGTTCTCACATGGTGTTTATCGGATGGATTTCCATATGGTTTCTCATAGAAATCCAGCATAAATTCCGATATAGATTATCACATAAGTTCCTATAGGAATCCACACCATGCCAAATACATATGGGAGTCTAATATTATTTTTACAAAGATTTCCCATGGGAATCTGTACCATATCAGAATGGGAATCCCGGTACCCACAGTTTCCTACATAAATTTCCCATATAAATCCATACACTCCTATATTAATTCCTATACATTCTTACATCAATCCATACTTTCCTATATGGATTCCTATAGGTTTCAATGCAATCCCACATGGATTTTTTTGATAGGGTAATTAATTTATTGCATTATTTTTACAGAGATCCAAAAGGTAAATACACAAACTGCCGAGAAGTCTTAGCAGAATTAGGTATCGTCAATGCAGCTGATCAAGACTGCGAAAATGTAAGATACGTTTGCTCAGTAGTATCGAGAAGAGCAGCTCATCTCGCAAGTGCAGGAATCGCGTGTTTGCTTAATAAAATTGGAGAAAACAATGTAACTGTCGGAATCGACGGTTCAGTTTATCGATTCCATCCTCATTTCCACGATCTTATGACTGAAAAAATCGGCCAGCTACAGAACTACACGGTAAATTTAAATGATTAATCAACAATTATCTATTTATTCATGTATTATCAAGTAATTGTATTAATATTTGGTTAATTAATTTTTCAGTTTGACCTAATGTTATCTGAAGACGGAAGTGGACGTGGTGCAGCATTGGTAGCAGCTGTCGCCGCGCAAAAACGGTGAAGTCAATCACCGACTAAATAAAATAAATTTATTATAGAATAATTTTTAAAATAAAGTGCGAATTTCATACTAAAATTAAACAGCAAATAATAACATTAATAATAATTATTAAAAATGAAGTAAAACAAAAATAATAATGATTGACACTTAACTTGTACATAGAGCACAAACATTTGTAGCCTACATGGATCATTGAGATGAATTTATTAGGCTCTTGTTTCATACGTTCTTACTCGAAAAAATTATTGACTAATTTGAGTAAGACAATAATAATAATAATAGAAATAATAACATAATCGCGTGCCCATATAAATCAATGAGATTGACAGTTAATTAATTAAATGCTTTCTCATGTGATTTGTATGCCGCTCAGGATATACAGATTATAAATTAATTACATGTATATTAACGGGCATGTGCACTTGAAACCGTAGACAGAAATAATTATGTGTTACTTATATATATATATATATTTTTTTTTCTTCTTTACTTATTGTTTTCTTTTTTTAATCACAAAGCGCAGTGGACATATTTAATAAAATTAAAAATCAGTTTAAATTTATTAAAATTGTAAGAGATGTGTACACTTTGTATGAATTAGTAATTTTATTTTATGAGTAATTGTGAATTTAAGTGTGCTTGTGTGTGAGTGTATATGCACGGATAAAGATTTAACAAAGATAATATTTATGTATAAATAATAATAATAATAAACTGCGCTTAGGACAATTTATAAGTTATTTATATTGTCAGTTTATCTTTTGACGCGCGTAAATTATTAAACGTGCAAACGAATTAGGTTTTAAATTTTAAAATTTACTTGGATGAATATACATAGTCGTTGAAATAAACTATTATTAATATTTTAAATTAATATGAACGAGATCTAACGCTGTATGATAGTTTTAAAATAATTATTTTATGATGTCTTCCTTTGTTTAACTTTATTTTGTAAATTATTTAATAAGAATATTGACTTGTCAACTGTGTAAAGCTGATATATAAGCGCTGGTTTCTGTCTAGTTTGCTATCAAATTATTTTTAGTTGCCATGAGTATTTATATATATATATATATTTTTTTTTTTTTTTTTTTTTTTTTTTTTTTTTTCATTTATTTTTTTAATTTTATTCCTATCATTCAGCGTTTAATTAATTGTTCAGATAAGTACTTAAAAATAATCGATTGAGAACTTAAAATTTTTATTTTTACTGGAAATTATTAATAAAGAGTGTTGATATAAATGTTATAAAAAAAACTCCTTGATAATAAATAAATCATCTCAGTAAAATATAAATAAATGAATGAAATATTATTGTACTTTTTTATGTTCTGAAGTATGCAAAAATTTTTTTCAAATGTATCGTTCAAGTTGGAGAATAAAAAACATCTTTATTCTTTGAAGTAAGACATTATTTTTATTATAAATTTATTTTTAAATAAAATTGCTTACCGAAAACACGAAGCGTTGGGTGTCTGCTATTCTGATTCTCCTGGATTATGTTTGCACTTCCTGGTGGGTCCGAATTACGTGCAGATTTGATGCAATGTTACGGCATTTTACCATAAAATAGTAGTGTTGCACTGTGTTACCGTAAAAACCCATAATTTTCCGCAAATTACCGTAAAATGCGGGAAAATTGTAGTAAAATACCGTAATTCGGATCCGCTAGACATAACTATACAGATATTCAGTTGTCAGTTGTAATTTTTTTATGACAAAAGTCTCATTCAGGATAATGGACCCGATCCTTTCAATGCAGATCATTCTGAAAAAATGGATTTTTAGTTTTCATATTTTTATTGATCTACTTGTTATCAATTGCATATTTACAATGATCCTGAAGTTGGCCGACAGTACAATTTTTGGATTCTTTTTCAACAATTCAATTTAAAAACTAAAAATATGCACAAGTAGAAAATTAAAAAAACTACAGGTGCAGTTTTTTAAATGTTTTTTTTTTTTTTGAATTTACTATTTTTCCAAAATCCAAAAATTATTAAACGTCTGCTAATTTCAGTATCAATATTTAATGATCTTGAAGTAAGTTGACAGTTGACAGTTTTTTGATTTTTTTTCAATTCAATTTAAAAACGAAAAAAAAAAAAAAACTGAAAATTTACAAATGCAGTAAATTGAAAAAACTACAGGTGCAATTTAAAAAAAAAATCCAAAAACCGGCTAATTTCATGATACTGAAGTTAGCCGACGTCTAATAATTTTTGGATTTTTTTTAAACGATAAATTATTTAAAAAAAAGTATTTTAAAAAATTTCACTTATAGTTTTTTCAATTTTCTACCTGTGTATATTTTGAGTTTATTTTTTTAAAAATAATTTATCGCTTTTAAAAAAATCCTAAAATTATTAGACGTCAGTTAACTTCAGAATTATCTAATTTCAATATCATATAATTACATAGCTTACAATTATTTATTATTTGCAATTCCTATCCTCTAATTACATTTTATATTATTTTACTTTTGCAAATATAATTTTGTAAATTTTTGAAAAATTAACACGTAGATTTATTTCCATTTGTTTTAGGAAAAAGTTTATGAAAAACTGATGACTTTTATATTTGATGTGATGGCAGCCTTCGCCTTCGGCTCCAGTAAACCTCACCCTCGTCTGGATTCGCCTTAAATTTACTATACATTGATAAAGAAATTACTTGCAGTCTTGAAAAATTCAAAAATCTTCCACACGATGCCGCTAGTTTAAAACTCCTTTTTGTTGTTGTCATCTCATCAGTCATAACTTTAACAATAGAATAATTATTTTTCCACATACTAATAAATTTCCTCCTATAAAAAATCCCAGTACAAAATTAAATTTATTCAAATAAAATAAAACCCAAATGTGCGCGTTAAAATTTTAAAATATTTACACTGAGAGTAAGTCCATGACAGAAAAACTTTTAGTTTTCTCATCTCAAGTCTGCTGAGGTTAGAATTTTCAATAACCTACTTTTGTAAAGTGATTGAGTTTAATCAACTATACAAACAAATAAAAGCCAAACAATTAAATATTATCGTACATACATGCACTTTACCGTAAAACAATCATAAATTGCTATCAATAACAAGATTAAAAATAATTTAAAATTACAAGTTTTATTTTCTTGTGTCAACGTGTCAACAATTGCAATCACATGCTTCTATTTATCAGTAGATCTCTAATTAATTTAATTTAATTACATAATAATAAGTGGAATTAATATGAGTGTAGATGCAGCAGACATCAGACAATTTATAAATTTTAAATAAATAGATAAGTAAATTAAAATAATGAAATTTAAAAAAATGCACGTACGGATTTTGCATTTATTTAAATATGCATTTTTTTATTTTTACTCTATTTACATTTTGTTAATTTATTATAAAGTTTAAAAAGTTTACTATTTTCTGCTACATTCACACTCGTGTACGAACTTTTTTAAATTACATATAAAAAACTTAAATAATTAAAATAGCAAAATTAAAAAAAATGCATGTACTTAATTTTGAATTGTCTAAACATGTCTTTTTTTATTTTTATTTTATAAACATTTTAATTTATTATTTTAAAGGTTTAAAAATTTTCAAATGTCCGCTAACTCACACTCATAAATTAATTTTTTTCTGTTACACAGATTTAAAATAAAGCAACAGATTAAATGGTGCTCACAGGTGCCATGGAAAGAAGAATAAAATTAAAAACACTTAATAGCCACATAACTTGTAAAATATGTCGTGGTTATTTAATTGACGCAACAACAGTTACCGAGTGCCTGCATACTTTTTGTAAAAGTTGTCTAGTTAAACATTTGGAGGAAAAACACACTTGTCCAACATGCCAAATAGTTATACATCAGTCACACCCACTACAGTATATAAGTTTTGACAGGACAATGCAAGATATTGTTTACAAACTTGTTCCTGATCTGCAAGAAAGTAATTCATTTTTTTTATACCATCAATTATTCATAAGTTTTTTAATGGAGATTTGAAAAAAGGCGGGGGAGCGGGAGATTTCAAAAATCAATTACCGGAACTTGGAAATTTTACTCTGAAATTTTGAAAGCTGGTGTCTGGTTACGATTTAAATGAATGATCAGATGAAGTAATTGAAATAATTATTAATTTGTTTGTTTGTTTTATAGATGAGATAAAAAGGGAACGTGAGTTTTATCGAGCACGTGGGCTGCCGTGTCCGAAAGATGTGTTACCAAATGCTGGTGATGTTGAAGATGAAAAAGCCTCGGCGGATGCACATGCTGAGGCTGATTATCATCGTGCTGATGAACAAGTCAATGTTTGTCTTGAGTGTATTAGTACTAATTTAAAAACACTAAAAAGAAGATTCATAAGATGTTCAGCACAGGCTACGATAACGCATTTAAAAAAATTTATTGCCAAAAAAGTTCTAAATGGATTAGAAAAATATCGTGACGTTAGTATTTAATTATAATTATTGTTATCAATAATTAATTGTGATTTAATATTTTTTAAATTTTTATAGATTGACATTCTGTGTAATGATGAACTATTAGGTAAAGATCATACACTAAAGTTTGTCTACGTAACACGATGGAGGTTTAGGGACCCACCCTTAAGATTACAATACCGACCAAGAATAGATATTTAAGTCAACACATATATTTAATAACAATTAAGAGTTATTTTATAATTTAAATAACTTTTATTATTCGACTACTCTTCCAGTTTATTTTTATTTCAACGTGAGGTAAAAGTCCTAGTACCCGATTAGGGAACTAGTACTAGATCACTACATGTATATGTATGTGGATATTTAGTAACATTTAGTATATATAAATATACAAATACATGAGTGATCAGGTACTAATTTCCTGATCGGGTACTTGCTTCCTGATTGGGTACTAGTTCCCTAATCGGATACTAGTTTCCTAATCGGGTACTGGGTCTCTTACCTTATCATTAATTAGCAATCTAAGTACTTATTGCATATTTAAAGAAGACGTTAGCAAATCACCCAAAGTATTTTTTTTGCATTAACATGAATTTAATTATTTAATTATTTATATTTTTAATTAAATTAATTATTGATTATTATTATTATTTTTATAAGTGTGTTTATATTTTGTTTAGGGACAATAGTTTTAATGACTTGATTTATTTTTTTCTTAAATCATTTATTATCTTATTTTTGAATTACGAATATTTTTTATTTGTTTTTGTAAATTATAGAAATATTTTTGAAATGCAATTTATTGTAATGATTTAAAAAATTATTTTTTTATTTAACATTTATCAATTGACGAATTTTTAAATTCAAAAATTAATTAATTTGAAAAGTTTTTTTATACTTGATTATTATGAATTAATTTAAAAATTTAATCATGTTTGATTTTATTAATTGACTTACAATTAATTTTTTATGATAAAAAAAAAGTTTTTTAGTTGAATTTTTAGTTTTTAATTTACTAAATTTAATATTAAAATTAAATGAATTTTGAGTTGATTAATTTGTAGAGAAAAAAATATGAAAATTGCTCTTTAAATAATTAATATTATTATTGATAATTAATAATTAATATCAGAGCCAAGTCAAAAGTGTGAATATTTTTTTTTTATACATAACTTTGTATATTTATGCACATATATCGAAGTTTATTTAAAATTACAATCATGTTTGAAAAAAATAAATTTAGAATAATATATTAAAAAAAGGTACTGATAAAAAATATTTTTTGACTAATTTGAACGTTAATAAATATTCTAAATAAACTTTGATAAATTACCGCTTGTAGAAAAATAATTAACGAAATGGAACCGGGTATATTATTCGTTGAGCAAGTGTGTGATTGTATATAATAGAAAAAAATATCAGATTAAAATGAGATAAATAAGTAAGATAAAAATAATTTAAAAAAGTTTGGATAAAAAAAAGAAATTTAAAAAAATTAATTGACATTATTAAAACAATTAGAAGCATTGTCAAAGCTTGTTTATTGAACACAGTGTGTCAGTATAAATTATTATAAAATAAATATGTTTTGTACAGTATATTAATTTGGTTTAATTTTTTAATCATTTTTAAAATTACGATTACCAACGCCCCTATAAATTTTCGAATAATTTAAAAATTGTAAGACTTTTTAGAAAACGATATTTAATACATAATTTTTTTTTTACAATTAAATAGGGCAGAGGTACCGTTTTTGACCACTTTAGGGCCAGTTTTGGACACCAAAAATTTAAATAATATAATTTGTTAAATATGTAATGACATGTTACTTTGTATATTTTTTTAAAGATACTTTTATCCCACTTGAATACAAGATTTTTAAACTTCCCGCTATAAAAATATAAAATTTTCAAAAAAGGAAGTTATTGGTTTCGGTCTGATTTTCGAAAATAAACGATTTCATCAGATGTCGACGTTTTGAGGTCTAAGGAATCTATTCTGACTATTTCCGGATAGATGTCCACGTGTGTGTTTGTAAACTAATTCTTGTCTTAGATCTGATTAGATTTTAAAGTCGATCGGGTTAAGTACTTTACGAGTTATAAGAATTCTTGGGCCTCCAAGCTCGAGGACAGCGGGAAGTTTTGGTGTTGTCCCACAGGGTCAATCGTTTTTCGGATTTTTTTTTTACTTCATTAATTTAATAAAAGTTTTAAATGTCCAAAAATGGGACAGTGGCTATAAGTGGTACTTCTACCCTAGATAAAATATAAACTATCTAGTCTGTAAGTATTAAAATATATAATTTTTATCAATGTTAATAATTTAAAATTGATTAATTAATTTAATATTTCAGCTGATTAATGAAAAATAAATAAGTCGGGTAATCTAACACGTGCCCCAATATCCGACCAAGGAAAAATGCATATTTTAAAAAGACGTCAAGGGAATGAAAAAAAATTTTTAATTCATTTTATTTTTATTTTTCATATTTATTATTTATCCTATAAATTATTTACATTTATCTGCTGTCTAATATTTTGATATTTAATATATAAGAAGTAAATATGTCTAGTAGCTGAGGTTTGTAATCCTGTAATTTTACTGCATTTTAGAAATTTTATATTCTTAATTAATTTAATCAGATAATTATTCGGGTGGATAAAAGCAGCTTTGGTTCTTGAGCAAGCTCAGAGTGAAAATTTTAATAAATTTCATAACTGTGATGAAACTTAAATGAATAAATATTAAATAAAATTTAAACTAATAATTTTTTATCAATTAAGAATTCATGCAAATTTATAAAACTGCATGATTTAAATAATAATGAGGTACAAATAACTTTTTCTCCTCTAATTATAAAATGATTGAAATTATCCAGTTTGTTCAAGACTAAAAAAATCACAGAACCAAATATTTGCGTTGATTGGCACCACACTTTAATTGTTTTTAAAATAAATAATTGTCCATTTAAATCAGTTTAATTATTTGTGCAGTGTCTGGGATGTGGAGTTGATGTCTCAGTGAGCTGATAACGAAGGCTATAAAAATCATGAGTTGCCATGTCCTGGTTACAATTATTGTTCTCACTTGAAGAACAGCTCCGCATTTTATTTGTAAGTATCCTTGGATTTTTTTTAAATTTAAATTTATAATAATAATTAAAAAAAAAAAATTTAATTAATTTACAGCTTCTGCATCAGTGTCACGTGACTAAATAAAATGCAAGGGCAATTTTTATTAATCCTTTCCATTGGAATCCTAGCCAGTGCTTGTATGTGTTCTGATACTAAAAACTCCACACTAAAATGTCAAGATAATTGTTTCGGAGATACATACCAGAATCGTAGACCATCATTAACTCGTGATGAAATCAACAGACTTCAAATTACGTATAGTTACACGTATAGATTACCAGTAAACTTTGGAACTACATGGCTTTTAGCGTAATTATTAATTTTTATTAAAAATATATAAAAATTATCCTTTATTTGGCTAATTATCATTACCAATTTTATTTATCACAAAAATTAATACCACCCTCATATAGAACGGTAAATTTCCGTTATTTTGAGTACCCACAAGTCTATATTTGCGTCAAATGAAAATTAACATATTTTATATATATTAAATTTATGAAAAAAATTATTTTATCAAAACATATTGATGTGGGTACTCAAACTAACGGAAATTAAGTTTTCTACTCGGTCCTCATACTTTGAATCTGAAAAAAAAAATTTTCGACTCCTTGAATTGAAAAAAAAACCTAATTTTCTGATTTTAAATTTAGACTGTGTCAAATTTACCCAGAGTACTATGAGAGGTACCCAAATTACATAGGAATACCAGATTTCGCTTTGTTAAATAATGAAAACTTTATAAAACTGGGAGCCGTTTACACCGAAGCATTTAATGATCTTGTCAGTTCTTTGACTCAGAACTCATTTACTAACGAGGAACTTTTTATAAAATGGCCATGCCCATATGCAAGTGAAGGATACAGTGAGCACGATAAAAAGGTAGGAAAATACTTACATTGATCTCCTTATTTTTCATAAAATTAATCGCAAAATTTCAAATAATTTTTCAGAACGTCCAGGACGTTTTCATCAGCGTTCTGCGTTGCATCCAGGACAATTTCACTCAAGCAGATGCCGATATCTGGAACAAAGCCTGGACAATAATATGGCGTAATTACACCGCGGGTGCTCGAAATGTAGAAAATAAGTAATTTTTAAATCGCAGAAGTCAATTATTCTCGGAATAAAAATTCCTTCAAGTAAACTTTAAATATTTGTATTTTATTTCATACGCTCACAGAGTAATTCAAATAAATTTAATTCAAATTTATTAATTACTCATTAAGTGTACGCAGATGTTTGAAAAGTGATTTAATTGTACAGATAATTAAAAGTTTAATACAAAGTAAATACCAGTAATTTTTTTTATTTCCTACCTTAAGTATAAATAATTGGGGCAAAATGAGCTGCATAAAAAATTTACGATCTTGAAGTTAGCAGACCGTTAAAAATTTTTGGATTTTTTTCCAACAGATAAATTACAAAAAAACAAAAAAACTAAAAATATGCACTTGTACAAAATTAAAAAATCTGTATGTGCAATTTTTCCAAATTTTTTTTATTTACAATTTATCGTTTTAAAAAAAATCCAAAAATTATCAGACGTCGGCTAACTTCAGGATCATAAAAATTTTATGTGGCCCAAAATACCTCACCAACAATTCTACAAATATTTAAATCAATAATTTATTCCATAAATAAATAAAATTTATGTCATTAGGTTTTTAACTTCAATAAAAGAAGTAATTAATATTTTTAAATTACAGGAAACGATAAATAACTCATGAAATATATATGAATATATATGAAAATAATTTAATTTCCTATTTATTAATAGAAAATAAATCAAACATAAATAATATAAAATAAAACAATTACCCATGACATTTAAAAATGATCAATAACCGGTTTTTGAAAGTGCCGCGTTTTTTAAAAAATGCGCGCGCACATTTAAAAAAATTTGAGCGCGCGCATCTCCCTTTCTCCGTAACATAAAATTGTTAAATAACGAGTAGAACAATGGGTTGTTGCGTGTGTAAAAATTAAATGTCTATGTAATGTAATCATATATACATATATATACCCTATACCGTAATTTGCATACATACATTTATAAAATAATATACATTCACATATCGCACAACCATGCAAAAGTTACGATTTACAATTCACGTTCACAGTTCACAGTTAAGTTTAAGTCTGTAATGTGAAATACGAGCTAAGAGTAATAGCGCAAGTGTCCATCGGATTATAATATCGTAAACAAGACCGAATGGATTTAACCTCATTGGGACATTTGATTGATTTAAGTACAATTCCAATCGTTAAAAATATACTGGAGTAGTAAAAAGTTTTATTACAACTGCAACTACTACTACTATTACTTTCAATAAAAAAAATTAAAATAATAATAATAAATAACAATTGAATGTTATATTTAAAGTACGCCATTGCTAGTAGTTACTTATTAAATAGATGAGTCTTCAAGACAGTCTTTTTGCAGAACAAGTCGAATACGACGTGACATTATTTGCCAAAAATACAACACATAAGAGGTGAGTAACCGTTACCAAGGATTATTATTTTGAATATAATAAATAAAATATTTGTATTTTAATAAACATACAAATAATTATTTGAATTTAAAAAAAAAAGTTAATATTTTATTTTCACTACGTCGCTAAAATTTATATGGAGTAAATTTATTCAGCTGAAAAAATAACGATTCTGAAGTTAGCAGGCAATTAAAAATTTTTTGATTTATTTTTAATAATTAAATTTGAAGAAAAAAAAAAAATAAAAATATGCACATGTAGAAAATTTAAAAGACTACAAGTGCAATTTTTTTAAATACTTTTTTTTTTATAATTTATCGTTTTTTAAAAAATCCAAAAATTATTAGAAGAGCTAATTTCAGTATCATAAAAAATATGATCCTGAAGTTAACAGACAATTTTCAGATTTTTTTTTTTAAACAAATCAATTACAAAAATAAAAAACTAAAAATATGCACTTGAAGAAAAAAAAAAAACTATAAGTGCAATTTTTTCAAATATTTTTTTAAAAATATTTTATCTTTTTTAAAAAAATCCAAAGATAATTTGACGTTAACTTCAGTATCTCATAGACAATTGATAATTTTTTTTTTTTACAAATCAATCACATAAAAAAAAAACTAAAAAAATGCATATGTAGAAACTTTAAAAAATTATATGTGCAATTTTTTAAAATATTTTTTTTTTTAATTTATCATTTTTAAAAAAATTCAAAAATTATTAGACGTCGGTTAATTTCAGTGTCATGTTTTTTTTGTTTAAATTCAAGCTGACGTCTAATAAAAAATTTTAAAAAATTGCGCTCATAGTTTTTGTTATTTTCTACATGTGCATATTTTTTTTTTTTTTTTTTTTTTTAATTTAAATAGTTGTTTTAAATAATTAAAAAAAAAAATATGCGTAAATTTTTTTTATTATAAATTTATGTGAATATTATGAAGGAAAGTTATAAAACGGCTTTGATATTTTTTGTTTATTTATTTCACGTGGCGTTTGATAACTTAAATAATTACGCAATTAGGTCGTATTCATAATAAACCCGATCGGTTACAACTTAATAGACATTCAGAGAATGTAAAATTTCATTTACGATGCAAAATATACTAGTTTATTCACTGTATCGTATTTTACATACATAAATATATATCTACATATATATTGATAGTTACCGTTAATATAAGTATACGCTCGCAGAGAAAATAAACAAGATTACATATATCAGCTCATATTATTTTATTTTCAATTCTTTGCATTAATTATATAAATATCAAATAAATAAATTGAAAGAAAATAACAAGTAATATTTAATACAAGTTATTTTTTAATGTTTGTAATTATAAAATTTTTTATTTAGTTTGAAGAAATTTTTCTACGCATGGTTACATGAATTAATTTTCAATAATTTCCAAAGTAAAAACAATTTTTAAATTATGATTCTATATAATATATATGTATATATATATTAAATTAATAATGGATTTAAGAAGACAAATATATGAAATCATTTGATGGTCCCCCAGTAATTCATTTTATATGAGACAGTCATGTCATTGTATACAAATATAAGAACGTATATATTTAAAAAGTATACTGATAAATACACTCCCGGAAAAATCGGGAGTAAATTCGGAGTGGTTACGAATTTTACTTGAATTCGAATTCGCTCTGTCACTCAGAGTTCCGGAGTTAAATAAAGAAGAAGTAAATAAGGAGTTTATTTTTCCAGCGGAGTGATTTTGGAGTCTGGATTTTATTTAAATCCACATTTACTCCGATGCAGAGTTTTAACATTAAAATAAATTTCTTTCAGGAATTAATTTTACTCCGAACCGGAAATTCAATACTAAAATAAACTCCACTTCGGAGTAAATTTTACTCCCAGAGAATTAAATAAACACACAGTCGCTCCGCATTTACTCCAGATTTAATCCGAAAATTTTTTACAGTTTATAAAAATTAATCCCCGTTTATAAATAAATAAATAATTTTTTTTTACACTAATGTAAATATAAAAAAAAATTAACAAAAATAAGTAATAAGTGTCATCAGCTGAGCTGTCGTTTGGTAATAAATAAAGCGTTAACTTATTTATCTGATATATTTCGATATATATATATAAATGTATGAGGAAGCCAACGAAAGAGAAAGTTAACAGAGTTATGTAAAAGTTTATAACTTGTATTGGATGTTGACGGTGGGGTTTTTGTAGACGATCTAGTTGTATGTTGTGTAGAGTAGTATTTTACTACACTCGATACCAACAACTACTCGTTTTGTATTACGTTCACATCCTCTTCTGCCGATGGCTTATTATTAAATATTTATTCTCACTTTTAAGTATTTAAATAATAGTTTATTAATTAATCACAGAGTACATAACTTGTTCATCAACTTTTACTTTCATGAATACAAAGAATTTTTTTTTTTTTTTTTTTTCATAAATATTTATTTATTAATTCAAATACAAATTGTTAATTATTTTTATTATTTACTTCACAGAGTTATCATTTTCCCGCCAGTTAATAATTACAGGCGATTTTTAATTCATTCAATAGTTCAAGATAATTTTAAAGATTTAAGTACATTTTCAATTGGACAAGGATACGACAGACGAACTGTTGTTTGTTTCAAATCTGATTTAATAAGGTATTTAATTTTATTACTTGTCATTACAACTCAAGTCTTATTATTTGTTTATTGAATTAAAATTTATTATTAAAGAGATTTAAAATTGAATGGTGTCCAATCAAGTAATAAAACCGAGTCCAGAACTTGTAACTCTAACATGGGTGTCGAAGGACCTCTAACGTCTATTGAAAATTCGAAACAAAAACCAGGTAATTTATTTATTTTACAACATAAAATGTTTTATTTAATTACTTAATTAATTAAATTTATATTTATTTAAGTTAAATCAGCGCCAGCTGTGGAAATTTATCGACCACCAGCTGCTAGAAGATTACAAACTCCCACTACCTCTTCAGAAACTTCATCACAAGCAAAGTAATTATTATTTTTTACTCATATTTTATGGCTCCACACATTTTTAGTTACGAAATTTTAATCACCGCAGTTTCCATTGATAATTAATTTTTAATCCGTTTAATTTTACGGCCAATTCGAGAAAGATTGTAATTACTATCGACTTAGATCTTGCGATTTTTGTTTATTAACAAAATATTGTAGATAAATTTTAGTATTATAGATTTCTCATAATGAATAATTAAAAATTTTTAAATAATTTCAAACTTTGAAGCGCGTAAATAGATGCGAAGAGTTGATTCTATCCGCCAATTACTACCGGACTAACGCATTGACCGCAACAGTTTTTAGCTCCGGCCGTACTAGTAGAAAGGTAGTGTAAGACAGATTACGTCAACGTTAGCTTTCCTGGTGAGTCTTCGGCATATGATACTCGGTATGAAAATAAAACTATCACCCATGACATTTATGGTATTTTAAAATGCATAAATTTTGTGGTTAAATTGTGTTTACTTCATACTCAATGTAATTTGTTATCTAATAACATAAAAAGTATCAGTCTGCCGTTAGATTCCTGTCAAAGAAATCCATGTGGGATTGCATCGTCACTCATAGGAATTCATATCAGAAAGTATGGATTTACGTAAGAATCTATAGGAATTAATATGGAAGTGTATGAATGTATATGGGAAATCCACATAGGGAACTATGAGTACCTGGATTTCCATTTTGACATGGTGCAGATTCCCATGGAAAATGTCCATCAAAATCTACATGGGAATCTAGGATAGACATGATGTAGATTCCTATAGGAAACCATAAAGAAGTGTATGGATTTATATGGGAAATCCACATAGGAAACTATGAGTACCTGGATTTCCATTTTGACATGGTGCAGATTCCCATGGAAAATGTCCATCAAAATCCACATGGGAATCTAGGATAGACATGATGTAGATTCCTATAAGAAACTATAAAGAAGTGTATGGATTTATATGGGAAATCCACATAGGAAACTATGAGTACCTGAATTTCCATTTTGACATGGTGCAGATTCCCATGGAAAATATGCCTGAAAATCCACATGGGAATCTAGTATAGACATGATGTAGATTCCTATAGGAAACCATATAGGAGTGTATGGATTTATATAAGAATCCATATAGGAAACCATGGGTATCTGGATTCCTATTTTAACATGGTATAGATTCCCATGGAAAATCTATGTAAAAATAATACTAGATTCCTATATGGATTCGGCATGGTGTGGATTTCCATAGGAACCCATTTGAGAATCTATATCAGAATTTATACTGAATTTCTATGAGAAACCATATGGGAATCCATCCGAAAACGTCATGTGGGAACCCATAGGAATCTAAGCTGGATTTCCATATGAATTTTTTTGATAGAGATGATTGCGCTCATCAATACCAAAAATAAGTGGAGCCTTAGTTACATGTGTTTATAAATACCGATAATTGAACATCGATTAATTTAAAAATGTATTTTTAGGACGAAACAAAGGCGACCTGATCGAGCTGTCTATGTACCGAAGCAACGGCGAAGCGTTGACGGGGACTCGACCTCACAAAATGAAAGTCCAGCTCAGACAAAAAATAATTCCCGAAGATCCAAGACGTCTGTGGACCCACAGCCTCTGGAGTCAAGTGATGAAGGCTCGAGGAATTCAGTCGATGTAGAAATTAAAAATTATGCTAATGCGGAAACTCGAGATATTATTTATGAGCAAGTGGCGGACAGTATCGTATCAAACACGGATGATCTAGAAGGAGATGTGGAAAAAGTACAAGTAGAAGTTGAGTCAGTAGTTAATTCAAATGGTGTAGAAGGGCATTGTAAGTCCGATGAGTGCAGCGAACACTCAACGGACGTGTATGTTGATAAATTAAATGTTAAAAGTGATTTAGATAATCAGGAATGTGTTAGTAAGACTAGAAATTTAGTGTCTGATGTTTTAATAATATCGACATGTGATACCCAGAGTGCAATTGTTAATAAAAATGAGGATGTTAAAGAGGAAAATAATATTTTATCAAATGTTTCGCCGCTGAGATCACCGGAAAAGAAACCGAAGAAAGTTGCCAGGGCTAAGAGTAAACCGGCATCTCCTCCATCGCCTCCGGTTAAAATAAACCGCGACGAGTGCGACTGGGACAGCCTTTTTGATGACAATGGCGAGTGCTTGGATCCCACATTAATTGAAGAGGTAAAATATTTTTAAATATTATCATAAAAATGTCTTAATTAATTAATTCATTAATTATCATTATTTTCAATAGTTGACTGCAGCAGTTGGAGAAGTGACAATAGAGCAGCCAAAAAACGACTACAAAGCATTTAGCAGACCTGTTGAAGTGTCTAATGATGAATTTGGACATGTTATAGAAATTTACAACTTTCCATCCGACTTCAAGACAAGTGATCTTGCAACTGTATTCAGTCCTTTCAAGAATGGAGGCTTTGAACTCAAGTGGGTCGATGACACTCACTGTCTTGGTGTATTTAGCAGTCCGCTCGTTGGTAAATAATCGCTTTCGTTATTTTATTTATCGTCATTGCAATTGCAAATAAAATATATTTTATTTTTGTTAAAGTACTCAGCCATCGTTGATAAATTTATTGCTATTGGATTAAGTGATTTAATATTTAAAATAAAATAAAAAAAATACTGTACTTAATTTAAAGTGATACCTTAGTTATGTAAATTAAATTAAAACTTGATTGTCAGTCTGGGAATTTAGTATTAAGAATTGTATGTTACTCAATAGATTACCGTGGGTCAAGGCTGTAAGTAGGGCAATTTAGTTTGAGTTTAACACAAGTTACTTTCTACTTACTAACAAGCTTAAATTATGCAACACCTACACGTGTCGTTTTAAATCTAATGTAGATTATTATAAATAATATTTCATTTCATTTTATTTTTTAAAGGCATTCTCAGACAGTCCCCCATTTTTTAAAAATTTTAAATGAACTGTCAAGAGTTTTGAAATTTTATTAATTAATTTAAAAAAAATTAAAGCATTGATTGAAAAAAAGGACAATTTCACCGAGATATAAATTTTTAGAAAAATTAGGACCAGTTGTTATCAATTAGGAGTTAAGAAAAAATTGGTAAATAAATTTTAGTTTAAAAAATTTATGATACTGAAATTAGTCGTCTTGTAATTTTTGAATTTTTTTTTAAATGATAAATTTAAATTAAGTTTTTTCAAATTTTCTATATGTGCATATTTTTTTTTTTTTTTTTTAAAATTAAATTATGGGATTTGGAAAAATTTTATGCAATTTAAAATAGAACTGAAAATTTTTAAGTTGTGGGTTAAATTTATGACAAATCTTTTAAAAAATTTTTTTCAGCGATTATCTTTCTCGAGTTTACTGCGGTAATTTAAATTAAAAAAAAAAAAAAACAATTTATTTTGATGGCCTCTTTCTCTTATAAATTTTTAATTAACTAAAAATTTTATTTTTTAGAAAGTAAATTGAAGCTTTAATTTAACATTATGATAATTTATATTTATTTTGTTAATATTTAAAATTTTTTATGACAAAGTTGCCTTCCATGTAATTAAAAAAAAAAATATTTTTTTGTTTTCAGCTGCCGAGGTATTGGCGTCAGATCACGCGTTTGTAAAAACGCGTCCGCTGAGTGAGGCAACGGCATTGAGTAGAACAAAAGCTAGAAAAAGCGCTGAATTTTTACAGCCATACAGAAGTAGACCTGAAACATGTGCAGCACTCGCAAGACGTCTTGTTACTGGAGCTCTCGGCGTTAGATTGGCAACTGCTAGACAAGAAAGAGAACACGAGAAAGTTGTATTGCGCGAAGCTAAGGGTAATGACACGTTGAATTATTAGAGAAAATTATCTATTTGCTATTTACTTATTTTTATTTCATTTTATTTTATTTTTTTTTCAGAACGACGAAGATTAGCCAATAAACAACGTGAAGATGCTTGGGAAGGTATTATCGCCCAAAAATGATGGAAATAAATTAATTAAATATTTAATTAATCATTAAATTTCACACTTTTAATATTTATAATTTTTGTCTTTAATTAGAAATAATAAAATAAAATTTTTAAAATTATCCGACGAATATTTTGATGAACAAAATTATCAAAACAAATTTTAAAAGTATATATAATAGTAATTATGATTATAATTAATGACTAAATATTTAAAAGTGTGAAATTTAAATATCAATTGTACTATTTTTGTACACATGTGCCTTACTCATCTTAATTAACTTAGTAATTAAGTATTACACAGCGGATTGTTTTTTTTTTTTCACGATAAAAAAAAAAAAAAAACTATCCGGAATGTTTTTTTTTGCCAGTAGATGAGTGTGGCGGGTATTTATTTAAATTGCAATGTTAGTGAATCAAAGATAATATTTTTAAATTACATATTAACATGAAAAATATTTAAAATTAATAATAATAATCAATTATTAATTATCGAGATTAAAATAATAAATTGAAGAAAAGGAGAATTTGTCTTGTTTTAGTATATAAAGTTATATACTATTAAGAGTTTAAATGCAACGCGTTTATTTAAAAACGTATGGTGCAATGTTGAGAAAAAAAGTAAAATATAGTAAATTTATTAATGGTTTAATTTTTTTACCTCAAAAAACTGCCTCTGATATCACTAGTATGATAAATAAATAAAAAGAAAAAATAAAAAGCCAAAAGGTGAATATCAAACGACAATAAAACCTGAAGCAAAGTAGAAAATAATAAACGAAAACAATGGACAAGTAATTAAAATAATTACAAATCACAAGATCTCTTGTTAATTAAATTTTAAATATATATACAACGATTTAATGTTAATTTGAGTGTTGTGTAAATGAACATTTTTTTTTTTAATTTACATGGAAAAAAAATACGCGCTGCAACAGGACGTAGTCCTCTGAGAGCAACAGAATAAAATCCTGTCGCAGCATTAGGATTTTTCCTGTGGAATCAATAAGATAAGGATCAAGTTTCATGTACCAATTTTTTTTCCGTGAAAGTTTTGAAATTTGAATTTTTTTTTTAATTTTATTATACTGACACAAAAAATTAGTACAAAAAATTGTTACTTATCCTATTGATTTCACAGGAAAAATCCTGTCACTGCAACAAAATTTTGTCCTTTTGCAGCGCCTATTTTTTTCCCTATAGGGAGAGGTGTCATTTTTGGACATTTATAAAATTTAAGTAAAATAATTTGAGACAAACGCAATGACAATTAATTTTAAAAATGTGTACAAAGATACTTTTATCCTGCTATTAAAATGGAAAATTTTATTTAGTATTTTCCCATTAATTTAAATAAAGTATTAAATGTCCAAAAATGTAGTAGTGGCAACAAATGCTACTTATACCCAATCGTACAATTAAGTAATTAAACTTTTTGTAATTTTATTAATTACATACCACGCACAATAATTTCATGAAAATATAAAAAAATTTTTCCTCAAATTTAAAATTTTCATTTTGAATAAAAAAAAAATGTTTAAAATATTTTTCTATAAAATTGTTACTGGTTAAAAAGTTTTTTAAATGTATCACAAGTACCTAGTCATTGTGCGGGCGAAATGTTATTAATAAAAAATAAATAGTAATAATAATGACAATTCAAAAGTTATGATTATGAAAAAAAAAAATTATATTCGGAAAAATAAATAAAAAATTTTGTGTATTTATATTTTTTATTCAACTCCTTAATTAGTTGGCGGGTAATACCATACAAATGTTCATTGTACAAATATTAACAAAAAGAATTATAATAATCTGGATAAATAATCTTTTAAAAATTAAATCAAATAATTACCACTTGCCGCCTTTTTTCTTTTTCTTTTGCTGTACTTTTCTCTGCTGCTGTCTTGGACCCGCAGCCTCCACAGCTGGACTGTATCGCGGATTGGGCGAGGGTTTTACATTAGCTGGCATTTTAGTGATGTCATAAAGATCACTAGCTCCAGCAGCTGTCCCCTGGGTGCCTTTCATAGCAGCATCTCTGTTTCTACGATCTCTCTTTTTCCTGAATCCGCTTCTTTCGTGCCTGGGTAACCATCTCTCCGGATCGGGAGCTACACTCGAGTCGTAATTTTTCGGCAATTTTCCCTTCCTCTTTCTGCGTTTCTTAGTCTTCTGGGTCGGATCCGTTCCAGGTTTACCAGGCGAAGGTTCAACTTTCCTTTTGATAACCTTAGTACCAATAACCCAGTTACTGCTTTCCAGAGCGTCGACATCAATAACTCCGGCTACTTGATCAAGCGGCGGTAATTGTTTAGAAAGTGCTTGAGCTTTAGCCGGTGAAGATTTAGCATAAGCAACGATAAGTTGTGCGAGTGTCTTGGTGTCATTAGGTGAAGCCTCTAGAAGTGCTTCAAGACTTGCCGCAGCGACAGCAACTTCACCTCCACGTAAATGAAAGTCTGCCGCTTGCCGCCATAATGTTCCCAAGTCACCAGTTTTTTCTTTATTGCGCTTGTAATAATTAACAGCATCTTTAAGGACAGCTGATGCACGCTCACGATTATTATCAGCCATATGGAGAGTCACCAATGCACTGACAACTCCCGACAGTGACCTATCACGTTCATTTAAATTCTCCAGTATATCAATAGCTTTCTTACGCTCGCCTTGCTGTAGCAAAAGTTGAACACAAGCGAGTTTCATACATAAATCATCATTACTGGTAGCATTTTTCATCAACAGTTCAACAGCTTCCTGTACTTTAGATTCCTTGCTAAGCTGAACAGCTTGAACAAATGATGCGTCTGCGCGCATGTCCGGATAGTCTTTTACAAGCTTACCGCACAATTTTTGACACAACTCGCCCTGATTGGTGTACAGGGCCAGCAGACATTGATTGTACGCGATACTTTTGCGTTGTCTTGAGGTCAGTTTGTGCTCAAGTCCCTCAAGAGTCGCGCTCTTCATTCGTTTCTTGCTACTGAATACATTGTGGTCTTTATTTAACGTCACGAGATTATTGCTAGCGACTGCGGCAAGTGCCATGTCGTCGGGTTTCATCTTGAGCACGTTCGTGTACAAAGCTTGAGCCTCTTTCTCACGACCCTGGAGCTGGAGACAGTAACCCAGTTGGACCCGGATGATTCCCACTTCGTTATCAATCTCATTCTCGGTAGCATCTTCCTCGAGAGCTTCTTTGCAAAGTTTTTCAGCTGCTCGTAATTTCTTCTCGGCTTCCGCCAACACAACTCGGTCTCCATTACTCCCTTGCTCTATTAGCCGGCATGCTGCGTTGTAAGTCAACTCGTAGGTTTCTTCTCGCAGCTGGGGAACGTCGAGTTTGGATCCCTCAGCTACTAAATTAACAATTACAGCCGCTAAATTTGTCTCCCGCTCATCTTCGTACTCGTCGTTTGAATTTTTGATGATGTCACGATATACCGCGAAACAGTCTTCATATTTTTCCAACCGGTACAGAATCTGGGCTTTGAGTTCCTTCAATTTTAATGATGGGTTTGAAACATTTTCAACCACTTCCAGAGCTTCCGGTACTTGGTTCAAACGATATAGACAATAAGCCTTTTCAAAGTCCCAATTGCTTAAATAAATAATTAATATATTTAATTATCTGTTAATAAATAAATTAATTATCTTGAAGTTAGCTGACAGTTAAAAATTCTCGATTCTTTTTTTCAAGGATTTAATTTTAAAAAACTAAAAATATGCACATGTAGAAAATTTTAAAAACTATAAGTGCAATTTCTTTATAATTTTTTTTTTTTAATTTATCGACTTTTGAAAAAATTCAAAAATTATTAGATCAGCTAATTTTAGTATCATAATAAATAAATTGATTAATTAAAGTGATAAATTACCTGGTTTGTTTGGAATATCTCGAAACGAGTTGTAATGCATCATTGAATTTAGACAATTGAATAAGACAAATTATTTTACAATGTAATGCTGCTTCATCATCTTGGATAAATGCTAGAACTTAATTAATTATTTAAATTTTATTTTTTTATTTATAAAACTCGTTGTTTTTTAAATAATCTTTGGGTTGTGGTCTTTGTAGGTTAGTTTTTTATTTATTTACTGAGTATTAAAATTAAGTAATTGATATTAATTGTAATTATAATTACTTACTTTTATTAGCAACTTTCAAAGCTCTTTCGTATTCTGCATTATGTCCTAATTTATTTAATTCTCCGTATAAAAGAGACAGATTGTTGTCTTTTGAAGCCATGTCTACTTATTAACGTCATATATACATCAAATATATGTAAAAATATATATATATACATATACAAGTTCCAACACGACACTAAGAATAATAATAATCATAACTATCACTACGCGTGCGCGGAAAATTTAAAAATTTAAAAAGAAACATTTTCCTATTTTTTATTGAACAAAGAAATAATTAAATAATAATTATAATTATCACTTGCATGTTTTTTTTTAAAATATTTTAAATATTTCTATCACATTCTGCCGGCATTTTATTTTGATTTACGATTTAAAATTTTTCACCCATTTCTAATAATTTATTTTTCAAATATTTAAATTTACCGCGCAAATAATAAGAATAATTAATAAAATATTGATGAAAAAAAAAAATTCGAGTATACTTTTTAGTCTAATTAACATAATTATTGACACAAATAAATTTTAATAAAATTATTAAATTTCAATTTTGAAATTTCGCGCCAAGTTGGCGCCACTGCGCGTCACTGTATTCGATGTTCAAATTTTTGATAAAGTGGAGGGCGAGAGAATCGCTAAATCTCAGTTATTATTTAATTAAAATGTGCAGTGTTTGTAAAATTTAAATTGTGCAAAGTGTCCGTGGTGTCGTTAAGTGTTGAGTGTTCAGTGCTAGTGTAAAGTGTTGCTGATGCTGATGCTGATATCTTCCAAGTTCCTGAGCAAAATCATCTGGCATCGTCTGGTGGGAAATAGCAGTTAAGTGACGTTTTTTTAGCTGCAATACACTTGGAGCAATTTAATTCAAATCTCCAAGTGTATTAGGACACCCTTCTGCATATTATTTCCCCACCAAGGTTTGTTCAAACACTCAAGTGTGTTTTTTTTAATTTTTTAAATATTTTTTTATCATATTCTGCCGCCATTTTATTTTTACGTACGATTTATAATTTTTCTCCAATTTCTAATAATTTATTTTTCAAATATTTAAATTTACCGCGCAAATAATAAGAATAATTAATAAAGGTGCATTCTGAACGCGTGCGCGGAAAATTAAAAAATTTAATAAAAAAATTTTTCTATTTTTTATTAAACAAAAAAATAATTATAATTATCAGTACTCGCGCGCAAAATTTAAAAATTAAGGCGGATGTCTAGGACACAGATGTATCGATAATACAGATCCCCATGGTACAGATTCGTAAAATAAGAATAAAAATAAAGCTAATAAAATAGTAATGGCGACTACCAGTCAGTTTAGTCAGTAGTATTTGTCAAATTTGTCAAAACAATAACAATTTAAAATAATAGTGACAATAATATATTATCTAATTTAAATAATAAATTTAAAAAATGGACTTGGGATTAGGAAGTACTCTTTTACCTGGTGATCCACGTTTGATTGATCACATCGTCGGTGAGGTTAAATCTCAAGGAATATTTGATCAATTTCGTAAGGATGCTCTTGCTGACGTCGATACCAAGGTAATTAATAATAAAAATTTAATATTTAAAATTGTTGATTAGTTTTTTAATTTTTCTGCTGTCAATTTTTTATTTCAGTTTATATTTATAGTAATGAAAATATGATAAGTGGATAGAAAAATAAAATATGTTAAAAAAAAATAATTTAATTTGTAGCCAGCGTATCAAAATCTTCGGACACGTGTTGAAGGATCAGTTAATTCGTTTTTGTCAAAGCAAGTATGGAAAGCTGACTTGAATAAAAATCAACTGCGTGAAACTTTACGCAAACATATATCAGAAGCTGCGTATTTAGATGCTGGTGTTGAACGTATAGTTGATCAGGTAGTAAATCCTAAAATATATTCGGTATTTACGCCGCAAATAGAGGATGTAGTTTACAAGTATTTAGGTCTAGAAAAACCTAAACGTGAAAAAAATGGCGGGCATTCAATAAAAGATTTGCTGCCAATTGATTTGGACCCCGTGTCACCTGAGTCTGATAAAAATAGTTTGAAAGATGTGTCATTGGATTCGGTAGATGATCTTCCAATCACCAGCAAACAAGACTCTGATCTGGTTGATCATAAAAATGATGACAGTAGTCAGATTGGTGATCGTGATAGAAGTTTTGAAGAAAGGGATACCGTTGATTCGAGAGAAGTCATTGAGAATGAGGCCAATGGGAACGAATCAGTCCAGAGTACGGCTGAGGAAGAAAAAATTAGAGCTGTGTGTTCGACACCTCAGTTTGTTGATCCTGGTTTGAATGATTCGATAAAATCGGATGATAAAACGGAAGAAGAGGAAGAAGATAGTCCGGTTTTTGAGCCAATTGATATTATGAATTTTAATGAATCAATTGTTTCTAATGATTCGCATTTGTCTGGGATATCCGAGCTGACAAGTCATCGGTCGCGTAGTCCTGATTTTCAGATAAATGAATTTTCCCGTGATCATTTTGATTTTAGTAATCAAGATTCTCAATTTTCGAAAGTATCTTCGGACTCAAGGTTGTCTATTGTCACTGATTTTGGATCTTCTAATCAAGCGTCGACTCCTGTTCCGGATATTCCTAAAGAGGAAAAATCTAAAGACAAAAGTGATGATGATAAAAATAAAGATAAAGACAAAGAGAGATCTAATGAGTCTAAAGATAATAGAAATTCTAAAGGTAATTCGTCAAAAGAACGCGGGAGAGATAAAAGTGATTATAAATCAAAATCATCAAAAGAACGTTCAGATTCACGTGACTCGCGCAGTCATCGCGACCGCGATTATAAAAAAAAATCAACTGATTCAAAAAGCGATCGAAGCAAAAGCAGTAAGGACAGCAGTGATAAGTCCAGGGACAAAGATAAAGATGGTAAAGATAAAGTTAAAGATGAAAAAACAAGTTCGGCGGGAAAAGATTTGAAAGATATTTACAAGGAAAAAATACGGGAGTTGCGTGAAAAAAAAGAATTGACGGAAAAAGAAAAATTGAATAAAGATAAAGACAGTCATAAGTCGAGGGATTCAAAGGATAAAAAAGACTCAAAGGATAATAGTGAAAAAGATTCCAAGGATCGTAGAGACTCGAAGGAACACCGCAGCTCGAGTTCATCTTCTAGGAGTCATCGTCACGATAGCAGAAGTAAACGAGACGATTCAAAGTCTAGTCGTGATAAGAAACGAGATGACAGACACTCGAGAGACAAGAGCCGGAGTCAAGGAGACTCTGATGGCAAACGCAGCTCCAAGGATGATAAATCTGATAAAGATAAAGATTATAAATCAACGCAGAAACGTAAAGAGTCTAGGCCCGATGACTCGCGAAAGAGTTCTGACAAAAGTTATACAGACAAAGACAAAGATAAGGATAAAGATAAGAAACGTCGTGATGAAAAAAAATCTAAATCTAAAGACGACCACTCGAGTCTGCGCAAAAGTTCAAATGACCGCAGATCATCGGATCGCGATGGCTCCAGTGGATCTAATGGCAAAGGGAGCAAGAATTCGTGCCCTGGTTCATCGGCATCCTCATCGAAAGCCAACTCGGGCCTCAAAGAGACCGGGAATGCCAGTAATTCGAGTAGCGAAACTTCTGATGGCGTTGATGAGTCTCAGGTCGAAGAGTATCACAACACTGATGGGGAAAGTGCAATCCAAGTTGACCAAGAGACTGAAGTATCGGGAGTAAATGCTAAGCGTGTTGATTTAGGACTAAGTGAAATAAGTCTTCCATTAAAGAAACGTCCGTTGCCTGCTGAAGATGCTGATGATTCTGTTGAGTCGAGTGCCAAGAAGATGAAGTTCGCTAATAATTTTAAAGAAGATGATAAATTTATCAAGATGAAGAAACAATTCGAACAGAGCGACTCTGATGTTAATTATGAACAAGACATTAAAGTTGTGCCAGATGACGAGCGGGTACAGATTATTGAGGTCCGTGAGCCTCAGGATGATGATGAAGATGAACCCTATCCAGATGACAAAGATGTTAATTCAAAGTTGGGACAGTCCGGTGTTATTATGGAAGGAGATAATTTTTTTAAGATAAATGTTATCGATAATTGTAAGTCGAATTTAACGGAAATGGAAATGTCGATACGGGAGTCACTCAATGAAATGATGGGGGATAAAATAATTGGGAGGGATGGTAATGATAATAAGCAGGATATTATAGAAGACAAATTGGAAAATAATTTAATTTTAAATGAAAGTAATGATTTGAGTGGAGAAGAAGTGAAGACTAGAGTTGAATCTGATGATGAAGATTGTTTGTATTTTGTTGAAGACAATGAGAGATTAAATAAATTTAAGCTGTTTCTTAAGTCACTGGATATTGACATCGCTCGTGATATTGATGACGAAGATGCCAGGGATCTTAATAATGATGATACTGAAGTTAAACGATTGCTGCCGGATGATGAAAATGAAGAGTCTGCGGCAACTGTCACTATGGCACCGCCTCAACTGAAACGCAAATACTCAACCAGTCCGCTGTCAGATATTGTTTTGAACTCGGACAATAATAATGACGGCCACAAAGTTACGGGTGTTGGAGATACTGAGAAGGACAAGAAGAAGCCCAGAGAAAAAGATACTGGGCTGGGAAAAAAAAAATTAGGAAGACCTAAGAGACAGAGACCCAGTGTCAGCTCTTCGAGTCCCAATGATGATTTCATGATGCCTTTGAGTCCTGAAAGTGACGTTTCTGCTACTAGTGATAAAGCTTCCGCAAACCATAAGGACAAAGATGATAAAAGGTAATTTTTTTTAATTTAATATCATTAATTATTAATTAATTAAGGCCATAGCTGTTTTTAAAAATAAATGAATATCAAAATTTTAAATCGTAACCAAATATTTTTTTTATAAACGATACGGCAGCTGATAACTTTTGTATAAAAGCTCTTTCATGTTTCAAAAGGATAATAAAATTTTAGTCAGAAATATTTTGATAAATTTTTTGTAAAATAATTTTCTGGGCAATGCCAAGTTTGCGCGGGAATTTTACATAAATTCAAAAAATTACCGGTGGTCATTTTTTCTGATCAATTGACAGTCAAAAATTTTTAGAAAAATTTTTTGCTTTACATCACTGACTCAGAGGCAGTAAAATATAATTCAGGAGAACTTTTATTACTTTCACCAGCTATGGCTTTGAAAATTTTATTAACTTTCTATTTATTTATTTATTTATTTATTTAATTCAGATTAAAAAATAAACAACGATATACAAGTGATGATTTATATAAACCACGTCCATTGTTTGTTGGCTCGTCAAGAAGAAATAGAAGATCAAATCAAGCATAGCTATTACTCAGTGAACAAAAATGGAGGAGGTCTTATTTAAATAATTATCTTAACATCCGTAGTCTTTCAATCTGTTAACTAATTAATCATCGATATACAAAAAAAATAAGAGTTTGTATTTTTTTACGCTTTATATAATATATTAAATATATATAAATATATATTTACACAAAAAAAAATTTTTTATGACGAAAAAATTTCTTGCTCGAATTAATTTCTTTTTGCATCAAGAAAATTTAAGATTTCAACTCATATTGAAAAAAATTTATAGGGGCGTCAAAAAAATAATTTTTTTGTGTATTAAATTTCTTTAATATCTATGATGTATTATACGTAATAATAAAAAAAACATGTACATAAATCATATAAATTAATATATAGATACTTTTATATCTGATAAATTAATAATAATAATTAATAGGAATTTTTTTTAACTTTTTTTTAATAAAAAAAAATGTGTACATATAAATATAGTTGATGGTATTTATTAATTATCAGAGTAAATATTTAACCAAACACCATTTTCACTTCTTGTAACCAAACTACGACGACTAAATTTTATTGGGATCGTTGTTTTACTGGAAACTTGAAAGCTGTTGTTTTTTAAAAATGATATCAGTCCAATTTTAATTTGCAACATGGCAAAACGAATTCCTGTTAAATGAGAACAGTATTAATTATTAATATTGTAATTAATAAATTAGCAATTAAAAATAAGGAAAGGTTGAATTTAATTAGGGTCATACCGATACAACTGCGCGGTCCCTCGCCGAATGGCATAAAAGTCGACGAATGTATGATATTTTTATCGCTGAATCTGTCTGGATTAAATTTATCTGGCTCTGGATAATAATTCGGGTCGTGATGGAGTCCGTAAATTGGAATAATTACTCTCATACCTGGTGGTAATTTTATTTTAGTATTTGGTATCTCGTATGTGGACTCACACCTTCGGGAAATCATTGCCGCTGGTGGATATTTTCTCAGTGTTTCTGTTAATTAATTATTTTATTTAAATAAATAGTGATTTAGTTTTTTTTAATTTACTCAAATTACCTAAAATTACTTTTTCCAGATATGTCATTTCTTGTATAGATTCGTAAGTTAATTCTCCGTGTTTTTTTATCGTCGTTTTAATTTCATCTTTAACTCGTTTTTGAATTTCTGAATTTAACGCTAACTCGTAAAGACAAAATGCTATAGTATTTGATGATGTTTCATATCCAGCAACAAAAAATACAAATGCTTGAGCTGCTATGGTATTTTCATTTAATTCTATAAATTAGAAAAAAAAATTAAAGAAATTTTTAAATTCAAAATTAATTCGATATTTTTATTTTTAAATATTTTAATAAATTTTTCTGTCATTTCTTTTTTTTATCATAAAAAATTAGATGATTATTTTTATGAAATTAAAAAAAAAATTTTTTAAATTTCATATCTCGGTTTTAAAAATTTATTTACTTAAAAATTTTTAAAAATAATCGAAGAATTTTATGAGTGTAAATGTAGCAGACAGACAAATTTAAAATTATTAATAAATAGAGTAAATAATGAATAAAATAAAATTTTGAAAAAATGCGCATTTAAAAAATTTTGAAATTAATAAGTGCATTTTTTATAAATATTATTTTTCAAATTATTTACTCTACTTATTTATAATTTTAAATTTGTCTGTCTGCTACATTCGCACTCGTGGAATTTTCAGTAAAAAAATTTACTTTGTCTTCGGTAAAAAATATAAATTAAAAAAAAAAAATAAGTACCAATATTATCTTCATTATTATCATTATCACGCAGACAATTATTTTTCAATTCAATTAACAAATCCATAAAATCATTTCTTCTTTGCTGCCCCTCATATTCTAATTCTCTTTGCACAATAATTTGCTTGACGATGTCTTTAAAAAACTTGGTAACATCCCGATCAATTATCTGTATTTTAAATAATTTATAAACCCGCGGGATCGCCGTGCGGAGCATCCGCCAAAGCATACTTTTGTAACTCGGCTTGGATAATTTTTTAACAGCACAATGAAACTCTGAATGTTCATCAGTCAATGCATTAATTTTTATTCCAAATGCACAGCTACCAATGACGTCAATGGTAAAATTAACCGCCAATTCACGTACGTCAACAGCAGCATCAACTCCCGTTTTATTAATTAATTTATATAAAATAACTCCGCATTCTTGCAACAACGGAAACATTTTTTTAATTTTACCGCTTGAAAATACTGGCATTAATTTATGCCGTAAATTTTTCCACTTGTTTCCTTCTAAATTAAATAAATGACCGGACAATGCGTCCTCTGTATTTGTCGGGATTCCCCGATTTATGAAATATTTGAAATCTTTAATGCACACGCGCTTAATTAATTCGGGATCTCGGACAATTAAAATCGGCGAGCGCACACGGAATACTCCAAAATATGATGAATTAAACCAATTGTACATATCTTTTATTACTTCCGGTAGCGATTTTTTGAATAATAATAAGTCACTGAAATTACCGAATATTATTGTCGGTTTTTTGTACAAAACCTCGCGAACTGACCAGTAATTAAATGTTCTGGTTAAATATAAATAAAATAAAGTTATTAGTATTAATATTGAAGTGATAAAATATAAATTTGATAGTAAATTTATTATAAATATCATGGTCATTTTAAATAAAAAAAATTATAAATATATTTGATGTGAATTCCGCGGAAAAAATGAATGTATTTAAATTTTTAAATTTATTGAAGCGTTTTTTTTTAAATTCTTCACGGCGGTCATGAACACTTGCACTGATAAGAATTAATTCACTAGGTCTTATCAAGGTCAGTGGTATTTTAAATTAATTGCTTTGAATAAATGTTGATAAAAAAAATTATTTTATTTGGTTTGCGATTCGTAAATTTAGCGGAAAGATAACGATACGTCCGATCAGTATGATCGATTAATCACTAATGCAATCATTGTGTTAAAATATTTAAAAACTCAGGCTTTATTTTATTGCAAGCATTGATTTGTTTTGCGGTTGGTAAGACCAAGTAATTACAGGATATTTTTAAAATTCTAAAGTAAAAATTAAATTTTTGAATAATTTATTAGACAAACGAGATCTACCATATCCATTTTTTTATTTTCAAGAATCTTAAGACGGATATAGAGCGATAATTAAATTTTGAAATTGGAGATTTTTTCTAATCGAATCATTTTTTGACAAGTAGGTTCACAATAGTCTTTTTTTTAGGAGAGTAGATTCCGTTGTATTGTCACCCGAGCCGAAGTCAAGGATGACAAAAATGAGGGTTGCGATATCACTTTCCCGTGGGCGTATATAATTTTTTGTGTTACAGGATAGAAAATTGAATTGAAATAAAAATAAAATTTTGAATCACGGGTTAGAAAAAAATAAGTTTTTTTATTTTTTAAAAATCCAGATTGTAAAATTTAAAGCCAAAAATGATAAAATTTTTTCGCGGCCGAAAAGTGGCCGACAAAAGGCTTAAGAAGTGAATATAAGGTCGAAATTTGGCCGATAACTACTAAAACTGGCTGAAAACGAAAGTTTTCTGGTCTATATTAAGATGCTTGGAATTTTTATGTTCTATCATTTCATTAAAAAAAAAAAAAAAAAAAAAAACAATACTATGATCGAAAATAGACCGACTCAATTTATCAGCCTTTTTATGAAAAATAATATTTTGGCCAACCTTTGGCTTTTTCCGATAAAATTCTATGGCTTTGGTGTGATTTCGGTTAAATTAAGTCAGGGACTGGGTGATTTTTCTCTATCCGAATTTTTTCTCTTAAAAAAGATGAGCATTTTTAAAAATAAAACAGTAGATTGCCAGATTATATAGCAATGCATTGAGCCTCGTTCTTCATTTTGCATTTAGAAATTCTGTTAAAATAACTAGTGACCCTCTTTCAGTAACAGGAACACTTATTTTTAAACTGTAAATATTAAAAAATAAATCAAAATATCGTTTGAAATAATTAATATTATTTTTTATTTATCAACAATTCACGCATTATCTAATACAATTTTCGTCACAATTTATATAATCAGTTTTTAACAATTTGCTTATAATTATTATCAATAATAATAATCAATAACTAAACATCCATACGAGTACAAAAACAAGTGGCAAATCTGCAGCACCGCCTTACACTTAAGTATATTATTATTCTTCACAATAATAATTAATTATTTATTACCGCCATAATTCAAAAAGTCATAGCACGTCCTCTGTATTACAGTAAATTTTAATTTCTTTTTACCGTCAAAACAAATCTGTCCACATCTCGATAATAATAAAAATCTTTACTCGTTTTTTCCGATCTAATAATTATTTATAATAATTTTTAGCTACAATTGTTTATTAATTATCAGTTATTTTTAATCAAAGCTTAAGGGGGACCACTAGTGTGAAATTTTGAAAAATCAATTTATTTTTTTTTGCATATCTCGAATAGTTTTTTTGAGTTACAGCCATCTGAAGAGCAGCCGCTTATTGGTTGTCAAAAATACATTTTTAAAAATTGCTGCAGTTATAACTTGAAGACAAATCATCCGATCGATTTGATTCGAATTGCAGCTTCTTTTATATGTTTTCCATACCACGAACCTCCAGTTTTCTGATCGAATCAAAAATGTAAATTTGCCAGGCCAAAAATCATCAAATTTTCGCGCGAAATTTGAAAATTTTTTGAAAAACTCCGCCATTTTGTTAAATTTCAATTCTTTTCTTAGCCTGAGGGTCATGGTACGGGAAAACCTTCTAGTTTAATAAACTTTTTGGTTTTTTTTATTCCATGCTCTATGAAAGTCGCCATCACTGCAGCAGTGTGGGGACTTTTTTTTTTTTAACCCTCAAGAGATTGTGAATAACTCGCGGAATTTTGAATTTTTTTGTCCAAAAATTTTATCTTGTATTAATTATATATCCACAAATATATCCTTAAAACATTAAAACATTCCATACAGTAGTTTTCTTTAAAAAAATTCTCAAAAATCATCTTTTTTCAGGCGGTCACACTAGTGGTCCCCCTTAAATTAGTAAAACAAAATAATAATTAAATAAAATTTGTTAATAAATTTTAAATGTGCTTTTTAAAAATATTAATTAATTACAAATATTTATACGTAATTAAGTAATAATTTATTAATAAATTAGTTCGTTAATAAAATTCATTATTACAAAATATATAAATTAATTTAATCTTTACCGTCGTTTAATATTTCATTAAATAATTTAACGATAAACTTGTGCGTACAATACAACAATTAAATTAAACAATAATAATATTAATATTAATAATTAATAATAATAATGCGTTATTATTTGTGCCGTGTTATTTATAAAGATTGATAATAAAGGGCACAAATTATATTATAAATAAATAATAATTATGCAGCACAACAGGCACAAGAGAGCATACACTTTGTTACGTAAATTACAGCAATTATTTTATAAAAGAACACGAATTTAACACATCTATGAGTATTTATATAATTTTTAAATATAATTGTAATAATTTATGATAAATTATTATTTTATTCAGTTAAAAAATTCAGTACATGTCAGTACAGTCTATCTAATTATGTCTACTAATAATTACGAGCATTTGCTCACATGACTAGAGCCTGGATATCCAATTTATTTTTATCTATTTAAATTAATTGTCATGTTTAATTTTTTTTTTTTTTAAATCTCATTAATTCTTTTTTTTTTAATTATTATTATATTGATATCACAAATATTTATTTGAATCTTTACAATTTAATGGGTAATAAAAATACAGTATAAAGCAGAGGAACATGTTTACATATTTTTTAAATAATGACTACATTTTTGTCTGGAAATTAATTCCTTGGCTTATATATTTATTTATTTATTCAATTAATTAATTAATTAATCAAATGTTTTATTATTATTATTGTTATTTTTTTTAATTATCATTGAGATGATTGAGAATAAAAAAATTATTTAGTTTTTTTTTTTTTAAATTAATATTGAAAAATTAAAAAAAAATCCAGCTTGTAGTCATTACAGTTAAATAGTTAACGCATTAAATGTAAACAACAATTGAATAAATTTTTAAATTTAATAAATAAATTAACAATTAAAAATTTATTAATTTAAACTTCTCATTTAATTACTTTTCTTTTTCTGACTCAGAGCTGAATCACTAATTGAAAATATTTTCTTATCTCGTAAATTTGATTGAAAAAAATAAAATGAGTATAAAAATGAATCGAGTAGACTAAAAAGCTAGACGCAAATAAAGCGTTTTGGCTCTTGTTTAAATTTATTCATCAATTAATGCTGCTAATCACATTGACAATAAGATGGCCGTACTTAATTAATGACTATGATTATAATAATGATTATGATCGTGATGATGGGATACAAATATATTGTTGATGCGAAGTAAAGGCATTAGCTCTTATTTGTATGCTATTATTCCGTCTTCTTCTTTAATGTGATCAGCAGCTGTTATGTTTCATGCCACCTTTTTCTTTGTTGGTTTTTTACTTCGTGGTAAAGTTGCAAAACTTGTTATCTAGAAAATTTAAAAGAAAAAAAAGTTTTTTGTTATTTGTCTATGTATGCTGAATATTTTCTCGAACAATTGCTTGTTTAATTTAAGCAACACAAGTTATTGTTGATCAAGACCTTCTAATGTTGGTTTACTTTTGAATTTTAATTCATTTAATAATTATTAATACACAGGAAAAAATTTTTTTTAAATATATCAGGCATATAATATTTATCTTTATTAATATAATAATTTCAAAGTATTTTAGTTATAAGCATTGAAAATTTTTTTAGCAACTTTCACTGGAAAAAATCTGCCTCCGAATAAATTCAAAACTCGTTACTGGTCCCTGGAAAAAATTTTTCTATCCCTACTATTATTAAATTCTCTTCCAAATCTCATTATTAACATTTCCGAGTGTCAAAAGTGGGTATTCCAGGCTTTAATTCCAAAAAAATCCGCCTTCGAAAAAATTGTACAGAAATTGGGGACTCACTCGCATGCCCGAAAAAAGATAAATTTTTTTTTCTCGCTATTGTTATTAAATTTTCTTCCAACCTCATTATAGACATTTTCAAATATTGAAAGTGGATATCTCAGGCTTTACTTTCAAAAAAATTCGCATTCGAAAAAATTCTACAGAAATTCCACACTCACTGCCCATGCCCAGAAAAAAAATTTTTCTTTTACTATTATTGTTAAATTCCCTCCCAAACCTCATCATTAACATTTCCGAGTGTCTCAAGTGGGGACCCCAGCCATAACTTCTGTAGAAAATCCAACTTCGAAAAAATTTTACAGAAATTTGGGATTCACTGCCCATGCCCAGAAAAAAAAATTTTTCTTTTACTATTATTGTTAAATTCCCTCCCAAACCTCATCATTAACATTTCCGAGTGTCTCAAGTGGGTACCCCAGCCATAACTTCTGTAGAAAATCCAACTTCGAAAAAATTCTACAGAAATTTGGGATTCACTGCCCATGCCCAGAAAAAAATTTGTTTCTTTTACTATTATTGTTAAATTCCCTTCCGAATCTCATTATTATCATTTCCGAGTGTCGAAAGTGGGTACCCCAGCCATAACTTTCAAGAAAATCCGCTTTCGAAGAAATTCTATAGAAATTCTACAGAAATCGTTCACTGCCCATGCCCGAAAAAAAATTATTTCCAATGTACTTTTACTGTGTATTAATAATCAATAACATTAGAACGTCTTTATGTTAGACACTTAAAACACATGTTAACATAAAATAATATAAGCATAATGATAAAATAAAAAACAAAAATAATCTCATAATAATTAGTGCTAAACATAACATCATGTGATTTGTGTGATCACTCTCACTCTCAATACAGACTCAAAAGAGCTAAACAAACCAAGTAATTGATTATTTCCACGTCTTGTTGATTCAATTAAATGAAAGACTTAATTAAATCATTTGTAATTAGAATTATCAGGCTGATTATCATCATAATTTAATTTACTTTGATCACACCGATCAAGACTATCAGTACGAAAATCAATGTACGTGTCAGAAGTTGTGCTTTGATCAGTGAGGGCGGTTTTAAATAAAATATCTTGGACATTGACATCGACTTCGTTATTTTCTTGAGCATCAACTCCACACTCTTGTGAGCTGACACTGACAGAACGCGATCTTGAACCTGGTTCGGATGTCGTCGAATAAATTCCACTTCTATCACCTTTACCTTTATCTTTATCTTTTTCTTTATTGCCAAACAAATTTCGTGGTATAGCTAAAAATCTCGACAAACTTTTTTTCTTTTTATTTGATTTAGTAGACACAGATGGAGATGAATGACGATGAGAAGTAGTAGGATGAGTAAAAAATACATTTTTAGTGTTATTGACATTGGTGAAGGTCTTTACTGTACCAGTTTTGATAACGAGGGTCGCTTTCAACGCTTGCTCGGTCTCTGCTTCCGCTGATGAGTCCTCGTCGACTGCTTGGTTATTATTACCAGGGTTAAATTCCGATTTTGAGACTGAGGGAACTCTGGGCGCGGGTTTTTTGTGATATTTCCCGGCACGGTCGCAATCGGAACTGCTTCGCGATACGCTCGCTGATGAGTGCGATGTCAGGAGGCTTGTTTTTGAATTACTCCTGTCTTCCAAGTTATTGGGAATTGGATCTCCTTGGATTGATGACAAATTATCTGGGGTATGGACAATACTTGTCACAGCTTCGTGCGCATTGTTCAGTAGTCTTTTGAGCTCGATAAATTTTTCTTGACATATTTCGTCTGTTATCTTTGTGATGTCAACATTTGAGGTAGAACAGGGAGTTAATTCATGTGGACTAGATACTTTTAGATGTTCATGGGAGCTAGATAATTTTTTTGGCTCTGCAGGACTAGATAGTTTTAATAAATTATCTGGATTTGATAGATTGTCTAAAGATAATTTTTTATCTTCTAAATTTGTGGCTTTTATAAAGTTATCTTTGATAGATAACTTTAATGAATCATCTGGAGTAGATAACTTTGAATTGTCCTCTAAATTAGATACTTTTGGTAAATTATCTTGAGATGATTTTGAACAGTCTTTTAAATCAGATGATTTTGATGAATTATCTTCAGTATATACTTTTGATAAATCATCTTTAGCAGATAGTTTTGATAAATTATCTTCACTAGATAATTTTGGTAAATTATCTTTAATAGATAATTGGGCAGTTTCTTCTGAACTAGATAATTTTTTAAATTCATCTGAACCAATTGATTTTATTAAATCTTTAGAACAAGATGGTTTTGAAAAATCATCTGGACTAGATATTTTTTTAAATTCTTCTGAGTTGTCAACTTTTGTAAATTCTTTTGACTTAAAATTAACTTCTGTATCATCAGAATCAACTGAATCGATTTTCAGGTCTGGTATTTTATCATCAGTCTCATTATAATCACATTTGTCATAATTAATATTTAATTGATTATTATTATCGTTTTCTGGCGCAGCCAGTATTGATCCAGGTAAATTAGACGGAAATAAATGACCCGTGTTTTTTAAAATTTCGTCTACACTCGGATAATTTAGCGGTGCATTACTGTGCATTTGTGACAAAAACAGCATAAGTTGTAGACTCTGTTGTGCGCTAATTACAGACAAAGCTGGTAATTGAGGATCCACAAACTCACACGTGTCTTCTTCATCCTTTGAATACGAGAAATTGACCATTAATCGGTCAGTAATCCACACAGTTTTTTTAAAAAAATCATCCGGATAATTAACATTTTTTTTCAACTTACATTTAAATTTTTTAGTCTTTTTTTATTTATTTATTTTTATATAAATTTGTAATTTTGTATTTTTATCATACTTGGACGCGGATTTAATTGATTACGAACCTCGGGTAATTTTTTAGCAGTAGATCGAGGCTTTGAAGACCTCGTTCTTGCTCCAACACTCGATGTCCTTAAAAGCGTTTCCGTGTGTGGCGTCATGCGGTGCGTTTGAACAGCTTCTCCGCTACTGTAGCCGCTGGATATGTCGTCTGATGACCGTATATTACTTAAAAAAAAAAATTAATAATAATAACAATAAGTAAATAAAAAGTTGGAAAATCCAAACGTGCACAACTCATTTGCTCATTAAAAAAGTATTCAATAGATGGTGTTCTTATATATAAAAGATAATTTTTAAAAAAATTTCAGTAAAATTTTTTCATGAATTGTCAGTTTTAATTTTTCATTAATTATAATTAATCCAAAAGGATTTGGATTGTGATTTTCAAAAAGGTTCTTCTATTTAAAGGGGAAAGAGGTCAGAGATACAAAAAAAAGAGCATTTTTTTGTGATTTTTTTTTTTCAGAGTACCTTCGTTATCAAAATTCTTAAAATTTGTGACATTATTAAGCATCACACCAAGAATATTCTGCTAAATTTTCATAGAAAAATATTGAAAAACAAGCCAATGGTAGTGGGGAGAGACGAGTCACTTTAAAAAAAAAGCCTCCATGCCGTAGGCAGGATAACTCATGACTGTCTCATCTGAAATCCAAAAACCAAAAAGGTTTCTTTAGTACATTAGTTTATCTTTGATTTGAACGAAGGATTTTTTTTTTTCAATGACTACTTATTTTTCAATTAAACAAAAGGAGCAATTTTTGGTAAAAATCAGAATTTTTTTATTGCACCTTTACGAAAAATTCAAAAATGAATATTTTGTTTATTCCTTCGTTCAAATCCAAGATAAACTTATGTACTAAAGAAATCTTTTTGGTTTTTGGATTTCATATGAGGCAGTCATGAGTTATCCTGCCTACGGCATAGACTTTTTTTTTTAAAGTGGCTCGGCTCTCCCCACTACCACGGGCTTATTTTTCAATATTTTTTTATGAAAATTTAGCAGAACATTCTTGAAATGATTCTCAATAATGTCACAAATTTTAAGAATTTTAATAAAGAAGCTACTCTGAAAAAAAAAAATCACAAAAATATGATCTTTTTTTTTGTATCTTTGTATATTTTATTCAAATCCGAATTCACTCTCGATTTTTTACAGTGACAATTCAAGGTCATTGAATATTTTTAAAAAGTAGTAGGCACTGTCTGAGAATGCCCTCAAGTTATTTACCAACATACTGACAGACATTACAAATTTTTTTTTCAGTCACTATTTTTAAAAAAGTGACTTAAAATTGTGTTCGTTTTATTTATTAATAAATTATCTTTAAAATGGTACAAATTTTGTTCTAGTTGAGTATATTTTTAATGAATCAGCTGGGACCAAGTAAGCGTCAGTAGAACGCATCTCCTAGCTTCGCAATTGAGTTGTGCAATAATTAATTTTTAAAGACAAAAAAAATTAATTAATTGATTAATTAATTAATTACACATACTTTATACTACTTATTGGTTCTCTAAGCCTCGGTTGTCTTACATCAACATCAACTTCAGAAAAAAACATATCAACACGATTACAACTTGATTGTGTTCTACGTGGACTGTATCCTCTTCTGCCAGGATTTTCTCGTCGACGAGGTTCTACTATTATTTTAATAATAATAATGATAATTAAATTATATATAAATAAATGTATATATATATATTATTGATATAATTAAATGAAATTATACCTATCATATCTGTCTCGTCGTGCATCATTGATGTATTTCTATTTTCATCCTCTTTCTCGCCTGTCAGGTCACTCAGACTGTAGCTTTTTTTTAACTGCTGCACTAATCCACCGCCACCCTGTAAATTGTAGGAATGCAACAGAGAATTTACGTGATATAAATAAACTATTAATTTTATTGTTCAAAAAAAAATTAAATAAATAAAAAAAAAATAAATAGTGAAAATAAATTTAAAAAAAAAAAGTGATCCTTACCAAAAATAAATGAAAATATATAAATAAATTATCAGCCATCACCGTCATCATGTTTGATAAAATATTAAAGTTTATTTTAACAATAATTCCATTTTTTTTTATTTGAATTTTTATTAATATGATCACTAGTTATGCAGACGTTGATTATTTTATAATAGATCCAGCGTTGATTAAGCGTTTTCTTCATTAATTTTAGTAACTAGTGCCTAATTTATTTAGCCGTTTGAATTAATAATTAATAATTAATAATTATAAATTAAATAAAATTAAAATAGCTTCAAGCATGATAAGTAAAACATAGTCATGATGTTAAAAAATGCGTTTATTTATATATGAATTATAAGATATCGATACGAGGATCTTTGGATTCAGATAAATATTTATAAAAAAAATTAATTAATTATTACTTATTTTTTAATAACAATCCTCTGTCGCTTTTTCTTAAATATTATACACAAAAAGACAATAATAATAATATGTTAAGTTGTAGAGGTAACAAAACAATAAGCGACAAGAATATATGTATATATGTATAAATAATTACGTTGATTAATTAGTAATAATTATTGATTATCACTGAAGGAAATTGAATTTTTATTTATTGTAATTCCCTGCAATTTTAAATTCGATGTGATTTTTTTTACTGACAAAACTCGAGGTAATTAAATTTTTTTTTATTGTAAATATTAATGACAATTAAAAAAAGTAATTGTTCCGTGTATAATAACAATTTTATTAAAATTTCAATTTCCTGGGGTTTATATTTATATATTTATCACATTGAGTTATTATAAAACCTGGTATTTCTATCCGTTGGCTTGTGATGCGTTACACAACTCGGTTACAAATTTATTTATATTAATAATTATTTACTAAGAGCTATTAGACGTGACTTAATTAACTAAAAAAAAAAACGTCACAAATTATAAATTTTAATATTAATGAATTACAATTTTGTTTTTTATTTTTTTTCAGTCTTATTATAATATGCATTTATAACAAATGATACTTAGAATTTTTAGACAAATCATATTTTTTTTTTTTTTATAAACGAAAAGAAAAATTAACTATTCATTTACGTTTTATTTTTTTTTTATTTATTATGATTAATAGCAAAATTTATTTAAATTGGGTAAAAAAAGACAGATGTCAATTTAATTATTTAACTACAATTGCATTAGAGCACATGATTGATAAATTCAGCGATAAAAACTATCGCGGATGATTATAATGTTGATAACGTACAATTTTATTAAATTCATTATCTTTATGTCTCTTTAATGTCTACCCTGATTTAAAAAAAAAAAAAAAAAAAAAAAAAATACTAGTTTGTTGAAACAAAAGTGAGACATAAGATTTCCATTTCAATGATCGCTTAAATTTTAAACGCTTCTAGCGTCTTAGATATTGACTTTATCGATATAGTCATCGGAAGCTTTTTTGTAGAAAATTTGATTCTCTACAAGATTGTATTGATACATTTTTACTGTATCTCGCATAGTTTAGCTGTTATTTTCACTTTAAAGTACTTGTATGACTAATCTTAAATTTTCTTGTAACTCAAATTTGAAATAAAAATTTTGACTTAAATATGCGAGATACAAAAAAATACAAAGAAGCAATTTTGTAGAGAATTAAATTTCCTACAAAAAAGGTCCTTATGACTAAATCGTTAAAATCAATAGTTTAAACATAAATCTTGAATAAAAAATTGTTACTTTTTTTTATAAAATAAAATGTTGAACTTTCGGTTGCTAAAAAAAAAATCATCGACGAGATCGAAAAATTTATTCAAATAAAATAAAATAAATTATAAATCTGCGTCGTCACTAAACTCATCAAATTTACGCACTGAGATAGCGCTGGTTTGATTTCCTGTATTTTTTTTACTTCTAGTTGTCCTGCGTGTTTTTCTCATAACTTTTTCCGAAACTGGTTCTTTAAAATCATCAAATGATGACGCCGTATTATCAATAGTAAACTGTGCTAAACTGTCATCATCATCACTAGCATATTCAATTTTAATATCAGGTGTCTGCGATTCAAAGTCAGCTGTAGTATCTAAATTTCTTTGATGGTGCTTTTGATGATGATGCTGATGAGGGCTCGATTTCCGAGGTGAAGAATTATCCAAGCTGTTTCTCTGCTTGTCCTTCTCGATCGGTGATGATTTGTGGCTGGTTAAGCTAGAAATCGGCGAGTCGGATTGATCGTTATGTTCGTCTTGATCAACAGAACTCGGAATGACGCTTGGGAAGTTCTTGATTTAACAATTTTTTTTTTTTTTTGGTTTAAAGCAATCGTTGATGATGTTAGTTGATGTTGATTAATCATTTCATTTTTAATTATTTTTTTTTTTAATTATTATTTATTATTTTTTTTGTTTGATAACCAGATGATTAGTGCGTGATCATGAAGTATTCAGCAATGGATAAAAAAAAAAGAAAATAAAAATAAAAATTAAAAAAAAAAATAATAAATGTTAGATCAATAATCAAAAGCATTAATAGCGTAAAAGTTTTTTTTTTATATTAATGAGGCTATTTAATAAAAAAAAATAAAAAATAAAAAATTAATGGCGGGAAACAAAATGATTGTAAAATAAAATTTTAGATAAAAAAAAGTTAACTTACTTTAATTGCCGTTTGCATGAGTACTGTGGTGGCATAATTTACACCCTTAGTACCGAGATGAAGTACCGCAGTGTAGCCTTGCTCGGTGGCACGTGCCAAAGCGTCATCGATCTCAGCTTCACGACGTATCAGTGCGGGATGTACGAACCGACGGTATAGAATACTCGAGCCCTTGGTTGCAGGGCTCAATAACCAGAGCACGAGAATTATTTTTATCTCATAATAAAATGGGAACCTTTTGAAATAGAAAAAAATTATTCTTAACTTTTTTTATCTGTAGTTTCATCAAGTGCTTAAACTTTTTTGGCTCGCGGTGACCTACTTTTTAAATCAACTTTTCAAGTCTACTTTTTAGGCTCAAGAGTTTAATATTTTTTTAAATTCCTTTTATAAAATTTTTTCAAGCTATGCAGTGATGAAAATTTTTACCGAAAAAAAAATAATAAATCGTAGATTAAATATTTAATTAACAATAAATTAATATATCTCTGCTCGGGTAATCTTTTGAGTAAATACAGAAATAAATTAATTAATAAATGATTGTAAATTAAATATCTAATTAAATAATAGGACATTAGTCTGCTGAGTAAATTTACACAAGATATCAAATTATATTTGTAGTTTAAATATTATCTTTATCTTTTATTTATTAGTATTTATTTGAAAACTAATATTTATTATTGTTATTATTATTATTGTAAGTGCAATTAATACATCCGATTCATTTAAAAATTAATTTATTGGTAATATTTTGCTAGTTACAAATACTAATTAAATTCTAATTACATATTAGTAATAATTGTAAAAATAACAATTACTAATTGTTAAAATTTACTATGTTTATAATTGTTTAGAGAATCAGTCTGAAGACACTAGCATATGTAACTCGAAATATTACCAATAAATAAATTTTTAAATGGATTTGTGCATTTGATTATGTCTGAAAAATCTCAAGTACTCACATGGAAAAAAATTAAAGGGGATTCTAAAGTTTCCGTGGCACCGCCAAATTACCGCAAATTTGTATAGAACTCAACAAAGTAATAATTTTTCAAAGAATAAAATTTTTCGATATCTCGCTTAGTTTTCAAGAAAAATGTGATTTTTTAAAAAAAGTAAAAAATTTCATAGATTTTAACATCTTCATTTTTTTTTGTATTTTTTTCCGAAAACTAAATTTAAAAATGAAGATTTTGAAAAAAAAAACGTCTGAATTAGTGCATTTTTGAAAAAGTTAGATATTTAAAAAAAGTCATATTTCGTCAAGGTCTAAAAAAATTCGCGCTAATTTGGCACTTCCCCAAACAATAAATTTTTAATGTTTGAGTTACGATTTTAAAAATTTAAATATTAATTATTGCAAACAATAAATTTTAATATTTATCCTTTAATTAATTACGTTTTAATTATAAATTAAAGAACTACTGTTTAAAATGACAGTATTTACTGATGATTTTATCACTGATTTTATCTACTGATAATTTTTATGTTACTTATAGTTCATTTTTTCCCGTGCATAAAAATAAATATATATATATATATATATATATAAATGTATAAATTTTAAAACTAAAAAAAAAAATTAATTATTATATTTTACCAAAAACTGAAGAATACATCAGTGAATGTTTCAGCGCAGGTGAATAATGCAAAAACAATCCAGTACATCATCCATTTTACCTGTAAACAAATATATAAATATAAATAATAATTATTAAATAGTAAAATAAAATGCAAGTCAAGTAAACAAATAACTTACATATTCCTTAACATTCTTCGTCCTCACAGCTTTGTAAGAGGCGTAAGCTGGATAAAGCGTACCAAATAGTAATCTAAAAATCGGATATATCATAAAATATGTGAATGTTTTCGGTACAATAATAACCATAATAACAATAAAAAATCCCAAATTGCCAAGTGTCAACTTAATTGATAAATTATCAACAGAATAACGCGCCCATGCGATCGAGTTACTGATAAGTAACCGCGTGATACTTTTCAATTCAATGTTACTTGAGGATATTGAATTTAAAGACGATGAATTATCATTATCAGATTCCTCATAATTGTAATTATCCAGCTCGGAAACGTCAATAATTGATCGACTGTGATTTTTACCACTAGGCGATGGGTATGGCGATGAGGTCTTGATTATTCTTTTCTCGTTTCCCATGTTGTTGATAATCTTTAAATGTCACCGATTGATAATGTCGTTGCGATAAATTTTATTTTGTACTGCAGTACTTTTAAACTCAATGAAATAACGACTGTCAGGTGTTTTGTTTTATATTTAAACCGTTTATCTAAGCGGTAATTAATAAATATCTTGATAGTGAGCTGAGATTTTATTCAAATATTCAGCTTTACTTTTGTTGGTTTGCTTTCGTTTACGTGTCTGATGGTTTACTTTTAGTGTTTTAAATAAAAGCCTTTACTTTGTCCCAGTCACGGTTGCTTCCAGTTCACAACTAGTCTTGCTGGCAGACTCGTTGAGAAACTACTGCACGTGCTATTTTAGCAGCGATGGCCCCTTCCGGGGTAATATGTATACACCAATGCCGCTCCCTCACACACTATTTCAAATATATATACACTGCAATCCGATGGATTAAAACACAAATTTCTAATTATTTTTTTATTTATTCAAGACTTTATTTTTTTTTTTGTTTATTTTAAGAATTTTTAAAAATTATTTCGGTAACTGGGTATTACTGCGGTTTAAATATACGTGACTATATGATCATATTTTGAATATTCACCCCCATAAAAAAAACGGGTTATTTTTTTATTTAATAGACGATTTATTTAAAAATTTTTAGTGAAGTAAATTTTTAAATAAATATTTTTTAAAAAAATAATATTTTTATGGGGTATGAATTTGAAATTTTAATTTTTGAATTTACAACACGTGGTCGGATTTTCGAATCTTTGATTAGTGGAATTTAAATTACTGATGAGAACACTTTTTTTTTTTTTTATAAATTAATTTTCTTAATTTTTGAAATTTGTTTTTAATTTTGTCTATAAATATCGAGTATGAAAAAAAACACGAATTTAATATTAAAATAATGAGATATTTTACTTGCTAGGTTATGGAGTAATTATATTTCAACCCTGCAAAGTGGTGAATGTACCTGAAGAAAAAGGATTTTTCTAATTACTACGGTATTACCATAATGGGAAGTAAGGCCCAGTAACACCGACAAGCTGAAAAATTTGGTACCAATTATTGTGGCAGTAAATTTAAATTGACAATTTATTTAAATTCAATTTTTTTTATTTTTTATTTTAAAAAATCATGATCTTGCTCTGAGATGCAATCAATAATTAATCGATTAAAAAAATAAATTTCAGTAGAAGACGATGATACTTTTTTTTAACGGCCAATCAGTTTTCCATAATTTGTAATAAACTCAATAATTAAATTTCATACTTTATTTTTTAATTATAATTAAAAATTTTTAAAATTACGTGTAATTAATTTGTAAAAAATGCGCAGTAATACCCACACTTACTTTGCATTAGAGCTCAGAAATTTAAACTACGCGACAAACGAAATCGCGACTGAGACTGGGGAGATATGACTTGAATGATGTACATTAATTTAGAATATAAATGTATGAGTTTGTTATATTTGTGTGCTCAGGTAATTTGATGATTATTGTCAATGTCGGGTGTTGCATTACGTAATTACATGTGCAGTCATATGTCACGAACAAAAGCTTCCATTGTTTTATATTTTGACGTTCAGACAAAATTATAAATAATTTATATATAATAGTGATAATTATAACCATTTTATTGTAAATTCTCCTAGCTTATTGTTCGGAGTTATTACATTTTAAATAAAAAATTTACTTTTATTTACAATTTATAGTTTATAGAAATTTCATAACACAAAAGGTTACTTAATTTTTTTTTTATTAGTAAATTCCTTATAAATTGGCTGCTATTGAAATATTTTTTATTAAACTAAATATAGGGAAGGAGGGAGGGGGGAACGGGGTAGGGCAGGTAAAACGGAGTACCCCCGAAATTTTATTAAAAAAAATTTATTATTTAAATGTTTTTTAAACATTCGAAATCACTTTTGTATGGAATTGAGTATTATTTTGATTTTTTTTTGTTAAACTTTTTCAAAAATCGATTGTTAGTCGAAAAATATGAATGACTTTTTTTATGATAAAAACTATTAAAATTTTTTTTTTCCTTTGCATTCAACAATTGTGTAAAATGTAATTTTTTTTTTATAATTCTAGTCAACAGACAAAGAAAAATTTTCGGATTTTTTTTTCAACAAATCAATTGCAAAAAAAAAAAAAAAAAAATGCACATATAGAAAATTAAAAAATCTATAGGTGCAATTTTTGAAAATATTTTTTTTTTATAAATGATCATTATTAAGAAAATCCAAAAATTATTAGACGTCGGCTAACTTTAGAATCATTTTTTCTTTACATAAATTATTTTTAAAAAAATTTAATTTAATCAAACATTTAATTACCCAGAATTTTTTTTTCTCCTTTTCAGAGGATGCCCCATTTTGCCCGCAAAAATGACATTTTTTTTTTAATCATAACTGAAAATTTTTTCTATTTACTTTGGATATCATTGAGAAAAAAAATATTTAAACTCAAAAACTTATGGCCTTAAGTACCCCGTTTCGCCCCTCCCTCCCCTATATTGTAAAATATTTATTTAACAGTTTATTATTTTATTTATGTATACAGTGATGTATATTTTGGAGTACAGCCAGCAAAATTTTGAAGTGAATGACACTCAAGTCAGATGTTAAATGTCAATGACTAATTTTTCGACTCGCTTTATTTAAATAAAACTGTAATTTATCCAAAAGAGATCACAGATTATTTACAAACGTCGTTATCATTACGTTAATACCTTATCAATAGTCATTATTATTTATTGTATAATCGTCTGTTGAAGCGTTGAGGGCAAAAAAATATACACAAGTGTTAATTATTTTAAGTAATTTATATTTACATTAAAGTTATTGATATCTTACATTATTTAATGGCATGATTTTAAACAATAATTTATAAAAATATATATTACTGTTGTTTTATTAATTTAATTGGAGTTGGAAGATGTCTTATTGATAGAGTATTGATGACAGTCACTCGTTTAAATACTGGAGCATGGAAATTCCTCGAGTATCGTTCAGCAATCGGTACAATAACTGGTACGTTACGACGATTCGGTGGAGTAAAACACGTCATTTTAAATCAAGTATTAAATTGCGGATGCTTATGTTACTTCACTTTAATTCTTGATTATTAAATTTAAAATATACGACAATATTTTATTTTATTTCACTTCCTCTTGATATATATGAATATGAATATGTATGTAAACCCTTGATACTTGATGGCTGATGATTTTCACAATTGAGTCAACTTTTCATGCTCGATTTATTCTTATTCCTTTGTGACAACGGTCACGTAAACGCAATGACCTTTTTTTTATTTTTATGTCAATTGAAGATTTCTAGTCGTTTGTAAGTCACAATTATTTTATAAATTTTTTTTAAAGCTGAGTAAAAATTATTTTTCACTGGACAGTCGACAGTGAGTCAGATGTGAATAACTACGATGCCATCATGCAGGAAAATAGTTATCCGAATTTCTTGACGGACTGGAGCAGACATTAAATTTATTTTAAAACAAATAAATAGTTAATTTAATTTGAGAGATGTAAGATTGAGATTTTTAATTTTTTAATGCGATAAAGTTAATGGACCACTTGAAGAGATATAATACAAGATCTCAATGCAAATAATACACTGGATGTGTTTCACGAGGCGTCGCGATGCCAAGACTAAAGGTTGGCCCACTCGTGCAGTTGAATTTATATTTAAATCCACGATATATTTAATGGTAGTAGATTATGTTATATATATATGCGCGTACATACATATATGTATATAAATATACATTTTTTTCTATGTAGATATAGATACGGTAAAAGAAAAACGAAGAAACGCGTCACGGTTTTCTACGTGGGTGAGCTGAAGTGAAGAAAAAATATTTTTTTTTTAAATAAAAAACCATAAATCAAAGAACAAAAAACATAAAATTTAAAATGACGCGGAATTTATTATTTTATTTTTCTTAAGAAAGAGAACAAAGATGAAGATTCAGTTAATCTGACGAGCAAAGTTATTTTCAGCTTTAATCCTTTTTAGTTTTCTGCCGATGGGGAATGAAAAGAAAGAGGTCATTGGATTCTTAAACGCGAGAGTTATTCCGCTGGATTTGCTGATGACTTTTCGGAAAATCCCCCACGATGTTAACCATTTTGTAAATTTTCATTTAAATATTTAAATTCTTATTTTTCCAATTGCGTTTTTTTTCCTTCTGCTGAATAAATAGACTGGATGATAATATGAGAAAGTCGGCGCATGTATGCTTATTAAATACATAAATATAAATATAAATATTATTTATTTTTCTCTTTCTCGTTTAATCGATGCATGAAGAGGGTCATCACTCTTGTCAAGGGTCGCCGCACGCACGTTACGTTGTAAAATATATAACTGCTCCGTTGATCTTTGAACTGGTACAAGCAAAAGAGAATGTATTTTTCATAAGTTTAGCCATTTCACATTTCACTGGTCAAAATATATTTATACATACATATATAAATTACTTGGACAAAGAACAAAGAAAAGTTTTAAGTAATGTTGAATGAATAATAATATAATGAAATTGAGGTTATCGAGAGCACAAAAGTTCATAAATAAAAATATATATACATACACATATATATTTATACTTAAGTTCACTTTTAACATCGCGTGATTTATCATTGATGTCTATAAGGATGTCGTGACTTTCCTCATTCATGTCGAGATCTCTCGCAGCCCGTCCTCTCTTCTATTATATCCTCTTTTCATTTCATACTTTACTATTGTAATACCCGCGACCATGTGTACACTTAAGGTCATTGAACTATATAAATATATATGTATATATATTTTCGCTTTCAAAACATTTACAAACTCCAGTTCAAGAGTTTTGTAATAACTAATTACTAACCACTTAATACTCTGTATCTTTAAATATATATATGAATTAATCCAGACATTAACCATATGTGGGTTCATATATTTGTGGTCTTAAAACTTTTCTACCATCGGTCAAACTAAAATAAAAATTTACAATACATAAGTAATGAACAGCAAACTTTTTTTAAAAGTCAAAACTAAAAATATTATATTATTTATAATAAAAAAAAAAAAATCCATAATGACTTTGACATTTAAGTTGTTTTTAAATTTTATTTAAAATATAAATTATCAGTCAGTTTGAACTAAATTTAAAAATTTTTTTACGTAATTACATTTGTGGAGCAAGAAAATTATTGTCGCGGTAAAAAATAAAAATCGATCTGTCAGATTAATTTAGTGTCACTAAAGTACATTTAATATTAATACAAGTGTAGATGGTAGAAAAAAATGAATATGAAGTAGAAAAATATATAAAATAGTAGAGCTCCTTGAGAATATGACAGGGGGTGGGTAAAGTGTAAGACTCAACTATTTCTCATTTAGTTTTTACCCTTGTTGCCAGCCGGGCATCGATCCAACGGTGCAGAAATGCACCAGCTTATTCGTGTCATTACTAGAAGAGAAGATATGAGCTCTTACGAGACTGTACTGAAAAGAAACAGTTAAGTCATCATTTTATCATACCATTGATAATTATATAAATCTTTAAATTCCTCTATAATAATTAAATTTATCGCGTCGACGACACTCAATTCTTTTTCTTTATCTTATATATTATTTATATTTTTTATGAACATCTGGATGGTAAATTAAAAATAAAAAATAATTAAAATAAAACAAATTGCGAATACTATGGACTTGCCTCGGTCTCGTTTCATGTTCTACTTCTGGCTCTCGGTGCTCGTCAATCTATACGTTCTATTCTGTTACTGTATTTAATTCCATTGGAACGGCCATAAATATATATATACATATATATGTATACCGCGATGTGAGTCACATAACAGCCTGGCCAAGGCTGGGTCATGAGTGCTGAGTTGTGATCGCGAAAAAATAAAAGGCAACTCAAGTAGAGAAGTTTAATTGACGAGTAAGATAAGAAAGAGTAAGACAGATAAAAAATATATGAAGAAAGAAAGAAAGAGGTTTAAATGAGTGCAGCAACCCGTACCGAGTCCAATTCAATGCACTACCAACTGTACATCTGTGACGTAGTATCAGATCAGCTGATGAAACCCGACTTATATTATCAACTGATTAAGATTACAATTATAAAATAATATAATTATAAGTATAATTATAACGTATTGTTAACCAGTTCTTTGTCAAGGCTTCCGTTTTATGTTTTGTTTGTAAACATTGTCTTAGCGATAAAAAAATTTTTATGTTTACGTTTTCTTGATAATAAACTCGTGTAGTTTTTAAAATCTTCTTTAATGCAGTCATATTCTTATTGCAGGAAAAAAATATTTAAAATGTTTATCATCACCATATATGTAGCAACCAAGTACTCAATCCATTTTGGGTAACTTTCGAAAAACACAAGCCAAACATTCACCTTCTTCTCAATGCTATTCATGCAACATTCTCATTTACTCTTATATATATACATGTATATATACATCAACATCATTTTCTACTTAAACTTTAAGTAGCCGACATTAGCCCTGTTATTTTTAGCTGTCGCTCTAGCTTGTTCTATACAGAGTAACAAAACTAAATCCAACTCCAAAAAAAAAAGCGACGAATAATAAAATTTATCAGAATATTGCGCATTTAATTTTTTATTTTAAATTTATAAGAGTATGTCTTTGTTTAGCAATTGATTCAAGGTTTTGGCTCAATATCGAAACATTAGCTCTTTCCATCATCAAAAAAACTTCAATACCATAACTGTAAAAATATATTCAGTATTATTGCAATAATCGCAAGTTGAGTAAAAAATTAAATTTATGATCCAGAAGTTAGCAGACAATTGAAAATTTTCGAATTTTTTTTTCACTAAATGAATTACAAAAAAAAAAAATTAAAAATATGCACATGTAGAAAATTTAAAAAACTATAAGTGCAATTATTTAAAATATTTTTTTTTTATTAATTTATTGTTTTTTTAAAAATCAGACGGCGGTTAACTTCAGTTTTATATTAAATTTCCAGTCTCTTTTGTTTGTTATTATTATTATTGTTGTTGCTGTTATTATTACTTACATATAATAATCACCGATGCACACTTAACTCATTGCACTTTCACTCAAGTAAACGTAATCTGTCTAGACTATATAGATTTGTTTAGAAATATATATGATCATCTATGTATTGGAAATACGAGTGTAAATGTAGCAGACATCAGACAAATTTAAAATTATAAATAATAAAAAAAATAATATTTATAAAAAATGCACTTATTAATTTTTAAATTTTTTAAATGCGCATTTTTTTAAAATTTTATTTTATTAATTATTTACTCTATTTATTAATAATTTTAAATTTATCTGTCTGCTACATTCACACTCATATTGGAGCCTTACAATTTTAAATATTAATTGCGATAGATAAAATAAAATTTTCTTATCTATTGCATTATCTAGTGATCGAATTCTATTGTCGCTTAGTGACTTGCGGCTAAAGGATAAAACAATCGAACAAAGAAACTCTAAATATAGAAATATCGTTTGTCTACTGTACAAAAATTTGAATTTGCCTGACAATAAATTTATTTTTTCTTGATAAACAAAATCACTTTTTTAAAAATAATTAACACAATTTTTTAAATAAATTCACTTGCACGACACTGAATTAATGAATTAAAAAATAATTATATTTATATGGATGATTTAAAATAATATATAATTTTAAATAGATAATTATTTGTTCAAGACTTAAATATTTATTTATTTATTTAAATAATAAATAAATATAATGGAGTTTTATAAAATTTATACGACACTTTTATTACGTAGGCATTGTTGGGGATTTTTTAAAATTATTTTATAATAATACTCACATGACAAGACGAGAAACTATTGATGATATCATTATTTGATGTTTAACTTAAATATTATTGCTAATAAAAATTAAAATCACGTAATTATAATTATAAATTGAGCGAATTAAATTTATTAACTTATTCTGCACTGATGTTCACTCGTCAGCCATATTGAACTACTGGTTAGTTGCTTAGAACGTTAGAGCGCTACTGCTGCATCATACATATATATGTATACATATATAAACATATTTATATATACATATATATGTATACATGATTCTTTTTCTGACGTCACGGCGTATTTTCATCACGTGATCAAGTTATCTTGCTCTTATCGTCTTCATAAAAACGCGCCGTTCTTTGGCATTTTTTAAATTCAAAATTCCCGCGCTTGGATGTTTTTGTTTTTTTACTTCATTAATTCTTTTGCATTTAATAGAGACTCTTTTTAATTATCTTGTAGTTAGTTAATGAACTTATTATTAATTTAAATAATATTTTTTTTTTGTTTATTTAAATTTAAATTCCGACGAAATATTGATCGGATTTAAAGCCAGAGGTGAGTGCCCCCGGTTGTAATCTCAGCTTTAAATGTAATCGACGTAGGTACTAATTTCCCTTCGGGCAGTCCGTCATTACAGTTGTATTGCTCGTTCAAAGACTGACATTTGCTCGCCAGAACCCATCAACTTTTTTCTTTAAATGTTTATTTTTTTTTTTTTAAATCAACCTCTGGTATTTGTAAAATAAAATAAACCCGCGATTTTAATTACAATTATTTCGTACACCATAATTAAGATAAATTACCCAGTCTTCATTCATCTTAAAAATTATTTTTCCACTTTACAAATCTGTAGATCAGTTTAAAAAATTTTAAAAATAATTCACAAACTTAAAAATTCAAATTTTCATTTTTTTACCGCGTAAATAAATTATTTAAAAATTTTTTTCTGTACAATAATTAATGTCAAAAAAAAGTGTATTGTTGCACGTGACATCCCCACATAATTTAAATAAAATATAAAACGTTCGATAAAAAACCGCGGGAATTTAAAATTAGTGCGTGTGTATCGTGAGCTGCGCGTGTCATGGCGGGAGATCGGTACCTCCTACCACCTCCTCCTCCACCATGACAGTAGTACTTGCATAGACACACACAAGTAAATGAAAGTGTACGGGTTCGTGGTCGCTGTTGGTCGTGTGGTACTTCCCCCTCTCTCACTTCGTCCTCCATCTCCGTTCCCCCTCCCCCTACTCCTACTCCGCCTTCACGACTGGCAGCACGAGGATCGTCAAGTGAGCGCTCGCTCGGTCGAACTTTGCCAAGTATAGTAACTGAGTGTTAGAAAGACAGAGATAGCTTGTGAATAACCAACCCAGTGTATAGTACGGCTGTATCTCAACCTCAACTCCCTGGCGTTCGACCCGCAGTGCGCGTTACGCGATATCGTTGGACGGTCATGTGTGTATGTTACTCTCACGTTTAACACCTGTACCGTTTTCTCAAGTGTCGTGCTACCGTTATCATCCAAGACTCTACATTACAGTGATGTGCTACAACATTCTACAACGGTACACATTTTTTAGTTATTATTATCACAAATTATAACCGTCATAAGGGTTTCAGTGACTTCGTTTTGTTTAAATAAATTATACCGCTAAAATTTAAATTCAAAAATTAATCTTCATTCTGATAATTAATATATTGTCTGTTTAAAAATATACTAGTGTTTTTTTTTTTTTAAATTATTTTGAATATTCGTAAAACAAGTGGAGGAAAAAAAACAAAAGAGGACTGAGTTTAAAAAATGGCGGCAGGATAATTTTGAAAGTTTTTTGAATATTGTGAGCTACTGGCTTACACCATGATCATGACTAAAGAAATTTTTTGTTTTATTTAAAATTTAAATAAATTGAGGAGCTGATGATAAAAGTGCGGGAATATTTAAAGTGATTTTGAGTGCGCGCGAAATTGTTAAATTTTAAAATACATTTTTGGCGGGAGACGATAATGTGCTAGTGTATTAGTTGTTTTTTTGGTATTTGAAATTTTATTTTGTGTTTTTAAATACTGATTTGAAATTTATGATGATTTTACTTACACGCGGGATTTATAAAGTTTTAATGGGTGATAATTGTTTTTGTAATTGTGCTGATGTTTGTCCTGTGTATTGAGTATTGGATAATAATAATAATAATTATAAAAAGTGGCTTAAATGTAATATGGCGTACAAGTTTCGTGAGGAGATCGTGGGAAAGAGGTTCCTATCAGTGAGTAGTGATTTCTCCAAGCTAAAAGTGAATAAAATCAGTGAGTGGGGTTGGAGATCGGGGATTATACGCGCTGCTAGTCACAGGGATAATAATTGCCATGATCTTCAGGTAAGATTTTTATTTATATTTATTTTTAAATTTTAAAGCATACGAGCATCAATTCTACAAAGATAAAAAATTAAATATCTTGAAATGTTGAATTTAAAAAAAAAAAATGACAGAAAACCAAATGAATGCGAATGTAACATAATCCTGAGGTTAGCAGACAATCAGTAATTTTAGGATTTTTTTTTCAACAAATCAATTATAAAAAAACAAAAACTAAAAATATGCACTTGTAGAAAATTTAAAAAACTACAGGTGCAATTTTTCAAATATTTTTTTTTTTTATGATTTACTATTTTTAAAAACATTCAAAAATTATTAGACGTAGGCTAACTTCAGTATCATGAATGTAACAGATGAAAAAAATTTTAAATTATAAATAAACGAATAAAACATTAAAAAATATAAAAATAAAAAAATGCACATACTGGTTTTCAAATTTTATAAATGTGCATTTTTGTAAATTTTATTCGATTTTCATTTAATTCACTTATTTCAAAATTAAAAAATTTTAAATTATCAGATAAATTCACACTCATAACTGAAAATTTTATGATACTAAAGTTAACAGACGTCTAATAATTTTTGAATTTGTTTAAAATCGATGAATTATAAAAAAAAAAAATTGCACTTATAGTTTTTTAAATTTTTTACATGTGCATTTTTTTATTTTTTTTATTTTGTAATTTATTTGTTGAAAAAAAAATTCAAAAATTATTAATTGTCTTTTAACTTGAGCATCTTTAAAATATTTGTTATTTTTAAATACCCAAATTAAATATTAATAGAAAATAAAATTTTAAATGGACACCAAGGACTTTTTAAATCTGCATATTTTAAAATATATAATTTAAAAAAAAAATTGTTGGATGTCTGCTCTTTAGTATAAAAAAATAGGCATCATTATTATTATTTAAAAAACAAATTAAAATTGAAAGGATTTTAGTAGCAACTATTTAATAGCTAAAAATAAAATGTTTTTTTATGATGATGAAAAAGTAATTCAGAGATTTTTAAAACGTTTTTAAGTTGACGGTGCACTTCTGGCGAGCGATATTTTCCAATTATAGACTCGGAGGTCGCGATTACGAGACATAACGTACACCTGGATGTTAAGAGTAAAATACTCGTTCAAAGTTACCACTTGAAACTGATGATGATGATGATGATGATGATGATGTTTTTAAAAAGTTAATTTTTAGACGTTAAATTATTTACACCCGCGACTAGACTCGCGAGATAATACATACAATGTGCAATTTACGTCTATAGTCTAGACCTCGAGTTTATGATGGATTGATGTTGCAAGAACAGGCTTTTTAGCCATCAAAATTTTTTAAATCCAGTAATTTCTTGAGAAATCAGTAAGAAAAAATATTTAAAAGTACAGTTACTAAAATGACCGGTGGAAAGTGATTGAAAGAAACTTGAGGAAAGGAACAAGTCATCGTACGATGTTAATGGGATTCTGTTATATGTATATATATATACATATTTTATATATGTTATGTATGTAGAGTACATATATATCTTTGTTGTCGTTGTTATTCGATGTATATGTATAATACTCGAGGCCAGGAAAAACGGGGATTCGCTTGTGCACGAAATCGTCACGGGTCGATGGTCAAATCGATAACGACGATGCCACTCAAAGTCGCTTACGTTCTTCTCACTTTGATATTCAATATTTTTTATTTTAAAGTATAAATAAATAAACAATTAAATATATTCTTTATCTCATGAGGAGCTTTTTTTTATTTTATTAATTTACAAATAAATAAAATCAAACATTTATTTGCTTTGGAAAAAATTTAAATGTATTTTTGTTTTTAAAAAAGGCGGGTATTTTATTAGAATTTTTAAAAATACTATTTTATTTTAAAAAAATATACCTGCGACTGTAACTGAAAATTTTTTATTAAAAAAATATGTATATATATATAACGTAGCCATAAAATCTTACGCACTTGTTGAATGTCTGACCCAGTAATCATCCAGGACTCGGTTCCCTACCAGATACTCATCTAATCGTATAGGTCTGGGTTTTAAAACTCCGTAGATAAATAAAATAAAAAATAAAGAATGGATGAAATAAAAAGATATATAATTTCGAAGAAAAAAATTTAAACAAAAGGTCAGGTATAAATTTCCTTGTGGCCCCGTGGATTTTCCAGGCAACTTTACCTTATCCACCTACTGCACTAGCATTACATAGTCTAGGTCTACGGTCTACGTGGTCTTTTATTTTCTTTGTATGTCTGAATAGCCGCATAGTCAGGTAGGCGAAAGGTGTATATATATGTATATATCTATGAGAAAGATATACTTAATAAATATATATAGAGGAGAAGCAGAGAGCAACCGAGCGTTCGAGGCTTCTCGAGCACGAACCGGATGCAAGAAACTCGCGTTCCGATTTCTCAAGCGCCCCATGGACACTAAACCAATCGATGATATTTTAAATTTATATTTTTTCATCCATTTCTTTATTATATTAATTATTAGGGCCAGAGTTTTTCCGTTAATTTAAAAATAACAATTAATAATTAATGGTATGAAATTTTTTATATAACGGGGAAAATATTGGTCTTATTGAAAAAGTTTTCAAACAAAAGTTGTAGCAAATTTAATTTTCTATAAAAATGATTCATATAATTTTTTCTTAGGACTAATAAGAAAGTCGTAATTTCAAAATTAAGATTTTTATAATTAACAAAAATTTGAATCATTCATTATGAATTTTAATTTTAAAATTACTATAAAAATATTGATGTATACGAAAATCATAAGAGACATTTTTTTTAGAATATTAAATTTGCTACAACTTTTGTCTGAAAAGTTTTTTAATAAGACCAATATTTTCGCCGTAATATCAAAAATTTCACACCATTAATTTCAATAATCTTGTCCCTATTAATTATTTGATATCCAATCACCCGAAACTAAAAATTATTTGACTTTTAGTTGACAAAAATTACAATTTATAAAATTTTTTATTTAAATTGTGGCGGGAATGAAAGCAAAGAAAAAAAATATTATAATGTAGTGTAAAAAAAATATATTGAGGGAATAAAATTACACAACAGGACGTGTATCGATAGGTCGAATCTATTGAACCGTGTATTGAAACAGGAATGTGAGTCCATTGTACATTGTGTCGTGTATTGATACTCAGTTTCGCTTCGTATGGTCATACTTCCTGTCAATGTTTAGTTTTTTTTATTACAATTCAACTTTTATTAACATTTCAAAATTAAATCGTTTAATTATAGACGGTACGATTTTAAATTAGCTCATTAATATAAATTCTCACCTTATTATGTATGTTTTTTTTTTATCTTTAAAAAAAAAGGGAGAGGGCGAGGGAGGGGCCAATGAGTTCATGAGGTTATGAGAATAATTTAACAATAAATGGACACATGTTCTATTTACTTGCTTCTAATGTACAAACAAACCACGTGCTCGAGTACACGGTTGTGTCCTCGAAGTTGTGTTATGTCGTGGTGGGTTTTCTGCTTATACACCTGCCAAGTTCACCGTTACTCGAGTTGCGGCATGTCACGAAATAAACCATTTAAGGTGTCGTCGCGGTTTATACCTACACCGCACAATACTTTTATATATATACATATATATTTTTGTTTCCCTGTTTTGTAAATTTTTTTAAAAATAATTATTTTTTTGTCCCAATTAGCTTTTGTTAATTTAAATTCATTAAATTTATATTGAAGATGAAAGAAATTGCAAAGTAAAGTAAATTTTTTTTTTTTTACTTAATTTTATATTTTTTTTAAACTTTTTTTTTACCCTTACTTACTTTTTTTCTTGCGAAATTAACCAACTTGAGAGTAGAACCGACAGCTTCTTGACGTCGACGTCCGGACGACTGCTAGCATAAATACATCTGCGTGTCATGACTTTCGTGCCCTCATATTTTAAAGTAAAAAAAGAGAGTAGACAGGTAAAAAAAAAAAAATGTTTTTCTTCCTTCATATTTTTATCAGAAATATCTGTCGTAAAATTTCGTTCACTTTAAAAGACTAGAGATGACATTTTAATTATGACAGCGTACTTACATATTAATATTATTTTAAAAATATAATTATTTATTTATTTAAAAATTAAACTCACGCTCCATTTATCACCAGGTATTTAAATATCTTCCGTTCCCTTTTTTTCCACTATTTTTTTCTTGTCCTCGGATTTACTCCGTATCCGTGGGGACTTGTGGTAAGTCCCCGAATGGGGAATGTCTTGAAAAAGGTTATCGACCGATTGGTTATGCCCAAAAAAATTTATGTTTTAAAATCAACTTGAAAAGTTTTTAAATTTTATTTAACTTTACGTCAATTCCAATTTTATCTAAATCTTTAAATTTATGAGATAATTAAAAAAAAAATATTCGAATAAATTATATAATATTAAGTTTAAATATAAAAGAAAAATATTATCATTAATTAATTTCAGATCAAGTTGAACGACCGCGTTATCTTGACATAGTCAATTAAAACCCTGTATAAATATATAAATATATATATGACCATCTCATCAACTTTTTTCATCTTCATCTTTACTAAATATTTTTAATCTATTTCTTGCTCGTAAATCTAAAGTTGATTTTTTCAAATTTTTCCTTATAAATTCATATTTTTTTTACTCACATGTTTAGTAAATACATAAATAAATCAGAAAGTTTTAAAAATATATAGTTATATATAAATGTCTTTGGTCAAATTACTTCATCGATAAAATGTTACGTAACGACAAAACACCCACGACTATAAGTCCTTATGTGAGAAGTGAGAATGTAACGTCAGTTATTTATTTTGAAGCCTAGCCTCCGCGGTCAAAATATCTGATTGGCTATAGTCGTACCTTCATATCAGTTTTACTATGATTAATATACAATATATATATATATTCTTAATTTTATTTTTGTTATCTTACAATCGTATTTTATTTATCACGTAACCAAGAAACTTTCATCTTTTAAACCTTTTTTTGACATTCATTATTTTTGGCTAAATTTTTAATTAAAAATTCTGCATTAGAATCCAATATTTAAAAAAATTTCAATGTGCGGAAGAAATTTTTTTACAGAAAAAATTTTATCATGACTGAGAAATTTATCAAAATTACATGGAAAAAAATATATAGGAAACTTACTTGAAAATATGACTTAAAATTACTAAATTCATATTGTAAATTCAAAAACGTTATTGAAATTGTGTAATTTTTAATATTTTGAGAATTAAATTTTTATTTGTTGGTAATTTTTATTATTTGAATATATATATTCACTGAAAAAAGATTTATTTGAGCCAAAGATATCATATATTTGGATATGGTCAAATAAATATATAATTGTGATAAATATATAATACATATGAGTAGTTTAATTGCGTGAAATGTGATTTATAGTTGAATTAGCGAGACTGCATTTCGGATATTTTCGGTTTTTCCCCCACTATCTAAATTTAATACCAAAGGCGCCTTGATGGTGGGAAAAAACCGAAAATACCCGATCATCGAATTTTGGGTAATTCGTTACAAATTTAATATCTTTACCACAAATATATCAATTACTTACCACAAATAAATGATATATTTCTGTAAAATTATAAAATAACTTGAATCAACTGTCATATTTTGTTGTACCAAACATATTTGTCATTAACAAATATTTTAAAAAATTCACAAATAAATTGTTTTATTTGGGACAAATATTTCATTTTTTCAGTGTAGAAATAAATATAAATTATATCAGTAATTTTAACTATATATATAGTAAATTTGACTATAGTACAATTGAAATGAATAAAATTAAATTTATATGAGTTATTCAACTTCTTATTATTAGTATTAGTTATTATTTCGGTAATTATTATTATTATTTATATATCATCTATATTGAAGATGTTGTTAATTTTTTTTTTTAAATTCACTTTGACCAAGATTCGAACCCTGGTTTCCCGCGCGTGAGTTCTTTCCATAGTCTATCACTCCACTGTCTTCTTTGACGATGAACCTAAAGATCAGAACCTTTTTCGCCCAACGAAAATGAAAAAAATTCATGTAATTCAACTGCTTAAGAGAGAGTTCCGGGGATTGGGAGTGGTCTAAGATTTTCGGCTGACATACCAGCGTCTATATGCGAAACATTTCGGAGAAATCTAGTCATCTAGTAAATTTTTTACTTTCAATTTTTTTTTCCATTGCGCGAAAAACGTTCTGGTCTTCAAGAACATTCTATTTTAAATTTCCTGTGTTAGTTCGTGAATTAAATTGAATTGAAATTTCAGTTGACGTTACCTCTTAAGTGTCCAAATATGGACCATCGGCTACAAATAAAATTTCTAACCACTTTATTATATATTTTGGTGATTTAAAAAATTTAACTGATTTTTTAAATATATTCTATTAAATGTTTGAAAATATATATATATATATATATATTACAGTAAATAAATAATGATAAAAATGTCCCATATATAGGACAGCTTAAAAACTATTTAAGTTTTTTTAGATAAAAAATTAAAAAAAAAAATTTCTCTTTTTTAAATTCTCCAACATTTTGTCGTTTGTAAGCCGACTAATTTAAAAATACGAGTACCCAATTTACCAGTTGAATCTATTTGAAAAATATCGAGATGAAAATTAAAGTCAACAGATTTGATTACCAAAAAAAGCTTTTTATAATTAAAATAAAATAAACCATTAAAATAAGGTTACATATTAAATATAATTAAATCCACAAACGACATTTCGGTAAAAAAAAAGTCGTATGTAAAGACAAAGAGTGAGTGAATAAGTGTGTTATGTTGAGAGAGAGGATAAAAAGAAGCCGTGCACGTTCTCGACGTTCTCGACCCGTAAACAATGCCCTCCCCGACCCAGTTTCCAAGTCTCGCGCGTAGAAAGCGGAGACTTGCATAACCTTCTCTCTGTTCTCGTGCTTGCTCTAACTATACATACTTATTCTATTCCATTCGTAACTCGTATATCTACACTGCATACCACTCTATACTACACTCAATACACAGTCATACATAATATATATGTGTTTGATACCCAAATATAGTCACCGTGAAATTTAAAAAAAAAATTATAATTAAATTTAAATTTGAATTTTTAAAATCTAAATACCGCGAATGCATTAGAATTTTTTTTTAAACTTTCAGCTGAGATTTATGTTTGATTAAAAGTACATATTTAAACACGTGGTGTTATGTATTAGCGGTTACATTGACATAAGTCTGAGTCACTAGCCATAAAAATTTAAAACCGTAAACGAATTTAAAGAATTTCTTTGATCTGTGTATAGTATAGTAAGTTGTAAGTCAATGTAAGATTTAAAGTACATATATATAAGAAAGTAAAGTATATATAAGTCCGTTATAACTTTTTTTGAGAGGTTTATATATATGATGGTGAACGAATGGGAGTTAAGTTACTGTCGGTTAGCTTGAGACAATGCTCCTTCTTTTTCTTCATCTTGGTTTTTTTTTACTTCATCATCCTCTTGTTTTTTTATTATTATTATTATTATTTTTATCTTCTCTTTACTTCCTTCAAGTCTTGGTCGTCTTTGGGTTTTGTCTTGTCTCTTACACTCTACACCGCCGAGACTCATCGCGGTTCGATTCGTTTAAAAGAAAAGGCGTGTATTATGTTGAGGGATGAGACGAGGATAAAAAGTATAGTAGGGTTGGGCGGCAAGGATGAGGGGTCGGGGGATAAGAAGAGTAGAACAGGTTCCTGGCAGAGCAACTCACTACTTCAGGTCACTCACCCAGATTCTACAAACACCAACCATGCATCTTTTTTTCTCATTTTTTATATTTTTTTTTTCATGTATAAATACCAGTACCCTAACCCGCTTTGCTGGACCTCGATTTCATTTTTTAAAAAATTTATTTCTTCATTATCAATTTTTAAATTTACTGTTTGAAGTTATTGTGAAAAAATTGATATTCTGGCAAAACCAATAGAGATATGACAAAAATGTATAGGGACATTTTGATAGCTTATTAAATTTTCCACAAGAAAGGTCTCTTTACATTTTTGCGTATTTTTAATTACATCGGAGTAATTGTCACTTGAAGTATGAAAATATATTTTAGCACTACATTTAAATTTATTTAGTCTCCGTTTACTTCATCTAACTTTTAAACTACAAGAGATACGTTGATAAGTAATAAGATCTTTTTTGTTGCAAATTTAATTTCCTACAACTTTTGTTTAAAACATTTTTTTATAAAATTAATAGTTTTGCTATAAATTCAATTTGAGAATAAATTCACGTCGATTTTTTTTATTAATACCGAATTTTATTATTTATTATACATTTTTATTATATTTATAATTAATATAATTAATAAAAATGAAATTGAGAGTTTTTGATCTTGTAAAATATTTAAAACAAATTAAATTTTACTTTACTAGCTTCTATTATATTTTTTTTTAATTATCTAACATTATTTATGATAAAATTTATAATCACGTAATTAAATATTCAAATTCAAATTTTAAATTCAAAATATCGGATACTAAAAAAATACCATCAAATACTCGCATAAATAACCCATTAATATATATATAAATTCAAAATCATAAAATATATTATTTTTTATCCAAAAACTTCAGCAAAATTTAAAGATAAATAAATAAATATTTAAAAAAATAAATACAATTAAATTCTTATCCTTCATAAATTTTAAGATAATTAATTGCATTGATAACGATAATATATCATATCAATAATCATTAAGTCTTATCACAGTTAATTCGCGAGTTAATAATTAATAAATCTAAAGATCGAATAAAATTAAAAAATTAAATATCAATTCATTTTTTATTTTTTCAATCGATGGTTAAATAATATATATTATATATATGCAAGAATAATGATAATTTCTTTTTGTCTCATCCTCAACGTGTCCTTGTGTCGAGTGATCCGGTTGACGTCACCATCATCACTAGTGTCTTACACCAGCTATTATTACGTCACGCACTTGAGACAACATAAAAAGAGATGTCATGTATATGTAATGTAACCAAGTTAAGTTAAGTGGGAGAAGGAAGCTTAAAACGACAGTAATCATGACTGGTTTACGATTCGCAAGGTTAACCCTCTCATATATATACAACACACCATACCTATTTACTCACAATAATTACTATCGCCTCGTTGTTTTCCTTATCTGTAAAAAAAAAAAATTTTTTTTTTATTCACGAATAATGAATAATAATTTTCAAAAAAATACCAGAGTATTTTAATATTAAATAACAATTATATATTTATTCATCGCAATTTACTGAGTCATTTTAATGAAATTTAAATTTTAAATATTTTATTTTTTTTTTTTAAATAATTTATTTGTTTTATAAAAAAATAAATTTTTTTTTTACAATTAAAAAATTTTTTTTTAAACTTAACGTCAGTGTTTAAATATTTGAATATATAAATGTAGTATGAACATAAAAAAAAAGTATATAAAATAAATTTGAAAAACATGAGTAGGTTTTAAAATAAAACTGAGGCAATTTAAAATTTTTTGGGTTTTCAAATCAGCTGATAAACATCTGCAGACTTGGGGATATGCTCTGAATGCGTTATGTCATATATATATGTATGTTGTGTATATATATATTTGAAGATAGAATATGTTGAGGTCATTGGCCCTGACGTGCGCACGAAGCGTGTCGACGACTCCGCGTGTGTAAGCGCCCCTTCCGTCACTGCACCACCCTACTGTGTCCCCTTTGTATACACATGTGGATATGTGGTGCATGTGCACAGTGATGAAGAACAAACGCATGCAAGGCGACTCACTGTGAAATTTAACCCTTTGAAAATTAACACAAAAGTCCATTTATTTATACTACACAAAATATTTTTAATTTTTAAATTCTCATCATTTTTTTTTTTTTACCATTAAAATTCTATCAAAAGCTATGTATCATATATTTATATGAAAGGAAAAGAATAATCAAATGATTTTAGCGGCAAAATGTAAAGATGAAAAGGAAAAAAGGGAATGGATATTGTTCATAATATAAAGAATATGAAAAATGTTCTTTAGTGTGAGAACGTTTTTTTTATGCACTTACGAATGTACAAAAGAAAAAATATGAATGTATAGATTTATGTATATATATATATGGATTTATAAAAGGGAGAAATATGTGGGCGACCGACTTGAGAGTCAGAGAAAAGTGTAACGGAGATCGAAAAAACGTAAGGGGGGATTACAGTCCGGTATGTAGGGCAGAAGGGCTACCGTGTGATCAATAAATCTCTCCCACTTTTTTTCTTTTCATTTTTTCTCTGACCTGTTTGACATTTACTTGTATTGAGAATGCTCAAAAAATTCATGACACATTTTAAATTTATTTTTATAAAAATATAAATTTTTGTTAAAAAAATTTTTCGAAATTTTAGTTTTTAAAAAAAATCCAACGGTACAATTTTTTATCTGACTGTTAAAATTTTTTTTTTTTATGAATACATGAATTATTGTCACTAAATAAAGTAGATGTCTCCCACAGAGTGTAAAATTTAAAAATAGTAACTTCATATCTATGACCGTTTTTTTTTTTTAAATAAAAAAATTTTTCTCAAGTTTTTCTTACTCCAAGTGCATTCTATTTTTATAAAACTACAATAAACCAAGCGGCTTAAAAATAAATACAAGCGACAAGTATTTGAATAATTTACTCAGTAAACGTAATTAATAATAATAATGATAATAATGATGGTGAAAAAAAATTATTTACCCAACATTATTATTTATAAACAAATCTGATGGTGAAAAAACCCTTTTGGGTAAGTTGCCAAGGAAACTTATGTCGTGACGCACGCGACGAGGGGTGTGGTCCCGCCAAATTTATGCCGGTGTTACTAAGAGAGAAAAGACTTTTTTATACTTGCAATTAATCTATCGACTTTTCATATTAAAAAAAAAACATATATATAAATAAATTAATCAACAATTGAGCGAAAAAATTTTCAAAAATATTTACCATCAAGAGAAGTTTGAACTTCTTTCTGTCACACTCAAGTCGACGAACTATCTCTGCTGCACTTGCGCAGCAAATGGAAACTGTCCACGTTTTTCTCTTAAAAAAATGGACATTTTTTAAAAATAAAATTGTAGGTTGCTAGATTACAGAGCAATGCATCGAGCCTCGTTCTTCATTTTGCATTTAGAGGATTTGTTTGTTTTTTGAGAGAAAAGCTTGGACGAAAATTGCTGAAGACCCTCCTTAAACAAATTTAAAGAGATATTCTGATATCTCAATAGTATCAACCCTTGGTGGGAGGGTCAGGGAGGGTAGACAGTATGACCTGGTGCCTCCACCCTTATAGTTCCCTGGGGGTCACCCCTTAAATTCCAACGGCTATACAAGGACTAGACTTGACTTAACTTCCCCAACTCTCTGACTCCCTTGTTCCCTTAGTCCCTCAACTATCAGATCACGTGCTTCTGACTACCCCACGGCGAAACCCTCGGCCATTATCCCCTTTACTAAACAGTACTCCGACAGCAACGACAATACCCTTTTAAAGGCGAACTACCCAAGTACAATTTAACCTTCTCGTTATTATTTATCATTTTTTTTTATTTATTAATTATTGAAAAAAAAATATCGCATGTTTCGAAACTGAATTTGAATTCAAATTAAATGAAGTAATTGTTAATATTTTGTTTAATTATTTTCATGTTTATATGGACTATTTAATGTCAAAGTATGTTGGGAATCTATTTAATAAACTTTGTGAGATGGGAATAATAACATAAATATAAATAGATGATAAAATGTAGGTGGATATTGGTGATATCGGCTTTAATGGCCTATATTATTGCTCTGGTATGTTTAAAGGGGTTCATATCCAACTCGGTGTCATTGATTATTTACTGTTCTATTCAAACTATTTTTCAATACGATCTCAATGTTAAACTTTTAGTTAACTATTTTCATAAATATATATATGTGATTATTGATTTATAACTTTTTCAAATAAATTTATAACAAACTTTGAAATTTCAAAAGAATTTACTTTTACAATACTTGAAATATTTAGTGATTTTAAATACAAAATGTATAAAAAAAAAAAAAATTTTATGATATGGAAATATTTTGAAAGTTTATAAAATTTAATAAAAAGTTTAAATTGTAAATTTATTTTTGTTTGGATTAAATAAAATTAATTTTATGATAAAAACGTAAATAATTGCGGGATAAGTATGAAAATTTATTGTCTATGTACAGTAAAAAAGGATTCGTCATAATCAACACCCATCGTGTGTAAAATGAACGTTTCACATTTATTACAATGTTATTTGAACATGTCGTGAGTGTTGAAAAGGTTACACGCGTGTATGTTAAAAGTAAAAAATTTTCTAATAATTTTTTTGTGATGGTCGAGATAATTTTTGACATATTTTGTATGTTGATTTGACAGTAACATATAAAAAGTGTTACTTTCGTGTAAAATAAAATTTTTGTGTGTTAAAAAATAAATCGATTGCGACAGTTAATAAAATTAAATACTCTGTATTAAATTGACACCCAAAAGTGTTAAAAATTCAACACTGAATTTTAACACGTTTTTTTTTTACACTGACAATTAGTTTTTTACTGTGTGCAAGAAAAATTACTATTTTAACTTTAAAAATCGTAACTGATAGAAAATCTACGACACGTATGATAAAATTTATTATTTGTAATTTTAAAATTCCCCATATTGATACCCGAGTTCCGGGTTATAATTTCAAACGCTAATTTTTTTCCATGTGTGAAATTAAACGAAAAATTTAAATAATTTTTAATTTCACACGGAAAAAAATTTGAATAAAGTCGAGCATTGTAAAGTATGAAAAATCTAATACATAATTCGACTTTTCTGCAAAAGAATTATTAATTAAATACAGTCGACTACCCTTCATAAGACTCTTCCCCTCAATCGAGAGTGACTGAGTCTAAACAGCCCCCACTTAACCACTAAGGAGTTTCGTACCTGAGAGCCCGTTATAAGCTTTCGTTAAAATTTTTTTCAAAATTATAAACTAAGAATATGAAAAATATCCAAATTAATAAGGATAATTAACTGTCTATGTTTCGCGGATAATAATTTAATCATTATTAAGTAAAATGTAATTTATTGCTGATAATTGTAATCATGAATTATCGTAAAAACTTCTGTTCCAATTTAAAAGCTTTATTGAGCATTAAGTTGATCAATAAAATTATTATTTTTATTATTAATGTAAAAATATAAGTATTTATTTTAGCGCTATAAGCACCAGGAAAATCGGGATAGGTGCGTATGTAACAAAATGTAAATATGACGTTTAAAATCACAAAATAAAACAGGCTTATAACGGGTAATTGAGAACAAAACTCACACGGTAGTGAAAAGACTGAAATTACAAGAAAAATTTTCCCTGCGTCTTCTAGACCATGCTTATAACAGGAAGTCGACTGTACAAAAATTTCAAAATTTTGTTCGTATGTTAATAAAAATTTCAAGTATTTGTATCATAAATAAGTATGTACTTGATTTAAATTTATTCGCGGTGAGTTTATGCATTGAATGAAAATGTCATGTGTGGACTGATACAGTAGGACCCGTTAAATCAATTAAAATAATTGATTAGTAATTGATGAACACCCTGTAGATAGGATCGAATGTCGAGCCACGCGCCGAGAGAGTCGAGCGACCGACACAAGGTCAGACGGTGGCCTCCAACTTCCGGTGTTGGTAACCGGAGAGTGTGAGCGAGACAATCTATGATCCAACACTTAAACTTGTTTTTTTTTTAAATAAAAAAGGAAAAAAAAACTTATCAATTTCACTTTATCAGCAAAATTTACTTGTAGTTTAAATATTTTCTTCCACATTTTTAAATCAACTGACTTAATTAATTAAAATTCACATTTTAATTATTTTTGGCTGTTAAATTATATGCAAATTAAATCTCGGTACAAAAGCAACCCATTAATCGACGTCTGACCTAAAAGGGGATGTGCCACTGTACCCTTTTTTTTTTTTTCTACTTATGCTTTACCCCCTTGCCACCCTTTTTACCCCGTGTCCGCGGTATTCGCTGTAACTCACTCGACACTGCATTTCGCTACGGCCTATTTACTCGAAAAATCCACTCTATCACCGACACACTCGTATACAAAAATACTCTCATACCGGCTTCAAATGAAATGCAAGTTCTTTTGTTTAAAAAAAAAAATCCCTACCCTACATTTTTTCCACTCGCGAATATTAAATAGACTTTTTTTTTTATTTCAAAAAACCTGCTCTCAAATTAAATTATTTATATTTAAACATATTATATACAACATATCTATATATATGTTCATATATATTAATAAGTAAGGAGACATTTTTTTAACTCATGCTAACCGCGAAAACTACGAGATATTTTTAAATAAATCTGATACGATCCCACGAGCTCTGGAGGTTTCCATTTTTTTTCGTATTCAAATTTCAATGTCATCCGTGACATATATTTTTATAAATATATACAAGTTATTTCATAGTTACAAATAAATGAGAAAATTTTTTTTTTTCTCACCGCGAATTACAAAATTTTTACGTAAAATCGACTTCAGTAATTAAAAAATCGTTAAATCTATTAAAAATTTGTTGTCTACTTTTTTTAGTAGACTTAAAATATTAACTATCGACTTTATTGATAATAATTATAAATTATGTTGTAAAAAAAAAAAAATTCACGGCTAGCGAAGCGGGTGGGAACATTGTTGTAGTAAAAATAAAACGTCATTTCATTCACCATAACTATAAATATTAAAATTTTTAACCGTAAAAAGTGTAATTGCCTTTAGAAAGTGTTGGATTCGGTTGGGTGATTTAAATAAAATAAAAAAATCAGTTACATTGACTCTAATATCACCGATGAAAAGCGAAAGGGACGGAAATAGTGTTTTCGTGCTTTACTTTAGTAAAGTTCAATACCCGCATTTTTTATCGAGTTCATGGCCCCCGAGATTTTTTTTTCTCCAATACTCGTGTCATCCTTTTATTTGTCTTTTTTTCTTTACCGCTCTTTTTAAATTAATCAAGTGTATTGGCGCGCATGTTTTCAAATTCAAAAATAATTACCGACTGTCAGTAAAATTAAACGGTTGAAAATTTATAAAAAATATTAAAATTACTATCTTATCTAGCTTCAACAACCGTAACAGTTACTCCGGATCCTCCAAATTTAAATTTCATAAATTTTTTTTTTTTTTTAACTTTATGTAAATAATTGTTAAGATTTTTTTTTTTTAATTACTCAAAATCCTGAGAAATATGATCCTGTGAAGCCAAATAAATTAAAAAAAAAAAAAAAATGAATTCTTATATTTAAATTTTTCAACGGCTTCGTCTTAATTTTTTTTTTTTCCACAAATTTTTTAATTTAAATTTCCACAGTTAAAAATTTTAAAGAATGCGATATATATTTAAATGCTGATACATTTAATATGATGTAAATAATATATAAATTGACGAGTAAATTTTTTTTAGCGTAGTGAGGTAGTGTAGTGATATGAGCGTTAAAATGATTTCAAACTCGTTTGCGGGGTTAGAGAATTATCCGCGGAGTGGGGAGACACTTGAGATAGGTCGGGGATTTCCATGATGGCCGCGGCAAATCCTGATTAAAAGGCGCCAGCGTTGCCAGGCAACAGTGTGGGTGGGACTTGAATATCTCAGGAGGTGGAGTTAGACATTTAACGGCAGCCATCATGGATCGTCGGTCTAACAATAGCCGCCATCTCGCGCCACTTGTTCAAACTAAATCTTCCCGCTTTTCGCGGTTTTTTTTTTGAATTTTTTTGGCGCAATAATTCAAATGAAAATAATTTGAAAATTTTTCTTTATGGAAGTCAACTTTTCTTATGTTGAAAAATATAATTTATATAATTTTTTTTTTTTTTTGTTCATATACTTTTCGTTTTAGCTATTAGTCGCGGTCGCTAATAAATTTTTCGCGCATCCTCACGCATAACGTTTTGTTAAAGTTATACGAGGTCTCCTTACTAAACTAAGCGTGCGATTATTCGACCCACGCCTCTTCCTTTACATTTCCACTACTACACTTTTTTTTTTTGCTTATTCTTCATATATCTCATGAATAATGGATTGTAATTGCAATTATATGCTCTTCATACTTATTCATAGATGTAAACACGCGGCCAGACGCCGGAATTTAATAATACAATTCCTTAACTGAATAACAATAAAAACAATTTTTTTTATTATTTCATCTTACACTTTTTATTCTTCACCTTTTCTCTTATATTTTAATGATAAAAAACTTGAATATACATTTATTTCAATTTAATTGTACGTCGTGAATTTTAAATACTCGATTTGAATATAACTCGAGTTTCAAATAGCTCTCACGTCCAAGCTATTGATTTTACCGAAATAGTAATGAAGACCTTTTTTCATCAAAATTTCATTCTCTACAAAATTGTTATCATCGATTTTTATCGTATCTTTTATAGTTTAGCCAGAATATTAATTTTAGCTCCAAAAAAATATTTTCAAAATTTAAATTTGCCACCAAAATTTAAATTACAAATTCTGGCTAAACTATCAAAGATACGGAAAAAATGCATCTCAACATTTTTGTAGATAATTAAATTTCCTACAAAAAAGGTGCTTATCAACTCAGCCGTAAGATCAATAATTAAGCCGTGAGAATAATTTTAATACAATAATTATAAATTGCAATCATTATAAGTTCCAAAATCTAATATATGACTTATTAATACTAATTATAATTATTATTAATTATTTAAGGTTCTCGTGGAGTATGACGACGTCGAATGGCACAGACGAGAGTGGTTATCACCGCACCGTGATACAGCTTTTACATGTTTTCTTATCGAAAAAGGACTTTTCTGGGCAGAACGTATCGACCCACGACAAAACGGTCTCACTGCCATCGATCAGTACAATCACAACAACCATACAAATAATAATCACCGCATTAACGGCAAATCCAAAGGATCAACATCCGCAAACACCGTTGCTTGGCCTGCTATCGTAAGTACCAATTAAAAATACCATTTAAAAACAAATAAAAAGAATTAAAAAAATAAATGAATAATCATATGCTTGAAAAAAATAAAAAAATTTTCGAATAAATTAATGTACAAGAATCATGATTCCTTTGGAGGAAGTTACAAACGGAAATACCAAGCATACATGTTCTTTTACATTAACGTAAGAAACGGCTGGCTCCCACGTGCTCTGCTAGCTCTTCTCTAATCGTAATTAGATACATTTAATTAACTGTACTATCTCACGAAATACGCTATTGAGGTCTCTCTCTCACGAGCGAAAGTGCCATTATTATTTTTATTATTTTATTTCATATATATATAGTCTTATTTTATTCTCACATTAACACTAGCTTGTAATTGATTAGATTTTAGATTTTATTAAGTAATTTATTATATATATTTATATGGTATAATTTTTTTTTTGTTACAGGCCTTTTATCCACTTGTAGCAAGAGAAGATTTGCATGAAGATATGATGCCAGTTGAATTTATAAATGATAAAAAATTGGAATTTGTTGATTACGATAAACTAAAACCATTTACGGTAAATAATTATTTTATTCTTTTTTTTTTTTTGCTTCTATTAAATTATAGGTACGATAGAACAGTAATTGCTGTGGGTTTGCTTGTAACTGGGAGTGGGTTGTGTGGGAGGAAATAAATATTTAGTATATATATGAAAGGGTGTCGGTCTATGTGCTGAGGGAGTGAGTGAGTGAATGGAAGAGATTAATGATTTAAAAAATAGGATTGTATAAATTAATGGAAATCCTTGAGCGAGGTTTTGAACTTGCATGCCAGACGAGTTTAGAGCTTACAAACATTGTTCGTGGAATTGTTTTCAAGTAATTAAACTGCCAGAAAGTTTTGCCGTTAAAACTTGATCACATTGAGCAGCCAGATGGAAGTGGTTTGGCAAAACGATCCCACCAAAAAGGAATGAGTTGTGTAGAAGGACTTTTGAGTAGTCGTTTATGTTTCTACCTAGTTGCTATTACAGTTTATTAGTTTACGAGCTTGTGGCTTTGTTATTTACTATCATTATTCAATTCATTTTTTTTTAATTAATTAATTAATTCACGCTAATTGCAATATTTTAATTAATAATTTATTTTTAATTATTTCTCTTGCACAAAATTTAATTGTTAATATTAATTTTAATTATTCGAAACTTGTCTATTTTTTTTCCATAAAAATTTTCAAAATTAAAGCAATTAATTTTTGTTGATTAAATTTATTTAAATTATTATTGATCTTGCAGTAATTTTTAATGTCATTTAAAGATCAATTAGCCAAATTATTTTTAATTTCCTAAAAAAAAATTAGTTTTAAAATTTTTTTTAATTTTTTGAGTTCCCGCTCGGTAATGAAATTAAAAAATTGAATGAAGTCTTATAATAAATTGATAAAAAAAAAAAAAGTAAATAAATAATCAATCCATTGGCTGATATACTTTGACAAATATAATAACTATGGTATGAGTTTGTCGAGTCCGACGACCCTGAACTATAAACGGCATTCTCTCCCATCTCCCACCAAACCAAACCAAGCCAACCCAAACCAGCAGTAAGAGTAGTACATATATGCATACTATGTACCATATACCATGTACCATGTACCATCACCATGCGATTGGATCGTGAATATACAACGCAATGAAAAGCACACAAGCTCCCGAGTCCCGAGCAGTTTTAAAACTTTTATTATTTTCTCCGTTGGTAAAATGAGCTAAGCAAAATAAAAATAAAAAGTAAAAAGCACTGCTTTAATAGTTTTTTATTTTTGTTATTCTTTCTCATCATTCGCTTTGCTTTTTTTATTGTACTGGCAGCTGTGCGACCCACCTCTTTCATCTCGCTCTTCTTTTTTACACTGCCTTCTCATCTACAATTGCTTTTAGCTTGTACTCTTCATGTACACTGTACTCTATACTGCCATATATACATATATATCTTTATATACATGTACATGTACAACGTTATATATAGATATAGACATATATAAGTATAGTTTTTATGCTGGAGAACGGCCAAGACCGGAGGCGCCAACATATTCCTCGTTTCTCCTATAACGGTCCTTGGCAAAGGATCAAGTCACGTGTCTTGTTGCTTCTTCACTTATAATAACATATCCTATACTTATTCCGACATATTTTTATCATAACACATGCACGTTTATGATTCCCATAATTATTTTATTTACTTTGAATTAAAATCTTGCTTGGAATTTAGAAAAAAAATTTTATGGACTTTAAATTAAAAGTGGGTCTAAACTATTGAGTTTACGGATAAAGTCATAAGGAACTTTTTTGTAGACGATTAAATTTCCTATAAAATTTATTAGGTATGTAAATGTCATATTTTTGTTAGTTTAGTCAGAAAATTCTATTTTATCCGGAAATTAGAACTTTTCACTTTTTATTTAAATTATTTATTATTAAAGATATTAAAAAAATATATAGAAATAAATTTGTAGAGAATAAAATTTTTTGAAAAAATTATTTAAAAAAATTTTTTTTAGACTCAATTTTTTATAAGTTATTTCAATTAACATTTTTATAAAATAATAATAATAATAATAATAATAATAATAATAATAATAAAAAGTTATTAAAATTTAAATAAATAATGAAAAATAAGTTCTGATAAAAATTAGCATCATGTCTCCAACAGTTTAGTAATAATTTGAATAAAGTCAAAAAAAAAATTTCTTTATCTATTAAATTTTATTTTTCGAAATTCAAAAGTTAAATTTAACAAGCTCAAACAAACTTTTGAATTACTACAGATAGATTTAAACTTTTCTGATCAAGACGAAGTGCCTTGAGTTGAGTCAAAGTATCCGAAACTTGTTCTTAAAGTTTTGACTTTCTTTAAAAAAAAAAAAAAAAACCTTTTAACCTGAGTTTTATCGATCAAGAAAACTCTAATTTTATAAAACTCGTTTTATTATACCTTATCCTTGAACATGTATCAATTGTTTGATGATAATAGTATAGTTAAATACTTATTGCTAATAAATTTATTAACTTGCTAACTATTAACTTCCACAAACAGCAAGATTGGGAGCTGACAAAAGCAAGTTTACCATGGGCAAACTCTGTAAGAAGATGGGCAGAGATGCAGGATGGCCAAAGGATTCTATTAACCACACCCAGTGTTCTAGTTGGCTTCAGGGTCGAGGTTTATCGCGCCGAAGGCACTACCCAGTGGTATACAGCCGTCATTGTTGGTTACAACGAATCAACCAAGGTAAACAACATGTGTCTTTTTCTTTTTATTTACGCTCATTATAATTACAATTAATTAATTATCCTCGACACACTAATTCCAATTAATTCAGATATTTATTTAGTTTAAAAATTATTTTAAATTGCAGGATTTAACAGTAACCGATGACACTGTGCTTGAAGAACATAACGAAGATCCGAGATTAGTTCAAATGCGTTTGATCGGTGATGGAGGTAATTTTTTAAATAATATCTATATACATATTATGTATGTACACATGTATTATGGAAGACATTGAAAGTTTATACTGGCACTTTCTCATTTTATGATGCAGTTGTGGAGAGTATCATGAGGGGCGAGGTTGTCGGCATGACGCCGAGGAGGTCGAGGTCGTCGACTGGCCTGATGACGCACGCAATTGTCGTCGTGAGTATACTTAATTTTTTTTGCTTTTTTTTTTAACGAATTTACTCGTCTCTTTATTTATTCACATCTCAATTATTAATCTATTTAAAATTCAAAAAAAAAAAAAAAAAAAAAAAACGAGAATTAAATAATTAAAATATAAAATAATTGAACTATGTCCTGTTGAACGAAAATATCGGGCAACTTAAATTCGATATTTGGATTATTGCCAAATACTCCAGAGATTATTTTATATTTTTTTTACCGTGCGTACTCAAGTTCAACCAAACAGAGCAATTCAATGTATGGAAAAAAAATTAGCGGTATTTTTATTTAAAATTTTACTTGTTTAGTGTGAAATTAATAGGAACGGTTATTAAATATTTTATTTATTAATGTAACGGTTGAAAACAAGAGGATGAATAAGCAGGCGATAGAATAAAAAATAAAAGGGATGAAAGAGATCAAGTGAAAGGGAAGTGGAGTCGAGTATTGATATGTAGCAAGTGAAAGATCCACTACATATATGTGTAAATATATAAAATATAGGAGAGTTTGGTATAGCAGAGTGAAAGAGTGGCGTGGATAGGAATGGAAGGCCATCGACGAGGGTTGAATGTGGATGAAAAGTTTTAAAGACTGTAAGCAAAGAGACGGAGGCGAGTATGGAAAGCACGAGAGGGATGTGACAGAGGGTGAATATGTAGAATGGAGGAGGGTAAAGCATGTTGGTAGAACTAGTATAGGAGTGGAGGAGGTTTAAATATATGGTGAGTATGGTAGAGGCAGAGTAGCAGCAAAATATATACAAGCGAGTGTAGGAGAAGCTGGTAGAGTCGAGTGCTGCTGGGGAATCGCATCGTTAAAGGGGTGGATACGTTGAGCGTTGAGAATCGCGTTGATGTAGGTGAGGGTAGAATAGCATCAGGGCGGCGGTCTCAGCCCCAGCTGTATTGATTCGCTCGCGGATTTTGCGGGGATAAAAGGGGTCTCTATTTGGAGGCCGAGACACACCCCCGTTGGCCTGGGTAACACGGCTACACGGCAACACGGTTACACGATTTTCTACCAGTATATACAGAGCTTGTGGAACTCTGGCTGGAGAACTCACCCCTTTAGCAATCCCGTACAACATTCTAGCCCAAGCTCTATATTCTATTCTCCCTCTCACTTGCTCTAGCTTGTTGGTTATTGTCGGCTGCTGCACGTCTACCGCCGTCTATTCACGTGCCGCCGTCTCTTTTTACCCTCTTTCAGAGCCACGATACCACACCCTCAGTACTCTATAACTACACACACCGAGCTCTACTATACTCAACCATCGTCTGTTTACATCCGCCAACTAATAGCTCCATCCAAGTCATCACTCTCGGCTATTAATACTTTATTTTTTCTTTTATTATGACATACAATTCACTTATTTATATTTCATCAGATGTCATCTTCAAATTAATAACTCTTTCAAAAATTTTTAAAAACCCGCCAGCCGCGAAATTTTATAAATATAAAAAAACGTAAACAAATTTTCACCTTTACTTCAAGGCTGAATTATATAAAAGCAAATACTCGCGTTTTATATTTATTTTCATTTAAATAATAATAATAATAAAAGTAACAGTAATAAAACCGTAACAATAATAATAAAAAATTTAATTTTTTTACTGCATTCCCCCAACTCACCTGTTTAGTCATAAAATAATTTATGAATGCGTTATATACCCAGCATTCCATCGCTCCCCTTTTCATTCTATTCATTTGTACATATATACATATATACAATACATATTTACTTATATAGTACACGGGGGTGAATAAATTGTAAAAAAAATGCAATAGCAATCGCGAAAACAATTTTTTTTTTTTCATCAATTTATTTACTCTGGGATAATGGCAATTAGTAATAACAATAATAATAAAAAAAAAAGTATATAAATTTGGTCTTAAAATGTACATGAACCGGTTTACATATTAGTGAAGGCCGGTGCATTATCACATTTAACGCATACTAAAATATGTCGGGGTCGAGGTAACGTTACTTTAACATTTCTATATACATGCACATATATACGATGTCTAAGGCTATTAATAAACATATACATATATATATATATATTATATAATTGTGAAGGGGATGGTTCAGCAGCCCTACGGGCATGTCTCGACTGTCTGTGCACTGGCTGTACTAAATCTACTGTACTATAACAACACAATGAGCGGGTTTTGTATCAACGACCGACGCCGAGAGATTTCCCCTATACCTCCTCTCATTTTCTCAACATATATATGTATATTGTACATATACCTTTTAGTATCCCACCTGTTTATGCAGCAGTTTCGAGTGCTGAAGAGCGCAAGAGTAAACAGTTGTGAGTTTTAGTTAAAATAAAGTTCCACAGAACAAAACTACCCGCGAACTTTGAAAACATTTATAACTTTCCTTAAAAAAGTGATAAAAAAAAAGAAAATATTTAATAGGTATATAAAGAAATTTTAATTTTATTGTTGAATTAAAAATTATTGAGGCATTTGAATATTATCGATTATTTATAACATGAGGCAGAGAGGAGATAAGTTTTTACAAGAGATATTTTTCTATAACTTGGACTCCGAAGGACCACCAAGGATACTCCTGTAGAGGATACGATGCTTGGCTAAATCGATTGGCTTACATCCCAGACGGTATCTCTTGCCCGCACGATTCCACAGCCTCCGGCAAACTTTGAGCTCGTGCAATCTCGATATTTTAAAATAATCATTTATTTTTTTTTTATCTTCTTCGACATCTACAGTATGTCGTGCTATCGGATTTTGAAATTTAAAATCATATTTTTTGTTTAAAAAAATTTTAAACAGCTTTGACTCTATGAGTATTAATACAGCAGACATTAGACAAATTTTTAATTATCAATAAATAGAGTAAATAATTAATAAAATTAAATTTGAAAAAAATGCGCATTTAAAAAATTTCGTAATTAATAAGTGCATTTTTTAAAAATATTATTTTTTAAATTATTTACTCTATTTATTTATAATTTTAAATTTGTCTGCTGTTACATTCATGAGTGTAAATGTAGCAGACATCAGAAAAATTTTTAATTGTCAATAAATAGAGTAAATAATTAATAAAATTAAATTTGAAAAAAATGCGCATTTAAAAAATTTCGTAATTAATAAGTGCATTTTTTAAAAATATTATTTTTTAAATTATTTACTCTATTTATTTATAATTTTAAATTTGTCTGCTGTTACATTCATGAGTGTAAATGTAGCAGACATCAGAAAAATTTTTAATTGTCAATAAATAGAGTAAATAATTAATAAAATTAAATTTGAAAAAAATGCGCATTTAAAAAATTTAAAAATTAATAAGTCCATTTTTTTTAAATATTATTATTTTAATTATTTACTCTATTTATTTATAATTTTAAATTTGTCTGTCGGCTACATTCATGAGTGTAAATTTAGCAGACATCAGAAAAATTTTTAATTATTAATAAATAGAGTAAATAATTAATAAAATTAAATTTAAAAAAAATGCGCATTTTGAAAATTAAAAAATTAATAAGTGCATTTTTTCAAATATTATTTTTTAAATTATTTACTCTATTTCTTTATAATTTTAAATTTGTCTGTTCCATTCACCCTCATTTCGCCTAAAACTAAAATTCAGTAAATAATTTCCAAAATCTAGACAATAGATTTTTAATCGCAGTGTAATGGTAATGGTCACGGTCATAACCCAAATCCCCTCCCCTCTAATAATCATACGCAGATTAAAATTCAGTAAAGATATCAGATGAACAGGAAATAATTGAGAGAAGGGATAGGGATCTATCGGCGGAAAGTGAAGGGTCCAAGGGGTTAACTTTGTCCTGCGTGGGGATAAATTATATCTATTTATTTAAATATAAGAGTGGGGGTGCTCATTAAAGTGATAGTGGGGATGACTGGACGGGCTGGTGGGGTCGGTATCCCGAGCGAGCCTCATGCAGTCCCAGTAGACGGCAGCACTGCGGCCCGTGCGCATCGCAGAACGTGTTTGCATTTTTTTTCACTCGTTAAATAAAATAAAATAAACGGCAGATAAAATTAGAGTAGATAAAAAAATAAACTCAACACGAACGGTGGTTTGTTAATACGCGTGCCACGAGTCAGTTAAATATTTAATAAACAAGTGAATTTTAAATACAAGTTTTAACAAACGTATTAACGTGCGTAGTTTTATTGTATCAGTGATTTTTTTTTTTATAAATATAATTAAATATTTTTGGTTTTTTTTTTTTTTTTAATCGATCCGGATCCTGGTAAACGAATTAGTGTCGCGCATCTTTGACTTGTTTTTCATTCCATTATCGGTTATTATTATTATTAATAATATTATTATTATTATTTTTTTTTTATGGTGAAAAAATATATATATAAATATATATAGATATATATAGAATATATAGTTGAGTGGTGGAGTCTTTGTGCAATTATTTCTGGCCGGATCGATACTCGTCGACGCTACTCAAACTCGCAGTTTGGCGCGGATTTTTTTTTTAAATTTAAATTTGAATTTATTATTTAATGGTGATGGAAAATGGAGTAGAATTTTCATAACGATTTTTTTTATAACGTGTGATATAAATTGAGTTTATATATTTGAGATAAAATATATATATATATGTATATGTATATAAATATAAATATATAAATAGATAAAAATAACACGAGTGGCGGGAGGAGTACAAGGGCGAAGAAAGTGTGTGAGTGGCATTAAACAAGTAGTTAAACGTTGGATAATTATATAAAACGTAACAGAGTAACAAACAGCGAGTTGTGTCGTGGTGCCAACCGGATATTACTGGTGGTTTTAGTGTATATATATTTATATATATATGTATGGTGTGTATGCTGAAGATAGACAGATAGTATAGCGAAGAGATAGTACGTATATATGCATATATATATATTTATTTGTATGTATATATGTATGTATATATTTATATAAATGTGTATATGTATATATAAGTGACGGTGACCCTTGTTGACCCTCTACGGATAACAAGAGGGTGTGCAGTCATTACCATTTAGCGGACAGACAGACAAGAAAGGAAATAAAAGTAAGTCGAATTTTTTTGAATACTCGAAATTTTTATTTTGGGAAAGACTGGGAGGAAAAAAGTTTTTGAGAATTTTTATTTAGAAACTGGGAATGGTAGAAAATTTAATGATCCTGAAGTTAGCTGGCCTTTAATAATTTTTGAATTTTTTTTTAAAACCGTAAATTAAAAAAAAAAATATTTTAAAAAATTGCACCTAGAGATTTTTTAGTTTTCTACATGTGCGTATTTTTAGTTTTTTTTTTTTAATTGAATTGTTGAAAAAAAAAATTCAAAAATTGTTAATTGTCTGCTAACTTCAGGATGACCCTGAAGTTAGCAGACAATTAGTAATTTTCGGATTATTTTTTTAACAAATAAATTGCAAAAAAACAAAAACTAAAAATATGCACATGTAGAAAATTAAAAAAACTACAAGTGCAATTTTTTGAAATTTGTTTTTTTTATAATTTATCGTTTTTTAAAAAATTTTATTTATAAATATTATTTTTTTAATTATTTACTCTATTTATTTATAATTTTAAATTTGTCTGATGTCAGCTAAATTCACACCCGTGAAAATTTTGTGATTTTTTATTTTGTGTAAAAGAAATTTATAACAAAAATTGATGCTGAGATAAATGAGATTTTTTTTTTTAAATAAATAAATTGAATGTTAATTTATAAAATTTTAAAAAATTCATATCGAGATTTGATATTCTAGTAATTTCGGGGTTTGTTTGAATTTAAAAATTTATAATTAAATTTTTTTTTGTACCCGCAAGAGAAGTACGATCTGTTCATTCCAATTCGCAATAAAAATTTAATACCTTTAAAAATAACTGATCACAATTGAATGAATAGAATTTTCCAAACTTGGTAATCCCAGTTTTCATTGAACATTTTTTTTTTAACCTGTAGAGGAATTTAATTTCAATAAAAAATATCCATACATTTTTTTTTATTTTTCATTCAAATTACATGGCTGCCATCAAATCAAAGCTTGTAATCACTAAATTCTTACAATCTATTTCCAATAATTCACTTTATCCAAAATTCCCCAGACACTTGAGCGTATTTCGAATTTGGCTCAAATCAAAATATCTTCGATTACGACTTTTTATTTAAAAAAAAGTTCTGAGTTAATCTCGAGCTTATCCCCAATTACTAATTTTGAATTATAAATTTTTTCAACATAAAATTACAACCGAATATAAATTTTTTATAAATTCAAAATTCCTGACAATTTTTCCTTCGATAAAAAATTTAACTCCATTTATATAAAATAAAACTGGATACTTGTAATAGTAATTATATATGTGAACAAACATATACATATATAATATACAATATAAATTTTCCCATATTATATTAATTCTCTTCTTATCTTTACGTCATCTCTTATCTTTTGTACTGTGCTACACAAGTACAATGTACTGTTTGACAATTTATGTCTCCGTCTAACTAAATCTGTCTCATTTTATCTTTGGTTTTGGGTTTGTTCTCTTATATTATACATATACTACATATACTCTGTCTATCTCAATCCACTTCAGACTACTGTCAACGAAATTATTCAGTGCTCTGAGGAATAATTCACTGGTAAATTCCAAGGGTTTAACATGACGGAATACAGACAATAATTATTTTATCATCATAATAGTAATTATTATTATTATATATTTACCAAGCATTTTAATTAATATATAATTAAATCATTAATTAAATTTTTAAAAAATATGCGCCTCGTAAATGAGCTCCTTAAGCTTGACGACATTATTGTCAATACAAATTCAAACTATTGGCGGCAATTGAAAGCTTCTTTCAAATTTTCAAACTGATTAGATTTTGGAATTTATCTATAGAACAGTATTCAAAAATACTCGAGAAAAACCAAAAAAATTTCAGACTACTACTGTCCGGGATAGTACTCAGTACTATCTAGAGAGTAGTGGATACAGTACTGTCTGAAATTTTTTTTTTTTACAAAAAGTACTCAGTACTATCCCAGAAAATTGCCACTACTGTGTTGTTTTTTCCGTGTACCTGAAAATCGAAAATTTTTCACGAAACGAAATGAAAAGTCAAAAAATCTACTAGATCTAGATTTTTGAAATTTTTCGCACGTGAGCCGAAAATTTCACCCCTAATTACCCCTTATCATCTTTAAGCAGTAAAATTAAATGAATTTTTTAAATTTTCGTTGCGTGAAAAATGTTCTGATCTTCAGGTACATATTTCTTAAATATCTCAGAATCTATTTGATAAAATGCTTTCACATTTGCATGAAATATAAATTTAAACGAACTCTTTCAAATGCCGCAAGAATAATCTAGATCAGTTGATTTATTCAAAAGATATGAGAGTTTTACACCCACTCAGAAAAAAAAACTGAAAGTTAATATTTTTGGTTAAAAAAAATTTTTTTGAAAACCTGAATTTTCTCGGCTAAAATTGTAACCTCTTGTGACCAAGAGAAATTCTCTTGGCTCAAGAAAATCTTGACGGTTCCCAAAATCGTTTGTCTTCCAAAATATTTTCTTGACTCGATGACTTTTTTCCATGTAGATTTCCCTGAAAATTTCAGAATAGCATCCTAGGATTTTCAAACGTCGACGTTCGATGAAAACTCGATTTTTGAAAACTGGGGTAAAAACAATAGTTCAGAATTTTTGAAAATTTAAAATTTTCTGAGCGGGAAGTTTAAAAATTCTATTTTTATAAAAAACAAGTTTCATTGACATCAATACAATAAATTAAAAAATATATATAAATCACGGGGTAATGAGCTAATATAAAGTATAATACAGTAATAAAAAAAATCTAAAATGAATTGAATAAAGTGTTTTATAAGGATAACGACATTTTTCCTTTGTATTCTTTGGTTATAATAAATTTACATACTTGCAATTATGCGAACGGCAGACGGCAGTTTGCGGATATACGAGTCAGTGCAACTAAATATTCTGCTTCTTATTCTTATTCTTTACTTCTTATATACTTCCATCCATTCTTATGTATGTACATACATACATACATACGTATATATATTTAGTGGTATATAAAAGTATCACTGGATGAGCCAGACAGTTGCGTACAAGATAAAAATAAAGAACGAGATGAAAGAAGCGAGTTAGTATAAGGACGTAAGAGAGTAAAAAAAAGAAAATAAGTAAATAATAATAGTAAGGAAGGAAGAGAAATAACTCTTTGGTAAATCGCCAACGACTTTAACCCCAATTTGCAATAAAACTCAGGACGGAAACGCATCTTCAATTCACCCTACAATTTATCCTTTTGGATTATTACTACTTCTGTATTTTTGCTTCAATCCCCATGGAGATCAAATGTAATCTACTATTTTTTATTTTTCTTATCTCAATAAAAATATAACGAGAATTTAAATTACATTAAAAATTTTTATAAAAAATTATTACATATTTATTAATGAGTGTGAATGTAGCAGACATCAAAAAAATTTTTAATTATTAATAAATAGAGTAAATAATTAATAAAATAAAATTTTTAAAAAATGCACATTTAAAAAATTTCAAAATTAATAAGTGCATTTTTTAAAATATTATTTTTTTTAATTATTTACTCAATTTATTTATAATTTTAAATTTGTCTGTCGGCTACAATCATGAGTGAAAATTTAGCAGACATCAGAAAAAATTTTAATTATTAATAAATAGAGTAAATAATTAATAAAATAAAATTTAAAAAAAATGTGCATTTAAAAAATTTTAAAATTAATAAGTGCATTTTTTAAAATATTATTTTTTAAAATTATTTACTCTATTTATTTATAATTTTAAATTTGCCTGTTATATTCACACTTGTATTTATTATATTTTTTACTATATATCTGCTAAAAATTCATTGAAGCTTTGGTTCAAAATTTAAAAATTTATTTTTTAGTCTAGCTGATGGATTTTTTTTTTAATTTTAACTATATGACGGGATCTGAAGTATCAGTTTTTATTATTATTATTATTAATATCTATAAATATATATATATATATATATATATATATATATATATATATATATATATATATATATATATGCATATATATATGTACCGTACTATGCGGTGTTAATTTATATATATGTATATGTATATAAAGTATATATGTATTACTGACACGGCGTCCCGTTTATTTGCGCTAATGAATGCATGAGTCGAACAAAGCCCACGGTTTGGTTTGTACGGGGGACGTAAGAGAGGCGGATGAATATAATATAATAATGTTATATATATATATATATGTAATATAAGAGGATGAGGATGAGGGAATTGTAAGGTAAAAGAAGAGATGAAGGGTTTTTAAATGGAAAGGTAAAGAGGTAATACTCAAGCATTAAATTTAATACTGAGTACATTCATATATATATATACATAAATATATCTCATAGATGTAAAGATATATTAAAAAAAAAAAAAATTATTTTAGAACGGATATAATTATGAAGATGAAAATATATAAATTTGAGAGGTTTTAATAAAATAACAATGGGTGATTATTATATATATTAAATTTTATAAAAGATTATTGAACTTTAGGTAAATGGAATAAAATTAACCAACAGTTGATTGACAATTTTATATTATTTTTTAAAAAAACTTTACCCTGATAATTATATTATTACTTTTAATTGCTTCATTAACTTTCTTTTAATACTTTTAATTATCAATTTTGTTAATGCGTAAAAAAATAAAACTATTAAAAAATCGTTAAAGTTTTTTTTTTTACGAGATTTATTATCTTTTTTTTTTTTTATTGTTCTAAAATAAGATCTTGGTATTCTATAATTTGTGTTATTATTATTTTTTTTTTTTTTAATTTCGTTTTTAGATAGTAATCATTAATCACAACTTGGGTATTAAAGTAAGAGATTAGATAACAGTTGAATAATTTATTTTTATTAATATTTCTGTAAATTATATTTTATATTTTGTTATTTGCAAATATATATATTTTACTGAGAAACATATTTTTTTGTTTCAGCCTCGAGTGCCAAGAAGACCTCGTGGTCGTCCAGTAACCACATCGTTAACAGTTACACAACCAGTGTCCCAACAATTAGAAAAAGGTAACGTTTATTAAATTTTTGACACTTTTTTCTATAAATCAAAATACATTTTATTCCAAAAGTACTTATATATTTATTCACCTCTTGGCTTTAGGGAATTTCCTGAAGTCTAAAGAGCGTATTTTTTTTTTTATTACAAATCATTTTGGAGATTTATTTTAAAGCTCAAAATTGAAAATAATTTTTTGAACTCAAAAGAGCATTTGTCATGCGGCCTTTAAAAAAAAATCTTGCAGCAGCAATAAAATAAAATAATTTTATTTTCTTATCTCAAGTTTTGATAAATACGATTTACGATTACACAAGTCTTAGTTACGTTTTCGTACGTCGAAACCGTTTAAAATACCTTTTTATATATAATAATTTACGTCTGTAAAGATTTAGTTAACGTTTTCAACATCAGGTAGTCCAATCTGCGATTTTAATTTAAAACAGGATTTATAAATTAATACTAAATCTAATTTTCTATACTCATTACAATTTTTTGTAAAATCAAAAATAATTAACACGCGTACTCGCGTGTACTATGGCCATGTGAAATTTAAATTTTACTATAAATTGGTGGTTAAAGCTCTAACCCTAGTAGAAATGTAATCAAGTAACTAGCCAGTAACTGGCTAGTTTAACTAGACTTAAGCTAGGAACTGGCTAGTATAATATCCAGTAACTGTCCAGTTACTGGCCAGTTTTACTAGACATCAAATAAAACATGGCGACACTTGTATGTTTTGAGGTTATTTAAAATTAAATATGGATAAATTTGTTACAATTAAAATAATAATAATAATAAAAAAAATAGTAATAATAATATTTAAAATAGTAATAATTAATAAACGGAATAATTATAACACTTATTTATTAATTACATTTAACTGGTATAAAATTTTCATTCATAAAAGTATTAAAAACTATTAAATAAGTTATTAATTTATAAAATCATATTCTTAAATAAAAAACAAGAAATATTAAGCATATAAAATAATGAAAATAACGGTTATTTTTTTCTATTGCCCTCCCAGTCTTTTGCATTACTTAAAATTATTCCCACAGCTTGTAATATTTCGGACGGATTACCACAATTGTTGGCTTTGAAGACTTCGTTTAAACACTCTATAAATTTAAAATCTTTTATGATTGTTTTCTCACCACTTTTTCTGGAACCAGTATATTTTAAAGCTACATTCTTAACTAAAATTTTTTTAAATATATTACAAATTCTTTTTACATTAAAATACACAATTTTTTACAATTATTTATACTTTTTCTTAATATTTACTAGGAATAATTCAACTTACAGGTTAAAGTGAGTAAATAATCATACACACACACTAGTTAAGTAGAACATCGGTGTGACCAATGTTTATGATTCAGTTGCAGGTGGCGCTATGTCTAGTTTTTACCCAGTTTCGCTAGCCAGTTACTGGATTTGATTGCTGGCCAGTTACTAGACATGATCGCTAGCCAGATACTAGATTTAATCGAGTGAAAAATTTATCATTTCTACTAGGGAAAACATTCAATTTATTCTATTTTAAAATTTACCGCGTCATTGATTTTTTATAAAAAATTTCATTTCCTTTTAATTCAAATATTTGAAAATGGAATTGAAAATTTTAATTCTACAGTTTCTCGACTATTCTTCATAAATAAATTTTAAAAAAATATATATATATATATATTAACTTTTAACTGAAGAAGCCGATTCATTAATTGATGACACTGTCATATAAAAATATAATAGCCAATAAAAAAAATTTTTCTCCAAATTAAATAAATTCAATTATTGTCAAATTATTTTGTCAATTGATCATATCAAAATCATGTTATATAATTCAAGTAATAACCAAAAATATATATATATATATATATATATATATATATATATATATATATGTTTGTTATAATTGTTATCGACTTATAAAGGCTTATCCGACATTTACTTTTGATAAAACGCCACGTGATTCATGACTCGTTTCCACCCCCCACAGTTACTTCCGTTATTGGCTTAAATGTTGGTGTATATTTATATACACATTAATAAAATATCACAATAAAAAAAAATATTTAATGTCTCAATTGTCAATTTTATTTAATACTAAAATATAATTTTTTTTAATATTTTATTTTCTATTAAAATTTCATTCATAAAATATCTATATGTATATAACTATCTACATGTTTATCATTTATTTATTCTATTTTATCGCAACTGCTATACATTTATAAAGTATATGCCTCATATATAGGCCATTTAGACGTTAAATTTTTTTTTTTTTATATAAATTTTTTGTGTAGTGTCAATAAGTAATCAAATAAAAGTAAAATTATGAAATTTATATGAGCTAAAAATTAAAAAAAAAATTTTTTTCACAATAATTGATATTTAAAATTTAAAAAATATGAACCTTAATTCGGGATTTAATAATTTATCGGTTTCATATTTAATTTAATTAATTAATTTTTATTATTATTTATTAACTTCAATTAATGTTAATATAATTTAACAATTAAGTGGCTGATAGAGGACACATTTGTCTTATATACAATTCAAAATTTCGTTTTTGAAGTTGACATTGCAATAAATTTGAATGAATATGTTAAAAAAAATACATGCGTGTAAGAATGAATAAGAAGTATGTTGGTAAAATACGAATGAATAAAAAAAAATCCATAAATGAGACAAGAACCTGATTCTCCTGTAGTAGGCCAAGAGAATAAGTATAAAATAAAATAAAATAATAATAAAAAATAATAAACAAAAAGTACAAGACCATCCGGAATAAATGCTTCAAAGAATCGCGAACCGGTTTTTTGTTTTTTTTCATTTTTTTTTACAAACAAAAGGCTATGAGAGTCTCCGCCTCTTCTCATTTCGTTTTTCATCAGGATGATCATCATCATCTTATTCTATTTCTTCATCTCCATCTTGTCTTGCTCGGTCTTTTCCCTAAAATTCGATACAAATAAAATAAATAATTTAAATACACGTTTAAAAAAAAAATGTCAGTTCTTTGGCCCCGAAATTTTTGGACTTTAATAATAAACATTTTTTTATTTTTACAAAGGTCATTTTTTATCGATAAATATTTAAATATGATAAATATATAAATTATTGACGTTATTGTAAATCTCGTAAATAATTCATGGGTTTTAGTTAATGAGCAGAGTTTAAGATAAAAATAAAGTTGACAGTAAATAAGTAATTAAAAAAATTATAAACAAGTTCATTTATCTTGACAACTTTAATTAAATTAAATGTTACCAGTGAAAAAAATTTACTACATATAGATACTGATTGATATTCAAATAAAAAATTTGTATTGAGTACTTGTGATCTTAAATGGTTGTAAAAAAAAAATAATAATAATTACTACGGCCATGTTCTTTGAAGTTGTTCGTCTTCATCATCCGGTTGTACATACATATATATAAGTATGTATTAATTTTTTTTTTCTGGTTGTGTCTAAAAGCCGCCCCCTAGCCCAATATATCCGTCTTGGTAAGCAAATATAACCCAGCATGTCGGATGACACATTTGCCAAAAATAAATCATCAAGTAGATTGATATTTCTTCATTTACATTAAAATTATATATATATAAAATAATTATTTCATAATATATTTATATAAACTTACATAAGAATTTAAATACTACCGCAAAATATTTAAATTTATTACCAATTTAAATTCCCGCCTCTAAATTATTGATTTTAAAGCTAACGGTCACAGGAACCTTTTTTTTTGTAAATATAATTGGCTATTAAATTTTTTATGGTAAATTTTATCGTAACTCAAATACTTTACCCATAATTTTAATTTAAAGTTCAAAGGTCCATTTAAATATTTAACTTATTTATTTTACAAGCTTTAAATTATTATTACAGGTTAAATATTCAAAATACGACAAAATTGTATATAAACAATTTTTTTCGTTTTTAAATTATCTAGAAATAAGGTCTCTTTAAACATTTATCTAAAATCGATAGTTTAAAAGTTACAGGCATTTAAATGTCAAAGTAATGATTAATTTCTTGATAATTTATTTATTATATTTAGTAAATTAAAGAAATTAATTAATAATAACAATACGTACAATAAATTTTAAAGTTTATATTTAAAATATATTACATATATATATACGTATATATTTCTTTACATAGACAGTTATTTAGTGATATTGTGTGCAGACAGTTGAATGAAAGTCTTGTATAGTTGTATTTTATTACTGCTTTTACTACGTATGTATATATATTTATTTGTATATATATATGTATTATATTATAACGCAACTTTACTTAAAGTCGTTATATTTTCACGAGCACAGTTCCAGAACTTTGATAATTATTGCTGTGAACTGGCGCAAAGTTTACTCCTGAATAAGTAGTTCATACTTTTTTCTTTTTCTTTAAAGTTATAGAAATAAAAAAGTATTAAAAATATAAAAATATATAACGCTATCGTGTCCTCGTATTATTTATATTTTTAAATTAACAATTTTACTTTTATAATTTAAGACCATTCTCAGACACCCCCTAAACTTTTTAAAAATTTTCAACTGTCATGCGTAGCAAAATTTTAGTAATTAATTTAAAAAATAATTAGAGCATTAATTGAAAAAAAAAACAATTTCGCTGAGGTATAGATTTAAAAAAAAATTATTTACAGTTGACATCAATTAGGAATTGAACGAAATTTGGAAAATAAATTTCAGTAAAAACTTGATGTCAATTTTAAAATTCAAATTTTCAAATTTTTTAGGCTAAAATTTATTCAATAAATTTCGTTTGACTCCTAATTGATGTCAAATGTCAATAATTTTTTAAAAATCCTTTAATTTTTCAAAATTATTTAATCAAATTTTGATACGCTTATTGAAAATTTTTAAAAAGTAGGGGACACTGAGAATTTGAATATTTTTATTAACCGAAGTTTTAATGACAAATAATATGAGTATTAGATATTTTTTTTGTTATTATATTTTATTTGAATTCAGTAATTAATGCATAGAATAAAATGTCAGTTTAATTTATTTAAAAATGAAATTTAACGTCAATCTTATAGATGGGGTTTGTTATTTTTAAATTGTCAATTAAAAATTAACGTCAATAATACCCATGTCACTGGTTTAATAGACGTATTATATTCATTGGTATAATATTTTATGGATTCAATTTTAACTGGTTTAAATAATAATGTATGTGTCTATAAATACGGGGTAATAAAATTGAATATGTCGCTCATTTTGAAATGAGTGAATTCTGAGTAAAGAAGATTTGTCTCTCATCAATTATTTTTTTTTTAATACATTTAATATTTATGCCACAAAATGACAATCACTTTTTTTTATTTTTATTTAATTTCTCGTTAATTTTTTAAATACATTTTTTTACATAAATTTATATTCATTTATTTTTATATATATTCAATTAATTACTTAAATAAATTTTATCGATTTTAAATGACTCGATAAATAAATATAAATGTCAAAAAATATATGATAATTTATTTAAATTTATTATTTTAATATTTTCCATACTAAAATTTATTTTACAATTCATTAGATACTTAATGGAATAATTAAAAATTATTCCATGTCATTTTATAATTATGATAATTTTTTGACAATTTAATTGTCGATTTTTTAAATTATTTGATCCATTTATTTGTAAATTATTTTTCAATAACAGAAATTTTCAAAATTTCAAGTTTAAAAAATTATAAAAATTTTTAATTTCCTTGATAAATTTTTCAAAAATATTAATATGATTAATTTTCATTATTTTTTACACAATAGTAAGAATTTAAAATTTAAAAAAAAATTAGAGCTTACGTAGATGTCACGTGTTTTTTAAAAAATGCATCAACAAAAATTGAACACCTCGGAAACGGTTGGAAGGGTCGCAGGTGTCAGTCTCTCGTTTTCATGTCTGGCAGGTGGCACACAAGTTCTTCCAGGTTTTTTTTACCTCCATTCAACTCAAATTCTCAAGTCTCTTTAATTTTTAAACAACAAAAAGAGATAGAAACAGAGAATCGTTCAATAAAAGCTCTCTTTCATTTATTTAAACTCGATAGTTTTTATAGACTCATCGTCAAACTTTATCCATACTGTAAAAAAAAAAATATGATACTTGTGTAATCTAACAATATCCCTTTTATCTCTCTATTACCTTCCGTAGTTTCTTTATCGTTTTCCACTCCGAGTCTGTTCGTACAAACGTAAAAAAAAAATAAATAAGTAAAATAAAAATAAAGTTTTATTCGAGATTGAAAGTTCGCCGGAAGTAAAAAAAATCAAAAAAAAAAAATAGTGTTATCGCGGTAAACTTTTCAACAACTTTCTCAACTTTGTTCGCGGACGAATAGAAGACGAGGTGGTAGTAAAAGAGGATTAGCGGAGGATAGCAAAGAAAAACTGGAAATTGAGGTAAAAGAGGAAGAACTTGCCTCATTTTTCATCCTCTTTATCCGACTTTATATTAAACTTTAATAAAATTATTTTTAAATTCATTATTATTATTTTTAATAATGAAAAATTATTATTTTTTATTTATTTATTTATTTTTTTTTTTTTTTCAAATTATAAGTTTGATAAAGTTTAGTTGTAATTTAAATAAATATAAAGTGAAAATAAAAAATAATTATAATATTATAATCTGTGATAGTTTTCTCAACTATTGCGGCCACGTCACGTATCGAAAGTGAGATTGACTTTCGCGCTCGCCTGCACACTCTGGCCGTCAGCCAAATCTTTTTACTCTTTTTCTATATATATTTATCTCTTTTTGTATAATATATATATATATATATATATATATATATACCCTTTTACTTGGGAGTTTGTTGCAACCATAAACACAGAAACTATTTCTGTGTATCCGGGTTTTGAATACGACGTCGACGTTGACGATCTAGATTACATATGTATATATATATATGAGTAAATATCGTCAAAATTCAATTCAACTAAACCGGTCTCTTTATTTATTTATTTATTGTAATTATAAAATTAAAAAATTTTTATATAAATTGGTAATTAAATAAACTTAAGTATGTATATTATATATATACATATATATTTTCCTACGTCAATGTCAATTACATTTAATAATTATCTTGGAACAAAAGTATAAATAAATAAAAAAAATAAATGTCTATCGAAATGTCAATTAGTTGATAAATTAATTGAATAAATGTAAAAAAAAAAAAATGTTAGACATAAATTTTAATTTAAAGCCGGAAGTATCGAGTACGGCCTCCATCTGAAGAGATCAAGAGCTTGTTTGCCTTTTTTGTTTCAATCTTTTTAGCTGCGTTTTTTTTATTCCGTCTCAATCGACCTGGTTCTCTTTATAATCTTTCTCTGTAGTTAGTAAGCGCCTGTGTACTATCGGTGTTGTACAACGGCCAGCAGGCCAATAAGACGTACCAAATAAAATAAAATATATTTAAATGAAAATAAATAAAAATAACCAGGGTGAAAGAACGATGAGACGGATGAAAAACGAGTATCAAGAGTAGAGAGAGGAAGAAGCCGGTTATTCTTGCCCGCCCCCGAGGTCTAAGCGATTTTATTCCCGCCTAGATGTCTGCGGAATATCATCCTACGAATTTCCTCTTGTACATATCTTTATTTCATACCACACAACAATTATTTTCATTACATTCGATAAATATTCATAATAGATCCAAATTGTCGTAAAATTTCTTCTAATCACTCTCTATTAAATTATAAACGTTCAAACTCATCTCGCTCTTTAACTATCGGTTTTAGGTATCAGACCCTCTGGACCTTTTTTACAGGAAATTTAATTCTCTATAAAAATGGTCTGATACATTTTTTTTGTATCTTCAATAATTAACCCAGAATTTTGAATTTATGTTCACGAAATATTTCAAAAATTTACTAGTCATTATTTTGAAAATTTGAAAACATTCCTCACGTCTAAAATATTTATTTTATCGACAAATTCACAGATACCTTTTTTGTAGAGAATTTAATTTCCTACAAAATTGTTTTCATACATTTTTCTCATATTTTTAATATTTAACCCAGAATTTTAAATTTATGTTCAGCAAATGTTTCAAAAATTTATTAGTCATTATTTTGGAAATTTAAAAACATTCCTCACGTCTAAAATATTTATTTTATCGACAAATTCACAGATACCTTTTTTGTAGAGAATTTAATTTCCTACAAAATTGTTTTCATACATTTTCCTCATATTTTTAATATTTAACCCAGAATTTTAAATTTATGTTCAGCAAATGTTTCAAAAATTTATTAGTCATTATTTTGGAAATTTAAAAACATTCCTCACGTCTAAAATATTTATTTTATCGACAAATTCACAGATACCTTTTTTGTAGAGAATTTAATTTCCTACAAAATTGTTTTCATACATTTTTCTCATATTTTTAATATTTAACCCAGAATTTATAACTTTAACTTCATAAAGCAAAAATTAAATTATTTTTTATTGACGATTTTTTATTAAATAATAAAATTGATTTATTTAAATTTAAAAATAATATATACAGTGACCTAATTTATTTTAGAAACAATACCAGAATAAAATTTGAATTATTTAACAAGTTATTTTTATTATTACCACTATTATTATTATTATTATTGTAATTGTGATGATTTAATCGTCAACATTTAAATTACTTGTCTATGTTAAAGTCGTTGTATTTTAATTAACGTACTAGAGCGTTCTATGACTCATACAGTCTATTGTAGTTGATAATATTTTTTATTTTTATTTAAATAATTTATTTTATTTTCATTTCGTGTGTAGGAAGAGCGAAAATAACATTCCGGATTTCCGGGGCCAAAGAATCTTTTATAAAAATTTTTTACGTCTTTCATTAAGAATTATACTTTTATTTTTAGTAATTATAATTATCAAGCAAACATTTTTATTTTTTTACTTTAAAATTCCGACTCTCATGTTTATAAAGTTTATTTTTTTAATCATAATAGGGAATGAAAGTTGAGGCTAAATATTTTTTTTTACCTCTTGTACTGTGTAAGGGTAGAAGGGAGTTGAGTTGAGTTGAGTTGAGCTGAGTTGAGGGTAGACTGATGGAAACTTTTCGCAACTTCCGGTCGATAAGGGTCGCTACTATCTCTGGGTATACGAATGAGGGTGAATCCCCTGCAGCAATAATAATTATAATAACTATAGGGAAAAAGGAAAAGATATAGAAAGCTTTATAAACTACTGTTTTATATTACAGTGTCCAAATATATATATACATATTATATAACTTTTTACATAGAAAATTTTACTTACATTTTTCAATTATTATTTTTGTAAAACTTTATTTGCTTAGTCTACATATTTTCATTAAGTATTCTAGAATTTTTTTAAAAATATTTTATACAATTTTGAAATTTTCCTCGAGTGTTCCCATCAATTCTAAGATTTTTTGAAATTTTCCTGAAGTGTTACAGTCGATTCTAGAATTTTTTTGACTTTTTCAGAGAATTTTGGAAATTCCTTGAGTGTATAATCAGTTATAGAATTTTTTGAACTATTTCTGCAGTTTTCCAGTCGATTCTATCATTTTTCGAAATTTACCTCAAGTATTCCCGTCGATTCTCAGATTTTTGAAATTTTCTTCTAGTGTTCCAGTCGATTCTAGAATTTTTTGAAATATTTCCTACAATTTTGAAATTTTCCTGGAGTTTTCTAATCAGTTTAATAATTTTTTGAAATTTTCCAGGGGTGTTACAGTCGATTCTAGAATTTCTTTGACTATTTCAGAGAATTTTGGAAACTCCTTGAGTGTTTAATCAGTTATAGAATTTTTTGAAATATTTCTACAGTTTTCCAGTCGACTCTATCATTTTTCGAAATTTGCCTCAAGTATTCCCGTCGATTCTTAGATTTTTTGAAATTTTCTTCTAGTGTTCCAGTCGATTCTAGAATTTTTTGAAATATTTCCTACAATTTTGAAATTTTCCTGAAGTTTTCTAATCAGTTCTATAATTTTTTGAGATTTTCCTCGAGTATCCATTGATTCTGCGGTGATTTGAAAAATTTTATACAATTTTGAAATTTTCCTGTGGCATTTTAGTCAATTCAAATTTTCTTTATTCAAAATTTTACCTTGTAATGACTAAATCAAATATCGCATATTACACACCAAAAAAAAAAAAAATAATGAAGATCACGTTCGGTAAATATTTGAAATTAAAAATTTTCCTATAGACGTATTTTATTTATTTATTTATTTTTTTTTTATTATTAGTCTTTTCTATAAATTCATTTCAAAATCCCATAATCCCTACTTCAATTTAACAAAATAAATATTTATATATTTTCCACTTAAATTTAAAAATACACATTGAAAAAATAAATGAAAATAAATTTCACAACTCATAATATTCGAGGAATTTCATCCATTGAAACAAAAAAAAAATGATTCAATTTAAAAATAATGATAATAAATTTTGAATTACGACATCTTTAATGTTAATGATAATGACAAAATAAAAAAAATCCATTTTTAATCTCTAGTAAACACGGCTATTAATTTCAAATAAAAATTCTATCAGTCTATCGATGAAAAAAAAAAATTCATAATAATAGTAATTTTTATTTTGTGCACTTAAAAAAATTTTAAAAATAATCAATTAAATGTCGCGTTTAAAAATCATAATCACAATAAAATTTAATCGAATTTTTTTCCTCTATTAGTTAATTTTATTTTTATATCACTTATTATTTTTTTATTAATCAGCATTATCAAGAAATAAAAAAATAGCCGAGCAATGAGGTCAATTTATTCTGAGTAACGAGATTATGTTATCAGTTAAAGAATTAAATACTTTGTGTTGTAATAATATATATAAATATATATATCTATATAATATGAGCAATAACATTCTCAGTATAAGTACACATTATTTAAACTTAAAATAATATATATATTTCATAACATAATAAATAATACCAGAAGTACTCTATATATATTGTAATAAATATATGATCCTGAAGTTACCAGACAATTAACAATTTAATTAAAAAAAAAAAAAAATGCACATGTAGAAAATTTAAAAAACTATAGGTGCAATTTTTTAGAATATTGTTTTTTTTTAAATTTATCGTTTTTATAAAAATTCAAAAATTATCAGACGTTGAAATTTCAGTATCTTCATTTCCTTTCAATTTTGCAGTAAATATATAGAATATAAATTTGAGTAAAACTTGAAAAATGCATATTTCGATAATTGAAAAATCAGTTCGCGCATTTTTTCAAATTTCATTATTTCAATTAATTTAATCAAAATTCATATAAATATGCATATATTTGTAAAAAAAATAATTACGAACTAAAAAAAATTGACTGAATCCTCCTTTTTTTTTTTTTTTTGAACTTCCGGATGCCTAAAATTTTTTTATTACGAAATTTATAAATCCAGAAGAGATTAAACCGTAAAATGACTCATAAAAATTTATATTTCATTAATTGAATATTTGGCTCAAATATTTTGTTTTTAGCCAAAATATAAATTTGGCAATTTTCAAATTTTTTTTTATTTTTTTTTTTTATTACATTTTTTTTATTACAAACTATTATCGTTACCTGTAATTCAAAACTGTTAGAAAGATAATTATAGTTCCGGTAGTTTATTTTTAATGACGTTAACGACTTCTTGGATACGGAAGACCTGCGTGCAAGTGTGTCTGGCCCACTCGACCTTGAAACTAAATCCTCATCTTTTTAACTTTTAAAAAAAAAATAAATAAATAAATAAAAAAAAAAAATCTTTTTTTTCTCTTCAATAAAAAGGTCCCCTCGGGTTATACGGATACAAGTATTACGTCGTGAAGGTTTTCAGGTCAAATTTTTTATTTTTAATCTCTTGAGAATTTTTTTATTATCATATTCAAAGTTTATAATTCAAAGTATAATTACGTTGTAAAAAAAAAAAAATCTGTTAGAATTTGTTAGATTTATGTAATTAAATACTCCAAGATAATTAAATTATTAAAATTAAATTTTTAAAGTATAATTACATGATTAAATAGTCAAAGTCACTCTACACTATGTAATTCAAAATTAATTACATAATCTAATAGTCAGTAACAATTTACAGTATGATATGATTACGCAATCAATTACAGTCAATTACGCTCGCATGGAAGCCAAATAAGCTATGGTACAAATAAAAAATAAAAATATTTTTCCCTTTAAAAAAAAAATCACCATATAATTTAACAGCCAAGTAATTTTATGATACTGAAGTTAGCCATGAGTGTGATTATAGCAGACATCAGACTAAAACTATAAATAAATAGAGTAAATAATTTAAAAAATAATATTTCAAAAAAATGCACTTATTAATTACGAAATTTTTTAAATGCGTATTTTTTTTAAATTTTATTTTTTAATTATTTACTCTATTTATTAATAATTTTAAATTTGTCTGATGTCTGCTACATTCACACTCATAAGTTAGCTGTCTAATAATTTTTGAATTTTTTTTCAAAACGATGCACTGTAACAAAAAATTATTTGAAAAATTGCACTTGTAGTTTTTTAAATTTTCTGCATGTGCATATTTTTATTTTTTTTTTTTTTGTAATTGATTTCTTGAAAAAAAATCCAAAAAATTTTAATGGTCTGTTAACCAGGATTATGTAACTTTACTCGAGTATTTATTTTATTTCTTTGGTTTTATAACTGTGAGCTAATTTTCAAAAATTGTCATTTATAAAAATAGTTTTTTTTTTTTATAAAAATTACTAATAATAAAATTATATCAAATAGATTAAAAACTTTTATTAATTTTGTAATCTATAGCCTGGGGTTTGGTAATTAGTTAAAATTTATTGGTTTTATTTTATAATTACGGAAGATTTAAAAAAAAATTATTTGACGTATCAGTGACCTTAACAATTGTTACTGAAAAAAATAATAATAACTCTTTATTTTAACTATTGTATCATATTGAAAGAACGAGAATTTGGGACAAAAGAAAATAAAAAAAATCTCATTTTCTTTTATTATTTTTTTTGGTACAGCCTCAGGGAGTCTAGGACATTTTAGTTGTTCATTCTTAAAATTGTGCAGGATAATAATAATTCATGGCAAAAAGTACAGTATTACATGTATATATATATATATATATATGTGTGTGCGGTAGTTAATGTTGGTCTGTTAAAGCTTTCGTTAAAGCGTCTGGACCGGTTTTCTCGTCGTAGTCGGTGAAGATACGTGGAGTAGACCGGTTCCTTTAAGAAGCTAAAAGAGAAAATAAATGATACAGAGAGAGGGAAAAAGTGGGTAAGAGAGAAAAAGATAACAAAAAAAAGTAAAAAATGAAGGGAATTGGATAGCCGATAGGAAACCGGTACCAGTCTGACAGGTACTGATCTCTTGTACCTGTTGGAAGTTCTGCGTCACTTTGAAACACTGAATCACTTTTTTTTTCTTTTCCTTACTTTTTACTACGTTTTGTTTTGTTATTTTATTTATTTCATCGGAATCCGGTGTCGAATGTATTCAGGAAGGTAACTCAGACAGAAGAGTAGTGGTAAATCAAGAAAGATTGATCAGATTAAATTATCTCACAGTCAATCAATCTCGGAATTCTATTCAAGTTAAATATTTACGGCGAATAAAATAAATATAAATTCAAGTAATAATTATCTTGATTAATATCAAAATTATTCTCACGCTTTAATTATTCATTTTAGGCAATAGACTTCTAGAACTTTTTTTTAGGAAATTTAATTCTCTACAAAATTGCTCCTATACATTTTTGTCGTATCTTTGATAGTTTAGTCAAAATCTTAATTTGAACTTCTATATAATTCAAAAGTCATCATTCCGTATTCATACAAATTTTCTTCAATCTTTGAAAGCTTCTCATACCTGAACTATTGATTTTAGGAAATAAGCTTATCAGTCCTTTTTTACAGGAAATTTAATTCTCTACAAAATTGCTCCTATACATTTTTATCGTATCTTCAATAGTTTAGTCACAATTTGAATTTTGACATGTATATAATTCAAAAGTTATCATCAAGCATTTGGACAAATTTCTTCGATCTTTAAACGCTTCTCATGCCAGAACTATTAATTTTAGGCAATAAGCCTATCATACCTTTTTTACAGGAAATTTAATTCTCTACAAAATTGCTCCTATACATTTTTGTCGTATCTTCAGTAGTTTAGTCACAATTTGAATTTTGACTTCTATATAATTCAAAAATTTATCATCGCATATCTAGACAAATTTTCTTGAATTTCCAAACACTTCTCACGTCCAAACTATCAATTTTAGGCAATAAGCTCCTCTGACCTTTTTTATAAGAAATTTAATTCTCTACAAAATTGCTCCCATACATTTTTGTCATATCTCCAATAGTTTATCAAAAATATTAATTAACAGCTCAATGACATGTTCAAAAAAATAATTTATCATCTCACGGTGATAAAAAAAAAATATTTTACAACCACCTAAAATCAATACTAACAAGCAAAGTATTTGAACAAAAATTTTTAAATTCAAATTAAAGTATATAAAAGATAAGTGTTCAATTATTTTCCGTTTCAATTAACAAAACAATTCAATGGCTCTGACAGATAAAATAAAATGAAATGAAATAAAACTTTTTAATAGCTTGTCTCTGTGCCTTTATTTATTTATTTTCCATTAAAAACATCACAATACCAAAAGTAATAATCATTAAATCGTTTCATTTATTTTTTTCTATTATTGATCCACTACATTCTAACCGTAACATACATTTATATATATTTATATACACCTATCTTTCAGTCCACATTTAATTAGTGTCTCTCATTGTCACCTCGACCACGGAAATCTGTCTCCAATTAAAAAAAAACTATCAATAGAATATTTAAAATAAATTCAAATTGTCAAAATATCAGAATAAAACTGTCAAAGTCAAAGTATTTAAATATTCAAATAATAATTTAAACTTATTTTTGTTCAATTATAATTATCACGTAAAAATGAATAAAAAAATTAACACTCGGTATCTAAAATAAAATAAAATTAAATTGACGTTTTAAAATTTGACCTCAATTGCTTGTTACATACGTGCATACATCCGTATACAAATAATAATAAATAATAACAATAGTAATAGAATTAAGGAGCTAAAAAATGAGTAAAATAAAAAAAAGTAAAAATTTGTAAACGGAATGACGATGAGTTAAATAAAATAATAAAAGGAGAGTAAACTTCGTAGAATTTGGTTCGCATAAATTCGTCGCGGAGGCGTTCACACAACATTGTTGCGACAGAAGAGATAAACGATGCTCTCTTCTTCCTCTTTCTCTTATTTAATTTAATCCTTATCTCTTTCTCTTCTTTAAAGTTGTTTAAATTGCGTGCGCAACCAGTTGGCTTTGCTTGGAGCGACGTGATTAGATACACCGCGGTCTGCTGAAGAACCGGTTTTATTTCCATTTTTCTCATATTTTTTTTTCCTCCACCTCTTCTTCTTATTCTTACTCCTTTTTTATCGCTATCTTGGTCTCGGGTTCACTTGTATCCCGTCATCCCACAATACCCAGACATTCTGCTTCTTATTCTACTTGGTCTCAGGCATAGGTCGCGATGCTCGCGTGGAGAGAAAATTTTCTTTACTTTTACTTTATTTAGTTTTTTTATTACATACACACTCATTTTTTATCCTGGAGAATGAGAAGGGCAAGCTGACGTCCAAAGACCGTTTTATTCAGCCTGAGGTCGAGGTAACTTTCTCCTTGCGTAATTTTCTCTATTTATTATTTATAATTACTATTCATTTATTTATTACATTTGGTGATGAATATTTTCACTTCATCTAATCTGATATTAATCAGCCAATTTAGTTTTTTTTTCGTAAATTACTACGAACATTCGTCTTGTGAAATAAAAATGTCCTCACTTTATTCAAATTATTAGTAATAGAAATCAATTATAATTTTTTAATAGTGATGACAATAATTATACTTATGATTTTAAAAATATTCAATGACTCGATTGTCAAAACCGTATTCAAATTTTATTAATTAGTTGAAAAATAATTTAAGCTTTCAAAGAGACCCACTAGTGTGAAATTTTGAAAAAATCAATTTTTTTCTTGCATATTTCGATAATCTATAGCTTCAAAAATAACATACTAAAATTTCTAGTGCATAATTGAATAGTTTTTTTGAGTAACAGCCATCTGAAGAGCAGCCGCTTATCGGTTCTCGAAAATACATTTTTCAAAATTGCTGCAGTTATAACTCGAAAACAAATCATTCGATCGATTTGATTTGAATTGCAGTTTCTTTTATGTTTCTACGTACCACGAACCTCCAGTTTTCCGATTGAATCAAAAATGTAATTTTGCCAGACCAAAAACCATCAAATTTTCGCGCGAAATTTGAAATTTTTTTTAAAAACTCCGCCATTTTGTTAAATTAAAATTTTTTTCTTAGCCCGAGGGTCATGGTACGAAATACCTTCAAGTTTAATAAAACTTTTTGGTTTTTTTGATTTCATGCACTATGAGGTCGCTATCACTGCAGTGTGGGGACTTTTTCTTTTTGAGCCTTGGGACATTGCGAATAACTCGCCGAATTTTGAATTTTTTTGCCCAAAAATTTTATCTTGCATTCATTATATATCCACAAATATATCCTTAGAACATTAAAATATTCCATACAGTAGTTTTCTTTAAAAAAATTACCAAAAATCATTTTGATTGAGGCAGTCACACTAGTGGTCCCCCTTAATTGAAAAAAGGAAAACCAGATGCAATTTCGCCAAGTTATAGATTTTTGAAAAAATTACTTACAGTTGTTATCAATCAGGAGTTGAACTAAATTTTCTAAATAAATTGTAGCCCACAAAATCTGAAAATTCTAGTTACATATATAATTGACATGAAAATTTTACTGAAATTTATTTAGAAAATTTTTTCAAAATGCTTCAGCGCTTTTGCATCTCGTTTTCCTTTTTCCAATTAATGTCTCATTTTTCTATTTCAATTAATTAATAAAATTTTAATACAGTTATGACATTTAAAAGTCATTGAGTATTTTTAAGAAGTGGGGGTGGAAAGTCTCGGCTGAGAACTCCCATAATCAGAGAAGAAAATTTGAAAAGTTAATTTCCTGTATGTAAAACTTATATTTGTATTGTGGAATCGTCATATTTTTACGTGAAATATAACAGACTATCAAATTCAACCTTTATATATAAATGTATATAATCCGTATAAATTTCCTTAGCAAGATAACTTTTGAATTAATATTAAAAATCGATTTCCAACATCTTGTGTCTTAAGATCGTTTTCAGATTCAGACAGGCACAAGATTACAAGTTTAACTCTTGGAGCAAATTATCAAAGTTAATGCACTTGTGTCGCTTTAAACTTTCACGAGTTGGTAGTCTGCTCGCTAGGAAGAAGGTCGTGGGAAATACACCTGGTTAATTTATTATTATTATTATTATTATTATATTTTATATACAAATGGCTGAAATATGTTAAAAGATTCATTTACTATATACATATATATAAATGTCTCAATATATTTATGTGTCTTCGAGTACTTTTACACAGAGTTAAAAGTGATTAATGATCTTGATATCCTTCTATAAATAACTAACTTTTAAATCTTTTGCGTAACTTTTTACTTAAATTTTTCTTCATAATAATCATCGTTTTTTTTTTAAATAAAAAAAATTTTATTTAAGTACTGACTAAAAATATAATTTTAGTCTTCGATCAGAGCAATGAAACAATAAATTTAAAAAAGTAAACTTTGGTTTGTGATTGAGTTTAAAGTAAAAACAACAATAACAGATAGAAAAAAAAAAAAAAATGAAATAAAAAATACGCGAAGTTCGTTGTTCTGGAAAAATACCAGCGATAATATCAAATAAAGCCAGCTGGCACGATTCGCTTACACACTATTCTGATAAATTATTTATCTGCGTTGGATTCTCGCTGGCCCTCTGCCACAAATAATTTTTTTTACTCTTACATACCGTAGTCTTTTACTTTTTAACGGATACTTTTATTTAAACGTCGCTGATGTTTATTTTATTATTTAGTTTTATTTTTATTTTTATTTTATACCCTACGTTTAAAAGTGCGCTGGTGTATGAGAGTAGCTTGAGCTATCACCTTTAATAGCCGATCGATCGTTTAGGCTTTATATTAAACTACTACACTATATATAGATCGAGAAAAAGGTAAAAGAATATGATAGGGAATAAATGAGAGAATGAAATTTAAACTTTTATGTCTCATGTTACTCATTCGATACTTCCTCATTGTCTTGGGTTAGGGATTTTTTTCTCGACCTCTTGATTAATTTCTTCATTTATATATGTACATATATCTTCTACATCCTTATTTTATAATAAATATTTAAATTAATTTCAAATAAAAATTCGAATGAAAAACTTTTTTGCTCTTTAAATTAAAACCGTGTCAAAACTAATGGACGTACAGATAAAGTCATAAGGAACTTTTTTGTAGAGAATTTAATTTCCTATAAAATTGTATTCATATGAAATTGTCATATTTTTTATAGCTAACTCATAAAACGCGATATCTTTAATGTAAATTAGATTTTTAATTTATTTATGAACTGAGAATACTTTAAATTAAAATAATAATTTATATATTGAAGATACGATGAAAATGTATGGAAATGAAATTATAGAGGATAAAATTTTCTATAAAAAAGTAATTTATCAAATTTTTTTTACACGATATTTTAAAAGTTTTTTAAATTATAACTTTTATTTGAAATTTATCGTTTTTTGTTAAATAATAAGATTTTTTAAAAATCAAAGTATTGTGATTTATTAAGTGTTTAAATAAGTTAACATATGACACATTACAAGTTAAAATTACCCACATCATATATGTATGAAGATTGAGTTTAACCGCACCTATAAAAGTCGATGACAATAATGATGATGATGATAATGATGATGATAGAAGTAGTTTATATAGAGAAGTTGTTTTAAACAAAACTGGTCAGATCCGGTCTTCTTGTACACGTACAAAACCGGTTGTACAAGTTTCTTGCAATATCATTCGTATTTTTTTTTTTTTATCAATTTTTTTATTATCCTTCAATAGCAATCTTGTTAATTTTCACCCTTCGTTTACTTATACCAGGTCAGTCGAACGTCGGTAATTAAAGTTATCAAGTAAGAAATTTTCGGAAAATTGTAACCCAAAAAAAACAATGAATTTAAAAATATAATCGGTAAATAATGCATGCATGTGAGAGAGAATTTGTTTAATTTGTCGCAATAAAAGTATAGGAAATGTAGTATATATACTTACATATATATATAAGGGAGAGACAGGGCGGAAAGAGATAAATTTTCGGAGCCTGCGTGATAGAAAATGGAATCAAGTGGAATGGAAGAGCCAGTGAAAGAGGGGAAATTATCGATCGTATTTAAATTTAAGTATATATGTATATATGTACATGTATGTCGTATGTAAATGTGTGAAGAGGAGAGAGAGTAAAGTTTTGCAATGACTTGTATGTCGCGTTTGGGTTTAGTTGTACATGTGGGCTTCGGGTCAGGTATAAACTTCATTCCAGTCCTTCCCCGTCATGTACATACTCGTACATATATACATATATGTATATATATATATATATATATATATATATATATATATACTATATACATGGGTTATATATTATTCGTATCATATGTATATACCAACACAAATACACGCTGTCTGGTTCGTCACGTGCTGGCTCATTTCCGCGTTTACGAGCTCTACGTTCTATGAACCAGTGGCATTAATGACTCGCGCACTTGGGATCATACGCATGTTGCAGCAATTTGATGAGATGTAATTATTAATTCTCTTTGTTACTCTCATACTTAATAAAGTTTTTTTTTTTCCATTACAAGCCATTTTTTATTTTTTAATAACTGAATTACGAGCAATGACATCACCAACACGTGCTTATATTTACATGTGTACCTAAAAAGAAATTTTATTTCATTAATTTATAGATAATTAATTTATAAAAATTTTTTTTTCTTTTAATTAAATTCCTGGGCGTATTGGGAAATAATTAATTACGTATACAATAGATTAAATTATTATAGAATTAATAATTGAATGGTCAGTGACCGGAAATGACGCATTCCGTTATATATTTATGTATATATTACAAATACATATTTATATGTATATACGCCTACGAGTTATGATAACACACGTGATAATTACTCGCGTGTTTACGACCGATAAAGTCTTAAAAAATTTGTCTCTACATCTATACTCCATTATCTATATACGTACATATATATATTATTAATATAAATACACATGTGATCTTACAAATAAAATACAAGTGTTAAAAAATATGTATGTACTGAATAATGTCCGAGTTATCAGTACTGATGTATATTTAAACTCTAAAATCGATATGACGAAACCGTTTTTTTTTATTATTGTGATTATAAAAAAAAAAAAAAATAATAATAATAATGATTACAAGCTTATCGCGAATGAGAACCCACCTGTCTAGATTATTTACTCCATTTATAGGAATGATAATAAAGTGATAAAATTTATTAATGTATCGACAAAGTCATATTTATATATAGAACTCATAACTCATTACATATATTAAGTAATTATGGTTAATAATTTATCAATTAAACATTAAAAATTATGAATGCGATGTATAAGAGGTGGAGGTAAATCGGGCCTCCTGAAATTCAAAAATTTTAGTCGTGAAAATTTTTCTAAATTTAATTTGAATTTTTAAAATTAATTGGACTCAGCCAAATATATTTTGAATCAAAAATTTTTTGTCACATTTTTTTTTAGAAAAAAAATTTAATTCTTCTGGAAAATGATTCTAAGGACTATTTTTTCAGGAAATTAATTTTTGCTTGGCAATTAAAATTAAGTACAATAATTTGACTTTTTAAATTTTTCACTGGATCCATTTTACCCCACATTTGAATTTTTTTATGACTGGCTCTTATTGTTACTGGAAAATTCTTTAGGATAAAAAAAATGTGAAAAAAAAACTCAATTGAATTTTTTTTTTCAGACCATTTTGCCCCTCTCCTATTTAAAAAAATGTTTGTCACATTTCTTCGGAAGTTATGACTCAAACTATTTCGTGTCATAAAATCGTCACGTGGTTCCCATGTGTTTGAAATTAAATTTATTATTTTTATTTTTATATTCAGTTGGAATTTTTTTTTAGTGGATAATTTTCGTTGGCGATTTAAATTGAAATTTAAAATAAATTAAATGGACTTAATAGATGATTATTGTTTGATAGTTAGTTGGGTTGTTAAAAAATAATATATTTAAATAAGTTTTAGTATATAACTGGTGTAAGTTAACTTTTAGTTTAGTTTGGTAGTTAGTGCGCCGATGGTGGTCGATGTCTGGAGCCCTCGAGGCACAGCTGCGTGTTACTATTGTATTTTTATGACAGTCTAGATTGTAAATGTAAACCTTTGAAGGTCTGTTTAATTTATTTAATGCTTTAATTTCTAAAGGTTTTTATTTTTTAACTTAGAAACCTTTACCTGCCTCAAAAATATTTAAAAGGATTTCATTATAATTCCTGATAGATTTCATAAAAATCTAACTTTTGCATTTGTCTCGATGACGGAATTTTCAAAATATTTTTCTACCTCAGACTCAGCCCGACGAGCTGAGTCAGGAAATACATTTGGTTCAAAAGTTTACATTTGTATGTATATATTTATATATTTATACCATAGAACGCGACTTGTCACGACGATAGTGTCCACAATTTTTAACTGATCTCAATGAAACTCAGCATACATTTTCTGTAGATGATTTTCGAGATCAAGTTCAAAAATGAGCAAAATCGGTCAATTTGTTTAGAAGTTATCGCATTTTTAAATTTTGAAAATGTCAAAAATTCATATTCTTACTGATTCTTTCTTCAATAATTTTTGAATTTGACAACTTATCAAATTTTTTAAAAATTTATCTGAAAACTCTTTAAATAAGCATTAATTTTCATGCATATATATATGCCTAGACCAAAAAAATTACTTCGTCATTAAATGAAATTTTGATATTGCATTAGTTTTTGATGAGGTTCAAAAAAACTTTGAGATTTTCCCAATACCTCCGATTCTGGATATACACTTTTTACATATATATCTATTTATACATATTGATATCATGAAATCTACTTTTATTTTGGCTGCCAAATTTTTTTTTTTATTTATATTAAATTAAATGTACGTAAATTTTTTTGAATAGTTTTTGAATTTAATTTATTCATATAAGTTTTGTTGGTGTATTTTTATTTTTATTTATAATTTTTGCCAAACGAAAGAGTAACGAAAGTAAAATTCTCGAGGTCTGGCAGACTGCCAGTTTTCAGAGTTGATCTGCCCGCGGGGTTTATCAATACGCGAAAACGCAGAAAATTACCTCACTAAAATAGATTCAGTCGAAAATAAACGGGATTTTAGATGAAGCAAAAGAACAAGTTGAAGTATAAGTAGCAAATAAAAAAGAAAAAAATAAAAATTCACGAGCACTAGATAGAGAATTGAATAAAGATAGAGATATAAAATTACAAAGTTGGCAGAGATAGTTATTATATATTTTGTGAACAAATCTCATTCACTTCCTGACTAAAATTCAAATCCACTCAACTCAAACTATTAAATATTTGTTATGTCTTCTGTAAAGTTTTCTATTATAAAATAAAAGTTATTTTAATTAATTATTCCACAAATTGTAAAAAAAAAAAATAACAATAATAATCGCTAGTGAAAAATTTTAATTCATGTTTACGATTCCTACTGATAATTTAAACGACCTGAGGAAGGCTAAAATTTGAGTAAAAGACGAAAGTCTTTCGTCTGGAGGACCTGAGTTCGAGCCCAGCAAGCGGAAGGTATTAGACTGAGGTTTTCTTTAATTTTTTTATCAGTCCTCGACATATTCGTAGAGATTAGGATGTTAGGCACATCCACACCAGGGGTCAATAGGATTAGAATCAGAAAACAGAAAAAATTTATGATCCTGAAGTTAGCCGACGTCCAACCATTTTTTGATTTTTTTTTTAAACAATAAATTATAAAAAAATAAATATTTGAAAAAATTGCACTTATAGATTTAAAAATTTTCTACATGTGCATATTTTTAGTTTTTTTTTTTTGTGATTGATTTGTTGTAAAAAAAAATTCCGAAAATTAATCATTGTCTGTTAACTTCAGGATCATAAAAAATTAATCAAGGCAGTTAATAATATGTTCAAACTTTATAATTAAGAAAAAGTGGTCAAATTTTTACTCTGCTCTGAGAAAAAAAATAACTTAGAAATATTTTATGTATTTTCATCTTACAAAAAATTATCCTATTGGAAATTTCCAATCTAATTTTTAAATATATTTTTAGCGCGAAAATTTGAAAATTTGAAATCTGAGTTAACTGCAAAAAAATACTGATCTGCTTTTTTTCAAACTAGTAGGAATAAATTTCGATTTTCTTCTCTTGGAAAAATTATTCCTCAACTTAAATATGAATTTAATTATGTAATAATTTCAATTGATTTACTACTTGAGAAAATATATATTATTTTAACAAAATTTTTTTTTACGACCACTGCGGCTCAAAACTTTTACTATCACATGAGTAATTTTAAAAATTTTTCTACCGCTTTTAGTTTTTTTAGCCTAGTAATTTTAGCTCGACTTTTTTTTCTGTGCCCAAGAAAAAATATATTTGACTAATAAAAAAAGTGACCCCTGTATTTTATCGCTCCAAATAGAGCGTAAAGATCTAACGATCTAACATTATAATGGTTATGAAGCCCTCGTGGTACTCGTATCGTATTATTACATACATATATACATATATACATATAGAGTAGAGAATATAGACCAGAATGGGATGAAAGGACGTGAGTCTACTGAGTGAGTCAAAATCTAAAGGCCGTAGGGTGACTTTTTGCAAGAGAACTTCTGACTCCCTAACTACATAAAACTAAAACTTGCTCGAGTTTAGTTGCGGTAACGTTGACTTGCTCCCGAGTTTAACAAAAGGGTTAGCTCACTACATCTATATAATATCACATACATACATACATACATACATACATATATTATATGTATGGTATATATTTACATGTACAAGTAAATCGAGCAGGATCCTTTCTTGTCCCTGTTTTAAACTCAATTCAATTCCTTACCAGAGAAAATAGTATAGTGGCGAGCAGAGCGAATGAACGTCAGGCCAGGTCATTGCCAAATAGATATTAAAGTTTGTGTTGGTCGTAGTAGACAAAGGACCAAGTGTCTAGCCTACAGTTTGTATGCTAGTTTTATGTACCACCCACTACATCTAGACATGCAATCTTGATTTTAGATTGTTCTCTATTCACTATTCTCTACTACTATACCTCTACCATACTCTGCTCTAGATTGTAAACTCAACAAGAGTGTTTAGATTTCAAATATATATATACATATATATGTAATTTAAATAGCCAAAATAAATCTCTAAAAGATCCATCCAAAGAAAATAATCGCATTGTAAAATAAAAGAAAAAACTTATAAATGAAAGCAAATATTTTTCTAGCAAACATTTATATTTATTTAAGAGCTTGTAAATATAAGGTCATAGATGAGGAACGGTTGAAAAAGTAAAGAGATAGTTTGAGGTTTTAAGGTTTTAGATAAATTTATTCTTTTTATTATTTTCGAATAGAGGGTAAGGGAAGGGAATGTTGCATTGTATCATGAGGAACAAAGAGAGAATAGACTGGAAATGAACGAGAATCAGCAATGGCTCCCACTGGGTAATAACAGTAAATCCCTGGCAATAAATCCCCGTACTTCTCTCTCTTTCCTTCTCTGGACATTTTATCCTCTATACTCTCGATTCTGTACCACACTCACTATACTACACATCCGCATCTGGATTTTCCTGGCTCTCCTTCGACGCTCTTCGTGTGGGTCAGGCATTTCGATCGATTTTAAAGTCTCTCTTGTGTAGGTTTTTTTTTTCCTCCGTTTACAGGACAGGTGACAGGACGATCTTTTGTTGAGATTAAAATTAAAGGACATGAGAAGTTTTAAATAAATATATATTTTGTATAATTAAACAAAGATTTATTTGATATTTTTTTTTTTTTACAGATAAAGGAATTGGTAAAAAAAATCGCACGCAAAAAGTGAACGAGGTATCGGTACGTGAGAAAACAGAATCACGTCAAGAGGATCGGGAAAACAAAGGGCCAGTGATAAGTAGCGTTAAACCAAGTAATCGCGGTCCTCGATCGTCGGTACTTGAGGAGACCAATAGTTTAACAAAACTTCGTAAACGTGGTGCCGGTGGTACTGGAGGTAGTGCAGGTAGTGGTAGTGGAGCAGGATCAGGAGTTGGATTAAAAAACGTCGAGACAAATCGACGAGTACGCGGTCGACGTGGTCGTCCAACCGATGAATCACGTCGAAATGACCGGGATCGTTTGAATGCTACGACAAAAGACAAAGAACCAGTCCGCGATCAAGATCATTTGAGATCCGAGGACGAGGGCGAAACGGAGGAGGAAGAAACTGTTGAAGGAGGAGAGGAAGAAGTTGAAGAAGAGGAGAGCGAAGAAGAATCAGATTCAAAGCTTAAAACTCGGTTACGATCCGCGCGGCAAGATAACGACGTCAACGAGGATAAGAAAGAGGTGAAACAGGAGAAACACCAACAGGAGGATAAAAAATTTAAACAGGAGAAAAAAAAAGTTGAGAGTAACGTTATAGCTGATACTAGTTTGGCTGATGTTAAACCTGAAGAAGACGAAAGTGAATCACGTGAGCGTGATCGTGAACCTGAACCACCACCTTCAATACCCGATACTCTTGATCCAGGGGGTAATGATTGTAATATAACTTGTAGTAAGACAATATCAACAACAACAACAACAACAACAGCGGCAACTACGATAGCGACAGAAATTAAAAAAGAAGTTATTAGTAAATTAAATAGCGAAGTTACGAAATTAAATTCAAGCACGAGTCCGAGTGATAAGCAGGCCAGTGAACTGGTCGAGCGTACGACTAAGGACGGCAGCGTGCTGGAGAGACTGAGTCCATTGAACGCTGGGCCGGGGAGGCTGAACCTGCTCCACGACGAGCAGGAGCGAAGCCGGCACAACGAGAGTCCAGTTATTCTTGCAGAAAGGATCAATAAGCCTCCCGTGTCCGGTTCTGGTAACCTGCTGCACCAGCATCAACACCATCATCATCATCAGCAGCAGCTACACCATCAGCAGCATCAAGAACACCAGCATCTTCAACAGTACCAGCCTTTACATCCACGTTACACTTCCAGTCCGGTGATTCACCGACTGGACTCTGTGAGTCCTCACAATCAGCATCGCACTCCCTATCCATCGGCACATCATCAACATCAAAGTAATTTAGAGACTAGTGACAAATCACAACTGGTCCAGCATCAACATCAGCATCAGCAACAGCAACATCATCATCAATTGTCTTCATCACGGCACGGCGATGAGGCCGGTCATGTCATGGAGATGGAGACCGGTGGGAACGGTGCCGGTGGATTTCCCGGTGTACCAGGTGTCGTCGCCAGTGGCGTCCGTGGCGCTACTACCTACGGCGACAGTGGTTCAGACAGCGGGATAAGTTCTCTAAGGAGTGCCGGTTCCGGTGATGAACGTAGCGGAAGTCGTAGCTCAGCATTAAGCGCTGAAGAAACTACCGCCACGACAACAACAACACCAGCAGCAACAACAACTACCGTACCCCCATCACCAGCTGGTGTTCCAACAACACCCGCTCGCATTTGGCACGTACACAGTGTACAGCATACCTCACTTATGATGGCACACACGCCCCAGTCTACTGGTTCAACCATACCAGTTAGTGCACCACCCGTTGGTTACCAGAGTCCAGCTGCTGTAGCCGCTGCCAGCCATCATCATCATCCGTCTGCAGAGATGCTTTGGCGACCACCAAGATATCCCCCTCTGCCTCATGCTCTTCTTGCTCCCGGTCAGCCCATACCCAGCGAGGAGATGCTCGAACGCGATCGTCATGAACGAATTATTCGGTAAGTTTTTTATTTTATTTAATGTTTTTATAAATATTTAACCAGCTGCAGCCAATACAACTTGATAAATATATAGACATATATATATGTTTTTAAAAAAATATATTAAAAACTAGTCATCATGGCCTTCGGACTTTCTTTGTTCCGTCAGTATCGATACATACGCGAGTAACCTCGCGTGACTGCCAAGTCTTTTAACACTTTCTTCGCGGTTCGCATGCGAATAAGACCAATACAACTCTACATATATATGTACATGTATACAAATGAATATAGAATGAAAGAATAAGTTGAGGAACAGAAGTAAAAAATAATATAAATAAAGAAGAAGCAGCGATGTAATATGTCGTTGTACAGGAGGTAGTTGTTTTGTTAAGGTTGCGTGAGTAAGTGCGTGCACATCATCAGCTCTTGTATACTATATACATCTATATATGTACTAATATATATATATATATATATATATATATATATATATATATGAAGTGAATGAGTGTGTTTCCGGGCGCCAGCTGCGTGTAGAGACTTGCTCACTGCTTCCGTTTGATTATTACTCGTGATAGACAAAATAAAACCACCGCAATTGATACGCCATCATCATCTTTATGTACATTACATTCTTAAGAAAAAAATATTTATAAAAATAATAAAACCACAGTAATTGTGCCTCTTTATTATTATTATTTTTATAATGTAATTTAATCCGAAGTTAACTGACAATCGACAATTTTCGGGTTTTTTTTAAATTAATGAATTGCAAAAAAAAAACTAAAAAAATGCACGTGTAGAAAATTTAAAAAACTATAGGTGCAATTTTTTAAAATATTTTTTTTTTATAATTTATCGTTTTGAAAAAAAATTATAAGATTATTATAAGTCGGCTAACTTCAGTATCATCTAAAGTTAGCAGACAATTAACAATCTTCGGGATTTCTTTTAATAAATCGATTGCAAAAAAAAAATTTTTTAAATGCACGTGTAGAAAATTAAAAAAACTACACGTGCAATTTTTTAAAATATTTTTTTTTTATAATTTATCGTTTTGAAAAAAAATTATAAGATTATTATAAGTCGGCTAACTTCAGTATCATCTAAAGTTAGCAGACAATTAACAATCTTCGGGTTTTCTTTTAATAAATCGATTGCAAAAAAAAAATTTTTAAAATGCACGTGTAGAAAATTAAAAAAACTACACGTGCAATTTTTTAAAATATTTTTTTTTATAATTTATCGTTTTGAAAAAAAATCCTAAAACTATTAGATCTCGGCTAACTTTAGTATCATAATTTATGATACTGAAGTTAGCCGACGTCTAATAATTTTTTGATTTTTTTTAAGCAATAAATTATAAAAAAAAAAATATTTGAAAAAATTACACCTGTAGTTTATTAAATTTTCTACATGTGCATATTTTTAGTTTTTGTTTTACTGTAATTGATTTGGTTAAAAAATAAATCAGAAAGTTACTAATTGTCTGTTAACTTCAAGATCATTCATAATTTAATGATCCGGTTAACTGAAAATGAACAATTTTCGGGTTTTCTTTTAATAACTACAAAAAAAAAAAACTAAAAAAATGCACATGCAGAAAATTAAAAAAACTACAAGTGCATTTTTTTAAATATTTTTTTTTTATAATTTATCGTTTTGAAAAAAAAATCCTAAGATTACATACTAGACGTCAGCTAACTTCAGTATCATTGTAATTTAAGTCTCTGTACATTTGAGTTGCTGGTATTTAATTATTTAAGACAAAAACATTTTAAGGAAGTACCGAGTTTAATGCCGTTACAACTATTTATACTCGACTACACAAGTATATACTATATATAAGTTGTTAAATATAAAATAGTTGTGTGTTAGCATTCTTGTGTATTATTCATGAAGAATTGCGCAACTGTAACGATTATTTAGCAAGTCTTGGATGCTTTATCATCCATATCACGTCGACAAGAATGGAACTGGACCGGATAGTAAATGTAATATGTACGCAACTATAGTCTATATTTATTTAGCTTTTTTGCTGCTGGTATTCTAATGTCTAGTTAATTTACAATTCAAACGTCGTTGAGCAACTCAAACTATTGAGTTTAGTCACGCTAATCATTTCATTATTATCATTATCATTATTATTTTTTTTTAAATTCGTGATAAAAAGTAAACATGATAAAGTAATTTTTTAACGTATTCGTTTTATGCAATTCATTGAAAATTAATATATTTATTTAAATTTAAATTACGGGTTATCTGTTTATTTACTTAATTTTTTTTTAAACCTGATAACTGTAACACTTTCGTAATCTTTTAGACTTTAAACTTGATACTTAATCTACGTTACTATTTTATAATTAATAAATTTTATCGTGATAAAATTTTATAAATTTATTGAATTTAAATGATTTTTTTAAATTTTAATTACAAACCGGTTGTACTGACAATAAATGCCAGGTGCTCGACAGGTGCTGGATTTGAATTTATTCTATAAAACCGCCTGCGAAAACTAATTTCCCCATGTCCATAAGAAAAAAAATCTCAACACCTGCATATTTTTACTTATTTTAAAATCCTCAAGATCAATGCTCGTTAATGCTTTTAAAAAATAATAATTAAAAATAAACCGATGTTAGATAGGTCGTGGTACATTTTTTTCCCGTTAGAGTTCGCAGATTTCTCGTATACGATTACGTAGACCGCGTGGTACTTTATAGAGGTTCTTAACCCAGTAAATCATTCTGTCATACGCTAGTATATTTTAGTATACTTGGACGTTTAAATAATATATATTATTACTTATTGCTATTAATAAACAATATAGTAAAAAATTAAATAAATAGTTTTTGTACTCTCGTATCTCTTCCCCGTATCTTTTGTACATTTTAATGCTTATTATATATAAATATATAAATATATTTTGTGTGCGTGTGTTTGAGTATTGAAACACGAGGTTGAAAATTGCGTGTAAGTCAAAAAACACTTGCACGCATACTGTAGTTCTTAACTACAAGAGTTGACGAGACGAGCCAGGTGAACGTGTCTCGCACGTGACACACACAAGAATATATCCGTTCATTATATTTATAACCAACTGTAAGCGAGTTGTTCGCGTATGAGGTTCGCTCGTAAATTCCGTTTTAAATAGATTCGCTACTCCATACCATACTATACATTTTATTTCAAATTCAAAATTTTAACTCTCTGTAACCATTCATTTTTAAATTTACTCATTCGATTCTATTTTTTTTTACCCCTAAACTAATAAAATTATCTGTAAATTTATCAAAAATTATCCGCGAAAAAAAATGATTTTTTTTAAACGAAAAAATTCACCGCGCGGGATTCGAACCGCGATCCTGAAGTTAACAACTCAAATTTTCAAATTTTTTTTTTCAACGAATAAATTACAAAAAAATGAAAAATAAAAATATGCACATGTAGAAAATTTAAAAAACTATAAGTGCAATTTTTTCAAATACTTTTTTTTTATAATTTATCATTTAAAAAACGTCAGCTAACTTGCGTCTGTTAAATTCATGATCCAGAAGTTAGCAGACAAGAATTATCAATTTTTTTTCAATAACTTAATTAAAAAAAAAAGAAAAAAAAAATATGCACATGTAGAAAATTAAAAAAACTATAAGTGCAATTTTTTAAAATATTTTTTTTTTTATAATTTTTCATTTTTAAAAATATCTAAAAATAAATAATTTTGTTCGATAAATCAATAGAATAATTTAATGATTTATTCAGTGGATTAATATTGTATGTAATAAAAATATTTATATGATACAGTTGCCTATAACTTTACCGGAAGTTTATCAATAATGAATCCTCAAAAAGTCGTATCACCCTTATCTATGATCTGATTATTTTTATTGTTAACATTGTCCCTTTTTCATATTAAAACACACACATTCATATATATATATATATATACACACATATTATAGCACTTTGCACTTAGGGGAGAATATGAAGAACGTGCTTGCAAAGTAAATTGAGTCTCAAAACCAAGGTCGTCACTTTGAATAATAATAAGTGTGTTGTATGTGTTTGTGATCTGTCTGGACAATGTATTTAAATTATATACATATATATTTTTCATATATTTATTTGTTTATAATTATCTTTACATAAATTGATTTAAAAGTCATTAATTTGTTGTTTTAAATGTTAAAAATAAATTTTATATTAAATATTTATGTACATAACAAGTCAATGAACTAAAAGTCATATTTGTCTCGTGATAAATTTTTTTATTTTTTAATATGCGGGTTTATTATCTTTTAAGGTGAATGTCCGTATGACCCTGTCCCAATAGCCCTCATTTATTATTAAATATATTCATGAATATTTTTTATTTATATATATATCTATTTATATATGATGATTTTAAATTTATTATTTCCAACCATTAATTTTTTATTTATTTTCTGTATTTCACTGCGATTTCATTTGATGAATATTTAAATTTAATGTTCTTGTGAATAACTTTTTTTTTTTTTTATTTTATGAGAAATTTTTAACAAAAGAAAAAAATCTAGATGCATCATCACTAGACACTTGAATATATATTTATATATTCCCGGACGAATAACTAAACTTAAAGAACCCTCAGTAGCATATTTCTTTAGCTGTTTGTGCATAGCGTGACCGGGAACCATGACGCCAGAGAAGCAAAAAGTATCTCATAAAAATTTTTTTTAAAAATCATACTGAGATTACACTAAATTACTAAACATTTAACTATTTCCTCAAACTTAAAACGCCTGTCACGTCTAAACTATCCATTTTATTCAAATAATTATTGATACCTTTTTTTTACATAATTTCATTTCCTACAAAATCATTTATATACATTTTGACCGTATCTCCAATAATTGCCCGGTAATTTCCTTCAAAAGCTTAAAACAATTTTAAAAATTTACCATCAATTCTTTTGATAAATTTATCACATCTCATATATTGATTTTATCGCAAACTTCTCCAGACCTTTTTTGCAGGAAATTTAATTTGCTAAAAAATTGTTCTGATACATTTTTACGGTATCTTTGATATTTTACCCGAAATTTAAACCCAAAGGTAAAAAAATTCCAAAACAGTGTAAAAATTTAAATCCCAAGTAAATGACTCATCCAAAATTGATAAGTAAACAATTAACTCCACAAAGTATCTAATGAAAGAAAAGGTCTTATGACTAAATGCCCAAAATCAATAATTTAAGCGCCATAAGCGTTTTTAATCACCACTTAATCTCCTGGTCAAATAAAAAGAAAAAAGAAAATAAATAATCTCAAGGTTAAACATTATAGCCAAGTAATTTTGAGCATACCATACACCTGTTATCCTTGATCCAGTAAAACTATAATAACAAATCTAAACATAGCTTATACTCCAAAGTCCACTAAGAATCGCGCTTATCGACAAACTATTTTAATTCTCTGAGTCTCTCCCCTTTAATTCCATCATCAAACAAAAAACAGAATAATAATAATTATCATTATTGTGTCTCAAACAATATCATCAACCCATTTTATTCTTCCTATTCCGCTCCTCTCCTCTTATCTCTGTACTGCTCGGTTTTCTTGTCTCACGACATTACATTGCATTAGCCCGGATATACACGCACGTTATATACATTCATCCTCCCATCTCTCCACACATCCACACATCCTCATCCTCATCCTCATATACAATACGACCGTCTCAATATACAGGATATATATATATATATACAAAACCCAAACGTGGGCAGGCGCTACATGGTCAAGTAAATGGTGGTAGCTCCCAACCTGTCGAACCGGTTTTTCCACCGCCCTCCATTGCCCCCGTCTGTTATTTATTTATTTTTATTTATAATATTACTTTTTTTTATTTTTTCATGTCTCCGCTCTTTCCCAGTCGTCTTTAATACTCACACACTGAAAACTTCAATACAATATATATATATACATATACTAAAATGTATAGAGCAGTCTTGGAGTCTTGAATCTCGAGTCGGAGTAGTATTTTATTTCTTGTTCAAGCTGCAAGTTTCATACCGTCTACTTTTATTCCATTCTCTTGTCCCTTTTCCCTTCTTCCTTCTTTCTCTTACATATACACAGACATATATATGTAATGTAAGAGTCGAGACAAGACCAGGTCGTTTACGTTACGTTGGTATGGTCTGGATCTACAATAATAATCCAGTACCAGTACCAGTACCAGTACCAGTGTTTCCTCTCCTTTGTGTTACTGTGTGTGATGCTGCAGCAGGGAACCTTATTTGGGTCTTGGGTCTCATCAGCCGCGGTCTTAGCCTTGAAAAATATCTTGCTCTTGCTCTTGCGCTTCTTATCTCCATCTGTCTCGTCGTGATTAATTTTTTTCATATGTTGATATTTATATACTTATCAAATACTTTTACAAGGATTTAAAGGTATATTATCTATGCATAATCACTGTATTAGTTTTATTTTATTTTCTTGAGATCCCGGTTTATTTTTGCTTTAATCTCCTGCTGGGACAACAGTTGTGTCACTTGAGAAACGTGTCGCTGTTGGTACTAACGATTACCATGCAAATGGGTCAGATGCGGATCGTATGCAAATGCTAACTGCCTTATGAAGTGATGTAGTATTCTCATATATATATAGATCCATAAATATGTCTGTGTATCACTAAAACAACTGTTTAATCAGATGGAATCTCATCACACGGTCTTATTATTTTCTTTTTTTTTTTATGTAAAATTGAATACCGCAGTGAAAATTATGATTACGTTTTAACTTTTTAGTCTACGTCTAGAATTTACGTTTCTGTGGGTTTGTGTAATGCTAGACCATTGAGGTCAATCGAAAACTTTTTTTTCTTATCCTGATTGTTCAATTTCATCAGACTGTAATTTTGTTTTCTCTTCTCGTCATGCTCTTGATTATTTCATTTAAAATTTTTTTTCTACTCCAAAAATAACGATCATTTATTTGAAAATTTATAAATAAATTAGGCTGTGAAATTTTTCTTACTTATACTGTTAGCAATACTATATATGTATATATATATGTAATATCTACACAGAAAAAAAAAGAATTTCGTGACGCAAAATATTTTTACCGTCCAAGAAAATTTTTACTTCTGAAAAATTTTTTTTAATTATAAATTAAAAAAAAAAAAAATATTGAGACAAATTCATAATACTGAAGTTAGCCGTCTAATAATTTTGGACTTTTTTTTAAACAATAAATTATAAAAAAATAAATATTTGAAAAAATTGCACCTGTAGTTTTTTAAATTTTCTACATGTGCATATTTTTAGTTTTTGGATTTTTATAATTTATTTGTTGAAAAAAAAATCCGAAAATTACTAATTGTCTGCTAACTTCAGGATCATGACAAATTCTTGTTTTTAAAATCTCTAAATAATTTATATATTTTTCAATGAAGAATAAAATAAAAAAAAAAAAAAGTTACCGTTACTTCTACAGATAAAAATATATTTTTACAAAACGTAAAATCAGTAGATAATTTAATGAAGAATATGATCGGATGATAAAATAGTTAGTACTAAAAGCATGTCTGTATAAATATACATATATAAAATGAAATTATGACTCCGTAATAGTTAAATATTGAAACAACAGTTAGTGAGGAAAATTACGTTGAATAATAAACATTGTAATTTAATTTTAAAATCATAGTTTGCCGGTAAAAAGATCGATCTTTCTATTCTTGGCACGTCTGAATCGATCCACCGTGAAAGGTCGTCAAGACTGGTCTAGCAAACCAACGAGAAAATTTACTATCATCATTTATTTATTCAATTTTTTTTTTTTTTTATATCTATTTTTATTTATCCATTCAATTTATTATTTTTATATGCACACTATTCATACACTTACGCTTTTATATTAAATTTTCATATATATAAGCAGACTTTTATTTTTCGTAACATGTTTTACTACTTAAACTTGTCAAACCTGATAAATTCACTTCGGTAAATAACAACGAATTATATATATGTATATATGATCACATGAAATAAAATAAAAAAAAAGTAATACATTAATGCGCAGTCTCTAGAAGTCGTAAAAAAAAAATAAAAAAAAAATAACGACCAGAACAAATCTGGACGCACTTGGTCAGCTGTGACGGTTGTGTTAAAAAAGTAAATGACGTTATGAAAAAAAAAGTATATATATATTTTTAAAGTCGAAATATGATATTTTTCATTTTACAACTAAACACGATGACTAAGTTTTCCTTTTTTTTTTTTTTTTTAAAGAAACATATGGAATTTCTATCCATGTGTTTAGAAATATGAAACGTCAGCATGCCAATTTTTGACTACTCCCTCACCCTAACAGTATATTTAAGATTTTACGAGGTAAATGTCCTTAGGGACGAGACATTTAAATTTACACTTACAGTCATGGTCATAAATTATTACATACAATAAACGTTTAATTTAAATTCATTTATTATCTACTTGTTTTTTTTTTTTTATTTTATTTTCTATACTTCTATACAACTATCGGTTAAATCTAAAACCTGTTTTGTAATAAATATAATTAACAATTATTGTGTTCTAGTAAAATTATTCCCGTATCTTAAATAATTTACACGTAATTACATTTTTTAATTACAAAGAAAATTAATTTTTTTTTTATTTTTAATTTAAATTAATTAATCTGCATATATATTTATAGCCTAGTAGGTCGATAGTATTTTCATTGACTTATTTTAATTAACAATTAATTTTTTACCAAAATATTTGAATTTTTAATATTTTATTAAATTAAATTTTTTTTTTATAAATTCCAATAATTATTTTCTTATATATTTTATTATTAAATTGCGTATTTTCTATTACTGATAATTAAAATATTTATAAATAATATAATACATAAATTTAATTAAATAAACGTCATACGATAGACGATAAATGTAAACATTAAGATAGATATCAAAGTCATAGGTTATTGATAATAACAATATATTTAAATATATATTTTCATTCAATATTAAGAGCAAAAAAAAAATAAAAAATAAAATGATAAATAATTTTTAGTTATTTTTCTTTATTTCAAACAAAAAATAAATATACGTGACAATTAATAATAAATAAATATCTTTATACTGATAACTTTTGTCAAGTCTTTTGTCTACACATATCATGTGTTATCATTTAAAAAAAAAAAAAAATTTATCTTTTAAACACAAAGTGTCAACAGTAAGAATAAAAATAACTTGAACATTAATTGACAATTGAATGTTTCATATATATTCATTAACTACAATAAAAAAAAAATGTATATACTAATAATTGATAAGTAGGGGGTAATCAAAATTAATTGAAGGTCATTGAATATATTGACCTCAAAGTAAGTAAATATATTAATAATATAATAACAAAAAAGGATATAATTGAAGCAAAAAATTGAATTGATTAAATTGAATGAAATGTGATGATAAAAAAAAAAAGAAAAAAAAATTGTAAGTAATAATAAAAATACCATGACATTATTTATTATATAAAAGAGTTGAGGAAGAATGTTAACAGAAGGGAATAGAGGGAAAGTTTTCTGAGATAGATGCTGAGTCACTTTTATACATTTATATATTTTATATATGTATATATACAAATGTATATTGTATAGTTTGTGTTGAAGCAGGTCCGTTTGTTACCATTCGTTTCTATCGCCAATGCCACTTTATCTTCAATTCAACGTTATATCCTACACAAAACACAAGTTTATATATATATATATATATATATATATATATATATATATATATATTTATATATATGTGTGTATATATTCCCAATGTGATGTGATACGATGTGTGTGCTTTCACTCGTTCCATTTTGCCAACCAATAAACATTTATCTTTGTATATATATATATATATGTATATATATTTATTTTCGTCGCTTTTGTCCATTAATTCATAAATAAAAAATATTAAGTACATATATATATGTATATCAAACAATATTTAATTAATATAACAAAACATATATTTATTTATAAATAAATAAGAAAAAAAAAATTTTTTTTTTTTTAAATAAACAAATAAATGATTTAAAATAAATTAAATACACAAGTGTGTCCTACATCTTTGTGTATATAAGCTTCTACTATACAATTACATTACAAATGAGTGAGTAATCTAGGATTGAAATTGCACTGTAAACATTTCTCTATCTCCACTATTTTCTATATACATATATATGTGAGAAACATTCTACTTAGTGTATTATCATTTTTATATAAACATATTATTTATCCAGATATATAGTTAATATATGTATATATTTATTCTTGAGATTTTAAAAGCGTCGTACACGTGTTCATATATATCCACATATATATTGTATATATGTAGTATAAATCGATGAGTAATGTAAAACAAGTGGATAAAAAAAAAGATTTTAGAAAAAATGGTAGCGGTGAAGGGAAATGTTTTAAAAAATAATAAAACGACGTAACGATGATGGAGAAGGAGGAGGAAGAGAAGAAGGAAAAGAAGTATAAGAAGAAGAAGAAGTAAAAGATATAGTGGTTTAGTCGGTGGTTACTCATGTATTATATATATATATATGTATATATAATATATATATTGGCGAAGAGAGCAAGGCGTAGGCCTTTGACCTCCTCTCTCTATCCCTTCTCCATCGTATTACACGTTTGCCGACCTGCATTCATCGTGTAAGCGTGCAACTCAACGTTGCTACATCTACAGCTAAACTATATGTATATCTATATATATAATATAATATGATAGCTAGGTTGTAGTGTAGACTAGAGTGTTGTGTATATAGTACATAACGATACACTATCATACCACGTCGTCTACTGACGATATATAAACGTGAAACACACGACTAAGTGTATTATAACCTCCCACGCAACCAGGAGACGCTAAAGGTCACGCCTTAACGAGCTCTCACTTCATCGTTATTTTTTTTTTCATTATTTATTTTTTGTTTGTACATGTTTTTATTGTTATGTACTTACTATAAATTACTCCTCTTTTATTTATTCAAACACTTTATATATTTATTTATTATTTTATTATAAAATACGTACTTTGACTTTATAATTTTTAGCCCGTATTCAAGTTTATGCAGTAAATATTGAGTTTAGGAAAAAATGTTATCAGACACTTTTTTTAGGCAATTTAATGGAGAGTAAAATTGCTCATAGATATTTTTATCGTATCTCTGTTTTTAAAGCCACAATTTAAATTTTAAAAGTTTATTCTGCTGTCCTAAAAAAAATATCTGCAGTTTTCTGCGGCTTTTATTTAAATTACCGGCAATCTATTGAAGATATGGCAAAAATATGAAAGATTTAAAATGTAGACAATGAAATTTTGTTTGAAAAAAATCATAATTTTATTTAAAATTTACTATCGGTTTATTTTTAAATCATTTAATTTATAGATCTCTTCATATTTGTTAACTCGCGTATTCAAGTTTATGCAGTAAATATTGAGTTTGGGAAAAAATGTTATCAGACACTTTTTTTAGGCAATTTAATGGAGAGTAAAATTGTTCATAGATATTTTTATCGTATCTCTGTTTTTAAAGCCACAATTTCAATTTTAAAAGTTTATTCTGCTGTCCTAAAAAAAATATCTGCAGTTTTCTGCGGCTTTTATTTAAATTACCGGCAATCTATTGAAGATATGGCAAAAACATAAAAGATTTAAAATGTAGACAATGAAATTTTGTTTGAAAAAAATCATAATTTTATTTAAAATTTATTATCGGTTTATTTTTAAATCATTTAATTTATAGATCTCTTTATGTTTTTTTTATTGAATAAAAACGGATAGAGGATTAATTTTTTTTTTTGTCGTGATTAATTACACACGGACTGAGGTCAGTGTTTGAACGATGTGATGTGATGGAAATACCATTGAAAACGTTTATCTTCGTCTGGATGACGCGCGCGTCGACAGATGCTCGGATCGTTATTCGCAAGATGGCCGTCCGACGTCGTCTTGGTAGTCGTCGACACGTGACCTCATATACCATCAATGTCTTTTATACATATTACATACTCAGTAACAATAATAACAATTCATAAAACATAATATAATATAATAAAATACAAACTATATATATCTATGTTTATACTTTCATACTTTTCCACATTAGTTTCGGCATGACATCAAACGAATTTAAAAATATAACTGAATAAGTTGTTGCGAATTTCGTTTGTTGTTACTTTTATTTTATTATCCTCTTACTTAGTATTACATAGAAAACTTTTTAAAATAAAATCAAGAAAGATTTTCTGATAAAACGGATTTTATTAAGCCGTAAAAAAATACTTTATTTTTCTTTAAATTTAAATCTAAGCCATAGATAATATTTCATTTTATTTAACTGAAAAATTTTAATCACAAATTTAAAAACTTTTTTTTTTCTTGAGTAACAAATATTTTATTTTTAAAATTCTATTAAAGTGCAATTAAGGAGTCTATGACATTTTTTTATCATTAAAAAATTGATAAGATAAATAAAATATTTTGTTATTGATAATTTTTCTGTCAATAATTTATATTATATATATTATATATATACAAAAAAAAAGTAAATTTTGTGAATAGGACATATTGTGAAAGATCATGATAAAATCGTATCATTAATATTAACAAGGTTTATATATACAGTGAGTTATTATTTAAATATATTTATATATAAATGTATGAGAATATTATTGAGGTAAAGTAAAATGAAATACATCAAAGTAAGAGACTTATTATGTAATATATTGACAGAAAGGTGAGTGCTCGAGTAGTTGACTGTTAATATACTCGTTTCGTTTCATTAAAAGAAAATATATATATATGTATACTTATATATGAACCGCAATTGAAAATTTATATTAATAATTCTAGTATGTATTTACATCCAGAAAAAAAGTGGATTTTTATTTCCCCTTAGAAATTTTTATGATACTGGTTAGCGGAGGTCTAGAAGTTTTTGGATTATTTAAAAAAACGATAAATTATAAAAAAAAAATATTTGAAAAAATTGCGCCTGTAGTTTTTTAAATTTTCTACATGTGCATATTTTTAGTTTTTGTTTTTTTGTAATTTATTTGCTGAAAAAAAAATTCGAAAATTACTAATTGTCTACTAACCTCAGGATCTGAAGTTAGCCGAGGTCTAGAAGTTTTTAGATTATTTTTCAAAACCATACACTACAAAAAAAAATATTTGAAAAAATTGCACCTACAGTTTTTTAAATTTTCTACATGTGCATATTTTTAGTTTTTGTTTTTTTGTAATTTATTTGCTGAAAAAAAAATTCGAAAATTACTAATTGTCTGCTAACCTCAGGATCATAAGTTAGCCGAGGTCTAAAAGTTTTTGCATTATTTTTCAAAACCATACACTACAAAAAAAAATATTTGAAAAAATTGCACCTACAGTTTTTAAAATTTTCTACATGTGCATATTTTTAGTTTTTTTTAATTTTAAATCGTATCGTTGAAAAAAAAATCCGAAAATTGTGATCTGTCTGTTAACTCAAAATCATAAATTTTTCGCATTACGAATTAAAAATAAAAATTTCCTATGGGCCGGAAAAAATTTTTCTTTTAATTTCACAATAAAAAATTTTTCTTACGCCTTTAAATAAAAGAAAATCATTAAAATTATCAATGACGAATAAATAAATAAACAGATTAAAGAAAAAAAAAATTTTATCTCGGTTACAAAGTATCACTAGTATAATACGTCTCAGTTTATAAAAACATTTAAAAGACCGTAATATGTTGTTGCATTTAACGAGTGACTAACTTTGCCCGCGTCTTATATTACATTATCATGACTATCATCTCAGTGAATAAGTATTAAGTATGAATAAGTGAATAAGTGAAGCGAGGTGAAGGTGGGTTGGGGATTGGGAGGGTGAGCCGCGGGTGTACCGTACAATCGGAGAGTATTAGTCACGCCGGTGCCGGTAACAGAGCAGAGAGCAGTACAGTAACAGTAACACTAACTCGCGACACAATGCCTGACTACTCTACATACAAGGTCGTCATTGTCTATCCTTGAATTATCTGTCACTATAAACAAAATACATGTCATATTACAATAATAGTGTCAACCATCAAAGCATAGTTTTAAACTTGTTAACCTGTCTGATCATTTACCTGACAAAGACACATGTTTTTAACTTTAAATTGGATGATCCGTAAAACATCATTCACATACATTCGTACTGCACATATATACATATACATATATATATACTTAAAGAGAAATAACAGTTTGGGTTTCTTTCAATCTTGCCTTCCATGAAACGCACGTGGATCGATAGAACGCACTTCCCCTCTAGGAATCTGCAGAGGGGTTCTACACAAACTGTCTTTCTCTCTTTATATATATATATATACATATGTATATATATACTATATGTACTCTATATACTACAGAAAATACAGAGATACGTAACTCCCACGTTGTTCTGAGATTAAACTGTCACCGCGGGAGATACGAAGGGACAGACGATATACTCATACTATATATATATATGTATATATATTTCTTGTATTTACCGTCTCCCTTTCTCATCTTTAGTTTTACCATCAACTAAAATATCTCATACACTATAAGACTCATAAATTGACAATAAATTTTTTTTTATATATATTATATATATATATGTAATGTAAGGACACCCACTATTTTGTTTTAAATTAAAATGTTTTTTTGTCATCCTCTTCCTGGTCTCAGTACATATGTATATATGTATATAAAAAAAAAAAAAAAAATGAAATTTATATACATTACATATAATGTATACGTGTGTTAAATAAACGCATGGCTGTATATTTTTTAGCGACCGGATAGAAGTCGTGGCTGAGTTGGCCGCTCGACTGTCGGTCGGTCGCCTTCGGTCACGGAGAGAGTGAGAGAGTCCGAGTTAAAGCAATTGGGTATTTTTAATAATGCTCACGACTGAGAGAGGAAACGACTGCCGTGGAGTTGAATTGTGAGCACATATATATATACATATATATATGTAAGTAGTCACCGAGTAGTCGTGCTCATAGTCGCAGCCGTAGTCATGGCGGGTGGACAAGGGGGCGAGTGAGAACCGAGCGAGCGAAGTGCCAGTAAACGCTCGTATAGTAGAGGGTACAGACGTGGGGAAGGTAACGGGTGACTGTAAAGACTACACACTAAAATGTTTGTTGTGTAGGTATGTCTGTAAATGTGATGTGCAGAAGTAAACCGAGTTGCGACGTTTTCTGTGTGCCAAGTTTTGCCGCCCGCGGGGAGATATTCTCAGTAGGGGGAGGGGGCAGGAGAAAACCGGCGGGGAAAAGTCGCGGGTGGGGGAACTACGCGATATCGGTGTGCAGAAGAGTGGGGACCGCGGAGGGGTAAACTACCAAGTGGTGGGGGAGACAAGTTCTCGTAGCTGCTGCAGTAGAGTAGCGGCCTTCGACGCGGTTTCATTGTACGGCAACATAACGTGTGAAAGCGCCGTTAATTTTTTCTCCTTTCGACCCCATTTTTAAATAATACAACAAACACTATTATTATTTATTATTAATCACATGGTTTTTAAATATTATTTTTATTTATTTATAAAATATATAACAGTGAAGACTTGTTTTATCTACGGATTATTGTTATCATATTTATTGTACTCAGGAGAGTGAGTCCAAGGTCTTTTGTTCTTGTGAATACAATTGTTCGAGACGTGGCGCGATTAGCCTCGCTCTCTTTACACTAAAGGATACGTTTCAATAAGGCTCTCATCTTTCATATATTTATTTATTATAATTATCAATAATATTAACTGTGCTGTGTATTTTATTTAAATATTCAAAAGTGCGTTTATTATTTAAGTGACTGGTGATTATTTTTTTTCAAATTTAAACCTTTTGTTGATCTGATTCCATTGTAATTAAATTTAAACCAGAGTTTAGTTTAGTTTTTTTTTTTAATTTTTAAATTATTATTTTTTAAAGAGGGGGAGTGCCGTTATCCCTCTCGTGAGAGTACTAATGTATAGTGAGTGAAGATGGCACAGTGATACAGGAGTTTTAATAGCAGTGGGGTCATTAACCCGTGAGAATAAAAGTATATTTATTATTTTATTTATTTAAATATTTAAATATAAAAGTAAATTAACAAAGCGAGGATTAAATTTAAATATTTTGTGTTTCATGGTGTTATGGTGTGTAATGGTGTAATGGTGTGTTACAAATGTGTTAATAAATAAATGATGAATAAAAGTTTGTCATTATTATTATCAAGATCTTTGTGGTCGTCGTCGTCGTCGTCAGGAATTAAAAAATGCCGCCAGTGCTAGGAGGCGGTGGCGCGGCAGCGATGGCGGTACTTCCGGCAAGCCCGCAGACTGCTGCCGCAACATCGGGAAACCCACATTCCCATCATCACCATCATCATCATCAAAGTAATCATCATCACCATCATCACAATCATCATCAAAGTGTATCAGCAGCAGGACAAACTCAAATTTTATTGACTGCTGCGGCAACAAATGCCGCAAATCAATCAACACAACAATCACAGCTGCTGTATCAACCATACAATTTAATTCCCGGATCACCGTCACAGCCAAATGCTTTTCAGCATCACCATTCGTCTTCCGGTCATCACAATCCTCATCAACAATTTATCCATGACCCAGCTCATTTGTAAGTCTCGCGACCTTTAAATTTTTTTATTTTCTTTGAATTCATTTATTTCTGCCTTTTATCTGGATCTATTTGGCTAAAGATTTATAAGACAGTTACGTCACTGATTTAAATATATAGATATATATAACAATTACTATCAGATATGTAAATTTAAATCGAGTTTCTTTGATGTCACAAACAAGAGTTAAGGGAGTGAGGAAAATATATTTTTATTACCTTGAGATATCTCCAGGACATTGTTTGAGACATTGACTGGTTTCTTTGTCGCTACGGGATATCTACCTGCTGTTACTAACAAACCTGGCAATCTATTATACACATCCCTTCTGGGAATTTTAAAATCCAATAGCCCTTTTTGAGACCACTCAACTTCATGTACTTTAAACTTGTCATTTAAATTATCTCCAAGGTCAAATAATGTAAATATTTAAATCACTAATTACTGACTCAAAAAACTCATTTCTTGGCGGTAAAAATTTTGAATTTAAATGTCGCAGATACAAGACAAATTTTAAATTATTAATAGATAGAGTAAATAATTGAGAAAATTAAATTTAAAAAAAATGGGCATTTAAAAAATTTTGTAATTAATAAGTGCATTTTTTATAAATATTATTTTTTTAATTATTTATAATTATTATTTCAAAATTATCTGATGTCTGCAACATTCACACTCGTAAAGTTTTTCGCAGAACGAAAAAAAAAGTAAAAAATCTACTGGATCTAAATTTTTGAAATTTTTTCCACGTCAGCCGAGAATTGCAGGCCGACCCTAACTACCCCTTAAGTCACTTTTAGAGTCTAATTACATAAATTATTTTCATTTTCGTCACATGAAAAAAATTCCGATTTTATGACTGTAAATTTAGCAGAAATACAATTTTTTAATTGCATATAAAAAAATCAAACAATTAAAATAAGAAAATTAAAAAAAAATGCATATACTTAATTTTGAATTGTCTAAACATGCATTTTTTAATTTTTAATTTATAAGCATTTAAATTTATTATTTCAAAATTCAAAAATTGTCAGACGTCTAACTTTACTATCATCCGATCTCCCGGTCCATTTTATCAGTCACCTAAAATTTAAATACTCAGTGAATTACCACAAGGTCAATTACTTAATCACACTTCTATTAAAAAAATAAATTTATTTGTTCAATAAATTATTTATATTGCATATAAATATTTAAATTATTTTAAAAAGTAAAAGGAAAAAAAGATGAATAATGATAAAGAATCTTGTTAATGTGATCTAGGTCAACAGACGTATATCTTAACACCGAGTATTCGAGTTGATTCTTGTCTCTTTTATTATTTATTATTATCGTTATTATCTACATACATACATATATGTAATATATATACATACAGTAATTGTGGATATCAATGTTTGGAATTTATTAAGGAATTGAGACAAGAATTATTGTCGAGTAATATAAAGAAATAAATTTATTTATGTACTACATACATACATACATTTATATATTTATATATACAATGCATTAAAGCGAGTGCGTGACTTATATTTACTATTTTTATCATAAACTCTCGGAAATGCCACGACTGTGACGACAATTAGATAACGATTAATAATGCCCCGAGGTTATTATTGCATCGTATGATATCAAGTGATTGTCTCACTTGAGCTTTTTAAACACAATTATTATATGATATCTTGGTTGTTAAAACTATTTAATGATACAACTAATCTACTCATTACAGTATTAACAATTAAATTATCTTTTAATGCGCATACTGATTAACTAAAATAATTTATATTTTGTCACGTACCGAATTTTTTTAACATCACAAATTTTTATTATTATTTTTTTTTTTTTTTTTAATAGATATTTAAATTTATAAAAAAATTTATCTATGGAATTTTATTAACTCTGAATCATTTGGAAATTCCCATAGAATAATTCGGTAATTATACCCCGGGGAGTACGATAATATTTTATTTTTTTCATTAACGATAACGTTTTATTTTTTTTTTTAATCACTTTTTTGATGATTACGAAGAACAAAAAAAAACATACGTGGAATTTATTATTTTTCATTGATTTAATTTAAATGTTTGTATGGTAGGTCATGTTGGATAATAACAATAGTAGTTATTATATACAAAATCCGACCTCGACTCTGTGACATCAATATAAAAATTATTATTATTGCCCACGTGATAAATTTATAAAATAAAAGTTGGATCGTCTTATGGAATTTAACTTGACAGAATTTATTATCATAATACGCGCGTACATTCTAAGAAAAAATATGTATATATATATGTTAATGTATATATAATAGTAAAGAAGGCTGGTTGGCATGATGCCCACTTGGCTGATATTTTTTAACGTGGGTGTACCGTGAACAATTTCTTTCTTCTTTGCTCTAGATATTTGCAATGATGTTATCTCGTTCTCTTCTCTTACATTATATCTTCTCTCGCAAACTTTATCAACTATATTTTTACTCGTGCACGTACATATATATATACATACATACATATATCCAGCTTAATCTTTTACATATATCCAAGTATTAAAGTCTACAGTAGACTTGACCTGACGTCAATTCCCTCTGGGTGACCATCCGATAGTAAAAGTAAACCATAAAAAATCCGTTATAAAAATTAAACTTTTTTTCCTTTATTCTTAACTTAAAGAATTTTTAAAACCATTTAAACTTAAATATGATTATATGAAAATTCCGGATTAAATCAAGTGAATTATCTATTAGAAAATCTGTTGGGTCATTGGCCCCAACTCCTGGAATTTAATGACCAGCTTTTCATGACTTATCCCAATATACTATTATATATTATTATTTTTCGTTATGTTATTTATTTTTCTTCGTCTTGCTTACGGTTTTTGCAGCCCCTTTATTTCATTGTCTGGAGCGTGAAAAAAAATAAAAAAAATTCAAACTTAGGGCTGCTGGGTATTACCCGTTTTAGCTTAGGATTCACAGGCTATTGCGTTTAGTTCGCCCCTTTGATATACAGGCATATACTACAATACATATACACACATATATATATACACATATATAAAGCACTAGGGGAGAAAAGAAAATGAAACTACTGAGCTATTATATTTGAACTCACGTTCCCCTATTCAACTTTCCACCCTCGTTTACGTCTACAAATCTATATACATGTATATGTATATGTATATAAATATATGTATAAATTTTATATATCACATGGATATTGATCAATGATATTTGATATTTGTCAATGTCAAAAAAGTTTAAAAAATTAAAATTTATTTCTATTCAAATAAATAAAATAGATGATAAATTTTTTATATATTTTTTTTTTATTAAAAATGTGGGAGAATTTATTGGTGATGATTAATTGATGATGGAATGATAGATTGCAATTATTAATATATGTTTAATATAAAAAATGGATGTATATATATGTATATGTACATATGTAGACATGAATAATTTAAATAAACACGCAAACATATTACCCGAGTATTAAAGTCAAATTGCGTCACTTAGAAATCATCGGGGAAACCAGTTTACAAGTGCAGAAAGCGTAAGAATCTAATTGTTGATTTGTTCTCATTGCAATTATTATTTTTTATTTAATTAAAATATAATAAACACCATTTTCTTATTTATATATTTATTTAATTTGAAATTTTTAAGTAGAACTGTTCAAGTAAAAGTCATTTTATTGCGTAACTAAAAAGGTTTAATCAAATTATTATTATTATTATTATTTTTTAATAAAATAAATGAGATGCGTAGTGTATGTTTGTGTGCCTCTTTAGGTAATTTGTACCAGTCTTTTCACAGGCTTCTGGTTTATCCGGTTTTTTAATTTTTCAAAGGTTGATGCCGTTCTCTTATTCAGTATTTACAATAACCGGTTCAGTTTCCCGTCAAATCTATACTCAATTCCATTCCTTACCACAAACCACACGGCATAAAAATAAACTTTAAAAAAAATTAATTAAAGGAAACAAAAATAAATTTAAATAGAAATAGAAATAGAACAAATCATATATTTTATTCATAATTAAATATTTAAATAATTGACCTTCATTAACAATTTTTAAACTCTTCTCATTTTTACTCAGAAAAAATAATGATACTAAGGTTAGCTGACGTCTAATAATTTTTGAATTTTTTTTAAAAATGATAAATTACAAAAAAAAAATAAACTAAAAATATGCACATGTAGAAAATTTAAAAAACTACAAGTGTAATTTTTTAAAATATTTTTTTTTATACTTTATCGTTTCTAAAAAAAATTCAAAAATTATTAGACATCGGCTAACTGTATCATGAAAAAATATGAGTGTGAATGTAGCAGACATTAGACAAATTTAAAATTATAAATAAAAGTAAGTAATTAAAAAAATAATATTTTTAAAAAATGCACTTATTAATTTCAAAATTTTTTAAATGCGCATTTTTTCAAAATTTAATATTATTAATTATTTACTCTATTTATTAATAATTTAAAATTTTTCTGATGTCTACTACATTTACACTCATGAAAAAATTGATTTCTTGACTCAAAAAATTTCTACTTGACCCAAAAAAAAATTTTTCATTGCGAAAAAAACTTTTCGTGGAGCAAAAAAAAATTTTTTTTGCGGCTAAAATAAATTTCTTGACTCAATAAAAATTTTTTCTTACCCTTAGTAATTTTTTTTTTCAATTCACAATTAAAAATTTTTCTTGCGCTAAAAAATTATTTTTTTTCTGTGTAAACAAAATCATCACGTATTTTATACACGAATTTAATTATAAACTTTTCCTAAATAATAATTTATAAATTTAAATACTTGGAAATATTTTTAATCACTTGAACTTTTATTAAAAAGGAAATAAACACGAGTTTAAAGTGACTTAGATAAAATACACGCAAACCCACGTAACATTATAAATAACTTACGCAAACGTTAATGAATACTTATAATTTTTTTTAAAAATACTTTAATGTGTGTACACATTTTTTTCCCACATAAACCATTTTATTAATCTCACATTTAAATATTTAAGTCCATAGATCAGTCGTATTAAATAGACGTCACTTGAGATATAAAAACCAAAAGTACACGTGTTATTTTTTTTCATATATTTTGTTGGCTACTATTTTTTCATATAGAAAATTTACTGATACCGATGGAACAAAGTTTACCAGACGACTCTCGTGTGTTATTTTGTAAAGTTTGTTAAAGGAGTTTTTAAGTGAGAAAGAGGATAAATAATATTTAAGTTAAAGAGATCGAGATAGAGACAGCAAAAGAAGGAGGGGGGGGGGAGGCAAAAGCAGATGAAAGTTTCCGACCAAGTTTATCGGCGCCGGCACCAAAGTTCCATCGTCGTCTTGTTGACTCTTTGACGTCCTTGGAAGTTTCCAAGTTGTTTGCAAACTCACAAGAGTTGTGGTTACTTTGATATGTTACTTTAAATTACTACTTTACTTTAATTAATATCAAACTATGACGTTATTTAATTTATTTACTTACACTATATATACATATATATAGATAATACCCAAAATATTTATATTTAAGTATGCAGTTAATTTTTAATTTTTAATGATATATTTACACTTCAATTATAGACTAGAATTTTTTTTTTATTTAATTACCGGAAATTATTACTGAGATACATAAATAAAGTTATTTATTTATTTATTAATAAGTTTTTTATTTTTTATTTATTACAGAGAGAGAAGAGAAGCTGAAGCACGTGAATTAGAAAAGCAGCAACAAAGAGAAGCTAAAATGGATCTTGAAAAATTGGAAAAACAAAAAGCCGCTGAACAGGCTGTGCATAAACATTTTGAAGAGTCCTTCAGATTGGCACATCAAAGGGTGAGTTTTACTGCATATTTTATTATTATTTAATAATAATACACTAATTTATATAAACCGATTAAATAATAACGTATTCATATTTTAAAACTCGTTTTACAAAAAAAAAAAAAAGTTTACAATTCTTTGAGCCAAGTAATCGATGCATTCCAGCACCTGCCTCTTTTGTTCAACGATCCTTTGCCTTCATTTCATCAATACCCAGAGAAACCTGTCAGTGGACTTTTAGCCGAGCTCTGGCTATTGTATATATATATGTATATATGTGCGTACAAGTTCCTTTCGCTTATCCTCCTGTTGAATATATATATTTTCCCCTCAAATCCCACTACAGTACTTTTAAACCTGATGTCTGCCTTCTTCCTCATCCCTCAATTCCCCGATTTCCCCTCACCCCCCTCTTAACCTCAACTCCTCGTACCCTCAATTCACTATCGTCAATCCTCGTACATACCCATTTATAATACCTTTATACCTGCCCTTGAAAGTTCCTTCAGTCGTTCATGAACCTCCGATACGAGTTGTTGAGTTGTGGGTTATATGGATCAAGATTTTACCGTTTTTTTTTTTTTTCTTTATATTTTATATCAATCAATCGATCGAGTTCTCGTGACCTTGAATTATAATCACAATATATTTTATTTAAATCTCTGATCACTTGCGGTTTTTTTTTTTTTTTTTAATTTAAATATTTAAAATTTAAAATCATAATTATGGAAATTATTATTGGAGATGTAAGTTTTTATATTTTATTTTTTTATTTATAATTACCATAGACAATAATATTATTATTAAATTAACGAGTCATGTCTCGAGAATTATCGCGCAACTTTCATTATTTATTATCGCAATGCACGTGTAGACATTCTCTCTCTCTCGTTTTTTTTTTGCTTTGTATTTCTTGGGTACTACGTTAATTACCAATGCTAATTATTATTATTACCATTTACATAAATAAAGTTACATTATTATTTATACATTTTAAATATATACTGTTTATATTTATACTTGTACATATTAATAACACGGATTAATAATACGGAAATGGTTAATATTTATATCAATTAAATCAACAATGACAATTTTTTTAATTAATTATTTTTTAATTATTAAAAAAAAAATTTATGATCGTGAAATTGACATGATCCTGAAGTTAGCAGACAATTAGTAATTTTTGGATTTTTTTTTTTCAACATCAATTACAAAAAAAAAATCTAAAAATATGCACATGTAGAAAATTAAAAAAACTACAGGTGCAATTTTTTCAAATATTTATTTTTTTATAATTTATTGTTTAAAAAAAAGTCCAAAAATTATCAGACGTCGACTAACTTCAGTATGATGAATTGACAGACAATCGAAAATGTTTTGATTTTTTTTTTAACATCAATTACAAAAAAAAAATCTAAAAATATGCACATTTAGAAAATTAAAAAAACTACAGGTGCAATTTTTTCAAATATTTTTTTTTTCATAATTCATTTAAAAAAAAAAAAAAAAAAAAAAAAAAAAAAATTATTAAACGTCAGCGAACTTCAGTCTCATAAAAATTTTTCATTAAAAATTAAAATAAATTTTTTTTTTAGTCACTCAAATTAATTTTATTTTCCATTGACGGTTTATATTCTAGTCCTTTTTACCAGGGACTGGGGACAGGTGTGTCATGAAATCTCTCTTTGAGGAATTTCCGATGAGCAAACGGTTCAGTTCCACCCGGATTTTAAATTTTTGTTTTTTTTCTCATGTTAAACTTGAGGTCTGGTTTCTTTTGGAAGATAAATATAAAAATAAAATGAAATATTTTAAAAAAACTATAGCGCGGTATTTTTTAAAAATATATAGACTGTTATTTTTTAAATATATATATGAAAATTTAATTTAAAAATGTGTAAATGAAAATAATGAAAGCAGGGTAATTAGAATAAGTAATTGATGATAGGGCATTAGATAATCTTTAGTGATAAAATTTATCTAATTTATGAGGCACACAGAGTAGAGGCAATTTAACGTTACTGGCATATGGGATGGAGACTTTGGTCTATAAACTGCCGAAAACTACAATAAACTTGCACTTCTACATTGAAACACTCTCTACTTAAACTTTGGTCAGATTAGTTCAAGTTTAACTTGGAAACTAAACTTATAATCTCGTTAGCTTCCGTCCTAGTCTATTCCCTTGAGTCAGTAAGTTACTGACATGTCTAGGCTTTTGAATTCATGATACTAAACTAAACGTAAACAATAAACTTACGTTTACTTAAATTTTTAGCTCTATAAACTTTTAAAATTTTAAACGACAAAATAAAAAAACGAAATGGAAAATAAAAATTATATTGGGTCAGCCGAAAATATCAGGCCACCCCCAACTACCCCTCAAACTGTCAAATCTTCAGGGACATATTTTTTTGAAAATAATTTTTAAAAATTTTCATTTTGCAAAAAAAAATAAAATTGCATTGGAAGACAGTAAAAGTAAAAAATAAAATTATTAATTAATTATAAGACTAAGTAATTAATTAATGCAGTAAATTCTTAAAAAGGGCAAAATGGGCCACAAAAACAATATTAAATTTATCACTTCATGCGCAATTTAAAAAAAAATCCATTAACTTTGAATTCAAGTCAGTAATTATTCTATTTAAAAAATGATTAAAACCAATTATTACAGTAATAAAAAAAAAATCCTAGTGTAGATAAATAAATTAATAAAATTTATCACTTTAAATTTAATGGATAAAATGTCAGTAGTGTTAATTGTAAACAATTAATTTTTTATAAATAATCTTTTACTCAGAAAAAAATAATAACTTAATTTTTTTTTTTTTTTTACAATTAATTTTTCATTAAAAAATTACTGATAAATTTTCTCGGACCTAAACACAAAAGTAATTTTTTTTCTTTTTATTTTTGGCAAAAAAAAAGTAAACAAAATTTTATTATTATGAATTCCATCTAAAGAGCTTTGATCCCGTGTAATTGGACGAGCTCGCGCGTCGCTGGAGCCGGTAACAATCTCCGTTTACTTCCACGAACTTGCAATAAAGACTATAACATCATCAGTCTTTTTTTTTTTTCTTTTAGTTCTTTACCTTCACCCTATTCTTTATTCTATATATATATATATATATATATATATACATATATACTTCTCATCTACTTCTTTTGTATCTGAAACTAAACGTGTCTACTGCTTACGTAGCAGTATTATATGTAATATATATATATGTTTTACTACAGAAACTCTTCCATGGAATAAATTGTTCCTCGAATGAATTTGCAACTCAGCAATTCTTGTAATCGTTTTTATTTTATTTATTTCTATCTTCTATTACAATAATTTTTTTTTTGCTCATTTCGCTATTAAACTTCTGAGGGTTAAAATTTTTTTTAATGATCAATTTATTCATGATATAAATTATACATTCAATAAAAAAAAAGTATCAATTTAAATTCGATAATAAAAAAACGTTTTATTACAAAGTAAAAGTATGACGAAAAATAAATATTTAAATTAATAAATGTTGTTAAAGATTTAACATATTTGCATTTTATAAAATTTATTAAATATTTAATTATTTTAAATTGCAATTATAATTTTTTTTATCAATTTATAAACATAACCAGACAGTCAAATAATTTTATTTAACATAAGTAAAGTGTTTAGGGAAAAAAAAAAATGTTTTTGTTCGTAATAATTGAAAATATAATAATTTATTTTTAATTAGATATTTAATTTTATTATGAAATTTATTTAATATACAATTTAACCTTCCGGTTTTAAATTGTTTATTGTTTACTAAATTAAACAGTTATTAATTATTAATTGATTACTAAATTTACATAAGAATTTATTTCATTTATTTAATCATTAATTTAAAAACAAACACTTTAACTTATCGATTATTTAAATTATCAAGAATTTGTAAATATTATTTTATTTATTATTCATTTATTTACATATACATTTTTTTTTCCTTACATTACAAAAAAATGTCAATAATCAAACAATTTTTTTTTTTCCAAATATCTAATTAATTTTTTTTATTATTTCTAATAATTTTTTTTACTTATACCCAATAATTAATTTATTAATTAATTTTGTCACTTTATATTTTTCTCTTCATATTTATATTTTTCCATATTAAAATTTTTCTATTCCAACATACGCATTAATTCCAGTAATTATTTAATTTAATTAATTATTTATTACACACTACTAACATTTTATTTAATTAGTAAATAATCAAATAATAAAATCTACTTGAATTTTTAAATTTCATATTTTCCCGCATTTTATATTTAAATTCTCCACATGTGCTATCATATATCAAGCTGACCTAATTCTATTAAATATCAACTAACTGATATTTAAATATTCAAATCATTTATTAATTAAAAAAAAATATATATATATATGTATATATGTATAAATATACATATTTATTTTTTAAATTATTAATTTAAAAATTAAAAAAAATTTCTATTCTCAATCCAAATAATTGTGACTCATCGTCATATAAATCGTCACGTGTCGAGGTCGTGACAAATTAAACGACAATTGTTATTCATTTATATCTATATATTTATGTATATAAGTCTCATATCACCTGAATCTGCAATACGAATCTCATAATTAGATAATAAACTGTTGTGTCAACATACAACAAAAAAAACTTACATATCACTTTTTTTTTCTTTTTTTTTTCTACATATTCATATATAAATATATGTATATATATCTGCAGTGTTTTTAAAGAGATTACTTACTTTATCTTATTGATTTAACATTATCTGTGACTTATCTGTTTGCTTCTGACATTTATATTCCAAGTTGTACATTCGTGCGAACGCGATAAGATAAAACAATTAAAAAAAAATTTTTTTTTTTTTATATTTATTATTACTATTATTATTTTATTTTCGATTAAAGTCACGACCTAAACTGGCCTTGGGCACTTGTAACCCAATGATTTTTTAATCATTTAAAAAAATTGCACTTATAGTTTTTTTAATTTTCTACATGTGCATATTTTTTTTTTTTTTTTTAAATTGACTTGAAAAAGAAAAAAACCGAAGTAGTTTATCGTCCATAAATTTCGGGATCATTTTAATAAAAATTCAAAATTGTGATCCTGAAATAGACAATTAAAAATTTTCAGATTTTTTTCAAAATTACATGATTGACTTTTTGGTTATGGTAAAGATGTCATTAACTTCTCTAGATCAAATTCAAAAATTCAAAAAATCGGTTATTTAGAAAGTTAGAAATTTAAATTTTCAAATTATTTTATTTCCCGCGGTTTTTGAACTCGTCGTTGACTTCATCAAAAATGTCAAAAAAAATTGATTTTCAATTAATTTTAATCTTTAAACTTTAAAATAAAGAAATAATGCGAAATCCACATGATAGTAAAGTTAACAGACATCTGAAATTTTTGAAAGCTGAAATAATAAATTAACATTTTTATAAAATAAAAATAAAAAAATGCATGTTTAGAGAATTAAAAATTAAGTACATGCATTTTTTTTTAATTTTCTTCTTTCAATTATTTAATTTTTTTATATGTAACAAAAAAATTGTCGAATGTCCGCTACATTTGCACTCATAAAATCCACTTCTATTTCGGCTGCCGAATGGTTTTTATTTTTTTTTTTTCATTGAAAATTCAATAGTAGCAAAAATGAAAACTATAAATCATCTAAATAAATGCGATAATTATTTCTAACTGCCCACACATAATTACTATTAACTTAACATCATAAATTACAATAACAAAAAAATATGATTCAAGTTACGTAACACTCATTATTTAACTTTTGTCACAAAGTATATAATTTACAACAATTTATATGATTTATCATTTTTAAATTACTGAATATATACATATGTAATATATATACATTTTTTATTTCAAATATAAAATGAACTAATGAAAACTTTGACGATAAACTTCTCGTTGATTTGGATTTAAATCATATATTTATTTATACATATATATATAAAGATTGATTGAGTCAAATGGTGATACACAATAATGTGGGTTGACATTCGCACGAGTCAACTTGGCTCGATTAGCATACAGTATCTTTGTATAGTGTGTTAGTGAGTAGTTATGTGAGGCTATAATTAGATTGTCGCTCTTGACGGGCTACTAAGTGGGATACCCCGATGTATAACGAGTCTAGAGAGATAGACAGATAGATAGAATACTCTGCAGTTCAAACTAGTATAATGAATATATACACACACGTGAGATATATTTATTGAAGTAAATACAAATGAAAGAGAGACGTTTGTTGAATACGTTAAGAGACTGTTTATTAATCGTAAAGTTTGTTGGATCGTATTTAACTTGGTTTCGTTGCCAAAATTTTTTTTACTCGCCTACGCTTTATGAATGTCAATTAAATACCGTGTATTTATTTAAAATTTATTACGTTATAAAAATATATTAATAAATTATCGTATAAACAAAGTCATGGTGGCAACATTTCTGGAAAACCTGAAAAATTTGGAAATGTCAGGGAATTATAAATATACTGGAAAAGTCTGGGAATTTCGTCATAAAGTTGGAAAAATTTTTACTTTATTTATTTTTTTTTTTGACTGAAAAATTCCCATAAATTTTTTTTATCTGTCAAAACTATTAATATGTTGGCCAAATTTCTGGAAAACCTGAAAATGTCAGGGAGTTAGAAATATACTGGAAAAATCAGAGAAAAGTCAGGGAATTTTGTAACAAAGCTGGAAAAATTTTTACTTTATTTTTTTTTTACTGAAAAAATCTGATAAATTTTTTTTTCTGTCAAAACTTTTAACATGGTGGCCAAATTTATGGAAAACCTGAAAATGTCAGGGAGTTAGAAATATACTGGAAAAATCAGAGAAAAGTCAGGGAATTTTGTAACAAAGCTGGAAAAATTTTTACTTTATTTTTTTTTGACTGAAAAAATCTGATAAATTTTTTTTTCTGTCAAAATTTTAAAAAGTGGCGCGGCGCGAATGCGGTTGAATATCGTCCCAAAAAATATAGAAATTGATTCCAATAGGGAAAAAATAAAGCAGTTAGAATTAAAAAGCCTGTTAGAAAAAAAGAAACGCGTAATTCTGCGGGAAAACTCCCAAATTTCTCGCTGTTTTCGAACTCAGAGAGCTGAGTCTAGATTATCTGCAGAATTTCTATAGAATTTCTTAGACGGCGATTAGAAGGCCTCGGGGATATCAGGCAAGTCTTCTGGAAAAACTCTAGTACACAGAAGTGAAGGGAAAAATTTTTATTTGGCAGCAACAAGCCCTGAGTCTAGATTTTCGATCCAATTATTTAAAACCACTAGATATGGTCAGGAAATTTTTAAATTATTGACTGGAACACCTGGAAAAGTCAGGGAATTTCAGTTTAAAAAATCTGTAGTCACCATGAAAGTATTAATTTATTGTTAGAATAATAATATAAGAAATGTTATTTGATAATGGCAGTATTGATTGAAGTAGGTACCTTGTGTTTCGCAGAGAAATATGTCGACGGCCTCGGCGCCGTGGAGTAACTTTGTAACACTGCCGCCACCAGGAAGCAGAAGTCACGGTGCACCTCCGTCACATGCGGGTTTACCTTCACATGGTCATCATCATCCTGGTCCAGGTGGAGCGACCCATCCGTCTCAAGTCACTTCTCAGCAGCAGCAGCATCAGCAGCAGCAACAGCAGCAGCAAGAGCGACAGAGACGAGAGCGTGAGGAACATGACGCGCGGGAACGCGAACGTGAACGCGATGTTCAGGCACGGGAGCGTGAACGAGAGCATTTGGCGGCTGCCGAGCGGTTGCACAGACAAGCGGAGGCCCGCGAGCACCACAGAGCTGCTGCTTACTATGCTGCGACTGCTCCGTCTGCTACTCAACAGGTAAATTAAATTAAATATATATTTTATTTTTTATGAATTTATTTAATTAGAGAGTCAGATGCTAATTTATGATGATGATTTTTTTTAGGTTTTAAGACCGTCGAGTGTCCCGAGCAAAGTTGAGTACCCGCCGCCTCCAGCGCATTCTCGTACGTCAAAGTCATCACTGTCAGTTGTTAATTTGCATGACAAACAACAAGTAGTGGGTCCACCACACAGTAGCCTTCCGAAAGCTGAACCAAATGTTAGTCTGTTCAGTTATTCAGGATACCCACCGCCACAAATGCCGTCTTATGTTCACGACATAAAAGTTAAAAATGATCTCCAATTAAAGCCACTGCCGGGTAAAAGTCTTGGTAGTCATGAACGTGATCATCACGGTCGGGAGTTGGTTCAAAATCAACCACCGCAATTATTATCAGACCACAAGAGTTCGGTTATTGTAAAAAATGACCAGGGTCGTGGTAATGATTTATCAAAAGTACCACCACCTCACTCGTCCAGTCCAAAGATGATGTCTTACATGGTCCAACCAGTGGCACCACCACCTCCACCACCTCAAGTGCCACCGCAACCGACACACAAAACTCCAGTGGCGTACGAGTACCGGAGTCCAACTCAGAGTCCTCATCATTTGCATCATCTTGAGAGCCTACAGGCCAAAGGAATACCGAGTCATCATCGTTCAGCGTCTGGACACAATCAGTCGCCTCATGGGCATCCATCGTCACATTCGCACAATCGTCAGTCGCCCCACAGTCAACCTCATCCCCATCAAACGCCTCATCCATCACCACCAGAGTCACGTTACCTCAACAGGCCCGAGCCCGGACTGCTCTATGCGTCTTCGAAGCCGTCTTACTCGTATCCACACCAACCCAACGCCTCACCGACGTCTCATTACACAACGCCGCCGGGTTCAAAGCCAAAAGTAAGCAGTCCTGCGCCACCTCACATCTACGGTAATCCAGGTCCAGGAATTCTCACTGGTACTCCCGTGTGCCGCGCATCTGAACCAGCGGTACCAGCGCCACTCCCATTAACGTCTAAAGCAACAGGCAGTTCGCCTTACCAGCAAGTGCCTCATCATCACAGTTCGGCACCTCCATCTGGAACTCTACCACCACCCGCACACACTCGTCCTCCATACGACTCACGTGGTTTCCCAGTCGGTTCTTCATTGCCCGTATCAAAATTACCACCACCTTTACCCAAATCTTCATCAGTCGCATTAGTACCATCTACGCGACCAACAGTGCCGCATCCGTCGCACCACGTGAGTCCACGTGACTCTCCTGTTTCACCGTTTGTGATACGAGTGTCACCAGTTGTTGTTACGTCTATCCAAACTCAGCCACTGGATCTCGGCGTCGAACGATCGATCTCACCCAAGCGCAAAGCCTCCACACCGACTGATCATCTAGGTCAGCCTGTGTCGCTGGAGATTAAAAAACGACGTACGGAAGAACCATCCACTCCTTTATCACTTCAGTGTGTTGGTCCGCCCGTACTGTCTAGGGTGAGTGAACCCAGTCCGTTGATTGCTTCGGCTGCGACATCAATCACTACCGTTGTCAATAATGCGCTGCTGGTACAGCCAACGACAATTAATCCAACCATTAATGCTACTACTATTAATAATAATCCTAATAATAATAATAATAATAATAATAATAATAATAATAATAATAATAATAATAATAATAATAATAATAATAATAATAATAATAATAATAATAATAATAATAATAGTATTAATTCTGAAAATGTTCAAACACATCAATTGCAACAACAATCACAGTCACAGTCACAGCAGCAGCTTCAACAAGAGCCAGCTGTTATTGTTTCTGTGAGTCCGGCACCGCGTACAGCCAGTGCTGATGGATCCGTCCGGCCTGCAAGTACTGGTAGTGTTAGTTCATTACATCAACAGCAAATAACAACAAGCTCAGCACCAAGTCCAGCTCCAACAGCTAGTCCAGCTCCAGCAACATTGGCACCAAGTCCAGCACCACCAAGTGCACCTGGTACCCCAGCAAAGACACCGGCCAACAACACCGACAGTGAAAAATCAAATAGTCCGGCACCAAGGCCATCAAGTAGAACTAATTACCCAGTGCACAAACTTAAAAAAGCCTGGTTGCAAAGGCACTCTGGTGAAGATGGTACTGAAGATACGACTGGTGTTGTTGGCAGTGGGTCATGTGTTACGTTACCGTTAAATAGTGCTCAAGCTCCTTCTCAACCGTTACACAAAGAACGTGAATCAACAACGAGTAATAGTAATAATAGTACATCTAATACGACTACTAGTCTACCGAGTGCTGTTAATTCAATTCATAATATTGGTAGTATGGCTGTTAATAGTATAAATAAAACAAAGGGTACTGGCAAAGCTGGTAGGAAACCTAAAGAAACATTAAATGGTCACACGAATGACGGGAAAAATCTTCAAGAGGATTCGTCTAGCAGCGATCCTGAGAGGAAGTCCCCGCCAAAAAGAAAACCGCCCAAGGTATCTATTTATACAAATTAATTTTATTTTTTTTTATTGCTTGCTAATTATTTATTTCATAAAAAGAAATTGCGATTAATTCAACTTTATTATAAATTATTTATGCGGTAAATTTTTCAAATTTATTTAAAACTTTCAATGACGGAAAACTTTTTTTTATGTAGAGCGCGTACTTAAAAAATATTTAAAACTTTTATTTTATGAATAATTTAGCTGATAGTTGTTGGAGTTTATTACGTATTTAAAAGTATAAATAATTTAATTGCAGTTATAAAGAAATTTTATTCATTGGATTTAATTTATATTTTTATTTAAAACTTTTTTAAACAAAAGAATTTAAATTAATGATTTTATTGAGAAAAATTTAATATTTATAATGAAAAAAAAATAATAGCAATTTCTTGTGATTTAATGTAAATAAATATATGAAATTTTATTATTGTTAGTGTGCATTTAGAAGCGATTGCATGATAGATTGTGGTAATAAATAAATGAAAGTTAAAATTGTAGTTGAATAGATTAATAATCATGTATTTACTTGATTTTTTCTTTAATTGCTCATTATATATTTAATATTATTTATTTATGCATGTTTATTAATATTTATTATTTATTATTTTATACAATCAATTGTCCTTGATAAATAATTTAAATTTTCCCGCGTTGAATTTGAATATTTTATAAATTATTATTTATAAATAGTTTGAGATTTAAGTACTGAAAATCTGATAAAATAATAAATAAATTTGAATTTTCCCGCGTTAAATTTCACCGGAAGTAGATTTTTTTATTAATTATTTAAAAAAAAATTATCGAATTCAAGTACAGAAAAATTTTTTTTTTAAATTAAAATTATAAAATTTTCCTTGCAAAAAAATTAATTTGAATTTCCCGCTTTAAATTCAATCGGAAGCGGATTATTTTTAAGTCAAAATGAAATTAATTACTTACATAAATTTATAAATAATTTTAATTAAATGTTAATTAAAATTACAAAAGTATAAATGAATTTAAAAAAAATTATAAAAACAAAAATGAAGTAGTTTGAATTAAAGATTTGAATTTTGCCGCGTTAAATTTAACCGGAAGTAGACAATTTTATTAATCATTAAAAAAAAAATAATTAAATTAAAAGAACAGAAAAATTGATTAATAAATAATTAAAAATCTAGAAATTTAATTTCATTAAATATAAATTTGAATTTTCCGCTTTAGATTCAATCGGCCGCGGGTAATTTAAAAAAGTAAAATAATAATTAACTAATTAAATACTTTGATAAATAATTATAACTAAATTTTAATTAAAATCACTAAAGTATAAATAAGTTATATAAAAAAAATAATGAAAACAAAAAATGATACTGAAGTTAGCCGACGTCTAATAATTTTTGAAATTCATTTGAAATGATAAATAATAAAAAAAAAATATTTCAACAAATTGCACTTATAGTTTTTCAAATTTTCTACATGTGCATATTTTTAGTTTTGGTTTTTTTGTAATCGGTTTGTTTAAAAAGAAATCCAAAAATAATTTATTGTCTGCTACTTTCAGTATCATAACAAAAATGAAGTAAAGTTTGAATAAAAGATTTGAATTTTGCCGCGTTAAATTCGAATGAGAGCCGCCATTATCGAGTCTCACGCGTGCACGTACATTCTGGCGAGTGAACTCGAGTCGTTCGTACGTATCGTGTTATTATCCTCTAATAATTATCATATATCGTGATTAATAGTGATAATAATCATAATTAAAACATTAATCAGTCATCAATATTCTCAGACAATGGAATTGGTAAAGTATATTTATAAAAATTTTATCATTAAACAACGTATTAAATTTCGTCATCAGTCTAACCTAATTCTATTGTCCGATTGGCGTGTTCACTATCTGTTATCATTCATATAAATAAATATTATTATTATTATTATCATCATTAATGAATATTGAGTAGAAGCAACTGAATGTTTATCATAAATTAAATGTAAATAGTGCATTTGATGTTTATATGTAGATGTAGATTTTTAAGTAGCGTTTATTTTAAATTATTTTTTACAAGAGCATGAACTTCCTGACTACTTAATAATATGTACCCTGTGGTAGGTAAAACGAAAGAAGGGAGCCCCGAGGAGACAACAGGCAGCTGTCGAAGAACAAAGACGTAGAAAAGACGAAAAACAAGTAACAGGAAGTACCGGTAGTACAGCAACGGCTACTGCTGCTGGAAGTGATTCTAGCAACGAGAGTGAAGCTGGATCTGCTAGCGACACCAGTGAACAACTCACTTCCTCATCGTCTATTCAACCTACTCCTAAAAGAAATACAACTACAATTGCTAATAGTAATACCAACTCCAATAATTCAACTGGAAATGGTTAGTATTTTTTTTTTTTTTTAAATAATTTAATTAACTTGATATGAGCGTAAATGTAACGAGTTAGAGTTTTTTTTTTAATGATACTGAAGTTAGCAGACAGTTAAAAATTTTCGAATTTTTGTTTCAACGACTTGATATAAAAAAAAAATAAAAATGAAAATATGCACATGTAGAAAATTTAATAAACTATAGGTGCAATTTTTAAAAAAATTTTTTTAAAATAATTTATTGTTGAAAAAAAAAATCCAAAAATTATTGGACGTTGGCTAACTTCAGTATCATGTTTTTTAAATTTTTGAATGATATGGAAGTTAACAGACAATTGAAAATTTTCGGTGTTACTTTCAATAAACCGATTATAAAAAAAAAATAAAAATATGCACATGTAGAAAATTAAAAAAACTACAAGTGCAATTTTTAAAAATATTTTTTTTACGAGTAATTCAAAAATTATTAGATCTCGGCTAACTTCAGTATCTTAATTATAAATAAAATGTAAGTAAAAATTAGCGCGTAAATTTTAAAAAATTTCATTATTTTAATTTCTTTGTTTAAAATTCATAAAATTTCTCATGTCTGCTACATTCACATTCATAACTTTATATGTGAGTGTGAATGTAGCAGACGAGATAACTTATGAATTTTAAATAAATAAATTTAAATAATGAAATTTTAAAAAAATGCGCGCACTGATTTTTCATTAATCTAAATACCCATTTTTTATTTCTACTCTACTTGAATTTTATTTATTTATTCAAAAGTTTGAAGTCAACACTTGTGAGTTACATTCACACTCATTTATATGATCCTGAAGTTAGTAGACAATTAACAATTTTTGAATTTTATTTTCCACAAATTACAAGAAAAAAAAAAAACCAAATGTGCGTACGTAGAAAATTCAAAAATTATTAGACGCCAGCTAACTTCAGTATCATTAACTTTACGTACTGTTTTAAATTATTCGTTTTTATAATAATTATTTGAATAATTATGTAGCTCTACAGTTACTCTTAGGTCACAAAAAATTTTTTTTGCATCAAGTACCCAATTGCTGGCCTTTGAATATATTTTATATAATTAATATTTATTTTATTGCTGATTTAAAAAACTTATTGGTCATTAAGTCGACAGTAAATTTTTATTTTCAATATTTAAAATTTAAAGGGATCGATACCGGAAGTTAGACCTCTTTAATTTTTAAATTGCACGTAATTAGAGTTAATTTTTTTTTCTACATTTTCGTCTGTAAAATTGAAAAAAAATTTTTAACTGAAACCGACGATGTAATTTTTTTTTTATTAATAATTATAGTCGATAAAAAATAATTTTTAAGAGAACTAGGAACTGAGTAGACCCGAATAATTTCCAGAAATTATATTGTAGTAAATATTTAGTGTCTATTTTATCAATCGAATTCTTTGACTCAGAGAGAGAGAAGTCGGCACTCAGATAGTGGGGATGAAATAACTTTGTGTTAAAAAAATAATAGTGGGAGAACTTTTTGGCCAATTTAGCCCCTCTATACTTAAAGCTTAGGAAACTACAGTATGTGCCGACTACTTCCCGTTGAATTTTCAGCCACGCGTTCTTTCTTTAACTGCTCGCTGTGCTCATGATCAGTTCGTTCTACACGTGACTAGTAATTAATTCTCCAAGTTTTAAATTTCATATTTAATTAATTCTAATTAATTAAATAAAATATCTATGCCTTAAAAAAAAAAATATTAAATTGCACATTGAGCTGAACTTTTATTTATTCCATACACAAGATTTACTAAAAAATTTTTGTGACCAAAGGTAAAGTCTTAGAATTACATAATTATTATTTTTTATTCAGATATTTGTATCAGTATTCATTAAAAAAAAAAAAAAGAAAATTTTTATCTTAATTTAGAAGACCACGTTTTATATTTAACATTGACCGGAAGTTCATATCGTGTGATGATTCACGCACTGAAATACTCAAAAGTATATTTTACATGAAATTCATTACTATAATTTTTTATTTTAAATTCAAATATTTTTTTTTTTTGTAAAAAAATTATATTTTAAATTCAAATATTTTTTTTTTTTTGTAAAAAAATTATAATTTAAATGTTAAATTTTTTTTTCAACTCGGCCATTTTGTTTCGAGAGCATCCATAGTAAAAGTTAAAATTATGCAAGCATAAATAATTATCATAAATACTATAGTGTATACTCCAACTATGTAAAGATAAAACTATAGTTTTATTACTTCATGCTTATATACTATAATATTTATGCGAAATAAAATTTTATATCAGTTCTTAATTTTTTACAATAAGTTTTTTGCAAAAAAAAATTGATAATTTTTTTTTTAAACTAAAAAAAAGTTGGTATTAAAATAGTACAGTCGAGTCGCGTTATAAGTCCGGCTTGTTTTCTTTTTCTTTTAACCAGACTCGCGTTAATATGAAAGAGACACTAAGAGGACTTATAACGCGATTCGACTGTATTTTATTTGAAATATATGACTACTGTTACAACTGTCTATTAAAAAATGAAAAAAAGTAATTAAAAAAAAAGGCACTCATCTAATAAGTAACTTTGTAAATAAAGTTTCTCTTTTAATCAGGAAACACCAACAGGGAGCCGCGAAAAAGAGGCAGACGACCAAAGAACTCGAAAGGAAACGACGCAACAGGGGGCGAGGATCAGCCTCGTTCAAAAAAAGACCGTAAAGAAGACAGTTCAAGTGGGAATGGCGGCGCTGGTGGTGAAGGCGGCGGTAACGGCGGCAATGGCCAGGGAGGTAACGGAAAAAGTAATCCCTTTTGCAAACCACCTACATCCCAGTTAAAAAAAACCGGCGACAGCTGGCTTCAAGATCTCGCGTGCTGCGAAGTCGCACCAAAATTAGCCAAGTGCCGTGAATGCCGTTACCTCGCAAAAAGTCCACTTTCGAGAATTAAAAAACAAACGGTCTTCTGTCGTTTCTATGCATTTCGTCGGCTTCGATACACTAAAAATGGCCAATTAGCTATTGCCGGATTTAGCGACCCGCTTAAAGATGCATCTGAGGTTTGTATATATGTACATTTTATAATTCAAAAATACATATATTTATCATAATCATCATCCATTGTATTCATCGCAGCATATTAATTATTTTTTTAAATTTATTAATTTTTTTTTATTTAACTTCAAATTACAGGAAGACGTACAGTTGTGGTTACCGGGTAATTTGGATCAACATTCAAGAGAAAAAGATGAAAAGACCGAAAAAAATGACAAGGACAAAGGCGCTGACAGATTAGATCTCGACAAGGAAATGGCTTATCGGTTGTTACGTCAAGTGGGCGATCAGTTTTGTGATCTCTTGCGTCAGGAAAAGGAAGCGCTTTCTGAGCATATTGCTGACGGTAAATTTTTTTTTTTTTATTATATCATATTAAATTATCAAATGTTCATTTATAAATTATTTCATTTTATTTATTGATATTATTATTATTATTATTATTGTTAAAAAAAAATGATTTAGTTCGCATGTTTTAACTGCTTTGTTTTGGCATAAATGCATTGTTTCTCACAGCGGATAATGGACTTGTAGACAGTACAGTTGCGTGGAAACGAGTCGTCCAGGGTGTACGTGAAATGTGTGACGTATGCGAGACAACACTCTTCAATTATCATTGGGTCTGTGCTAAATGTGGGTTCGCTGTTTGCATCGACTGCTTCAAGGTAAATAAATCTATCAAATTATTTATAAACAAAATTTATATGATACTGAAGTTAACCGACGTCTAATTTTCAAATTTTTTTTAAAACTACAAATTATTTAAAAAATTGCACCCATAGTTTTTTAAATTTTCTTCATGTGCATATTTTTAGTTTTTTTTTTTTAATTGACTTAAAAAAAAAAATCCGAAAGTTGTTAATTCTGTTAACTTCAGAATCTTAAATTTATTAAAAAAAAAAAAAATAAATATGATGTAAACATATTTTAATTGATAAATCATGATAATAATAATTATCGAGCTTTTTAACACTGAATAAAAAAAAAAGAAATGTTTTTTTATGACTTAAAATTATGACTTTTAATTAATGATAAAAATTTATGTATTTTTACAGGGACGTAAAAATGGTACGGTAACAATCTGGGGTGAGAGTGGCAAAGACCGCGATGATTTTGGATGGTTACTTTGCACCAATCGTCAAGTCCACGCGCCAGATCGTTTAATGTTGACCCAAATAATTGCCGGTGACAGTTTACCTCAGTTGGGACAACGTTTGCACGACGTAAGAGCGGAATGGGGAATTCCACAGCACTGTGATTGTTCTCTAGTTTCCTCTACACCACCGAGCGATGTTCTGCGTAATTCAATAAAAGGTGACTCGGTAACAGTTTCAACCAACGGTAATATTAAGCAAGAAATAAAAGAAAATAAATCCGGTGATACTGCTAACGGTTCATCTGACAGTAAAACAAACGGGGAAGAAAATTCACCATTAAATTGGCTAGCAGACGTTGCGTTACAGAATCAAGATAAAAATGACAGCGGTTCGAGTTCTGATTCCGACGAAGATCGTGACGGAAATTACTCGACGTTGCGCGAGTTATTGATCCGTCCATCTCACAAACCAAATGGCACCGGCTCAAGATCAAATTCTCCGACCAACGTCAATTCACCAGGACCTACAAGTAACAATATCGTAAAACAGGGTAAGAAATCAAAAATGGATGCACTCGACGAAGTGATATCAAGTGTAATCGAACATACGGCTAAAGAAGAACGCGAAGCCGGTGAATCTGGTGAAAAAACATGTGAATTGAAACATTTTGTACGCCGTTACAAGTGGACAGAACGTGGACGTGAGCCATTACCCATTAGAATAATGACTTTGACTGAAAGTAAAAGTCTTTATCCGGATGTGCCGCATTCTTGGTTATGCAACGGTAAATTACTGAGACTCAATGAGCCTCACAATGTCAACAATTATCGTATATTTCAAGATCAGTGGAAACGTGGCCAGCCAGTTATCGTATCAGATGTATCGAAATCACTCAACATGGATCTGTGGCATCCTGATTCATTTGCGCGTGATTTTGGTGATGAAAAAAATGATTTGATAAATTGTATGACAGGTCATACGGTACCGCACCAGCCGATGCGAAAATTTTGGGAAGGTTTTGAACATTTTGGTAAACGTCTTAAAGACGACAAAGGCAATCCGATGTTACTTAAATTGAAAGACTGGCCACCAGGTGAAGATTTCGCTGAATTATTACCCTCGCGTTACGCGGATCTTATGAAAGTATTACCTTTGTCTGAGTACACGCATCGCAATGGGCGTTTGAATTTAGCGAGCAGACTACCCGACTGTTTTGTCCGACCGGATTTGGGCCCGAAAATGTACAATGCCTATGGCTCGGCGCTGTACTCAAATAAGGGAACGACAAATTTGCATTTGGATATTTCTGATGCCGTTAATGTTATGGTTTATGTTGGGATACCTCAAGATGGCGACAGCGAGGAACATATTAAGGAAGCACTGAGAGCTGTTGATGAAGCAGGCTGTGATATTTTGACACGGAGACGTGTGCGTGAACGTGGTGAAGCACCGGGTGCTTTGTGGCACATATATGCTGCGCGTGACGCTGACAAAATTCGTGATTTACTTAATGCTGTTGCATTGGAACGAGGCGCACGATTGGAACCACACCATGATCCTATTCATGATCAGAGCTGCTATCTTGATGGTCATCTACGTGAACGATTGTACCGTGAATACGGCGTTGAAGGGTAAGTTTTTATTTTAGTTTTTTATATTTATTAGATTCGTAAAAAAAAAATTTACGGTACCAGTTTGTGAAAAATTTTAATTTATCATCAAATAATTTTTTATTTTGACATCAAATTGATAGTAGAAATTTTTCCAAATTTTTATTTTAAGTTCAGTCAGAATTTTTTTTGATAAAATTTAAAATTTTCTGCGGTAGAAAAAAAATGCGCCAGTTAAATTTTGATGTCAAGTTGATTTAAAAAAAAAAAATTTAATTCTCAAGTAGTTTTTGACAGCCCGTTTTTTTTTTTTTTTGTCAAATTTGAGTATAAAATGAAAGTTTATTAATGAAATATATTTTTTGTCTTTGTTTAGATACGCAATAGTTCAGTGTCTAGGTGATGCAGTATTTGTACCAGCAGGTGCACCACATCAAGTCCGTAATCTCCACAACTGTATTAAAGTAGCTGAGGATTTTGTCTCACCAGAAAATGTATCCCACTGTTTCCACTTGACCCAAGAGTTCCGCGCCCTGTCGGACACTCACACCAATCACGAGGACAAATTACAAATAAAAAACATTATTTACCACGCGGTAAAAGACTCACTGACTGTATTGGCCAATGCCAAGGAGGAGGCACTGCAGGCTGTTAAGGCCAAGTCATCCGAGGTCAAGGACAAAGATGAACCCAAGCGTGAAACTTGATGATCTTAAGCACCTGTACGATGATGATCGTCAATTGAATTTAAATATTTTAAATAATAATTTAAATCTCGCTTCCCGCGAGTTACCGATGCCGGTCCCTCTCGGGTGCTGATTCATTCATAAATAAAATGAATTGAAATTTAAAACGAGAGGCAAGTTGACATGACGTTAATAAAGATGATGATGATGATGATGAAAATGATGATTTGTATAAAAAACAGCGTAATGACGTGAAGAAAACAGGAGAGACTTATTTAAACGGAGCATACTCCAGTTTGTTGTGATATTTGATTAGTATGAGTTTTTTTTTTAAATTAATTAATTAATTAATTAATAATTATTTTTTGTTCTTTTGTTTATTTTTAATTATTGTCAGTGGCTTAAGCCATGTTCAAGTTGTCGTGTACTATTCTTATTTTAATTGTTTATTACTATAATTGTAATTATAATAATAATAACAACGATAATGTAATTTTTTTTTTTTTTATTTAATTTAATTTTCATTTTTTAAACTTGTTGACTACGGACATGAAATCCGTGAGATTATTTTTTTTTCGCAATAAGATTTATTGTGGATACAAGCAAGAGTCGTCTCCCCTTGACTTCGCGTCCCACTGATTGTGATACCAATATTGGAATCATAAATATATATTATATATATATTTAATATTGAAAATATAAAATAAAAAAAAAACAAAATAAATAATAATAATTTGTAATTAATTATATCGTGCCTGTATCCAATACATACTTGTCTATATTATATTATATATAAAATGTAGATAATCGATAATAAATAATAATTAACAATTATTATTATTATTATTATTATTATTATTATTATTATTATTATTATTATTATTAATAAGTAAATATTAATAAGGATAATTACATATTGTAATAATAAATTCCTATTGGCAATTTGCCAAATAAAAATATAAATACGGGAGTTTATTTATTATTTTATTTTATTTCATTAAATATTTTGTCAGTGCAATTTTTTTTATCTTACGCTAAATCGAGTACTTGCCTTGGGTAATTATAATACGGACTAAAAATACATATATATATATATATGATATTATTATTTTGCGGTTTAACGCAACTACTAAGACTTTAACCACTGCCTCATAGAAAATCACATTTAAAAATTAAAATTTAAAAAAATTAAAACTCGCGCACTAGAAAAATTTTGAATAAAATTAATAAAATAAATAATTTTTAGTTTTATTATTTATTTACTAAGTACAGTGCCGTCCGTTAATGAATACTGGACTTAAAAAAACTCATTAATAATTATAGTTAATTATAATAATTGAAATTTTTGAAAAAGACAGAGGCTGACGTTTAAAAAAAAATTACTTTGATTTTTTTTCCAAGTGCCAACGGTCAACACGCAGGTGCATAATAAATTTAAAATTATTTATTTATATTTTTTAAAAATCTCGGGGCTCAATTTTTCATTAGACTTAATAATAATAATTATAATAATAATAATAAAATACTGATGTACAATTACGCGTTTAAATAATTATCATTTATTTATTTAAAATATATAATAAATAATTTGTCGCACTTTTAAATGTCAAAGATTTAAAAAAAAAAAAAAACGGATTTTCTTTGATCTCAATATTTGTCTAGTAACAACGATTTTATAAATTATTTAACGTATGTAAAGTTCTCTAGTGTTAAATAATTAAAAAATGGCCGGTGTAAAAAATATATATAAATATATACATATATATGTCTGTGTATTATTGCAACAAGTGAATATTAATAATAATTCATAATGTTACTTGTAAATAAATATAAAAGGTATAAATATATAAATATGACAAAAAAATTAGTTTTTAAGTTTAAAAAAAAAATAAATAACGGCACGAAAATTACACCAGATTAGTAATAAATATGATAAATAATACATATATATATAAATAAAATAATAAAATATAAATTAGAAAAAAAATATTTAAATGTTGCTGACAATGCCGAAAAAAATTAATTAATTAATTAATTATTAGGTAAAATAAAAGTGTTTTAGTGTAAATGCGCGCGTTATATATATAGTAATAAATTTGTACATGTAATTATTATTAATTATTATAATTATTAATATTATTATTATTATGTATAACAATTGTGATGTATGAGTGTAGAAAAAGTAAAAAGGATTTAAACAAAAAAAAAAAAAAAAAAGTGCGTGGGTGTACAAAAAAATGGGTGTTTAAGTATGAATGCTAATTACTATATTGGTGTAATTAATTAAAGGCTGGAGTAGTGGCGATTTGGAATATTAAATAAATGATAAGATTTAAAAAAAAAAATGTACAGAATTACAATTGGTATGAAAAAAAGGTACTGAGAATTTAAAAAACTAAAATAATGGTTTATTATTATTATTAAATAATATTGTGGATCCATAGCCCAGTGTCCTAAACCACCGGCCACTCCTCCCAGTCAAGGCGATTGTAAAACCGCTGGCCGGTGGGTATGAGTATAATTTTTTGTACTGTGTAAATGTAAGAACATAAAATGTTTGAATAAGAAAAATGTTTATATTATTAATTGTCTTATTTATTTATTATTTATGTTACTGTCATTGTTTACACAAATTGTTTTTTTTAAACTTAATAAAAAAAAACCCGTCCGATAGCAAAAGGAAAAAAGAAATTTTTATACGCCGGATTAATTATTTTTAATTAATAAATTGTTAATTAAATTACTTGATGTCAAAAACAGAAATTTTTTCCATTTTTATTAGTGAATTTAAATAAATAAATCATCTGCCGCCACTCTAATAATTATTTAAATTCAAATTTATTTAAATTTATTGGCGCGAAATTCAAATTCAAAATTTAAATTATAAAAACTAATTAAAAATATTTTATTGTCTGATAAATAAAAAATATTCAAATTCAAATTTTAAATTTACGCGGGAAAATTAAATTTTAGAGGGAGCGATAACCCAGCAGATAATGTAGAAAATAAAGTAATGGCGCTAAATACAAAATCTACATTATCATATACCTGTAGATATATTAATATAATGTTTTGACAGTACCTAATATATCAGCATCAGTATTACATACACAGAGTGCACCTTAAGTTAATCACGCTGGCCGCCATATTGAGTTGATGTTGACTCCTATCCATCCAGTTTACTCTCTACCTCTACCTAAACTTTTCTACCCAGATAATTTCAATCTACACTACACTCTACACTCTACAGTTAAACTGAATAAATTTTTTTCGAGGTGTAGGTGTTTACGCGGTACGCTTACGGTAAGACCCGTGCCTTGGATTATTAAAATAAAATAAAATTTAAAAAAATAAAAGTAATAATAAAATAAAATAACGTATCGATCAGCACAGTAGTATCGATAGTGTCAGTACAGTTTACAAAACACATTCGAAATTCATTACTTTTTTTTTTTTTTAAATAATTATTATTATTACTTTTACTATTACCATTATTACTATAATTATAATAATAAAAATAAAAGAGTAAATTTAGTAAAAAAAAAAAAATTTCATGTGCTAGCAATGAGTGGTAGCGACGATAAAGAGACCCAGTGTGAGGAAAGGACAACCGAGTCAAGCAACGAGATCATGGGTGACGTCCTTGCTAAAGAAGCTGAAGATTCCGTTGACGTTAATGCCGAAATTAAAATAAAAGATGAATCTCAAGCACTAGGTAGAGTTGGCGCTCAAGTTGGAGATCAAGTTTATGGTGAAAATAAAGACAGAGTCGAAGCTGAAACAGAAACTGAAGTTGAAATTGAACTGGACTCTCAACCTGATCAGGACAATGACAATTATCCTGAGGAAACAACAGACTCGGAAGAGGAGTCACGTTTCAGAAATATTTCGCCATGTGAAGCTGATGCTGCTCCGGAAATTCCTGTCGTTCAATTAATTCCCGAGTCGACATCTACGGTATGTTTATTTTTCACTCTTTTTTTTTTATTTAAGTATTTGTTTTTTTTTAATTTTTAATTTCCCTTTTTCAATGGCTATTTATATGTATATATATTTATATATATAGTCGCATTGTGATGCGATTAATGTTATCCTTGTAAAGGTGACTTTCACCCTGATACAAATACACATAATGTGTATATATATATTTACCTACACCTATATTTGTTTTTATATATATGTATATGTATATATATATTTGCAGGATACCCAGACAACCCAAACTACCAATGACATCTGGAATTTATCTGGATCTCATGATAATGATGATGATAATGAAGAATTGTCATCTTATTTTGGTCAAACTCAAACAAATAAACATGAAAAAGTTTGCACTTGCGATACTTGTGTTGTACAAAGGTTAGATTATTTTTAAAAATTTGTTTTATTTTAAATTACTGTCAGATCAATTTAATAAGGTGATAAATTCGTAGGCAGGTGGACAGTAAACTAAAATTTATTATTTTATTTTTATCGTAAATTTGACGTTTCGTCCCTTTATTGGGACCGCCAGCAACAAAAAGTTCCAATAAAGGGACGAAACGTCAAATTTATATAATCCTGATGTTAGCAGACAATTAGTAATTTTTGGATTTTTTTTTTCAACAAATAAATTACATAAAAAAAAAAACTAAAAATATGCACATGTAGAAAATTTAAAAAACTATAAGTGTAATTTTTTTTTTTTATAATTTATTGTTTAAAAAAAAGGCTAAAAATTATTAGACATCGGCTAACCAGTGTCATAAATTTATGGTAAAAATTAAAATATGAATTAATTTACTGTCCATCTTCCTGTGAATTTATAATTTAAAAAATTTATTTTTTATTAATGATAATAATTAATAATTTAATAGGAATTTTATACGTGATAAAATAACAAAAGTATGGAACTGGCAGAGTCAAGGATTGAAAATACGTGAATATATACGTGCTGTGTTTAATGCAGCGATTGAATCTCCTTGTGTGCCTAATATTCGTAAATATGAATGTGATCCTGATCATTATGCTCAACTTCAGGAGATTGTTAATGAGTATGTTTATTTTATTTTATTTTATTTTATTAAATACGTCAAGTCGCATTTTTTTTTTTTTTAAATTACTGATTATCATTACTGACAGTATATTTTAATAACCCAGTAAACTTGGATATCAATATTATCATTTAAATATTAATCGCAATGATAATAAACGAGAATTATTTTTGTAAATTTAAAGCACACGATTATTTTCAAGTTCAATGTCATTTGATAATGAAATTATAAACATTTTTAATTATCAGGGATTGAGGATATAAATTAGTGATTATATGGTCTTATACTTTTGATTTCTGATAAGTATTTTTTTTTTACTATTATAGATTTTTTAGTCTGACAAATTTGGAAAAAAATTTCAGGCTCTCCATTTTTCCCCATTTTTAAAAATTAAAAAACTGTAATTTAATTTCTGTAAATTATAAAAGTACAGACTAATTTATCATTAAAAATAAAAAACTCAGTAATGAGCAATTTTTAAAAACTGATCAGTAATAAGTAATTAGTAATTAGATGGTTTTTATGTAAGAAAATATATTGCTGATAATTTTAGTTGTGGGAAAATATTTAAATGAATAATAAAATTTTTTTTAGCCTTGTAAAAAATCATCCACACAAATTTTTCTTGATGCTGGTGATCCAAGCACAAGAATTTGTCGTTGAATTAAAAATACGTATTATGCGTCCACTTCAAGATAATAATTTAGCGCGTATTGCTGAAATATTTCTTACAAGTAAGTTCAAAATTTTTGGAAAATTATTTATTTTTTATTTTATCTGCACTGAAATTACGAGTCGAGTCGCATTAGATTTACTACGAAAAAAAAAAACAAAAATTCCCAAGCAATAATAACCCACATAAAATTTTATCATGGGGAATTTTTAATTTGGAAATTATTTATTTCAAAAATAAATTGATTGATTTTTTTATCCAGATATTTAAATTGTAACTTTCAATGCAGGTAATAAAAAATATATGTGACGGAATAAAAAAAAATTCCGGACTTGTCACTCAATAAATTATAATTAAATAAAATAAATAATAATTAATTAATTTATTTATCAGGACTTTTAAATGGCTACGACATTTTAATAGCAACGGCAGCTCAAGTTACCGATTTAATAAAACCTCTCGAAGATAATCATCTTTCAAAATTCAACATAACATGGGAATTTTTCAACAAAAAACTCTACCAAAACTACATTTATTTTTACGAGCCAACAATTCGAAATATTCTGCCATCATTAGTCCGGCAGTTGCGTAAACCGCGAAAAGGAAAAGGTTACAAAGTTCTACTAGAGCGGTATCTAGGCTTCGTAGACGAGATGATGCGAATCGCAGACTTGTGGCTTGAGAAAGAATTGCTTATCGACAAGTACAATGCGCTGCAAACACGTCGTATTATTGACAAACGTAAAGCCAGCACACCTTGGACACTTTACACTATCGAAGAAGCGACAAAAGTCGAAAGCGAACGTACCCTAGAAGTCCCAGGCCTAGGTTTAAATCTAACTCCATTTGACTCGTACTTTATAAAATTACTTGAGCGTCTAGAGTCACCACCAGACACTGAATTCGTCCGCAAGATGCTCGACGCCTGGAGTAAACAGGCCTATCAAACACTAGCTTTAAGTTCTCTAGGAATTTACTGGCACAAAGAGCGCGAGATAGCAGGCGACGGCGTGACACCCGACGATCCTGGTTATTACTTTGGTTATCAAGCGGCTGCATGGTTGGTGTTAAGTCGCGCGACTGACACGACTCTAGAAGTTGATACCAAGTGTACAATCTGCGGTGATTTAGCCTGGGTGTCACACTTAGTCGTAGGTGGTCGTACCAAAACCGGCCAGTGCGCTCATCCGACGTTAAAATCAAACGGGGATATAACGACAGTATCTTTATCAGTATCAGCACCTTCTTCACCCTCACTTACAGCTTCCGCTGGTGACAGTAGTATGACAAATAATAATACAGACAATAAAAAACGTAAGGGATGTTTATGTACATATAGACATCTAGGTGAATGGCAAGGGTCGACCTTTCGCGGGTTATTATTATTTCCACCATGTCTGTGTATGTTGAATATGCGTCAATTACCAGAGTCTGCTTGCCCTTGTGTTCGTGAAGAACCATCACGTTTGTCGGGTCGTAATAACAAGACAAGTGATCAGAAAACTGGTACTCAGATGATAGATAATGGAGATGCTGTTAAAATGAATAACGGCAAGCCATTGGTACCACAGACAAGGCATTCAACGACACAAACACCCAATGGTATGCATTCTCACAATCATGGCCATACTCATAATGGACATAATTCACACCAGCATCAGCATCCACATCCTAAATGTACAGGACACGGATCTGATATAAAAGGAATAAAACATAATCATCCGCATTGCCATAAGTTGCCGATTGAACAAATACGCAGGGTGTCGTGTAATAGCTTACATACTGGTGGTGCTGATGGCAACTGCTCGGACAGTGGAAGTATTGAAGATTCTTGTTCAACTGGCGGTTCATCATCACCACGCGATGCTGGACGTCACTGTGATTGTTGTTACTGCGAAGTATTTGGTCATGGAGTACCGAGTGTTGCGCCAGTTAGTCGTAATTACAATGAAACACGTGAAAGATTACGACAATTGTTGACTAAGAAAAAAGCTAAAAAATGTAATAAAGTAACGTCGGGCAGTGGATCAACAGCTGCTACATCATCCTCTTGTAGTCCACCAGTAAGTCCAGCAGAATCACCATCAGATAATTCTGCCACACGTGGAAGATCTGACACACCATCGACAACCTCTGAGTTACGTGACGACCGTGATTTGGATACGCTTATTAAATTTATTGAAGGTAATCAAAGAGATTTTGATGCGGGAAAAAAAGATACTAAAAAAAGTGAGAAAAAAGCCAGACAAAAATTAAAAAAAGCTGAGGAAGCTTTGAAATTGCAAAAAGAAGAAATAGATCGAAATAAAATTGTTGAGTTACAGAAAAAAACACCCGGTGTGACGATAACTGTCGTTGATCCACAAAAACCTCTACAGAAATTGTTGACGAATAAAAATTTACCAGAAGTTTCTATTTTGCCGGCTGTGCCGAAGAAGAAAATAGTACAGAATAAAATTAAAGAGAAGGTTAAAGAGACAGTTGTTACTACGGGTAAAAGTAAAAAGAAAAAGAAACAAAAAATTGTGGAACCTGAGCCAGAACCTGAGCCAGAACCAGAACCCGAACCTGAACCCGAACCTGAGCCAGTGCCGCTGACTAAAAAAGAACGGAAGAAGTTGAAGAAAGAAATGAAGAAGATGGAGCTGCAGAAGAATAATAAAACAAATACATCTGATGTTAATAATAGTAATGACGGTAAGGTTTCAAAAGACCAACCGCAAATTGTTACGATAAAAAGAGTTATGGAGGCAAATAATGCGGAGCCAACTGTTACGATAACTCTCAAAGGACAAACTCCCGCTGAAGATAAAGTTTTGTTTACGTTAGTTAATGGCCAGACTAAAGAACCTTCCAAAGAAACTGCTGGGAAAAAGAAGAAAAAGAAGAAGGGTCAAGATCTTCAAGCTCAAGCTCCTGCTCAAGCTCCTGTCCAAGTTAACCCGGTTTCTAATCAGGCGAAGAGTAAAGACAAGGAGGGTAATAAGAGTAAAGTCAAGAAAGATGATAAGAAGAAACAGGGACAGGGGCAAATACAAGGACCAGTACAAGGACAAGGGAAAGGACAAGGGCAAATTCAAAATAATAATAAAGTACCGGTCGAAACTCAGTCACAGATTGCCAGTGAAACAAAAACAAAGAAAAAGGACAAAAAAAATGCTGAAAATAAACAGCCGCAACAAAATGCGGTACAACAAAACAATAACACAAAGAAAAATCAAAGTGATGGCAACAATAAAGGGAAGAAACAGAAGACTGTTACTCAGCCACTTACTGAAATAAAAGTACAGAGTAATGTTAATAGTAATAGTAATAGTAATGTTAAAGTAAGTGATGGGGGAAAGAAACAGCAGCAGAAATTAAATCAACAACAGCAGCAACAGCAACAGCAATTGCAATCACAATTACAACAGTCGCAGAAAAAGAAAAAAGACAATCAGAAGAACCAGAAACAAACTAAGCAAACGCAACAATTGCAACAAAAGGTGCCTACGGGTAGTAATAATAGTGTTAATAGTAATAATAATATTAATAATAGTAATAATATTAGTGCTAATAGTAATAGCGGGGGTTCAATGCACAGTCAATTGAAAGATTCTAGAATAAATATTGAGAATCTTAAATTACCCCCTGGTATTACGATAACAAAAGTTGACGTACCGGTCAAGCCGTTGCCGATAAAATCAACTCCGCTTGCAAAAGCTACCAGCAATACGTCGAAACAGGCGACGATTATCGCCGCCCCGATGACTGCCGCTGGAATTCAGGGCTATGGTGGACCACAGGCTGGTGCTAATGTTATTGTTGTTGACACGGGGAAACTCAAGCAGGATCTAAACCCAAATGACAAAGGTTATTATTATAAATTTTTTTTCTCATATATATGATAATTAAAAAAAACAAATCACAGTTCCATTGAGTGAAAATTTATTCTTATTAATATCACAAATTGAATTATTTTACTAGTCAGTTTTATTGATAATATTTGAGTACTTGATAAATTAAATAATAAGGAGAAATTTTAATCTAATGAAACTGTGATTTGTATTTTATTTTATCTATTTGTCAAGATGATGATTTATTAACTAGAGATGAACTTTTAAATTCTAGGAGCTTCCAAAGAGCCAAGCAAATCGAGCAAAAAGAAAAAGAAGAAGAATGCCGCAGCTGCTGCTGCTAAAAATTCATCCCAGAGTAACAATTCACGAGCGAAATCAACTGACGAATCGGGACGATATCAAAACGAAGATTTAGCGCGTATTGTTCACAATCCTGGATCAAATATGGTGACGATCCGTAACCCGGCATTCGGATCAATACCAAAAGTCGAACCGGTCCAGCAGCAGGCGGCTATTATAAAACTATCTGACAATGGGATGGTGACAATACGGAGTCCAGCTTTGCAGCATGCATTGAATAATGGCCTGACACCTCCACCTAAACCAGATTTTATAGTGAAAGGTGAATTTCTTAATGACAGCAGTAAACCTTCGGGACAAAAAAGTGCAAATATATCTTCGAGTTTAGCTGACTTACGCAGTCGTCTCACCCCCGATTGCACCGGCATCACTGGTCTTGCTAACATACAAATAAGCAAAGTAACCAGTGGTCAGCAAGTGATACCTGAAAACGGTATTAATTTAAAAGGAACCAGTGTCACTTTGACAAAAGTCAAAAATCCAGATGTTAAGTGCGACTTTGTTGGTGTCTCGTCTACTGTTGCCAATATAACGATTCCTCCGACAAATGTCACCGGTGGTTCTGCTCACGAGCTATCGTCCAATGGTCCCAGTGATTTAAGTCAACCTCAGCATCAGCATCAACATCAGCACCAACATCAACCCCCACCTCAACCGCAGGCCTCATTAGCCAAAGGAAAAAAAAAGAAAAAAAAAGGAACTGGTGCTAGATCATGTGGCGATGACTGGAATCTCGTTGGTGAGGATAAATGAAATATAAAATTCATTATTGATTTAATTTTTTTTTTTTAACAATTAGAATTGTTAATTTTTTTAAGCGCAGCAATTTACTTTTTTTTTATTATTTTACTTGACACTTTTATTGAAATACACGCAGAGAATTTTATGGTCAAAATTAACAGAATTTTTTAGCTGTTTAATTAAAAATTTTAAAATGATACTGAAGTTAGCCGTCGCCTAACAATTTTTAAATTTTTTAAAAAACGATAAATTATAAAATATTCAAAATTCAATTGCACCTCGAGCTTTTTTCATTTTCTACATGAGAATATTTTTTTTCGATATTTTAAAAGATGAGTATTTTTATCATATTTCATATTTATGATTTATCAATAGTTTTTTTTATTAATAGAAAAAAAACTGCGAGCAATAGAAAGTTTTTGAACTTAAAAATTCAAATTCTGTAACTTTGTACTGCATCATAGTAATTTGATAAAAAATCTAGTTCGAGTTTGTTCGTAAATATTCGGCTATTTTCGTACATTCCAGACCTAATAGGTTACAAGTTAACCAATCAAGTGATGTTTTAATATTGGCCTTACTAACCCAACTTTTAAAAATTCACTTTTCTCATAATTTACTAATCGATTATTATTACAGTAACTTTTACACTCCCAAAAAAGCGCAATTTGAATAATTTTATTCTGTACATCATAAAAATAAAATTCCAAAAATTTGTAAGTATAGCCGAGCCTCCATGCAGAAACTAAAACTTCAGTCATACTTTTATATAAAATATTGTTTTTATTTTTCCATTTACGGAGACTTCACTAAATATTTTAATTTAGTTGATAAATTTTACTGTGCAACTGACAAAAATTTTTTAAAATATTTTAGGTTAAAATTATTATGCACACCATAGATAAAAAAAATTCTACATTACCGGTAATTTTCACCATAATTTCATACTGTGCGTAGTAATTTTTAAATAAATTTTTGACAAAAAAATACTGAAAAATTCTCTGAGTGTAAGAACAAAATACCTCGTATGATTATTATTATTATTAATATTATTATTATTATTATTATTATTATTACTATTATTGTTACTATTATAATTACTATTATAATTATAATAATTATAAAAATTTGATGTTGTAAATTGTTAATTAAATATAAAAGTACAGACTAGTATATAAAGACAGAGCATTGTGATAAAAAATATAGTAATTAACATTACAACAGTGAAAAAAATTTTTAAGTACTTAAATAAAAATATAAATAATAATTTTTTCTACACAAAACTAAATCTTTTTTTTTTTTTTTAACCACCACTGAACAATATAAATAATTATTGTTATTGTTGATTTAAATTTATATGAGAATGAAGTGAGACGTGTATATTGAGACAAAATATTTTCCAGAGAGCGTATTCACGCCGAAAGATATAGACGAGGATGGAGAAATGGACGACGCGGAACGTGAACTTGAGGCATTCAAACGTTTCTGTCTGCAATCAGTACCACCACCACGTAAGGAGAAGGTTAATCTTAATATAAAAGATATTGTTCTTAAGAAAAAATCTTCTTCTTCATCATCGTCATCGTCCTCATCATCATCATCCTCATCGTCATCGTCATCGACTTCTTCAGCAGCCGCCTCGGCAATTATTGCTGCTAATTAATTACTTACTTTTCACTCATTCATTCATTCATTTATTAATAACTTTTTTTTTATTTTTATTCTATCGATTGAGTTTTTACGGAACAACAAACTGCCATATCAGGATTAACGGGAAATATTTTTATTTAAATTCAAAAAAAAAAAATTAAAAATTTTTACTGCATACACAGAAAAAAAATTTCTCAGGACTGAAAAAATTTTTAGCGCCAAGAAATATTTGATTTCTGTGTAGAATTAAGTAATTAATGACTTGTTAATTAATTAAATGGTCAATAATAAGTCGATTAAATAAAAATAAAAATATTTAAAAATTTGATACGTATGGAGACTGAAAAAGTTTTAATGAAACTTTGCACGTGTCAATTTTTATTTAATTTATATTCTAATAAATAAATAAATAAATAAATAAGTAAAATATGACACGTGAAATAAATTAAGACGAGCTGCAAAAGCTTAAACGTCCGTACGCCGAAACGATTTAATAAATAATCGAGATCAAGATAATAAACGGATCTCAATTTTTGTTGATAAATAAATAAATATATAAATTGAATAATTAAAAAGCATTTTGTACTACGAGCTTTAGAATTAATTATTATTATATAAATAATTGTATATGTATTGTATTGTATGTATAGTTAATTGAAAAGTAATTAATTAATTAATTATTAAGAAAGGGTATAATTGTTTTATCAAATAATTATTATTATGATAAATAAATAAGAAAAAATATCTTTTTTGATAAACAATTACCTCGAAATGTATTTTGTAATTCGTGTCGGTGATTTAGTGTCGTAAGAGCCAGTTTTTTTTTCTTGTAATTTTTACATGGAAACTTTTTTACGCAACTAAATCACTGTATAGTATAATTTAAAAAAAAAAATAATTATAATGTTTAAGTGATAAGAAAAAAAATTATGAATTTTTTTTCCTTTTTTTTAATCAAATAAAAATTATTATAAAATATTATTGATAATTGTTTGATTTATTAATTATTTTAATTGTTTTGTATTGGATACATAATTCATCTTGCGATGAGGCGATGATTGAAATGAAATTACTGTTGTGTAGATTGTCGCGAATAAGAGACGATGTGTAATATATTAAATGCAATTTATATTCATCGTCTAGGATACGTGAGGGTGGATTTTTTAATTTATGCCTGTAGATAATTGTTTATTCGTAATACATATGTCAAGTGAGAGTGTGTTTATATGCATATTTTATTCGTGTGTACATATGTGGACAAGGCATGTCGGATTGGCGCCAGATTGCCGCATTAAATATATTTTTCTAGTCTCGTAAACTACGCGCGTGCTTATTGTTTTTTTTTTTTTAATTATATTTTATTGAGGTAAGAAATTTTTATAATTTTTTATATTTTCTTTTGGTTCAGAGTAACGCGAGGTCATACAATAAATGTATGACCTCAAATAATTTAGATGGAAAATATTTTTATAAGATGTACTGAGAACATTTTATAAATTTTTTAAAAAAGTAACCAATTTCTGATTAATTCTGATGGAAAATTTTTTTTTTTATTTATTGGAATTTTCAAAATGAATATCTATTGAAATATTTCATCCATTTACTGAAATTTTGAACTTCCCGCTGAGAAAATTGAAAATTTTAAAAATTTCGGAAAGTAATTTAATAGAAAATCGAATTTCTATCAGATCTTGACGTTTTGAAGGTCCGTCCGTACGTATGTGTAACTTTTGAATGGATGAACTGATTTTGATACAGTTCTGTAAATTTCCCTAAAATCTCAATCGTATTTTTTTTAAAGATTTCATTAAATTTTGTCCCTTGTTTTTTGAACCCGTGGGTTACAGTTCTGTAAAATTCCCTAAAGTCTCAATCGTAGTTGATTTTCTAGATTTCATAAAATTTTGACCCTCCACGTTTTTTAAACCCGTGGGTTATAGTTCTATAAATCTGAGCATCTACGGAAATATTTCATTTATTTACTGAGAGTAACTTTTTTTTAAATTATATTTTATTGCGGTAAGAAATTTTCATAATTTTTTAGTTTTGTATTTAAAGTCATATTTATTTTTCGGTCCAGAGTAACGCGAGGTCATACAATAAATTTATGACCTCACATAATTTAGATAGAAAATTTTATAAATTTTGAAAAAAGTACTGACTTTCTGATGCTAATTTCTGGTAAAAAAAAATTTATAAAAATTTATCAGAAATTTTAACTGGGAGATTTTATTTATTTGCTGGTAGTTTTTTTTTTAATTCTGTATACCATTGAATTAGAGGTCGACTTACCCCTATGCTTGTAAAAAAAAAAAGGATGAAGATACTTAGTAGGAATAATTTTAATCTTCGACACTTGACGTCTAAGTATTAATGGATAATTACAAGTGTTATATCTATAATTATTTTATCAGTATTATTTCCTGCTGGTTTTTCTAAAGGCTGAGAGTATCTTCCCGTCAAAACGCTCGGAAATTAACAAGAATTTTTTTTTTTTACATATTTTCTACAAATTTGACTTACATTTTTTTTCATAGCGCGACTGTGAAAACTTTTCTGCCTCAAGTCAGACAGTGGGTTTCAGAAACTCAACTAGTTCATAAATTCATATATTTATATAGAATATTGCATAAATATATAAAATATTGCACACAATTATTATAAAATTTTAATAAAATTTCGTCTATTCAAAAAAATGTAAAATTTAATTAATTAATTTTTTAAAAGAGCCGATGAAATTTTAATTTCATTTTTTAAAAATTAAAAAATTTTCCATATTTCCATCGTCAAATAAATAATTTAAAAATTGATGATTTTTTCATAAAAATTTTCCTGATATTCAGATTTCGGAGTAGTTTATAAAATATATACAAAGGTATGAATATATATATACACACATATAAAATATATGTGATTGGAGATGTTCCAGAAGTTGTAAACCAGAGATAGTCTACCAAAGTACGGTGAGATGAAAGGAAAAATAATCGGTCGATATACAAGACAGTAAAATTTACACCGTCGGTTTTTTACTGTCGTTTAATTATTTTATTTAAGTCTCGTATGTTTTCCACTGCATTACAACGTTTATATTAACAATATTTATTTATTTATTTATAAAATTCAGTAGCATGTATTTAGACTTCTTAAATTTATATTTAAATAAGTGCGAGCAAAAAATCCAAATAAATTTAATTGACGGAGTTTAAAAGCGTACGGATGAAACCACTCGCTATTTAAAACCAAACATCAAAAGATTTTTTATTTTCTGTCCAGGATGCATTGGACAGGATGCCATTGTTTTTTTTTTCATGATCATCAACAGCATCAAGACTTTATTGCACGTCTATAAATTAAATTTTATCACCTAGTCTTAGTTTTAGTCGTCAATTAGCCAATTATTTGATTTAAAAAAATAGATAATTATTTAAATTAATAAACTAATGATTTAGACAAAACAAAAGTTGTGATACCGATCCACATAACTAATGAAATCGAGTCATTATAAATTCCAGGCCAGCTTAAGAAATAATTAAGCGGCCACAAAGTACCTTTAGGTAAAATAATTACAGGTTCATTTCTCCATAATTTAATGAGAACCAACAGCGCAATAGCGTTAAATAATTTAGCGACGTAAGTTAGAAATAATTGAATTTTATTACGTGCAGATACTCGAGCTGTCACATGATCATGGTAATTTTTTTTTAGTAACGTATGTCGTCGTTGAAGTTTCGAGTACTTTGAGAACTCGTCGACCATCGATATTTTAGTCATTTCTTGCTCCAGTTCCTCCATTTCTTTTTTGATTACCAGTTCACTGGAACTTTCGGAGTATATCCATGAAATTATATATTTTATTATCGCTGGTACTGTATGAGCAAACACACATATGCTAGTTGATATTATTAATAAATTATTCATATTTTTTTATAAATAATTCACCTGAAAAAATTAATCATTTTTTTATGAGTGTGAATGCAGCAGACGTCAGACAAATTTTAAATTATAAATAAATAGAGCAAATAATGAATAAAATAAAATTTAAAAAAAATGCGCATTTAAAAAATTTAAAAATTAATAAGTGCATTTTTTCAAAATATTATTTTTTAAATTATTTACTCTATTTATTTATAACTTTAAATTTGTCTGATGTCTGCTACATTCATACTCATATTTTTTTTTTAAATTTAATTTATTATTTATTACAAATATTCATTTTTTTAAATCACTAATTAATGATCCTGAAGTTGACACAATTAAAAATTTTTGAGTTTTTTTTTCAACAAATTGATTAAAAAAAAAAAAAAAAAAAAACTTAAAATATGCGGGTGTAGAAAATTAATTTTTTTTTTTATAATTTATCGTTTTTAAAAAAATTCGAAAATTATTTGACAGCTGACTTCAGTATCATGCTAATGCTAATTATTTAAAATTGAATTAAAAAAAAAACTTACCTGGATATAAATTATTTATTTTGAAAATAATTTTTAGATTTTTGTATTTACATTCTTTGTTTGTTTTGACAGTTTGTAGGTTAGGAGTACATGTGCAAATTTTATGTCATGTGGATTTTTAAAAATTGGTTTTGTGTAAAAAAAAAATTTGTAAATTAAAGGAGCAATTTTGGAAATTCGATTATTATTAATTTTAATTAGTGAGAAAATTTTTTAATTTATTGAGGTTCGGTAAAATGTCTGGATCACGTAGTCAATGAGAACTTCCGTCGTTTCAAATCAATGACATTTAAAAATAAATTGATAATTTTTTTTTTTAAATTTAATAAAAAACTAAATTTTTTAGTTTTGTTATTAATTCAAAATTATGATTTTTTTACTGACCTTCATAAAAAAAAAATTACAATGTGGGGCAAAGTGGGTCTGTAAAAAAATTAAAATTTTTTACGTGATAAAAAAAATTTTGATATGAAATTTAAAAAAATAAATTTTTATTTATTTAAATAAAAATTTTTGTGGCCCAAATTACCCAATGTCATCTTCCCGGCCTTAAATGTACAAATAAAAAAATCTGGGAGCCCATTTTGCCCCTTATAATTTTACGGCAAATTTTTTAAAATTATTTAAAAAAAAAAAAATTCAAAAATTTTATTTTACTGAATTAATTAAAAAATTATTTAAATTTTCTGATTATTATTTTTAAAAATGTAATTAAAAAAATAATAACAAGACATACATTTAGGAATTAAAAATATAAATAGAGAAATAAAATAAAATGATTTAATTAATGACTAATACTGTAATCAGTAGCACAGAAGTTGGTTTTCTTGTATAAGTAGAGATGTTTAGTAGTAAAAACTTTTTAAAAAATTGGCATTAGGAATCTCTGAGTATCAGGTAGAATGTAAAATGAGTTTTGTTAAACACTCGAAGAATCTCAAGAAATAAAATGGGTGAAAATCAACGACGGGAATAGAAGTAAAAATATAAATAAAATAATAAAAGGTAAGAACGAGTGGAGATAATAATAAAGCGGAACGAGAAAAGTTTAAGTACAAAGAATCGCGAGTACGCGCGTGTTTATTTTTTATTATGGTTTTCTTACTGTACTCGTTATTTCTTATTTACATTCTTGAGATCTTTGGATGTGCAATGTGAAATTTTAAATGTGCAATGTGCAATGACAGTAGAGGTAACTCGCGAATTCAAAGTGAGTTTAACTATTTTACGTACGTAGATTATACATTACACAGAACAGAGTCTGGGTTTACTTAAAAGAGTTTTGCTGGAGATTATACGTCTGTAAAACCTGGAGAAAGACATTCCGTTTTGCTAATCTACTTCGTGGAATGCGAATCCTACATACTCATTGCTTTTATTTTATTGCGTACTTTAAATTGTTGCAGATATTTTTATCTTTGGGAATTAAATAATTATTTACTGATTGTTTTTATTTTTTTAAATATTATTTTGGTAATTATGCACAAGTACACTGCAAAAAATTTTCGGAGTAAACGCAGATTAAATCCGGAGTAAATTTACTCCGAAAGGGAGTTTATTTTAATGTGAAAACTCCGAATCGGAGTGAATGCGGATTTAAATAAAATCCAGATCACTCCGATAAAAAAACAAACTCTTTATTTACTCCGTATGCGGAGTGATTTTTTGTAAAAATTCCGAATCTCCGAAGGACGAAGTAAAGTCGGATTTAAATAAAATCCGTACTCTCCGAATTTACTCCCGATTTTTTATGGTGTACGGTCTCAATAATTATGATTCTGTAGTAGACAGTTTTTTGATTTTTTTTTTACTGAATGAATTACAAAAAAAAAAAAAAAACTAAAAATATACACATGTAGAGAATTTAAAAAACTATAGGTGCAATTATTTAAAATATTTTTTTTTTTATAATATATCGTTTTTAAAAAAAATCAAAAAATTATCAGACGCCAGCTAAGCAGTATCGTCAATAATTTTTATTTATAAAAAATTGACATCAAATTTTTAGTAAAATTTATTTGTAATATTTTATCAAAATTTTTTCAAATAAAAAAAAATTATTATTAATATCAAGATTTATAAACTGATACTGTCTAAAAAATCAAGAGTGGATTCGGAGTGATTACGGATTTTATTTAAATTCGAATTTACTCCGCCAGTGTAAAAAAAAAATATATATAGATATATAATAATTTTTTGATTTTTTGTATGCAAAAATAGAGACCGTACTCGCGGTAAAAAAAAATGAATATTATGACGGTTCTTAATTGACAAAAATAATAAATCACTGAAAGCTGTCATGTTAAAATTTGCAAGCGCATAATTTGAAACATTGTTAAATAATTCCTCATAAGTTAATAATTTTCCGGGAATTACAAATTATAACTTTGAGACAGATTATAGGTAGTTATCCTCAGCATCATTAGCGACGTTTGTCAGTTAGTTTCCAATGTAATGCACTGTAATGTTGTGTATTTTATATAATAATAAGTTTGAGCTAACTTAAGATCTGCTTCACTTGACTCGTTCCTTTATTTTCATCTAGGTCTATTCTTGTTTGCTGGCGATTTATAAAGATATGTTTTACAATAACAATAATAATCTTTCCCTGAAGTTCTTAAGGAATAAGTGCATCTAATTTTAGGGCTACAAAACTTATTTAGTAAATTAATTTTTATTTTTAAAAAATTGAATAAAATAAAATCCGGAAGAAGAAAAGTAACGGAGGGCAAAATGGCCATATTTTAAATCACTAAATTGAAAAAAAATTATTTGAGTTTGCTGTCCATTTTACCCCAGTCTACTAAAATTTTTTACACCAGTTTGTATTAAAAAAAAAATTCGTTATTAATTAAAACTCACGGTACCTTAAATGACATTAGACATTAACCCCAGTCCTAATAAAAAAAATGTCTCGTCTACCATCTCCATAAACGTCCGTTATTTTTTTTAACCCCGCGGTATCTCTGATCTTTCTCAGTAGTGTGTTTTGCATTAACTAAAATCTTTAAAATTTTTTTACCCGCTAAATTTCAAAAACAAATAAATTTTTAATTATTTTAAAAATTGATTTTTATAAATTTAATGATTGACAAGTGTCATTTTTTACGCCACCATGCCGCCAAGAACAAACTAAAATCTATAAATATATATTTCATCTATTCTTCATTTCATTTCTCTTTACACTTTTTAACACAATCCGGCATATGAAGAAACCTCAGCTCGTAGAAATGTGAACATGAGTGAAGGAGGTGGAGCGAAATCTGACGCCAAAAGGGATCGATTTGTCCGCAATCGCGAGCGTGACGACTTTTAAAAAAATTTAAGTTAAAAAGATGATGTAAAAAAAAATTAAAAAAAATATATATATATGAAAAATTGGTAAAGACGATGGTAAACCCGTTTAGTTGAAATAGGAATCACGTAATAATACGGAATATGTCTTGTCGGCATGTCTTATTCTGTATAATAAAAATACATATTTTTTTTTACCGCAATATATATATATATATATATATATATATATATATATATATATATATATATATATATATTTTGGTGCGTCATCATAAGCGTTATAATCCACGAACCAGTTAATTTTCATGGCCGCGATTAGATTGAATCGCAAAAAAAGTATAATAAAATTACTTGACAAAAATAAGAAAAAGTAAAAAATAATCCTAGAAGTTAGCATGTTTTGTGTCCTGTCAAACTGTCCACTGTTGGATCTAAATCCCTGTTAGCGCAGATATATCTAGAGCCAAGAGATCCATATCAGAGCGTTGATGAAAAATGGGCATTGGGTGATGATAAATACAGATATATAATGCATTATATATCCACCACCGCTACACCAGTATTATATATATATATATATATATAAATATATATAAAAGCTAAGATATATATCCAATCGGATCTCTTCTTCATTGGACACAAGAAAAGTTGCTAAACGCGTTTTTGTAACCTCGGGACACGTCACCGCGGTAATTATTGTAATCATCCTGATGATTGCGAGTTGTCAAGTTTATTTTATCTAGTTGATTATTCTTTGTATTGTGACATGACACTTCTCGCTATTTAAATTATTAAATAAATAAACATATATGGGTATTTATTGCTATTATTATTTTAATAGAAATTGTTTTATATTTATATTTATATATATATTTATGACTAAAAATTTTTTATGATGTGTCATGGTAGTTAATATCGTGGATTTTAAGTTTCTTTAGACAAACAGATGAAATTTTTTTTAGTTTTAGAGATAGGATATGTCAGGTACTATTATCTTTAAGTGCTGAGTAGTTTTGTCCTTTAGAAAATGGAGTAAAAAAATTTTATTCGTGGGAAGATGTTGCGTACTTATGGTCTGGTGTGATTATCTACACCTCTTGAGTCCTGGACGAGTAAATAATTTTTTAAGTTTTTTTTTTTTTTTTCATAATAAAAGAAAACTTAGAAATTTTTAATTAAATTTTTTTTTTTTTAATTTGATATGAGTGAAAAATTATAGAAGAGCAAAATTGAATTTAAAATTTTTTTCAAAATCTACGAGTGTACAAAACAGTGGGGTAAATTGGCCCACTTTAAATTCATTAAATTTTAAATCAAATTAAAAATTTTTTATAAATAAGTCGACAATAATTTTATTCAAGTGTTTTTTTTATTATTAAATAAAAAAATTTTTAAAGGCTCCATTTTACCCCAAGTGACTTTTTTTACGTTGATCATAATTACAATTAAATAATTATTTTATAACAAAGTCTTTTTACTAAAAAATAATAAAAATTTTTTTTTGCTGTCCGTTTTCCCCTTTTTTTCTAAAGTCAAGCCGCCTGAATAAAACGAATATTTTATTGAAATTTTAAATATATGAAAGACCTTGAAATTTGACTTTTTCACTATGCAACTCATGACATCAACACATAGACAACAGATGTTGGCTAAAAATGCCAAGCCTCAGTATACACCAGCAACACATACACACATTTAGATTAGTAACGTAAATAGCGTCTCAACGACACTGAGACGTCCAACTGTCTGGTAGTCTTGCAAAAATAGGATTGTATCGTGTGGGTTTAGTGCGGGGCAATGCGCGACGTAAATTGTATAAACTCCTCAACAAGATTTCCCTCCGAAATTCCAGAGTCCCAAGAACCGTAAAGATGAAGAGTGCTATATATATATATACTAAGTGTCACCACGACAGTTTATACACTCCTACGTACATTATAAATGAGTGTAACATGATAAATAGAATGCATAAAATATATTGTAGATGATATACGCACTCGAGATTGATCCCGCATATGCACGTGCACCGATTTTACATGCAACTTTTATTAAATTCTCGCTTTATGATACTGCCGCTTATTTTTTTTTTCATATGCGTTAGTCAGTTAAATCAAGTTTTTTTTTATAGTATATATCATATGCATAGACTGTAAAAAATCGGGAGTGTATTCGGGGTTACGGATTTTATTCAAATCCAAATTCACTCCGATTCAGAGTTTTAATATTGAAATAAACTCCTCTTCGTAGTGAATTTTACTCCAAGGGGATTAAATAAATAGTCATTCGCTCCGCATATTGTAAAAAATTTGTGGAGTGAATGCGGAGTGGATGATTTTTTATTTATTTAATTCCCTCGGAGTGAATTTCACTCCAAAGGGAGTTTCGGAAAATATTAATTATAAAAAAAATTACTAATATAGTGAGCTTAGGTCTTTGAAATTTAGACATTTATATTGAGTACGTAAATAATTACGAGCTCCCTCTCCATATATTCACGCGAAATTATTTTTAAAAATTATAACCAACTGATAATAAAACTTTGACAAATATAATTCTACTGAGTTACAAACTGTCATATGACTTACATCAACCATACCACGAGATAACATTTCATATTGTACCGAAATATAAAATATTCCCATAAAAACTATGTCACTATAGCTATTTAATAATTTAATATCTTCACTATGTATTATATATATGAAATTATAATTTAGTGAGTTACTAAAACATTTTATAAATTAAAAGCATAATATTTTAAGTTTAATTATTAATATCTGAATGAATTATTTATTTAAATAATTATGTTTATAATTAACAGCTGTTTCTATTAAATATTAATTTATTTAAGTATTAAAACTCCGGACCGGAGTCAATGCGGATTTAAATAAAATCCGCGTCGCTCCGAAATCACTCCGCCCATAAAAAAATCCCTATTTACTCCGCATGCAGTGATTTTTTTTTAAACTCCGAAACTCCGAGTAGAGTGAATTCGGATTGAAATAAAATCCGTATTCACTCCAAATTAACTAAAAATTTTTTGAAGTGCATTCACTCCGGATATAATCCGCATGCACTCCGGAATTTTTTTACATCGTATCAAGGGATGCTTTATATTATTCAGTGACAGTATAAAAAATTCACCGATCCACACTTTGACCACGTGCTTGTAAGCTTTGACGAATAATTAAATATTTATTTATTTTTTTAGCATAAACCGTAATTGATTTATATGCAGAATATCAAACGATACAATATCCATACAAATATATATTATATATTATATATTAGTTATTGTACCTTAAGGTTTGTAAAAGCATCGTTAGTCCTATCCAGAGAATATAGTTAGTTGTCACGTGTACTAACTTCCGTTTAATATCCATTTGTCTCTCGCTGCATGTCCGAGTATAAGTTTTATATTAGCGTTAGCTATCGCGCTACCTTGCCTTGTTTGTTATATGTTATGAGTTTATAAGCATGAGAAGAAGGTGGCCGTGAGTTGACGTTGTACATATCGAAATTAAATTGATTCGACCAACAACCGGACGTGTAAGTACTGTACTGTACTGCCGGTTCTGGATTTAAATTATATTCAATGTTCAATTTATATCTCACACTGGCGATCACTAATAAAAATAAACAATTCATTTGTACACCATGGAAATTAAATGGCGAATGATTATCATCAGATTGTGGTTAAATTTATAATATTTTTACGATACACGTTAGCAACATAAATATTGTCATTTTAAATATTTATAAATGCGGGCGATCTGTAGTCTCTGCGTGACCGCCAGATATTAAAAATTTCAAATCTTTATTGTAAGAAAACTTGCTTTGAATATTAAAAAATAATTCAAGTCTAAAAAAATGATTAGATTTAATTCTTTTTAATTTTACATCATCAGTACAAAAGATCTATTTAGATCTACTTTTTTTTTTAAATCCTCAAAATATTTTTCAAAATTAAAATTCTGAATTTTCATAATTGGATCATTTTTTTTTTTAATCGAAGATCGAAATAATTAAAAAATTAAATTTCTGTAGATGTTAATTATTTTTTCAGGGTATACTTTTAGAATTAAGATTATAAGGGAGGGAGGGGCAAAACGGGGCACTTAAGAAAACGCCAAGTTTTCGAGGACTCAAATAGACTGAATTTTTTTTTTAATGATATTCAAAGTAAATAGAAAAAATTTTCAGTTACCGTTAAAAAAAAATTTTATTTTTGCGGGCAAAATGGGGCACTCCTAAAAAAGGTAAAAAAAAAGTTTCTAGATTTTAAATGAATTTGATTAAGTTAAACTTTTTTGCAAGTAATTTACATGAAGAAAAATTATATTTTACATGATTATTGAGTACAAAAAAAGAAAAACAAATTTTTAATACTTTTTATCATAAAACAAAAGTCATTAATATTTTTCAACTGACAATTGATTTTTGAAAAAGTATAACAAAAAAAAATTTTAAATAACGCTCAATTATATTTACAAAAATGAATTTGGAATGTTTAAAAACCATTTAAAATATACAATTTTTTTTATACAAAATTTTTGGGATATCCCATTTTGCCCCTCTTTTAAAGGAGAAAAGCAAAAAAATTTTTTCAACATTAATATAAATAAAATAATCATTAAAAATTTCCAGATAATTACTAGCAATAAATTTTCAGCTTATACTTTTGTATATCCGTCGTATTAGAATTTATGTAAGGAGATTAATAATCTATTTATATTTTTTTTAAGCATAAAAAAATTTATGACAATGACAGCAGTAAAGCCGTAATTATATTTTAGGTGATGCTATTTGTGGACGAACCGGGTGGATTGAACTACAAAACGTAAAGCCACGTATTCCCAATGGCTACAAAAGACAGAGTTGACAGGTGTCGAGAATGGATACTATAAATCCCACATAAGTTTAACTGATGTCAAAAAAATATGGCAGTGAGTTCTAACCCTAAGGGTTTTTAGTTCCTTCTATCTTTGACTTTATGTTCCATGAATATTTTTTTTTACATCTTAAAAATCTCTCTATACTCTGATTTAGTTTCGTTCGAGCTTATAACGATTTAAAAAATAAAAATATAATTATTTTCGACTTGATTTATGTTTCGAAGCCTCTGATTATTTTTTTAAAAAATAATCATATATATGATTGGTCTTCTTAAGAGGGCAGTAGTTTAAGTTGCATTGAATTGATTATGAATGAGCTTAGATCCATTCAGTTTGAACGTGACCCAAGCCTTGGGCACGAGTGTCTGTGACTGGTTGACTAGTCGCGGTCACTTTAATTCTAAGAATGATCTAGGTGAGATGCTGGCTAGGAGTTGATGTATCATTTACTGTAAGTTTATTTCACACATGCAGCTGTAGTTATTGCGGTGTTGTGTTGAATGCATTTTATTTTTATCAGGGATGTGTGTATGCACATATAAGAATGTAAGGGTGGATGTATGAGTGAGTGAGATCGACGTGACGTATGCTAGGTGAGGATGTGTGTATTGAAGTACATGTATGTTCTGAGAGTTACAGAGTAAAAGTTCTTACGAATGGTAAGAGAGTACTGAAGAATAAACGAGGGTTACCACAAGCTTACTCTGTGTATTTTCAGTAAGTAACTATTTCCAGTTGCGTTTAATTAATCTTGAACCAAAAATGTCGTGGGTAAAATGGCAAGCCACCTGGCAGAAATAGCTCTCGAGATGCGGCATCCATTGCTACGGTGCTGAGATGCTGCTCTGGGTTTAAATTCAGTAGGGTGAATTTAAAATTAGAGTTTAGTTATATAGAGAGCAAAGGGGAAAGGTGAAAAAATTTAATCTTGGCACCTGTCTTTGAGAAACAAAATTCATTTTTTTTTAATTTCAATGTGAAATTCAAAATTTTAGTAACAGGTTTTTTTATCGTTTTTTAATTTATGAGTTAATTATTACGCTGCACAGAAAATTAAATAATAGATACTATCTAGTTATGGTAAAATTTCTACCGTTAAATGGATAGTAGTAAATATTATCTAGATGATTGTATAAATCATCTAGATTGTAATATTTACCATGTTTATAATAATTGTCACAATCCTGTATGTTAACTAGAGTTAATTATTATAATTAGTCTAAATAGTTATATTTATAATCCAGATGGTAACAGTTACCATCAGAAATTATAATTGTTACCATCCTGATAGTAACTGTTAAGAAATTTTTTGCAGAAGTAAATATTATCATCCTGATAGTAACTGTTATCATCCTGATAGTAACTGTTATCATCCTGATAGTAAATATTACCATCCTGATAGTAACTGTTATTATTCTGATGGTAACTGTTACCATCCTGATAGTAAATATTACTATCCTGATAGTAACTGTTATTATTCTGATGGTAACTGTTATCATCCTGATAGTAACTGTTATTATTCTGATGGTAACTGTTATCATCCTGATAGTAACTGTTATCATCCTGATAGTAAATATTACCATCCTGATAGTAACTGTTATTATTCTGATGGTAACTGTTACCATCCTGATAGTAACTGTTATTGTTCTGATGGTAACTGTTACCATCCTGATAGTAAATATTACTACCCTGATAGTAACTGTTATTATCCTGATGGTAACTGTTATCATTCTGATCTACTCCGATTCGGAGTTTAAATATTGAAATAAACTTCTCTTTAGAGTAAATTTCACACCGAAATAAACCTGCGTTCACTCCGAAAATTTTTTACAGTATAGCTAATAAAATAGTAGATTATTTTTATTTTTATTTTAATCCTTAAATTTTATGAGTGTACTCCAATAGAAACAAGGGGGTAAAATAGCACACTATTTTTTTTTTAAATCTTCAAAAATTAAAATTTTTGCTCCGATAATAAATTGAAATTTATTCACTAGTGAATATAATTTTCAATAAAAAAATTTTTTAATGCCAGAAAAAAATTTTTGGGCCAATAAAATTTTCCAGCTATGAGAAAAATTTATGTCTTCAAATCATAGTGAAATAAAATTCTCGCGCCAAGAAATAGTTTTTACTGTGTATTTAAAAAGTATTTTTGACAACATTTTGTTATTAAAAATAAAAATATAAATTTAAAACAAATGACGAGTTGTGCATTTGAAATGGGCCATTTAATGAATGTAGAAGTTGAGTTATAGAGTGATAAGTGTAGTACTGTCATTCTCATCCCTTATACTCACATGTTTTTTCTGTTTCTCTAACGATAGAGTATCTGTCGCGTTTGCACATGGAAAGTGTGAGTAAATTGTATATAAATCTGGATTGACTTGAATATTTTGTGGTTAAAGTTTCTGGCACTGGGGAACCGCGAATTAATTTGTATATTTATAGTCTCTCGATAATTCATAAATGTAATTAGCATCCAACTCTTAATGTTTTGGGCTGCACACATGAGAGTTAATGGCATGGACTAACTGTCTAATCTGATAAACCGTGACGGTTAACGTCCGGCACGGTACGACGATGACGGATTTTGCCATTACATTAAACTTTATTTTTATATTTATTTATTTCATTCATTCTTACATTTCTCCTTACCCTCTTTTCCTCTCTTTTTCTCTTTACTTGTCTCTTTTCTTCCTCTATCTATTAATAAATTTGCACTAGCTGATCTTAATGATTTAATTCCCAGAGAAACAGCCACACCGGAAGCAACTCTCGTACCCAGCACAGGGATTGCGGAAATATTATAACGTCTTAGAACACGTGAATTTATATTTATAAATTTTTTATTTTAAAATATATGTATATTAATGTATTACAGTTTGCTGGATACATTTATCTGACTTCAAATGTTTAAGGAATCGGAAATTTTCTGGTAGTTTTAGTCACTGGTGGCAAGTGTATAGAGCAGTGTGTGATGTTATGTATACGGAAAAGTCCACCCACTGAGTACCGATAGTTTAAACTTGTGCCAAGTACCTAAAATTGCTTTTGGAGAGATCTAACTGGGATGACACGACATTTCCTGGATATAATTTCTAAACAGTTTCCGGTTATACAATATTCAAAAATTTCATATGTACTTATACGATATACTTTTATATGTAGGGTAAAAGTCGGAAATCGAAATGTCATGTATCCATATCTTATATTTTTTATATTTAGAGTATGAGGAATATAAATTTTTTTTTTCTATGCATTTATTAAAAATTACCGGTAAGTTAATTTTCAAATTTTTTTACCCGAAACTTTTGAAAAGTGGGTCCAGTTAAATAATTTTTGAATTTTCGCAGAAAAAAAGAATTTCTCGGAGCAAAATTTTTTTTTTGTATTATGAATTGAAAAAAAAAATTTTTTTAAGGCGAGAAATTTTTTCTAGTAGTAAGAAAATTTTTTTTTTCAATTCATAATGAAAAATATTTCTTACGTCAAGAAATCGTTTTTTTTCTGTGTAGAAAGCGAAAGATTTTTTAAATTTATATTTTTCATTAAATAATAGTAAAATATATTTTTAAATTAATCCTGATTTGAATTATCTAAAATTTATTATAATACTGAAGTTATAGCTGACGTCTAATAATTTTTGGATTTTTATTAAAACAATAAATTATAAAAAAAAAAAAACATTTAAAAAAATTACACGGATAGTTTTTTAAATTTTCTACATGTGCATTTTTTTAGATTTTTTTTTTTTGTAATTGATTTGTTGAAAAAAAATGTCAAAAATTTTTAATCATCTGCTAACTTCAGGATCATGATTTATTTAATTACCTAGACAGCTAAATTCTATTTTTAAAAAATTTTGCTTCACTTTCAGGTTGTAAAAAAAAAAAAACGAACTTCTTTTATTTAACAACAAAATGTAGGTCAATATTAAATTTAAAAATATTTATCATTCAGTAATTTCTTTGATTTTTTTTTTTTTACTAATTGGTTATCATAAATTATTAAAAATTATTAGTAAATAAATTTTGTTAATAGTAGAGTTTGAGGAATGGAAGATTTGTTTTGGTCTTGATGTCCAACGTCGAGCTGGAAAATCCGGAGAATGCTCCGACAGGTTAGACTTCAATAATATTTTAACAAAATTAATTAACTAATTAAAAAAAAAAATCAAAAATTTTTAGATCGAGTGGAGATACCAGAAAATGAGCCCGTAATACCGCGATCCCGGTCGCTGTTCTCTAGACTAGAATATGGTGATAAAATAAGAACTTAATTTTTATTTGTGTCAAAGCATAACTAAATTTATCAAGTAATATTGATTCAAAAAATATTTGTAGACGAATCACATCTATCAACAACAGATATATGTAGGATTTGTCATATGGGCGGATTCCCCGCGGTGACAGTGCAACGTCCAATGTGGGAATGGCCCAAGCAAACATCACCATCGACCGTAAGACAAGTTGATAGCCAGATATCAACTTTGTCTTCCTACGCGTACCTGGGGCCTTTGATATCAGCCTGCAAGTATGTTGTCAGACAGTAAACAAATACTTATTCTCTCAATAACATCCAATATAAAAATAATAATAATGATAAATTCAATTTAGATGTCGCGGAACAGTCGGATTAGTTCACACCGAATGTCTCGAGCGCTGGTTAACCGAATCAGGACACTCTTGTTGCGAATTATGCGGCTACAAGTATTTAACAAAACGTGTTCCACGTCATGGAATGTTGCAGAGTGTTTGGATTTGGTTCAATACAGTCATTGCTACTCGACAGGTTTTTCTATCAAAAATAAATCAATCATCCAGGGAAAAAACGAGAAATTTTTGTTTAAAAAATTTTTAGTTACAGTTTGTGGAAAATGGGGCAAGTTGATCAGCTTGAACATGAGGCGAATTTCTGTCAGTCTTCTCTAGTTGTTAATAAAATAATTCGGATTACAAAAAAAAAATTTTGAACTGGGCGCAGTTTGATCAACTTACCCCCATTTTGCCTAATGTTACCCTGTAATTGTTGAAATAAATAACTAACTAATTGATTTGTCAGCAGATGATCCTAGATGTCTTGTATCTTATCGTAACAACTCCGCTAGCACTTTTCTCAATTTACATCTGCGCACTGGCGTTGAAGATGATTTTAAATAGCGGTTTTTATGAAGTGCCGTGGATGATCGTCGCAATGTTACCTACATGCTCATTGACGTTAGTTGCTTACTGGAGCTGGATAATAACACTCGGCAGGTACATTAGCAGGTGACTAAAGTCCTCCATATAATTTGAAATCTACAATTGCTTACTCTTAAAATGTTTACTCTTCCGCAAATATTTAATTATGAAGACTGCACGGAAGACGGTGGCGTAGATTTTGGCGCACTAATTTTGTGGTAAGACTGTTACCGAGTGACCCAAGTTCTACGGACAATGATAATGAACAAGCGGTTGCTGATGCTCGAAGACAAGAAGAGCAAAGAATAATTGAAGAACAAGAAGATCTTGAAGATTTGCTTCAACTGGCATTTTGAGGTCACATATAAATTTATGATTAATTATTTTCAATAAATTTACTATACATACCGCGTTTAATTTATTTTATTTTATTATTATGATTGCACTGTAAAAAATCAGGAGTGAATACGGATTTTATTTAAATTCGAATTCACTCTACTCGGAGTTCCGGAGTTTAAAAAAAAATCACTGCATGCGGAGTAAATAGGGATTTTTTTATGGGCGGAGTGATTTCGGAGCGACGCGGATTTTATTTAAATCCGCATTGACTCCGGTCCGGAGTTTTAATACTTAAATAAATTAATATTTAATAGAAACAGCTGTTAATTATAAACATAATTATTTAAATAAATAATTCATTCAGATATTAATAATTAAACTTAAAATATTATGCTTTTAATTTATAAAATGTTTTAGTAACTCACTAAATTATAATTTCATATATATAATACATAGTGAAGATATTAAATTATTAAATAGCTATGGTGACATAGTTTTTATGGGAATATTTTATATTTCGGTACAATATGAAATGTTATCTCGTGGTATGGTTGATGTAAGTCATATGACAGTTTGTAACTCAGTAGAATTATATTTGTCAAAGTTTTATTATCAGTTGGTTATAATTTTTAAAAATAATTTCGCGTGAATATATGGAAAGGGAGCTCGTAATTATTTACGTACTCAATACAAATGTCTAAATTTCAAAGACCTAAGCTCACTATATTAGTAAATTTTTTTATAATTAATATTTTCCGAAACTCACCTTCGGAGTGAAATTCACTCCGAGGAAATTAAATAAATAAAAAATCATCCACTCCGCATTCACTCCACAAATTTTTTACAGTGTATTATTATTATTACTGTGAGCAAAACTATAATATTAATGGTTTCGTGATTCTCGTGATATAATCTTTGCAGAAATTAAAAAAACAAATGTGTATAAATATAAATATAAATATATAAGATTGTTGAGGCTGTTGAATAGCTAAAGCTTCGTGTCATGATAGGTTTTGTTGATAGTATGTATAAACTAAAGAACCGATCGTTCTTATGGATATGCCCAGTCACGGAGACGCGGTTGCGGGTGTAACAATCACCGGTCTCGGTAACATTATCCATCCTTGTCCTTTACTATTATATATGTACATATATATATATAGTAACGCAGTAAAGTTGCGAATCGGTAATGTAGATGTAGGTATAGATGAAGATGGAGATGTTGGCCGAGAGTAAGAGTTCGAGTATGAGCAGGCATGAGACTTTAGCTTTATTAAACCCCGGAGGAATATCCTGATACAGGCGTAATGTTAAATAAGGTGTACCTACAGCGTGTAATGTACATGGAGAAGCGATGATAGGAAAATAAAATAATAAATAAAAGGAGTATACGTTTAGTTGTACTACAGAGAGAATTCAAATTGGCTTTGGTAAGTGAACTCTCTCGTCATGGTACAACGATGATATACGCTTGACAACCGTCCAAGTACTATAACACACGATACTGGGCATTATCGCGCATTAAAATGTAAACTCGCTCATCGCATATAAACTCTGTAACGATCGTAAGGGTTCTCAACTTACCCTTTTTTTATTTAAGTATGCCTACATGAATATATATTTACATATGTATATATATATGCATTGAGAAACTCGTAAAAGAGTAGCTAAGAGCTGATGAAAAATAAAAATAATAATTAATATATTGTAAGAATAAAAATAAAAATTTTGAACCCGTAGCCGAGAGGATGCGTTACTTAAAGATTTTATTGAGTCGTTATCAAAGATTATATTATATATACACTTGTGTGTATTCAGGAAGGAATCAATCTTTGCTCAATACTATTTTTGATTTCGCACTTAATATATATCAAAGAATATATTTTATTGGAGTATTAATTTAAATGGGTGGTAATTTTCGATGCTCGATTGAGAATTATTTTATGGACTGCAATTTTTATTGCAAGGTAAAGTGTCTTTTTTTTTTTGTTTTTGTTTTTGAATATGTATTTTTTTTGGCTGTTATTTATGAAGAGAAACTTAAGACCGAGCATCTGCAATGCTGTCACGTTTCAGGTTTCTCTTTTACTTCAATCCGTTGTAAACATCTCAATTTGCTTGTGATGTCCTGCACGATGCCTAAAGTGCATTGACGATAACACCTAAAACGTCTTTTTAGTATGTATTAGTATAGTCGGAGGTTGAAATATGTGATATCTCTCACTATAAATATTATGTTCTTTTTTTTTATTTTATTTATTTAAAATACTACCAATTATTTCAAGGTAAAGTTTATATCAGCTTCTGAAATTTATCGTCAATGATAAAATTATCTTTTTCTCACTCATATATTCTATATTTTTATTCTTCAATTTTTAACAATACTAATAAAATTCATCTATTTAATGTAAGTGATAAATTTTCATTCACTTATAGATGCACCCTTTAATTAAAAAACAAAAGTTTTTTTTTTAATTTGTCTATAATGGAACTGTTATAAAATTCCTCGGATTTCTCTCTGATTTCCAATAGAATTTGAATATTTATTAGATATATATTTAATTTAATAATTTCTATGGGAAATTTTTTTCTAATTTTTTTAAAATAAAAAAAAGAAACTTCAATTGTAAAAAAAAAAAAAATTATAAATTGAGTGTCAGCTACTATAATTTTTCGACGGACTCGTGCCGAGTACTACTTAAATTTGTAACAGTAATTATTTATACTAACGCAAGTTTAGATTGAAAATCTTTATGGGGTAGGATAAATTTTTTATGGGGTCGCTTAAATGAAAATTAAAAAAAAAATTACAACATAGAATTTAAAATAATATTTCTGTTCTGAAAACCGTGTAAAAAAATTGAAAGAGGAATAAAAAAAATAAACTTCCTCTGTGACAATGAGAACATTGCTGTGACCAGGATTCGAACCTGGGTTGCTACGGCCACAACGTAGAGTCCTAACCGCTGGACGATCACAGCTGATGGAAGTTATGGAAAACGGAGCATTTTATTTGTTAATACTTTTACTCCCTACTCTAGATGCTTTATCAACCGTAACGACATGAGATAAATCAATACTGTTAATATATAAGTCTAATACTTATAAATGTTTCCAATAAGTGGACATAAATGACAAAAATTTTGTTTCAGAATAGTTTTTTGAGGATTTTGTTTTTTTATACATTTTATGTCAAATATTGATGTTAGATAATTTAATGATAAGAAACATTGTATTTTATGAAACATAAATATTTTTGTATATCTAATGCTTATCTGCATTAACACTTTTGATAAATATTTATAATACAAACAGTGAGGGTACAAGATCGTAATTTTTATTTATAATACCGGGAAAAAATAATTTTGATCTATGGAGACCTAAATCTGAGATCTAATTTTATCATTATAGATTTATATTGATAAAAATTAATAAAGGAAAATTATCAATATGGAAATTATAATTTTAGATTTTTATAGGAATTTTGAGACAGGAAAAAATTTTTAGGTCTAAGATCTACAAGAATTTGTATGGATCCCAAAAGATCTATTGATATTCATGTGGATCTAAAATAAGATTTTTGATCTAATTTTTTCATTATTTTGATCTTTTGTATATCAATATAAGTATAGATCAAAGATAAAAAGACAAATTATCCGGAAAAATTCGAAATTTCAATGAAAAAAAAATTTCGGGATCTTATGAAAAATTGAAAATTTCAGATCTACATAAATCTGAATCTCTTATATATGTATGTTATATTTTTGATTACTATGGAAAAATTTATTGTTATTATAATTATAATTTTTTTTAATAAAAATGAAAAGAAGAATAAAATTCTTATAATTTCGTTGATTGGAAAACATTAAAAATAGATCAAGATTATGGACTGAATTAAAATAGTAATATTAGTTCCAGCGGATGTTTCTTCCTTCATTTCCTTCAATTAGAAAATTAGCATTTAAGTTGTAATGACGTTAATTCCGTAAGTTATTTCTGAATAATAATAAATATCAAGAAGTTGGAATTTAAATTAAATTAATATAATAATTATACGAGATTCTTCACAATTCAATTATTTATTAATTAAATAAACTGTAATAAATTTGAAACCTAGATGTATTAATTAGCTAATTAATTAATTAATTAGTTAATTAAATACGGTTTAAAGAAATAATTATAGGCTAAAAAAATCTATTTATTTATTTCGTCTGGACAGAATCTCGTTCGTTGAACTAAAAATCTGGAATATCTTGTTCACGCTTATGTTTTAAAATTTATAACATCTTTCAAGCTTCCGGATATTATTAGATCCCTTTATTCAAGTGTCAAATTAAATAACAAATAAAAATAGAAATTCATGTAAACATTTAACTTATTTTTATATTAAGTTATAAATAAATTTATTTAAAAAGTTATATTTTTTAATTTTATTAAATTATTCCTACAATAATTTTTTTTTTATGGTGGTAGGTTTTAAATATTTTATGTCGAGGAGGGTTGATTGACTGTGTCAGACTCACGACAGGATAATTATCCAGCTTAAACTCATGTTACTGTCACGATTGATTTTCCCTGGACGCCCTTCCATATTTACGACAAGACTACGATAATAATTTACATATTTCCGGGCAGAGCCCTTTTTTTCATCAATCCACACTTTACTGACACGTGTTTCAAATCACTCATCGGTTAATTTCTCACACGAAATCATAAGAAAATTTATTAAATGACATTTCGCCTTTAACCCCGTTAGGGTGACCCTAAAAAACCGATTTTTTTAAGCTCGAAATAAAATTTCGCGATTTCACGCATTATCATAACTTTCAAAAAATCTAAAAATCAAAAATTGAAAAAACTGAATTTTCGTGAAAAAAATTTTTTAGTGCAATTCCATTACATAGAATATAAATGATATAGAAATTTAATCTTAAAATATAAATTTTTGAGGTCACTGATATTTCAAAATTTTCGAGTGTGATATTTTGAATGTTTTCTTTTCATTTTCTCACGTAATGAAAATTAAATTAAGTATTTTTTTTCTATTGTATGCAAAAAATATTGAATGCGTAAAGTGTTAAGTGTAAAATTAAAATTTAATTTATACATTTATAATGTGAAAAAAAATGATGATCACACAATTGGATCAAATTGAAATTTATTTTATAAATTTTCAATAAATAACTCCCTACGCATTTTCTCCACAGATTTATAATATATATACATATATGTGGTCCAAAAATAATTCATGAGTCTCGCGGCAACATTGGCCGGAATACGAAACCAGAAGTAACGCCAAAAGGCATCTGGTTTTGCGGCAGGAAAAATATAATAACACCACGTGCACTAGCTACGATCTGGCTCTTTCTTTTGCGCTTTACATCACCGAAACGAACCAAAAAAAATAAAAAACCTATAATAATAATTATAAAAAAAAACATAACAAACTTGAAGGACACATTTCGATAAATAAATATTTTTTTTTGAAAATTTAAAAAGTAAAAAAATAAAATAACGTGACCACACAGAAAAAAAAGATTTTCCGGCTCAAGAAAATTTTCCCTTTCAATTAATAATTCAAAAAATTTTCTTGGGATAATTAAAAATTTTTCGCGCCAAGAAATTCTTTTTTTCTGTGTAAACAAAAATAAAATAAAACATTAAAAAAATTTATCTTTAGCGAATTCTCAGGATACTCGTTTATTTTAAACCCCAAAAAAATTTAACATCACTTGTATGTTAAATTAAAAGGAATTAAAAAATAACAGGGCGTTAAATTTATTTGAGTGAACCCTGAAATTAATTTCTATAGACCCGCATGTGAATGAAAGACTCGAAAAACCGCTTAGCTTATTTTTAATTTATCTGAAGCGTCAAATAAAGTGCGAAAAAAAAAATTATCAATTTTACTAAACGTAAATTATTTTTTAAAAATAAACTATGGAATTGTATTTTATCATTGGGTTTAAATTTGTCAGTATTGTGGATATGAATTGTTAAGTCCATTGAACTCATGGATAATTTGACAATAAGTAATACTAGACACTAGACACCCAAGTGTCGGTACTTATTGCTAATTTAACGTAATAGCAATCACTTTAAATCCGGTTGTCATCAACTATTTTACTTGATCCTCCATATAAAACAATTTTATCACTTATATATCTTATATTGATCTCATCATGTTTTCATATTTAGCGTAATAAAAATAAAAATGTGTGAATTTTTAATTAAATTTAATTAAAAAAAAAAAATCATTAAAATTTAATTAATTATAAATTTTTTTAATGTGAGACTGAGACCATCGTCGCTCGCAATTACGTTCATAATTAAAATATTTATGACTAACAAGTTTGACAGAAATTAATTAATTATTTTTTTATTTGAAATTAAAAATTTTAAATGATAAATTGAGATATTATAAACATATATATTTTTTTTTAGAAGATTCTATTTCATGTCAGGTTAAAAAAAAAATTCTAAGTGCCTGTGTCAAGAAATTACCATATAAATATTATTATTAAATTGATTAAAATAACGATCGAAGGATCTTGAGAAGTAAAACAAATAAATAAATGAAGCAGAGAGTGAGAGTGGAGATAAATTTAAATGAAGTTGATCAATTATTGAGTATCAGTGACTTGCATAGCAAAGAAATTACGTTGTATGTTTATATGTATGAATTTTTTCTTGTTTTTCATTTTCTTTTTCTCTTACATATATTTTCTTTTCTTCTGTATGCACGCGCGCAAATAATCTGCACAACTTACTCGTAAACACGAGTTACTTCCGGCAACGATAGCAATCAATTGCATCCGGATATATTTAACTCGTGTCTCTTTTATTCAATATTCTATATGTTAATTATTTATTTATGTTCTGATAAATTTAAACCGCGAAAAAAAAGTTTAAAATAAAACATTTGAATTTTTAAGATGACGGATTAATTACACAGCGGAGATAGTTGTCAACTTGACACTTCATTAGTCATATAAATATGATAATTATAATTATTATGACTTATGACATATATTTGTTATTGACTATATATTTATTAATTCAAATTCCGTGTCGATGTGCTGACGATGCCATCTATCAGGAAAAAATAAGCGCATGCGTGTTTTGAAAAAATCGCGGGATTATTTGAATTTAAATTTGAATATATTTTGGTGCTTTAAAATGGACAATGCCAAGGAAAAAATATATTTATTAGATTACTTGAAGATCCCTGGAATATACAGGCTGAGAATTTTTTTTTCTTATCAATATACTAGATATTTGTAAGCCGATAAATAGATTAAATTGCAATTTAAGTAATAAATAAATTTTTTATAATTAATTTGAAATTAAAATTTTACTGTGAAGTAAATAAATATAAATCCCTATTCAAAGCCGGATAAATTTATCATCAAATAATCTAGGTAATAAATATAAATAAAATTCATTGGTAATAATTCGATTATTGCTTTTATTGTTTTCAACTGCTGTATACTTCCGGCTAAAAGCCTTAAGCTTTAATGGTTGAAGAAATATCCGCAGGAAATTAAACCATATAATTATATATATATATATATATATAAAGTTATAAATGAATTAATCGCTAATTAAATATTAACGCGGTGTTTAAAATCCTATAATAACATCCTTTATTAAAAAAAATAAAATTACTTTTTATCGAACACGAATATAAGAAAAAAATCGAAGTACGTAAATCTGAGTATAAACATAAATATATAGATTAAATTTTTTATTTATCATCCATAGAAAAATATCTTAACATCAGAATATTTTTTTTTCTTTTTTTTTGTATGAAAATCAACACCGTTACTAAACCAGTGGACCGAAGGAAACGCATCTGGAAAGAATAAAGTGCACATCATATGAGACACGGTTTAAATACATACATATATATATATATATATATATATATATATATATTTATGATGTCTCTGAGGTCTCTGTCGGTTAGTGAATAAGCATAGAGCTTCACGCAGTCGTACAGACTGCATAAATAAGTGGCAAAGAGTACGAAGAAGTAAATGCAGAACCGAAGAAAATCAAGAAGTTAAATAGACCCTGAGGACTAAAGAGACTCACATTATAGATATATCTTATATCTTAGTTTTAATGCTTATTGTACTCATTGCACTCAACTGCATAGACGCGTAATGTACGTAAGTGACATTACTCGTTAAATCTTTAGTTTGCTTAAATTTACGCGAGCAGGACTCGCCCAGTTCTTAAGAAATCATACTATTATTCCAACACGGGATCTTTCTACCTTGCACACGTTTCTTCACCAACTTTGATGATGATCGATACCGTATACAATTGTTTGTGAATTCCAAACAACCTTTACCGACGAATGCCAATGAGCTGCTATCGCGATACTCATGATAATCCGTTAAAATAACAATAAATATATATAAATATATATCTTGTGTTCATTTTTTATTCATACGCGACTTTATATTTAGAAATTTTTTATTTTATGTTTAAAAATTAATTTATTTAAATATATATTTTTTTTTTAACAGTAAATAATTCAAATGTTAAGAATATTATTAAGGTGTATATTTATGAATATTCAAATGAATTTAATGCGTGATATATAATTGTAATAGAGGTATTTATAATAATCTACACGCAGTAACTACTCATGATAAAATCTTTATTCTTGATTATAGTTTGTTTGGATTAAGAAGATAATAAGTCACGGTTTAAGTAATTTTATATATATATATATATTTATTTTTTATTTTTTTTACGAACTACTATTTACATTAAATTTATAAATTATTATGGATGTTTGTTTTGTAGTGGTCAGTTATATTGCGGAACCGAATGACAATTAAAGTTAGTAAAGTATGTGGAAGGTGAATGATGAAAAAAAATATATATGTATGTATGTATGTATGTGTAAGAATGAAGTTGAGCTTATAGAATAGCTTGAGGGCGTTGGATAAACGCACAGAAGAGAAGATACGGCACGAAGGTTGTGCCTTGTATATAAATGGCAAAAAACTATAACCTACACTTTAAACTACATCTACAACATATATAATAGTAGTATATAGAGTCGAGTTTGAGGTGGTAGAGGGATGTAACATAACATGCACGCGAGCGATCAGGATGGGAGATAATGAAAGACTCGGACCAGTGAGTTGGCTCAAACGACGAAGAACGACCTGTTATTCTGATGATATACAAGACTTGAAGAATAAAATAGTATAAATAATATTAAATAAACTAATAAGATGGTGCTTTATATTTTTTAAAATAAATTATACACATATAATGTTTAATGTTTAATGTTTAATGTATGTCATGTCATGTGTTCGATTTGATAAATATATTTCTACTGGGCACTAAATGATACAAGTGTTTTTATTTATTCATCATAAAGATATTGAGAAAAAGATGACCCTGAAGTTAGCAGACAATTAAGAATTTTCTGATTTTTTTTTAAACAAATGAATTAAGAAAAAAAAAAAACTAAAAATATGCGCATGTAGAAAATTTAAAAAACTACAGGTGCAATTTTTTAGATATTTTTTTTTTTATAATTTATCGTTTTTTAAAAGATTCAAAAATTATTAAACGTCGGCAAACTTTAATATCGTCTAAAGTTAGCAGACAATAAAATGTTTTCGGATGTTTTTTTTCAGCAAATCAATTACGAAAAAAAAAAAAACTAAAAATATGCGCATGTAGAAAACTTAAAAAACTACAGGTGCAATTTTTTAGATATTTTTTTTTATTATAATTTATCGTTTTTAAAAAGATTCAAAAATTATTAAACGTCGGCAAACTTTAATATCATCTAAAGTTAGCAGACAATAAAATGTTTTCGGATGTTTTTTTTCAGCAAATCAATTACGAAAAAAAAAAAAACTAAAAATATGCGCATGTAGAAAACTTAAAAAACTACAGGTGCAATTTTTTAGATATTTTTTTTTATTATAATTTATCGTTTTTAAAAAGATTCAAAAATTATTAAACGTCGGCAAACTTTAATATCATCTAAAGTTAGCAGACAATAAAATGTTTTCGGATGTTTTTTTTCAGCAAATCAATTACGAAAAAAAAAAAAACTAAAAATATGCGCATGTAGAAAATTTAAAAAACTACAGGTGCAATTTTTTAGATATTTTTTTTTTTTGTAATTTATCGTTTTTAAAAAGATTCAAAAATTATTAAACGTCGGCAAACTTCAATATCATCTAAAGTTAGCAGACAATAAAATGTTTTCGGACGTTTTTTTTCAGTAAATCAATTACGAAAAAAAAAAAAACTAAAAATATGCGCATGTAGAAAATTTTAAAAATTACAGGTGCAATTTTTTAAAGATTTTTTTTTTTTGTAATTTATCATTTTTAAAAAAATCCAAAAATTATTAAACGTTGGCTGATTTCAGTATCATGAAAAAATGTTTTGTTTATAAATTATTTTTCTTCCCTTATTATTTATTTTTACAATAAAATAATTGTAAGCACAGTGTAAAAAAATCGGGAGTGAATTTTTTGGGTTTAAAAAAAAAATTAGTTCGCATATGGAGATTAAAATTTTTGTTAAAGGAGTGAATGTAGATTTTATTTAAATCTGGATTCATTCTGATTTTATATTTTATAAAAAAGAAAATTGTATGCAAATTAAGTCATCCGATCTGTGTTAAAACCGCAAATTTTTTAAAGTGCATAGAAATATTATTTGAGCGGAAAAATAAAATGGTTATTATTCATAGAAAAATATTTATTTTGTACGGTTTGTAATTTGCGGGCATGGGAAATTTGAAAGAATTTTTGAACAGTACATTGTTGTAAAATAATAATAATAGAGACACTACTGTGGAGGTAGACAGTGCAGAGGGTTAGTAATTTGCGATACATATATATGTTTTGAAAAAGAATAATAAGAAACAGTAAGAGAAAAGATAATCGTGGATAATACGAGCAACCACGTAACGAATATAACTCGAAAACGAAATGACTTTGATTTTTTAACACTGGAATTTAAATTGTATATTATATTTTTGCTTTCAAATTCGTATGTTGCTATTTTTTACTTATTTTATTTGACTCAAATTTTATGTAAGTGTATAATTATTTTCGTAAATACTCAGTAGATGTTTTTTTAAATTTTTTATCATTTGAATTTATTTTTGTGAAAAATAAAATTTTAAATTTTATGTGATATTTAAAAATATCCAGCTGAAGGACGAGGTAAAGTTCAAAAAATTTTATGACGACTGAAAATTATTATGATCAAAATTTTGAATTATTAATAGTATGGCCAAAAAGTAATAATTCAAAATTTTAATCAGTTAAAATTTTGTGTTCGATGTCCAGTGGAAAAAATTTTAACAATAAAATAAATTTATTAATTTTGAGCGATAAAAATTTTCGAAATCATTTTTTGGAGAACCCACTTTTTGACAGTTGATTAAAAAAACTGATAGGATTTTTTGAAAACAGTATTTCAGAATTAATAGTAGAGCGTAAATTAATTAACTTTTTTTACTTTCAACAAAAGCTTAAATAAAAAAAAAAAAATGTGATTATTAATACATCTGTAGTAATTTAAGGCGTGTAATTTAATTTCACAGAAATAAAGTACTGACTAAAAAAAAAAATGCTTCTTAATGATACAAAAAATGAATAACTTTATGGGTGGCCTATGAAAGCGGTAAATAAATATCTGATAAAAAGAAGTCATGATTAAAATCCTCAAGTACAAAAATCACTATCGAGGAAATTATAAAATTTATTACCGGATTTAGTTGAAACATAAAAAACTTATTGTTAAATTTAATGCCTAATGATAAGTAAATAAAAATAAAATATGCTTGTTAAAGAGCTTTAAAAAGTAAACAATCGCCGGAAGTGTAGGGATGTAAGTCCCAATGCATTGTCGTATTGAAGCAGGTCCTTATCTCAAGTAAAAATCATTTATAAAAATTATAAAAGACGCCGCGATAAATAATGCTGTTTAATAAATTTACTAAAACCAAGTTATCTGAAGGTAATAAATAATTTGAACAACAAACTGATGATAAAGTTATTATCCAATAAAACGCAATAAATAAAATAATGATAAACTAAAGAGTCACGGTGAGTACAAATTGTAATACAGTGTTATAAAGTATGCAATTATTAAACGTACAGGTCCTTATTACGGTTTAAATTATTGGTAGTTATATATATGAGGTATAGTGAGGTCTTAAAATCACCCGTGGATTTAATAATAATATGTATATCTATATATTTTGTATATATTATAGCAAGTAGTTAAAGTAACACGAGCCTGAGGCTAAAACTATCCGGTTAATGATTTCGTTGCAAATATTATATATGTGAATGTAAATTACGATGAGCTAATGTAGTATGTAATGTAATGAACTGTATGTAAGTATTACCAATGCTATGTGCTTTCATATTTAATTACACTACCCGTCGTGAAATTATTCCATTACACTTGTACGCCGTGTTTAGCTGGATGCTCTGTTTAAGATTATTATTTATGGCCAATGATCGCGTGTAATGAGATACATATTTAAGTATCATGTTCATTTTTTATGTCTAATGAACTGTATATATGAAATGACAATATTTCATAATATTTGTTTTTACTGTGATAATTGATCAAGAGATTCATGCAGATTCAGGTGATCTTCTTTAGAAAAGGGAAAAAAATTTTTTTTTTTTATTATTTTCTATCGGAAGAGCCTCAAAAATTATGTGGGATGATAATCAAAAGGTAGAATGGAAAAAAAAATTTGATCGAGGCATAATTCGCATTATGAAATAAAAACAAAAATCTTCTAATGACTAGGAATTTTTTTTTGGCGCAAGAAATTTTTCCCGTTCCAAAAAAAATTTTATTCTCAATTCTTACTACAAAAAATTTCTTAGGGTGAGTAAAAATTTTTTCCGCCAAGAAATCCTTTTTTTTTGTGTGGAAATGGACATCGACATGTTTCTGTGAAGGATCTAGGACTCGAAAAATTTTTTTTCTTCCAGTATTTTCTATCAAAAGAGCCTCAAATATTATATGGAATGATAATTAGGAGGCACAATGGAAAAAAAATATCCGACCGACACATAATGGAGATGTACATCGACTTAACATTACACCGAGATGCCGAAACATGTTTCTGTGATGGATCTAGGATTTAAAAAAATTTTTTCCTTCAGTATTCTACGATAAAAAGGAGATGAAATATACACAGAAAAAAAAGTTATCTTGAGTCAAGAAAATATTTTTGAAGACAAACGTTTTCGGGAATCAAGTCAAGATTTTCTTGAGCCAAGAGAATTTGTCTTGGTTAAAAAAAATTCGTCTTGGTCGCAGAAGATTTCTATTTTATCCGAGAAAGTTTAGGTCTCCAAAAAAATTTTCTTGAATCAAGAATATTTACCTTCAGTCGATAATTTTTTTTTTCTGTGTATATGGTCTCTTTTTCTAACAATTGAAGATCTATCGGTTGAAGACAGCATAAAAACATACACAATTTCCACAACAATATACATTGCAACAAATATATGAAAAGCGACGCGCGCACATTGTCTATTATTTTTTTTAATGCATATTGTTCCCGTGTAAAAAAATTTCGTTCCAAAAAGGTTCCAAAAAAGTTCCACGTGTGGAAGTTCTAAACATGAGACAGATTAGAACTTCGAATGGAACTTTTTTGGAACGTTAGTAATTTTTATGGTTAAAAAAAAATTTTTTTGAGCAAATTTAGAGTCGAAAAAAGGACGTTTGCTCATAAAAATTTTTTTTTAACCATAAAAATTACTAACGTTCCAAAAAAGTTCTATTCGAAGTTCTAATCCGTCTCATGTTTAGAACTTCCACACGTGGAACTTTTTTGGAACCTTTTTGGAACGAATTTTTTTTACACGGGTTGGCAACTGTCTATATTTCTATTCTGTAATCTGCCAATCACGTTACGAATAATTTGGTTTCAGATACATTTCATGTCTTTTTTAGTGTAAGAAAGGATTGCAACCAGACATGTTGGGTCAGGGTTCGTCTCCCGACCTCAGCGAATTAAGTATTTTTATTTTTTTTTAAGGAATAATCGTTTTAGAAATAAGTTTCCGAAATTGAAATGATAAGAATGAAATAAATGTAAGTGATTTACAAATATGTCAAACATAAATTTACAAACAAATCTTTATTGGGTATAGTTCGATTTTTATTCAATGTATAACTGACGAGTTTACAATTGCCACGAGGACAAAACTAAGAGTTTACAATGCTTATAGCAAGGACTTAACTACGTGGAATAATTGATTAGTATGTATATACATATATACATACTTATATATTATAAACATAAGTATAGCTTTCGGAAATGTATCCGTTTGTGGATTCAACGAGGAACTCTGAAGAATATTAATCGTGTCGACAAAAAAAACTAGTTTTCACTTTAATTTATAATTATTAATTTAAAAAAAAAAAAAAAGTAGAATCATATTTAAAATTTATGTTGAATAAACGTTAAATATATTTGCAATTTTAAGGCATTAATGAGAGAATAAAAATGATAAAAAAAACTACACATCCGCCGTAATAAGAGAGAAAGCTCATACGGAATCTCAAGTAGGAGGAACCACGTCTTAATCTCGGCTTCTGGACACGTGATGATCATTTTCGTAGGGCCCAAACAAAGACGGAGATAGAGAATTTTAAAATAAAGATAAACAGAGAGTGAGAGTGAAAAAATAAAATGTTCTCAAGCTTTTTCTCTGAAAGATTAAATTTCCATCTTTTATTTTTTAAAATAAAGATTCTGTTTCATTCATTATATATTTATTGTCTTAAGTTTTTCCTGAGCCCTTGTCTTTTCTAAACAATTTATATATTTGTATATATATGGTGTGAATTTACTTAATTTTATTTCTATTTAAAATAAATATGTAAAAATATATAAAAAATCAGAGATTTTTTTCATTTTTCAGAAAAAAAAATTCAAAATAATTTGCGGACCCCATTATGCCCCATATATATTTTTGCCCCTCAATCTTCTACATACATACATATATATATTTTAAATTAAATCATTTATTTATTTTTTTTTTTAATTAAAAATTTTTCATATCTGATAAAAAATGTAATCAAATTATATAAAATAAAAATTTTAAAATGTATTATATAAATTTATATACATTGAAGAAATATGAGTACAATAAATCGTTAAGAATATTATTTATTCCGATAATTATATGTGGAGGCGTTGCAAGATTTATTGTAAAAAGATCAATATAAAATGTATTTATATATACATATATATGTATACATGCGTGCATACAGAGTGCATTGAAGTTTTAATATCAAGGACAACAATAATTTTCATAGGTGGGTGTGACAATAAAAAAAATATAACGATAAATATATTTAAAAATTTAAAAAAGCATCTTAGACCTGATATTTATTTTCTCACGAGTTAAATAACTAATTTGTAGTTTTTTACTCATATTTATAATTCAAAATTTTAGTCACCAAGATAATCAAGTGTCTTCTTGAACTGAGAAACCAGTCTCAGTGCAAGAACATCTGTTCTTTTTCTCTTTTCCATCGATGAGCCCAAAGGGACTTACGTTACTGCATATATATATATACATATTCTTTTTTTATATATATGTATGTATGTACTATACTATTCAATAGAAAGTTGCTCTGGTTTAAAAGAATATAATAATGGTTAAGATGAAGTTATTCACTAAAAAAAAGTGAGGTGAGGTTTCTTACTTTACAATTTAACCAATGAGCCGTATTGTTAAAAAAAAATTTTTTACACTGAATATATTTAACATAAAAGATAATTTAGTTTTCTTGTACTAGACTTTTATTATTATTTATATTTATTTAAATTATTTTATTCTTTAAGACTTTTTTTACTATTTAAGTATTTAAAAAAAAGGTTAACTGTAATTATTATTTAACTTGATTAATAACAATAATAAATATATAGATAGATATATATATATATATGTATGTAAATAATATAATAGAGATATATTAAAAGGCAAAGTGAGAAAGTCAATTAGATTGGCATATACGTCGTCAAAAGCGAAACGCAATGTCTGTTGGCAAGATTATTCGGGTCAAGTGGATTTTGTATGGCATGACCTCGACTGAAAATTTGACTTAGTAAAACGGCTATCGCACAATCTACTACCATAATAAATACTTCTTAATAAGTATCCCCATATACATTTAAAGCCGAGAAAATAAAATAAAAGGAAAAGAAAAAAAAATTTATTACAAATGCATAAATTAAAATTATTAAAATTCATTAGCCTACAGTTTATAAGAGTCACGGTTCGTAGAGTTTAGTTCTGGCTTCTATAAGTTTACCTTGAATTTATTTTTAGCAAATTGCAAGCTAATCCGATTGATTTGAAGCTTTCAATTCGCTAACTTTTATAAATAAATCCGCTTACTATTTGTCTAAAATAAATATTTACTTTTTTTTTTTTAATAACATACGGAAAGAAAAGTGGGCAAAATGGGCCGCCTGATATTTTTTATCAACCATAATTACAAAGAGCAAAATTGACAGCCATTATTTTTTTTTAGTTCTATAGAGGGGCAAAATAGACCTGACCAAATTTTAGCCGCTCAAAATTTTTGACAAAAAATCGATAAAATTTATTTTTCAAAACTTTATTTTATTTTTATTATGTGAGAAAAAAAGTTTATTCGGTTTTTACAATAAATTTAAAAAGTTTAATTTTTTATGAGTGTAAATGTAATAGGCATCAGACAAATTTAAAATTATAAATAAAAAGAGTAAATAATTAAAAAAAAATTTTTTCTAAAAAATGCACTTAATAATTACAAATTTTTTTAAATGTGCATTTTCTTTAAATTTTATTTTTTTAATTATTTACTCTATTTATTTGTAATTTTAAATTTGTCTGATGCCTGCTACATTCACACTTAATTTTTTAGAGGGACATTGTCTTAAATTTCAAATTTTTTTATGCTTGGGTCTTATCGATACCCAATACTTATTTGGAGACTAAAAAAAAATAACTATGAAAAAAAGTTACCAATAAATTTTTTTACCAGGCCCATTATGGCCACCCCCTTCTCCTATTAATGATAAATTATTATACTTAAATGCTAAATATATAGTGAATATTAATAATCAATAAGAACCCGCATGAAACTATATTTACTTGCAATAAATTAAACCAACAACTCCTATCGATAAAATGATGATTAATGACCCGTAGAATGTTTCAGACACTTGAGACATTGATTTTAACATCTCTACTCATCAATTTAAATATAAATATTTATCATATTTCATATTTTATATTTTATATATCATTCAATTAAATTTGCATAGATAAGTATGTGTTCGCATAATCGTGTTTTTTTAAATTAATTTTAAACAAACTACAATTTTTCGCAGATGAAACTCGAAAATTTTTCAATACAATTATTTAAAAAAAATACAGAAGTAAATAAAATATGTTTATTTAAAATAAATGGCAAAATATTGTCCCTTCACCTTCAAATAGTTTGAGCAAGCGTAAGATATATATTCCTTCCGCTGTTTACCGCCTTTGAACTTGAAGCAAACTTGGGGGAATCTCCCCATTTCTTATACAACTGTACACTAACCACGACCTTATCATCACAATACACGTATGTATTATACATATATAAATATAAATATGTATAAACTCGGGTGTAATTATACATAGGTATATATAGCATATTCATATATATATAATACAGCACGTGCTCAACAGAAAACGCCTGTGCTTTAATAATCCATTTTCGCTAGACAGGTGCGTTGTAATTTAAAAAGGCCATCAACTTCACCAACCATTTAAATTAACTTTATATCGTTTTGTATCTTTTATTTTTATATACTAGTTTTTTTTTTTTTTTAATTATAAGAAATATTTTTCTTACGGATGTTCTTTTTTCGCATCCGTTTTTGGGTTTTTAATTGTTTTTATTTTATATTATTTTTATAAAACGATAATGTACAGGGTAAAAAATCGGGAGTAAATTCGGAGTCATTATGGATTTTATTTATATTCTAATTTACTCCGTCCGGAGTTCGGGAGTTTTAGAAAAAATCGATCCACATATGGAGTAAATAAGGAGTTGGTTTTTCCAGAGGAGTGATCTGGATTTTATTTTTAATTAAAATAAAATCTCTCTAGGAATTAATTTTACTCCGAACGGGAGTTTTAATATTAAAATAAACTCCTCTTCGGAGTAAATTTTACTCCGAGGGGATTAAATAAATACACAGTCATTCACTCCGCATTCACTCCGAATTCACTCAGGATTTAATCCGTGTTCACTTCGAAAATTTATCACTGTCTATATATTTTTCCAAAATTTTTAATTTAATTATTTTTCAAAATTTGTAACAACCCCGAATTGTAACTTTAGTTATGAAAACTAAATTAATTTAATTATGGCAAAAAAAAGATTTTTTTATAAAAATTTGTGTTATGAAAATTTTCAATTTCGGACCAAAAATAAGTTTTCAAAATAATTTTTGATATGAAAAATATAATTACCAATAAAATGAACTCTGATTGATCAAAATCGATAAATTACACTCTGAGTTCATGAAATACATGGATTAGAAAAAAAAGGCGATTAAAATAGTCAGTCCACGTATTAAACGATGTGCGTCCCATTTAAAATGTCTATAAGTCTAGAAATTTTAAGAATTTACTAAAAATTTTTCCACGTATTCAAACAAATCAAAAAATCGCTGAAAAAAATTACTTCCACTTACTGGAAACCTTTTTTTTTTTTTTTTATCTAATTTCGGTAACAAAATTCAAACACCAAAAATTTTTATATTTTATCAGTAATGTTTCTCTATTAAATACAATGTGTACTAAAAATATAGGGGAATATGAGTTTTTGAGTTATTATTAACTCTTTTGAATTTGAATATATATTTTCCTTTGAAGAGTTTGCAAGTTCAGTGTATGAGAACACAGACTAAACACCGATTCCAGGTACTCGGTTTTTGTATGTGCAAATATATATATATATATATATATATATATATATATATATATATATGACATGTCATAATATTAAGACCGTCAATCCCTTGTTTAATTTCAATACTCGATAACTAATTTATTTTAAATTATTAAAAAAATATAAAATAGTATATAAATTATACATAAAAATACAATAACATGTGTTAAAGTATTTTTTAATATGACTCTGGTTCGTTAAGTCAAAAATAATTCACATAAATTTGCCGGCATTTACTGTTTATTTCTTTGAGAAATAATATAATATTTAATGAGGTTCTCAAGATCATGTGTTATCCACCTGAGACAGCTCAAGTGAAGTAAAATATGTAATATAACATTACTGTATAGTAAAACTAAAAGTTATAAGTTAGAGAACTAAAACTCGTTGGATCATTAAGGATGGAAGGAAGCAGTGACCGGAAACCACGCACGAAGATGTGACGCGTAACTTTATATTTTTTATCTTTGTTCAACACACGCGTCTACAGGCTTATTAATTCACTCTGAAAAATTAAGATGTAATACTTGAAAATAAAAAAAAATTATATATACATATATATATGTATATGGACACATAACAATCAACTGTAGTACTTGAATTTTAATTTAAAAAATAAAACAATAATATTTATTTATCAATATGTTTTTCAAAAATATATATCGTCTGAGTAGAAAACCTCTGATTCGATTTTTTCGCATTTTTTCACGAAGAAATTATTCTTGTTTGAATTACTATGGTCTCATAGTAAAGCCGGGTCATGTTGGCCACCTGATGGAAGTTTAAATAAACACATGGCAAAATTACTATGGCCGTGGGAATTTTTTCATGTGTTTATTTAAATTTCTATTGGGTGACCAACATAGCCCGGCTTTACTATGACTCTATACATGGAGATAATTTTATGGTAAATACTATCATTCAAGTATTGTAAAAAGCACAAACATATTTAAATAATAACGAATACCATTTGTTACTATTATAAATACGATATGAATAATAAAATTTACCAGCTGTATAGTGATTTTTACTATCTGTTATGTTACCATACAATTGTAACCTTTACTATCAACTATCATAAAATTAAATATCTGAATAATGCACTGTAACATTAAAGATGATAAATCCTAAAACCGGCGATCGTACGATTTACAATCTAGATGGTTACAATTACCATCAAAAGTACTTAAAGTTAACAATCTTATGATAAGAACTACACAGTAAAGACAAACACTCAATTCTTTAATAATAATTATAATAATAATGATAATACACGCACACACTCACACACATGTGCACACACACATACACACGCATGCACAGACATATATTTATATTATTATTAAAAAGTTGAGTGTTGGTCTTTACTGTGTAGTTTTTATCATGAGATTGTTAACTTTAACAACTTTTGATGGTAAATGCATCCATCTAGATCATAAATTGTACGATCGCTCGATGTTAAGAATCATCATCTTATATTGTATTGACCGTAATATTTATATTATTATATTTATCATCCTGACTTTTATAAATTTAATTACCATCTAAGATAGTAGAATCTACAAAAAAAGTATTGTTAGCGCTAATATAAATTTCTCCATGTAGAATTTCAAACAATAATAATTTCTCCGTATTGTTGGTGATTGTCGTAATACATATAATAATATTGGTTTCAATTTTTTTTTTTTTTTTTTTTTTTCAAATTTTTGAAAGTTGTCGCACGAAAATCGTCTAATTCCAACAGAAAATGTAAGAGGAAACCGATACTTTTAAAAATTGAGATAAAAAATATTTTTCCTATGCACATTATTAAGAGAATTTATGTCTTGAAAATAAATATCTGCATATTATGCATATTTTTACTTTCTTTTAGCTCTCCTGTATAATTTACTAAAATCGAGTCTGACGGTTTTCTACTCAGTAAGATGATATGCAATTCAAATACTTGATCAATTTTCAATTCTTTAAACTGAATACATATTTATTCCAGTAAATATTTAATTAATAAATATTTCTGTGACTTTATGTCATCAGTGAATAAGTTTTAAGAGATTCTGTCAAATAAATAGTCAATAATTTTCCCTGTAGAAAACATTGGCATTAAATTTGTAAGTTAGTATCCAATTACATGTAAACGGAAATAGTAATTTGATATTTTACTAAATATCACTTTCTTCACATTTATGTATAAATATGTATATATAAATTATTTATTGTTAATTTGCTAAAAACATAAACTTTTATTTTATTATTTTAAAAAAACAAACTGTTAACAATTTATTGTAGTTTATTTTAAAAAAATTTATAAATATGCAAGACATTATTTCAATACCCAGGAACTGTCAAAACACGAGTCATCCTACCATACCGGATATATTATTTTATACATATATTTTTTTTGAATACGAAAAGAAAAATTCCCAGGACACTTGTTTATAAAAGCTCAGCATGTCTATATCCAGTTTCCGTATTTTTGTTAACTTTTGACTTTCTCCAACAAATATGTCTGTTGCCCCTGCAGTGATATATGATGTGCATAATATATTATACTTATAACTCAAGGAAAATTAAACCCAGCACAAGAAAATTCAGTAGCTGCTCGGACAGTCACATAAGTATGTCAACAGTCAGCAAAATCAACCGTAGAAATACGAATACATTTTCACTTTCACGAGCCTAATGATCTATAATTTCACAGTTGGATAATTTAACATGCGCACATAGAAAATAAAATGGAAAAAAACTATTTATCAACAAGTAAGATACCATTTTTGGCCACTTTCAAACCAGTTTTGGACATAACACTTGGAAAATTTCAATAAAATAATTTGTACAGGACGCAATGGCATAATTTAATTTAAAAATGTTTACGAAGGGAGGGAGGGAGGGGCAAAACGGGGTACTTAAGGAAATACCAAGTTTTCGAGGATTTGAATATACAAAATTTTTTTTTTTCTAATGATATTCAAAGTAAATTGAAAAAAATTTTAGTTACCGTTAAAAAAAAGTTTTTCATTTTTGCGGGCAAAATGGAGGTACCCAAAAAAGATAAAAAAAAAATTTCTGGATTTCAAATGAATTTGATTTTTAAACTTTTTTGCAAGTAATTTACATGAAGAAAAATTATATTTTACATGATTATCGGGTACAAAAGAAGAAAAAAAAATTTTTATTAGTTTTTATCATAAAACAAAAGTCATTAATATTTTTCAACTGACAATTGATTTTTGAAAAAGTTTAACAAAAAAAATTCAAAATAACACTCAATTATATTTACAAAAGTGATTTTGGAATGTTTAAAAACCATTTAAAATATAAAATTTTGGGGTACTTCGTTTTGCTCCCTCCCTCCCTACTTTTATCCGATTATTACAATGGAAATTTTATTTGATACTTTTTCATTATTTGAAATAAAGGATCAAATGCTCAAAACTGGAGCAGTGGCAACAAATGTTACTTTTACCCTAATTAAATTTATAAGAGGTAAAATTATTAATTTTCTGTGAAAAAATGTTTTTTTAACTGGAAATTTATTCAAAAATTCGTTGAATTTGGTTTGATATTTTTGGGGAACGTTAAATATGTATCTGAAGGCGTCAGAAAATTCATGAGTTCCGGAGTGTTGACAACTAGAGTGAGTGATCACAAGTGTAGAGTAGATTTAGTTTAAAAAAAAGTTAAAAAATAATGTGATAATAAAACGAAAAAAATACGAGGCGACACGAGGATATTTTTTTATTTATTCAACTGCTGATATTTCCTTACGACCACCTTGCGGAATAAACTCTTAGTTATTTTTATTATTTAACGTTTTGCTTTTATAATATTCCATAGCGTGCATCTTTATAAACGCATGCCCGGAAGTCAAGTCTCAAGCACGTGCTCCCATAATTTATGTATCAACAACTGTATGAGTTTATCAAATGGAACTGGACTTTGGAAAATTATACATATGTGGTAACGTGTCTAGGAAGCTGTAACATTGTTTAGAAAAATATAAAAAATTTTTTTTCAAATTTTCATGCAAGACCGTACGTGAAAATTATTGCATACGTCAATAAAATATTAACAATATTGTCATAAAAAATAATTAATGGAATATAGTATTTGCTTTTTTTTACCGGATGAAAAAATATATTCTAAGAAATAATTTTTTTTTATCCTTTAGGATATTTCTCCCTTGAAAGTAATGTCAGGACATTACACTGTGCTGATGGAATTATTTTTTACACTTCCCGAGAGACAGTATTCTCGTGAAGTTTAAGTTATTTTGTAATTTAATTCGCAGTTCACAAAGAATAAGTTACTAAAATAATAATAATAAAAAAAGTAAGACTAAAATACTGGCTCGTAAAAAATAATTACGCTTATTTTTAACTTTGGTTTAAGCTCAAACTTTAACTTTAAAAAAAAAACGGAGTGGAATGTTAAGTTTTTTTTTTTCGAATTAAGGAAGTGGACAAAAAAAGGTGGATGTGAAAAACTACCCTAGTTATTTAGTTGGTATGAAAGTCGTTAAAACAGCTGTAGCTTTTTTAACGAATGCAAAACAATGTTACAGATAGTTTTTAAATTTTTCTTAGCGGCTCGTGTGAGATGATCATTTTTTTTCGGGTTTGCTACGCTCTTTACACGAATTTAAAATCTTGCCCGCCTATGTAATTAAATATGTTTCGGAGCTGAGATCCTTCCGTTTTAGGATTTTACAACTAAGCGGGATACTCAAATTTTCATGGTTTTCTTCCGGTGTTATTTAGTTCGAGGTCAGAAAATAATAAAGAAAAATAATTTCCGATGATTAGATTAATGGAATTTAGATGTAAAGGTTAAGTTTTTTTTTACTTGAGTTATGGTATGTGAAACGACGACTCGGAAATAGAGACGTTTAAATTTTTTGGAGTAAAATCTGGCAGTGTTGAATGTCAGGGACATAGTTGGGCCCGAGGTGGTTGGCGGTAACACATGTCCTAAACGTGTTTCTTCCTTCCCATATAGTGTACTATGGTAGTACAGCTAATAGTAAAACCAGTGGTTTCACTTATATTTGACGTCCCAAAATGTGTATTGCCGCTATGAAATACTCAAATGTCTATAAATATCCTGAGGACGAAGCTTTAGCTCTAAATCTAAACGTCCAAATGCTAAATTTAAAAAGACGAAAATTTTTCGACTGTCACATGCTGCGCACATCTCTCGCACTTTTGCTACTACCTGAATAATCATTTATAATATAATTTCAAAAGCCGCCAGATGCTTTCAAATTTTTTTATTTTCGAGCTCAGTTATAAACTTCATGACATGGCAAAATATTTTTAATTAATTTTAAAAATAAAAAACAACCTTAAGGATTTTTTTTTATCATCATGTAATTAAATAATCAGCAGTAACTCAATGATTTGTAATTTCTATTAATAAATTTTGACTAATGATTAAACCGATTTACAAATTCAGAAATTTTTTTAAAATTGAACCAATAAATTTTTACATGACTGACATTTGCTCATATCATAGCCCAAAAAAATTTGAAATTCAAATTATCTTAATTTTGTATGATTTGTTTAAATAAAAAATTGAATTTAAAAAACGAGAAATTTGAAATTGAATGAAAAATTATTATTTATATTTCAACAAAACTAAAAATTTTTTCAAGAATTTCAAAAACTGAGTTTTTATATTTTATTTACGCTCGTAAAATCTCTGACTGTGAAAACATTTGATCTTGAAGCCACCTGGCGGATGCTTAAAAAACTAATCAAAATAAATATTGATATTTTTGAAAAAAAAAAAAATTTTCAGGCCAATTTATAAAATACAATTAAATTAAACAATTATAAAAAATATGTACTCATATTATCAATAATTATTAATAAAAATTTTAAATATTAATATCTATAACATTTCGAAGTCTAAAAACGATGTATAGCAAGACATTTAGATAAAAATCTTATTGATGGGAAGTCATAAGAAGATGAATTGAAGGCGGGAAGCAGTAAAGTATCATGTGTAGAATATATGTATGTATATAGCAATAGTTGATATCTGAGATGATGCGCGCATAAGATCTAGACGAACGAAAGCACGGAGCATCACATCCGCGATGCGACTAGTGTACTGTAGCGTAGAGTGTCTACTCTAACATTATGCGCCGATACGATACGAGCTCTTACTACACGCACGTGTGCGTACGACAAAACGCCGACTCTTGACACACGGCGTCACTGGTAGAGAGGGTGGGTGTCGATGGGGGTGCTGGTGGGGAGAAAACTTTTTTAAGTTAGCGTCTAAGTCGTATTCAGCTTCTCTACTCGTATGTACATATATATGTATATTTATATATATATAGCTACTGATGCAAGTAGTGGGGAACGTGGAACGAGGGTTGGCGGAGAGAGATGTGGGCGAGAGCGGTTTATTTCAAGCATCGCTCTGGCACTTCGCCCCGAGCTTCCTGAGAGCATCCTTGGATAAACGTCGGTCAGTGTCGCTCCTTGAATCACCTCAGAAGCTCTATCATATTAACTACTCATCAATCTTAATTAACATCATCATTAACACAATCAATTTTAAAAATCACGTGAATTAATAATTATTTAAACCAAAAAAAAAAATTTTGTGATGTGTGCCGTAATTTTGGGATTAATGTGACTGGCAGTGAATTATTTGTGTTAGTGATAAAAAAAAAATAAATAAGACTTCCGGTAGGGATTTTAATAATTTATAATTTTATAAACTGTGAGATTGATTGAAGATTTTAAATTAAACAAGACATAAATTTTATTTAACGTGATTTTATCAATTAAGTTTGTGGTAAGTCTTCTATATATTTTTTTTTTATGATCTTGGAGCAATAAAAAATTTTTAAATGTCTGATTAATAAATAAAAACAAGGCGGCAATTATTTCACTAAAAAAAAATTTTAAATAAAATAAAATAATTTGAATTGTACATATGTTATAATTATAAATGATGTATGTTGTTAGTAAGTCTTTATACAGAGTATATTTATCGTCGATAGAATTCACTTAAGAGATAAATAAATTGTACAATAGCAGTTCGTTAGTCCGCTAATTGATATCTTACGGTACAGTATTAGCTATTACGATTCCATCGATACTACGCGATTAATCCCAAGAAAGTTTACTATCATGATACTGAAGATTGCCGTCACCATAAACGATTAAATTTATTATTATTTAAAAATAAATCACGTATTAATTAAAACAACGAATTAAAAACATTAACGACAAATCTAATGAGTACCTTCGATGGCAATTGGATTTAATTTTACAACCATCTCTTTAAAAGTAAAAGCATTCATTATCTACGTCAATTCAATTAGTACTGCACTTATTTTGTCTATACATAGTTATATATAACCAACAGCCAGTTACAAGTTTTTTAAAAAATTTATTCTGTTAATTATTTAAATAAATAAATTACGAAATGATTTTTTTTAAATTAATGATTAAAATCTTTAAATAGTTGATTGACGTATTATCAGATATTAATAAAATAAATATTTAAAAATATATAATAATAAACAATGATCCAGTTCTGCGTGTAACTGACGTCGTAAATTCAATCACGTTATATCCCAGCGGGCTGAGTCACAGTTCAATTGAACTGTAAACTGTAAATTCATTTATAATCTTATATATTACACACCACTGACCTTATGAATTTTTAAATATTTAAAAATTCATAATTAATATTTAAATTACCGCGGGTTTTTTAAAACCACTAATTTAGAGACGTAATTTAAATTAAAAAGACATCGGTAACATTAAATTGAGAGTTGACCTGTAATAAGATTACAACTTAGATACAAACAAGCTTCCGGTTAATAAATTTAATAGCCAAGTAGTCTTGTCTTTAAATATATATGAGGGTACAAGGTAAATTTAAATGTAAACAGACCTTGAGTATAATTTGATTGCACCAAAAAAAAAGTTACTGAAAATTATGATTTAATTTAAAAAAAAATAATTCAATTATGGAATAAAAATGTATTTAAAATAATGAATTTATATTTAAACTCCGAAACAGTGTTACAGTTGTTCCGCTGTCTTATACTCTTCTAATCTCTTTGTTAGCCCGGGATTATATTAATGAATCAACTACTCTATAAATATATATAAGTATCAGATATATATGAGCATAATATCCTACTCCCTTTAGTACCCTCATGATACTGACATATTATATATGTAATGTAAGAGTAAGAAAGTACCACAGATGAGTCTGACAACAGAGTGTACAAGAAGAAGTCTGCGATTTATTTGACAGATCACACTACAGCCCGATCTACAAAACCGAACCCAACAACTCTCATTCATATGAATACAAAACACAACACAGAGCTCTGATTTTGATTTAATATCATATACTACACTGGAGTGGTTTATTTAATACATATACATATACATACCACATACATAAGACGATAATACAAGTGATTGTCGGTTAAACTTCTGTGAGAATATAATAATAGTTGTAAGTACTCTCAGTACCACCCAACTCTATTAAATATTTATTTTTTTTTATGCCCATTAATAAAAAACCAATAAATAAAAATATAATTAATTATTAATATAAAATGTATTAACGTCATTGACCTCTGCAAGTAATAATTGTCAGTAGAATGGATCGTTAGTTATTGCACAAAACGTACCGCGAGTTATGATACACTTTATTATGATCAAGACTATATCGAGATGAAGAAAAAAAAAATAATTAAAAATATGATGAAGAAGATTAATTATTATAAAAGTGCAACATTTTCACTCTTAGTTTAATTTATTTATTTTATTTTATTTTTTTTTATTACTACTGACTACTAGACAAGCGATCGCAGACGTGTAATTACTGTCGATACTGGTACTGAGGATTATTTTAAACGGCAAAAGATTCAATTTTCTCGGGAATTAATTTACGTTTATAAATCATGACTTTATGTCTATTGAGATGATATATAAATCCTTAAACTCACACTTGTACATGTAAATTAATAATTATTAATTTATAAATTTGAAAAAAAAAAAAAAAATTATATTTAATTTTTACATATTTTTTTTGAGGTATTTAGATATTTTTAAGCAGTCGTTTAAAATAAATTTCGGCTTTTAAAATAACTGGGAAAAAAAATAAAAGATTTTAGAGAAGAGTGGGGAGATATGAGTAAAATAATAAAAATAAAGTTACATAAAAAAATGTATTTTCGAGAAACTAAATAGATTTAGTAAGCGGTTAGTAATTCAGTAATTCAGTGGAAGATTAGTCTATTATATTACACAGCGGTCTGGAGTTTAACGATGAACTTAACGACCTGACGGTCAAGATTTAGTCGGTCGCCGAGCGAAAATAAATTAGCCATAGTCCTGTGACATGTTTAAATATATACACATACACAACATATGAGACGTTTGTATTAAGATGAATAATATACATTAAGATTTATATATGTTTGCTGGATAAGTCAAGTGTGAGGTAAAATGGGCCAGACATAACAAGGCGGTATAATAATTTTTTGTACTTAATTTTTTATAAGAATATTTATAAATTTTAAGTATTTTTAAAATTTTTTCACATACGCGACTTGGCTGCAGTTCAAAATATTTCTTGATAATAAAATCATGTAAATAATTTTATTTTAATTATAAATGACCCATTTAGAATCCATAATTTATGCAAATGTAAATTTAATAAAAAACATGTTAATAAATAAAGATATTTAAAAAATGTAATATATAATCCGCGGGTAATATTTTGTGGACAATTGTCGTTGATTGCGCAATTAGTTGGTTGATGACAGAAGAATAAGGCGAGCAAGAATGCGTGAGTAAAATAAAAAAGCTCCCAATAAAAGTAAAATAAAAATAAAAATAAGTAACTGGGTGTAAATCAAGCGTAGCCGCTTCACGGAATCCAAGTCATCTGTCTATATCTTTAACACACATACCAACTTAAATGAGTCCCAACATACCCTCTCCAGACATCAGCAGCTAATGCCGTAATATACACACTCAGTTGAATAATTCGCGATACTCTACACTAGTTACGCATTTTCATATATCTACGATAATCGACATGTCTTGGATGTCAACGATCTGCATTCAAACATGTAAAACCACAAGACCACATGCTTCGATGCTTACAATAAAATAAAATTAATAATGAAAATAAATAAAAACGATAATGATGAAAAACATACGCGCACGAGCCCAACTAATTCGTTCTGATGCATCTTACATATATATATATATATATATATATATATACATATTATCGTCCCGTCTTTCACGCTAATTACTCTTGCTCGTTGTCCGTAATAACACTGAAAGCTTTCTCAACCGTAAAAGTTCAAGTTCTTCATGCGAGTCATCACTTAAAAAAAAAAATTACCAACAGAACAAAAATTCTCAATAAAAAAATAATTAGATTATAAATAGAATAAAATGAAAAATAATTTATTTTTGTCTAGGTTTTTATACATATGTGAGATTATTGGTACGAGGGATTAGAAGTAAAAAGATAAAAAATTTAAAAAATAGTTAACGAGACAGATGGAGAAGACAAGACAAGAAAAAGTAAAGCAAAAGTTGTGGTAACAGGTTATTTGCTTAAGCTTTTTTTATTTATATATGTGGATATATGAGTATATATATTATTGTATATCGGTGGTGTAGCAAGCAAAACCTGAATACTTTTCGTGACCAGGTGGGTCCTGTCAGGCGTCCGTATTTCACGCTTCATACTTAACTCGCGGACGTGTATGATACAGATCCATACGTATATTTATAAATATAAATATACATAAAGGATTGATAGGTATATAGATGGGTTTCGAAGATCATTATCCAACCACAGAAGCAACCACTGGTCTTATTTCCCATTTAAATCGAAATCTTAACACCGATTGACCAATAAAAATACCGATAAAATCAATCTTCTTTTTTTCGTGTCTATTTAAATATAAATAACAGCTAAACTATAAAAGATACTGCAAAAAGTCATATAAACACTTTTGTTCGCGATTGAATTTACTAAAAAAAACTCCCGAGACTAATGTCGCTAAAATTAATAGTTCGAGCATGAGAAGCAATTGAATGAAATAGATTTTTTTTATTCGAACAAAAAGTTATACAGTAGTCATTTCTATTTTTTATATAGATATATATAATATGTAATTCCAGACATAATTAAAAGCCACTGGGCATTTGAAAAAAAGAACCACTCAGCGTTCCAGATAGACTTCAAGGTTCTCAAGTCACTTTTTTTTGTAAATATAAATCTTAAAAGTAACTTCTTTAACTGTTCCTGATTCACATGCTCGAGAAGACGGAATCCCAGGCACGCTTTCATTCCCGTGGGATCGTGTCACATACACTTAAGCTCAAACTTAACTTTACTATTTTTTTCATATATATATAAACATTTTTTTTTGTTTATAATTAATATTTTTTATTCTCATTTATGTCCTCCCAATCGGCCACCCTCGACTCTCCCTCGTACAGATACGCGAGCACATGAACAACATATTAAATTATATATACATGAGTTGCCGTGTGGATTTAAAGCATATTCATACATATATACATATATACATATATGTTATTCGATGCCAATCGAGATTAAACAGACTCAACTCGCTGGTTAAAACTCTCTACTCTCTCTCAATGTTCTTATTATTCACGTGTTAGCGACAACCACTTGAAAGCCCTACAAGGTCTGGGATTTATATTGCAGACAGTAGATTAATATAAATAAATTGATACTCAAGACACGGTTATTAATATTATAATTATAATTATTATTCAAATTAAATTTCTATTGTTATAAATAAGAAGGTACTGAAAGAATATGTACCGAAAATAAATAAATAATATCTCACGGTACTCGATTTATTCCCAGAAATCTTATTAAATTTAGTCTTAATCAGTATGAGACCGCGTACAGCAATAACCAACCACGATATGTTATGCTCACGATGAGTTTAATTGGCGGAACTAGCGCAACGAGGTCGAGTGATTGGCGAGTTGGTTTTTTTTTCATGCTAAAGAATCAATAAGGATTATAAGATAAGATGATGACAAACACGCAAACTGTTGCTATGGATTATAAAGAAATTTATTTTGTTTAATTATAAATTTTTTTTCCCGCATTTTGTAAAAAGGAACCTGGGCAAAATGGAACACCATTTTGGCCGTCAAAATTTTTTTTTCTGGTTAAAAATTCTTAGTTATGGTTTTTAAAAAATCGAGGGGCAAGTTGGTTAGCCCGAATAGTTGGATCAGTTCAAAATTTTTTTCTGAAAAGTGACCCATTTTACCTCAATATCAGTTTTTGACATTTTTCTATAAAATAATTCAGAAAACACTTGAAAAAAATTTTTCTTTTTTTTACTAAAAGTTTTGAATTTCGCGCGTTGTCTAGGCTGGTCAACTTGCCCTCAGTAATTTAAAAAAAAAACTATGGATTGTAAAGAAATTGATTTTATTTAATTAAAAATTTTTTTTTACCGACATTTTGTAAAAATGAACCTGGGGCAAAATGGAACACCATTTTGTCTGTCAAAAATTTTTTTTGTAGTTAAAAATTCATAGTTATGGTTTTTGAAAAATTGTGGGGCAAGTTGGTTAGCCCGAATAGTTGGGTCAGTTAAAATTTTTTTCTGGAAAGTGGCCCATTTTACCTCAAAGTCAGTTTTTTACAATTTTCAATAAAATAATTCAGAAAATAAACACTTGAAAAAAATTTTTCTTTTCTTTACTAAAAGTTTCAAATTTGGCGCAATTTCGAGGCTGGTCAACTTGCCCCGAGTAATTTAAAAAAAAAAACTAAATTTTCTAATTTTATCCCAGAATTTCTTAAATTAAAAATTACTAAGATAATTTATAATCAGAGCCTTAGTAATAAAAATAAAAATACAAAAATTGATTTATAAAATTAAACAATATACTTTTATTATACAATTGAATGCTCCAATTCACATGCGCAATTTAAAGTTATATTATTGAATTACATTTGTCATTTAAATTATTCACTTACTCTATTCCAGGGTCGAGTGATTAGAGATGCATCTCGTATATATTTTATATCATACAACTATACGTTTGCATGTAATAAAATATATAGAGCAAGTATTTCGTTAAGCATTTGAATTTCTTCGGTATGCCCTATACTACGTAATGTTTAATGTAATTCAATTAATTATCGATTTATATTTATACTTTTATTCTTATCATTAAGCTTTAATTATTATTATACTTGGTTATTAATATATATTCATTAATAATATCTATTTCTTATTGGAGATATTAATAGTATAATTTCTTGTTGGCGTTTTATCGGTAATCTCGGGTCTTAAGTATACACGTGGTTGAAAAAGATGACTTAAAGATGATTGCTCATCGATCAAATCATCTATATATATGTATGTATGCGGATATAAATCTGTAGGCGTTGTGGATATCATTTTAAAGAGTCGCGTGTCGTGGACACTTAATAACAGTGAAATGAATGCAGGTGGATTTTACAAGACCGCCTATAGGGACCGCGAATTAAAAATATATTTTATATTAATGATGTCATTAAACTGGATAAATTTAATGATACAACATTTTTTATTTTATTATTTTTATGATAAAAACTTAATTATCCAAAAGTACGGCCTTACTATTTTTGGCGGTAAAAATTCAAAAATACAATTTTTTTAAATTTTTGATTTATTCTGAGAAATAAAAAATAAAACGAGTTGTTTTTATCAGCTTACAGATTTTCATCTGGAAAATTATTGGAGAAAAATTTTATGAGACATAAAATATTTTTCACAGAAATGGGGAAAATTTGAAAAAAAAAGTTTTGAAAAATGACCAATTGAATATTGAGAATTTAATTAAAGTTAAAAATTGAATAGTAAAAAATTAGTGAGGTAATTTTGAATAATTGTTGTAAAATTAATTGATTAAGTGAAATTACCACGAATTTGTTTGTTTGAAAAAAAAAATTTAATATAAAATTCTCACGTATTTTTTGAACAATTCCCCGATTAGCTATTGTACATTATATTGTCAAAAATAGTGTATAATTCTCCTCAGAATATATATGTAGACATAAAAGATTATTGTTAAGCGAGAGTCAGTAGTGAGTAGTCGTTAAAAGTACGAATCATGTGGGTTCATTCTTACTAATAAAACTTGTTTGTCTGCACGCGTATTTTATGGTGTATAGTTTGTAGAATAAGAAGCAATTGGAGTTTAAATTTCGTTGGAGTCAAAGCGACCAGGAAAACTAATTCTTTGTTTGCCACTCTGTATTCATAAAAAATTTTTTTTTCTACTTTCATAAATTCAAATTCGACCCCATATTCAAATCCAATTCTTGTCTTTTTTTATTTTTTTTTTAACTAAAAATAAATAAATGAAATTGAAACTTTTGGAAGTGAGTCACGATGGTAACGTCCTCCAAATACTAAATTTTCATTCTCTTCACATATTTTTTTCTTTACATTTATTTTTCTTTTCTTTACTTTTCTTTATTACTATAAATCGTTTGCATAAACACCCACGAATGTTTTTTTTAAATTTTTTTTTCCACCGGATCTTCGAGTATTTGTTAGTTTTTTACCGTAAATTATAATAATACTTTACAAAACTGCTTGTAAAAAAAAAAAAGTAAATAAACAAATCCATAATTTTTAAAAATAAGTTGCAGTATTAACCCGATAGGGTCAAAGTTCAAAATGTCACGTGTCTTTGTCACTTCCGGCGCCGAAAATAATAATAAAAACCACATTACAATTTCCTGCTTCATGTATTGATTATAAATTAATATTTAACTCCTAATTAACCATTAAAAAAAAATTTAATTTTCATATTTATTTTCTCCTAAAGCTTTATAAATATATGCTTTAGTTTCAAACCGTAAAATTATTCTTAGAATTAAAATTAGTCTCAGGAAAAGCGTCCTGCCAATGCTAACGTTGTTGCTCGTTAAGAAGGAAGCTCTCTAATGAACCAGACCTTTAATGCACTGCAGATGCGCTTGTACTTGAGAAAAAAATATTCGTTTAAATAAAAATAAAACTATTTTTTTTTTAAATTTAAAAATAATGAGATAAATAAAAAAATTAAATTAATGATGCAGATTAGAATTTTTTAAATTAAACTGACTTAAGTGGATGCTAATTATCTGCATTATTATTGTAATTAGATAAAATAAATATGAATTTTTTTTTTTATTTAATGTGTACTCTGTTGATAAAAAAATAAAGATTCAAGATCATTAGTCCGGTATGTAATGTCTGAGATGTCCCTCGGGTCAAGCAAACTCTTCATGAACACATAATGCACTCACTGCGTGTAATATAATATAAGGGACCAGTGGATTATTACGAGCACTATACTACATTATAACATTCTCTCCAATACATATGATAGCGAATAATTTATCCATGTATGTGTACATGTATATGTATATGTATATGTATTTCTACATATGAGTAAGTAACAAGCAGGCAAAGTAAAAGAGTCTGGTATCGAGTAGTCTCGAGACTATATCTACTCTTGAGAGTAAAAAGCAAGAGAGTGACCACTACCGTCTGCGGCTGTTCTATTCAGGAAACGGTCCATTACGATGATCAGACGATGTACGCGTGCGGAGGAGCGTGGCCCACTCGTTTCACTATCGGTGGGGGCAAAGGCTCGGATTTTTACGAGCTAACGTGTTACATTAAGTCGCCACTTCCCATCTTGTTTCCTCATCTTAAGTTTTTTAAATTTCCATTTTAAAATAATAAAATTGAATCTTTCTACACTTTACTATCATACACGATCACACATTTTTTTTTTTTTTTTTTTTTGTATTTACGAGAGATAAAAGAGGAGATAGTAAGTATACAATCAAGTTCAATGCTAAGTTACCTGAATTGATAAGGTATCAATGGACGTGTAAACAAGCGATTATAAATACAATAATTATTTAGATTTATTTTTTTATGGATTTTCGACCCTAGTAAACGTACCATGACGTCGGGATGTTTTTCCGGAGTTAAAAAAAAATTTACTGGACCCAGCAGATGTTTGAAGTTACATAGGAAGTGGGGAGATGTTATGTCTTGGAAACGGAAACTGTGGCGCCGGCGATTAGTTGCTTTGCAACTTTTTTATTTTTTAATTGAAAATAGTTTTTATAAAAAATAAAAAAACACTAAACATAAGGTTTCAATTAAATCCTGATCTATGTAAATTTTTTTTCGCACAGAAATCAGTTGATTTTTACTTGAAGACCGCGGAAAAATATTTAAAATTTTAATTACACGTAAACTACACGAGATACGACAAAAATGTATATAAACAATTTTGTAGGGAATTAAATTTACTACAAAAAAGCTCCTGAGAATAATTGCGATAAAATCAATAGTTTAATCACGAGATGCCGTGAAAATTTTATCTCAGCTACAATCCGTGAGTAAACTTACGTTTCTTAAAACTTTAACACTAAGACAAAATTATCACTGCACAAATATATATATATATACATATACATAAGGTACCTTAGTCTTATTTACCTGCGATAGCGTGCAGATAAAAAAGTTACAAGGCAACACGAGGGTAAATTTGAAAAAAAAAAAAAAAAGAAAAAAAAATTCAAATGAGCATTCTCTGACTGCACCGATGATAAATATATATTCTAATAGCGTAAGCAGCCAATAGTGATTGTTATGTACGTGTGGTGTGAAAAGGCAACGCACGTACATTTATATATACATATATATTTATTATTATATATAAAATCGTTTCTTTATGCTCGTCACGGGTATTATCTATGGTCGGTAAAGCGTAGGCGAGGTCCCACTGTCCCAAGCCAGACCCAAGTCAAGACCCAAGATGGTTTGTTGAATGTTTTAACTCATGATTTAGTACGCATTAGACAACGAAAATGGATTGAGAATGCACACTACCATTACATACTTCCATTATATGTGTGAATTATTTGTGAACCGTTAGACAATGCAATCTAACGCCTACTTTAGCTAACAAAAGACCGTGAGCGTTTCTTTTTTAACCGCCCAACTATCAGTGCGTTCGTACCTATGCATTTAGCGCTTGCATTTGTGTACCTCCGTACATTAGAAACTTAAAACACAAGTTTATGTTTGCTATTTATTTTCACATTTTTATGCATGTGCATGCAGATGTATGTGCGCATAAGTTTGTGTAATGTAATTTTGAAAAAAACGGCATGTGGTTTGGCGCGAGCTGAAGAACAATCTCGAGGATTTAAACGCAAACACGTGGCGCAAGTACAATTTAATAATTTTTTGAAAATTACACTTTTTTTAATTATATTTCAAATAACGAACTACTTGTGGGCTTAAAAAAATTTTGTTATTTGAATTTAAATAAATAATTTTATGGTTTTTTGGCAGTAAAAGTTTAAAAAAAATAGAATATTTAAATATTAAGACCACCCTAGTGTTAATGAAAAGTATAATCTAATCCTAATTCGTGTTGTGAGTCAGTAAAAATAATAAACATATATGTATGAGAAAGAGAAAGAAATGAAGAGAAAAAGACCTTCGATTCAACTATAATTCGAGGTCTATCTCCATAAGTCTAGACTCTAGACAAAAATAAAAAAAATTAATCCTATTATTATATGTAATTTCGAAAATTGTTTTGAGTTTATTCAATAGATAATAATTTCCTCTGTTCAACTTTGCATTAACGTTTATTATTAAACTCACTGATTACTTATTAATCTACAATAGATTTGTTATTAAATCACTATCACTATTAATTATAAAAATAAAAAAATTTCTTCTCTTTAATTACAAAACACTTATAGAGTAACTAAAGATTTATAATGCATTATGCAATTTTAAAACGGACGTGCGTACGCGGAAGAATAAATTTATTTCCGGTTCAATAGACGCAATTACACATTTTTATTGTACGTGAAAATAATTTATTTGATTGAAATATTATTTGGTTTCTATTAATATGATGAAATTGATTTTGTAATAAGAGATAATTTGAAAAAAAAAAAAGTTGAAATCGTATTTTTGATACTTAAATTAAATAAACGTGTTAATTTTATCATAAACGTTTTATTTTTATTTATACGGTTAGAATTTTTTTTTTATTTACGTGGGATTTTTTTTTTACGGTATAAATCTCAGTTAAACCTATTTTAATATTCTGATATTTATCTTAGGTTATTATTATGAGATTTTCATTTGATGGAATTAAAAACGATTTTGAATAATAAAAAAGAGAAAGCCCTTAATCCTTTTGAAGGCATTGACTCTTTAGAATTATTATTATTACTATTAAAAAAAAAAAAAAATTTTTTTAAGTCAAATCAAAGTTTAAATCAAAATAACTTATGAATTATTGAGTCTATGAAAAAAGTTAAAGAATTATTTTTTTTAGCAAATTTAATTCTCTATAAATTTGTACTCATATATTTTTGTCATATTTTCAATAGAAAACTTGTAATTTAAATTTTAAGTATCGAATTTACAATTTTATTTAAAAATTTGACACAATAAATAATATTTGGTCTTTAAATTAAAATTATGACTAAACCATCAAAAATATGACAAAAATATATGAATACAATTTTATAGGAAATTAAATTATCTACAAAAAAGCTCCTAATGATTTTATCTGTCAAGTCAATAGTTTCGGCGCAATTTAAATTTTTGGGAAAAAATTTGTTGTTTTTGTTTTATTTCCAAAAAAAAATTTATTTCAGATAAATTTTTATTACATTCTGATTTGTTACGTCAGAAATTTAATAGAAAACCTAACCCGTAACAAATTATGACATACGGCATTGATAATCTAGTATAAAATGAATTTGTAACGCATTAACAAATTTTTAAACGTCCGTATATTTATTTATATTCAAATATTTTTCACCCGAGTAAATGTAAATATTTAAATAAAAATCCTAAAAGTATTTATAATAATATCTATTACATGCTCGATTAGATACGTTTATTTTCGACAAAAAATAACAAAAATAACGTTAAATATTTGAATGAATATTTTTAGAGAAAACATGTATTCAAAATAACATGAAAGGGTAAAAAAAAAAACACGTCAGATTTTTCTTAGGTAAAAAAAAAATGACAAGAGCACAATAAGATTTTAGAAATAATTTGTTTTAAAAGCCGAGGATTTTTTTGGGCTTTGCCAAATGCATTAAAAAATAAATATTAATGTATATATATTATAAAGTTGATGACGTATACTAAGCTTTTAAGCTTGATATATATGTGATGTATTTTGTCGGAAAGATAAAATGACAATTAGTGTAAATTTAAAAAATATTATTCAAATTTATAAATAAATTGGCGGGAATTATTTTTAAGTGACAACTTATTTATTTTATTTTAACTCGCGATCAAGGGGATTGCGGATGAATTATCATTTGTTCTTAATCTTAATAATGATAATAATAAAAAAAAAAATAATGGAATGCACTTTCTCCCTCGCAAAATTTAATAATAAAATGCCTCTTTTATACGACTATTTTAGTTTATGGTTGTAAACACTCGCGAGTGTCTCATCTTGGTCTTTGAATTTCGGGTGCTTTAGTTCTCATCTTATTCGAGTGTTGTATGCGGCTTTAAACGCACGTGTTACTCTACACAATATCTCATAAGAATAAGGTATATTGGGTAGAATGAGAAAGAGATAAATAAGTGTAAGATGAAAAGAGAAAGCGTAAGTGCAAGAATGAGATGAGAATAATGTAGACGGGGTTTTATGAGTGCATTTTCACTTTTGGATGCTAGCCAAAAATTTTCTGGTCTGGAAAATATTATATGGGGTATCTATTCCCCAGAATTGGATCGAGTAGTTGAGGTGCCGAGAAGAAAAATATATATTTAATTATATAGTATGTCTTTAAATAGAAGGTTGCGCCCACGATTTAATTTAATGTTGTTGTAAATATTAACTTTGGGTTTTATATTTTTTTTTGCAGACTTACAAGGCTCATGTTGCAGCTTAGTTGAATTTTTAGTGTGTGTGCATCCAGACAGGATGGCGGTTCAAAATTACAGATTTTATATCACCCTTCTGTTATTATTACTTGGGATTTATTCTGTCAATACACGAATTATTCGTCTAGGTGAGTTTATTATTTAACTATAAAAATATATCAGGATATGTGACTGATAAAAATTCATCTGTTGATACTTTTCGTAAAAAAAAAATTATTCGAAAATTTTCAATGAAAATCAAACGGTAGAAAAAATATTATTTTGAATTTTTGAGAAAAATTTGAACTCCAGTTCTATTTTAAGAAACCAATAACCGATAATTGATAAAAAATTACTACCTAATAAAAAAAAAAAAGTTTTACGTTACTTATAAATAGAGCCAGGATTTTTGCGTTAATTTAAAAATAACAATTAATAATTAGTGGTGTGAATTTTTTATATTACGGTGAAAATATTGGTCTTATTAAAAAAGTTTTCAAACAAAAGTTGTAGGAAATTTAATTTTCTAAAAGAAATGTCTCTTATGATTTTCGTATACGACCAATATTTTCACCTTAATTTGAAAATTAAAATTCATAATGAATGATTCAAATTTTTGTTAATTATGAAAATCGTAATTTTGAAATTACGGCTTTGTTATTAGTCCTAAGAAAAAATTATAAGAGACATTTTTTTTAGAAAATTAAATTTGCTACAACTTTTGTTTAAAAACTTTTTTAATAAGACCAATATTTTTACTGTAATTTGAAAATTAATGAATGATTCAAATTTTTGTTAATTATGAAAATCTTAATTTTGAAATTACGGCTTTGTTATTAGTCCTAAGAAAAAATTATAAGAGACATTTTTTTTAGAAAATTAAATTTGCTATAACTTTTGTTTCAAAACTTTTTTAATAACACCAATATTTTCGCCGTAATATCAAAAACTTGACACCATTAATTTCAAAAATAAATAAAAAATCTTGTCCTTACTTATAACTAATTCAAAAAATTTCTGAACCAATAATATGTTTGCAAATTAAATTCTGACAGAATTTATATCCAGTAATTTTTTAAAATTTATCACAAATAATTAAAAGTTTTTCAATTAAAAAAAATTAAAATTTAAAAGGACATAAATAAATTTTATATTAAAACCCATTAACACTTTTTTTTCTTCATAAATATGAGATGGTAATAATTTTAATAAAAAACAAATTACGTGTTTTCATCGAGTCTACAGAGGCAAGAGCATCAGAAAATTCCCACCCAGGAATCATGAATTATTTCACTTCTTTCGTTATAATACCTCCCATACTATATCTCTACACTACACTAGTCATTTATATACATATATAACATATAGTAGTGTAGCTAAATCTCATAAAGCGATCAAATTTCCTCCAGCACTTGATACAGCCTCCAAGAAGATCTTCAGTAGCGATTTTATAACCAGCAGCAACATTAGGATGATGAATCTTGCCCGCAGGGCGCAAAAAATTTTTTTATTCAAAAAACAAAAAGAATAAAAATAAAATTCTTGATCTTGTCTATGAGATAAATCACATTCACAGCACCAAGAATTATAAAATACATTTAACATATAACATATGTATAAATGTTAACGTATGGGTGCAACTACACTGATGATGATATAAATAAACGCAACAAATTATTATGGAGATTAATTGAAGATCTATTGAATAGAGCATAAATTGCAGTCCATGGCCAATCATTAGAATTTATGCAGCTAATAAATCCGACAGTCTCTTTCTTCGTCTTTATTGTTATTATTATTGTTAATTTTTTTTTTTTATTCGCCATCTCTTTTCCATTCTCTCTTGAGCTGTGTTGTATACCCCAGTGTCTTATAAATTAACCAACATTCTTAAACGTATAGATGCGCAAAAGCTTCTGAGAATTATTTGTCCCAAGCAACGGTAATCCGAACACTGTTATAAATAAATTTATATATATTATATTCGCGAACGTGAGTCGCGTTTGTTTATGAAAAAAAAATTCCAATGCAGATTTATATTAAAAATAGTTTTCATCGGCTATTTTATTATAATAAATTTAATGTCGATAAGTGATTCAAATCGGTCCTTGTTAAGCAGATCCATTAAAAAGAAATTTACCGACGTCTTTTTTATAAATTATTAAAATTCATATTTAATTTACTGAATAAATTTATTCCACTAAAATTATGATAATCAAAAGCAAGATAAAATTACCCATCGTACCTCATCTTGAATTTTTAACTAATGCTACTTATTAAATTTTTATTTTATTCAAAAGTTTAAAAATATTTAATTGTCCAAAGACCCTGACATTTAGGACGGTTAGAAAGCTCGTCAAGACATCTGGTCCACAGATCCACCCACGATCGACTTGTCATCCCAGTTCAGTAACCATAGTCACCCATAAACACAATATATATACATAAATATACATATACATATGAGAAAAATTCGTCGAAGACAAACTAAACTAAAAGTTAAACCTGTGCCTGCGACTCACATGTGTCTATTTCTTCACCCTAATATATATCACTACAACAAACCTTTTCCATACCGCCAACAAAATAACCGTCAAATTGTATTCATTATTTATTTCATTACAATAATAAATAATAAAAGTAAAAAAAAACTATTTAATATAATTATATACGAGAGACCTACAGTCACTACGTGACTGCTCGAGTATTACGACCAAATTTATTAAATATCATTTGAATCTAATTTTTTATTAAAATTTCTACTCTAAAATTAACTCTAGAATTTATTTTTTATTTTTATTATCATTGAGATTTAATGAGAAAAATTTGATCAAATCTGGTCAAATTTTTTTCTATTAGTCGTCTAATATATTTTTTTTCACTGATACCAAATCTACTGGATGATACTTTCTGCAATAAATTTCGTAACAGTCACAATCAGGATAGTAACAGTTACCATCAGGATGGTAATATTTACTATCAGGATGATAACAGTGACTATCAGGATGGTAATATTTACTATCAGGATGATAATATTTACTTCTACAATAAATTTCGTAACAGTTACTATCAGGATGATAACAGTTACTATCAGGATGGTAATATTTACTATCAGGATGATAATATTTACTTCTACAATAAATTTCGTAACAGTTACTATCAGGATAGTAACAGTTACCATCAGGATGATAATATTTACTATCAGGATGATAATATTTACTATCAGGATGATAATATTTAATTCTGCAATAAATTTCGTAACAGTTACTATCAGGATGATAACAGTTACTATCAGGATGGTAATATTTACTATCAGGATGATAATATTTACTATCAGGATGACAATATTTACTTCTGCAATAAATTTCGTAACAGTTACTATCAGGATGATAACAGTTACTATCAGGATGGTAATATTTACTATCAGGATGATAATATTTACTATCAGGATGGTAATTTTTACTATCAGGATGGTAATATTTACTTCCGCAATAAACTTCGTAACAGTTACTATCAGGATGATAACAATTATAATTTCTGATGGTAACTGTTACCATCTGGATTATAAATATAACTATTTAGAATAATAATAATAATAATAATAATTAACTGTAGTTAACATACAGGATTGTAACAATTACTATAAATATGGTGAATATTACAATCTAGATGGTTTATACAATAATCTAGATAATATTTATTACTATCTGATTGATGGTAGAAATTTTTACCATAACTAGATAGTAACTCCTATTATTTAATTTTCTGAGTGTAGAAGACATGGCATAAACTAAATTTTTTTAATTTTCTTTTCATTATACAAATAATAGTTATATATATTCCTCATATTCAGTGACAGAATAGTTAAAATATTAATTTATTTAAAGAAAACAAGTATGATCGTTTTTTTTTTCCCGCGTAATTTGAATGTAATTCGAATGATAGATTAATTGATTTTATCTCGATGCTTGGAAATAAAAAATTTAAACCATGAAAAGGCACAAATTCAAGTCAAGACCTTTCTCATAGAACCAAATTTAATAACATTAACAAATTCTATCATATATATATATGGCTGGAACAAAATTTTTCTTGTTCTCTTAATAATATAGATTACACTTACAATAAATATTTTATTATGATTACACGCAATTGTTCAATTGTACGGTCATTGAATGTCTTCTCTTTGCCATAAAAATATCTTTCGACTCTACTGTATTTTATTTATACAAATTTGAATATTTATTTATACTGCTAATATTGAAATTTTTTCATTTTTATAATTATGTTTATATATTTATTTTTTTTTTATAAACTAAGAAAAAAAAAATTCAATATGGATGAGAGGCACTGCTACAATCCTTTGTCTATTAAATGTATTCAATGGCGTAATGGTGGTTAATGTTGTCAATTGTACAATGAAAGAAATGGCGGGACGCGATTTGACGAGCTTGAGATATATATGTATATGTATATATGTATAAATAATGATGTGAGACAAGAGGAGAATCTTTTAAGCAAGACATCTGCTACTTTACCCTTCTTTAATTCGTTAATCTCAGTAAAAAAAAAAAATATATTTATATATATAATTTATTTTATTATTCTATTGTTTTAAATTATTTCAATGCCTCCATTTTATATTTAATAATATTCTATTAACATCCATATGATGTTTAAATTTTTTTTTAAAGTTAAGGTAAAAATCCCATGATTCTGAAGAAAGCAGACAATAAGTAATTTTCGGATTTTTTTTTTTCAACAAATTAATTATAAAAAAATAAAAACTAAAAATATGCACATGTAGAAAATTTAAAAAACTACAGGTGCAAATTTTTCAAATATTTTTTTTTTATAATTTACTATTTTAAAAAAAATCCAAAAATTATTAGATGTAAGCTAACTTTAGTATCATAAAAATCCCACACTGTAAAAAATTAGCAGACATCAGACAAATTTAAAATTATAAATAATTAAAAAATGAATATTTCAAAAAAATACACTTATTAATTTCAAAATTTTTTAAATGTGCATTTTTTTTAAATTTAATTTTATTAATTATTTATAATTTAAAATTTGTCTGATGTCTGCTACATTCAACTTCATTTAATTTAATATTGAAACTCCGAGTCTGAGTGAAATTAACTCCTAAAAAGTGTCAATTTTAATTCTAAAACTCCGAATCGGACTTAATGTAAATTTAAATAAAATCCAAATCACTCCACTGAAAAAACAAACTTTGGATTTACTCCATATGCTCCGAATTTTTCTTAAACTCCAGAACTCCAAATGACGAAGTAAATTCAAATTGAATTAAAATCCACATTCACTCGAAATTCACTCCCAATTTTTTACAGTGCAATTAGTGACCCAATAAAAAATGAGACATAATAATAATAATTATTTTTTTTTTAATTTCGTCGACTGTTTCTACTACTAGTACCCTGTCAATAAACGCGCCTTTTATTTTATTCACTTACTAATTAAAAAAAAAATTAGCGGTTTAATTAACATCAGAAAATAGTTTTCACATTTAAAGTCTGTTACTTTGTTTATTATTATTATTATTTTTTTTTTTTGTGGCTAGACAATAACTCGAGTTACGTGAAGTCGCGTAAAATTGACACCGCAAAATTTCTCTTTTGCAATTTAAAAAAAATTAAAAAAGGTAAACAAATAAAATAAAAAAAAAAAAAAAAAAAATAGCAAAGAAGTAAAACTAAAGACAAGTCAAATTTATTTACGGCCGGCACGTGCCTTCAGAGAGTTATAAAGCTTTAGTTTTAAATTTAGAACTTGCGCGATACGAGAGTGAATATAAGAACGTCTACCTCAATTCTATGTACGGATAGTCTCGATACAATACTTATTTTTATTATTATTAGTATAGATTGTTATTATAATTACAATTATAATTATAATTATAAAAGATTTATTGAGAGTAAGATTTTTTAGTTGGATGTTAATTTTGTTTGTTATAAAATTTGTTACTTTGTAAGTTAAATTGAATTTAAAATAACCGGATGTTTTATTATTTTTTACTGTTCGGTTTAAAGAAAAGATGATGCATAAACATTAATTTAGAATCAGCTGTCGAGGCACGTTGTGTCGTTGTGACTCGTATGTAATGATAGCAACGAATATTTTGTCGCGATTGGGCTGCTTTCGTAGAACGACTAAAATTTAACCTGGAAATAGTGACAGGAATGGAAGATGATGATGATGATGATGATCGAGTCTGACTTGAAAAAACAAACGCGCTTTCATTTATACATTATCATCGCAACCCTAAATGTCGCTTAATACTGACAGTTTTTTTTTTTTTAAATCTTTATTATTTTAGTTTCTATACCTAAACATGAGACCAACTATTTCACACAGTATTTTAAATTATAAATGATTACACAGCATAAAAAAAATTATGCTGGGCATTAAATTAAAATTTTTTTACTTCTATGCGACATAACTTTTAAACTATTAATTTTACGGCACTTTAAGTGATAAACAAATTTTTAGAAAATTTAATTCTCTACAAAATTTATTCCATGTAAATTTTTCATATCTTTATTACTTTACAAGATATGTTTATTTTAAGTAAGAGAAATTTTAAAAAGTCACGTTAAAAATTTATGATAATAAACTTAGCAGACATTTAAAAATTTTTTGATTTTTTTTTAACAAAAAAATACAAATTTTAAAAAATTGCACGGATAGTTTATGAAATTTGTGACATGTGCATTTTTTTAGAAATATTTTTTTTCATTATTTATCTGTTAAAAAAAATTTTTTTCATTTCAAATGTCTGCTAACTTTACTATCATTAAAAATTTCAATATACTGAAAATGAAAAGGAATTTAAAAAATAATAGAAATTTGATTTTTTTAAGCCTTTTTGAGACAAAATTAATTGAAGCCAAAAAAAAATTTTTTTTAGTAAAAAAATTTCAATTAGAAAAATTTATTATTATTTTTTTTTGTCTATCTTAAAAATATATAAAATCTATTCTGGCGTCTACAGATGCTTCATGACATCATTATCTAAATAAGCAAAAAAAAAAAAAAAAAAAAAAAAAAAAAAAAAAAACATTGCGTCTAATGATGACAAAAAAATGTTCAAAAATTACCCATAGCAAAACAAAAAATAATAAAATGAAGGAATAAAATAAAATAAAAAATCAAAGACATTAAAATATGTGAAAAAAAAAAAATTGTGTACTCAAGTACTCACTAAACGACTAAGTGATTTATATTATAGTGGTTTAAAAAAAATAAAAATTACGTAAAGAAAAAAAAACTAGAGTAAATTCAAAATCACGTGTGATCCAGACGTTGAGTTAAACAGCAGTAGTATATACCAGCAAATAAACTCAATCGATTTGAGAAACTCGAGGGTCTTTTTTAACAACGAAACTCACTGTTTAGCATCTGAAGCACAGGATGTTTGTAAAGTTTCGTAACAAAGTCAGAGAATGGAGTTTAATAATAAATAGACGTGTCACAATGTAAGAGGATTAAAATAAATTAAAAAACGAAACAAAAGTTTAAATTAAAAAAAAAAAAATACAGAGAATGGCGCGAAGTGTTAAGAATTTGAAAGAATAAAAACAATAGTAATTGAGCAAAGCGTTTCGAATCGAAAGAGAAAATCATTGATGATGTAAAACCGAGAATGTGAATAAGATTGACGACGAGCTGAGGTGAGACACGCGATTATAGTTTACACAAGAAGACAGTAACAGCAGGCCTAGGTTTATAATTAGTCGTACATTTCAGCGCCGAGTTAAATAAAAAAACATTTAAGAGAGTTGATAAATAAAATAAAAAAATAATAATACGAATAAGCAAAGACAAGATGGCGAGAGGGATGAAGAGTGACAAGGGAGGAATGGAGACAGACGTCCAAAGGGACATTGGAGTGTCGCGATTTAACGGTCTGGCTGTATTCCAAACATCACATATATATATATAAAATATAGAATCCTCGGCTCTGGCTGCTCATGAATGAGACTTTAAAGCAAAACTTATATATTCATTTAGTTAAATTCTATTATATTATACTTTTATTATTTATTACTGTCTACAATTGTTCAAGTACGGAAAATGCTCGACGACTTCCTCAATGATTTATATCATAATAAATATAGATATAAATATGTGAAGAGTCGGTGGGTATATTGAAGAGAGATTGCGACAGTATATCGGTCAAGTGAATTAAGCTTACAGGCAAGCTGAGACTCAATGGGATTAGAAAATTGTCATGCTGATTATCATCAGTGAGATATATGTTTATGATGTGTCATGTGACACCTTCACTATCCAGCCATTAATCATTCCGACATTTTGCAATAGTCCTCCTTAAATGATTAATTTAAATTTAAATAAATAAAAAAAAATTTACTGTTTTCACTAATTAAAATAAATGTTTTTGTAAATAAATATATTCACGGGATAATTTATCAATTTTAATTAGACAAAAATCTAAATATATATACTTTGTTTTATATTTTTGTCATATAATAAAATCATGCGTATATAATTTAAAATTAACGTGTTGATTTTTATTATAATTGTGTAGGCGTTTAAATTTCATAGACTTAAATTATTTTATTTCTAAATTCTGTACTCTGGCGCCGATACTAAAAACAGTTATGTGTAAATTTTTCGTAGAATATCTTTATACCATTTATTTTACTGACTGATATAAACAATAATAATAGTATTATAAACTCCGAAATCGAAATTACGCAACAGATGAATATATTTTTATAAATAACTAATAAAAATATTTATATAAATTTTTCTTAATAATTTTATTATTTTAGAAACAACTAATGCTGATGTTATTGTGCCTGAAGGAGAAAAATTGATATTACGCTGCCCAACAGATTACGAATCAGATATAAATTGGTACAAAGACGCAACTGAATTGCGCGGTAGTTCACCGCGTATTCGTATGCTGAAACAAGCGATTAAATTTAAGTATGTCGAGATAGAAGACAGTGGAAATTATGGATGTCGTTTAGAAAATTCATCAATGCTACAGTGGCGCAATGTAACAATTCAAGTTGAACAGCCGCAAAACGATGGGTTTCCAAATGAGAGCAGCGAATTGGGAAGTGTTTTAGGTGCTCTGAGACCTGAAGACGAAACTAATGAACTGGAACTTCGTTCAAGAAGTAATTTTATTAATAATATAATAATTAAGTTAAGTAATTTTTCTTCGTGGTTCGATTAACAAAATAAATAAATTATAGACCTTCCGGAAACACGTTCACTGCATTTGGACACCGACTTAGACAACGATAAATCTGAGAACGGAAATGCCGGCGATCATAATCATACTGCGCCAGCAAGTCCTCCGATGTTTAACAAGACTGATGAGATGCATAATTCAATTGTTAAACCAGCGGGAAATATGCTAAGACTTAGATGCCCAAGTGTTGGTAATCCCCGACCCAACATTACGTGGCTTAAAAATAATGAGGAACCTAAACGTGCCGTTGGACCGGTTATTATGTCAAAATGGACATTGAGGGTTGAAGATCTTGTGGTCACGGACGGTGGGAATTACACATGTATTGTTTGTAACATTCTTGGGTGCATCAATCATACCTTCAAAGTCGACGTTATCGGTAAGCTTTAGTACTTTTTTTTTTTTTCATTTTGTTTTACGATAGTAAAGAAAAATATTTTCAATACATTGTAAAAAATTTTTGGGTGAAAATAGTTCTCGAGGACTTTACGCAGTTCAGTGTCAATTGACGGTGGGAAATTTTTTCAGTGTATAAGATATAAATATATATCATATATCATAAGATCTATAGTTAAAAATTACCCGATAATTGTTTTTATTACTTAAATATTTATACGACTATTATTAAAGTGTTTTATGGTTCGAAGATGACAAATTACACAGAAGAGAATTTTTTGGCGCAAGAAATATTTTGTATTATGAATTGAAAAAAAAATTTTTCTTGGCTCAAGAATTTTTTTCTTGCCTAAAAATTTTTTCTTGGGGTAAGAAAATTTTTTTTTACCTCAAGAAAATTTTTGTTTTCAGTTTATAATAAAAAAAATTTCTTGGGTAAAGTAAAAATTTTCTTAGAACAAGGCGGTGTTGAAAATTTTCACATGAAATAATTGACATCACATGGCGGACTAAAAATTTTTTACAATGTATAAGAATGTAATCATAAGTACCCATAAAAAAATAAATAAAATGCGCTCAGAACGTTTCCCGCACAAACCCTACATCAATGAAGGCTTTCCGAAAAATGCAACTGTTGCAATAAACGGTACAATCAGCTTCCGATGTCCAATAGTATCTGACTTGGAGCCTTACATTCAGTGGCTCAAGGTCGCCGAGTATCCAGATGATCATGAAAAAACACCAAAAGGAAAATTATTACAGGTACTGCCGCAATAAAGACCCACGCGGTGGAGGTACCTCACGAAATTCATCTCATAACACAATAAATCTTTGCGCAACAAAATTTTCTATCGCTTGGTGGATGGTCATCGTTAAATATATATGTAGATATATATCGCATTAGACAGTTTCAAAATATATTTTTAAATGAAAATCTATTATATTTATTTTTAAAAAATTAGTATTATAAATTTTTAAATTTCTATCTTTAGTTAGCGAGATTGATTTCTTGATTAACCAATCTGGAAACTATCCAAATCACTTAAATATATACACGCTTATACTTTTGAAACTGTCCTAATTTTAAGTATATATACATATGTATTATGTTTTAAAAAGACGCCAAAAAAAATAATTCTTCTTTCAGCTATAAAATACTTTGTGTCTAAAAAAAAAATTACACGGAGAGAAAATTAATGGAACAGTTCCAGTAAATTATGGGAACATTTCCCACAATTATGGTAAATTCCATCCGTCTATAGGAACCATTTCCTATAATTTTCTCTGTGTACATTAGGGTGATTAAAAAAAATTGTGTATTTTTACTTTTGATCCTGAGGTAACAGATGATCCTAAAGTTAGCAGATAATTAGTAACTTTCTGTTTTTTTTTTAACAAATCAATTACAAAAAAACAAAAACTAAAAATATGCACATGTAGAAAATTTAATAAAGTACAGGTGCAATTTTTTCAAATATTTTTTTTTTATAATTTATTGCTTAAAAAAAAATCAAAAAATTATTAGACGTCGGCTAACTTCAGTATCATAAGCAATAGACAATTAGCAATTTTTTGATTTTTCTTTTTCAAGTTAATTACAAAAAAAAAAAAAAAATAAAAATATGCACATGTAGAAAATTAAAAAAACTACAGGTGCAATTTTTTCAAATATTTATTTTTTTATAATTTATTGCTTAAAAAAAAAATCAAAAAATTATTAGACGTCGGCTAACTTCAGTATCATAAGCAACAGACAATTAGCAATTTTTTGATTTTTCTTTTTCAAGTCAATTACAAAAAAAAAAAAAAAAAATAAAAATATGCACATGTAGAAAATTAAAAAAACTATAAGTGCAATTATTTAAAATTTTTTTTTTTATAATTTTTCAGTTTTAAAAAAATCCAAAAATTATTAGACGTCGGTGACTTCATTACCATTTTTATTTTCTTAGCGAGCAAAAAATAATTGGATTAGATTTTCAGTCGTTTTTTTTGTAATCACTCTGGTGTACATCTTAATTTGTGTTTACTGTGTACAGTATAAATTAAAATTACATGTTTTCCTTTGGTATTTGTGTCTGGTGAACGGAATAATTATTATCTAAACGGGTTATTTTATATTACTCTCATGTGTTTTATTAATTATATATGTTAATTCCTATCATAATTTATCTATGTATTTATTATCTCTGTAAATTATATCGTAATATCGGTGGTTGGGTTTATCTTTCATGATATAGAGAGTGTCCAGCATCGTCCGATACTGACCCAAGCACCAGTTAATACAACAGCCCTGATTGGCACCAACGCAAGTTTTATCTGCGAAGTTCTGTCCGACGCACATCGTCACCTCGAGTGGTACCACGGCCGTCACAAATCCTTTGAAACTGTCAACGTAACAAATTCGAGCTTACGGGTCGAGGTTAAGGTGGGCCATGGAGCATTTTATAAAAAAACCTCCAAATAATTGCATGACTGCTAATTTTTTCTACTAATGTACACGCACTGGGTTCATTGCAATCTTAACTCGTTGCAAACAATAATTAGGAATATATTACTTGTGGATAACAGCATGCTCTTGTACGTAGTCTATTAGAAATTTATTACTTTATTGTTTTTGTTGTGTGGATTTTTTTTTTTTCTAGTAGTTAATTTATAAATTTATTCATAGGCTGGAGGAGTTGATAATCCAGAAGTTTTGACACTCGTCAATGTTACGGAAAAAGATGAAGGATGGTACACATGTATTGCTCAAAATACATTAGGAGAAACATTTAGTAGCGCTTATCTTTCTGTTGTTGAAAGTAAGTTTTTATTTACAATTTTAATTATTTTTCAGACTACGCTGTAAAAAATTCGGTGTGATTACGAATTTTAATTCAATCCGTATTCACTCCGTCACTCAGAGTTCCGGAGCTTTAAAAAAAATCACTCCGCATAAGGAGTAAATAGAGAGTTTTTTTCAGCTGAGTGATTTGGTTTCATTTAAATCCGCATTCACTCCGATTCGGAGTTCAAATTTGAACTCCCATGTAAAAAAATTTTGTTCAGAATCAATTTAGATCTGAATTTCATGACGGAACTCAGATCGTGACACAAATATGACTTTCATCATGAATTTGCTCCAAATTTTCGTCTAGTAAATCCGTATCAATTCTAAAATTAATTTATTCCGTCTTTGAATTGGACTTCTGTAGCAACTTAACCGAATTTTTACTGAATTAAATCTTTTGTCAAATTTATCGGTTCAAAAATTACCGATAAATTTTTTAAATCAAGTACTTGATTTACGCAAATCAGTTTCGATTGTAAAACTAATCCAGTGAATGAACTTCGGATCACTTGGATAAAAATTTGACTGTCATAATTTTTTCGTGATTGATGAAAGTCATATTTGTGTCACTATCTGAGTTTCGTGATTAAATTTTTATCTAAATTCATCATGAATAAAAATTTTTCGCGAGAATATTAAAATTAACTCTTTTTAGGAGTAAATTTTACTCCGAGGGGAGTAAATAAATAAATATTTTTCGCTCCGGAATTTACGCCGCTAATTTTTTACAGTAGTCTATTAGTGCGCTCATAAAAATATGAGTGTGAACGTAGCAGACATCAGACAAACTTAAAATTATAAATAAATAGAGTAAATAATTAAAAAAAAAATATTTCAAAAAATGCACTCATTAATTTTTTAATTTCTTAAATGCGCATTTTTTAAAAATTTCATTTTATTAATTATTTACTCTATTTATTAATAATTTTAAATTTTTCTGTCTGCTAAATTTACACACAAAAAAATACAATAAAACTTCGATTTTTTGATATTTGAAATTTAAAAAATTTTTAGCGACCTTATGAAAATTAAATAGAAAAAAAAAATAACAAAAATAATTTCCATGACATAGTAATTTTTTTCTATGCAAGCATGTGGGAATTATTTTTGTCCATGAGTTAATAAGTAAAGTTACATAACTATAAAATGATTATTAAACATTAATTTCATTTATTAATAGGTATCGAGCCACCACGTGTACCAATAACAGCACGGCCCCAATTATTACTTCTGAATATACTAGCAGCCGTTTTATTTGTATTTTTTGCCGTGGGAGTTGTTGTGGTAATTTACATATTCCAACGTTTAAAGCGTGAAAAAATGAAGAAATTATTGGCAATTGAAACAGCTCGAGCTGCAGTAGTAGTAACTCAATGGACAAAAAAAGTTATTGTTGAGAAACAAAATTTGGTTAATGACCAAAATGTTCAAGAGACATTGCTGATGCCGGTTGTTAAAATAGAAAAACAAAAATCATCAGTTAATTCTGATGACAGTAACGGCGGAAGTATTTCAGAATATGAATTGCCGCTAGACAGTGCTTGGGAATTGTCACGGGAACATTTGGCACTGGGTAATACTCTGGGTGAAGGTGCATTTGGTAAAGTAGTACGTGCGCAAACAAATACTGGAAAGCCTGGAATCCCAAGTGTAGTTGCCGTTAAAATGTTAAAAGAAGGACACACTGATGCTGAGATGATGGATTTGGTGTCGGAAATGGAAATGATGAAAATGATTGGTAAACATGTTAATATTATAAATTTACTCGGTGCTTGCACACAGGGTGGTCCACTTTATGTTGTTGTCGAGTTTGCACCGCACGGTAATTTACGTGATTTTTTGCGTGACCATCGGCCGTCATCCGGTGGTTATGAGCCGGCAATTGGTGGTAATGGAATAAATGATACCAAAGAAAAAAAAACATTGACGCAAAAAGATCTTGTGTCATTCGCTTATCAAGTTGCACGTGGTATGGAGTATCTCGCGAGTAGACGTTGTATACACAGAGATTTAGCTGCGAGAAACGTACTTGTTAGCGATGAATATGTACTCAAGATCGCTGACTTTGGTCTTGCTAGAGACATACACTGTCATGATTATTACAGAAAAACTACAGATGGTAGACTTCCCGTTAAATGGATGGCACCTGAAGCACTTTTCGACCGTCTTTATACCACTCAGTCCGACGTGTAAGTTTTTCTTTCATACTAACAGTAGCCAAAAATTGTTTTGTGTGAAAAATAATTTCATAGCTGAATTGATGATAAAATTACGCGTCAAATGAGTACCAACAACCATTTGTTCAAAAAATTTGGTAATTTATGAAAATATGAATTATTTCTATTAATAATTTTCGTTATTTATTTTTGTTTTTTGAATATATTGATGTGGGTACTCAAATGAGAGAGAATTTCATTGGGAATTCAACTGTAAAAAAATTAATTTTTTTTTTTCACATATCAAATTAATATCATAATTATTCACCAGTTAATAATTTAAAAAATTTATTTATATAGATGGTCGTACGGTATTCTGTTGTGGGAAATAATGACATTAGGTGGTACTCCATATCCATCAGTACCTTCAGTAGAAAAATTATTCCAGCTGCTGAGAACTGGACACAGGATGGAAAAACCGCCCTGTTGCTCAATTGAAATGTAAATATCATAATATTAATTTGCTATCTAATCATCAAACAAATAAATATTAAATTTATAAATATTTATGTATTTATTTATTTAGATATATGCTTATGCGAGATTGCTGGAGTTATCAACCTAACGAACGACCGATGTTTGGAGAACTTGTCGAGGATTTAGATAGGATACTAACGATAACTGCGAACGAGGTATGCTGACACCATAAAGATCCATTATATCTCAACTCATAAATATTTATTCGTTTAAGAAGAAAAAAATTAACCCGTTATATATATTTTTTTTAATTTAGGAATATTTAGATCTCGGTCTACCACAACTAGATACGCCACCATCGAGTCAAGAATCCAGTGATGCTGACGATGATGATGATGAAAAATTTCCGTACCTGCTCTAATGACTACCAACTAATTAATTGATCAATCAATTAAATATATATATGTAATTTAAATATTACAAAATAATTATTACTGCGTGTTTTTATCAGTAGACAGATAAATATCATTAATCGTTAATTAATTAATTAATTAATTGATTAATAATTAATGACAAAATACACGACAAATATTATAAAATCAGTATTGACTGTATATTTGAGTAGACTATTAAGATTATTATGATAAATAGTAATTTAGGGATGTTTTTAATTTAACGATAGATTTTTCTACAATATTTATTCTTTTTTTTTTTTACTAATTAATTAATTAATTAAATAAATAAATAGATAATTAAAATAAATAAAAGTGCCATTAAAAGTGCCTTTAAATAAAATTCTAAAATATTTAAACCAGCGAAGCTTTTTAAATTTAAAAATTAAATGATATTTTTTCTATACTTTTTAAAAATATGTCTATTGTTTATTAATAGACGATATATATTTTTAAATAATATATAAAACACGGGCATAATGTTGTGTTTATAACTAGTCAATTTATAAAATAATTATTTTTTTTTAAACAAACATTTGTAAGATAAATTTAATCTTAATTAACTATTGTTAGTTAATATTATTATTTTAAACATATATTTAATTATCGCGGTGGTCTTAAGATTGAATTTATAAATAATTTCATTAATTAGTTATAAGTAATCAGTAATTATAAATAAAAGTTTTTAAATTTATTATTAATTAGGATAAATTATTTAATGTGAATAATTTACTTTAAAGATAATTATTAAAAATATTAATTATGATTATTATACTCAGATATTTAAATATGGAAATTAGTTTTTGTAAAAAGTGTAGAGATGTAGAATTTTCTTTTGTATTTAATTTAGTAGAGTATAATTTAAATAATTAATTATTATGGTAAGAGTGTAAATATAAAAAATAGATTTTATTATTTAAATAATTAATTAGAAAAAAAATTAGTAAGGCAGATAATTAGCCAGTACATCACATTTAATCAAGTATAGAAATAAATGATATAAATGTTTATTAAAACTTTAAAATTGTATAAAGTAAATAAAATAAATAATTACTGATATGTAATAATTTTTTTTAAAAATGCAATAAATTATACTCAATAAATTTAAATACTGTGTTTTTTTTTCTTTTTAGTAATTAAATAATTAAATTAATAAAATAAAAGAAGGTGCATTTTTTCACTCACCGGCTACAGGAATATTTTGAAGAAAATGAAGGAGGAAAAAGCAGGTAGCCGTATCACAAATCACTTTAATTCACATGACACTTAATAATTTCACTAAATATTTACACTTAAACACTTAGACACTTGTTAACACAAAAAAAATTTTAATTTAAAAATAGCAGATGTCTGATAATTTAATTTAATTAAATTACGAATTATTTTTAAGTATCCACACAAAGTTTAAAATTTTATGATACTGAAATTAGTCATCTAATAATTTTTGGATTTTTAAAAAAATGATAAATTTAAAAAAAAAAATATTTTTAAAAATTGCACCTATAGTTTTTTAAATTTCCTACATGTGCATATTTTTAGTTTTTTTTTTTTTGCAATTGGTTTGTTGAAAAAAATTAATTTAAAAATTAATAGACGTCGGATAAATTCAGGGACGAGTGTGAATGTAGCAGACATCAGACAAATTTAAACTTATCAAGAAATAGAATAAATAATTTAAAAAATTAAATTTAAAAAAATGCGCATTTAAAAAATTAAAAAATTAATAAGTGCATTTTTCATAAATATTTTTTTTTTTAATTATTTGCCCTATTTATTTATAATATTCGTACGAGTCATAAATTTTTGAGTTTATTATATGATACTGAAGTTAGCAGACAATTGACAATTTTTGAATTTTTTTTTTTCTACTAATTAATTACAAAAAAAAAAAAATCTAAAAATATGCACGTGTAGAAAATTTAAAAATCTATAAGTGCAATTATTTAAAATATTTTTTTTTTGTAATTTATCGTTCTTAAAAACATCCAAAGATTATTAGACGTCGGCCAAATTCAGTATCGTTTTATTATTATTTTTTTTGAAAATTAAAATTTCATGATACTGAAATTAGTCAACGTTTAATAATTTTTTGATTTTGGAAAGACGATGAATTTAAAAAAAAAAATTGCACCTGTAGTTTTTTTAATTTTGAATATGTCCATTTTTTAGTTTTTTTTTTCGTTTTTAAATTGAATTGTTGAAAAAATTAAAAAAAAATGTGACCTATCAGCTAATTTCAGGATCATAAAATTTTAAGTTTTCTCCTATTTTCAGTATCATTTAAATGAAAAAAAATTTGAATTCATCATTTTTAAAAATTATAACACTAGAATAAAAGCAAGTTATTATTTGGGTTATTAATTTCACTCACTAATTCACAAAAATTTGTTTAAATAATTACTGCACTTTTTTAAAAATAATTTGAATAATAAAAATATTAAAAAAAAGATTTAATTAAAGTACATCAATAATAGTCACCATCGAACACCATGAGAAACTTATGACCGCCATTTTGATTGTCACTTGATAATTGATACTAATTATTATTTTTAAATATAATTGAAACAATACTATAATTAATGAAGATTTAATTAACTGATAATAATTAATAAAAACTTATTAAAACTTAATTAACACAAACAACTAGCAATTGCAACCTCCGTAGATTTTATGTTCGAGCTCACTAACAACTGACTGTCAAGTGGCGCCAGATGATGCGCAGTGAACTAAAATTCAAAAACCCCCGTTGCTGATTGGCTAGTGTAGATGCGCGTCCTTTTCATTAGCGCGCGAATTTTAACTTTGATTTGAATGCTCGCGGCTCTAAATTATTCTTGTCAGAGACGTAATTAACTGTCAGACTAATTAACTTTACTAATTAAAATTTTTTAAATAAATGACTTGTAAAATTGTAAATATTAAAAAAAAATATAACTTAGTAATTAATTACTAAAAATAATGAATTTAAAAAATTATTTCATTAATTTTTCTGATCAAATTTTGTATTTAATTAATTTTCAAATATTCAAATTAATTTTTTCCACTTCCCCCCTACTTCTTACGAGTGTTAATGTAGCAGACATAAGATAATTTTAAAATTACCCATAAAAAAATTAACTAATTAAAAAAAACAAAATTTTAAAAAATGCATGTACTGATTTTCGATTTTTCTAACCATGCATTTTTTAATTTTTATTATATAAAAATTTTATGTTATTATTTCAAAATTTCAAAATTTTCAGCTGTCCGCTAACTTCACTCTCTTCTAACGAGCGTTTGCTCCGAATATTCATACTGCCGCCATCTGTAGTCAATTTGAATTACAAATTACTATTTTATTGCAGAACTCTACTACACTGCATCGAAGGTATTATAGAAACTCTCGAATGTTCGAGTCATTGACCTTTAGTCCAAGAATATTCGAGACCGTGGTATTGATTGCGAGTAGCCGAGTTTAGAATTCTCCAGAACAGTCTACATAATTCTAAAACTCTTTTATCATAACAAGAATTAATGAATAACTCAAAAAAATCCATAAATATAAAAAATGATGAATTATCAAAACGCCCTTGCTCTAAATTTTTAAAATTACTTTTAATTTTTAAAAATACCACCAAATATTTTTAAAAATACCACCAAATATTTTTAATTTTTAAATTCAAATTTTTGTAATCATGTTCAATAACAAGATAACAAAAAAAAATATTTATATATTATAAATATATATGACATAAATTTTTCCTGTATATTTTTACATCTGGCTGCGATATTTTATTGCAAATATAGAACATTCGTGAATTTTCGGCAGTGAACGCCCCGATCAATAAAGCCCGATTAAGTTCTGGAAATTTACTGAAAAATTTGAAAATATATATATTTCTTTTAAAATTTTACTACCGATAAATCTTAAAATATAAATAAATTTATGTAACAACAAATATCATAAATGATAAAATAACAGCCTTGGCTCGAGAATCTTCTACGTCATTCGTCTTTTAAAAATTAATAAAAGAGTAAAAAACAAATTTATTTATCGATAATCTATTGTTTTTTTACACTAATTAAATAATTTTGTTTTTTTCCTCCGATAAAATAATAGTAGACATCGAAAAATAAATAATTTTTCTTTCTAGAACATGCGAAATATACGCGAGGTATCGAGAATATTCGCGCCCCACTCTGTCGTCTTTGGGCGATGGTATAAAAGCCGAGGCGCGGACTTGCATCGGCACCAGTACACAAATACAAAGCAAACTATAAAGAAGTTAAGTGAGGAGTTATAAGTTAAAAATCAACACAATGCCTGCCATTGGTATTGATCTTGGAACAACATACTCTTGCGTTGGAGTATGGCAACAAGGGAAAGTCGAAATCATCGCAAACGATCAAGGCAACAGAACAACACCCAGCTACGTTGCCTTCACGGACACCGAGCGGCTCATTGGAGACGCAGCTAAGAACCAGGTTGCGATGAACCCAGCGAACACAGTCTTCGACGCCAAGCGACTCATCGGTAGAAAGTTTGACGATCCAAAAGTTCAAAGTGACATGAAGCACTGGCCTTTCAAGGTTGTCAGCGAAGGAGGTAAGCCTAAGATCCAAGTTGAGTTCCGCGGAGAAGTTAAAAGATTCAATCCAGAGGAGATAAGTTCGATGGTCCTTACGAAGATGAAGGAAATCGCCGAGGCCTATCTCGGACAGAAAGTAAAGGACGCGGTCATCACAGTACCAGCATACTTCAACGATTCACAGCGTCAGGCCACCAAAGACGCGGGTGCTATTGCTGGACTTAACGTCCTCAGGATCATCAACGAGCCTACAGCCGCTGCTCTGGCATATGGTTTGGACAAGAACCTGAAAGGTGAAAAGAATGTGCTAATATTTGATCTCGGAGGTGGTACCTTTGACGTTTCCATCTTGTCAATCGACGAGGGATCACTCTTCGAGGTTAAATCAACTGCCGGTGACACACATCTTGGTGGAGAAGACTTCGATTCACGGTTGGTAGACCATCTGTGCAAGGAGTTCGAAAGAAAATACAGGAAGAATCTAAAGAGCAATCCAAGAGCGTTAAGAAGACTGAGAACAGCTGCAGAACGTGCAAAACGTACACTGTCATCCAGTACCGAAGCAACCATAGAAATTGATGCTCTCTACGAGGGTATTGATTACTACACAAAAGTTTCAAGGGCACGTTTCGAAGAACTCTGCGCTGATCTCTTCAGATCCACGCTGGAACCTGTGGAAAAAGCACTTGCTGACGCAAAGCTTGATAAGAGATCCATTCATGACGTTGTCCTCGTGGGAGGTTCCACTCGCATCCCGAAGATCCAGTCGATGCTGCAGAACTTCTTCTGTGGAAAACAACTAAATCTGTCCATCAACCCCGACGAGGCCGTAGCTTACGGTGCAGCAGTGCAAGCAGCCATCTTAACCGGTGAGGGCGACAAGAGCTCAACCCTCCAGGATGTTCTTCTTGTTGACGTCGCTCCGTTATCTCTGGGTATTGAGACCGCAGGTGGTATGATGACCAACATCATTGAGCGCAATGCTCGCATACCCTGCAAACAGTCCCAGACATTCACTACGTACGCCGACAACCAACCTGGCGTGAGCATCCAAGTCTACGAAGGAGAACGTGCTATGACCAAGGACAACAACTTGCTTGGTAAATTTGAGCTAAGTGGAATAGCACCTGCTCCACGTGGTGTACCGAAGATCGAAGTCACCTTCGACATGGACGCCAACGGAATCCTGCATGTAACAGCAAAGGACACCGCCAGCGGTCGTAGCAGTGATGTCCGAATCACCAACGACAAAGGACGTCTATCAAGGGAGGAGATCGACCGCATGCTTTCTGAAGCTGAACGTTACCGCGACCAAGACCAACAGCAGCGGGACAAAGTCGCAGCTCGCAACCAACTTGAGAGCTACGTGTTCTCAGTTAAGCAAGCGATCCAGGAGAGCGGATCCCGGTTGACTCAGTCTGACAAAGACCAGGTCACTCAGCTATGCGACGATACCATCCAATGGCTCGACAACAACACCTTGGCCGAGCAGGAAGAGTACAAACATAAATTGGATGAGGTTCAGAAGCAATGTTCACCTATCATGACCAAACTCCATCAAGGTCCGGGTGCCAACGCTGCGGGTCCTCGGGATTGTGGAGCACAATATCGCCAAAACAACAACTACTCTGGCCCAACGGTTGAAGAAGTTGACTAAACATCTTAACATTCCCAAAGAAAATCAAAACCAAAACGAACAAACAAGATGTAAATAAAAAAAAAGTGATATTGAAACTCCCAAGACTGGTACTAGGATGAATATGACAGCAAGTGAACGGTATATTTTTATTCATTGAAAAATTTGTAAAACTGCTGGTTGGTAAAAAATTAATTGCAGGTCTCTGCAGTTAGTTTTTTATTCAAGTGGTAGTTGGACAAGTTTATCTATGAGTAAATTTTTCAATTGTCATCATTCAGTTGAGTCACTCGTTGTCATATTCACCCTATCTTAATTTAATTGTAACTTATTTTAATTAATGTAAGTTTTTTTTTAAACGATAACGTACGTTGCGAACAATAGAGTCAAAGACCATCATTGACTTGTGTAAAAAGAAATAAAAATAAATTAATTTATTTTTTTATAATAAATCAAATGTATTTATTTGAATCCCTTTAGTCCTCATCCCACTCAAGTCTTAATTATTATATTTAAGTTTTTGTTTGATTATCCACAACTTACTTTGATAGTAATTATTTTTTTTTTTTAATAGATTTAGATAATAGAAAATTTAGAAGTTAATTTCGCTGCTTGGATTTTTAACAACTTCCATTTCCTGCAATTAAAATAAATAAATTAATATTTTATCAAATTTTAAATTTAAAAAAAATATAAATCAATAATAATTACCTTTTAATTTCTTTAATTTAATTGTTTTGTTAATTAATTTTAAGTGTAGTATTTTTGTATCTAAACCAGAACTCGTTATCTAATCGCCGCTTGGACGTCTAATTATAGCTGGTGGCCGATAAATTAATTCTGCAATTAAACAGTTAATTAAACCAATGTATTTATTTATTATTTTATTAAATTAATAAAAATTTTGTATAACTGAATGAGTGTGAATGTAACTGACAGGTGGGAATTTTTTAAATTTTTGAATAAATAAATAAAATTTAAAGAGAATAAGAATTTAAAAATTCGTATTTAGATCAATGAAAAATGAGTACGCGCATTTTTTTAAACTTCATTACTTTAATTTACAAATTGTCTCGTCTCCTCATTTACATTCATAACTGATAATTCATATGATTTTATCAACAAAGATTATTTTGAAAATTTATTATAAAAAAAAATGATAGTAAAGTTGGCGGACATCTGACAATTTTTAAAACTTTGAAATAATAAATTTAAATGTTTATAAAATAAAAATAAAAGAAAATACATGTTTAGACAAATTAAAATTCAGTACATGCATTTTTTTAAAAATTTATTATTTTAATTATTTGATTTTTTATATGTAATTTAAAAATTGTATGTCTGCTACATTTAATGAGTGAATGTAGCAGACATCAGACAAATTTAAAATTATAAATAATTAAAAAAATAATATTTATAAAAAATGCACTTATGAGATTGAAAATTTTTTAAATGTGCATTTTTGTAAAATTTTATTTTATTAATTATTTACTCGATTTATTTATAATTTTAAAATTGTCTGATGTCTGTTACATTTACACTCATTAAAAAAAAATAAATTAAAAATGATACTGAAGTTAGCTGACGTCTAATAATTTTTGGATTTTTTTAGAATCGATAAATTATAAAAAAAAAAATAAATGTCAAAAATTGCACTTAGAATTTTTTAAATTTCCTACAAGTGCATATTTTTATTTTATTTTGTTTTGTAATTGATTTGTTGAAAAAAATATCAAAAAATTGTTAATTGTCTTTTACCTTCAGTGTCATAAATTAAAATTGAAAAATTTAATTTAAAAAAAAAAATTTTAATGCCAAATTACCATTAATTCTGTACTTAATATGTAAGACCTTAAAGTTGATGATTTAATTAACTCACTGATCAATTTAATTATTTTTTTCTCTTGTCTTCTTTCTTTGACATTTAATTGCAGCTGTAATTAAATTCATTGAAATAAATATTTGAATCATAAACAAAAAAATAATTAAATTACCTCAATAAATTTTCGAAGATCAATCACCTAAAGCTTGGGGTTAGGGTTCATTCAAAAGTTAGCAGCATCTCTGTTAGTTTTACTTTGTGATTTTGAAGGTAGACGTTGAATATTTTTTTGAATTTTTTTAAAAACGATAAATTTAAAAAAATAATAGCAATTACTATAATTTGAATAATAGGCACAAGTAAAATAAATAATTACAAACAACAACACTAATTCTATTGTTTAGTATTTTTTTTTAAATTGTCTGAACTTAGCCACCTATTATTTAAAATTCAAACTTCTTATCATTCTCTTGCAACGATAAGAGTTTCAATTGTCGAGGTCACGTTCGTTTTTATCATAAGTTGCATATATACCGACTGTGCAATATACTTTTTTATCTGTTCAACTTCAAAATTTGAATTCATATACATATCGATATATATCGATTTTGAAACGATTAAAAATTTAGTTGCGAATACTTTCATGGACTAGTAGCCTGAACTGGTCGGAATCATTTAATTATTCGGTAGATTCATGTCAAGTTTAAAATATCAAATTCTATTTTCATGTCAAATACAAATCGTATTGATAATTAATCTATTCGTGCCATTTAATTATCGTAAATCAGTGAATAGTGTTCATAATTTTTTAACTCGTAATTTTTTATGATCCTGAAGTTAGCAGACAGTTGACAAATTTCGGATCTTTTTTTCAATAATTCGATTGTGAAGAAAAGAAATGAGTGTGTAGCAGGCATCAGACAAATTTAACATTACAAATAATTAAAAAAATAATATTTATAAAAAATGCACTTATTAATTTCAAAATTTTTTAAATGTGCATTCGTTTAAAATTTAATTTTATTAATTTTTTTCTCTATTTATTAATAATTCTGATGTCTGCTATATTCACACTCATGAAAAGAAAACTAAAAATTTTCACATGTAGAAAATTAAAAAAGCTACAGGTAATTTTTTTCATATTTTTTTTTTTTCCATAATTTATCATTTAAAAAAAAAATTCAAAAATTATCAGACGTCGGTTAATTTCAGTATCATATTTTTTTAACTTAGTGTTGTTAAATTTTAAACTCAATGTTCATGATACTGAAGTTAGCAGACAATTAAAAATTTTCAAATTTTTTTTAAACAAATTTTTTACAAAAAAACAAAATAACCAAAAATATGCCCATGTAGAAAATTTAAAAACTGTAAGTGCAGTTTTTTCAAATATTTTTTTTTTAAATTTATCGTTTCGAAAAAAAATCTAAATATTATTAGACGTCAGCTAACTTCAGTATCATCAATGTTCATATATTTTTTTAACTCAGTGTTCATAAATTCTAAACTCAGTGTTCATGTATTTTGTAACTCAGTGTTCAAAAATTTTAAATTCAGTGTTCATAAATTTTAAATTCAGTGTTCATATATTTTGTAACTCAGTGTTCATAAATTTTTAATTCAGTGTTCATAAATTTTAAACTCAATGTTCATATATTTTGTAACTCAGTGTTCAAAAATTTTAAATTCAGTGTTCATAAATTTTAAATTCAGTGTTCATATATTTTGTAACTCAGTGTTCAAAAATTTTAAATTCAGTGTTCATAAATTTTAAATTCAGTGTTCATATATTTTGTAACTCAGTGTTCATAAATTTTTAATTCAGTGTTCATAAATTTTAAACTCAATGTTCATATATTTTGTAACTCAGTGTTCAAAAATTTTAAATTCAGTGTTCATAAATTTTAAATTCAGTGTTCATATATTTTGTAACTCAGTGTTCAAAAATTTTAAATTCAGTGTTCATATATTTTGTAACTCAGTGTTCAAAAATTTTAAATTCAGTGTTCATAAATTTTAAATTCAGTGTTCATATATTTTGTAACTCAGTGTTCAAAAATTTTAAACTCAGTGTTCATAAATTTCAAGCTTTAAAAATCCATTTCACGCCCGCTCAAGAACATCGAAACAAGTGAGTAAATGTCACAATCTTTTTATGATAATTAAATTATTTATAAAAAAAACTGAGAAAAAATTATAAGTACAAACAATACCAATTTATAATTTTACTCTAAAATAATAATTTCCCAATTTTCACCCATATTCTATCCACATATTGGGTTGAAAAATATATAGATCATGTTTTTAAGACTAAAAGCATAAAATACTCCGGCACTTTTATCCACTGACATAATCTAATTTACAAAAATTTTCATTTTAAAAAATTTATTATTTCTGTACTTCCATAATTTAAAATATTAACAAAGCTAATGAACAAAAAATATTGTCACATACTTTTTCTTCATATAAATTTTTTCAGACGCAAACTTCTTTCAAAAAACCAAAATTTATAAATGCGCTAAATATTTTATCATTTTTGAATTTCGTTGCTCTAAAATTAAACAAAAAATTTAAAATCAATGAGAAATAATTGCTGAGGTGTTTTTAAATTAAAAAATAAATATAACACTCGATATATTATTATATTTTTTTAGTTAATACTTTATTTATTTATTTATTTATTTAATATATTAATATATTATGATTTATTATTATAATAATAATATATCTACATGCCACAAGTAATATCATACTCGGTAACGGCTGCTTGGATATGAGCATCCAGTGGGTTACTTTCATCGACGCCTGGATGGCGATAACCATTCAGAAAATGGCAAGTACCTGGTTCACTTGATGGAATTTCTTTCGGAAGGTTATCTCGGCTTCTTTCTTCTAATATAAATCCTGGTGTTTTAATCAGATGTCTAGAAGAAAATTTTTTTTTTATTATCAATTATCAATTATCAAATCAATTTAATTGAATTAAATACACTGTGAATAATTTGCGGGACGAACGCAGATTAAATCCGGAGTGGATGCGAATTTAAATAAAATCCAGACCAATCCGAATTCTCTCATGATTTTTTACAGTCTATCCGATAAAATAATGAAAATAAAAACTTACTCATACGTTGTTGGACTGACGTTGACTCGTAATGGTTCGCTAGTTGATTCAAATTTATTAGCAATCGTGACATTGTGTCCAAATAGACAGTATCTTGGCATTTTTTTACCAACTACACCAGCCAATACCATTCCCGTATGAATTCCAATTCTCATCTATTTTAAATTATAATAAAAAAAAAAAATTATTGAATGTCAATTTTAATTAATTTTTTTTTTTTTTTTTTGAATAATTTCAGTACAACCGGGAGTTTATTTAAATTATAAATTAAAGTTGAAATAAAAATTAATTGACTTTTTTTTTGAGTAATTGGAGTAAAATAAGGTCAGAAAAATTAATTAGTTAATTAGATTTTATTATAAAATTGAATTTTTTTAAAATAAATTATTTTTACTTTATAATTATCGATTAGAATTTTTAAACTCGCAGCGATGCAGTTTGATAAGACATATTAATTAACCTACAGCATATATGTTCATGTATATATATGTATATATATATATTGTGTGTATGATAACCCTTAATTAATCTATTAGGAGAATGAGAGGTGAACAAGCTTGATCCCCCGAGGCAAAATGTGTCAAATTGCTTTGTTTTTTTTTTAACATAAATTTTCAAAGAAGTAATTTTACCCCACGTTTATTGATTTCGTCAATATATGGCAATAAATTAAATATAAACGGATTAAATATTAAAATCGGCGGGCTGTGATAATTTGAGTCAATAGTAGCATCTAGTGAATTATAAAATTCCCGGTTAATTTATTTATCGAACCTGTCATTGTATATGAGAATCAATTGGTGATTATCGAATTATCGATTAGCTCTCTCATTTGGAATATTAGTGCCATCGAGTATAAATTATGCGGTGATATATATTTAAATACCAAAAAATACTAGTCTATCAATCAATTCAATATCTACGAAATTTTTTAATTTATTAAATGTGAGAAAAATTGTAAAAAGGGAACACTGCAACCCAAAAATACTAAAAATACTAGAGATAGTAATTTTTATTAGAAATAGTATTTTTTCTGATGCTGACCGTGACTACGGAGAGAAATTAATGGTAATATTTAGTAACCATTATCATAATATTATAGTAACCATTACCACAATATTATAGTAACCATTACCATAATGTATGGTAACTTTTACTATAACCTTATGGTAACGTTTATCATAGTATCATGGGAACGATTACTATAATATTATGGAAATATTTCTAGTTTATGGGAACTATTCCTATGAGTATGGTAATCATTACAATAATTCTATTACCATGTGATATGGGAATTGTTACCATAATGATAGGAATTTCCTATAGTTATGGTAACTTTTCCTAGAAAGTATGGGCCCATATCCCATAACTCCAAGTAATTATTACCATAACAGTATAAAATAATATTTCATAAAAGTACTAAGAACGGTTACTATTAATTTTTCGTCGTGTATAACTCACTTTTTATCCCAATTTTTTTTCTTATATTATGATTTATATAAAATATAAAAGTGACTATTAAGTGACACATAATAACTGAAACAAAATTATAAAATAGCGGTATAACTTAATAGAATATAAGTTAAAGTTAAACAATAGGTATTCTTGTTTAAGTTTCTGATAATCCTGTATAAATTTACGGTAAGCCGATTACTTATTTATTCAGCGAATATAATTTATGAGCTTTATTGTCAAGTCATTGAAATCATCGTACTATTAATTCAAATGTCTTACTCTTATCCAATTTATTAGCGAAAAAAAAAATAATAATAATAATGCACTAATTTTAAATCTATTAAAAGTTTGAGTTCTCGATAATTTTTTCGCTGTAAATTCAAATGAGCACTCAATACTTTTTACTCTCATTAAATTAAAAAAAAAAATCTTAATAATAAAAATAATATTAATATAAAATATAACATACTTTAATAGGTTTTCCTTCGTGCGTTAAATGTTTAGAACATGTCTGTATCATTTTTAAACCCATCCAAGCAATTTGTTGCGCATGTGTGCTCGTATTTCTGTGCAAACCACAGGCAACACAATAAGCATCCCCTATTGTTTCAACCTGAAATTATGAATAATTTATTTAATAATTAATTTTATCATTTATATAAAAATATATGTTATGGTTATAAATAATAATATTATCAATGCAGGTCATCTGATAAAATAAAATAAGGGAACTAAAAATATATTAATGATCTGCTTACGATAAGAATCTGAAACTAATACTGATACTGAAATATTGATATTTTATATCTCGGTAATCTCATTGTTATTTACGATAATTATAATTGTAATTATTATTCTAAGTTAAAAATAAACATGTAAAGATAATTTAAATAAAAGCATTAGGGTAAATGAAATTTTTAACTCTCGTGAGAGATTTAAATTATAATAGTAGAGCGCTAATAAGCGAGTGCAACATTTACACGTCAAGAGTTGTTTAATTTTCTAGTAGAGTATCCTTTTGACTGTTTTCGCCCGTAACCGTCGGTAATTTATACAGTTTGTCAGAGTTTTAAGAATTTAATATCATCTTCCCCTACTCGTTTAAGTATTTAATTAAATTCTTTCGTCACATATTTTTTTAACGTCATTTTAATTATTTAATATATGGGTGACTATATTAGAACACTTGTAAAATTGTATTGTTAATAAGAATTTGATATCTTGAATTATTTAATTGATTTTATGGAATTAAGTGTAGATAAAATAAACTTTTTTTTTCGCATTCCCAAGGGAATTTCTAATGGTTATGGTTCGGAAATTGTCGATAAAAAAATCCTTGACCAAGCTAAAAAATTCCGGATGATATTTATTATTGATTGTAAGCGCAGAGTGTAATTGGAAAAAAATTATTTTGAACCGGGAGAAATAATTTTGAATTGCGACCTAAATAATATTTCAATCTGATCTAAATTTTTAATCATCAAGATCTATATAGATCTGTATAGATCAAAGTTAAAAAAAGGCAAATCTGAAAAATTTCATAATTTCGATTTTAAAATAATTTCTCTTTGAAAAAAAAAAATTAATTTTAAAAAAAATTTAAGGTCTACGGAAATCCGAATGAATTTCATCGGATCCTGTTAGATCTCAATTATTTTTTTTTCCCAAAATTTAATGATTTTATTGTAAGAATTTTATTGAAAAATTTAGTAAATAATTTTTATTACGATTTATATAAAAATTTTACGATAAAAAACTTGTTTTCAACTGCACAATTTATATACATAAATTATCAAAAATTGAATTCATTTTATTTCCAATAAATTAAATTTAAAATTTTGAAACTGTTGAAGATTTAAAAATGAGTATTTAATATAATGAATGAATTAATTAACGTAATTGTTATTGATACAGATTTTCTTAATACGTCAAAGTAGGGTAAATGATTTAATCGGACTAGAACGATAGATTACCTTATAGACATCCAGTTGACCACAATACTGATCAAAACGTTCGTATAGATTCTGTAGCATATTGATAACCATCATTGGTGTGGCGGTAGAACATATTGCGGTAAATCCTACTATATCACTGAAGAGCATCGTAACATCCGGATAGGTCTTTGCCTCGATCGTTTCGCCTTTAATAAAAAAAATAAATCATCATTATTTCCTTTATCTGTAATAAAAATTTTAATTCATCCCATTCAATTTAATTTAATGACAAAAAATAATTATACTGTAAAAAATCGGGAGTGATTACGGATTTTATTTAAATCCGCATTTACTCCGATTCGGATATTTAACATTAAAATAAACTCCCATTCGGAGTAAATTTTACTCCAAGAGGATTAAATAAATATACAATTATCCGCTCCCCATTAAGGGGTAATTAGGATTGGCTGAAATTTTCGGCTGGCATACTAGCACTTATGCGAAACATTTTGGAAATCTAGATCCAGTATATTTTTTACTTTTCATTTACACAGAAAAAAAGGATTTCTTGGCGTAAAAAATTTTTACTCGCCCCGAGAAAAATTTTACTTGTCTTAAGAAATTTTTTGCATTATGAACTGAAAACGAAAATTTTCTTGGGGAGAGAAAAAATTTTATTGAGCCAAGAAAAAATTATTTGGGGAGAAAAAAAATTTCTTATGCCAAGAAAATTTTTGTTTCCATTTCATAATACAAAATTTTTCTTGCGAAAAGAAACACTTTTTTTCTGTGTAGTTTCTTATTTTCGTTTCGCGAAAAACGTTCCGATCTTCAGGTAGACTCCGCGTTTACTCCGCTAATTTTTTAGTGTATAAACAAAATCAATAATTATATTGGCTTATTGTTTTTATTTAATAATTATTATATATCATGACGATTTTTTTTTCTTTGACTTAAAAAATTCGTGATGTTCCCAAGTGACTAATGATTATTTACATTATCTCTGACTCTTTTATAATCTCTGGTAAATATTTGGTGGCTCACTAACCCAAAGAGTATTGAAATTTTCGATAATACTGTTGATATTGAACGCCCCAAGCCTATACTTAACATTCGAACAGGGTAAAAGATTACTGAATAATTAATAAAGCCATAAATCTAACAAGATTTATTTTTTTTGAATTATGAAGACTCCGCCTATTTTTTTTTTTTTTTTCAAAAAAATGTTTCTTTAATTTCATTATAAATCTTATCCATGTATATTTGATTGAATTGAAACCTGAGTCGACTTAAATAATTTTTTTCACCAATCTCTCAATATAAAATAGAAAAAAAAATAATAATATGAAATGTGAAAAAGAAAATATTTTTACGACTAAAAGTAGGTGACGATTATTGAACGTCAATAAAAAAAGTTTTTAAAAATGAATACTGACATTTAATAATATATAATGATTACGTACCGAGCCAAAGACGTTTAGCAATATCAGGTGGAAATATAAGATGTAGTAAACTAACATTTTTTTCTCTCTCAGCGTCGACAGCACGGTTAGCCTCTTCAATAGAACTTTTCAATTTGTCCATACGTCGTCTCAACCCGTCCTGTTATAAAGAGAAATGAAAATAAAAAGAGTAAAATAAAAAAAAAAAAAAATAAAAGAAGTAGTGATATTAAATGTGAAAATTTTGCCGAGAATAATATATCCATATAAGTAAATCCTTATTCATATGACATTCAATAAAAATATATTTTATTAAATTTTTTTATTCAATATGAAAGACATTTTCTATTGTATGTGTATTTATATGGATATAAAAGTGTTTTTGAGGATGTGTATTTATTTATATTATACATCAGGCCGATAATAATGTGACAAGAGTGATTTAATAATATATATATATTTATATATAATACGGTTTGAATGATACGGATTACGATAGTCACCTGAGCCCTAGCTTGTTCGCCAACTAAAATTACGTCCCTAGTGGCATCATGAAGCGGAATGTCCGAAATAAATAGACCTCGTCCTGTGAGACCGTCTAGGCCATTGAGAAACGGTGAACTGACAAATAAAATTGAATCTGATTCTGAACAGTAGACCATTTGACCCTTCAATTCCAGCCCCTGGATTACAGTATAAAGAAAAATGCTTTTATATATTTTTATATAAATACTGTTGTTATATAGATTATGATAAAAGCTTATTATAGATAAAAATATGATCCTGAAATTGACCTGATCCTGAAGTTAGCAGACAATTAAAAATTTTATGATTTTATTTTAGACAATTAAATTTGAAGAAAAAAATAAACTGAAAAAATGCACATGTAGAAAATTAAAAAGACTATAAGTGCAATTTTTTTAAATATTTTTTTTTTTATATTTTATCGTTTTTTAAAAAATCCAAAAATTATTAGACGTCGGTTAACTTTAGTACCATAAATTGACAATCAACAATTTTCCGATTTTTTTTTCGACAAATAAATTACAAAAAAAAGAAAAAAAAAATGCACATGTAGAAAATTAAAAAATCTATAGGTGCAATTTTTTTAAATTAACCCTAATGAGGTTTTTAATGGATTAATTTTTCAATGGAGTATAAAAGTAAAATTAATTAAAAAAAAAAAAAAAAAACTAATTGGTCGAAAGTAAATCGCGTGAGCTTAAGTGCTAAAACATTTCGAGGCATACCAAAATAATGACGATAATCTAGCATCATTATTGTCCGTAATCTAAATAAACGGTATCGACTCACCTCAGCCGGAAATTTATCAGCACCCGGTGGTTTCTGCAGCGCCAATACAAAGGGTGTATTCGCACGTTTTAAAATCTCATGAAATGTAAGTGTAACACCACGAGGTCGCGTGAATACAAAATACGTCGATATTTCACGACCAAGTCTATTGAGATTGTGACCGAAGATGCGCATGAACCCAACCCCTAGTTGCACTATTTCAAGCTGACGGTCCACAACAAAATGCCAAGGAAACGCTTTGCAAAAACTTGCAACTCCCATTCGCAAATCAACAGCTTTTTCGGATAATATTCGTGATTCTGATGTCACAGCCTCTCTGCTATCGTCACAGGTCGTGCCCAAATATTCATAACGTTCCGGTGTTATACGATACCTTCAAAAAAAAAATTTGTTTTACACAAATTTAAAAATAATTATGATAATTATTATTTTTATTAATATATCCCAGTTTAATATACATTGTATTATATTATTCATATTTTATGAATATATATTGAAATATTTACGTTTGCGCCAATTATTTATTTATTTTGTCCACGTATTTTTTTTTTCTTTCATTATCAAAGTATTTTACTCTATATATATATATATTTAGCGTTGTATCATTTCTGATATTTAAATATAAATATATATGATAAATATAAAATAGTATGCATGACAAAATACCATTTGCCAATGAAAAAACACGCGCACGTATTTACAATCTATATGCTTTTACTCAGTATCAACTGATGAAATATATATGATTTGAATTGATAAAATTTAAATTTGAAATTACTAGGCTCACTGTACACGCGTACATACCATGTCAATAGTGTATAAAAAAAATTTATACATATATAGATGTACAGGATCATATATTGCCATGGATCTTTACTTGAAACATTTTGACGCTGATACGAAATAAAATTCAATTACAATTGAAATTTAAATTTATAAAAACATGGTATTGAGTTTTATAATATTTTTACATTGCTTTTACATCCCACGTCTTCTATTTATTTCATTTTTTCTATTCATTCATTCAATCGAATGTTTTTCAGTGTCCAATTACAGCGAAACTGAATTTGCAATTTAAAACAAAAAATTGCGGAGGTATAGAGAAAAATGACGCATTGCAAGTTAAAACAAAAAATATCAATTGTTAAAAAAAACTTTATTAAAATATATTGAAATAGTTTTTAATTTCATTTTTTTTAAATATTTAACGGATTTTAAATTTGAATCTTATAATTCGTAAGATTTCGAATGATTAATAAATTTTTTAATTATTCAAAAAATTTAAAAAAATTTATCACGTGTTCAAAATTTGAATCAAAAGAAATAATGAATATTTTTAAAAAATTTTTACTTGAATCATGAAAATGATTTTTTTGAAATTTTTTTATTCCGCGGCAACTTTTACAATTTGAATTTTTTTTTTATTATTAAATTTACAGCATAAAAATTCATGCAAATTTAAAATCTGTAATTAAAAATTAAAAATATCTACATACCTAAAGAATTTAGTATTGTATGGATCGGGTAGAATATAAACATCAGCTTTATCATTATAAAATTGCCGTGCGATGCCTTTGAGGCTGCCAACAAGTAAATAAGCAATGGAAGGATGATCAGTCGTAAAATGAAGCTCAACTGCATCCGGAGTTGCAATGCACACAAATTCAGCTTCTGTATTTGTACCAGACTGATGTTGTACCACATCATTCACGCCGTCGAGTGTCGTTAGAAATGCTTTCAGGTCATTTCCGAGACATCGAAATGCACGCTCGAGTAGACCAACGCAGGCTGTTGAAATTAATTCCTGACCCAAGTAGTCCAAAATCACATTCACTTCTATATCTGCAAAAACATGGTTTAAATAATAATACAAATTATTATCATCATTTATATAATTATATATAACTATATTTATTAGACACGTGCGAGTCGAATCGAATCAAAAAATTCGAATTATCCAAAAGTTTTCAAAATATTTTTAACTTTTCAAATTTCTCAATTTGAATCGAGAAAATTCTCATCAGTTTAAAAATATTCAATTTTCATTTAATGGAGATCTCAGTTTTTAAAGTAAAAAAAAATAACACTTTCGTATGACAAAAATTTGAATTATTGGAAAAAGTATTAGAACTTTAAATCGTTCAAAATAAAATTTAGAAATTATTTTTAAATTTTCAAACTATTTGCTCACACCTAATATTTGCATATAAATTTACTAATTTGTTTTAAAATTGATAATTAAGGATTTTGAATTCACAAAGTAGATGTATATCAAAATATGTGTTAATAATTCTGTTGATAATTAACGCAAATTTAAATAGAAACTGACATGACATAATAAAATTGAATTATTAAACCAGTCAAGCCAGCTAGCTAGCCAGTAGTACGGCTAACAAACTATGGAAATCGATAGTATAGCTGCTCTGGGCTTCTCATTAAATTTCACGTGGTAACTAAACTTCTACCCTCAAACTATGGTTTATAATACCTTTAAAAGTTTATGAACAAAAAAAATAATAATAATAAACTAATAAGTGTGGCACTTAAATTTTTTTAATTTTTATTGTAAAGAAAATATATGAAAGGGAAACAATAGATAACTTTTGAATTTTATGAGATAAATTCAATTATGTGAACATTAAAGTTTTAGTTAATTAGTTATCAAAGCGCAGGAAAGGTAATTATTTTATCATAAATACTGCAGACATATTTTTGATAAGATAATGGCTAGTAAAAATTAATATGAGATCGTAAAGGATTTTATGTTAATATAATTATAATTATGGGTAGTTAATTTATTTACCATAACATATTTTAAATGATATAGTAAATTTAAAAAAGATATAAACTTTATAATCCTTGTAAAAAGGATATAAAAGATGTTTTACAGGAAAATCAAGGCTGAAAAATTTAAGACATGAATATTGAATGATTTGAAAATTTGTAATTTCATTTGCGAAATTATTTCGATCGTATGGATGCACTGTAAAAAATTTTTGTGTGAACATGGCCATGGAAGACTTTATAAACATATATGTTTCAAGACTTTATAAATATATATGTAGACATGGTCTGCTACGTGTGAATTGACGGCGTGAAATTTTTTTGGTGTCCCATAATTTAATCTGTCGTAAAAAATTGGAAAATAATTAGGCTGCAGTACTAGTATATCATTACCATTATTAATGTAGATAATTTTGAAATAGAATTTAATATTTATAGTCCTAGCGGATCCGAATTACGGGAAATTACCGAAATTTTTCGGAAATTACCACATTTTTCCGCAAAACCGCGTATTTGCGGCAGTTCACGGTAATTTTTCTGAATACCGTAAATTACGGTAGTCTACGGTAAAACTACCGCGAAGTTTCAGCCAATTTTCGGTAAAATGCCGCACGTTTACCGTAAAATACCGCAGTATTGCCACACATTTTACGGATTCTCGTAATTGTACCGCAAATTTGCCGTAAATGCGGCATTTTACCACAAATTACCGAAATTTGCCGTAATTTATGGTAAAATACCGCATTTCTACGGTAATTCCTCTGAATGCCGTAAATTCCGGTAATTTACTGTAATTTGGGTCTGCTAGGAAGGCCGAAGTAATCGAGTTTTTAATGAAGAACTTATGCATTTACACTACTGGTAGTATGAACATTCTAATTCACACGGTCCAAGATTCAACACCATGCATCGTGTAACTTTCACACCGGAAGTGTTGAAACTTTTAACACTGAATTATTTACACTACACCGCGGACTCAAAATTTTCATTAGCGGTTGATTTTTAAGTATTGAAAACTATTATGGATGAAATGAATATTGGTAAAAACACTATGGTGTGGAAAGAAATGGAAATTTAGTATATTACTGAAATAAGTCGAAATGGTCGAAAAATTAAGAATTTGTCCTCCTTGGAAAAAAAGATTACTGACATTTGTCTTAATAAATTGAGAGGATAAATCATTTTTATAGCATCAACTTTATCAGTATATACTTATAATTTTTCAAAGCGCACCGGATCTGGAGAAACAGGAAGTTACCGGAAAAGGATATCTTTTCACTTTGCCGGGGTTGATATCGCTATTTCAAAGGTCATTTTCTATGAAAAAGGGCGACATCTCTGATTTTCTCATTGTTACAAAAGAAGTGATAGTAAATCTATGTACATTAAATTTTTTCTAAGCCCATCGGACTTCGACTAACGAGATTTAGACGTCAAAAAATATATTTTTGCTTTACGAAAATTAGCATAGCACTTTTGAGTTATTTTTATGAGAAAATCCTCCGAATTCTCAATTTTATCATCATTGAAAAATTTTTAATTTTCAGCCCGATTATTTTTTTGCTTTACAGTATATTAAGTAAAAAAAAGTGATTAATCACGTAATTGACATTAATGAGTGTACCGAAATTTCGGTTGGATGATAGGTTTTAAAACTTTCATAATATTTTTAAAAATATGAATAGTGGCTTGTAGCAAAAATTATGATGACCTAAAATTGAGAAAAAAAAAAATTATGAAAAGTATGATATCGATTCTTGGGACACAAAAGATAAATTTTTAATATCATTTAATGTAAATAAGATATGACATAGTAAGCATGTAATTTTTTCCAATATATGAGTGTGGATAAATGGAGACTATGTGGGTAAATATATGTAATAAGAATGGACCGAAAACGGTTGGCGACGAGCACGTAATATAAAGGCCAGTGATATGACTCTAGTTACTCGTGGCTGAAAACCAACACACGTAAACTCAGTGAGATGTAGAAGATGTCAAGAGCAGAGATAGGATGAACTTAAAAAAAAAAGTAAGAAGAAGAAGATAAAAAATCCAAGAAAGAAAGAAAGAAAGAAAAACGTTGATACGAGTACACAGCAGCAAAGAAAGAGAGTATTAGTAGAGTTCTTGATAAAACACACACGTTTTTTAAGCTCTCTTTCTTGCGAACTGCACAGGCTCACGACACATACAGGTGAAAGCCAATTTCACTCCCTACGAGTACACACGGAAAAACTCCATTTCTTTTTATTGACACGGGCGCATTACTAGTGACTTCTTAAAAAGTGTGCCGTGTGTGAGAGTCATTCGTTGCACATTTACCCCAACCACCCGCCCGACCAGCACATCGCGAATTAATAGCGCGCACTTTATTTCCCTGTTAAATTGTTAAACTTTAATGTCTACTTATTTACGATCTATTTTATTTTACGATCCACCTAAATCATCAATTTCCAATAAATATTACAAAAGTTATGGTAATAAAATATACACCGGAAAAAATTGTGATAAAAAAATTAATAATAGTCAGGTTTCAATGAAAAATTACTCTTGATAATTTTAATTTATTAGCAAAATAAAATTTTTACAAGACAAATTAATTTTTTTAATAAAAAAAAAAAGTTCATAGATTTAGTGGCCGTCTAGTCGTATAGTCATTTTTGATAAACTTTTTTTCCGTGAAAATTTATTGTATTTTATTGCTGTACACGGAGAGAAAATTAATGGAATGGTTCCAATAAATAATGGGACCTATTCCCATAATATATAGGAACTATTCCCATGTGTGTACATGAACTTCTATACACACATGGGAAATATTCTCATAAGAAAGTCAGTTTTCATAATAATGGTAATATTTTCCATAATAGAAGAATCCAGACCGGAAATGCCATTTTTTTTTCTATTTGAAAATTCTTAGCTACGTTTTGTAGAAAAGGGCGGGCAAATTCAAATTAAAAAAAAATTTCTTTTACAATCCTGACCCATTTTACCTCAAAGTCAGATTTTTCCAGATTTAAATAAAAATTTTATTTTTTAAATTCAAAATTAAATCATAGTAATGAGAAACTATTTATATAAATTTTTGCTAATAATTATCATATATTAGAGTAATAAATTAATAAAATACTTATTAATTAATTAACAGTAATTTAAAAAATTAAATTGTATAATTAATTCATCTGTAAATTAACAAAGCAGATGTAGCAATTTAAACAGAGTATATGTCTACGTCTTCATCAAATGTCTCTTTGTCTCAACTTCATATATATATCTTTGTTTTTCTATTATTTCACTCATCAACTAAATTAAACTTTACCAACACTGTCAAAAGTTTACATACATTACAAATACTGAATAAATTATATATTTACACCCAGTAACACAGAGTCTCATACATATAAATTAAAATTTTTATATATTTTTTTATCAGATTAATTATTTTCTCTTTGTGTATTAAGTAGTACATTTTTCTTTGTCACCTGTTAGGTGACAATTCTTTATTATTTTTTTTTTTTCATATCATTCTTTTAGTTTTTAATGAAAAAATATTAATTCAAAGATTAAAAAAAAAGTAATAGACTTAATTCAAAAATATGCGTTCAAATGTAAAGTTGGTAATTAATATTTGCATATATTTTCATTAAAATAAAATTACACGCGTAGTAACATCATCTTTCAAATACAAACTACGGTGAGAGGCGAAGCTTTAAAGCTTCATCTTATTCATCTCTTATTTGCATATTATATTTTTTTTACCCATATATATGTATGAAGTTAAAAAAAAAAAATTGCACATAAAATGCACGTCACGTACTACGTAAATGTCTCTTGAGTCGTTTGACATAGTGAAAATTGTGTGATAAAATTTTAAATAACCGGAAAACCATAAATCATTTATTTGTAAATTGTAAAATTATTTGTTTAAATCGGGTTGAGGTAAAATGGCCATGGTAAATAAATAACGAAATTTATGATTTTTTAAAAAAAAGTTTTTTTTAGAAACGAGTAAACTCGAATTAAATAAAATAGTTTTAATTAGTATTTTTTAATCCGTACTAAATTCTAAGTACTGCAGTACTTAGTACTCCAATTAGCGTTAAGTACAAATACTTTATAATTAGTATACAGTTGTTTATAATTACTACATCTATTCGCACTTACCAAAAGTTTTATGGTAGTTTTAAGCAAACGTGTGTTTTCAAGTGTTATTAATACGAATTTAACTAAATTATAGAAAAAAATCTTAAAATAAACTTTTTTAAATTCGCGCCAATTTTTCAATAACGACTTAAATGTCTTATATTTATCCAACGTTAAAAATACCATACGTTTTTTAATTTAAATATTTCTATTCCTGAATTTAAATGAGTGTGAATGTAGCAGCCATCGAACAAATTTACAATTATTAATAAATAGAGTAAATAATTAAAAAAATAAAATTTGAAAAAAATGGGCATTTAAAAAATTTCGAAACTGATAAGTGCATTTTTTACAAATATTATTTCTTAAATTATTTACTCTATTTATTTATAGTTTTTGTCTGATGTCTGCGATATTCACACTCATGATTTAAATCCCTATTTATTTTATTTTTTTAATTAATAAAAAAAATTCGGCGTGAAATAAAACAGTAGCGAAGTGAAACCTTAAATAATCTGTAGGCTTTCAAGACCAAGTGAGCCGATACTCTTATCAGATTTTTTCTGGACTAAAGATGGTCTTAAATCACCACAAAATTGATTGTGATTCTCTCCCACGATAAACTTTTATTTCCGGGCAGTCTTATTGGAAATACACTAGAAAACTGATAAATCGTTTTTTTACTTTTTTTTTTTTAATTTTAAAATAAACTTTTACTTTGTCTCCAATTTCTCCAGTTTTAAAAATTTAATAATTATTTTAAATTCCTGAGCTTCAATGCGAAAATAATCAAGACTCAGTGGCGAAAAAAAATTTGCATAAAAAATTCCAGATTTTATCTTTCATGTCATACATATTTATATAAAGTTATTAAATTATAAAAATTTATATAAAGTATTACATCTAAATAAATTTTCTTAGTAATAAAAAAATAAAAATTCTATTTTTTTTTATATTCTAGATAAACTTTTCTTTAAAAAAAAATTTATTTTTTTTATTCTTATAATACAAGCATAATAGTAAAGTGAATTCGTTTTTCCTATAAGCGTTTATATTTTTTCCTGTACCCATGCCTAAGAAAAAGATCCGTACAGTAGATATTGTATTACTTTCGAGGGTCTTTCAAAAGGTTTTTTGCAAAGAAGATAAAATGGTTGAGAAAAGCTCAGATAAGAGTTATAATTAATAATAACAAAATATATATTTATAAAGAAAAATGATAAAGAATTAAATTAGTCTATCGGTTTTACAAAAAAAAAAAAAGCTACACGGAGAGAAAATTATGGTAACAGTTACAATATATTATGGGAATGGTTCCCATAATACATGGTAACCGGTTTTTTTGAAATGTTGATTATAGGAACGGCACCCATATATATTATGGTAATCATTCCTATAATTATGGGTATAATTCCTATATGGTATTGGAATAGTTACTATAATATTATGGTAATCATTCCTATATGGTATTGGAATGGTTACTATAATATTATGGTAATGGTTACCATAATATATAGGGTTTATTCCTATATACGCATAGGAACCGTTACAATGTGGTTATAGGATTGGTTCCTATTTGCTTATGGGAACTATTCCTATGAGTATGGTAATCATTACCATGATTCTTTCCCATGCGGCATAATATTATAGGAACTGTTACCATAATGATAGGAATTGTTCCCATACTTATGGGAACTTTCCCCAGAAAGTATGGGTCTATATCCCATAATCCCAAGTAATCATTACCATAACGGTATGGGATGATATTTCATAAACGTACTTGGAACTGTTACCATAATTTTCTCTCCGTGTAAAGGATTAAATTTTAATTTGTGACATAAATAGTATGTTAGTAATTGTTACACTAGAGTGTTTCATTATTTTCATAATTTTAATTTTTTTTTTTTTATTTTCCCGTTCGTTTTATTTTATTTTTCGGTCGTTCTTTTCGACACAAAGAAACGGGTGTAAAAGAAAAACAAAAATTCTTTGTGCATGACCAAAGAAAAGTTCATTATACATACGGAGCGAAAAAGTAGTCACTCGCCTCTGTATTCTTTGCTTTTCACTTTAATATTTTTTTTTTTTATAACTTATCCTCGGGCATTTTGTCGACAAACCTTCCGACACTTTTTTTGTTCTGTTTCATAGATAAAAAAAAATATTTTAAATATATGTATTAAATTGTGATAAATTTTTTAGATATTTTTGTTCATAAAAAATATTTAAATATTTTTCCTTTTATAGATCAATTTACATTTTTTTTTTTTGATATTAAAATATGTAAATATGTCGGATAAGGTCTTTTGTGGATGGAAGGATAAAGGAATTTAATTTTAAATTAATAAAAATATCAAGCTTATTAAATAATAAATAAATATTATTTATCTTTTGTAAAATAAATATTTCAAGACATCAACATTAGTCAACGTTAAATAGGAATGTCGTAATCCCTCTTGCTTAGAATTTATACTGAAATTACTTTACGCAAATCCTGTACACAATACGACACGAGAGGCTTTATTAATATTAAGTTTCGCTATATATATATTTAATATGAGAAATGAAACAATCTGATAGGAGACTTACCGCAATCGTAGTTTAGGGTCTCATAAATGTCCTCAAGCAAATTGTAGTTCTCTTCGCAGTCAACATTATAAAGTAATTTCTCTCTGCGAAAATAAACAAATATATTTATTTTTATGTATATTCTTTACATAAAATCTTGATAAATTTATTTCTGATGTCATTAAAATTTTTTTTTTTAATTTCTATTCAGAATTTTTAATTCTGATTTTAAATTTAATCCTACGGTCAGTAACAAAAAAACTGCTAGAAAAATCTCAATTTTTTTTTTACTTTTTTCTGCTATTGGAAAAAAAAATTTGAGTGTAAATCTGTCGGTCTCAGTCGAAAGTTGGGAATTTCTGTAAGAAAAGAAAGTTAATGAGCTTTACACTATTTTTTTACTGAAGGTAATTTTCAATAAAAAAAAAAAAAAAAACAGGATTTTTTTGCCAAAAAATTCATTAAAATAGTAACAGATTGACGGAAAAATTGGAGCACAAAATTATCGAAATTAGAGCTTGAGAATTTGAAAAAAAATTTAATATGTATGCTGTAAAAAATTTGCGGAGTGAACCGGAGTGGATGATTTTTATTTATTTAATTCCCTCGGAGTGAATTTCACTCCGAAGGGGAGTTTCGGAAAATATTAATTATAAAAAAAATTACTAATATAGTGAGCTTAGGTCTTTGAAATTTAGACATTTATATTGAGTACGTAAATAATTACGAGCTCCCTTTCCATATATTCACGCGAAATTATTTTTAAAAATTATAACCAACTGATAATAAAACTTTGACAAATATAATTCTACTGAGTTACAAACTGTCATATGACTTACATCAACCATACCACGAGATAACATTTCATATTGTACCGAAATATAAAATATTCCCATAAAAACTATGTCACTATAGCTATTTAATAATTTAATATTTTTACTATATATTATATATATGAAATTATAATTTAGTGAGTTACTAAAACATTTTATAAATTAAAAGCATAATATTTTAAGTTTAATTATTAATATCTGAATGAATTATTTATTTAAATAATTATGTTTATAATTAACAGCTGTTTCTATTAAATATTAATTTATTTAAGTATTAAAACTCCGGACCGGAGTCAATGCGGATTTAAATAAAATCCGCGTCACTCCAAAATCACTCCGCCCATAAAAAATTCCTGTTTACTCCGCATGCAGTGATTTTTTTTAAACTCCGGAACTCCGAGTACAGAGTGAATTCGATCGAAATAAAATCCGTATTCACTCCCGATTTTTTACAGTATATATATTTATTTATTTATATATCGAAAATATATATAAGGTCAAGTGAATAATGTTTGGTGGAACACAAGCCAGAACGAAATTGTACGAAAGCTTTCGAGATTGATTGGTAAGCTCTTGCGTGACCTGCTCTCTCAAAGTTGTAAATGCCGTAGCTCCAATCACGCTAGTGTAGTCGAGTATATTCTCGTGTATAGTTTAACGAATAGGGTAGATACATTTTGTCCAAGTGAACTTCGATCAATCGAACTACTGCGATACAAAAAACAAAATCACAAACAAAATAATAAATATTAGACAGCAAAGAATATTTCTTTTTTTTTTTTTAAACATTAATCATGTCTATTAATCTCTGGTCTAAAAGTTAACAACAATAATAATTTGTATATTTTTGTAGAGGGAAAAAATTTCCAGCTACTTGATGAATTAATAAAACAGTAATGAAATATAAAAAATGATACTTACAGTGACGTGGAAGTTGAAAGTGGAACTTCACCCTGACTCAAAAGAGCACTTAAGGCGACAGCTATTACTTCATTCTAAAAAAAGAGATAAAGAATAAAGTGTAAGATTCATTTTTTATAATAAATTACATGATTGATAGACCAAATAAATCAATATCCAACAATTGGAACAAATCGTTAGATATTAATGGCATTACTTTTTTTTTTGTATATTTTTTATTTTTATTTATTTGTGGAAATTTTTTTATCGAGCTTTAACTCACTAATGACTCGGCTGTTTCGTTCAATACGCGAGTTAAAATTCACACAATGACTTTTATATTTTTGTTTTTATTCATTATTTAAATTAAAAACAATTTTACTCCTTGTTAAGTTAAAATTAAACCTCGAAAATATTTAAATCGATATTTTAAATTTATCGGGTTACAGAAAAAAAAAATTAATTGAATTAAAATTACAGTAGAGTATTATTTTGCAATTAATATTTTTTTCGTGCACACAGATGTTATCCACAATAAGTTTGTATTTGATCATTATACTGTACTTGCACAGGTAAAAAAAATATAAAGAAAAATGTTGGGGTAACGCTAATTGCCACTGAAATAAATACAGTCTTATCACAGACGACTTTTAGTATACTAAAAAATTCGTATTGTTGACTGAAACTAATTTTAGTTAGGTACAAGAGAAGAGTCTAAAGCAAACACATAAAAAAAAAAAATGTTATAATAATAAAAATAAATTTGGAAAGCCCATTTCCATTTAGTTTCAGCACAATAACAAGGCCATAAATCACGTGAGATTATCCCTAGCAAGATGATCAAAAACACCGCAATAACACGGTAATCATCCGGGTTATTTAATTGTTTTTTACTTCTACTTCTTTATTAATGACCCTAATTTATAACACGTATATATGTACAGCAGCATGGGATACGACACAATACCTAACCGTGTAATTAATCCTTGCGGCTCTAAACACTGAATGCAATTAATTTTTATCTACTTGCAAAATCCGTAATAATTTTAATAAAAAGTTTTTTTTTCAACGCGACACCCAAATTTTTTTTGCCAGATTTAATTCCTCTACGTGCTTTTATTTCATATATATTCACTGAATTTTAAAGGATTTATCAGTATTTGATATAAAAAAAATACTTTTTTATCATTTTTCGGTGTCCCATTTTACCCCGAGTGTCTAATTCAGTTTAAAAATTCTTATTAATTTAAAAAAAAAATTCCAAGATTTTAATAAATTTTTATTATTTTTTTTTACACAAAATGTTTACGGCCCGTTTTACCCCCATTTTTTTTTAATTCCTCTACGTGCTTCTATTTCATATATATTCACTGAATCTATAACAACTTATCAATATTTGATAAAAAAAAAAAATACTTTTTTTGAACAGAATAAAAAAATTTTTTTTCATTTTTCAGTGTCCCATTTTACCCCGAGTATCTAATGCAGTTTAAAAATTCATATTAATCTTGAAAAAAATTCCAAGATTTTAATAAATTATATTTTTTTTTTTACACAAAATTTTTACGGCCCGTTTTACCCCAAATATTTTTTTTACGAAAACCGGCAGAAAAAAAAATTTTTTCCGCAGTACATATTTAGTTAGGGTATTTCGTCATGTTCCAACTTTTCCTATATACATATTTATACAAACATATATTATATTTATTTACTTTCCCGCCATTTTATAAAAAAAATTTTTAAATAAATTTAAAAAAATATATTTAATGACTTATCTCAATAAGTCATAAAAAAAATGCTTTTTTATTTAAAATATACGATGTTAAAGTATAATAAATATCCCAAACAATATTTACGTGCATGTTGTCTCGCGAGACGGCGCCATTGGATTCTTAAAAGTTTAAAAATACGTAAGATCCTTGGCCCATTTACGTCATATTTATTATGATAATTTATCATAATTACAATTATTTATCAGTACTATTATGTATTTAATTATTTGAACAATAGAATTTTATCACAATAAATTAATAGTGTTGCTAATTGATACAAAATACTCAACTAAATGTAATTAATATTTATGATAATGATAATAATGATGATGGTGATGTTAATGATGATTATAATTATCATCGCGGGTTATAGTAAAGACAATCGATATGAAGCTTTAATAAATTCACTCGTCCGAGATCGAGCGTCATCGTGGCATGTCGTTGAATCTATTACCCACAGAACGCACACCTGACAACTGGGTCAGGAATTAGTAGAATCCGTTTCTCGGGAGTCAGCATTAATGTAAAAGAGCCATCGTGCAAATGTCTCGATGCTTGGGTAAGGGATGCTGCAGATCGGTGCACTACGAGAGCGACCAAGAGAGAAAAAGAGACTAAATATCACCAGAGAGATGTCCTCCTACGGCAAAGTTCCACTACTCAACCCGCTGTACTCATTCATTATGTAGTCATTGTATTTTACTCGTGTACTTTACAATTTAAAAAGTATTCATTAGCATTTATATGTATAGATTTTTTTAAAAAATAAAACAAGTTCCCATAAAAGATTTACTTTTGTCTAGAAAATCCCGATCTCTAATACCAAAGGTTGAAGAGTTTCAACATTTTTTAAAATTATCATTATTAAATTACGATCAAAATAGAAGTTTAAATAATGCACGCTCATATAAATTATATATATATATATATATTTTTTTTTTTTTTTATGGAAAAATCGATTATTATATTTTTAGTTCAATTAATACTGCGATATGTCCATTTTTCAACACAGAGTTGAATTTAAATGAAAAAAAAAGTTGAGGCGCCTCTATATTTTTGTGAAAAATTTTGATCATTATATTAGAGATTTATAAACAAATATATCGACGTTCTAATTAGCAAGTTGTCTAACTGATTATTTTTCGTAGGTGATTCTGTGCAATTTTCAGATGCTAATAGTTAGAGAAAATATCACTTGAGTAACCTTGAGTAAAATACTATACATATGTTAGATATGGAATTGACTTTTCGATAAAAAAAAATTTTTAACTTCCTTTTTTTTACGCCTAAACGGAGGATTTTCTGAAATGAAGTCAGACAATTTGCTAATTAGAACGTCGATATATTTATTATAAATTTATAACTGGAGACTATTTCGTTAGTTGGGTATTGGTAGCACTCACCAAAGGCTCATGAACACATGACACCTAATATCAACTTACAGCGAAAAAAAAAATTTTTATTTGAATAAATAATTTACTATAGGCCTACTATCGACCTGCGTCGAATTTTTTTAAGTCAGATTTCCAATACGAAATTTTCAGTCTTTTATTTGTAATTATTTTGCGGAAAAAAAATTGAACCCCGTGATTTTGAATTAATAATGAAAAGATATTTTTTCATCAGTAATTCGAACAATTATAATTATTATTTTAATTGTACTCAGTGCTGCGATATTTTTACCCTTTCCCGAGGTGAAATAGCATAGATTGTAATGGCAGGAGGGGGTAAAAATATCGCACGATCTGGCAGCACTGCTTGTAACTGAGTTAAAACAAAATCTTCTTACTTTTACCCTAGTGTACTATCATATTCACGAAAGTGGTCTTGGTTTATTGTGCCCAAACGTGAGATGCAAGTAAGTTTGAAATTTGTCGTATGAGAAACTTGATTTAACGCCGTTTGCCCAACTAATAAAGTTTATTTGTCGTATTTGATGATCAATACTATTTACTTGCTCTGTAAAACTCACTTAGTAAAACTTTTAATTGCAAGGGCCATTAAATTTCAGTAAGATGAGAAATTAAAAATAAATTCTTCTTTGGTGCTTTGACTTTTTTAAAAAAAACTTTTAATGAAAAATATCGTAATAATTTACTCTTTGTGCAGTACTATGATTTGTTATCTTTAAAAAAAAGATTTCAAGCGGTTGTTACATTCGTTTGACAGTTTTGTGATTTATTGAACAAAAAAATGAAAATACGAAATATCGTATAGAATGTATATATATATATATATATATATATTTTTTTTTTTTATTACTTCTTCTTATCCATTTTCATCTTTAACATTTTTTCTCTCGCTCCACGGTTATCTTTTTAGTTTATTTCGTTTTATTTTTTATTTTTTTTCTATTACACGATTCGACGAATACGAGGCTAAATAAAAAAGAACTAAAAGTATGCCAGTGTAGTAAAACTTTTGACATTTCTATTTCGATGTTATACCGTGACCTAATTTATTATTCGATAAAAGATCAAATATTATTTATATTAATTATTCATTGATATTTTACCTTCTTATTTATCACAAATTATAAAAAGTTTATTGATACTTCATTTACTTTTAATTTGATAAAATTAAGAGAAAAAAAAAAGTAAATAAAATCATTAAAAAAAATTTTCAGATATAAAATTATGAGAATACTTTTTTTACATGTATAGAAAATCTGTTTTAAATAGATATGGTTCCATGGAAACTTATAGGGATGGCTTTTATACCCCATGGACATATTCCCCATATAAGAGGAGAAACCATTTTTAAAAATTAACAGAACCGTTCCTACAATATTAATGAGAACCATCCTTAAGTATTATGGGAACTGTTCCTAAAAATTTCTAGGAATAGTCCTCATACTTATAAAAATATTGGCCATAATATACGAGGATGGTTCTTATAGGATTTGTCAATAGATATATCAAATAATTTATATGGGAATTATTCTTAAAAATTATGGGAATCATTTCTATAATACTTTACAGGAACCATTCTTATAACCATTATAGGAACCATCCTTCCAATATTATATGAAGATTGCTATTTAAAATTATGGGAACCATTTGTATAATATTTTACAGGATCCTTCTTATAGCCATTACAGGAACCATCCTTACAATATATAGGGGGTGTTTTTCAAAATTATGGGAACCATCCCCATCAATTTCTAGTAACAGTTCTAATTTTTTACAGAAACCATTCTTACAATATATGGGGGGTGTTTTTCAAAATTATGGGAACCATTTTTATAAATTTTTAGGAACAGTCCTCATTTTTTACAGGAACCATCCTCACAATATATAGGGGGTGTTTTTCAAAATTATGGGAACCATTTTTATAAATTTTTAGGAACAGTCCTCATTTTTTACAGGAACCATCCTTACAATATATGGGGGGTGTTTTTCAAAATTATGGGAACCATTTTTATAAATTTTTAAGAACAGTCCTCATTTTTTACAGGAACCATCCTTACAATATATGGGGGGTGTTTTTCAAAATTATGGGAACCATTTTTATAAATTTTTAAGAACAGTCCTCATTTTTTACAGGAACCATCCTTACAATATATGGAGGGTGTTTTTCAAAATTATGGGAACCATTTTTATAAATTTTTAAGAACAGTTCTCATTTTTTACAGAAACCATCCTTACAATATAAGGGGGTTTTTTTTTTTAAATTATGGGAACCATTTTTATAAATTTTTAGGAACAGTTCTCATACTTATAACAATATTGCCCTCAATATACAAGAACGATTCCTATAAATTAATTTAATACACTGCGGGAATAATTGCCATAACTTATAGGAACCATTCCGTTAATTACTTCTCTCAACGTAAGAGCTGTAAATGCGTGAGCGGATTATAATGCTTGAATTATTACAAAAGAATGAATTTATCGGGTTCATAATACGCTTACACACCATATGGAGGATGAAATATTGTTGTTTGCAACAAGCGTCAAATTTCCATAAACCATAACGTCCAACAAGACCAGCAGGAACAACTAACGTAGCGTTAGCTTCAGGCACTTGACGTTATGATTTATTTATGTTTGATGACATTAAATGTTCCAAGGCTGCATGGGCTGGGTTCTGTCTATAATTTTATACTCATTTATCATTCATATATATTCTTATACATATATATCCATGCATTAGTACAATTTATTATTAAAATTTTTGTGATTTAAAAAAATTTATCATGATAGAAATAATTAACGTTTAGATTCATTATACGATATACTATACGACATATTATGATAATCATGATCATTAGAAAAAAAGTTTAATGATAATGAGATCTATAAAAATAAATAATTAAATTGAATCATAAAAAAACTTGGAATTGGACTCGAACCAACTTTTTGGTGACCGCGCGTTCCACTCAGCTGATAAATTTTTTAAATTTTAATTTCACTTGTTCTTTTTCATTACAAAGATACTTCACTTGTAACTTTTTAAATTTATTTCTATAATAATAAAAATAAATGCTCAGATTATTTGAAAAACTATAACTCAGTAGTTCAAATCCTGGAGTTTAAGTTTTAGTTTATGAAGTTACTGAGCTACCATATAATAGCTTTGAATAAATAAAAAAATTATTATTATACTCAAAATTTTACTTTCTTTTGTATTGTAATAAAAAAAAAACTGAACAATAATGAAAATGTGTTGATCTTAAACGTCATGACTCATAAGAGAGCAAACGGCTTTTTAGGGTAAAGTGCACTTTGCTTTCTCAACATCAGGACTCTCATCGCGTTTGATCTCTCACCAAAAAAAACATACACGGGTATAAACTAACCTGTTGACTCAAAAACATTGCTTACGTCAAAATTATTTGCACATTTTTTTTTTTCATTTCTTCTCTCAATTATACTCAATACAAGATTTTTCTTCCCTTAATATCAAATTACCGAGTTTAATTTTTTTTTCTTTTCGAAATTTTTTTTTTATTCTGCTAATTTTTAAATATTTTTATGCATATTGAAAAAAGCTCATCTGTATGGAAAAATATAGGGGAAGGGGGGCAAAAGGGGGTAGGGTAGGCAAAACGATGTATTTGCGCATTTTAAGCCCTACGCATGACACCTGGGGCAAAATGGGCCAGCCGAAAAATCGAAAAATGATTCTTTCAAATTTTTACCGTCAAATTAAAAAAAATTTAATATATTTCCGCATTTTTAGCCCTACCCATAACACCTGGGGCAAAATGGAGCAGCCCAAAGTACTGAAAAATGATTCTGTCATATTTTTATCGTCAAATTAAAAAAAAACTAATATGTTAATTCATTTTTCGACTGATTTTCTATAGTTGGGGCAAGTTGGGCCACTAAAAATATTCGGAAATAATATTTTATTTTTTAATTGATAACAATTCAATTAAAAAAAAAAAAATTATCATTTTTTGGAGGGGGGCCTCTCTGCCCCACAAAAAAATTTTTTTCTGCCTTCGTATCCACCAATGTTGTAAAATGTAATTTTTCTTTATGTATTTTACATAAAAAAAAATTTAATATAATGAAATTTGATCAATTTTCAGAATTTTTTTTTCAACTTTTTTTAAGGGTACCCCATTTTGCCCGCCAAAAATAAAAATCTTATTTTATAACGGCAGCTAAAAATTTTGTCTATTTACCTAGAATGTCATTAAAAACAAAAAGATTCGGCGTATTTTAGTCATCGAAAACTTAGTATTTCCATAGGTACCCCCTTTTGCCCCCCCCCCTTCCCCTACGTGGAAAAAATGTATATAACATATATAACAATTTTTTGCGCATAAATATATTTTCATATATGTTAAAAATAGATTTTGTCATATTTATGTTAACACTAGTAAGAAACTTTTTTTTTTGTGCAAATTTTTATGAATTTTAGCTGCTAATTTTTAGCTCTTAGTTTAAAATCGTAAGTTTTGTATTTTTCAAAAACTTTATTAGATGTTTGAAATTATAAATTTTCAAAATAAATCAAATCACAATTTTTTAGAATTAAAAAAAAAATCAAAAAAATTGAAGGCTGAAAATTAACACAGCTCTTTTCTATATGCAAAAAATTATATTAAAAAACTAGACAAATCAAAGATCGAAAAAAAAACTTGTTGGTTTCCTGTGAAATGATTGATATACATATATATGATTGATATATATATATATTGAAAAAAAATTGACATTCAATCATCTAACAATTATTTCTCTATCTATCTTTATCGTCACAGACACGTCTCTCATATATTTTTTTTTATTAGTAGTGTAAAAATAAAAAAATTGAAGGATTTTCAGCGGCTGTAGCAGCTGACAATACTGTAATCTATTTCACTTGTTTTTTATCTTTTCATTAAAAAATTTTTCTACTTTATTCTTTTCCATTTACAGTTAACAGAGTTAAATAAAATACTGAAAAAAAAAAAAAAAAAAAAAAAAAAATACGCGCGGAATTAATTTTATCCTTTATTTTTAGAGTAGTGTGAAAAAAGTCATCCGAAGAATTTTATTAATCAACGGCAAGATATCTCGCGACGGATTCATCTGTCTTTAAAACTCTATAGTACTAGGCGTCGTTGAAAATTTAACTACTCGGTAATTTAATTAACTACTTCGTAAACTTATCTCAGAGAGTAATTTAAACAAATTTTTTTTTTCACTCTTTATTATTTATTATTATTATTATGCGAAGTAGATAAGGAAAAAGTAAAAAAAAAAAAATTTTTATGGAAGGAAATGTTAAATTCATTGAAGTGATGGAAAATATGATATTTAAAAAATATAAAAAACCTCGAAATATCGATTGCGGTGTCTAGGTAAACCCAATAACTCTCTAGCACTTCCAAGTAATTTAATCGCTTCGATACTCAACGAGATTTTCTCTCCCCCGTTTTAGGATCCGCGGGGATGTTATCAGAGCTTTAGTAAGACGAATGTGCCACACACTGTCGTAAACTTGTCGTAACTTATTCTTCTAACTCATACACAATATTTAAAAAAATATGATAAAATAATACGACATATTGAATCAAATTAGACCCAACGGATAAACGGATAAAGATATAAATTTTTTTTCAACAAGTATTATTGTTTGATCCATTAAAATTGACTTTAAATTCCTTTTTTAGACGATTTTACTTCGACCGATTACCTTCGAATTGAATTATGGATTCAACTATTTAATATCTGAGCATTCATACTAAAAAAAAATTTTTTTTCATGAAATTTATTATTATATTATTTTAATGATGCAGATATACGGTCTCAATTATTTTCGAGAATAAAAAACCGGTAAAAAGGGACATCAAATTTTTTTTTTGAATATTTTATCTCAGCGAATTGATAGAAAAAAAATTATTAAATTCATAAAAAATAAATATTATAAAAAACAGAAATAAAATTTCTCCTGGGGATTGAAATTTTTAAATAAAAACAAGACATTTGTTAATAAAGAATTCAAAAAAATTTTTTAGGGGGACCACTGGTGTGATCGCCTGAAAAAACGATGATTTTTGATAATTTTTTTAAAAAAACTACTGCATGGAATATTTTTAGCTTGTAAAGATATATTTTTGGATATATAATGAATGCAAGATAAAATTTTTGGACAAAAAAATTCAGAATGAAGCGAGTTATTCACAATCTCCCAAGGCTCAAAAAAAAAAGTCCCTCAACTGCTGCAGTGATAGCGACCTTCGCAGTGCATGAAATCAAAAAAACCAAAAAGTTCAATAAACTAGAAGGTATTTCCCGTACCACGACCCTCGGGCTAAGAAAAAAATTGAAATTTAACAAAATGTCGGAGTTTTTAAAAAAAATTTCAAATTTCGCGCGAAAATTTGATGATTTTTGGCCTGGCAAAATTACATTTTTGATTCGATCGGAAAACTGGAGGTTCGTGGCACATAGAAACATATAAAAGAAGCTGCAATTCGAATCAAATCGTTCGAATGATTTGTCTTCACGTTATAACTGCAGCAATTTTGAAAAATGTATTTTTGATAACCGATAAGCTGCTTTTCAGGTGGCTGTAACTCAAAAAAACTATTCGATAACGCACTAGAAATTGTAGTATGTTATTTTTGAAGCTATAGACTATCGAAGTATAAAAAAAATTGATTTTTTCAAAATTTCAGACTAGTAGTCCCTTTAAGCTGAAAATTTGTAAGACCATAATTATCAATATTATAATTACTACCTTTTTTTCAATTAAAATGAAAACAAATTTTTTTTTTGTATATAAAAATATTACGTCTTTTGATTCACAAATCCGAATACTATTTCAAAGTGAAAGAAGTATATATTAGCCGTTGAATATTCAACTTGTCATCCAGCATGGTCACTACAAGAACACAAGTAATAAAAGTTATGCTTGAGTAACTTTTTTATAAATTTTATTTTATGCTTCACTTTGACCTGAATCGGTCTAAAAGTTTACGTATTTACATGCTTGTGAAAGTTGCTTCATATATATTTCCAAAAGTTTACTAAAATTTTTTATGAAATAACTCTTTTCTCTTTTGTTTAAACAAACGTACATATATATACATATAAATCCATACATGGATGTTTACAAATACATAAAGATATAAAAATCAAATAAATTTTTTTCGACAATATCTTTATGATTGTTGTGAGATTAAAAAGCCGATTTGGCAAAAAGCTCACGATTTATTATTTTTTTGTTTTTTATGTACACATATATATTTTTAGTAGCTATTTGTATACCTATATGTATATGAACATAAACAATGGATGTAAAAGATAAACATCTAGTATTTCGAGTGAACAAATAGAACAAGTTGTCTCGATATATATTTGAGTAATTGTTAAATTTTAATTATAAATTTAAATTAATAATTAAAACTTAACAATAAAAATTTCAATCAATATGAATTCAAAATTTTTTTAATTAGAATTCTTAAAAAAATAAAAAAAGGAGTAACTATTTTATTGGACTGGAAAAATGAAATAAATGAGAGGATTTTTTTTTTTTTTATTTCCGGCGAATGAAATAGCAAACAATTGTTATAATAGTGAATAGATAAGAGAGAAAGCGCAAAGTCACATTTACGTACGATGATGATTAATACCCGTGACTTATTCTTAGTATACTAGTGTCTTATTATTCCTGTTCTTATATAAACTTTCTGAAGCTTTCATCAAAGATCTCTAATTATACAAGATAAACTTAATTATCTGGAATCATAAAATTTCAATTTGCCATAACTTGGAAAAGTTTAAATTAAACTTGTTATTATTATGATATTTATTCATGTCAAAAAAAATACAAGATAATATTTCATTCCACTAGTGCACGGAGATAATTTTATGGTAAATACTATCATTCAAGTATTGTAAAAAGCACAAACATATTTGAATAGTAACGAATACTATTCGTTATCATTATAAATACGATATGAATAATAAAATTTACCAGCTGTATAGTGATTTTTACTATCTGTTATGTTACCATACAATTGTAACCTTTACTATCAACTATCATACAATTAAATATCTGAATAATGCACTGTAACATTAAAGATGATAAATCCTAAAACCGGCGATCGTACGATTTACAATCTAGATGGTTACAATTACCATCAAAAGTACTTAAAGTTAACAATCTTATGATAAGAATTACACAGTAAAGACAAACACTCAATTCTTTAATAATAATTATAATAATAATGATAATACACGCACACACTCACACACATGTGCACACACACATACACACGCACGCACAGACATATATATATATATTATTATTAAAAAGTTGAGTGTTGGTCTTTACTGTGTAGTTTTTATCATGAGATTGTTAACTTTAACAACTTTTGATGGTAAATGCATCCATCTAGATCATAAATTGTACGATCGCTCGATGTTAAGAATCATCATCTTATATTGTATTGACTGTAATATTTATATTATTATATTTATCATCCTGACTTTTACAAATTTAATTAGCATCTAAGATAGTAGAATCTACAAAACAAGTATTGGTAGCGCTAATATTAAATTTTCTCCGTGTGTATTTATTATTATTTGTAAAAAAAAATTAAACATCATTTTTTAATATTTATAGTTTACAAACTCTAGTTTATAAAGTGCTACTAATTAAATTCCTCTAATTATATTTTTTTTTGAGTGCTTAATTTGAATATGCCGTTGAAAAAAATTATGTCATGCTCTTTACGAATCCGAGATTGTAACCGTAGAAAAAAAAATATCATTTTTAAATTTATCATTTTATTTTACTGTAACTTTAAAAAACTGGGTTTTTTTGTCTTCATAATTTTTTTATGGTCATACTTTATAATCCTTTCTTTCCAGAACTAAAATAAAATAGAATTTTTTTTTTTAATTATTTTATTTTTCAAATTAACTTGAAAAAAAAAAAATTTAACTGATTTATTTTTCCACTGAATGAAAATGCATAAAAAACTGGAAATATTTTTCATGGGGACAAAAAAAAAATAACGACCTGAAAATCGGTAATTTAAAAGTTCAAACTTTAGACATAAACTTAAAATTTTTTTCTCAATAAAAAATTAAAATAAAAAAATTAAAAAATTTTTTTTCCATATTTTTCAACTCAAACTTTTCAGAACATTATCATTTAAATTTCTAAGTGTATTTTAAGTAAAGATTTAAAGCTACTAGAAAATTTTTTACATCTCGATACCATAATTTTACCCAAAGTTAAACTTCTAAAGTTTCTTAATCTTGCAAGAAACATAAAATTTTTTTAAAAAATGTATTCAAAATAAATGATCATTCCCCAGTAATAGTATCGCTCAAAATGCAAACTAATATTTCATTTAAAAAAAAAAAAAAAACCAAGTAATTAATAAAGTAAAAAAAAAATTTACCGATGGCTTCGTAAGTATGAGCACAGCAGCTCTGAGGTGCTTAAGATTAAGCGTCTGAGTGTCTTCTTGATCGTCGATCTCTTCTCCTAGCAACGAGGAGGTGATTTGAACAGAGGATTGTCTACAAGTTTTAAGCCTATTATTTTTGCTATTAAGTCTTCCATCATTGCTATACTTTCTTCCAACACTTGCCCCACTACTCTCACCCCGTTCATCACAATCATCCTCATCATCGTCATCGTTTATTCTACTTCTGTATGCACGTGAGAATGGGCATGCCATTTTACTCCTTCTGTTGTTCACACCACCAGCGCTATATACCACCACTAAGCCTCGTGGGAGGTCAATGTTATCTCTACACCTAAACAGTAACCCCCTGACTAGTTACTCCGACCCTCTATTAATTATCCAGGCATCTCTATGTTTATTTATGTTAATTACTGTTTAACATTCACAATATCATTCCCATAAATTTATCTTCAATTCAAAATTTATAAATTTTATCAGATTACTAAATAATGTTACCAATTAAATCCAACCAATAACAACAATACCGACAATTTAAAAGTAAATAACTTTTGTAATTTGCACAAATAATTATTTTTTCTAGTCTAATGAGCACGAGGTCGTAACTCACGCGTTCACATTAACTCTTATTTTTTTCCTGTATTTTTATCATCGATTCCACAATTTTACAAAAAAAAACTAAAAGTTTTTATTGTTTTTTTTTAAATTAATTGTCATTTTATTTAAAGAATTTTTTTTTAATGTCAATAATTAATTAAAATAATTTATTTATTTAAATAAAATAATAAAAATAAAAATTCGCGCGCAATTCACGAGGACACATTTAATAGATATATGTATATATAATACACATTACGATAAATGTTTATGTTTGAGCGCGTAGCGCCATACTGGTTGGGAATTGACCGAACGAGCAACTTCCAACCCACCCACCAGTTTCCAAGCTCTGGGATCACCAGCGTGTGAGGGCGCGGGTTAAACAAGGACGATATATAAATTTATATATGTGTGACAGAGATAATATACATTATTTTCATTTTGCGCATGCGTTTTTACCATATACATATATATATTTAGAGGGAAAGCCGCGCGGGCGCTTCTATTCCGCTTTATACTCTCACCTGACCCTCACAATTTAGCTGAAAAAATAAAAAAACTTATCACCTGGTACTCTGCTCAAAACCCTTATATATATTTATATAAATGTTTTAAATACCAGCTTTTATTTTTTTAAATGATTCGATTTTTTCTGGATTGGAAACTTTTTCTATCAGATTTTCTCGATAAATTTTAACAAATACCTTTCAAAAGGACGTTAATTTAAAGTTAATTTGTGGGCATCGTGGAACTAATGGATCTCTGTCCATCTGAAAAAGGGTTGGTAACTAAGTTTTACGTACATTTTCCCGATATACAGCTGAGAGATGGCCCAGTGGGAACGTGGCCAGACAACGATTACCCGATCGATCCATGTCAGTGAGGTCGCTAAAGAATAAAAAGTATAAAAGATAAAATATATGTGTATATAAAGAAAATATCATATAAGTAAGACTGTGTATTAAATAAAAAATATTAAATAAAATAAAAATCCTTGATCGGTTGGACGAATTCTAAGTCATTTGAGTTTTATAGCTTTTACTTTGTTTCAAAATTTATAAATATTTATTTTTAAATGAAAAATTATTTTAGCAGAGCTCAAAATTTTAGACAATGTAATTTTATGTTCACAAAATAATAAATCGAATAGGGGATCGATCTTAACACGGTAATAATAATAAAGTTTATCTTATTCGAAAGGTTTCGCTGGTAATCTCAGAGGACGAGGTCACTCGACACATTAGTCGAATCTTATTAACAACTTTTACTTGGTTGGTAATAATAAAAATAAATAAATATGAAAAAGAAAAGAAATGAAATCAGAAGCGTTGAGTAGAAAATTTGAATTACTCACGGATTTTAATTTATTGGTAAAATATATATTTAAATGGATTTTTATCGAATTTTATTCCGATGCTCAAATATGTAACTCGAACAAACAAATCGAATTAACTGTTGACACGGCGACTCTTTGCATAGGACAACTAAACCAAGCACTGAGTACTCGATTCGTACGATTATTTTTAAAATCGAGGGCTATTGGGTACAAGTCTAGGCTAACAAATTTTTTATTGAGAACGACCCGACCGTTGTCGAGTTCGCATGGAAAAGTCATTGAAATTGTTAATAAAATAAATTTACTTGGAAAAATATATAAATATAGGGTTTGGGGGAGGAAAACGGGGAAACCCAAAAATTAAAACAAAAAGTTTTTTTTTAAATGATTTTTAAAGATTCAAAATTCACTTTTGTAAATATAATTGATCATTATTTTGAATTTTTTTTTTAAATGTGTCAGTCAAAAAATGTTAATGACTTTTTTTTTATCTAATAATTATATAAAATGTAATTTTTTTTTATTTTAATTACTGAAAAAAAAAAATTGATTTTACCAAATTTATTTAATATCCAGAATTTTTTTCTTCACCTTAAAAAAAAATATTTTGCGAATTTGAATTCTGGAAAAATTATTTCCTTTGTCCCGTTTTGCCCCCCACCCCCTATATGAATATGTAAACTTTTGGACCAATGGTATTTTTGGAATTCAAACGTCAAATTAAAAAAATGGTAAAATTTTCTAAAATTTGGACCATGAGAGCAAATGCAAAATTTCGATTGCAATAAAATAAAATTTTTTTAAATTCATCCCTTTTACTTTAACTTCCGGTTTTTAGATAATTTGATAAATGTCAAAAATAGTGTTTATCAGTAAAAAATAAAATGTAAATTTTAGTTGAATAAAAAAACATTAACGGAAGATCTAAAAAAAGTAAAAATAAATATTATAAAAAATAAATTAACTTGAGCACTAAAATATGCACTTTCCGTTGGATTAACTCGAGAAAAAGCCAGCTGTATTATTTCATCTAAAAGAACCTTAGCAAAAAGTAAAGTTACACAAAAACCTTTATTTTTATTTACTCTATTTTTTTTATTTAATACTTTTCATTTTAGACTTTACTGAGAAATATAAATATTGTAAAAATTCAACAACTCATTCTACACAGACTATTAAAAAAAAAAAAAAAAAAAAAAAAAAAAATACAAATAAAAAACTGCATGTTAATTCGCGGTAAATTGTACGATTTAAAAAAGACTGTGAATGTAGCAGACACCAGACAAATTTAAAATTATTAATAAACAGACTAAATAATTAATAAAATTAAATGTAAAAAAAATGCGCATTTAGAAAATTGAAAAATTAATAAGTGCATTTTTTACAAATATTATTTTTTTAATTATTTCCATTATTTATTTATAATTGTAAATTTGTTTGATGTCTGCTACATTCACACTAATTAAAAAAAAACCAAAACCGCGATATAAAATCAACTTTTATTTATTTCATTTTAATAAAAACTAACAGCAATAACGTTAACGATAGAATTGAAAACTTGTTTAACGACATGAGTTCTCGTCGACTTGCTAATTCACGACATAAACTTCCTCCAAGTGTTTTCCCTCCCTCATTTCTTCAATAGATATAATATATATCAAGGGGAAACGCTTTTCACACAATGGTTACACGAGACGTCGTTTAATCGAACCCTACTGATGATACTTTCTTATATTATATATGTATATATATAGAATAGCTTTTATCGCACTTTACTATGTAATAAATCAAATGACCTTTTGCATTCAGAGATCTTGTATTTGCTATTTCTTTTATTTTAAATTCGCTTATATATTCCTGAGAGTATCTCCAAGTACTTTAAATAATTGATATCTTACCATCCTCTCCAACTTTCTTCTCATTATTATTATTGTTTTTTTTTATTCTTTTATGTATTCATACATTTTTAATATAAATAAAAAATTAAACTCTTTCTCAACTGTGATGAATTTTTTTTTTAAATTTAATATTGGATACGGAATAAATTGATAGAACATATGGAAATACTTAGTCAAGTTTTAGCTTTAATATTTTTATATATTTATATATATATGTCTTTTCATATAAACGTTCTTGAGCCATGTTCCTTTTTATTTTTCTTATTTTCCTTCTCATGTACACTGACTGCACACGCACATATAAATACCCAGGCACACACACTTGTCATCACAACGGAGCATCGATCGACCCGGTTACTGATCACATACACGAGGTCGTGAAATCAAGAACTGGTGGTTCGATTCATTAAACCTCATTCTTATCTATCCCCTTAAAAATTTTATAAATATTTTTATTTAAAGTTAATCATGAAACAAAATATTTTTGAATATCGATACAAAAAATATCGATCTTCATATTGATAATTTTTCTGAACATTGACAGCGACTTTTTTGCATTTTTCGCTGGTAATTTTCGCAGTATGATTTGAACTCGGCGCGGGTTTTTTGAAAAATTTTTAGTTGTAAGTCGTGGCATAAAAATGACTCATTCCCACACTGAAAATTTAATAAGAATGATACCTTAGAGAATAAAAAAAAATTTGTTGGCACATAATGGAGAAAATTTCTCCTCGAGCAATAAAATTTTTTTTTTTTTTAGATTTGAATCGAAATTACTTTACTGTTTTTGTCTGTGTTCTGAAATTTGTAAATAAAATTATAGACGAAGTTTTGCTATTAGGACGTCGATATAGTGGAAAGACGGGGAAAATGGACAGGTGGGTTTAAAAAAAACTTGTATGTAAGGGTAACATGGAAATCATGAGGGCTGTGGGTTTCCCGAAATTCACACAAAAGTTTTAGTGAAGTAGAGTAAAAAAAAATTTGAATTTTTAAACTTTTGAAAGAGAGCGTTTTCTGTCTCACATTTTTCATTTTTTTTTATTGGATCATTTATACCGTCTTATTTCCAAACTTGAAAATTAGAACTAGTGAAAATAATTCGCTGTATTGAAATTTTTTTTTTGGGCCCGTTTGAAATAAATTTTTCTAGGCATAAATTGATGAGATGACTGACAGATTCAGAGCTGAAAATATCAGTAAAATTTTAATTAAGAATTTCAATACGTTAAATTTATTATTTATTTGTTTCAGTTTGCGAAAAAAAATATTGGATAAATGACACGGGTATAAGCTTCTATCAAAAGGAAAAAAGGATATAAAGTTTTCATAGGATTGTATAGAAACTGCCTCAATTTCGGTGGTTATCATCGGAAGTTTTGTTAAATCGTCTCTTGACAAGCCTATCAATTAAACTTGATCTTGTCTATTCGCTAGCATATACATCCTGCATCACATCCTGCATATAAAAAAGATACTTTTTTATCGAGGTATATATAATACATACATTCATATATATTTATATACACAAGGTTTATAAAACGAAGACAAACAGAATCCTCGTCGAAATGAAAGATTTAAATTTATCTGAATAAAAGTTTGATTGTTTTCAGTTTATTATTATTATTATAACAATAATAATAATAAAAAAAAGGATATATGTATAACTAATAATAGGGAAATGTTTTATCAATTATTTCGAGCAGTAAAAGTGATAATGAAATTATTAAAAACAAAAAATGGTAATCGGAGCGTATTGGTAACACGCAATCGTGCGTATAACGGTTATAAATATTTGAGGATGAGGGCTGATCGCGGATAAAATCCCGGACCGCATTGAAAATTTTCGGTCCAGCTGGGCGAGTGGGTTGATCGGTCGCGCATGTGAACCGTGGAGAGATATAGCCGGTGATAAAATGATTATTTTGCTTAAACGAGCGCAAAGCCCGCGTAAAATCGATTCAAATGAGATTTTGTATATTACGTACTGTATGTATCTGGTGTAGGTTAATAACTAGTGTATTGGTGACTATTACTATGGATGTATTTGGACATAGGCATGGGTATAGATTGGCTTGTTACCGGAATAGAACACCGTTCCAACACTTTTGGATTTCCGGACACTATTATATACGGACGTGCCTAAATTCGATCGATCGTGTCATCGTTGAAAATAAACTCGTACTTGCTCTCTCACTTGTTTCGAGATCCGACGGATGAAAACACGTCGTCAATGTAACCCTCACGTAATAAACTCGTAACTTCATTTTAGGATTTTATCGGTTAAATATAAATGACAACTCCGCTTGAAACGGATTGACAAGTGATCTGGATTATTTGATTATTTATCAAGTAGTCTTTTTTTGTCTGACATTTATTTTTAAAAAGTTCATCTGGATTTTTAAATATTTCATTATTTTTATTATTTAATTAAAGGGCAAGCCAAAATTAACTACTCATTTATTTTTTATCTAAACCATCATTTATTCCTTCCACAAAATTATTATGATAAAGTACTGAAGTTAGCAGACAATTAAAAATTTTCGGATTTTTTTTCAATAAATAAATTACAAAAAAAAAGAAACTAAAAAAATGCACATGTAGAAAATTAAAAAAACTACAGATGCAATTTTTCAAAATATATTTTTTCCAGTTTATCGTTTTTAAAAAAATTCAAAAACTATCAGACGTCGGCTAATTTCAGTATCATTGATAAATTTGGAATTTTTGGTATCGGACTCAATTTTTTATTTTTTTATTTCAGTCCCATCTTGCCCGAAAATAAAAAATAAAAATTTTAATTTAATGAATTTAGAATTTAAAAAAATAGTGCAATCGAAAATTTTTATTTGTATTGCTGCGTATAATTTATAGATATAATTTAAATACCAAGTGCCCGAGTCTCTTGTAGATACTCCTCCCTAGCGATTTATTATTCAGTGAAATAAAAAATAAAACCACTCCCGACTGATTATAAATTTTCCTGTGGAAATGATACTTCACTTTTTTATTTCCACCTATATTTTATCACCGTCACGCAAGCATCAAAGATCACACGCAACCTTTTCACTTCGTTTGATTCCAATCTTATGATGATTCTCATTTTCATCCTCATCCTCATTCTCATCATCATCATTATCACCTATTCTTAGCACGCGTTAACTCTCGAGCTATCGATTAACGCACACGTGCTAAGAATCACGAAAAATTTTTTATTTATCGGTACTTAGTGACTAGCAATAAATATTTTATAAGAACATTTATAATTTAAGTGTTTGGTATTTCGGAGCTGGGTATTTTTTTTTATTTTTTGGTCAGACTTAAGTACGTTTATAAAGGTAGCTAAAAGCAAAGACAGATTAAAGAGAATGAAAAAATAGAGACAAAAAAAAATATCTTGCAGACACCGGATATTTGGTCTTGAAAGGCTTTTGCGACCTGTCCACTCTCTTACATTACATTACACTACATTAGTGTATAGTATTGGTGATATATATATCTCATATAGACATAGACAATGTAGAAGCACAAGCAACCGACGACGTGAATCCTTTCAAGGGTCAGAGTAAAAAGAAAAATAAACTTTTATCTTAAAAGAGAAAAAAAAAAAAAAAAAAATCTACAAAGTTGCTATTTTTAAAGAATTTTATCAATTTGCCTCAACTTTTTTTTGTATCAAATGTTTTGTGTCTGACATTTTTCTCTTATTAACTCTGTTGTCTCTTATCAAAAGTAGAAATAGTAAAGTTTAAAATTGTAACCAAAAAAAAATTTTCTATTCATATCATTACTGAAAAAACAGACATACATTTAAAATGAAATTTTTCTTGTCGATTTTATCAGAAATAAATAAATCTCGCGAATTATTTAAAATCATTATAAAATTCTGAGTCCAAAATGAAAATTTAAATGTTGGGATAAATATTTTATTTTATGGGTCGCATGTGCCCGCAATGGTGCAACTGCAATGTTCTTGGGAAAGCCTCAGAAAACCCAATCGGTACAGTCGATTACTTTATTGGTTAGGACGCTAGTAAAGCCGTCCATTAATTTGAGAAAACCCGAGCCAGGATTCGAACCCTAGTATACAGAATGACTTACAAGCAGTAAGACAACTTCGTCACTTTCGGAATTAAATTCCAGGTGCAATTTATTGTGTGAATCAGTGGAAAAATTTTAACTTGTAGCGCAGAGTGTGTAATTACATTATTTTTTAGTAAAAATGTTCATACCTTGGCTGATCCGAATTACGGTAATTTACTATAATATAAATTAATTTACGGTATTTTATACTTCATTTTCGGTATAATTCACTTTACGGTATAATACCGCAGACTTACCGAAATTTTGCGGCAATTTCCCGCTTCCTCACTGCAAATTTACGGTAAAAATTTCGTACTTTTGCCTAAAATACCGCGCGTTTACCGAAATTTTTCCAAATGTCGTAAATTGCGGTAATTAATGCAATTTACCGTAATTTGGATCCGGCAGGGATCTCTACTATTCGTATTCAAGTAGTACATATTTTTGAATTTCTTGTGGTATAGTCAGTATTTTTTCGAAATAATATGATTTATTTTTCAAAAGTTTTAAAAAATTTACTTTATATTTTATGTGAAATAAGATATCATAGATAATACTCAGATCAGAAACTAACAACAAAATAATTTTAAAAACTGTTCTAATGAAAATTCTCTTGACTGGCTTAACAAACTTGATGAAGCTCTAGTACCTTTATAGCTAACCTCTAACCCAATATCATAGCTTACTACAACATTAACTCCAGCAAAACATTCGTACATAGAAACCTCTAGCCAACCGCATACTACGCAACTATACATTAAACTTTGCACGTGTGGATTAGATCAAAACTTTATAAATTTAAACATCCTCTAGGATTTCATTAATCTCACTTTTTGTTGTTTCCACCCCTTTTTGTAATCTCCCCAAATACATAAATAAATACCCACAGCATCAACATTAATTGCAACATAACCATTAAACAAATTTAAAAACCTCTAATTTAGACTACCTTCCGCCATTTTTAAAATTGAAAGCTAATATATTTATCAGCCTAAAAATGTATCTTACCTCGTTCTTCAAATAATTACTTGTTAAAAAAAAAAATACTCATGCAATAGCTGTGATAAATAAAGTTTTCTAAAAGTATCCATTTCTATCGATAGTATATATTTTTATTTTAAAAGTTAAAAGTTTTCCCGTAGTGAGGCGCGAGTTTAAGAATAATGGCCGTTATACTTACAAACAGCTGAGACAAAAGATATATTACTGTAACAAAGTCCATTTAGAGTAATAGTAATAGTTATAGTTAAAGTTATCTAGTCTACGCTAAGCTTGAGTCAACACATAAAATTAATTATATTAATGCCATTAATAAACAGCTTAAGAAATAATTTATTAAAAAAAAGTCTTATCATTTTATGTAATTTATTACATACGACACGTTATTCCCTCGTGTCTAAATAATATTAATAATAATAATAACATTTGTTAATTCTCTGTAGTATTATGATGTTATTAATGCCAACATGATAAAAGGGGGCAGCAATATCTCGTTAATATATAATATATACATATATATTATTTAGCTTGTTGAACATAACCTAATTTGTCCATCATCTCATGCGAGATATAATCATCACCAGTAATAGGAATCTTGTTGATTCAAATGTGTTATATGGTATATGTAGAGAGTAAAAGGGGAAAGGGTGATATTGTATGCTAGCAAGTTGACCTAATATACGTAATAAGTAGTTAAGTTTAGCCTCTTACTCCCCACTTGTATTCTCTTACTCATACTCATACTCATACTCATACTCATACTCATACTGTGTTCATAGAATCTGAAATCACCTCGAGGAATATTATGATCGATTTTACATCACCCGAACTACATATATATATATATAGCCCATACATAATCAGTAATACGTAATATAGAGTAGGGTACATACTTTTAACTCATCGTATAGACAAGCTGAGTCATAAATTTTTATGGTTCAAGTACAGGCTTCTGTAGTATAGGGGTTTAGTTGTTACTTTCTTACACCTCTAACTTATACTTGCATCACTACTCATACATTTTAGAGAGTAAGAGTAAGCGTAAGAGTTAAATTATCGTGACAGCTTATTTCCCGACGGTGAAATTATGTTATTTTTTATCGTATATATTTTAACGGTAGACAAGAAACATGAGTTTGTTGTGATAACTAACTATAACTATTAAGAAAATAGAGGAAGATTATAACTGAATGGTTTTTCATGTTTATGTATGTGGATGCGTGTGTGTGGGTATAGTTATATTTATAGATCTGTTTTATGGTCAACAAACAAACTGAAAAGATAGATGGTAGTAAACTGTTGTCATGTTAAATGTAAGCTTTACTGGTTTGGTATTAGTGTTGTTTTATTTAATCGATCGTGGGGTGGGTATTAAGAAAAATCCAATGGACGTTGATTAATTTTTAAATTAAATTTTTATAGTTGTAAAAGACAAAAGGAAAAACAAAATATGAAATTTTTTAATTTTGTTAAAAATTCGGTTTGTAGAAAAAATTATAAATTTTCTTGGCGGCAATTGAAAGAACTCAAGAGACTTAGAACTGATTTGATTTTAAAGTCAATCGGTCAAGTTTATGAGGAGAAGTTTCAAAGATTTCGTCGGAAAAATGATTTTTTTTTCAGTGAAATGTTCTGTCGTATCTAACAGTTTTTTGAGCTTGAAGAAGGGAAATTTTTTTTCATTCGCTTCTATGTACTAGAGTTTTTCCAGAAGACTTGCCTGATACCCCCGAGGCCTTTAAGCATCCAACGGATGCCGTAATTTTGATCAGGATCGCCGTCTAAGAAATTCTACAGATAATCTAGACTCAGTTTCCTGAGTTCGAAAACAGCGGGAAGTTTTGGGATTTCCCCGCAGGGTCAACCGTTTTCCAGATTTTTTTTATAGAAATTATTATTTTTCAAAATTATTTATAATGCGAAAAATTTATTTTCCAAATTTTTTTTTTATGTTTTCCTCAAATTCATACCCGAATAAAAAATGTAAAAAAAAATATTTTTTCAAATCTTCCCCTTTTAGCCCGAAACCAGATTTTCGTCATTTTCTCTAAATAAAATAAAAAGAGAGATTCCCTCTCCAAAATTAAAAAATTGAATTTATTCGTTAGCTTCCTATTTACCCCAGCCCTCGGTTTATGAGAGTCGGATTGTCACATAAATATTTTTATTAAATTTTAAAAAATACTCAGAGACCCAACCGGCAAAACGGTCAGTACTAGACATCCTAAATGATATTGATTTTAAAAAAAGTCCAGCACTTCCTCAGCTTAGCCTGTATAATATAATAAACTTGTAATCAATCTTGCTGTGACAAGTTCTGAGAGATTGAAGTAAAGGGATCGTCGCGCATCTGATAAATAGAGAGTAATATATATGTATATACAAACCCCAAAGGTGTAGGTGTGTTAACGAGCGTGAAACTGAAGCCTTCCAGGTGTATTGCTGTCACGTAAACCACTTAATTTTCTCGGAAGGAAGAAAATTACAGAATAACCGTAAGATCTAACGGCACATCTCCCGGGAATAATTGTTTATTTTTATTAATATTTTTAAAAATTCCCACAATAAAATAAATAACGAAAATAATAAAATTTTAAGCAGTGAGAAAATAAAATGAAATGTGATTTGATCGCGATTGCTGAGAGAATTGAAATAAAAGCTTAAAAAGCGGTGGAAAATGTCAATAACGAGGTTCTGGTTCGGAGCAACAAGACAAGTTTAATTGAAAATGCCATCACGTTTCTTATATATCGATAATATAATCGAATAAACAAAAAAAAATACGTGGGAATGAACATTATTGGTACATCGGTTTATTTTAAATGAAATTAACCCTCGATAATTAAAAATTTTATTTCCGCGTTTATATTTCATAAATATTACATACTTTATTTATTGAACGACACGTTTTTTCTTTTTTTTTTAAAAGCTGTGATAAACTAAAAACCATTTTTTGACATATTTTTATATTTGGTGCAGCGTCTAATCGTTCGCAGGTTTTAGATTGTCGGACTAAAAAAATCTGAGGTAAAAGACCCAGTACCCGATCACTCATATACTTGTCTATATATATTTTGTAAAATTTTGTAAGTATAAATATACAAATATATGAGTGATCGGGTACTGGGTTTCTTACCGTATAGAAATCCAGCATAAATTCATATATGGATTCTTATATTACGTTTTTTGAATGGATTCCATTATGGCTTCTTATGGAAATCCATATTATGCTGAAAATCCATAGAGAAAAATTTCAGCGTAGATTCTTACATGACGTTTTTGGATGGATTTCTGATAAAAATCGATTTCATGCTAAAGATTCATATAAAAATCCAGCATAAATTCGCACACACAGAAAAAAAGGATTTCTTGGCGCAAAAAATTTTTTCTTGTTCTAAGAAAATTTTTACTTGACCCAAGAAATTTTTTGTATTATAAAGTGAAAACAAAAATTTTCTTGGGGTGAGAAAAAATTTTCTTGGAACAAGAAAATAATTTTTTAGACGAGAAAAAATTTTTGAGCCAAGAAAAATTTTTGTTTTCAATTCATAATAAAATATATTTCTTGCGCCAAGAAATTCGTTTTTTCTGTGCATGGTGTTTTTAAATGGATTCCTACAGGGATTTCAAACCATCTTAGATCGATGCCAACTTAAAAATCTACTGCCGGAAAATTAGACTATGAAATTTCATGGTTTCTACAGAACCCCCTAGAGCCCTATGGGAATTTCTATCAGAAATCATTGACAGAAAATTTTTCCCGTGAATTTCTATAGAGCCTATAGAAATACTTTTCCTCATAGAATTTCACAGACATCCATAGTTTCATACTACGGATTCTCGTGCAATTCCATGGATTTTGCAAGGGTAGTTATTGTAATTAGGAAATTAAAAAAGATTTGAAGGCTTGTTAACGTTCCTCGGTTTACATGGAAATGTCATGGGACTTCTATGTAGAAATTCTAAGCAATAAAAAAATTGTTTGAATACATTATTGTCATATTTAAATTAGTTCACCCAGAGAAACTTGTAATTAATATCGCGTTACATGTAAAGTTTCATCATGCAGACATTATTTATTGATTAAATGTTTTAATGACTGTCGTTATGAAAATTAGGATACGTTTAATGTCAAGGGTGATTAAATTTAATCTAGTCACTTGATAAATTTTATATACACATGAATTTTAATTACTTTTAATTATTAAATTACCAGACTAAATTAAATTTTTATTATCTCTATTATCACTTTCACTGATTGTTTTTTTTGTTCTGGCTGGTTTTGTAGTGCGTGATAGTAAAAATAACAGTGTCAATAGATAATAATAATAATAGTAATAGTAATAATAATAATAATATTATGATTAAATAGTAGGACGAGCTCTTGATGTTCCATTCCTGATGCTCGTAGCAATTATCAGCCCGGTACAGTGCAGTCGAGAGCAACTGATGCTCGTTGCTTGTGGCAAAATCATACCTATCCTAAGCAATTCCATGGCTAAAATCAATAAACTCCATTTACGTCTTGTAATGCACTTATATATAACGTAACTATATAATAGTGACATTACAAACAAGCTAAATTATTTATTGTCTCTAGAGATTCACTTTACTCTATTTTATATGTATTAAATTATAAATTACAATTATTATTATTATTATTATTTTTTTTTTTTTGAGGTGATTCTAATTTTTCGACCAGATTTTTTTATTTTTGTGTCAAAGGAATAACGGCTTTCCTGGACAGATTAATTGACGATTATTTATTTAGAATCTAATCTGCGTATGAATTATAACATGTGGATTAGTAATGCTTAAATGCATCATTTTTAATACGCACTGTAATACCATACTTTAGTTGAAAAGATTCTAATTATCAAGGATGTTAATTGTATTATTACGGTTTCGCCCCGAATATACTTGCTGGGCTCATCAGTAAAGTTTAGGTTTCCCACTATATTAAATTGGTGTATTACCATACGATGGACGGTGTGGCTCAATAAGTTATAGATTAAATTGAACGGAATATAGTATAGTGCCGGATAGCTCAACTGGTAGAGCACTCGGCGCGATACCGACATGGTCTGGGTTCGATTCCCAGTTCGGGCTATCCTATATTTTTCTCAATTTATCTATAAATTGTCTTATTGAGAAAGTTTGCATGTTTAGGTTTCCCACTATATAAAATAATCGTCAATTAATCTGTCCAGGAAAGCCGTTATTCCTTTAACACAAAAATTATTATTATTATTATTATTATTATTATTATTATTATTTATTTATTTATTTAAAATTTCTTAAAAAATAAATGATGATCATTATTAGAAAAAATTTTTGCTGTTAAAAAAATAAGGCCCATTTTACCCCACCTTTAAAATTTTTTTTAGACTGGGTCATATTGATACTGAATATTTATTTATATTAATTAAATAAGTTTATGAAGCAAAAGAATAAACAAAAATGAATGAGAAAATGTAAATTAATTAAATGTTTTCCGTATATACTTTGTGTATATCTTGGATTGCTTCATACTTTGATATTAATTTAAGTAGTACAGAAATTTATTAATTGAAGTAATAGTAAACATTGTCGACTCACCAAACAATCTCTAGTATGAGTCATACAATTATTACTAAAATATGTGTTATCTTCTCTTTCGAAGAATATTTGGTCACTTGAAATAAATACATCAAATAAGTATAATATATACTGATGTATAGTTTCTTAATCACTCTGCCCCTAATGATAGAGATAAAAGTTCTATGACCTGTTTTATATTAATTATTTTGATAGACTAATGCAGTCACAAAATTTGAGATTCTCGATCAGTTTGGATCAGTGTCGTGTCATTTGAATTTTTTAATCAACGTATTTTATTTATATATCACCATGTTTTTAGATTTATTGTGTGTTATTTTATTTGCCAGCGCGCTTGTCCAGGTAATTATGAAAAATAATAAAAATTATTGTCTGAATTTTTGTTATATATATTTTATAATATCCGCAGTGCAATTTTGCTGAAAATAATTTGGTCGGTTCATAAAAAAATAAAAAATTATAATTTACTATGGTTGGGTTCAAAAATAATTTTTAGTACAATGCAGAATACTTTTTTTTTTTTTTTTTTTTTTTAATAATAGTTTCAAAAATTTTCTAAATTTGTGCGGCCACGTGTATTGCAAACACAAAATTTTGTAGATTAATTTCCAACCTAAAAATTAATTTGTCTTTTCCGGTTATTCATCACAATTTTTGAAATTCATATCTTTTATAATTGACTATCATAAATATTTTTTCTGTTAGCAATAAAAAATTATGACAAATGTTATTACAAATGATCGAGTTTGGTTAAAATTAATTTTTTTTGCTGCTTTTTGACCGAGTTTTTTGCCCATACTGTAGTCAAAATTTTTTGGATGTTAAATTTGCTAAAAGTCAAAGCTACATCCCATTTATTAAAAAATTTATATCAAGTATTGTCCATTGTTTTTATAAATTTATAAAAAATAAATGTTATTTTATAGACAGCACCGACTGAATCGACGGCAATTAATTTTAATGATGAAAGTATATCATCAACTGTAAGTGAACCAGTGACGACATTGAAACCGTCAGTTGTTAATGAAACAATTAATTTAGCCACGAAAACGTCTGAAGCACAGACTCTTGTCAGTTCATTAGAATACACGACCGTTTCTCGAAATGTCGAATCAAGTGGTGAAATTATTACGGAAACGCCTGAAGCATCACCAACGGTCTTTAAAACTGACACTGACGAAATTATATTCACAGACAGAGTGACTCCTGTCGACGAACCTATTGTCTCTACTTTGAAACCATATACAGTGGGTGCAACTATAATTAATCCTACAGAAATTCCTGATGCTTCAACAATTACATCAAAAATACATACTAACGGTGAAACAGCTGCTGAAACACCAGCTTCTGAAGCACAAAATAATTTGTATACATTAAAACCGATGAGCAACGAAGAAATCAGTAGTTTCACATCTAAAATAACTACAGAAGCATCACAAACTTCATCTACTGCTGAAATGAGTACAACACCAATTACTCAAGCTCCAACCATTTTTACTAGATCAGAATCAATTACAATCAAAACTAGTACTTTTACACCTGAAAAAACTACAGAAAAACCAACTACAGAAGCTCAAATTGACTTTAGTACATCAAAATCAATTGCAGATGATGTAGTGACTAGATTAACTACTGAATCAATTACAGAAAAACCAACTACAGAAACTCAAACTGTTTCTACTACACAACAATCAACTACAGGCATCAAAACTAGTACTTTAATTTCCGAGTTTACTACAGAAATTCCAACTACAGAATCTCAAATTGACTTTAGTACATCAAAACCAATTACAGATGATGTAGTTACTAGATTAACTACTGAATCAATTACAGAAAAACCAACTACAGAAACTCAAACTGTTTCTACTACTGAACAATCAACTACAGGCATCAAATCCAGTACCTTTATTTCAGAATTAACTACAGATTCCCCAACTACAGAAGCTCAAATTGACTTTAGTACATCAAAATCAATTACAGATGATGTAGTTACTAGATTAACTACTGAATCAATTACAGAAAAACCAACTACAGAAACTCAAACTGTTTCTACTACTGAACAATCAACTACAGGCATCAAATCCAGTACCTTTATTTCAGAATTAACTACAGATTCCCCAACTACAGAAGCTCAAATTGACTTTAGTACATCAAAATCAATTACAGATGATGTAATTACTAGATTAACTACTGAATCAATTACAGAAAAACCAACTACAGACATCAAAACTAGTACTGTAATTTCCGAGTTTACTACAGAAACTCCAACTACAGAAGCTCAAACAAGTTTCACATCATCAGAACCAACTACAAATATTAAAACCACTTCCTTTACACCTGAAATAACTACAGAAATACTCGAAACTTCAACTACACAACCCGAAACAACAACCAACTCAGTACCTACCGAGTTAACTTTAGCCGAAGCTTTTATAAAAATTCTTGAAGGCTTGTCTCAGTCAACCACATCGCAGCCGTCAAAAACTCCAGAAGCTTCTACCCCACCATCATTTACTTACACCCCTTACAACCACCAATTCGTTCTAAAATCTCAAACGACCACCAGCTGTAATTGGTATCAAGTTAGATGCACTAATTACTCACCATTCGATAACAATAATTACTGTACTTATACACTCATAGGTGATTGCGATGACTACAAGCCATATCAAATTTTGGCAACCCATCAAATAGTTCAGCCTTCATATTATTCATATTTATTTAACTATCAGTATATTTACCAACAGCAATCTTACCATCAGTGTAATTTATATCAAGTTAGATGTGTGTTCTACAGTTTAATCTTTGATCAATTTGATTATTGTAATAATGAGTATTTGGGCAGTTGCTCGTCATAAAATTGGTAATTAAATTCTCTATTGAATTTATTAACCAACCGGAAATAATATTACATTTTTAAATAATATATTTATGATAAATCAAGACGATAAAGTGTAATTACAATTGTCATCATTTTATACTATCTGTATATGTACTTGAGAATAAAACAGTGTAACGGAGATTCTCTGAATCGAAAAATAAAATTTTATATAATCTGATTGTATATGTCTGTATGATATAAAAATAATAAGACGATTGTATCTATCAATAAAAAAGTAATAGTAATAACAGATAAAATTTGTTTTTGTCTTTACTTCAAACGATTAACGCGTCGTAACGTCCAACTCTTATTAATTTATTGTTATCAGTTCTCGAATTAAAAATAATGTTTCTCAATAGTGATTGCTTTTATCAATTGTTTTTATCTACATTTATTAGACACAAAGTTTACGTGTATAAATACTCGGGAAATAATGGTTTGAGTACTAGAGTTAAAATAATAATCATCCATTTATAAAGTGCATATAAATTTCGGAATGAAGTTATTTATATTCTGTATCAGCTTAATTGGCATTGCTGTTATTGAGGTATGGACTTTATTGATTTAATTATTGGTTGTTTAGTTCATTAATAATACTATTAACTAATTAATTGTAGTGTTATTAATAAATACTCAATTATCTAGGCAACTCCAATTAAACAATCAATATGGTTGACATCAGTAATAGACGTCGATTCTCAAAATGGAATTACTCAAGATCAACCAGGTCCAGTTCATCCACCAGCTGTACCACCAATTCACCATCCATCTCATCCAGTTCATCCACCAGCTCTACCACCAATCCACCATCCATCTCATCCAGTTCATCCACCAGTAATACATCCCCATCCTAACCATCCATCTCATCCAGTTCATCCAAAACCAGATGATGAATCTTCGGAATTTGATCATTTAAAACCAACTTCTACTTCTAAACCTCATCCACATCCACCAAAACCAACTTCTACTTCCAAACCTCATCCACATCCACCAAAACCAACTTCTACTTCTAAACCTCATCCACATCCACCAAAACCAACTTCTACTTCTAAACCTCATCCACATCCACCAAAACCAACTTCTACTTCTAAACCTCATCCACATCCACCAAAACCAACTACTACTTCCGAACCTCATCCACATCCACCAAAACCAACTACTACTTCCAAACCTCATCCACATCCACCAAAACCAACTACTACTTCCGAACCTCATCCACATCCACCAAAACCAACTACTACTTCTAAACCTCATCCACACCCACAAGAACCATCTTCTTCTCAACCTCCCAGTTCACATCCACCAAAACCAACAACTTCTCAACCCCCAAGTTCACATCCACCAAAACCAAGCCCAACTTCCGAATATCCAATTACAACTTCTTCTAATGCACCAACAACTCCAGAAAGTATTGAAACTTCTACCGAGGGTCCTACTACTAATCCTTCAACAATCACAGCAATTGTTCCAACTTCTACAGGAACTTCAACTGAAGCCGATACTCAACTACCAGCATTATCATAAACTTCATTAGACACTGATAAAACCGATGACATCTTTATCTAAATGAAGAAGCTTTCATACTACCAGGCGACTAAAAAAAGCCATATGTGGTTACTTCCACACAAATCTACTCTTAAAATTTTACAATCTAGTATTTGAAATTTGTGATTACGTGCTTTGATAAACCAACGTTAAATAAAGTTATTTGTTCATTTTTTCTGTATTTAAAATTTCTTTTATCCGTTTTTTGATCTTCTATAGTACGTAGTATACGTCGATATATTTCTTAGTAAATGATAAGAAATATATTGCAATGACGATTTGATGTTGTGATTGTAAAATCGCAAAGAAAGCTCAAATAAAATCAAAGAAAATAAGATTTGCACAATCGTTTCGAGAATTGACTAGACGAGGAAACAATTCAACAAAGAATTCCATACTAACATTCGACTTTTTTTTGTGAATTTTTTTTCTCTTGCTCTTTTATGTTTTTTTTTCTTTTTTTTCATTTTATAAAAGACCACTAACACTGCCCAAAGCTAATACTACGGGAGAACCCGTAAAAGATATTGATAGACACGAAAAAAAGCACTTACCTGAAAATAGCTTCATGTTCCTTTGCTGTAAAAGCGTCCGTGCACGTTCCAATGAACAGTTTCATATTTTCCTCATGGACAAGATCACCTTAGATAAAAAATGTTTTATTTTTATGTATCATAAACTTAATATAAAACAAATTTATCATAAATATATTTCGGTGATAAGAATCTTAAGATCTTACAAAAATTTCCGTAAAAAAAAAATTATCAAAAATACTTTTATTCAGAAATTTTCGTAAAAAAAAAAACTCATTAATTTTTTATGAACAGGATAAAAGTACCAAATATTGACCGAGCAGTTAATGACCGGGTATCAAATATCATCAAAAATTCATGACAAATTCAACATTTTTTTAATTTTTAATGGTATTTAAGTATCTAATGATTAATTAGAGTTCGGTAAATATTTGGCACTGTTACTACTTACAAAAAAAAACTAGAATTTTTAAAAAATAAAACAGATTTTAATAATAAAAAATATAAATTTGATTTATTTACACTAGAAAATTCTGTACGAATCAACTGATGACTAAGCGAAAAATTTACGTAAAGATACAACACGAGGTTAGAAAATTAGCGAATTTTTAGTGACTATTCAGCGGCTCAGTTTGTAAAAAATATTTTTTCAAAAACTTGTCTTAAAAAAAAATTAAACTTTTTTTTTATTTCAATTGACACTAAACTAAAGGAAAAGAACTCGACACTAAACATAAAAAAAAAGTTAAAAGCCAGAATTCATTTCTAGTGACATGAATCTTCTTTTTCAGAAACTTATTCATTCGACCCTACAAATATACATATATATAGACATATGAAAAAGAGAATGCGTAGTAATTTTCTCCTTTTATTTTTTTCGTCAATCTTTCTATGCCTTCATTTCACGAGGTAAACTTAAAACGAGGTCACTTTTAAATAATGGATTACCAAAGCTGGCCAACTTTACGAGCTCTCCTTTAAATATTATAAAATATTAACTAAGAAATATAGTTTACTCAGTCCTCAAAGCTGCTTAATAACAATAGCTATCGCAAAAACAATACCAATTAATAAAATAAATATTTAATCAATACCATTAATTTTTTTTCATTTTTATAAATTTCATTTCCTTCAATATTTTAAAATCCTCTATCTCTATCCATTATTCATTTTTATTAAATTTCATTACTAAAAAAATCATAAGAGATTAAAAAAAAAAAAAATTCAATAAATCCCTCATATGTCGGTACGCACAATTACCTTTTCTACTAGCCGATTTATATATTCATTTATTTTCTAATTATTATTTTGTTAATAAATAATAGACTATAAATAAATATATATTAAAAGAGGGTAAATAAATAAATATTTAGTGAAACATTATAAATTTAAAGTTTTTAGTTAAAATAAATTTGAATTTTATTCCATAAGTGAAGTTTGTCGAGTTTGATGTGTTGGGAAAAGCGGATTGCAAGTGAATGCGGGGGTTGTATTATACGAGAGAACACCCTGTATCCACAACTACCCTTAGTGTGTGTATCTAGGTGGCGCAGTTAGCTCGAGTTAAAAATCGATACTTATCGTGAAACGCGGACTAACTTGCAGTTCGCGTCTCGTGTGCTCCAAGTAAACACACACTCTTATAACTAGTCAACAATGATAACAATAATAACATAAATTATTAATTACTTGTAACTCATTAATTCGCAATCAGCGAACGTTTCATTTAATAATAAATCATGGTATGTTTGACACCCCAATGATCTTTTTTTTTGTTTTGTTTTAATTGACACGATTATTTATTTGTTTATTTATTTATTAATTTTAAAACATTTTTTATCCGCAGTACGGTTTTGTGAATTACGCACTCGAACTTCTTGTTGTTAAGACATTTGACAATGAAACATGGGAAGCTATCAAGTAAGTTAATTATTTATTTTTTTTTTTTTTAATTTATATCATTTATAATTAAGCAGATAATCATTTTTTAATCACTCAAAAATTTTTTACATTATGGGTTTGAATTATTGCGAGTCGCGGCATTGGACTCCACGTGGTCAAATAGACCCCTACAAAAAAAAATAAATACTGCAAAACATACTTTGATATTTTGTTAATTAAAATATATATAATAGTCATCCAAAAAAATCGGCAATTTTTATTTTGAGGACTGGGTATAAAATAAATGGAAGTGAAAAAAAAAATTCCTGGTTAATAATTTTTATCTCAATTTTTGAAAGTCGCGCGAGTTAGGTTTCGATCTTTTTTTAATTCTAACAAAAAAAAAGATAAATTTCCTTTATTGAAATTAATAATTAAAATTTTGTATATATAATTGTAGTAAATTTGCGAACAAAATTTTGGACCCGATAAGTCTCGAAAAATTCAAATTTTCAATCCGAGAAATTTTTTAATCCAAAAATTTTAATGTAAATAAATTTTACTCCATTATTTTCAAAAATTAATTAAGTAAAGAAATTACTGATTGTAATAAAATTCAAAAATACTAAAATATCACAAATTGGCAATCGGGTCTCGTAAAAAAAAAATTGAACTCCAAATTTTTATTTCCGAAAAAAATTTTTTCTGTGGATAAAAAAATCCATTTATTGCTGGTTTGTTTCTTTCACGCATGTATACATAAATATATATGAAATAGAATAATATTTCAGATGACTCGGATAAATAAAAGTATATTTCATATCTAAAATTTTGCTTTTACATTTCATCCATTTGATTTTTTGTATTTTATTAGAAGTTCAATAACTGACAGTGATTGATTTTACTTTTAATCTTGATAATCATTTTTCTTTATTACTCGTTACTATTTTTTTTTTTTGAACATCAAATTGAATTTACGTTGAAAGTTTTATTTACTTTTGTTTTCATTTTCTTTATATATTTATTTTGGGTTTTATATAAATAAATTAGTCTATTTACTTGTGTGTTTAGTAGAAAGAGAAATTTCAAGTGAGGATTGGAAATATAAATAAAAATAAGATGATTGATCGGAATATTGTGCAGTCAAGTACATGCACGTATTGATGAGTCTTTGATTGAGAATAAAAAAAAATTGTAGGAACAAATATATTGATTTTTTTTTTATATTAAAAGTTTGAATAAAAAAAAATTAATCTTTTGTTATTAAAAGTTCAATCGCTTTAGGATTTAAAACACTGGCACAATTATTTTTAATTAAAATATAGATTAAGTAAATTAAAAAAAAAATTCAAAGGACTTTGGAATTTAATTTAACAATCGTTAATTAAAATCACTAACTTTTCGACACAAAATTATAGTTTAATGAATTGGAAGTACAATCAATTCATTTTTTAATTACAACTATTGAAATTGGGGATCAAAGTATAATTTAAATTTATAATATGATATATATTTTATATTTTAATATATGTTCCACATAAATAATTCATCTGCCCAATTTTGAAACCTAGTAAAAAAAAATTCCATAAAAATTATAATTTCCATCTTTGAAAAAAAAAAATAATTTTATTTTTATGCAAAATTTTGAAAAGTAATTTAAATATCACAGCTATAAAACTTTTATTTAAAATTAAAGCCAAGTCATCTTATAAATGTCCCATTAGGGAGACTAAAAAATTCCGTTTCCTGTCTGCAATTTTATAAATCCCGGGTGCAAGTACCGAAGCACTAAAAATTCTGTTTTATTAAACACTGTAATTTATATATACTGCAACAAAAAAACGTCACTTGCATTCATTTTTTTTAAACCACTCGACATTTGTTGATTTTCCATTTCATACTTAAATTTTTTTTTATCATCAAATTTTATTCATCGGTTGATTTAACACTAAAATATTCTAGGTGAGTATAATTTTTTATCACACTCGCGAGACTCGATATAGTCATTGTTTTCATACCTGGGCAAATAAAATGTAAATAAAACTGTTGATATGTTTTTATATTGCCGACGGTAAATAATGATACTTTGAATTCAAAAAATATATCTATTTATCCCTTATATTTTTTTTTTATTAAAGTTCTATTGAATTACATTTTATTTTTATTCAGAAAAGATGCTGCCGTCAATATGGAAGGACAGTTTCTTGTGCGACAAATTTATGACGATGAAATAACGTATAATATTATTTCGGCGGCTGTTAATCGTTTGAGTATGTATAATTGTTTGATTCTTTTTAATCAGCCAATTAGGTGATCTGTTAATTAAATTAAATTACGCATTAATTTTTTTTTTGATACTTAGAAATACCAGCCAATGAAATACTTGAATTATTTGGTCGAATGTTTTTTGAATTTTGTCAAGATTCTGGGTATGATAAAATTCTTGAAGTACTTGGAGCTACACCACGAGATTTTTTACAAGTAAGTTTTTTTTTTAATTAACCAAAAAAAATTAAGGCTCGATATATAAATTTTTTAAAATTTATTAAAAAATTGAACCGCAGGTTTGTAAAAAAAAATTTGAATTCGCGGCAAATTCAAATCTAAAGAATTTTTTAAATTTTTGATTCGATATTTTATCTGATTGCCGGATAACGATGACTCAGAAAAATTTTTTTCAATATAACGACAAAATAAAAAATTTTCCCTGTAAATTTATTTCAGTTCAATTTCCAGATTTTTTTTTTTCCTGAGAAAAAGAATTTTCGTAATCATTAAAAATTTTTTAGTAATTTACTATTAATTATATTTAATTACAGCAAACATATCATATATTATTGTAACAAAATTCGTTTTATTTTTCCCGTCGAGTCTTTGGAGACGCCGCAATCACATTAGCGATAAAAGATCACATCGTGTCCTTGGGGTAAAAAGTTTAAGGATAAAATTTTTGAATTTATTGACTAGCTTTGATATATCACTCAATATATTTAAGTAAATCTCGCCACCACAGATTAAATTTTCATCTTTTTTTTGTCCATTAAAAAAAAACTAGCCCTCAACAATCTTAAAAAAAATAATAATTTTCAAACATCTGCCCCAATTTTAAAATTTGAAATTCATAAGCCACAAAAAAAAATTTATTGAAATTATTTTTATACCCTTATTTTTCATGAATAAAAATATTTTACAGAATTTAGATGCTTTACATGATCACTTGGGTACACTTTACCCAGGAATGAGAGCGCCGTCATTTCGATGCACAGAAAGACCCGAGGATGGTGCTCTGGTACTACACTACTACTCAGACCGACCAGGACTTGAGTACATTGTCATTGGAATAGTAAAAGTACGTTCTCTTTAAATTTTTAAAATTAAAATCAGTATCAGTATCGATTTCATAAATTTTTTTTTCTTTTTCTCTTTTATCTTAATCTTAAATATTTGCGCAGACAGTTGCCAAAAGACTTCATGGAACAGATGTTGATATGAAAATTCTAAAATCTAAAGAAGAATGTGATCATGTACAATTTCTTATCACTGATACATCAGCGCCTGGTGTTGCGACTAAACCGATGATTGCTGAACTTGAAACACTTTCTGTTGGTAAGTTTTATTTTATTATTATTTAAAATGATACTGATAATTATAATAATTATATATTTTAATAATTACAGAACCTAAAGTTAGTCCAATGACATTTTGTCGCGTTTTTCCTTTTCACTTGATGTTCAATCGTGACCTGACAATTGTGCAAACTGGATGCACAATCACACGAGTCATACCCCAAGTTACAAGTGGCAATTGTAAACTCAATGACATACTTCTAACGGTAAATATGATAAAAAAAATTTTATTATTTCAAATCCACTACCAGCACTACCGTGATCTTACGAAAAATAAATAAAAGACCAAAAGAAAAAAAGAAAAAAATTTTGTTTGCATAACAAAAATTAATTAGTTAATTTTTTTTATTGAAAATTTTTCAATTATTGATAGTGCAACTGTGCGATAAGATCAGGGTGAAAAACAAGAGGGCGGCGTTTGTTGACCTGTGTCAAGGATTCATTTCATAATTCTAGCACTAGTAAAATATCGATTCGAGTATTGTTTTAAAACTTTACAATGCACACGGAATTAAAATTTTTTTCATTATTTTGTGGTAAAAAAAAATTTTTATCTGAGCTCTGAAGATCGTAGATCTATTTTTTTATTGTAGATCTTCTTTGACATCAATAGATCTGTTGAGATTAATGTAGATCTCGGATCTGTATATTCTAAGGTTTAGGTCGCAGATCAAAATTATTTTTCTCCTGGTTGTTTTCAATGAAAATTTGATATAATTTTTTTTCCATCCTTAATATAAAGAATCAGTCAGAAATTTATTACAATGTATGTTCATTTATATTTTTTATTTTATGCAAAAAAACATTTTTGAGTCGCGTTAAATATTTCAATGCATACAAGAATGATAATTTAAAAAAAAAAAATTGTAAGGGTCAGTTTGGCTTCGTATGGAATTTTTTCAGCGACAAATTCATATTTATATAAAATGATTACTCAGCAACTAGGATTATAAATAGTAGCAAAAAAAAAAAATTTCTCCTGCTGGTATTTTTTTTCTGATTAGTGGATTTTGTCCTTTTCCCTCATTTTTCAGTTTAATAAAAAAAAAAAATTTTTTACAGGTAAGACCACACTTGGATATAACATTTGAAAATATATTGTCACACATCAATACTGTCTATGTACTAAAAACTAAAAAAGGTGTAATGCAAGTTGAGGCGTCCGAAGAATTTTCAAATTTACGTCTCAAGGTAATAAAAAGTATTTATTAAGGGGGAAAGGGTTCTAAGATACAAAAAGAAGAGCAAATTTTCGTGATTTTTTTTTCAGAGTACCTTCTTTACTAAAATTCTTAAAATTTGTAGTATTATTAAGCATCATTTCAAGAATATTCTGCTAAATTTTCATAAAGAAATATTTAAAAATAAGCCAGTGGTAGTGGGGAGAGACGAGTCACAAAAAAAAGTCTCCATGCCGTGGGCAGGATAACTCATGACTGCCTCATCTGAAATCAAAAAACCAAAAAGATTTCTTTAGTACACAAGTTTATCTTGGATTTGAACGAAGAATTTTTTTTTTTTTAATAACTACTTATTTTTTAATTAAACAAAAGGAAGAATTTTTGGTAAAAATCAGAATTATTTGATTGCACCTTTACCAAAAATTCAAAAATTAATATTTTGTTTATTCCTTCGTTCAAATCCAAGATGAACTTATGAACTAAAGAAATTTTTTTGGTTTTTTGATTTCAGATGAGGCAGTCATGAGTTATCCTGCCTACGGCATGGAGACTTTTTTTTGTGGCTCGTCTCTCCCCACTACCACTGGCTTATTTTTCGATATTTTTTTATGAAAATTTAGCAGAATATTCTTGGAGTGATGCTTAATAATGTCACTAATTTTGAGAATTTTAATAACGAACGTACTCTGAAAAAAAAAATATCACAAAAATATGTTCTTTTTTTTATATCTCAACCCCTTTCCCCTCTTAAAAAAAAACAAGTCATCAAATTACTAAAAATTTTTATTCCAGGGACAAATGCTGTATATACCAGAATCAGATTTAGTCATATTTCTATGCTACCCCAGTGTCATGAATCTCGATGATCTAACAAGGTAAATTATTTATTATAAAATAAAAAAAAAAAGTTTGAAAGCACTGAATTATTATTTGAAGTAAAAAAAAAAAAGTAAATTTATTTATTGGTTAATTAGTTTAAAAAAGTAGTTTACTAACTAACTTTACCACCGGTACTTTTCTTGTCATGCAAATGATTTTACGAACCACAGCAATCCCTCACCCATTATTATTATATGAGGAGAAAGTTTTCTCATCGTCGTTTCTTTGTATAAAAAATTTTATGAAAGCAAAAATTATTAAAATAAATTTAAATAATTCATATTCTTTATATTTTTTATTATTTTCTCTTGAATATTATACGATACTTAAAAAATGGTATTTATTAAATACGCAAAGTATTTAAATATTTTAAAATAAAGTATACACATGTAGATTCGGAGAACGTTTTATTAAATCAGTAGCGTTAACAATAATTTCTCGGTTAGTTTAATTTACGTAAAGTGCCCACCGGTAAACCTGAATAGCTTTTTAGAGGTAAAATAAGCCAGTAACAGGCATCACCACTACTATCAATGTTGCTAGTAGATCTGGTAGCTCCTATTGGTAGTTATAGTGCTGGTGGTAGTGGTAGAGGTGAATATAGAACGCTGGTAAACAAATTAAATGGCTAAATGCATCAAGCTCCATTATAGTGCCTGTTGCAACTGATATTATTTGTTACTCAATGAGGGTTAAGTGCTACACGTTTAAATTTCATACTATATAACTATACATTGCTTCAATATATATTTATACATATATATATAAACTCTAAAAAATTAGCGGAGTGAACGCGGAGTAAGTCCGGAGTTTATTTATTTAATCTCCCGGAGTTAAATTCATTTCGAAGGGGAGTTTGATTTAATATTTTAGCTTCAAATCGGAGTGAATGTGGATTTAAATGAAATTCAGATCACTCCGAAATCAGACCTGAAAAAAATTCCCTATTTACTCCGTATGCGAAGGGATTTTTTTTTAAACTCCGGAACTCTGTGTCGGAGCAAAATCCAATTGAAATAAAATCCGTAATCACTCCGAATTTTTTAGTGTATATATTGGACCGCCCAAAAAAAAGCTGTTAAAGTTCGAGCTTGGATATTGATATTAGCAACTGTCTCATCGAAACTCCCGATTTCTTATTTAACATGGGAAATTTTTTTTTAATTTTTGAATTTAATCACCCAGCGAATCAGTGGATCGGAAAAATCAATATATATTTTTGTTAAAAATTCAACGCTTTACAAAAAAGATCTCTTATGATTTTTCGATGACTTTAATTTTTCAAAAGTTATTTTAAATCAAAGTTGAATTCATAGTAAATTTTAGTATTTCTTTACTTTTCCGAAACTATCGGACTTATTGTAAAAGGCTACAGGACTTTTTTGTAGATCATTTTACTTCCCACAAAATATCCGAAATTTTGGAAAACTCTTTACTTACTCGCACTTAAAATTAATTAATTAAAATCGGCCAGAGTGCGATTTCTTTGAACAAATTGAAATTTTCATGCAAATAATTAGAGCTTTCAGGAATTTTAAAAACTTTGTCAAAAATAAGTGTAATAATATATATAAATATACATAAATCTTATCTTTATTTAGTTATCACTGATTACATGAGTAAAAAAAATTTTTTTAGAAATAAAAGTTAGTAGTTTTTTTATGCTACTGAATTTAAATCTGATAATTAATTTTTTATCGGATTTAATTAAATTACTAGATAAATATTTATTAAATTTAAAATAGTGATTAAATTTTGATATTTATTCTTAATTTCACTTTTTAAAAAAACAAAATTATTATTTTCGTGTTTAATGATCCCAAAAAAACTAAAAAAAATTTTCTAATGCAATTATCAGATTTTAACTTGAAATTGAAATAAATTTAAAAAATATTTAAATAGACGCGGCCTATACTTGAGTGACGTTCCACTTCACGATGCAACGAGAGATTTAGTTTTGATGTCGGAACAATTTGAAGCGGATTACAAACTAACGAGAAATCTCGAGCTTCTGACTGACAAGTTACAGCAGACGTACCGTGAGCTTGATGGTGAGAAGCAGAAAACTGACAGGTAAAGTTAATTTATAATTTATTAAATAAACCAATAGTAGTAATTTAAATTTTTAACATTTTAAACACGTAAATTATTTCATTGTATTCAAACTCACCAGTAAAAATTATGATAACTTACGAAAAAAAGTATAAGTAAAATTGATATTTAAATGGAGAAAAAAAGTTTAAAATGATTTAAGTTATTTATTGAAGGATGGGCTAATAGTAAAATGGTTTCAACAGTTTGCTGTACTCAGTGCTACCGATATCTGTGGCAAATGAATTGCGGCACTCAAGACCAGTGCCAGCTCGACGGTACGACTGTGTTACGTTATTATTCTCCGGTATCGTTGGTTTTGGCGCTTACTGTGCCGCCCACACGGACTCAAGTGGTGCTATGAAGATTGTTAATATGCTCAACCAACTATATATTCATTTTGACGTTCTGACTGATCCTAAAAAAAATCCTAACGTATATAAGGTGATAATAATTCAATTACTCATAAAGATTTTTATGATACTGAAGTTAACCGACGTCTAAAAATTTTTTGACTTTTTTTTAAACAATAAATTACAAAAAAATAAATATTTGAAAAAATTGCACCTGTAGTTTTTTAAATTTCCTACGTGTGCATATTTTTAGTTTTTGTTTTTTTGTAATTTATTTGTTGAAAAAAAAATCCGAAAATTACTAATTGTATGATAACTTCAGGATCATAAGATTTTCACTGTAAAAAATTTCCGGAGTAAATTCGGAGTAAATGCAGAGCGGAGTTTACTTGGAGTTAAATTCACTTCATACTAGAGTTTATTTCAATATTTAAATTACGAGTCGGAGTCAATGCGGATTTAAATAAAATTTAAATCACTCCGAAATCATGATTCTAAAGTTCGCAGACAATTCAAAATTTTCGGATTTTTTTTTTCAACAAATTAATTACAAAAATATGAAAACAAAAAATATGCACATGTAGAAAATTTTAAAAACCACAGGTGCAATTTTTTCAAATTTTTTTTTTTTTAAATTTACTGTTTAGAAGAAAATCCAAAAATTATTAGACGTCGGCTAACTTCAATATCATCCGAAATCACTCGATTTTTTTAAACTCCGAAACTTCCGGTTCGGATTTACATAAAATTCGTAATCACTCCGAATTTACTCCCGATTTTTTACAGTTTAGGGATAAGAAATTCCCCCTCCCCAAACTAATTCTTTTAAATTTTCTACATGTGCAAATTTTGATTTTTTTTTCTTTAAATTTAATTGTTAAAAAAAAAATCAAAAAATTTTTAATTGTCTGCTAACTTCAGGACCGTGGGAATTACGGGGTGATTTCAGCCATTTTATTTCTTACAAATTTATTTTTATCTAAAAAAAATTTTTTTATTTTGTGGAGGATATTTTCTGACTTACCCCGATATTTTTTTAAAAGCTTGTTTACTGACATCCAAAAAAAAAAAAAATTTTTTTAAAAAGTCTATCTTTCGCTTGTAAATATATTTTGTTTATTATAAATTTAACTAAAAAATTAAATATACATTGAAAATTTTTTTTTTATTAATCCAAGTCTCGATAAAAAAAATCAAAATAAAAGCAATCGCAATATTAATAAATTTTTATAACCATTCAAATGTAATTAAAAAAACCAATCATACAAAATTTAATTTTTTCATTCAAAAAAAGAGCCGCAATTTAATTGAAAACTCCCAAAAAATTTTTTCTCATTTTACAAAAAAAAAAAAAAAACACGTTACTTAAAACATATATGATATATAGGTAGAAACTGTTGGTGACAAGTACATGGCGGTCAGCGGGTTACCAGAGCCATGTCGCAGCCACGCTCGTTGCATAGCTCGGCTCGCCTTGGATATGATGGATTTAGCCGCGGACGAGGTCCAAATAGACGGAGAGCCAGTGGTATGTTTTTTAAATTTATTATTATATTAAATCTCGCTTCACTTATACATACATACATGCATACATTACCGGGTTTTAAATAAATCATCTTATCACACATTAATGTGATTTGTACATTTATACCACGACATATTTTTAAAATTTATTTGTATGCTCGGTTACGATGACGTCTATGGAGAAAGCACACATTAACAATTTATTATAGATCGTTTTTTAAAAAGACATTACCACAGTTGTAGAGTAGAGTAGAGTAGAGTAGAGTAGAAATAGAGATAGAGATAGAGATAGAGTATGTACCGTAACGAGATGATTAATTCGCAGAAAATCACTATTGGTATCCACAGCGGTGAAGTTGTTACGGGAGTGATCGGACACCGTATGCCACGTTACTGCCTGTTTGGTAATACCGTCAATCTTACAAGTAGAACGGAAACAACCGGCGAACCAGGAAAAATAAATGTCTCTGAAGACGCATACAGGTAAATATTTATATCTTATTAATGTAAGTATTCTATTTATACATACCATATATATATTACACTATTCTGACAAGTAATATATTTAATAAATTATTTATTTACTCAGTATGTGAGATAATATTGAGCGACGGGGTGAAAGGAAAAATAACTATAGAGATTTATTGTAAAAAATTACTAAGTAATCAAATGAGTAATTACTGTTACGGTATTTTGTATATTACATCAACGGACATTAAGACCGGAGTCTATTATAATTTTAAATGGAAAGTGCATAAACATTAAAAGTATTTTTCTTTTTTTTTTTAATATTATTTATTTTTTTAGAGTAAAAAAATATTTAATATTTAAAAAATACATTTGTGAATTACTTTTATTGGTGCATTAGCTTACAAAGTTTTTTTTTTTTAGTAGGAAAAAATTAAATTTTTATTCTTACACAGAAAAAAAGAATTTCTTGGCTCAAGAAATATTTTGTATTATGAATTGAAGACAAAAATTTTTCTTGGCTCAAGAGTTTTTTTCTTACCTCAAAAAATTTTTTCTTGTTCCAAGAAAATTTTTTCTCACCCTAAGAAAATTTTTGTTTTCACTTTATAATACAAAAAATTTCTTGGGTCAAGTAAAAATTTTCTTAGAACAAGAAAAAGTTTTTTGCGCCAAGAAATCCTTTTTTTCTGTGTATGTTTATTTTTGCAATTTTTCTACAGTTACTTTAGTTTAGTTCTTTGATTTTTTTGTATTTTGATTTCTTATGCTCGTAAGATCGTAGAAAAGCGAAAATATTTTTTGTTAAAAAAATACAAATTTGTATTTTTTAAAAATCCTCAGAAAATTCAAAAAATTTAATTTATGAGCTGATATTTTACTTTTATCTTTATTTTGTTCTGTATCTTAGAAAAAAATTTTCTTTCATTATTTAACCTGTAACTTTTCAAAAAACCCTGAAATTTACAATTTTACCACAAAATTTTTTATCTATAATAATTTTAACTGAAGTTAGTCTTGTAAATTATCACAATCGCGTCTAATTTCGCTTTGACACCTCGACCAAAATCAAATTTTAAATTTATCCCTCGTCAAAATCGGAACAAACGATTTTTGATATAAAAAATCCTCACTATCGAAAGCATAATTATCGAACATAAAAAAATTTCAATCCGCCATTAAGTCAAGATAATTTTGCAATCCCCTCGGGATGTGTAAAGTTTTAATGCCATGTGGCAGAGCCCAATTTTCAAACAACCTCTGACGTATTGAGCATCTGCAAAGATGCCTCAACTCCGGCGGTATTAATCCACTTCTCTCAGGCGGTACTAAATTACGTTCAACCAAATTCGGATACTGTTCATACAAGCTAACATGCGTAACACCGCAAGAGTTAGCAATATGTTCTGGAGTCTTAACACTGGCCATCGGAATCGTGCGTAAAATAAACCTCAAACAAATAATCAAATTATCCGGTATCTTTTTACCACCATCACTACTATTATTACTGTCAACATCATACTCATTTAATTTCGTAAGCAAAATTTCCAACGGAGAAGGCGCCAATTTGTCGGAATCCGTCGATGCGCCGTACCGCAGCATGATCAACAAAATGTCCGGCGCGCCATTTTGTATTGCGACTCTCAGCGGCAATACTTGTCCATAAGACTCCATGGGGATGTCAATGAACCGTCTTTTCGTTAACGACGATGATGACGTATACTCCAATTTTCCGATTACTGCATGATCTAAAAAATATATAAGAGCCCGTATATTTTCTTCACGGTCTTCAAAATCGCTTTTCCATCCGGACAAAAAATGTGTCACGCGTATTCCAAATATTGCGCCGACAAATATACGTTCAAATGTTTTTTCACAGTAATAAATGTCATTTAACAAACGCGTTACTATTTTATTATTATTTAAATTCCAATCGTAGCATAATTTAGCTGCTACATATAACACGTTGTGGAATTTACCCAACAGGCATACGGAACCGTTCTCTGACATTGTGATGTTGTGGTAACGTAATGCTGACATTACAATCCGTTCACATACGTCACTTGTATCAAGATTTTCAGCTGATAAAACAAAATTTATTAAAAAATTTAATAAATAAATAAATCATACTTTTAAAATATTGATTTATTATTATTTTTTTTTTTTTACCTTCAGCTGAACTGTTTATTACGTCAGAAAAATATTTAACTAATTGTCTCCTCTTATGACGCGATACCAAATAATCACGTTGCATGTTCTCGAATAATTTGTCAAAGTAACAATCAATAACTACTTCCATTTAAAATATTATTATTATTTGTTTTTTATTTTATTTTAATTAAAATTTACGAAACAAAGTTTGAGTAAAAAATAGTCGACTGTCGATTGTTCACTGAGTTAATGGTAAAAATAAAAAGTAAACAACCGCGCTAACGGCTGACGTCGAGGGCTTTAATTTAATTAGGGACTAAAGTACGCATACAAAGGGTTTCCGTTTGTTGAGTATTAGCGAGTTTTAAATTTCGTTATATATTTTTACTTTTTTAATTATCAAACAAAGTACTGGAGCTGGAATTATTTTGTTGATAACTAAATTGAGTTACGATTATTTGCTGAAATAAATGTTTTTTAAATTTTATTTTTAGTTAAATAATATCCAATTTTCTGCATTGTGGATAATTATGACATTATTCATTTTTTTTTAATTACCAGCGGGTCAAAGTTAATAATATTGCAATTAGCCGACGTCTTATAATCTTTGGATTTTTTTTAAAATGATAAATTATAAAAAAAAAAATATTTCAAAAAATTGCACTTATAATCTTTTCAATTTTCTACATGTGCATATTTTTAGTTTTTTTTTTTCTTCAAATTTAATGCTAAAAAAAAACCAAAAAATTTTTGTCTGCTAACTTGAGGATCGTAAGTTAGCAAACAATCAACAATTTTTGTATTCTTTTTTTTAACAAATAAATTATAAAAAAAAAAAAAAAAAAAAAAATGCACATGTAGAAAATTAAAAAAACTGCAGTTGCAATTTTGTAAAATATTTTTTTTCATTAATTTTAAGTGTAAGCTCTAATATTTTTATATTCGCAATAATTTTAAATCAATTGTTGCTAAAAAAAAGTGATACGAATTATCAAGAAAAATTTTTTTTTTAATTTGAAAAAAAAATAAATATTTTTATTAAATATAAAATCAAGACTGAAGTAGGTTCTGTTTATTTTGTTTTATTTTTTTATCAATTACAGAAGTACTAATTTTAGATACTGTACTAATTTTGATGTTTTACAAATTTAAAAAATGCTGTCATAATAAATATAATTAAAGTAACTTCTAAATTACTATCAAGAATTTTTAAATATAAAAAAGAGAGTGTCTAAAATCAGTAGTTTTACTTTGTGTATAAAAATTTTAAATATAAAATTACATTTAGTATTTTTAACCAGTAAATAAAAGCAATAATAATATATTTTATTTTTTAGGTATTTATGTATGCCAGAAAATCAGGATCCACAATTTTTACTCGAATATCGTGGACCAGTATCAATGAAAGGCAAGTCAGAGCCAATGAACGTATGGTTTTTATCCCGCGAGCGTGAACTATCATCCTAAAAATTCAACTCCAAAAAAAACTAAACATAAAACATAAAAATAACTTTCCATAGCAATAACGACTAAGTATAAAAAACAAAATCACATATGTATAATAAAATAAAATAAATGTATACAAATATTTGTGTTCTACAAAAAAAAAAAAAAAAAAAAAAATCAACACTTAACGGTACAAACTACAATGCTACTTTTTATTATCACTCCCACTGTCATCAAAAATGATTATGTAAATTACACAAGTTCACTACATCACATTAGAGTATCAAAAAAAAAAAAAAAAACATTTAAATACTTGGAAAAATTAAATTTTGCTGTAATATCATTGAGTTCTCCTTCAGCATAAATAAAAACAAAAAAAAAAAAAAATAAACCGGCATAACCAGAAAGCGATGAGATACTGGAAAGGTGCAATGGAACCTGTTTCCCCCGACCTGCACCTCTCTAATTTAACGAAAAAAAAAAAAAAAATTTATTAATTATTATTATAATTAAATAAATAAAAAATATATAAAAAATAAATTTTTCAAGACTCTGACCTGCTCACAAAACTTCCGCGTTAATTCACCAGAGCATAACGCGTCAGCATGAATCAAAGAATTTCTCAACAACTCTATACACACATATATACATAAATCTTTATACACAAATATGTAGACGGCCTCGAGGCACGAAATTTTTGGGCAGGTGCCTATAGTTAAAGCCCGTCTCCCATACCATTCACTATCAGCATCAAAGAATAAATATCAAGCCCGTCCATGAGTATTTAAATAAATATCTCCCACTAGAGGACGCTATCACAATCCATCGATATTTAAATAAACATCGCATTAATATAAATAAAACTAAAACAAGTTTAGTGTCTGCCGTGAGTGAGCTCACTCGTGTATGTTAAGAAGAATCTTGCATTAGTGATGGTGATGGCATGCCAGTAGCACAGAGAATGCCTACGGCACGTTATAAGACCCATTTTCCCCCTCCCATATATATAATATATATATATCCCCACCAAGTAAGGCCGCAAAAGGCTGTCCGCGGGACCGCAGCCACGGTACTTCAGTACAGTTAACGTCGCTCCAAACAGTACACAGTAAACGTTCTCGTCTTTTAAAACCACACACACGTTATCCAACTCTACTCCTTTTGCTAACATTCGTACCAAGTGCATTTGTGTTGTGCTCCAGGTTTTTAAATTGCAACAGGTGCCTGTAATTTATTTTTATCTACATATTTATTGTAAATAAACATATTTACTAATTTTACCATCACTATTAAGATGGTTATTTATTTGATAACTCGATTTAACAATTAGTTTGAATTAATTGTCTAATGGATAAAGTAACAATGACTGTCACAACATTATCTAATAATTTAACAAATAATAATAATAGTAGTAATAGTAAAAATGGAGATAGAAATAGTGTGTCAGTGGCCGTTGCCCCTTCTCAGCTTCCCTCGGAGGCCGGAGCAACGGTATACGTAGCAGATAATCCAGCTCTAAAAGTCACATCTCCTTCAAGATCCTCATCTTCAGTTGTGGGATCATCAGCAACTGCAACAGATTCAAATGTGTTGTCTAAATCAAGTGAATGTGATCGTAATTATCAATCGACATCTCATGTTGTCAAGATTAAAATAAATCCAGTGTTAGATAGCAGCAGTAAAGTAATATCGAGTGTACACTTGACACCGGATATCGACTCAACGGTAAACAAAGTCGAGTGTTTTATCAATTGTAATAATAATTACAGTAATGATAATAATAATTATAGTATAAATACTGTTAATAACGATAGTAATACCGATACCTGTGTACGGATTTGTGTCAATGATACTGAAGAAATGTTACAGCGGATTCCTGAACAGAGTACTTGCTTTTATTATGGAGCTTATCAGAGTAGGAACAATGTTATGATGTCAAGTGGACAATGTTCACCGAGTGATACACTGGACAGTGGCACTTGTAGTGATTTGGACGGTACACCCCCGCCGTTGCCAAAAAAAAAAAGTTCAAGTACTACTTTATTGGGACAGTCTTTGTCTTTGTCTGCTGCTGCCGCTGCTGCTGATTATGATGACGGTATTAATTATGAAGAAGGGAGTTGTGTAATTGGTGGTAATGGACAGCACACTCGCACTGGTAGTTTAACAAGTAGCGGTGCCGAAATAGATAGCGATGATAATGAGAGTAATGTTAGTTGTGATTCTCTTAATCGCCGAGTCGAAATAAAAGCGCAAGAGGAAGAAGAAGAAGAGGAAGTTGGGCGAGTAGAAGAAGAAGAAGAAGAAGAAGTTGAGGAAATAGTTGGAGATAAGGAGATAAAATCAAAGTTCCAAGAGCTCAATTTAGTTAATGATAATGAGACTAATAATAGAGATAATGGTGGTTTTAAAATAAAAAATATTTCGTCAGGATTAACTTCCTTGTCTAAGACATCTTCAGCGACACGTATTAACCCGAAACCGTTGGTTAACGGACAAGCTCTTACTTCAAGTTCTGTCACTGGCAAAACTACTACTCCAGCGGCTGTTACTGCGATGACGCCGGTGGTTAAAGAGTGCACGTATGAAGAACGTAAACGAGAACAAGAACAAGAACAAGTTGGGATAAGTGATTATGGAAATAATATTAATAATAGTAATAATTACAATGATAATACTAACGCTGATGCAAATGGTAATGCCAGCAATGCTCAGGAAATAAAATACGTTTATGACGACGACAGGTACTACAAATTTCATATAAACGAACTCGAGCCAGATGCAAATGATGATAATAAAAAAGACGGATTTGACTGTGAAACGGAGGAATATTTCGCGGGGTATAAAATACTTGATAAAGAAGCCATACGTAGTGCCAAGGGAACTGTCAGAGGGGTTAAAAATCGTGTACGCGCTGGTATTGCGACTTTTCTGCAGAACCCTTCTTCTAAGGTACGTTTTATTTTATTTTATTTTATTTTTTGTGTTTCAATGTGATATGAACTCGTTCTGGTTTACTAAAATTGTTAATGGATAAACTTTTGTTGGGTCAACTGGTTAATTTTAAGTTGATTTACGTAGAAAGTTAAATATGTCAGACCAAAATTCTTTAGGTCATGGACCTGTTTATTTTATTTTTGGCGATTTTAAATTTAAAAACCCGGAAATAAAATCATTTTTTTTTTTAAGTACATTTTAATAGAAATTACGAATGATTGTAAATGTAGCGGACATCAGACAAATTTTAAATTATAAATAATTTTAAAAAAAATATTTGTAAAAAATGCACTTATTAATTTTGAAATTTTTTAAATGCGCATTTTTTTAAAATTTTATTTTATTAGTTATTTGGTCTATTTATTAATCATTTTAAATTTGTCTGATGTCTGATACATTCACACTCATAAATTCGGATTCCATAAATTTACTCGAGGTTTTCACATTTTAATAAAAAATTTTTTTTAATTCAAGTGACTACACTGTAAAAAATTTCGGAGTGAATGCGGATTTAAATAAAATCCAGATCACTCTGAAATGACTCAGCTGAAAAAGCAAAGTCTCTATTTACTCCATATGCGGTGATTTTTTCTGAAACTCCAGAACTCCGAGTACGGAGTAAATTTTAAAAAAATCCATAATTACTCCGAATTCACTCCCCATTTTTCTCAGAGTAGTATTTAATAAAAAAAAATGATATTTTCTATTCTGTATACTTTTTACTACGAGAAATATTTTACACTGAGCGAAAAATTACTTAATAATTTTATTGATCATCAATACGGTATTCTTGAATAAATAATGTTTCGTAAAAATATTTTTATAAGGGTGAGGGGGGCAAAGTGGGCCTCTTGAGAAAAATAATTATAATATCATTAATTTTTTTAACGCATTTACTTTTTTTTAGACCCTTGATATTTTCACTTAATTATACTGCGTCCATTAAAATTTAAAAATCTAAAATTAGGGGCAAATTGGGCCCTCGAAAAAATTTCGAATTTGATATTTTTTATTCTTTACGTGTGATATTTGCAAATAACTATAAAACAATTGTATTTTAATAATATAAAAAATCATTTTAATAGTCTGCTAAACGTAATTTAATTATCTTTAACTTTCTTAATAAATTATATTTAATAAACAGTTTTGGTGGTTTATTTTAGCCCTCATCATATCAAATTTCGATAAGCTTCTAATCCGTCCGAATTTATTGACATATAGAAAATTTTCAGGGGCCCACTTTGCCCCCATATCTTTTGAAGTTTTGAAAATTTTAAGGGGCCCACTTTACCCCGTCCTCCCTTACTAGTATAAAAGTAATTACTTGGCTTTTTTTTTTCGTGTTCAGTGGAAAAAAAAATTTACAGTTAAAACCGATATTTAAATTATTTAATTATGACTTAGAAAGATTAGAAATTATAATAACGTAATTACTATGTGAAATCGTATATTGCTGATTGCTTTGTCATTAGTTATTTGTTACGCTATAATTATAGTTTTTTTTTTGGTGTAGAAAAGGTGATAATGAGAATTTTTTTTTTAAATTCAGTTTTGGTTTAGAATGTTACGAAATGTTTGTTCATAATGACACGCAAGTTATAGACTTTTATAATATATATGTATATAAATATATATATATTTTCCTTGCACACGGTCAATAGTATACGGATACGTGATAGTAATTCACGAGCAATGAACTCGAGACATGAAATTAAATTAAAATGTCATTCTCGTTTTCTTTTGATTGAACGAATTGTTTTTTTTTTTTTTTTTTTTTACGAAATATTTTGTAATTGAATAAAATATTTGATCTATTTTTTAAAAATTAAATTCTAAAAGGTTAATTCTATTGAAATTTATTTGACGTTTATTAGAAAAGACAATTTTAGGGTGAGTGAGCAAATGGAAATTTTCTTGAAAGGGGAAAGCGTGTAGGCTTTCGTAAATTTTCGTATTGATTAAACGGTTTGACTAAACAATTTTCGGTGTACGATAATAATTATAATGTGGAGGTAAGACAGTCTTACTTTCGAAATATATATCCTTAAGGCTATCACGATTCGCGCACCAATGCACAGTAATTTATTAGTTCGTACAGTCATTTATGACATTCACTAGCTATAGTCAGTTATCTGGGGAAATAGTTGATACCAACAATCACTTGATATTTAATTAAATTATTTTTTGTTTTCTTACAAAATTACGAGTTTTAGTTTTTTATTTTTACTTTTCACTTTTTTTAATTCGCTTTTTTGCGTTTAATTTAAATCCGACAGTTAAGAAAGTCTTCGAGCTCTAATTAGACAATGCTACTTAAATATTCATGTCTAATTTAAAATCTTAGTAAAAGAAACTGAGTTTTAATTGTCGGAAAATTCTTACACTCATTTTTATAAAATTAAATTCCATCTTCGTAAACAAACATAAATTTTTTCCCGCTTTTTCGCGGCAGCCTTTTAAAAAATTATTCAAAAATTTAAAAAACAAAGTTAGCTATCGAAAGTCTGCTTCAAATTTTTTTTCATACCCACAATAATTCAAATTTCAAAGTTCAAAACTTTTAATTCACATTAACAATTCTCTACAAAGATGTAAATTCTTACAAAGTGTCGTTAATAACAATAAAAAAAAGTAATTTAATTAAATTTTTTTTTTCCATAAACCCACGAAAAAAAAATAATAAAAATAAAAATAAAAAATAAAGTGAAAGTAGTCATCATTTGTCCCAATTCTCATGGTATGTCTGCAGAGTAATGACCTCTATACACTTGCCTTTAAAAAAATCTCACCTTTAATCGATATATCATAGCATGTTACATACAAAATTATTCATCAGCATCACTGCCCAAAAATTACCAATAAGATCAATCTCAAATAAAAAAAAAAATGATAATAATAATCTTGAGGCCAAGACTTCCGGTAGAAATATTTATGAATATTTTTGCAACAAAGTAAAAGACTAAAAGATGAACATAAAACAAAATATATATATATATGAAATAAAAAGATGTTAAGAGACAAGTGGATGACCTACATATATTTTTTATTCCTTCAGGCAAAGACTCGTTACACGCGTGCGTCAACATTCTTAACTCTTTACTCTTCATCATTATCATCTTTATCATCTTAAACTTTATCTCCTTCGCTTTTCATAAAAATAATTATTATTATTAGTATTTAATTCTCTGAAAAAAAAAGTAATCTTTAAATTTAAAGCAGCTCTTATTCTTTTATTACGACGGTCTCTTACAACAGGTGGTAAATTTAAAGAAAATAAAACTAAATTGTTGGGACTTAAATATATAAATTAAATAAATAAATTGCGGTTGTAAAAATTAGCTGGGTTCAGAAAATACTATCACTGGTATGTTATGTCCACAAGTTAGTTGAGAGTAAGTAAAAGACGTTTTTTTAAAGAAAAGAGAGAGAGACAAATCGGGTGGGAAAAGAGAAAGCGGGTCAAAGAGACCGCGACGACGACAAACGCAGAACGTTAACGACCAAATGTCAGAGACTCTTCATTGAATTCTTTATCTACTTATTCATTTCCTTTTGTTTAAATTTTTTTTTTTTCTACATCTTCACATACATTTTTTTGTTTACTCATTATTTAAATTTTTTCATTTACTAGAATCGGCACTTTTAGTTTTTTTTTTTTTAATCAAGTCACGGAAATAAAAAGTCATCTTACTGGTCAATAATAATTAATGTTCGTATTTGAAAATTTTGATTTATTAGTGAAAAATTAAATTTTTTTACTGATTTTCGGAATACAAGAAAATGATCCTGAAGTCAGCAGAAAATTTAAAATTTTTCGATTTTTTTTTTAACAATTAAATTTGAAGAAAAAAAAAAACTAAAAATATGCACATGTAGAAAATTTAAAAGATTATAAGTGCAATTTTTTGAAATATTTTTTTTTTTATAATTTATCATTTTTAAAACAATTCAAAGATTATTAGACGTCGGCTAATTACAGTATCATGAAATGTACAGACAATCAACAATTTTGTATTTTTATTTCATCAAATCAATTAGAAAAAAAAAAAAAACTGAAAATATGCACATGTAGAAAATTAAAAAAACTATAGGTGCAATTTTTTCAAATGTTTTTTTTTTGTAATTTATCGTACTAAAAATAAAACCAAAAACTATTAGACGGCTAACTTCAGTATCCTAAAAAAATTGTCTGTAATTTTTTTTTATTTTCAAATCATTCGATATTCAAAAATTTTCAACCCGCGGGAAATTCAAAAGTAAAAAATAAAATTCGTATATAAAAATTTGAAATTTACTATTTACTAGAAAATGAAATTTTTCTATTGACTTTTGGAACAAACGGAAAATTGCTCAGCTATTTATTAATTTTTTCTCTTCTCGTAGATTTTATAAAAGACTAATACATTAATTATATAAAAACTTGAACTTTAACACTTAAGATATTTCTTTGATAAGTAATCGGATCACGTAACGGCTTCCGTTTGCACTCACTTTTCCAATTATCCGCGGACTATCTTCAGACACGAATGACCTTGCTGTAGTCTCTTATTGCTGAAAGGAAGTAAAAAGGAAGGAAACTAATAAAAAAATTAAGACTAGGCGTTAACTTAACTTTTAAGTAATAGGTTACAAAGTTATAATTATTTTCAATGCCCAGAGTTTATCATTAATATTTTAAATTACATTATTTGACACTTGGCGCGGGAAAAATGAATGGTAATTTATAAAAGATTTTGAATGTTTGTTGATTTGAAAAGTCGTAAGAGGATGTTATGTATAGAAATTTGAAGACAGTTAGCAATATAATGGGATAATCTTAGTTGAGGATATAGGATGTTTATAGCGGTTTAGTCTTTTATCTAGTGAGTATCAAAGGATTTTTAATAAAAAGGATTATTATTATGTTATATCGGTACAGACACGTGTATTAATCAATCTTATACTTAATTCAGCTGTCATATCATTAGTCAGGGATAAGAGAGAAGAAAAATTTATAATTTTATTTTTAATTGACGTTTATGTTAAATATTTATTATTATTATTATTATTATTATTATTATTATTATTATTATTATTATTATTATTATTATTATTATTATTATTATTATTATTATTATTATTATTATTATTATTATTATTATTATTATTATTATTATTATTATTATTATTATTTATTAGATTTTTAGTATAAATGAAATATTAAATTTAAATTATTGATGGATTCTTATAATGCATTTTTGTAAAGAATCAAAAAATTTTAAATCGGGTTTTCAAATTTACAAAAATTATTTTAAGACCAAATTTGAAATTTAAGTAATTTTGAATTAAAATTGATACTAAAAAAAAAAAAGTATGCAACTGTTGTATCTTTAACCCAGTTTACACAAGTATCAACAATTATTAAAAAATAAATAAATATAAACGTCAATATTTCTAAATACTGCAATATCCATTATCTTAGTAGCCTTTCACTTCCATCCCAGTAAATTATTTCTAACTTAATCACAATACCTATTTCTTCATTACAACACGAACACAAACACAAACGAGGTTATCTCGAATAATGAAAATTACAAACATTGAAGACTAAGACAAACAAACAACCACTTAAAAAATTTAAAGAGCTTCAACTTAATTTTTGCATTAACAGCTTTCTTATTCATGTTCAAAATTTCTAGTCTTCCACTTTTGATGTTCTAATTTAATACAAGTATTAAATGCACACTATCATAATATAAATAAGTAGTATCATATACTCCTGAAGATAATTCCTGATTGCTGGCCATTCATTAAGATTACATTTACAATCTCGTGCGTGACTCTAGCTCACTCACAAGTCACGATTTCGCCTCGAGAAAAAGTATGAAAAAAGTATGTATATATATAAAAAATTTCATGTTTTAAAAAGATAAATAACAGCAAACATATATATATATATATATATATATATATATATATATATATATATATATATATATATATATAAATACTTAAGATGAGAAAAAAAAAGTTAAGTAAAGAGTAAAAATAAAAAAAAATAGTGCGGTAACATAACGTACATAGGAAGTCATGTGTGACATTCTTTGCAAGTCTTTGGATATAATTTGCGGAAGAGTATTTATCTATATCTATATATGAGTTACTTAATCAATTCAAAATAATAATTTTTAAATATTTCATTCAAAAAATAATTTTTTTTTTGTAATTATAAATAATAATAATAATAATAATAATAATAATAATAATAATAATAATAATAATAATAATAATAATAATAATAATAATAATAATAATAATAATAATAATAATAATAATAAATTTTATTATTATTATTATCATTATTATTGTTGTTGGAATTAATATTAATTTAGTAGACTTAAAATAATTAAATTTACGTAATTAAATGTATTTAGGAAAGTGTGTATGTAATTTAGGATTCCATTCGTGTCTTCAAACCTGTCTGAGGGTTAGATAGTACATATATATGTATATATATATATATATATATATATATATATATATATATATATATATATATATACATTCCACTTTCGAGTTATGATAGGATCAAATGTAAACGTCTGGAATAAAATCTATAGTTTACACAAACTATTCACAACATTACGTAAAAACATAGTTATTTAAATATATATTTATTTGTTCGTCTATTGGGGTTTGTAATTTAAAAATTTTTTTTTTAAGAAAGCAGTTCGAATTGTTTCAATCACTATTTAAGGTGACGAGTAGTGAATTTTAATTTATGAAAGCAATTTATTTATTTAATTTTAACCGCCGGTTAAAAGAGGCGTTAAGTTATTCAAAAATACGCGTAAAAAAGTTGTTTTACAGTGGGAATGATAAGTAGGGAAAGTATAAGGAATTTTTTATTTATTTTTTTATTAGTAGGAAAATAAAAACAATTTTTTATTGCTGTTTATATTTCATAGCAAAACATTTTTTTTTTTAAATAATTTTTGCAAGAAGAAAGTTGGGATTTTAAAAATATTTTTAAGTAGAAAAATTTTTTTAATTAACTCGCAGAAATGCATGACTGCCCACTTTCAATATTTACATCTAACAAGAGTTAATTTTTTTTTTACTCTTTATGTCCCTTAGAAATTATTTCGTTATTTTTTATCAGCGTCGTATTAAAAATTAATTTTTTTCAAACCTCGTAGGTCCTTTTTTTTTCAAAGACAAATTTTCATCAAAGCAAAAGTGAGATCACTGATAAAATTAAGTAGCCAAAAAAACCCCAATTTTTATTTCCTCATTTAAGAAATCCCAAAAAAATTCTTAAAGAATTTTTTTTTACTCCAAAATTTATTTTCTAAATTTCCATTATCTTCCAAATTTTAATTTTGCTCAAAATAAAAAAATCTATAATAATTTTTTATTTATTAAGGGGGACCACTAATATGACCGCTTGAAAAAACGATGATTTTTGGGAATTTTTTGAAAGAAAACTACTGCATGGAATGTTTTAATGTTTTAAGGATATATTTGTGGATATATAATGAATGCAAGATCAAATTTTTGGATAAAAAATTCAAAATTCCGCGAGTTATTCACAATCTGCCAACGCTAAAAAAAAAAAGTCCCCACTGCTGCAGTGATAGCGACCTCATAGAGCATGAAATCAAAAAAACCAAAAAGTTTATTAAACTAGAAGGTATTTCCCGTATCACGACCCTCGGGGTAAGAAAAAATTGAAATTTAACAAAATGGCGGAGTTTTTAAAAAAATTTTCAAATTTCGCACGAAAATTTGATGATTTTTGGCCTGGCAAAATTTCATTTTTGATTCGATCGGAAAACTGGAGGTTCGTGGTACGTAGAAACATATAAAAGAAGCTGCAATTCGAATCAAATCGATCGGATGATTTGTCTTCGAGTTATAACTGCAGCAATTTTGAAAAATGTATTTTTGAGATCCGATAAGCGGCTGCTCTTCAGATGGCTGTAACTCAAAAAAACTATTCGATAACGCACTAGAAATTATAGTATGTTATTTTTGAAGTTCGACTATCAAAGTATGAAAAAAAATTTGATTTCTCAAAATTTCACACTAGGTCCCCCTTAAGCTCAAATAAATCAATTTTTGACTAAAAAAAAACTATTTAAAAAAACGTCATGCTCCCATTTCTTCTCTAAGTTTTTGAACTAAATATTCAAATGACTTAAAAATTAATTAACACAACAATAAATAAGTAGACTTGCATTCGAAATTTCCAAACTAATTAACATAAAAAAAAAAAACATAAATCTTCTAGTAATTCGTCATAAATATTATCATTATTAATTTCTCCTCAGTAACACAGTCTTTCTTGTTTTGGGAATATGAATATAAGTATAATATATAATAAATATATCGTACTACTTCTCAGCAATGATATCGTGAAAGCCTGGCTGGCACTTAACTTTGCAACATCATCAAAAGAATAATAATAATAATAATAATAATAAAAAAAAGTTAAAATTAAAAGAGTGAAGAATAGAGATAAAGGCATGAACTTAAGCGTGTTATTATACAAATGACAGAGTTGCTCAGTCCAGATGAATAGAACACTCTCATTACAACCCTCTTCTTTTGTAACCAAATGTGATAAACAGCCACTGACAGTGAACGACTATTATACAGTCACGAGCGCTTTTATAAATTACACAAATCATTTCATTATTTCATTAAAAATTTTTAATTTCATTTAAAATTATAATTGCATTCAAATAAAAAATGCTAACAAAGTTTATTTATATTTTTAATTTCGTTTCGCATCAATCGTTTTATTTATCGCGAGGAAAAAATTACTCAATAACTTTCAACGAGTTTGAGTTTATTAGACTGGTAATTTTATCCAAGTAAAATTTTTTAAAATTTGTCGATCAATCGTATTGTAGTTATTAGAGAAATCGTTCAAATAAAATATAATATAGTATTATTTGTTGATATATATATTTTTTTATTATGACGCATGCGTTGGATATGATCAATAGTTTCTTGTTGCTTTGCTATTCTTTATCCGCAATCACTAATGATAATATTTTCTGTTTTCACATACCTAGAGTTCAATTTATCCTCTGTTGATATTATTGGTTTTTTTATTTTATTTTTTTATTTAAATTAGTGCCAGAGGTTTAATGTTTACTCTTTAAATAAGCGCTAACAATAAAAAACAAAATTTGTCATTTTTTTTATATACACAAAAAATGCATTCAATCAGAAATGTCATATATTTTTTGTATAATTATGTGCCCTGATAATTTAAAAAATCAATCATTTGAAATTTTTATCAGATCAAAATTTTTTTTGTAATATTCAAATTTTGTAATTACAATTTTTTTTTTCTTTTAACGAAACTTGAAAATATTCATGTCTGAATCTTTGAAAATTTTTTAATCTGGTTTCTGAAAATAAGAACATAAACTTTTTTGAATTACGTATTTATTTAATTGAAAGAAACGAGCAACCGCAGTCATGTAGGGACTGTCCGAGTATCACTACCAAATTTAGTAAATATGATTTACTCGTTTATTAAAGTCTTGTAAAGACTTTTACATCTTTTCATTAATTTGCAAACTAATTGATTTCAAGAATTGTATCAATTATAGAATTTTTCAAAAAAATCTACACGCGGTCAAATTTTTTTCTAAAATACTTCAACTATCATGAAAGATACATTCTATAATAAAGACATGGCTGAAACAAAATTTTCTTTATTCTCTCAATACGCGCAGATAAATTTTTAGTAAAAATTAGCCAGAAAGTATGATACTGTGAGGACATGTGGTAAATATCTAAATTTTTCCCATGCACATTGTAAAATATACTACTCGATACACGCCGAAAAAAAAGTAGTAATACTGCCCATTTTAACGAAGTAACTATTCCCATCCTTACATTTTAATGATTCTCATTCTTTTATGTTAATTTTTTCTATCGGGGATGGTAAGCATTCTTATCTAAATGGTAACTATTACTATCGAAAATAGTAACCATTATTTTCTGTGATGATAATGATTACTATCTTAGAAGGCAAAATTAGAAATTTTTTCAGACATAAGATATATTACTATCTTGATGGTAACTATTACTACCGAAGATAGTAACCATTATTTTCTGTGATGATAATCATTACTATCTTAGAAGGCAAAATTAGAAATTTTTTCAGACATAAGATATATTACTATCTAGATGGTAACTATTACTATCGAAGATAGTAACCATTATTTTCTGTGATGATAATCATTACTATCTTAGAAGGCAAAATTAGAAATTTTTTCAGACATAAGAAATATTACTATCTTGATGGTAACTATTACTATCGAAGATAGTAACCATTATTTTCTGTGATGATAATCATTACTATCTTAGAAGGCAAAATTAGAAATTTTTTCAGACATAAGAAATATTACTATCTTGATGGTAACTATTACTACCGAAGATAGTAACCATTATTTTCTGTGATGATAATCATTACTATCTTAGAAGGCAAAATTAGAAATTTTTTCAGACATAAGAAATATTACTATCTAGATGGTAACTATTACTATCGGCAATAGTTAATTGTTACTAGACGAGAAACGAATAGTTAACATAGAAGCATAATAATGATTATCACTACAGATGGTAATTATTCCCTATTACAAGATGGTGATAGTTAGCATTTTTTTTTTTTCAGCGTGTATCATGCAAATGAAGTGAAAAATCTACTAACAACACAGTAAAAATTTGGTTACTGGCTGATGTCCCTACGTACCAAACTCCTTGGGTAATTTTTACTCAAAAATTATCTGCGTGTATAGATGATTTATTTATTATTATTTTTAAAAATTTTCAAAGAAGACACACCTTGCAACATTAAATAATTAATAATAAAAATAAATAAGACACCCATTAATCTACAGTAAAAAAATTTTATATTTTTTTCGTGGAACCCAAGACTGAAAGTATATTATATTAAATAGAGACTAGACACTCCTGTAATAAATAATATCATTGAACCGTCACGAAATAAAAAAAAAAAATCACCCGACCCCATTAAATACTCAAAATATAAATTAGGCTCTTTCTATAATTATTTAACCACAAACTTTACTAACTCACGACTAAAAATAAACGTTAAAAAATCACATTATTTAATTAACACACACATACTAATTACTCGTGACATGATAAAAAAATTAATTTTAAAAACATCGTCAAGTAAATAAATTATTATTTTATTTATGGGAAATTTTTGATAATTAAAAAATAAAATATTAATTAAAAATAATAATTACAATTTTGAGGTACACGTGATGTAATAAATTATGATTTATCGAACCACAAATTAAATTGATATTAAATTTATTATATGAGGATTTAATCAAAGCATGGAAATTAATTAAAAAATAAATTTATCAAATATTTCTAAATGTAATGGCGTAGAAAAAATAAAAGCTGAACTTTTTATTACTACAATTATTCGAATAAAATTTTTAAAAAATAATTGTGCTTGTGATTTAAATATACTGTCATGAAAGCAATGAAGGGAATCTAAATAGCTTGGGAGACCAAAATAGGAAAGGAATTGAAAGGATGGTAGAGAAAACTAAAACGTAAAATGTTACGGTCCAATTGTAAAAATCGTTTATTCGCGCAAGCACGAATGATTCGTAGTGCACTAGTACATTCGAAGCAAATCGGCTGTCGATGTTTCATGTTACGATCTTTGTAATATTATAGATATATATATATATTCAACACAATACAATACAATCCGATACAATACTGGAGAGAAAAAGTAACACGTCAGTGCTTTCAATCTTCAGTATTTTTCTCTTTTCACTCCGTTCTATTTATTATAATTTACTTATTAACATGAAAGCAATCAGTACTGATATTATTCAATTTCATTTAAATAATACGTTCTAGTAATTAAAGCACGATATGTTTTTCAATTATTTTATGTCGATTAAATTTTTTTTAACCACTGAGTAAAATTATGGCAGGAGTAAAAATCAATGTCTTATTTTTTATTTAAATATTTAAAAAATAATGGGGTATAAATTTATTTTGAAACTTTTTATAGTTTTATCTTCTAAAGGACACTATAGGGGACAAAAAACGTATATGTTATGTAGGAGTATTCCTTACAGAAGTAAATCTATTAATGCCTAAAGCTTCACAGGCCATAATTTTGCAGATTTGCAACTTTGAAGGACTTTGGAGGAGTTTTTTATGGACTAAGATAATTTCTTAGGGTTTTTTGTATTTTTATCTTCTAAAGGACACTATAAGGGACAAAAAACGTTTATGTTATGCAGGGTAATTCCTTACAGAAGTAAATCTATTAATGCCTAAAGCTTCAGAGGCCATAATTTTGCAGATTTGCAACTTTGAAGGACTTTGGAGGAATTTTTTATGAACTAAGATAATTTCTTAGGGTTTTTTGTATTTTTATCTTCTAAAGGGCACTATAAGGGACAAAAAACGTCTGTATTATGCAGGGTTATTCCTTACAGAAGTAAATCTATTAATGCCTAAAGCTTCAGAGGCCGTAATTTTGCAGATTTGCAACTTTGAAGGACATTAGAGGAATTTTTTATGGACTAAAATAATTTCTTAGGGTTTTTTGTATTTTTATCTTCTAAAGGACACTATAAGGGACAAAAAACGTTTATGTTGTGTAGGGTTATTCCTTACAGAAGTAAATCTATTAATGCCTAAAGCTTCAGAGGCCATAATTTTGCAGATTTGCAACTTTGAAGGACTTTGGAGGAATTTTTTCTGGACTAAGATAATTTCTTAGGATTTTTTGTATTTTTATCTTCTAAAGGACACTATAAAGGACAAAAAACGTTTATATTATGGAGGGTTATTCCCAACAGAAACAAATCTACTAATATTTAAAGGTTTATAGGTCGTAATTTTGCAGATTTGCAACTTTGAAGGACTATTTTATGAACTAAGATAATTTCTTAGGATTTTTTGTATTTTTATCTTCTAAAGGACACTATAAGAGACAAAAAACGTATATGTTGTGTGCAGTTATCTCCTACAGGAGCAAAGTTATAAATTTCTCAAATAATAGATGAAAACATAGACCTGCGTTTTCTACGCACCGTAGAGGCTTCAGATCAGGAATTACCTAATTTTCCTGAATTTCCTGAAGTTTTTTCTTCTAAAGGACACTGCAAGTACCAAAAACCGTTTCCATACCAAGAGTTATTCTCTGCATAAATCAAGTCAACTATTAATTATTTTAAATCACAAAAACTAGATTTCCATTTCACCCCCACCTTTTTGCTGTATATAAATTTTACTTGACATTAAAAAAAAAATAATTGAGATAACTTTTAGCCTGCGCTATACAATAAAACATTCTCGTATCCATTGAGTCTCAATTCTCATTTATATAAACATATATATATAAATCATGGCAGGTGCGTCTGTTACACGTAAGAGTATATATTTTTTGTTACGTATGTTTTATAAAATCGTATTTAAATGCTACCTCAGTCATAAACAGCACCAGTACTCCTACGGAGTAATATATCTAGTTGTAGTGAAAGTTTATTTAACAAAATCACAATCTTTGTCCCTCAAATGCGACACGCTCATTTACGTAACGCATTAGAAGAAAATCTTATGGCTCTGCAATAAATATGCGTATCTACAGTACATACATTTGCTTAATGCATTGAGCAAATATAATAAACAAATAACTAAATATATATAAATTTTTATTATTTATTTATTCAAAACCTAACAGCAAAATGCCATTACGGTGACGAATTAAAAAAAAAATATGACGGCTCAAATATTTGAATTTATAATGACTTTAAAAAATAATACCGACTTGTTTGTAATTTTGGTAAGAATATATAAGAGCTAAATTATAATTTTTTTTTAATTGACAGGAGGGATGGGGGGGGGGTTAGAATTTTTTTATTTGAAATAAAATAATAACATATATAAATTATAATTAAAAAAATATTTTGTAAGCTGTTGAGACACAGATTGATTTTCTCTAAACCTTCGAGATAATTATACAATAACGTAACAAATAAATTATCTATATTACGTATATAATAATTTAATGTATAAATTTTAATTTCTTAAAATAAATATTTATAATAGGAATAATTATTAAATCAATATAAATAATTATTTTAAGATATGAGAAAGATAAATATTTGAAATTTAGATTTATAATTGTTATTGAGTCATTAATTTATATATATATATATATATATATATATATATATATATATATATATATATATATATGAATATCTTTATTAATAGATTGTGTGAAAGACGTGAATCGGGTACAAAAGCGAAAATTGATAGAAAATTGATACATATATAAGTATATTAAGAACTAATTATTATTAGAATTAAACGAACGTATAAATTGTGAAACTCGAAGATATTTTATACTATATTGCATATATATATTTATATATATTATAATAATAAATAAAATTACATTAATCGCTCATTTAAACATTAAGAAAATTACTATAAATTAATTTTTAATTTATTCATTTAATTAACATTACGTTTAATAATTAATCATATATTTCTATATAATATATATGTTTCGCTTTTGATAATAAAGGAATCAAATATATAAATAAAATTCGTTAAAAATATTTCGTAAGTGAAATTCCAAATTTGGAATTTTTATTTGATCATTTTTAAAACTTTAAAAAAATTTATCTCGATCTTGTATCGATCATTTCTGATGAAAACCAATATTTCAAAAATTTCATAATTTCCTCTTATGAAATTCCAAAAGACCTAAAAATAGAAAATTTATTTAAGTTCCAAAAATGGTAAAGTAAAAGTTCAGAATTGTCTCTGATTCGAAAATTTCCTATAGAAAATTTTTGAACAAATTCGATATATTTATATATATTGGGCTGTACCAAAACACTACTTTTTTTAAGAGCTTTACATTAAAATGAAAATAACTAGAAAAAAATGCGGAATTTGGAAAAACTTTATAAGATATAATTTGTAAGAAATAAAATTGTCTACAAAAAAAATTCTATGACATTTTGTGATAAGTCTGATAGTTTCACCAAAAAAGTCGAATAGTGGTAAAATTTACTATGAATCAAACTTTGACCTTGAATAACTTTTGAAAAATTTAACTTATCGAAAAATGATAAGAAACTTTTTTTGTAGAGCGTTCAATTTCTAACAAAAATGTCCATTGATTTTTCGATACTTCCATTTGCTAATGCGTGATAAAATTCCAAACTAAAAAAAAAAATCTGGGCATTGGTTGGCCCTGTGGGCCAGCTCCAGAACTTCCCGCTGTTTTCGAGCTCTAAGAGCTCGAAAACACTAGTATAAATACATTTTTGAGCTCTTCTATGTGCTAGCGCCATTTCAGAAGCCCTCGTCTGAAGCTCCCACAGAAAATACACACTCAATACATAAAAAATCGGTACTCATAGAAAATACACACTCAATACATAAACAATCCATACTCGGGGCTCGGAGTTGGAAAAAAAACATATTTTCCTTCACTTCTATGTGCCAGTGCCATTTCAGAAGCCCTCGTCTGAAGCTTCCATAGAAAATACACCCATACACACATCGCTCTGAAAATGTCTGAATAGCATCCTCGCACCTTCAGATGTCAACATATGATGAAAATCCGATTTTTGAAAATCGGGGTGAAACCAATAACTTCCCGAATTTTGTGAAAATCGTCGATTTTTGTAGCGGAAAGTTAAAAATTTCCCATGTTAGTCAAATGAGAAATAAAAAAAAATCGCGATGAGGCAGCCCTTAATATTATTATTAAAAATTGCTGTTTCAACAGGGTTAGTTTTTCGGTATCCTAAGCAATATTTTCAGAGTACTTTAAAAAAAAAAACGATTTTTTTGATACAGCCTAATATATATACATAAGTGTGCTAATTAAAAATAATTTTACAGAATTTCCGACAAAAAGATGCTGGCAAAGTAGTTGTATACACAACGTCAATGGGAGTTGTACCAAAAACCCGATTTGCATGTTTAAAAATGCGTCACATTCTGAATACTCATATGGTACAATATGAAGAACGTGACTTGTATAGAAGTTCAGGATTGCAAACAGAATTGAAGGATCGTCTAGCGAGTGATTACGTACAAGTTCCACAGCTCTTCATCGACGGTCAGCACATCGGGGTAAGTGGCAATTTTCCATCATATATATATACCTATATATGTTTACCTCTTATGTCTTTCTACAGGCATATACATATTATATATACATCGTACATATATATTATATGGTACTGAGAGTACTCAGTCAAAGAGGTTATATAGTAGATATACATACTGGTTTTTCAACTACACACTCTATTGTGTATATGTTGTATGTCATATATATTTAATAATAAATTCAGTATTGTCGTTATAACTATAAAAATAACTCAACTCATTTAAGTCCCATCATTGGAAAATAATTCACACGTCCTAAATATTTATAGGCGGTTTAGATTTTATGTCCCACAAATAAAAAAATTTCGAATTTTATATACAATATATATGTATATATGTTTTATTAAACTTCTCACATCCTTAGATAACTAGAAATTCCATTCAGCATTATATATTATTATTATTATTATATCTATTATATCTATCGTCTTCATACACACGAGCTACAGAGAAGACTCATCAGAGTTTATCTTTGACATTTCACGTCAACTGTTGGCTTATTATACTGATCGTATCTCATTTTATTACCTCGTGTCTTCGTATTACGTAACTATAAAGTAACGAGACGCGTATGAAATAGATGATAGATTAAAAAAATTTTTTTTTCTCAAATTTATTATAAATGAATTAAGATATTAAATTTACCAGATGTCATATTTCTGTAATTCATTTAGCAAAAATTTTAAAAAACATGAAGGATTTTCAGTCTTGTCTGAGCTGATGGAAGAAAATTTTGAAATTTAAAATGAATAAATGAGTGACGTGTTTCGGATGTTTACTTTCGATCTAACGTGCGATCAACCGGTTTGCGTTTGAGGTCTAGTTCATTATTAAAAAAAAAAAAAATAGATAAATAAGAAGGAAAATAGCAGATAGGAAATTTATGACGAAAATATACACAGAAAAAAAAGGATTTCTTGGGGAAAAAAATTTTTTCTTGTTCTCAGAAAATTTTTACTTAACCCAAGAAATTTTTTGTATTATAAAGTGAAAACAAAAATTTTCTTGGAGTGAGAAAAAAATTTTTTTGGCGAGAAAAATTTTTATCTTCAATTCATAATACAAAATATTTCTTGCGCCAAGAAATTTTTTTTTTCTGTGCACTGTAAAAAATGAACGGAGTGAATTAATATTGAAATTCCAGGTCGGGGTAAAATTAACTCCTGAAAAGAGTTCATTTGAATTTTAAAATTCCGAATGGGAGTTAATGTGACGGAACTCTGAGTGACGGAGTGAATTAAAATCCATAATCACTCGGAATTTACTCCAAATTTTTCGCAGTGGGGTACAATATAAATCTGGTGACGTCAAAAATGACCAAGACCTACAGAATGACCTTTTAAATGGACTCTATTGACAGTTTAGAAAACAATGATAATAATAATAAGCTGACAATAAGTATGTACTTTGTTTCCACGCAGCGAACTACGTGATTAACTGTCACAGCCAGATGTTTACCTGCAAACAATTTTATATACTGTCTTATTGTATTGCGCAAAATTATATGCCTATATGTATTGACATATAACAGTGATGGTGAAATAGATCTGTGTAGTAGACTACTTCTGTTCTCTACATTGTAACAAACTAGGAAAGTCGTTTGCAATATTTTGCGTGGGAGTTTGTTGCTTCGTAATCGGACACGAAGACACCGGAACATGCAACTCAATATACTTTTTTTTAATTAAAAAATAAAATTTATATTTTCTCGACTTTATTAAACAGGAGAGTAAAAAAAACAAATAAATACAAAGTAAAAAAAAAAAAATTGTAACTATAGATTTACGTTTTTTTTAAATAAAATTCAAATCTGTCAACAAGGGATTAGCTTTTGCGTTAACATTCACCCACATATAAATCTCACGGGAATTAAATTTCATTCTTTCATATTTTATCTCTCTTGTTTTCATTATATTTTATAAACACATTTTTATTTTATTTCATCCCACTATAATTATTATCGATTTACCCACGAATTTAATCCTAACAGTCTCCATACTATCCGAGTTATTCTCATACTCATAGTTATAGATTTTTTTTTTCCACCAACAGTAACCACTCTATTATTTTATCTAAAAGATTATAAACCTTGACACTTGTCGGCTACAATTTTTTTTTTAATTTCAGAGGAAAATTTGCGATAACTAATAACTGTTATTATTATTATTATTTTTTTTTTATTATCAAATATTTAATATGCAATCCCAAGAGCAATAATCGAAGAATAGATACACGCGTAAGTGAAATGTCAAGCTCTATGTGATCCAAGGCCGTATGAGAAGGACTATTGAAACAAATATTATAATAATAACATTTATATATACATATATATTTATATAAGAGAGAAAGATAAAAGAAAGACATGTTTGTAGGTTGTTATTATATATATATATATATAATAACCAAGTGTTCAGTTGTTGAATAAGAATAAGCGAATGCTGTACTTGTCGAGATTGTTCTCCTCTATTAGAAAAATGTATATATATATATATATATATGTATATATATGAGAAAATATACTTGAACATATACATTGACAGATGAAGGGGACTGCATTCCACCATCACACCGTCACATTTATTACTACTTTACACGGCTACGATAAATATTGCGAGAAAGATCCATTCGATGATGATAATAATAATAATAGTAATAATGTCATATTAAATGGAAGCTTTTAATTTATTGTTTAATATTTTTTTTTTTATTATTGACAAGATACTCATTTGAATTTATGACTGAGTGGAAAATTTTAATTAATTAAAAAAAAAAATCCAAGTTTTTAATTTTAAAAATAAGATATTTTTTTTAAATTAGCAATAATTATTGACAGCGATTTGCTTTTTTTTTTTGGGCACAGAAAAAAAGGATTTCTTGGCGCGAAAAATTTATTCTCGGTCCAAGAAAATTTTTACTTGCTCTAAGAAATTTTTTGCACTATGAATTGAAAAAGAAAATTTTCTTGGGGCGAGAAATAATTTTTTGAGATGATAAAAAATTTTCTTGCGTCAAGAAATTATTTCTAGTCCTAAGAAATTTTTTTTTTTTATTTTTTAGTGCAAAATTTTTCTTGCGCGAAAAAATATTTTTTTTTCTGTGTGGTTTAATATATGATTGGAAAATTTTAATTTATTTAAATAAAATGTATTTTTAAAATTTTAAAAAATGAATTAATTAATTTAATAAATTACAGGATGCAGATGCAATTGAACAATTGAATGAATCAGGAAATTTACGATCAATGCTCAAACCATACAAAGTGAGTAATAATTAATTATATAGCTAAGTAATTGTTATTTAATTACCGGGTAATTTGATGATTAAAAAAAACTCAATAAAAATTAGTGATAAAAAAGGCGTAATTGAAGGATTAATAAGTGGTAAAGGATAAAAGGAAGATTGTTGTTGAGTATTAAAGAATAAATAAAACGTAGGGTGTAAAAGGTTTGAGAGTTAAATGGGCAGGTTAGATATATAAACACAGAAAGACCTAAGAAACTTTCAATACTAATTTGTGAACGTGGGTAGCATTGGAATTCGATGGAGAGTATTACTACTTAGATATACACAAGGTTACACAGGACCTTTCACTTTTATTAAACGCAGCAATAACACAGCTTCCCCCTCATTTTAACAAATGAGCTCATAAATTTTCGGTGTCAAGTTGATCGGATTTACCTTGCATTATACAAAGGTCGTTCTATGTACTATTATACTTTCATATCTAATATACCTATCGCTACTTTTTTTATTTTATTGTACACTCAACTCTTTACCCTACACTCAGAAAATTGAATAATAGAAACTACTATCTAGTTATGGTAAAATTTCTACCATTAATTCGATAGCAGTAAATATTATCTAGATGATTGTATAAATCATCTAGATTGTAATATTCACCATATTTATAGTAATTGTTACAATCCTGTATGTTAACTAGAGTTAATTATTATTATTATTCTAAATAGTTATGTTTATAATCCAGATGGTAACAGTTACCATCAAAAATTATAATTTTTACCATCCTGATAGTAACTGTTACGAAATTTATTGCAGAAATAAATATTATCATCCTGATAGTAAATATTACCATCCTGATAGTAACTGTTATCATCCTGATGGTAAATTTTATCATCCTGATGGTAACTGTTATCATCCTGATGGTAAATATTATCATCCTGATAGTAAATATTACCATCCTGATAGTAAATATTACCATCCTAATAGTAACTGTTATCATTCTGATGGTAACTGTTACAAAATTTATTGCAGAAGTAAATATTATCATCCTGATAGTAAATATTACCATCCTGATAGTCACTGTTATCATTCTAATGGTAACTGTTACCATTCTGATAGTAACTGTTATCATCCTGATAGTAAATATTATCATCCTGATAGTAACTGTTATCATTCTGATGGTAACTGATACCATTCTGATAGTAACTGTTACAAAATTTATTGCAGAAGTAAATATTATCATCCTGATAGTAAATATTACCATCCTGATAGTAAATATTACCATCCTGATAGTAAATATTATCATCCTGATGGTAAATATTATCATCCTGATGGTAAATATTATCATCCTGATAGTAAATATTACCATCCTGATAGTAACTGTTATCATTCTGATGGTAACTGTTACAAAATTTATTGCAGAAGTAAATATTATCATCCTGATGGTAAATATTATCATCCTGATGGTAAATATTATCATCCTGATAGTAAATATTACCATTCTGATAGTAACTGTTATCATCATGATGGTAACTGTTACTATCAGGATAACTGTGATCAAATATATCGTCGGACAACAAGAAGTTTATATTTACACACACACGTAGACGGGTGGACGTCCATCTGAAAATACTTCGAATAATTTCCTAGGGCCTCAAAACCTCGAGATCTGAAAACTCGATTATCGAAAATCGAATCGAAACCAATAACTTGTCTTTTTTTGAAAACTTTCAATTTTCATAGCGAGAAGTTGAAAATCAGTTTAAAAAATTCGGAGTGATTACAATGAATATGAGTTTAAAATTTACGAGTTTAATTTTCACAAATTTATAAATCATATCAACTATTATTTTTTATTTATCAGTGAAATGACAGCTGTAAATATAAATGAATAATTACTTTATCGTAAAAAAAATAATGAAAATTTTACAATCAGAATTTTAAAATATCGGAAGTGGAACCTAAAGGTATTGAATTATTCCATTTATATGAAGTAGTTTTATCTCAACGTACATGTTGAACTGGCCAGTATAGCCCATGTATATTCACCACATACTTTTATTGAAACGATCTAAATGCATTGGAGTTCCATTCGTAAATCCGTCGTGATGCATTACGTTAAATGCATAAAATCGGTTTATTTGATCATCAAATAGGTATTTCGACAAGAGATTTTTAAAATCCGGTATTATTGATTTTTAAATAAATAAATATATACATCTATATATATTTGTGTATATGAATTTTTTATTTCACGATCATTAAGTAACAAAATAAAATTCTCATACGTTTTGACCTCGGGTTAAAATTTAAAAAAAAATTATTCGCGCTTGAGGTCTGAAAAACTTCTAGCAATAAGACTAAAAAGTATATTCATTTTTTGTACACCGTACAAAAGTAATAATAATAATAACTATATAATATTTTTTATTAATATTTCAGTTTCACGGCGTTCGTAAAATATGCGCAGTATGTGGGGATGATGGTTTCGTACCCTGCATTTCTTGTCATGGCAGCAAAAAATCATGGAGATGGCACGGATTTCTCAACGAAATTTGTGCTCTCAGATGCACAAATTGCGACGAGATGGGTTTGATGCCCTGTCCCATGTGTTTAAGATGAACAAAAAAAATAAAATAAAATAAAAATGCGATGCAATTTATTTTTTTTTCTTCCATTGTTATCTTTCCCTCATTGCTCAACCCACTATTAAGCAAATATAAATTTATTAACCTCGAAAAAAAAATAAATAAAATCTTAAATCTATAATTATATTTTAAAAATTACTCTGTAATTTTTTATTGTTTATTGTTTATTGTTTTTAACGTTATTACTAAAATTGTCAGCGATGCATATCAATGTAAAATATTTAATAAAATAAATAAAATTAATGAGTTGTTTCAACATGTCTTTTTTTCTATATATAGGAATTTACTATGTTATATATATATATATATATATGTATATGTATATTATAATTGAGATATCTCTTCAGACATATGGAACCGCTTATTAGTAATTGAGGTGAATTACTTGAGAATATCGCACACTTATGGGTGAGTTATTTTAAACAATAGCGAGTATCAAGTTGAGTTATATATCGAGCCGAGGATATAATAGAGAGAGAGAAAGCTTTTGAATTATAACGTTATAAGACAATGAACGTTTATCTTTTTAAAGCTGTCCCAGGCCGCAATCTAAGGAAAGTACGAAGAAAATTCAGCGATCGGATAAAAAAAAAGAAAATTTTTGGCAAAAGTTGGGGTAAAATGAGGCCACTTTTTTTTCTTGATAATTAAAAATTTTTAATTACTGTAAAAAAAAGTAGAAAACTAATCAGCGTAGACAGGGCGGAAAATAAAAATTTTTTTTATTGAAGCCCATTTTACCTCATCATATAAAAAAAAATTTTAATAAAAATTTCAAATTGGCCCCGCTGTCCAACTGATCAACTCACCCCATTTTTCCCAAACTGTCTCCAAAAATTTTATAACAAAAAAAAAATTCCTATTGCAAAAAGTGTCTCATTTTACCCCGGACACCAACTAAAAATATATTAATTTTACCCCAGTCTCCCCTGTAGTTATTTTTGCATTTATTTTTTTCCATCTATTTTTACCAGCCCTCCCCTGACACAATTTTTTTTCAGTAAAAAAAATAATGAATAAAATAGATTACTAATAATAAACAATAAATAATTAAATAATGAATTGTAATTAAATATTTACCAGCTAGTAATTTAAAAATATTGTACAATAATAATGCGGTCATGATCGGCCCAATACAATTCGATTAAATATACAATTTGAAAACAATATTAATTAGTGTTGTGGTAATCGTTAGGTACAATGTCTCTGTACTATGAATACTTGACAATAAATCAATATATCGTATACATTTATTTATTATCGTACGCACATATTCCACTATAATTCAATTAAATCATTACATGAAAAGTATATGACGCTTAGAACATATATTTTATCGATTCAAAATAAATATTTGTACACGACAATATGTCTCCGCATTAATTAATACATTTATATTATATATACCACATATTATATTGTATATTTTTGATTATATATATATATATACATACATATATATATATATATATATATATATATATCAACTCAACTCAAAGTTATTGATATACCTTGACATTGTTGAGATTCATTGATAAAGACATTTTATGAAACGTAATCTATGTATTACGTGACGAAAATAACTACATATATTTATATAAGCTAATTAATGGAAATAACATCCGCTATACATTTCTAATTGAGTATCAAGTTATTTTTAAATTTAATTTAAAAAATATAAATTTTTATTTTCCGAGGACTAATTTTGAATTTTTTTTGTGCCTTGAAAAATTTGATTTTTTTTATTTCGATTTATTTGAATTAAAAAAAAGTCAAATTCAAAATTAGATAAAAAAAAATTTATGAAAGTCAGCCGAGTGTAAATTTTTTTGTCAGCGACATTAATTTTTTCCTGTCTACTAATTTCTGGGTCTATAATCAATTGTAATGAAGTGGTGAATTTTTTTATAAAAAAAAAAAAAAAAATCAAGGTTACATCCCTTCGTTACGAGCATTAAAAGCGATTCACCCAACACTAATCCTCCAGAAGGTTGGCCAGTGCAAGCGAGACGAAAAAAACCCGGGAATAACGAAGGGTCATTAAGTATAAAAAATTTTTCCAATTTTTCAGGTAAGCTGCCCTAGTCTATCCTCGCCCAGTCTTTACCTCCTTGGGTATCTCCAGACCCGAAGGCTCATTCTCTACTAAATAAAAGTTGAGAAGGACATCGAAGTGATCGGACAGAATGCATTTAAACGAGACCCAACGGAGTCATATATAGTTTTAACCCCTCATTCATATTAATTATTATTATCTGATTATCTGAATTTTTTTTTAATTTTAATTGTCTAATTAAAAAAATTAATTGTACAAAATTAACATAAATCAAATTAAATGAAACGAAAAAAAGTTGTAGGAGGGGTAAGACAGATAGGACATTATTTTGAATTTTTCTGTTAAACTTTTTCAAAAACCGAGTGTCAGTCAAAAAATATTAATGACTTTTATTTTATGATTAAAAAAATTTTTTTTAATGTAAATTTACTTAATATCCATTTTTTCACCTTTTTTAGGAAGTGTCCCATTCTGCCCGCAAAAATGTTTTTTTTTTTTTTAACGGCAACTGAAAATTTTTTCTACTTTGAATATCATTAAAAAAAAAAGCATTAGGGTATTCGAGTCCTCGAAAAAGTATTTCCTTAAGTACCCCCCCCCCCCCTCTTCTATAGATGTCTAAATTTAGAGTAGCCAGGAGTTAAGTGTGCAACAAGTTTCATATAGTGACTTTATATATATTTTTGACTACTAATTTACTGAAATAAACTGTATTATATTTTTAGAACAAACCATAAATTATATTATCACCAGGATCAGAAAATAAATAAATTAAACGTAAGTCAAAAATAAACTGGACTGATGAAAATAAGTTAATAAATAAACGTACGTATGAAATATATTTTTTGAGTGATGATAAATTCCACAATAGCCGGCAAAAAAATTAGAGTATCTAAAAAAAAATATCTATGTAGCTTGCAATGAACATCGATCGAGTGACCTTGTGTCCTTCATAACGCCAGGCTCTGCACGTGCACAAAGCTGCTGGAGCGCATACCAGTCAAAATTTACTAGGACAGAAAAAAATGAACTATCAAATCACAGGTAAATAAATTTGAATTTTCCTTATAATAATAATTTTTTAATGGGCAAATAAAAAATAATAATTTTTATTTATTCAAACATTGCGTGTGCAGGAGAACTGTTGCCAAAGATAGTGATAGAGATAGAGCAGGTTGGGGGTAAAAAAAGGCTCCAGCTTGTGTGCAACAAGTATCAAGTAGTACAGCCGCTCGCAAGTCAGACACAACGTCATGCAGCTTGGTCGGGTGGGAGTGGGGTTTCATCCCCACACTATAACGCTAGGGTGAATTTTATCAAGGTAGAAGCTGTACTGGGGTCGTCGAGGATTCACAGGGTCAGAGTACGACCTTGACAGCCAATACTCATATGTAAAGTATGTATTTAATTTGTTTTTTTTTTTTAACTATTTTTTTCTTTATATAAATAATTAACTATCGCAGTATTTATTAAACTAAGAAAATACTTAGTAATTAATAATTAAAAATTAATTGAGAGGAATTGATTAATAGATGAGGTATGAGGTATGAGGTAAAAATAAACAAAGTGAAGTATAATAATAAAAATGTAAAAAGGGAGAAAAAGCTGTCACGCGACATACGTAATAGCCAGGGGATGAAGTGAAGACCTTCACCGAGACCCAGTTGGTCGACATTGCCCCTGTGCTGTAGTTGTGCCGCACCCCATTTATACCAGTACCAGTACCAGTACCAGCATCAGCTCGAAAACCCCCATCGTCCTTCCTTCCCTATGAAGCTATATGAGGTCTGACACGAGCTGCGGCGGCTTGTAGCTCTACTAGTCTCATAGCTGGCTCTATCTCTACCTCTATCTCTTCCTCTACTTCTACTTCTACCTCAACCAGCTCCTGGCGTTTTAAATGTACACCCGTCGCACTGTTTAGCTCTCACTCCTCTTCTCTAGCTTCCAGCTATGTCTAGGTCCTGTACTAAACTCACATCAGAGGCAACGGGGTTTCATCGGTGATATCAAACGCAGGCGCGGACGCAGACGCGCATCTACGGACGCACATTACACAAACTAGCGTGTGCTTTCCCTCTTATTCTCTATATATATATGTATATATACGAAAGTATGTTAATGTCTGAAAGTGAGTAGTGGTAGTGTATTTTGTGGAGAGCCCTTGGTTGAATTCTTCCTCTCTTCGTATCCTATCCTTTATCATCTGAAAACGGCTAGACGACGCGTCGTCGGCACAATCGAGTTCTGACGGCGGCATCGTCCGCTCTTGCTCAGCGTGGACTCACCGATACACGTAACTAAATTTTAACGGGACGGTTTTTTTATTTATTATTTTTGTGAGTTGATTCATTTTTTTATTTATTTTTTTTTTTTGTAAATTTAAAAGGACTTAAAATTTTTTTTTTTGGTTTGTTAGTAATTTGTTATTTTTTTGTGGGCTTGCGATATGGGAGTAGTGAAGACTGCGTCTGAGAATATACTCGAAGAGACAGTGTTGCCCAGCGAGGAAGCTAATTTTTCATTACAAGGTCATACTGGTGAGTTAAAGTTTTTTTTTATTTGTCGAAAAAATTTAAAAAAAAAACAAAATTTTTTTATTGATATTTGAATTTTTTTTACATTTTTTTTTACTCAAATTTTCTGAGTTTGTTACAAAAAAAAAATTATCAATGTAAATATAAACAGTGAATTTAATGAAAACATTTCATACGTGGATGTATTTTTTTAAAGCTGATGTGACTCGAGCGCGATCACGAGCTAACAGGTGTTTGAATATACAGATATAGAAGACGTGATAAAATTTAAACCAAAAAAAATTCTCATTTGGACGAAAAAAAAAATTTCAATTTAAAAATTAAATGAAAAAAAAATTTTTCAATTCATTTTAATTAAAAATTTTATAATTACTCTAATGATAGCCAGCAATTACAATAAATATAAATAATCTGATAAAAGAAATAAATTAATTAAAAAATTTCTAACTAATAAGCATATATATTTATGAATAAAAAGGAAGTCAATTATCAAGTGACTTCCGTTTGATGATAGCTAATAAACTCCATTTAAGTTTGACAAAGTATAAAAAAAAAAAAAAAAAAAAAATAGAGGCAAAGAGAATAAAGGACAAAGTAAAGAGTTAAGTGTTTACTGATATTAAAGACGCGAAACAATGTGGAATTTTTGGCCTTGACCCCCATAAGACCGCCTACTCGGCTCAATACGGAAGCTCTTGAACCAGCCGGGAAAAAGCTGCGAATTTTAAGCATGCGCTATCTGCAATAATTTATTGTCGTCTGTAATTAACAAGCCGATGAATGAAAGACCACCTCGCCACCAAAATCAAAATTTTGCTTTTTAATTTCCTTTGCTGGCAGACAATTTTATTTAGACACAATATCAGTTGGGGTATCAGAATTTCTATTAAATATTTTACCGCTGAAATTAATTTATTCAAAAAAAAAAAATAATAAAATTGACCCGTCATATTTGAAATTATGCAAAATGTAATTATTTTATTTACTGTATGTACATGAACGATTGAACTGCTTTGTATTAATAATTGCTGGGTATTAAAAAGCTAGACGCGTTATAGGTCATGGTCAATATTATATTTTTATTTAAATTCCGTTACATCGAATCGCAAATACAAACTTTTTTTTTTTTTAATGATTTCGCGGGGACTGGTCTTGAAAATATGAAAAAAGGGATCATTAATTTTTTTTAATTATGAAGACTTAAATGAAAAGTTTTAAGTTCTGCTACGGGGTTTATTTTTTTGTGCAGACTTATATTGAACATTCAGTGTATTGTGTAACCTAGATTTATAAAACTTTTGAAGCAAAGTAGAGAATAATTTTTAGTAAATAAAAAATTACATAAATTTTCATATTTACATAAGTTATATTTATATAATGATACAGGTTTGCAGTCAGTCTTTTTATACGTAATTTTTATATTTATATATAATATATATATATATATAAATAGGGTAAAGTATCTGATTGTCGTCTACTACTATTTAGCTCCCCTATATCTGATTCCCAAAGTGATTTTACGACAATGATATATTTTTTTGACTAAAATGGATTTATTGTTAAGCCACCCGAGGAAAAATAATTTATTTGATCCACTGTTTAGATCTGCACAAAAAAAATAAAACCTTGACCCAAAAATATGTTTTGCAATTAAGAATAAAAGTAAAAATTTTCTTAGTTAAAAAAAATTTCAGATCTACGATCTACATAAATCTAAATAGATCTATAGATCAATCTAAATCTAAATTTAAAAAATTTCTAATCAGATCTCATTAGATTTGAAATATTTCCCGCCGTTATTTCAAATCAATTAAATTAAAATTTCAATTAAAAATCAGGGGAGGGGGGGGGATTACTAGTATGTAATAAATTAACTTGTGTTTTTTTTATCATATTTAAATAAATAAAATTTAACTAGTGTAAGCTATAAAAAAATTTTTATCAAACGATTTCGTGTCAGATAATTCTATAAAAAAATTTATTTAGAGAGCAACTTTTTAAGCTGACTGGGGATTGGATAGTTTACCATGTATATTTTAACCGGTTGATCAGTTTACAAACGTAAATTTTTTTATTAGAGATTGCTGGTCAATTGCCAAACTCTATCGAGCGTAATTCGAGAGCTTAAACTTGTAAATTTGATCTCCCGTGAGTCCGTTTAGCTTGAATATATATATCTACACCTACGTATATATATATATATTTAGTAGACTAAATTTATTGGAATCAGTGCATCTGTTGCAACAACAAGGTCCGTTATCTAGTCTCATAAAGATCTTAACCTGAAGTTTAAGACTCATAGACTAAAGCTATTGAGATCTGAAACCACAGAGAGCTTTCCGCTTGAACAATATCACAGGATATCTTTTGATCAAGTTCAAGAGAAATAGGACAAGGTTACTGCGTCAATACATCTTCCCTTCTTAAGAGAATATAGAAAATAAAAATAAGAAAATTTATTACTCATATTATTTTATAAATTAATATCTATTATTAATACTTAATATTAAATTAATTACGTAATTTTATTAACACTTCGTTTACTCAATCAAGTATTCGGAAAACCCTTGGCTATTTTTATGTGAAAATAAATTAATTTATTTTGTTATTTTTTTAAGATAAAAATCGAGTTTTACACAACAGATTCTATTATTAAATATTTTATTTTTATTTATTATCGGAGACGATAAATTTACTGGGGAATAGAAAAAAATCTATAGCACGTGTGAAGTAGATAAAAAAAAAATAAGTGCTCTCGGATGCTGTTCACGTAGGATTCATTTCTTAAAGTTTTTTTTTTAAGTAAAAAAAAAAATACATTTAAAATAAAATAAAAAATATAAAAAGTGTACATCGATCTTAATACAATACAACTTGACCGGATGCTGGAAAGTATGTCCCAGTTTCTAGACGCGTCCTCGCTCTCAAAACTCGTCTCCCTGGACAGTTGTATCTACTGCAATACTTTGGCTTCCACACATAACAACATCACTGTAAACTACTGGTATTTATTTTCCGGTAGAAAATTTTATTTTATTTTTTTACTTGTACGTCTGTTTTATGCTCGTACTCATTCCATTCGCAATGCGAATAACAATTTTATCTTCATCAAAAACAGTTCTGTTACACTGCAACAATGTATACATTGTTACATGTAGTTTACTTAAACAATGTTACAACCATGATAAAATTTATAAAACTTTATTTCTTGTTTTTTTTTTATTTTTAATTTAGTTTCATTGAAAAAAAATTTAATTTATGTTTAAAATTAATATAATTCAGTAAATATTGAGTTTACGAAAAAAATTAAAGAATAGTTTTTTTTAGCAAATTTAATTTTACATAAATTTGTTCCCTTGTAGTTTTGTCGTATCTTTGATAGGTAACTTGTAATTTTAATTCAAAGGCCTCGATTTATAATTGAATTTAGGTCCTGATTCCATTATGCTTTTAAATTAAAATTATCATGGAGAAAATTTTATGGTAAATACTATCATCCAAGTATTGTAAAAAGCACAAACATATTTCAATAATAACGAATACTATTTGTTATTATTATAAATACGATATGAATAATAAAATTTACCAGCTGTATAGTGATTTTTACTATCTGTTATGTTACCATACAATTGTGACCTTTACTATCAACTATCATAAAATTAAATATCTGAATAATGCACTGTAACATTAAAGATGATAAATCCTAAAACCGGTGATCGTACGATTTACAATCTAGATGGTTACAATTACCATCAAAAGTACTTAAAGTTAACAATCTTATGATAAGAACCACACAGTAAAGACAAACACTCAATTCTTTAATAATAATTATAATAATAATGATAATACACGCACACACTCACACACATGTGCACACACACATACACACGCACGCACAGACATATATTTATATATTATTATTAAAAAGTTGAGTGTTGGTCTTTACTGTGTAGTTTTTATCATGAGATTGTTAACTTTAGCAACTTTTGATGGTAAATGCATCCATCTAGATCATAAATTGTACGATCGCTCGATGTTAAGAATCATCATCTTATATTGTATTGACTGTAATATTTATATTATTATATTTATCATCCTGACTTTTACAAATTTAATTACCATCTAAGATAGTAGAATCTACAAAACAAGTATTGGTAGCGCTAATATTAAATTCTCTCATGTATGATTAAAATATTAAAAATACGACGTATATATTTATATGAAATTTTGTAGAGAATTAAATAGTCTAGAAAAAAGTTATAATTAATTTTTTCTGTAAATGTAATACTTCAGACACAATTTTAATTTAAAGTTAAGTATAATCATTTTATTATTATTATTATTTTTTTTTTTATAGTAAACTTAATACTGAAAAAAAATGACCAGGTTAAAATAAGTTTGTATGAAAAAAGTAAACAGTATTCGTTGCATTATTAAATTTGTAAAGAGATATAAAAATATAGAGCAGGATGTGTCTTTACTGAAAAATTAACCGTCAATTTTATTCCCTTTGATACCGTCTTAGTCAATATCATTAGCATTAAGTTTATTTAATATTAATAAACCAGTGTACTTAACTTCACGACCAGCATGTTATGTATATTACTAAAGTACATACTGCAAAGTATCGAAGACAAAAAGAATTACAAATTAAATTGCATATCAAGGACATCTTTTATAAAAATCGATATATTTTATTTATATAATATAATTTATCATTTTATTATTTTGTTTGTAATAGTTAATTATTGATCACCATATACATATATACATACATATGTGAATACAATGGATTTTGCGGATATATGGATTGAAGTGGTTTAATTATTATTGAAACTAATGGAACCCTGATGTGACATTAATTACGTTATGTTTAATTGTTCGGTATAATCAATCGAATTATTATTGTAATTTTAATTCGAATAATAATAATTATTATTTTTAAAAATTTAACGTCACATAAAAATTATCTTTAATACAAAATTAAAATTTATTAATTTTTTATAACTTTTTTGTTTAATTTATTTTCCAATTAAAAAGATTAATAGGATTATTTTCCACATGAAAAATATTTGATTAATTTCATATATATATATATATATATATATAACAATTTTATATACGAATAGGAAAATTAATTATCGACTCTATGATGCAACAGCTGCCATCCTACGTATTTATTCCTTGACAATTACAATTCTGCGGCCTTTGTATATATATATATATATATATATATATTCATATATACTGTATCATAGTAGTCAGTTGGCTTCAGAACTTTTCAATCAAAAATTTCTATTAAATCCAAGTAAATATAATAAAAAATGAACAAAACGTATAGAAAAAAAAAAATATAAATAAAAAATCAATAAAACCTTTTTCAATGTCAATAGCAATATTATTAGTTTTTAAATTCACTTTATTTACACGATACAAATTAATAACTTTATTATTTTCTGTTAGTAATTTAAAAAAGTTTATAATTAAATTTTTATATAAAGTAACAAATAAACGAATTAATGATAAATTTCATTCGATTGTTTTGAAGGCAATGAAAAATTTAAATTGTATTGCATTCAATGTTTTAACTAAGGATGAATAAATTATGTATCTATCTCAGGTTTCAGTGTGAAAAAATACCAAGACAAAGTACTGCTGTAATACCATTGTCTGAATAACATAAATTTTATTTTAAGTATGTAATATTTAATCTTAATTCTTTCAGTATTTTTTTTTTTATTAAATTAATAATTTAATTAAATAAATAAATATATATAAGAGAATTTTCTTTGATGCAATCTATGGCCGACAATATTTTTATATAAAATTTAATTTAATTGATACAAAAGATTTTTCAAGGATAAAAATAAAATCAGGGATTTAATTTTTATATATATATATATATATATATATATATATATATATAAAAATGAGGGAAGAATCTATTGTAACAATTTCATTGTTCTCAAGTTGAAAAAAAACTTTTATTAACGCGTAGCACACAATAGCTGTTAATTAAAAAACTACAGAAATACATTAAAATTGTAATGAAAAAAAAAAATTAATTATTAAGAATTTATAGAAAAGTGATATTTAATTTTTTTATTTATCCAAACTTTAAAATAATTTTTTTTTTGTTTTGAATATTTCTTACTGTAGACTAAAAAATTTTCGGAATGAACTCGACGTCAAATTCACTTCAGGAGTATATTTTTATACTGAAACTCTGGTTCGGAGTAAATGCGGATTTAAATAAAATCCAGATCCTGAAATCATTCCTCTGAAAAAACAAATTTCGTATTTACTCCGAATGCGGAGTAATTTTTTCTAAGACTGGAACTTTGAGGAACGAAGTAAATTCAAATTTAAATAAAATCCGCAATCACTCCGAATTTACTCCCGATTTTTACAGTATATACATTTGTATATTATATATATATATATTATAATATAGAATTACCCTCATTTCCAATTCTCATTCCAATGTTATGTCGGAAACTCAGCACAAGTTTTGTTGGCACATGAACGTTGTACGTATCTCGGATTCTCTGCCACGAGTTTCAAATTTCTTTAGCTCGCTAGCGATCAATGAAAAGTAGCTCGTTATTTTCTGACACCACATTAAATTGTAAATCTGTCATTTGAATGATAAATATTAAAAAAAAAAAAACATAAAAAACACAATCTGAATATTGATTTATTTTTATTATATATGAATATAAATATAATAAATTTTTCAGATTTACTGATGATATCTATCATCTAGAACAATAGATTAAATTTATCGAATAATATTGGAACGTGTTGAGATAATATATATAACATAAATACCCTTAGGCACATCACACTATTCATCCAATACTATAAATATATGAGATGAGAGGAAAACGTGGTTCAAAATAAATAGCGTCAAGGAAAAAATTTTATCCCACACTCAGAGACAATAATACTGTCGCTGATAAATATTTATTAATTAACAAAATTAATTTATTGGTTTTAATTATCGAGTCTATATTTTTCTTAAGAATAGAGAAATTAATACAGAGTAGAATATTTTTTAATTATTTAATTCCCTCAGATTATAATTTACTCTGGGGGAAGTTGATTTTAACATCAAAACTCCAGACCGGTGACCGCGAATTTGACTAAAATCCGCGGCTCCGAAATCATTTTGCTGAAAAAAAAACTCTGGGACTGAGGAAGAGAATTAGAATTTAAATAAAATCCAATTTTACACCTGATTTTTTACAGTAAAGCGAATAAAATATATTGGGGCAAAATGGATCACTGAAATTTTTATTAATTTACAAATAATTTTAAAAATGCTTCGGAATAATTTGATTTAAATTATCGCTAAAATAGTATTTATTGACAATAATTATGATCAATTGGTATTATATTGTTCGGTATTGATACTATTTTATTGGCTTTTTACTTCATCACATACTTTTAAATCACTCGTTGCCGTTTTAGCCTCGCGGCGTGTCCCGGGCTCGAACCCGCGACCCTCTTGCCGCTAAAGTCTCATTGATTTAACCCACGTTAAAGCTACGAAGAGCCAATTGGTTTTCATTAATTCATTTTCCTTCCATTAATAAAGTACATTGTCATAGAAAATTAATTTATTAACATTTTTACTACATGTTATATAAATTATATATGAAGAATTTTTTTATTTCCTTACAAATTTTTTTTCATTGCATTAGAAACCTCAATATTTTTTTTCACAACCCATTTTACCTCATATTATATTTTTTTCCATGACCCAATCATATCAATAAAAAATTTTTTTTTGTGCCAGAATTAAAAAAAAATTTTTTCAAGTATTCTCTTAATTCAAATTCAAATTCAGTCACTAGAAATATTCTGACGTCAATTTTATACTTGAAGTATGAAAATTAAATTTAAAAAAAAAATAAGTAAATAATAAAGTTATTAGTATAATTTGAAGAAGGCCTAAAATTTAATATATTTAAAATTTATCAATTTGCTACCCCAGACTTTTTAGTAGCCGATGAAATTCCACGAAAACAGTCTTATAATTTTTTTATGTAGATAAAAGTTGAGTCGTAGCGAGTGATTTTATGGTAATATTAATAAAAAGTTATACTTCAGGTCCAATAACTGAATAACCGTCTAATGTAGAAATTTCTTATCGATAATCATGATTGATAAGATAGAAATTCAAAAAATTCCTCCCATAATAAAAATAAAATAATTATTTTGTATGACATGTAAAAAAAACAGACATAATTTAAATTCTCTGTAAAATTACATTTTAATTATCAGCGAAATAAAATTTTCCAGAAAACCCGAGTTTCAACTCAGAAATTTAAATGAAACTTTTGACATCTCAATGACGTACATATATATAAAAAATTTAAATCCAACTTTGTAGCTCTCATACGTAAAATAAAAGCTGATATTTTACATCAAGTTTATATGTAATTTTACATGAGTGATGTAGCAGACAGACAATTTATAAATTTTAAATAAATAAATTAATAAATTTAAATATTGAATTTTTTAAAAAATGCGCGCGCTAATTTTTAAATTATCTAAATATCCATTTTTTAATTTTTATTCTCCGCACATTTTTTTTATTTATTCAAAAATTTAAAAAATTCATAATTGTCCCCATACGAAAAAATTATATATGCGGGCAAATTGCATATATAGGACATATATGTCTCATATATGAAATTTGCCCGCATATATATTTTTTCGTACGGGTCAGTTACATTTACACTCATAATTTTACGTCTGAGAGAGCGAAAAATTTAAATATAAATTTTTCTGTACTAGACATCATCGAGATGTCAAATGTTTCATATCGACTTTTGAGTAAAAAAATTAATCATTTGCTTGAAATATGCACTTTAATTTGACTGTTGGTTGAGCTCAGTTCGCTTATTGAGTTCACTTCTCTCAAAATCTCTAAAATCAAAAGCTCAAACTTTTAGACGCAAACAAATTTGAATAAAACTTAAAATTTATGAAAGTAAGTTTGAGTAAATTTGTTTATTTTAATTATATAAATATAATTCGAACTAAAGTTTATTTAGTAACATAAATATTTAAATATATAACCAGTTTGTTTATACATCAAAAGATTAAAATGTTTTAGTTTTATGCGAACCCTGACACCTACACTCAACACAGAATAGGATACAGTCTCAGAGACTTGAGAGAGAGGAGTGTATTTATAGCCCAGCTATAGAGCATAATTAATCTCGAGTAATGTCACAACTAGCACATACCCACAGAAGTTAATTCAAACAGCAAATGAAGGTCTTGATATCAAAAGGACTCATTCAAACGTATAAATTAAGTTGAGCATAAAAAATTATTTTCTTTTATCCTTTTTACTCCAACTAAAAATAAAATTTTTTTTTAAATTTACTTAAATAGAAAATTAAAAGCGGATTAAAGCTGTCATTTTTCTAATACATTACCTTCATTATTTTTAATACATGTACTTTATATTTTGTTATTACTGTTTGATAGAATCGCCCACTCTACTTCTCTCATTGCACGTCGCCTACAAATAATAATAAAAAAACAGTAATTTTATTTATTTTAAAATTATTTAAAGGATAAAATAAAATAATATTTTAAGGATGAGAAAATGCTGATGATAAATGTGTCAAGAACAAGTTAACGAGGATTTAAATTGTCTCGGTGTTGTTTCTGAGACTTAGTAGAGTTAATAGTGAAGACACTGAGGATTCGATATAATAGTACGTTTAGTAGTGGACGAGCTTTATTGTACATTTACTAGTTTAATTTTATCCTGGCAGCTCAGGGACAAATGGTTTCATGAGTGTAAACTAGATTTGTACTGGATTTATTATGTTGTCTACTCATCAACAATTTAAGCTGTAGATTAATTATAATCCATATTATGACTCCATTGTTACTATTCATTTTTTTTTTCATTAAAAAATTTTCAGGATTTTAATTACACAGGAACCATTTAATTTAGTGAGTAAAAATAGGAAATTAATTATTTCATTAATATGGGAGAGGATGAAAAAAATGGGGGATGTTAATTTTTTTTTTACCGAAGGTCTGAAATTTATTTATTAATTCAAAAATTATTTACAAGCGATTTTAAATTCTTGGGGCATATTTTAGAAATTGAATTTTTTTTTTCAGCGGCTTTTTTGTCTCCATTTTACGGGGCCTTAATTTATATTAAAAGAAAGATTTTATTGAATTAAAATGTATAGTTGAATTAAATCATGGATAAAAATAAACAAAAATGGATTCCGACCACCGACATTCGGTTATCGGAACGGATGTTTAGTTCTCATGTGTCCGTTTCCTGTTTGACTTATCTAATATTTCAAGAGTAAATATATACATATATATATACTTCAAGAGTAAATATTTACATGTATATACTTAAGTGACCTTGCCATTAATCATTTGGCTATTAGGTTTTCAATAACTAATATATGATACTGAAGTCAGCCGAGGTAATTTTTGAATGTTTTTTTAAATGATAAATTATGAAAAAAAAAATATTTGGAAAAATTGCACCTGTAGTTTTTTAAATTTTCTACATGTGTATATTTTTATTTTTCATTTTTTTGTAATTGATTTGTTAAAAAAAAGAATCCGAAAATTATTAATTGTCTGTCAACTTCAGGATAATAAATTTATACACAGAAAAAAAAAGGATTTGTTGGCACAAAAAATTTTACTCGCCCAAAAAATTTTTTGCATCATGAACTGAAAAGAAAAAATTTCTTGGGGCGAGATTTTTTTGCGTGAAAAAATTTTTTCGTACTAAGAAAATTTTTTGTTTTCGATTCATGACACAAAAAATTTCTTGGGGCAACTTGAACCTTTTTTTCTGTGTACATAAACGTATTTATTTGTATATATGACATACAATATACAGAAAAAAGTGATATTTTTCTCCATAAAATAATTTTGATAAATTTAACAATAAAAAAAAATTATACGACAAAGTTATAAGTTACATTGTAGACATAAAAAAAATTCATATCTAATTTAGTCTGATAAAAAACTGTGACAAATGACAAATAAAATGATATGAAAAAAAAAAAAAAAAAAAAAAAAGTGACGAGACAAATTATATCTAAACAATACTAGTATGCTTTATTCATGATATTAAATTCACGGTCATATTTATTATTTTTTATTTTTTATCATCATTTCACTCTACTCTCCACGCGCCACACTTTAACTCGAAAAATATACGGAAAAATATATTTCACTTTAACAATTGTACTTTAATAGCAAACGACAATTTTTATTTTACTTCCATTATTTATATTTATACTTTTAAAAAATTTTCCTCACTATATTACAATAAAAAAATATAAATAAATAAATATTTATCTACACAAAGCAACAACAAAAATAACCCATTTATTATAATCAATTTTTTTATAAATTATTTATATGAAAAATTTCTCCAATCGCAATGAAAATAAATTTATACTAAATCGCGAATTCAAATTATATATATATATATATATATATATATATATATATATATATATATATATATATATATATCGTACTTTTAGAAGCCTGAGTAACCAACCCGTCATGACACTTGAGATTAAGATAAAGTACCCAGGGCTTTTTTTTCTATTTCACGCTCTGCTTTTTGTACCAGACATACTATTTTTTTTTTTTTTTTTTTTTACAATTCTCTGAGGTTGAATTAAAAAAAAAAACATTTTAATAAAATTAACAGATTAATCGTATTTTTAATTAACCGTAAGAGTTAATTTGAATAAATATTCATTGGATGTAAGTAATTAAAATAATAATAATAATAAAAATAAAATACAAAAAGATTTTTACCAGCAAAAATTTAAATAATTAAAATCTGAGGATTTAAAAAAAATCTTGAGAGAAAACTTTTCGAGAAAATGTCTAGCCCATGATCCAACTTATGACTAATTTTTAAAAAACTTTTCCAAATGTCAGCGGGCATTCACTCCGAGTTATCTCTTAAACTCGGGTATTACTGCGACCCCAAGTAATTTTAAATCCCAGTAGTGTAGTCTGTTTATGCAGAGTAGAGGTGTAAAGTCTAGATTTATCTACATAAGCTATATAATCTTTTACTAAACCTTATTGTAGTCAGTGCAATGTCCTCAGGAGAAAGTTCATTAACTCAGAAGTTACCTTTGCACCCCATGTCTGTGTCGCAACGCAAATATTGGATTGTTTTTTTTTTCGGGTAAGAAGTTTGTGGGGAGAAGGGGGTGGAAAATAAATAAGACGTTAAGTGAATATCAGACTTGTTAATTTTTTGTCCTGATAGCTGTCAATGTGATTGATTAAGATTCATTGGGGCTGTAAAAAAAAAGTTAATGACTACTAAGATTTAACGACACATTTATACGACAGCCCGTATCTGATCTGTTGCCTTTTTATATCAAATTATCTCATTAATACGTTTTCTTGATCTTGACAGAGGTCACTGACGATAAATTTTTAAGGACCTCGTTATTTATTTTTTTTTTCACGATCTAAGGGATGGAAAATCTTACGGTAATTTTATTGGAAAAATTGTGGCAGAAATATTTTTTTAGAAATGAAATAAGAAAATTTGAGCTGATGAAATTTCACATCAAAATCATCATTTCCCTAGAGCTTAAAAAATAATTTTGCCTCAACAATTTATGAGGAAAATTTTTTTCACTAAAAATCATAATGGAATTTTAAAAAAATATTTATGCAAAAATTATTAATTGGTAGAAATAATTATAAAATTTTCTAAAGTAATTGAATCAAGTGATTTTATACTTTTTCATGATTTTTTTCTCTGCTCGGTATATAAATATTGATCTCAAATATTATCATTTCAACAGACTAGACATTAAAATTCCAACTTTCAATGTCAATAATTATTAAAAATATTTTTATTGTCACGAGATAAAAAATGATTTAAGATTCAACCCTCTAATAATATTCAACCTTACCCTCGTCTGAAATCATCTCGTTTCATCCCTTGTCACACAATATACTATTCAATCAGACACATAAAAGTTAAGAAACAAAAAAAAAAAACTATGTATACACTGAGACTACGGCACTGATAAATATTTAATGAACTTTGGAAACTGGTAAAAGTAGTCTCATGAGGGTTGTATGATTAGTTTTACCTTGACTCTATGCCACTAGAGTTATCTCTCTTTATCTATAGCTTTTGCTAATACCCTTCTGATCAAAACTTTTTTTTTCACGTTACGTTAAACCGTAGAGTAAATTTTTGAAATACAAAAAAAAAATCGAGTGAAAATAATCCCGAATTTTTCGAAAATTTACGATTTTCTAAGCGGGAAGAAAAATTTTTTCCAAGCTTCTGGGCTAGAGTTTTCCCAAAAGACTCCTTTGCATCCCCGAAGACTACAAACATCCGAATGACGTCATAGTTTTGGTCAACGTCGCCTTCTACGGAATCCTATAGAAAATCTACAGAAAATCAGGACTCTCCTGAAGGACATCTATAGAAAAAAAAAAATAGGAACCTAGACTATTATTAGACATCTGACGTACTCCGTTGAAAAAATAAGAATTGATAGTTGCTGAAAATATTTCACATATTTTTCATATTCTTACGGTATCTCATATTTTTAATAATAAATATACGCATCAGAAAACCCTTAGTATACTTTACTTTATGTATCTCGACCGTGGCACAGTAAACTTGTTTTCCGACGCCGATAGGGGTCAAGGCTGAGGATCCATTAACAAACAATGCCTTTAAATATTTTTATTTGTCTATTTTTATCCATTCAGATATTTTTTATTTTCCCATTCAAGTATTTCAAGAGGATTTATATTCAAATATTTAAAACGAGAAACACTTATTGAAAATAATAAATCAATCAAATAACAATACTTCATATGAGTGATTAAATATAATATAAGACATATTTATTGCTCTTGTTCACATTAATTATTATTTGTTCCATTTATATATATTCAGCCTTGTCATTAACTAAATCTATTACGTCATATTTTGTGAACAAATAAACTAACAAACAAAATAAATATAGTATTACATATATATTATATGTTAGTATTTAAAAACTTGTGCAACATTAATTAAATTGAGTCTGAGAATCTTTGTAATGAAAATGTAATTAAGAAAGTTTTCATTTGATTATAGTACATATATATACATACACATATACATAGATATATATCTATATATATAATAAAGTTTACGTCGTTAGTAAAAGTTACTTATGTTAAATTCAATCATAACTATAATAATATGATACAAAAGAGTAAGTTTAGAATTCCTGAGGTAAAATGAGACTCCATTTTTGAGATAAAAAAAATTTTTTTTACAATCATGGCTCATTTTACCTCATCATCAGCATTAGCTTCTATAAGTTTTCAATAAAATAATTTATATAACAGACACTTGAAAAAAAAAATTATATGGAAATTAACAATTTTTTTACTGTCCGGCTCACCAACTTACCCATATTTTTTACAAACTCTAACTGAGCATTTTCCACCGGAGGAATTTTTCTCTACAAAATTTTTATGGAATTGGCCAAAAAAAAAATTCCTGCTAACGAAAAAAAAAAAATTTGAATTTATATTATTTTTGAACTATTTTACTAGTCATACTAATTTTCAAATTTGAATTCAAAATATACCAACGAAGGGCAGGCAGTTTCATATGCTTCGAAAATTAAAAAAAAAGTTTCAGTTATTATTAATTACTAAGATTATATATCATGAAATAGATTGTCAGTATTATTAAATGAATTGATAAATGTATTGTACATATATATAGATATATATAATATAAGGGATTGTTTCCGTTAAGCCATACCCACAAGGTCGTGAATCTCAATGTCAGCAAAGGCTTAAACTGCGTTAGCAATTAGCACGGATAAGTTGAGTCCTTGCAACCTTGGTGGTACGACATAAATATCCTTGAAATGAAAATTTATATCCGTGATAATATAACGACTCACCTTTATCGATTGTATTGCTTTGTAATAGTTGTAGTCGAGTCACGTTTTCAAAACAATGCAATTACATTTAATTGTAAATAACTTAAATATCATATTTAGTTATTAATCATATATATATATATATATATATATATATATATATATATATATATATATATATATATATATATATATATATATATATAAATAATAAATGAAGTAAATATCCTCGGGAAGATTTTAAAACTACTTATTATAATTATTATTTTTAAAAATGCTTATAATACATGGAGATAATTTTATGGTAAATACTATCATCCAAGTATTGTAAAAAGCACAAACATATTTAAATAATAACGAATACTATTTGTTATTATTATAAATACGATATGAATAATAAAATTTACCAGCTGTATAGTGATTTTTACTATCTGTTATGTTACCATACAATTGTGATCTTTACTATCAACTATCATAAAATTAAATATCTGAATAATGCACTGTAACATTAAAGATGATAAATCCTAAAACCGGCGATCGTACGATTTACAATCTAGATGGTTACAATTACCATCAAAAGTACTTAAAGTTAACAATCTTATGATAAGAACTACACAGTAAAGACAAACACTCAATTCTTTAATAATAATTATAATAATAATGATAATACACGCACACACTCACACACATGTGCACACACACATACACACGCACGCACAGACATATATTTATATATTATTATTAAAAAGTTGAGTGTTGGTCTTTACTGTGTAGTTTTTATCATGAGATTGTTAACTTTAACAACTTTTGATGGTAAATGCATCCATCTAGATCATAAATTGTACGATCGCTCGATGTTAAGAATCATCATCTTATATTGTATTGACTGTAATATTTATATTATTATATTTATCATCCTGACTTTTACAAATTTAATTACCATCTAAGATAGTAGAATCTACAAAACAAGTATTGGTAGCGCTAATATTAAATTCTCTCCATGTACGATTTGACATTTGACTGAAAAATTAACATATTTTTAAAATTAAAAATACTTTTTTGACTTTTTAAGATGATTGGAATGATAATTTTTCCTACCAAGTGCTAATTGGTAGTGGAGCTGCACTCATGGCTCTTGTTTTCCTTGCAACCGTGAGCTTTCACTGTTCATCCACGTGGAAATGGCTGATGGCTGTGGCCAGACAAGAAGGTGATGACGGTACTGACGGCGACGTATCACAACGAAATGACATAAGGATAAGTCATTCATTGCCTGATTTACAATCGGAACCCATCACACATGAATATGTACAAGAACAAAAGGAAAGCAAAAAAGTAAAAATTTTTTTTTTTAATTCTATAGACTGAAAAATTTCCGAAAAATTTTTACACATTTCGAAGACTTAAAAAAAATTTTTTTCAAATATTTCAGATCTCAAAATTTCTAAAATGTTACAATTTTTTAAGTGTTTAAAAAAAATTTCAATTTTTTCTCGAATTTTCTTTTTATTATTATTATTATTTGATTTTTTTTATGTATAGGTATTACGTCAAACGACATTACCAATAGTACCAACACGACATCAAACATTTCAACGTCAATTGTCTCACCGTCTTGATCTTCCCAATATAAAATTCAGTATCTGCAGTCTTGAGAATCGAAGTGACTCAAGTCTTGGACTTATCAAGGTTCGATACTTTTATACTCTACCATCAGATAAATAGTTGCGACAGTTTTCCGATAAAAAAAAATTTAATATAAAAATACTTAAGGCTATTTTATATTGCAGAGAAAAAAAAGTACTATCTATTTAAAAATATAAAACTAAATTATAAATTTATCATTTTTTTTTTTTTACTGACAGTCGACTACTTTATTAAAAAAATAATTTTTTTACAGCCGGAATTGTATAAAAAAGATCTAACAAGACAAGAGAGTACCGAAAGTTCGAGTACCGTAGAAATGGAAGTTGCTGGTAAACTTCATTTTGCCCTGCGTTATGATAAAGAGATTGAAGGTCTTGTGGTTAAGGTAATTTTTTAATTAATATCAATATTTATAAAAATAATTGTTAATTAATTAATCAAAAAATTATTTAATTTAATTTTTTTAATTAACTAAAAGTAAAAATTCATTTCCCTGCTTAATTATAAAAAATTTTATTGAATTAAAAATTTCAAGGACAAATTTCCATTGCGCCCTTGAATAAAATATTGCATTTAAATTTTATCCTTTTAAAATTAAATTAATAAAATTTAATATTTAAAATCTCAATAATTTTTAAAATAAAAAATTCTGATTCAAATTAAAAAAAAAATTTTTTCAATTTCAATAATTTTTAAAATAATTGCACTGACTATTCATTAGTTTTGTAATTAAATATTTAAAATTAATAGACCGTTGACATTCAAACGGCCAAGTAATAAAAAAATAATTTATGAGATTTAAATAAATGACTTTTTTTTTGTAAAAATTCAAAAAGTAATTTTTGTATAAATAAGGAGTAAATAGAGACAGTTTAGTTGAGTGTCGTCTCCTTTGTTCGTTATGGCTTTTGACGATCGACGTTTGTAAACTAGTTCAACATATTGATGCATTAAATTATATACCCAATGTTCTAGATTCATTACAGATTCGATAAACGCCACTCAACCGAGACTGTCTGCACAGTATATTTCACATGCTGACATGAAATCTTGCACAAATAATAATATTCTATAGGTGTTAATTTGCAAACTGTCCGACGTTGATTATTAAAATAAACGATAATTTATTATCTATTAATATCAGGAATTAATTAATAATTTTAATTAAATCAATATTCGGGTGAATACGTTGATCATTTTCAGTAATAGATTGATAAATAGTGTAATTAAAAGATGCAAAAAAAAATAATATGGTATTGAGGGGAAAACTTGACATGTATTGCAAAAATCGGGAGTAAAACGAATTTTATTTAAATTTGAATTTAATCCGTAACTTGAAGTTCTGGAGATAAAAAAAAAGTAACTCCGCATATGGAGTAAATATGGAGTTTATTTCAGTGGAATGATTTCGGAGTAAATATGAATTTTATTTAAATTTGAATTTAATCCATAACTTGAAGTTCCGGAGATAAAAAAAAGTAACTCCGCATATGGAGTAAATATGGAGTTTTTTCAGTGGAATGATTTCGAAGTAAATATGAATTTTATTTAAATTTGAATTTAATCCATAACTTGAAGTTCCGGAGATAAAAAAAAGTAACTCCGCATATGGAGTAAATATGGAGTTTTTTCAGTAGAGTAATTTCGGAGTAAATATGAATTTTATTTAAATTTGAATTTAATCCATAACTTGAAGTTCCGGAGATAAAAAAAAGTAACTCCGCATATGGAGTAAATATGGAGTTTTTTTCAGTAGAGTAATTTCGGAGTAAATATAAATTTTATTTAAATTTGAATTTAATCCATAACTTGAAGTTCCGGAGATAAAAAAAAGTAACTCCGCATATGGAGTAAATATGGAGTTTTTTCAGTAGAGCAATTTCGGAGTAAATATGAATTTTATTTAAATTTGAATTTAATCCATAACTTGAAGTTCCGGAGATAAAAAAAAGTAACTCCGCATATGGAGTAAATATGGAGTTTATTTCAGTGGAATGATTTCGGAGTAAATACCAATTTTAAAAAAATCAAAATTAACTCCGTCACTCGAATTTCTGAAGTTAAAAAAAAATAACTCCACAAGTGAAGTAAATTCGGAGTAAATATGAATTTTATTTAAATTCATGTTCATTTTGATCTAGAGATTTAATTTTAAAATCAACTCCTCTGGAGTAAATTTAACTCTCAAGATTAAATATATAAAAAGTCACTCCGGTTTTAATCTGCGGTGAAAAAAAGCTCCGTTTTTACTCCGTATGCGGATTTATTATTTTTAAACTCCAGAACTTCGTGACGAAAATTCATTTGAATTTAAAAAAAATTCTTTCGTACTCGCGATTTAAATTTACTCCCGATTTTTTATAGTGTACTCATATACTTATATATATTTTTGGTATTAGTATTATATATTTTTTTATAGGTACTACAGGCACGCGGATTACCTATCAAAGATGTAACCGGAAGTAGTGATCCATATGTTAAAATTTATCTTTTACCTGACAGAAAAAGAAAATTTCAAACAAAAGTTCATCGTAAAAATTTAAATCCCGTTTTTAACGAAACTTTTATTTTTAGGTAAATTATATATTTATATTTATATGTATATTTATATTTAAATGCATTTAATCAATAAATTGCATTATTTAAATTGCTAGTGTATCTTATGAAGAATTGAGAGAAAGATACTTGCAATTTTCCGTCTACGATTTCGATCGTTTCTCACGGCACGATTTAATCGGACAAGTCGTGCTCAAGGGATTATTAGAATGTACGGATCTAGAGCAAGAAATTGAATACACTATGGATATACTTTGTGCAACTCAGGTAAAATAATTTCATTTAATTTAATTTCATTATTTTAAATTTAAAAATATAAATATTTTTATATTAATTTTAATAACCAATTTATGGAGTCTAATAAATAATAATCTTTTTTTTTTTTTGTATATATCTATATATATATTATTAGGCCTCGGGTAATCCCATATCCGGCCACTTAGTCAAATTAAATTTTCAAATCAATTTAAATTTATTTTTTAAACCAATAAAATTCCAAAGCCGACGGGATGAATCCTACGGCCGAAAGACTTCACACTTTTTGTGTGAAAAATTCTTTCGACAGACGCTGGGATTCGAACCCACGTCTGGCCAGTGATCAAGTTCAAGAGCCTCAACTAATAATCTATTTAATTTTTTTAAGGATAAGGTAAATTTAGGAGAACTGATGCTGACACTTTGTTTCCTACCAACGGCAGGCCGACTAACACTCACAGTAATTAAGGCCAGAAATTTAAAAGCTATGGATATAACTGGAAAATCTGGTAGCTGTTAATTTATTTAAATATGAGGAACATTTAATTTAATTTAATTAATATCAAATATTAATAAATACTATTTTTTTTTATGAAACAGATCCGTATGTAAAAGTATATTTACTGTGCCAAGGAAAGAGAATTAAAAAGAAAAAGACGACTGTTAAAAAAAATACACTATTTCCGGTTTATAATGAGTCACTGGTCTTTGATGTACCCGCTGAGAATATTGATGACGTCATATTAATTGTTAAAGTTATTGATTACGATAGGTAAATTATTATTGTTATTTATTTTTAAGTTAATTCGCATGGAAATATAAAAGCGCGGGAAAAAAATATTTTGAATTTATTTCGTATTTATGTTGATATATAAGAATATATAAGAAGTATTCGGATATGGAATCGAATATTAATATTTGATCTGAATAATTCATCGAATTTTTTTGATTGTTCAGAAATTTTCGAATTTTTAATTCGAATTCAAATATTGGTTTGGATTTTGAATATCGAATTTCGAATTTGCAAAGTTTGGATAATTTGAAAGTGTACCAAATACTGAATAATAAATAATTTTTTTATTTATTCGAAAAAATTACAATTTTTCGAATTCTTCGAATAGTTGGAAATTTACGAATAATTCGATAATTTTCAAATAATTCAAATTTTTCGTAGAATTAAAAAATTTACGAATGTTTCAAATAATTCGAAAATGTACCAAATACTCAATAATTAAAAATTTTTCATTTATTCGAAAACTGAAAAAATTTGAAAATTCACAAATAATTCGATTGGAATTTCGAATCTGATATTAATATTCAATTCGATATGTCAAAATTATAAATTCGAATTATTTACACACTTTCATGATTTATAAATAAATATACATATATATATATATATGTATTGTATGAAATTTTTGCATATATTATATTTCCACGCATTAACTAGAAATTAAAATATAAATACAGTCGATATTTATATATTTATAAATTTTAATTAAAATTTTGTATTTAAAATTATAGAATTGGGTCGAATGAGTTAATGGGATGCACGGCAATAGGATCAAATGCAATAGGTATCGGCAAAGAACACTGGTCATTGATGTTAGAAAACCCGCGTAAACCAGTAGCACAATGGTATCCATTACTTGATACTGTTACCAATCATATCCAAACACTATATTCAGAACCACTTCCTGTCAGTCTCAGTTGTTTAAATAGCAGGTAAATATATTTACATATTCATATAATTTGGTTATTATACAATAAAACTCCAGCTATTTTAACCCGCGAAAAATAAAAATTCAAAAAAAAATCACTAAGGTCTCAATAAATTTTTTTTTATCAAAACTAAAATTTAACTTGCAGTAAATTTTGATACCAAATATTAAAGTAACAAAGTTTACCAAGTAATTGACCTAATAAAGATAAAACCGCGAAACCCACAAAATTTAAAACGACCAAAATAGATGGAGTCCCGCATAATAACCAATAATTTAATAAAATCATAATTTATTTAATAAAAATAATTTTTAGATGAAGTTTTATCAATTACCGCTAATTGCGGGGGCTCAATAATTATGTTGGACACTGAAAAAAAATATATATATAAATATAAAAGTCCTTTCTATCCTTGTATATCTGAATACACTTAAGAAAAAAATGTCGTCTTGATTGACGAGGAAATAATTTCAGTCTCGATATTGAACTCTGACAACAAACATAAAAATATTTATAAATATATATACATATGTATGTATAAGAAATACAAATAAATGAAATGTAGGAAAAAATCGACAGGGGGTTAAATGGACCAGTGGGTCCGACAAAAAAAACTTGCTTGCCTTAGACAGTGAATTAAAATGTGTACTTAGGAATGTGTTAAATGCGACAAGTATTTTTTTAAAAAATATAAAACTATATAAATACGAGACAATATTTTTAACAATGCCTCGTTATTTGTTCGATAATTTGTTTTATTTTTTTAACAAAACAATGCTTCGCTTATGACAATACTTTCGAGCCCCTGAAAAATGATAATCATAAAAATAAAGTTGATAACGAGATTTTAAATAATAATGTTGATTACAATAGTAACAATATATACTATAAATATATGCAGTATTAAAATTTATAACAAAATAAAAAATGTGGAATGGCCTTATTTTTGGAAAAGAACGAAATTTGAACAGCGAAAGAAAAATATTAATTGAAAAAAGAAAAAAAAACATGTAGATTTTAGTGTCTTTGTGTACTCTAATAACTATAATAATGATAGTGATTAATGAAAAAAATTAGATAGATCAGTAGTACATAGACATAAATATATAATCAATCATAATCATAATCATGATAAATATAGTAATTTTTTTAAACCCATTGAGTGAAAAAATACTTAAATATATTCATCAATTGGACGAGTTGTTATAGTTCAGGATGAATGATATCATTAAGAGAAAAATAATTGATGAGTTATGTTTGCGTTGGCTAGATTGCAAGTCAAGTAAAAGACCCAATTATTGATACTTAATTACCCATGTAATTTATTTTTAAATTTTTCTAGTCCAACTATTAGTTGGAGGAAAAATAATCTACGGTCGTAATAAGAAACTTTATTTTAGGCTTGAAAATAATTATTTTATGGCTTTAATATTTTTTTGTATAATTAAATTAAATGGAGTATAAAGTTTCATACTGAGGACGTCGATGTATTGAGTGCGTTAGACCGAACTTCGTCCTTAGTAAACTCAGAAAGTTACTTTGTGTAAAAGCCCTCTAACTTTACTAAGACTAAGTTTACTGAGGCCATAGTTCGGTCAAATACTTCCATTGTCTGGAAAATTATTAAAATTTTATTTCTTAATAAATTTAAATTTTGAAATTTTCCCGCGTTATTAATATTTTATAAATCAGGAAACAAAAGTACGCGGTTATTTTGTTTATCCCATCTACACTCATACAAAATCACGGCCGCGAATTTTACCGCGATGTCCAAATCGAGGCTGAAATTCGCGGCCGCGATTCAAAATGCTCTGTACGTATTCAAAAATTTAATTTATCAACAGTAGATATGATTAATTGATTAACTGAATAGAAACATAGAATAGAATGCGTTAAAAAAAATTATTTATTATTATTATTGTTATTATAAAATATGTTTCATACTTTTAATAGCATCAATAATTAGATCTTTTATTGGACTTAAAATATTAAAAAATTACAGAGTAACCTCTGGTTAACGTTTAGAGATTAATGATTAATGATTAATGATTATTAATTGTATGTATAAAAAGCCCTGGTGGCTATTGTTGTGATATAAATATGAACAAATATAAATACTTATTAATACAATGTATAAAAAAATTGACCATACATATACGTATCATGTTTAAATAATTAAATGACTCATTGTAATTGTAATATTATGACAAATATATGACAAGAGATTATAAAAGATATTTTGTGAATAAAAAAAAATATATTTGACTGCTGCTTTCTAATGCCCAAAAAATATAGACTCGATAATTCGATTGTGAACTTGATAATAATCATAATTAATAGCAAAAAAAGATATATATTTTGATGATATATTATTAGAAAAAAAGGAAGAAGAGAATTTAATTAAATATATCATTTTCCATGGGTAGTTTATCAAAGATATTAAATTTTTTTTTATTACTGGGATTGTTTTTTTTTTTAGTTAAAATATACCAGTACTGAGTATTTGGTTTGAAAAATCTATATACGTAAATTCGACATATCACGCTCATGTTTAATTAAATTAAATTAAAATAAATAAATCAAGTATTGTAGCCAATGACAATTACTAAAAATTGTTTTGAATGTAAGGGTGGAATCTTCTTGTCCGAAAGTCTATACTACAAGCAAACCTGTTATGATACATATATACATATATATATAAATAATTAAATAAGTGAAATATTAGAAACAATATGCAGTACTTTTCTAATGAGTAATGAGTAACAAATCTATGTAGATACAATATGATTGTAAAGAAAAAATAAATAAATAAATAAATAAAGTACCTATTTGAAATTTTTCATCTTTTTTTCCTAGTGATCAATTGTTTATTAATATTTAATTATAAAACACTTACATATATTTATCATAGTAATTTATGGTCAATATTAATTGCACAGAAAAAATATTGATACCGAAATTTACTATAGGAAGTTTTATAACCTCTTATTTTATGTAAACATTCTTGTTTCTAATTATTCCGTTGGCTGCGAAAAGTTTCCATGAAAAAATTTAGAGGTTATAAAAGTGAAGTATAGTCATCTTATAGAAAGTTTGGGATTTTGCCCTACTCCATTTATTCCACTTCTATCACAATATTTGTAAGTGCGCATACGCAGAATATCTTCTTCAGAATATCATAATAGAGGGGAAAAATCCCATGCTTTCTCCAAGACGACTATAAAATAATTTTTACTGTTACAGATGTCCCGAAGAAAGCTTGAGATTTTTTTCACCATTATTGTTTCCTCCTCTATTATAATATTCTGAAAAAGATATTCTGCGCATGTGCAAACACGAATATTGTGGTAAGGCAAAATCCCAAACTGTATTCTACTATTATTTGTTGCAAATTACCGTCAAATCCCGTAATTCGGATCGGCTGAGAAGCTCACGATTTGTTAGAATTTTTTTAGGTAATAACTTTGTTTGAAAGAATGAAAAGTCCTCCCAGTAAGTCATTGTCGGAAATTTTTGGTTTGTAATATTAATGTGTAGAAAGCATGAGATTATACGTTTTCTAAGAGTGGGGGTAAGAACCGAGGGTGACTTAATCTCTTAAAGGACTTTGTTGACCTAATAGTTGAGGTTATGACAGCCTAAACAATGTGCAATTAATATTATCACCGTAAAACAATGACTATGAATCTAAAAGTAATTAATTGAAATAAATAATATACAATGTGAAATGTACTTTACGTTTATTTAGCTATTGATAATAATTTACATATTAATAAACCAATAATAATAAATATATATCTACCTCAAAGTAGAATACAACGTTCATTACACTAATCAAATAATAATAATAATAATAATAATAATAATAATAATTATTATTATTATTATTATTATTATTATTAAGTAATATTAATTTTATTATTTATCATTAGTTATGATTATTTCTAAGTACAAAATAAGCCGTAGAGCTTATATTTATCATCAATTACCAACGATCCATTTTATATTTAGTATCGATTAATTTAAAATCATAATCGTACTTTTATCGTGAGCTTTTATATATATATATATTTTGTTTTTTTTTTAACACCTCAGTCACCATTAAAATTACGGTGATATTTTATTTTTACACATTATTAAATTCAAGCAAAATTCAAATTAACCAATAACTCAATCCCGCAAATAAGTAAATAATTACAAAATTTATGACGACATTGAACTATAGTTTTTTGTTCTTCTAAGTAATTATTACACTAATTTATACTTAATAAAATGAAAAATTTTTAATTATAATTATAATTATAATAATAATTAAGCAATGATTTTGTTTAAAAAACAATTGTGATGAATTTTAAAAATTGTTTCGTTTTATAGCCACTAACTAATAATTCCACTTTCATTCTACATCACGGCGGTAAAAAATCTAAAGCGATTTATTATTTTTTATTAATTATTTATATAATTATATAAAAAGAAAAAGGAATTTCTGTCAAAAAATTTTCATTAACTTCAATTTCCGTGAAATAAATTTTTTAATTAACTGTCATATCATAATTAAAAAAAAAAATTTATAAATAAATGATAAATATTAAATGCCGTTAATTAAACAACATTTCATTATTAATAATTAATTAATAATCAATAATTAATAATAGCACCACATTAAAATAAAAAAATGTGTGGTTATGTTTTATTGTTTCTGTATTTTTTTTTGTTTGTTCATGGCAACAAATCGTTAAAATTTTACAGGTTATACATTTATTAAATATATTAATGCGAATTAAAATTATTTTTGTCCATACATATACTTAATATATATAATAAAACACGTTTGTTTATTATACAAATCTAGTTTTTTTTCGCATATACAAATTAACGATTGACCGTTAATATTTAAGTTAAGTACGTTTATTACATAATTATTATTATCATCATTATTAATAATAATAATTATAATTATAAGTGTTAACTGTTAATATAGGCGAACTCTCGTAGCGTTAATATATTTTAGCGTTATTTAAAATAGCAATTATTTATAGTAAAGTATCTTTGTTTCATAAAAGTTCGGACAGAAATTGATTTTACTTTTTTTTTTTTATTTTTTTCAATTTTTTTTTTTTATTATTTAGCAATGGAGGGAATTTACTAACAACTTTGCATGATAATACAGCACTCGCATATATATTTGTCATGAATATCAATATTATAATTATAATTAATATATATTTATATATTTCTATAAACAAATATAAAAATTTTTTTATTTAATCGCGATCATGCATTCTTTTAATTTTTTTTTACTCCGCAATATTTTTACGAGCTTGTGAGCAGCATTAATTAATTAATTAATTATTCAATTAATTAATTATACATAAATGCAACTGGAATGTTTTTTGTTTCAATAAAAACCAGTCGACTTCATTCCCATACAAAGCATTTTTATTTATATATATTTTAAATACGACAAAACATTTTCACATTTTTTATTTAATTTTAAATAAAATAATTTAACATGCGTGTTATTTAAATTAATTACTACAAGTGTACGAAGCATAACGACAGCTGACTGTTATTTTATTATATTTTTTTAAAATGACTAGCCGCGTGTACTCATAAAAACAAACTGTTTAAATAAATTCGGCGATTTATTTACTGATTAGTCATTGAGGTAACAAAAAAAAATCTATTTTTATTATGATATATTTATTTGTTTGTTTTAAGTGGCCCCTAGACTAGTTTCATTTACAGTTAGCATTAATTAAGTATCTTTTTATTATAACAGACATTCTCTCATTCATTTTAAGTATCCAAGCATTTATAGTACAAAAAAATTGATACTCTTTATCAATACTTTTTTTTTATTATATTTTAATATAGAAATATTTTTTGTTTTTTTGCAGTTAAATATTTATTGTAAAAAGCACATGCCGTCCTATTAAAAAAAAAAATGTAAACAATTCTTTTTTTTTAAATGCCAATTATTTATTAATAGCAATCGTTAGCTACTCGCACCGTCAATGCATTCTATTGTCATCCCTGCAAGAGATTGAACTTCGGGTGTTGTCGGTTTTTACCCCCACTCTGGATGTTTTATTTACTAAATAACCCCCCACTTTTATTTACGCATGCGCAGTTTATAAATTTTCGGTAGTGGGAGCGAATTCCCGTTCATTCTCTTACTGGAACTCCAATGTGACATAACCTTATTTTTTATAATATATTAAGGTATTGAATACATATATATATGCTATATATATACTCTAGAAAGATAAATGCCCAATTAAGAATTTTTGAATACAGATATAAAAAATTTAAATCGTAAAACAAAAATTCAATGTTTTCTCTTATAGCTTAGAATTTTCTGACTGATTTCTAATGAGTGACAATTCGTAAAAATAAATAAATAATTCTAATTCATATATTTATGAAAAAGTGAGGTATGGACCCAGTCCATAACCTTTAAAATTTTGAAGCAGTTTTCTGATTAAATAAAAGACGAAATTATTGCCCCCTTTCTCATGTTTTAAAATTACAATTTTCGATTACTGGGTAATACTATAAATTTATACCCATAATTTCTCTAGGTTATGCGGAGCAAATTTATTTCATTGTTATAATTGTAGATGTACAAGCGAAATGATTTTAATTTTTTTGACATCTAGCGGACGGCCGCACAACTAAATTTAAATAATTTCAAAATTCATGATAAAAAAAATTAGTGACTGTCTCAAGTGGATAATTGACGACTTTACTTTTTTTTTTAAGTGAAAATTGAATAAAAAAAAAATGACTGGGTCATTTACCTTATTCTATATTTTTGACGGTTTTAAATGCGAGTAGCCATTATTTGACATTGTTAATTAATTAAAATGTATCATAATAATAATGATTTATTTATTTTATAATCCTAAGTACATTATTTTTATTTATTAAGTCATTATATATTTATTTTGGTTTTAAGTATACTTTGTATGCGAAAAATATTAATAGGAAATATTTATTCACGTTATAAGCTGGACGGCTTTGATAAAAATAAAAATAAACAATAAAAAATAATATTAACAATAATATCAATAATAAAAATATATTGTAACAACAATAAAAAAAAAAGGATGTGATATCGGAATGGCGAAGTGATAAAAAAAATTTTAATGTTTAAAAATCCTCCTTGCAATTAATAACGACTGCGTGCGAAAATCGTACGTGGAAAATTTTTAATTAAGCCGCGAAATTGATTTTTTTTTTTACTTTAAACAGCAATAACATTTTTTTAGCACACATACTTAAATTTATTTATTATATATAATAACATTGAGATTATTATATTTACATGATTAAATTCTAACGTAATCCACGTACGTAAGTGCACAAAAATAAGTCACGCACCGTTTGGCATTTTTTTTTGTTATTTATCATTTGATAGTTTATTTTAAAATCATTGCACATTATTTATTTATTTATAATTGACTAGCTGTGCTACCGTTATCAGCTTGTAAATAATTTTTATTATTTATTTACTTTTTATCAAGCTTTTGTAGCAAATGCTTTTTACTAATCGGACGAAATGTTTCGTTATTTCATTTTAATTATTTTAAAATAAAAATATTTATTTTTAAATTTTATTTTTTTCATTTTAAATGCTTCATTTTTTATAAGACTAATTAACTAATTTTATTTTATTATTGTAATTACTAAGTACTTTAACCGATACCACTTTTGTGATTTAAGTTTAAAAAAAAATAAAATAATAATTTTTTAAAATTAAGTACAATTTTTCCTACTTACCCTAAAATTTTTCGGCTACAACTTTTTTTTTTGTTATTTTTTTAAACTTGCCAAATATTTTCGTCCGGTAATTCATTTTCATTCTGTAGTTTTTTTTTCTTTTTTTTATTTAGTAACGGACGAAAAGGCAACCGTAATTTCAGTAACGCTGTTGAAATTCGTGATGCCAACGGTTGAAATCAATGTGGAAAATTACTATTGAACCATTTGCCAAACCCGCTAGTAGAAACCTACAAAAAAAATTAAGTAATTAAAATTTATTTAATTAATTACAGTAAATTATCTAGCCCCCAATTCTTATACGGAAAAAAATTAAATTTGAAACTGTAATTGAAAAATTTATTTTTTTAAAAGTTTCCCGAAATTTAAAAGTTTAAAAATAAAAAAATACAAATTTTTCTTATTGAAAATTTTCTCTAGGTCCTTATGGTTTCCGGAATAAATATCAACCATAAGGACTTAAAATTTTTCTTTCACGGTTTAAAAATTTCCGGGACAGGAACCGGGAGTTAAAAGTTTATTGAAGAAAATAAAAAAAATTTTAACTTACTTTTGATCATGAGAGAGTGCAAGAGACCGTACACTACCCTCGCAAGTTGGAAACGCATATAGCAAAGCTAAATTAAATGTTCTCCATACTTCAACGATGCCTTTGTCACCACCAGTCATCAAATATTCTCCGTCTCTACTCAGTAGTAAACACTAAAAAAAAAAAATCAAAATTACAATTAAATTTACTTAAGAGAGGAAAGGGTCTAAGATCCAAAAAAAAGAGCATATTTTTTTGATTTTTTGTACAGAGTACCTTCTGTATTAAAATTCTCAAAATTTGTGACATTATTAAGCATCATTTCAAAAATATCCTGCTAAATTTTCATAAAAAAATATTTAAAAATAAGCCAGTAATAGTGGGGAGAGACGAGTCACAAAAAAAAGTCTTTATGCCGTAGGCAGGATAACTCATGACTGCTTCATCTGAATTCAAAAAATCAAAAAGATTTCTTTAGTACATAAGTTTATCTTAGATCTGAACGAAAGATTTTTTTTTCAATAACTGCTTATTTTTTGATTAAACAAAAGGAAGAATTTTTAGTAAAAAAAAGAATTTTTTGATTGCAGCTTTACCAAAAATTCAAAAATTAATATTTTGTTTATTCCTTCGTTCAAATCCAAGATAAACTTGTGTACTAAAGAAATCTTTTTGGTTTTTTGATTTCAGATGAGGCAGTCATAAGTTATCCTGCCTACGGCATGGAGACTTTTTTTTGTGACTCGTCTCTCCCCACTACCACTGGCTTATTTTTCAATATTTTTTTATGAAAATTTAGCAGAATGTTCTTGAAATGATGCTTAATAATGTCATTAATTTTGAGAATTTTAATAACGAAGGTACTCTGAAAAAAAAATCCCCTTCATCACCATAACAAAATCATAAACTTTTTTTTTATCAAGTGATTTAAATCCAATAATAATAATAATTACTTGAAGATTGTCATTGTGTGACTCGTGACGTAATCGTTTCCCATTGATAGTAAAGGCGGCAATATGACCGCGTTCATAATTGACAACAATTACACCCTCACGTGACATCGCGATATTTTCTGGGGATATAAAACCACTCGGTGCTTCAAGTGATCGCAACAAATCACCAAATGTCGTGTGCACAAGTACCGGTCCATCTAAAGTGAATAATTACCATAAGATAATTATCAGTCTATTGCAATAAAATAAATAAAAATACATACAGTATGAGCCAGATACAACAAGACCAAGTTCTGCTGAAATAACAACAGCAGTAACCGGCTGTTCATGACCAGTAAGAGTAGCACGTGGTGCTGGTGCTTCACTTTCACCAACAATTGTCTGCGTACGTGCATTCCAATGCCACAAAAGTACCGTACAATCAGCACTACCTGACGCAATGTAACAATCAGACGTAATATTACACTCACTTCGTGATAAACATGTCACCACTCCATAATGACCGAATACTATTTGAACAATTTTAGCTGAAAATAAATTTATTTATCAAGGGAGGTCTTAATAAATGATAAGTCTCATTAATTATCTACAGTAGACTCGCGATTTTCTTACGGTCTTCGGGAATATTTTGAAGAAAATCGATATTTACAATTATTCATTTCATTATACAGTAAGAAAAATCTGAAAAACAGTTGACCCTGCGGGAAAACCCCAAAACTTCCCGCTGTTTTCGAACTCAAGAAGCTAAGTCTAGATCTGTAATTATCATTAATATTTTTATGAAAATTAATTTTTGAGTACAGTGACGTGCTCAGATAAGCCAGGAGGGTTCTGCAGGTGGAGCTATAAGGCAGTTAAAGTTAAAACTGACATAAAAAAGGGTAAAACGTAAGAAAATCAAAGCAGAAAATCGCGAGTTGACTGTCATAAATTATTACAATAAAATAGTAAAATATTTTTACCGGTTTCAGTTGAAAATACACGAAAACTGTTGTCCCAGAAGCCACATGCTACTAAAAATCTGCTGTCCACAGTTGTAACGAAACAGTTGCTCCTTATTTTAAGTTTCTGACTAAAATTGTCACCCAAATGACGTTTCAATGCTGGGTTGGAACTGTTTGACGTTTGCGCTACAGATAAATTTAAGTGATGAGTATTTATTTATTGGTTGATTAATAAATAATTATATTTACAAGCAGTACGTACATAAAACAGGATCCATTGACAATGGCTGATTAATAGCTTGCGCTTGCGGGGTATCAGCGTAACTTGGTGATTGTACTGATGCTAAAATTTTCAAAATTATTTATTTAGTTGTTTGGTTGTTTGTTAATTCATTGGTTACTAGGGAGAATAAATTACCAGCGTAATTAGTATTCCAACGATTAACTGCAAATTGTTGTCCAGTTGTGACAGTAACAACTGATGGCAGTGGTAATTGCGGATACGTATTTGCAGATATATGGCAAATTGGTGAATTTGATGGAAATTTAATGGTCATACAAACATCATCTGGTATACTTGAGAACATCATTGGTGACTATAATAAATATTTGTAAAAATTAATTGGAATTTTATTATCAGCCTGAAACTTTTTTGAAAAATAAAAAAGAGGGGGTAAAAATAAACCTCAATAATATTATTTTATGTACTGCCGTAATTTAAAAAAATTTATTTTACCTTAAAATGTAAGTAAATAAATTTTTACCCCCGATTCTGAAGTTAGCAGATAGTTAAAAATTTTCGTATTATTTTTAAACAAATAAATTACAAAAAAAAAACAAAAATGAAAAAATGCGCATGTAGAAAATCAAAAAAGCTATGGGTGCAATTTTTCAAAATATTTTTTTTTTTTATAGTTTATGGCTTTAAAAAAAAATCAAAAACTATCAGACCTCGGCTAACTTCAGTATCATATTTTACTCCCGATCTTTTTTCTGTACAATTGATGACAGGTAAAAAAAAAAAAAAGTTAACTTGATAATTATGAAAAATAATTACTAAATGCATGGCAGAACTTCGTGGTGGATGTGGTTCCATCAATAACTGTGACGGTGTCTGTCCAAAATTTCTTATTTGATTTTCAATGGCCTCTCTGATAACCGGGTCGCCTATTGATTCTAAATCAACGCTCCCTTCGTAAGTCAAATAATAAAATACATTGGTCGCTCTGACAGCTTCTGGACCTGAATGATAAGAAAAAAAAATTAGTGTTAGTTATTTTTATTTATAGTTTTAGTTAATTTTTCATTGAAAGTCTACCGAATGTGTTACATATTACGGTATTGTCGCGCTTACTTGCGCTTAATTGCTTGGGACTAAGATACACGAGTACAAGTATCAGTATATATGTATATATATACATATATATAATAATAAGGGTATAAGAGGAAGCCAAGTAAAAACGTAATTCTTTCCATACGCGCACATGCCAAATGACACTTCCTTGGGTTTCTTTTTTTATATTATATGTATATGTACATATATATGCAACGTGTTCGTAGAAGCGCCGGATATAGAGGCGCCTTAGACAATTATAAACTAACAAAATTTAATTTAACATGACGCTTATTCTCTTGTTGCTTTTTTAATTTATTTTAATTTACTTTCCACGCATTATAATCTATTGTAATCTTATTATTATTATACTTAAGTATCAAGATGTCTCTATTATAAAATATTAATGATAATAATAATAATTTTTAGTATATTTTGCATTGCGCATGGTCATATTATTAATATTTTTTTACCATAGACCTTTTATTATTAAATTTTTGGTCTTATTTTTATTATATTAGAAATCACCAGGATCTTTACGGAGCAACATTTCTTTTTTAAGTGCATGTGGAAAAAATCAGTTCCACAAAAATAAATTTTTCGCGCAAGAAAAAAAATTCTGTCGATTACAGACGTAGCTCATTGAGAAATTCGATTTCCCATTTAAATAACGCGGGAAAATTTTTTTTAAGCTTCGAGTATTTTTAACTCGTCAACAGATCAATAGATCAAATAGACTAATACATGTTTTTGTAGGAAATTTAACGTTCTACAATAAAGGTCTCTTATCATTTTTCGATAAATCCATTTGTTCAAAAGTTATTGGAGCTCAAAGTCAAGTTAGAGTAAATTTCAAGATCTTTTTACTTTTCCAGCGAAACTATCAGACTTATCACAAAATGTCAAAGGAACTTTTTTGTAGACAATTTTATTCCTTACAAATTATGTCCAGTAAAGTTTTTTCATATTCCGCATTGTTTTCTAGTTATTTTCATTTTAATGTCAAGCTCTTAAAAAAGTATTCTGATCGATTTCAAGAGCTCGACATCGGAATGAAAGTAACTAGAAAACAATGCGGAATTTTAAAAAATATATTATATATATTATATATTTATAAGACACTTTAAAATGGGTTCGATTCCCGGATTAAACCATCATTATTTTTTCGGAGATAAAAAAAAATAAATAATAATTTACCTCTTTGTTTGTAACCGAATATTAAATCGATCCATTGATGAAGTTGACATGATACAAATTCTGATTCTAATGCCTGTAAAATAATAATAACGTAATTAGTAATTGTCATTGTTAATAATGTATTGTAATTATTTTATGTAAAGTTATTTTTAAATTAATTACCATTCGGTTAATGCGAATAAATTCTTCAGGCGATGATGCCCATGGTGGTAATTCAACATCACCAACAGAACTACCGTCTTCTTGTCTGCCTAGACGATAACGATTACTGTTTACAAGCATTTCCGGTAGGAAGAAAAATTCGGGGATTAGTTCCTGTAATTAATAAATATAAATTTTTTAAATTTGGAGCTCTAATAAATTTTCCCGCTAAAAAATTTAAATATAATTGATCAATTTAAATAATAATTTAATTATAAAAATTAAAAAACCTTAACATCAGATGTATCACGTTGACAGTTTTTCCATGAGAGAGCAATCGATGAAAAAAGTCTGTTTGGATGATCAAATTTACCACCTTGTAGTGCCAAAAACATTGTCGTCATTGGTTCCTATTTAAAAAATATATTTATTAATAGCACATGCGTTTTAAAATTAAAAGTCAACTGTAGTATTTTTTTTTATTTTCTTAAAGATTAAGTACGAGCGACAAATAAAAACTAAGTGACATTTTTGAAAGACCACTTTAAGATTCACTTTTTAAAAAGTTTAAGTAGTAAAAGTCACTTTGTGTACGTAAATAAAAATAAATATGTTTATGTAAATTTATTTGTTTGTTTTTGTTGGAACAAAAAAAAAAAAAATTGTAACAAATAAAAATTTTGTAATTTTTATATAAAAAATTTAATTATTTTATTAAGATAAAGTAGAGGGAAATCTATGAGACAGAATTAATGATAATAATAATAATAATAATAATATAATGAAGAGTGTGTATTGGTTATTTATTTTTATTAAAAATAAAAATAATTTAAAACGCAGACTGTTGATATATCCAGTTGTCAGTTTTTAAAATAAAAGAGAGAATATTCTTAAGAAAATGTTTTGTACTAAACAGATGTATATATTTAACGGAGTGGCAAGCATCGTCGTCGACTCGTCGGTATTTTAACGCCTCCGAATTAGTGTTAACTCACTACTAAATGTGTCTTTTAAATTTATTATCTATTAAATGTTTAGCTACTCCTTTTTGTTGGTATTATTTTTAAGCTCTATGGATATGTACTAGTGCCGGTGTTTGTTTACAATAATCTATTGATATTTATATACACAGGGTGGCCGAAAAAAGCAGATTATTTTTTTTCAGTTACAAATTTTAAGAATTTTTCGAAAATTAGCATCGAATAATTTAAAATATTTATTTGAAATTTTTATAGGAAAAATTTTTCGGGTTTTTGCGCAGGTTTGAATGTATAGAAATATATATGATTATTTATAGGTTTTTTTTTTATGCTTGCATAAGGATACATACCACGCGGATAAGCCAATTAAGGACGAAAGCTGCCGTAGAGTAATGAGTGCCGTAATGAAACGGTGGAATGCTGTCGTTATCCCAACTTTGGAAACGTTCTTCAAAGTAAGCTCTTCGACTGGGATTAAGTGCTCCAATTGGCTGTTAAAAAAAAAATTTTTTGTTTTACTAATTTATATTTTTTTTAATTTTCTTTATGGAAATTTTTTACTTTAATTATTTAAAAATGAGGCTCTCCCTATTGTAGTTCATACAAAATTGAAAAATGAACATTTTTTAATATTTTTTTTTCAAAAGTCTTTTATTTTACGGCGGATTTATGAAAAAAAATATGAAAATATTTAAAAAATCATTACTTCAATTAGTTTTTTTAATTTAAAAAAAAAAATATATGTGAGCCCTACTGCTAAATAATTACTTTTTCAAAATTCAATTTAATTGTAGTACTAATTATTATTATGAAAATTAATAAATAAAAATTTTAATTAATATTTTTATTGTTATTTTTTTTTTAAATGAGGAGTAAAATTTATAGACTTGATAAAAAATATGAAAAATTAAAAATTACAGATATAGAAAAAAAAAATTACCTTTGATAAATCACGATAATTACTGGGTAAACTTAGATCAAGTTCTTTAGTTTCATAATTAGTAAGTACCCATGGGAATACTGGATACTGATTTAAATCATTGTAGGTGCGACCTGTAATTTAAAATAATAAAATTTGTTTGAAAAAAGAGTTGCGGTAATAAATTTAGGGATGGAGATAATATATTGTAAATTGAAAAGTGTAAACAAAAAAGTTTATAAAAATAATACATAAAGTGTCGTCGTCAAGTGCATTCTATTTTTACGTTAAAACTCGTTGAGAGTCTCAATGGGGCGAAGTATACTCCATTTAGTAGATACATAATTCAAAGCATGACGGCTAATCGCTTCTGAAATTGTCACTACGAGATCTCACTTTCATTCTCTCATTTAACTTTAAACATTATAAGCTTTAACTCTGGTTACATATATAAATAAATATACTCTACTGTAGCATTCACTTTTCTTATTTCTTTTTTTTATTAAAAAACCCGGTGATAAATTATTTTGTTAACATTTTTTAATTTTTTCATTTAAATTCAGTTTTGTTATACATTTTAGATAATTTTACTGGTTTAAAAATTCTATTAAAATTTCAAAATATGTCTCTCTGAAAATTTGAGCTCCAAAAGTTTTTTAAATTAAAAATTAAATTTTTCTCAACTTCGAACAAATATTTTACTTTCGTTAAAAAAAAATTTTATCGTTAATTATATTTCCAATAATAATAATAACTTATCAATTTAAGGGTGGCCACTAGTGTGACCGCCTGAAAAAACGACGATTTTAGGGAATTTTTTTAAAGAAAACTACTGCATGGAATGTTTTAATGTTTTAAGGATATATTTGTAGATATATAATGAATGAAAGATCAAATTTTTGGACAAAAAAATTCAAAATTCAGCGAGTTATTCACAATCTCCTAAGGCTCAAAAATAAAAAGTCCCCCCACTGCTGCAGTGATAGCGACTTCATAGTGCATGAAATCAAAAAAACCAAAAAGTTTATTAAACTAGAAGGTATTTTCCGTACCACGACCCTCGGGCTAAGAAAAAAATTGAAATTTAACAAAATGGCGGAGTTTTTAAAAAAAATTTCAAATTTCGCGCGAAAATTTGATGATTTTTGGCCTGGAAAAATTACATGTTTGATTCGATCGAAAAACTGGAGGTTTGTGGTACGTAGAAACATATAAAAGAAACTGCAATTCGAACCAAATCGATCGGATGATTTGTCTTCGAGTTATAACTGCAGCAATTTTGAAAAATATATTTTCGAGAACCGATAAGCGGCTGCTCTTCAGATGGCTGTAACTCAAAAAAACTATTCAATTATGCACTAGAAATTGTATTACGTTATTTTTGAAGCTATAGACTATCGAGCTGCAAAAAAAATTGATTTTTTCAAAATTTGACACTAGTGTTCCCCTTAACAATTAAAAAATATAAACTTGTATCAATTGAAATTAAAAATAAATAAATCTCCAAGTATAAAATAAAAAAAAAAATATATAAACATCTACTAAATGTAACCCGTAGACAATAATACAATAAATCACAACTTCTACCCGATGATTCACATCGCAATACCAAAAAAAAATAATAATAACAACAGTATTAAGACCGTATGCATCAAAGTGATTATTAATGGGTGCGTCGGCGTGAGCGAATACTCGACGGCAAAACTATGACATTGGTATGTTTGCGACACATACAAGAGATAACACACGTTCTCTCATATATAAAACCCTCTTGGTTTACTTGTCTACTCGCCCTCAACTCGACGTACTTTTATTATTATAATTCTACATACATCCATAAATAAATAACACACATACGCTAAACTTATTATTCTTATTCTTAGTCCCGTGTCACAAATGCGTTATAATAAGTCTGTACAACTATCAACCAGACAGACTCATTCTTAATCCCATGTACGGATGACACTTGACGACATAAAAATTATCACTTTATTTTTTACTTACTTACTTACTTACTTACAAAAAAAAATAAACATTTTTAAAAAACATTTTCCGTTTTTCCCCAAAACGGAAACTCAAATGTCTAATAAATTTTTTTTTCTAACAACCTATCGACAGCTGCTAGACGTAGGTCTTTAAAACAAAAAAACAATTCAACATTTTACACTTATTTATATATATGTACATTTAGTTTTTAATTTTATAAATAAAATTTAATGTACATCCGGTTTAAAATTATAAATCCCGCGTTTCAATGGATATTTACCCAGACTTTATTCTCATTCATTTTTAATAAACCTTAATACTTAATATAAAATATATGTGTTAAAGATATACTTATATATGATATATATGATGAAAAGTTATGGGTTTCATGTCATATATATATAAAATTTTATGTAAGATATACCGGTTCGTTTCGTCTGCATCGATTCTCTTCACTGCAGTTATACTCCGGACTATGATAAAAAAAAAAAAAAAAAGAAAAAAAAAATTTATACGTGTAGGAGCGAGAATGAAATAGCCATTGGCTATTTATTCGCGCAATTAATATATAAAGATCGTAAATAGTTAGTACGCCTACGGGCACCGACGTCAGTAAGTCGGGATTCAAATATAATTACACGTCCCGGTTTCATCGTTATCAATATTGGTTGGGTCATTAAAATATATAATGGATTAATTGTCTACGGTTGTGTATTTTATTTTAATTATAAAAAGGGAATTGATAGTTGTATGAGTTTGTTTTAAAAATAATTTTTGTCCTTTGTGTAAAAAACAATAGGAATGATATTGAAAGGAAAGAAAACAAAGGAATATGTCTCGAGAGACGCAAAAGTTTCCCCGAGGAAACGGATTACTGAGGACGGGATAGGGATTATTTGAAATGGAGTGAGCAAAGCTGGATAGGGTAGAATGGAATAGAAAAATGTACGGCTGATTGAGAAACATCCCTAATACGCTAAGACAGAATCCATTCGCCCGTGTGTTAAAATGTTAAAAGTTTGTAACGCAACTCTGGTTTATTTATTTTTTTTTTTAATTTAACGGTTGATTTTCGGTTACTCGATTTTTTATTCAACAAATAAATTTAAATAAATAAATATGATTATTTATAAATCAGTAGTTTTTAAATAAATTTTATGCTTAGGTACGAGTTTTTGTAAAATTAATTTTTTATTAATTAATTGTTAATTTATAATTGAAAAAAATTTTTAAATCCGAAAAAGAATTTTAATAAAATTCGAAAATATAATTTTTAATTTAAATGACAATTATTATTTTTAAAAATCAAACTCTAAATTCACGAGTTCGAGATCTAATTTTTTTTTAAAATGGTTGGAAATTTGGCGCGAGTTTTGAAAATTAATGATTGATAATTAATAATAAAAAAAAATAATAAACTTACCAGCAATAGTATTAAGGAACATTAAATATTCAAAATTAGAAATTTCTCTTCGTTGCCATTTTTGCGTCATATTTGAATTCCTCATAAGTTGTCGCGGTGACATCATAGAAGCCCTCCTATAAATAAAACCCAGTTATTATTTTTAGCCATAAAAAAAATAAAAAACAAAACCATATACATTTTTATTACATTATAAATTATATGACGGTGAATATCTAAGGCATCAAAAAAGCGCGGCAAATTTTCAGCACTCATAGTTTCAAAAAAAAAAAGCTCAGCTTCAGCTTTTAACGATTATTAAATCCGGACGTATAAATTATTAATAAATAGTTATTTTATAAAATAAGTAAAAATTTATTATCCTGGTACTTTTCAACGTCTTTTAATACTCGTTACGACTGAGACGTGCACGTGACAGTAAGTTAAATAATTTAAGCTGAAAGCACATATAGCAGCTTGTGTGCGGTTGTG